>OU611908.1:6918083-9418083 GCA_914767705.2 Tenthredo notha
GACAGAATCACATATGCATTGTGTACTTATACCTACACTCATAGAAGGATTTCTTATTCCAAATCCAATTCCGAACACATACGTCAAAAAAAATGTTCGTTTCGTGCGAAAATAGAGACTACAGATGGTTTTTACATTATTCGCCGAGGAAATCGAATTCGTCTTTTCCGGGAATTTTCACCAGCTATAAACGAGCATCATATGCCGCAATAATTACAGCAAAATGCTTACGATAGCGACAACTGATGCCTGTAAATATTGACAACAGTTGACAAGATAATGCAGCAATAATTACAGCAAGATGCCTACGATAGCTAGCAGCTGATTGCCGTTAAATATTGACAATAGTTGGTAGAATAATGCAGTCCTTTGTATCACACACTATTGCTGTAAACTTTTGTAGTCATTTAATGCTGGCTGAATTGCAGCATTTTTACGTAACCTTATCACCTGTCATTCAATGCTGGCTGAATCGAGGCATTTTCACGTAACTAAATTACCGGCAAGCGAGTGCAATTGGTTGATGGTCACGTTTGGCTATCTGGGTGTTTATATGAGCTTTAACTCTGAGAAGGTCCTTTCACCCAACGCGGAGCTTCAAAATGCGTTTGAAAACTATCCTATACCTCGAATTTTTATTGGGAACTCTTCTATCTCAAATGATAGTTTATAGTCATAATTTGAGATAGGATGATTTTCAAACACATTTTGAGATATGATAGTTTCCAATCACATTTCGAGAAAAATTATGCTTTAAACGTGATCGGCCGTGGCCCGACCGTAAAGTCGGCAGCTTATAAATAAGGGCCTTGTCAATTTCCGAGAGTTTTCGAATTACATACTGTAAGTAACTCAACACGCCAGAATTGCCAGTGAGCATTGTTTATTGTACAGAATGATATTGGTACGTTGAAGAGATACAATGAGCCGATGTAGCTGTAACTTCGTTTCAAATATGTGTAAAAGAGAGGCGTAAGCCAAGATGCGGTCCGTATCTCGGCTGGACTAGGAGTGTCGCCCTTCGACCCTCCGTTGCATCGCCGGCCCCAGCAATGCCTGGGTACAGGCAGTGGTCTGATTTACGTCAGAGCCATATCCTTAGACCTGGGCCTAAGGTCCGTTGTGCATCCTGGGGTACGGCGCCGTAATCTCAAATGCACCTGGGTATCGAGCCTTGCCCAAATATTTATATTAACCGATACAGAATTTCTTGCATTACGAGTAATTCATAAACAGAATCTAAAATACAAATAAGGAAGAACTAATATTTAACGAGAAAATGTTTCAGAAACGTGAGAGTAGCATGAAGAGATCGAAGCCTGCAGGACGAGATACGTTTGCTTCCTTAAGACCCGTCAATTTCATTTATCTCTCTCTCGATGATACAAATTTCGAAGATTTTTCACTATTCGAATATATCCCCAACATCCTTGAGCGAATATAGATGAGAAGCTTCAAAATAAAAATCGTTTATGGATACACGAATACAAATACAGCGGTTTGAGCCAGCGACACAAACTTTTCGTGGCGGCTCACCTACGGAGATCGTGGCCAGTGTAGACAGAGCCTAGCAGTCAATCCACAGTCCATACATACACATGTCGTCGAGGTTGATTCTGGCCCAGAAGTGATCAGGCTATCGTATCAAATCGTATACCAACAATCACTTCCGGGCCAGAATTAACCTCGCCATGTGTACAATATTTCGTCGAGAGCCCAACCGTTCAATCTCATCTTTATTATTTTTTTCAGCCCATACCTGGCCCAGGCGCTGGGAACAAGTCGCGGGTCTCGATACAGGTCGAAATTATGGTTTTCAAACAGCTTTAACACTCGTCGATCACATATAGTTCCAACCTTCACCGTCTGCAATCTGTGGATTCATAGTAATGATGGCGCCACTTCTCGAATTGACCGTAGAGTTACCGTGCGGAATATTTATAAACTACAGAAATACAACAATCTCTTTTCTCTCTTATACTCATTGATGAAGCTGAGGTATAAGAATATTGCAAATGGCCGCTGCGTCAAAAAATAATCTTGCGACGAAAAGCCATTCCTTATTTCTGCTTTTTCGCTATTATCCAACTTTTGGACAGATGTTCCTGAAAGTAAATTACTGGTATGTTGTCCGTAGATAACGACGGCCTTGTATACGAAGAGGTAAGTACGTATTGACCCACATTTCAACACTTTGTTTACCAATATCATCTCTAACAGACGTCTCTCACGCTTCCAATCTTGCCGCATAAAAATTTCTCCTTTATCGACGCCGATTGGTATTATTACGATCACCGATCCGATCGTTGTGTGCCATAAAGAAGGACAAACTTTACAATCGGATTCGACAAATATTTTGAGTACATCAACTCAAACCGGTCCAAACTCTTTAACTACAACATTCAATCTTTCTTTTAACTGAAGCTATGAAGTTTTCAGTATTTCACAAGTCAACAGACACATTGTAACATCTACTTGTTGACTGCAATGTCAACTACCAAAACTCACGAGCTAAACAGATTTTGTACCTTTCTTTTATTTCTAAGGTTACTTTCATCACAATTTACCTTCTGGATGAAATCCTATCACATTCCAGTCTATTTTAGTTGAATAAAACTTAAAGTGTCAATACCTATCCATTAATCGAATATCGATTCCTTCTTTTCTCTTTAGCAGATATTAACATTGCTAAAAATGCATTGACACTCATGAGTGATCGTGACTGTGCATACATCACTGTTATTATCACTCTAAAGTCATGATGTATGTGTTGATCAAAGTTCAATCTACGACTCTTATTTTCACTCCAATAATTATCTTCAATTGACTAAAGGAAGGGGCTGTCCAAAATGGACAGGATGAATACCCTCGTATTCCAACAGACTCATTGGATGGTCCTGAAGAATGGACCTATACCATGCGACGGAGCATGCAGGTAAGGATAAAATGAGATGAGAATAAAATACTTGCCGAATTTCTTCTTAACAAACATGAGCATTGACATTATTGCCATATGAAATAAAAATACAAGCATAAATTCCGCCGAAGATAAGTGAGAAATTACTAAGATGAAATATTTCGGTTATCTATCGCTATTGTTGCAGGAGGTGATCCCAGGTCTTTATCTTGGACCATATAGCGCGGCAAGTCGTTCTAAATTAGAATCATTATTGGAACGAGGCATAACGCATATAGTTTGCGTGCGTCAAGATATCGAAGCACATTTTATAAGGCCAAATTTTCCTGAACGATTTCAGTGAGTGTGATTTCTAATCATTTACTATTTCCCTTCTCTCTGATAACCAATTTGCTGGCAGGAATCATTGAAACACAATACACTGGTGTGGAAATGTGTAACCATCATTATTTGAATATTGTATTTTGTGAATAAATCATCTATCATATGCCTCGCAGGTATCTGGTACTGGATATAGCTGATACAGTTACTGAAAATATAATACAACATTTTCAAAAAGTAAAAATCTTCATAGACGACGCGTTGACCTCTGGAGGTCGTGTGTTGGTACATGGAAATGCTGGTATATCCAGATCTGCAGCACTGGTTTTAGCCTACATTATGGAAACTTATGGATTGACGCAGCGGTAAAATCTTACATTGTACAGTAAAAAAAAAGAATACCATCTACTTTCTGATTATCAATAATTAAACGTAAAATGAAGTAAGGAAATTCGATACTAGAAAAATATTATCGTTGCAATCCTTATACATCTCAATTTTCAATAACAATAATTATTTGTCATACAGAAGAGCCTATGAAATAGTACAACAGAGAAGATTTTGCATCATTCCTAACGAAGGATTTATGGCGCAATTGAGAGAATATGAACCAATTTACCAGGCGCAAAAAACCCTCAGGCACGGACAACAGAGCTCGGCAAGACAGCGGAGTAAACGGACGATTCATCAAATGGACACAGAACGAACAGACGAACGTTCTGATGCAATGGATAGTTGATATAAACTATAAATGTATCAAAATTATCATAAGACTTGGTTCAAACTTAGAATCTAATCTGTCTTTTGTGGTATGACAAACGAATGAATTTTGGTACCATAGGCCAAATAATATAATGGTTAAATGCAGTGTACTTGACCATTTCATAAAGACAAATGTATAATTTGATAACACTATCAACCTACAATTAGTAGGATTTTTAATAGTTTTATGAAAAATACTTACGAAGTTACAAGCACTGGTCACTAGTTTGGGGCATAAATGATACTCCAAATAGTTCCAATTTCCAACTAGACTAGCGACTAAAAACGTAGTATGTGAATTGTGTACACTGTGTATCTAGACATTTGATATGGCTTAAACGAGGCCGGTTGCTGCCTCTAAGAATTCCTGCGTCGAATACCTTCTGCCATAGTTAACCTGGCTTGAGTGAATGGATACTAGTTTATCAATGAATTGTTTGAAAAACATAAGTCCAGAATTTACCGTGACAGATAACATTTTTACCATGAGGTTTGGTAATTAAGTATTTTTTTTTTTTTTCTGTGGTCGTACCCGAGTACACGTATTCGGAAAATAAGTTTATTTGACTCGATACTTTTTCGCTGAATAATACTACTTCAGATACTCTATTTTTTATTTATTGATCGTTTGAGTTCGTTTCTAAATGTTGTTATTCATGTATGGAAGGAATACATTTGATATTTTCAAGATATTTTGTACTCGATTTCTACCAAATTTTCAATTCTCGAAACTTACGTAAATAATTATCAGCGAATCGGAGAGGCGCTAGATATTCTAGTCTGTGACGAATGTATTTTTTTGTTGCAAATTTATAGACATCGAAACGTTGTAATTTTAATACCGTAATAGAGGAAAATATAATATATGTTCACTCTGTTGATGTATTATAACTTGAAATTAATGCATTCATTCATCGAATTCCAAGTCGTAAGTTCTTGCATGTGATATAATCCGCATCTCAATCCCGAAGTGTCCACAGTACTTGAATATTCACATTATTCACCATGTTCTTACCAATAAATGAATTGTTACAAATTTTGTACGCCGAAATTCTCTTTATAAATCTGATTCTTTAAATTTTATTTTCAAGGTTCATTCCAACCAACTGTAACATATGCTGTCGGAATTGTACAGTATGGTATCTTGGGCTGCCTAATTACGGGAACAAGATTGGTGCCAAATATCACCAATATCAGTCCCAACCACATAACTATGTGTTATACGGTATCATCTTTGTTATCTTACTCTATTTTACTGTTGTTCTTGTTCTGCTTTACCATTATGTTATATTCCATCACTATCATACTGTCGTCTTAACTTTATTGGCGTAGACATCATCATGATTATATCAAGATTAGTCGCCGAGTACCCCTCAGCCCGTCTATTTATTTATCTGAATACATTCTAACAATGGCATGGCGACATCTCTTATCTATCAAAGTAACGAAATGCGTGTCAGAAGTGCAAACAATGACAGGATCTGAATCTTTGAAGATATTACAGAGCAAACCAAGTACTGATGGCAGTGTTTATTAGTACATAGGATTTCAAATATCTGCAGATCCATAGTATTTGGATTCTTATAACTGGAAGTTCACCACAGCTGGGTCATCTCACAAAAATCTACAGCACTCAATTCTTCATTCAAAGAATTACTGACTACAAAAACAGACGGTTGATTAATGCTGAATACGACTCACTGCCCCGGGGCGCACTGAGTGCACTTTTATCCTCTTCTGCCTCCCAAATCAGAGTGCGACAGAAGTACACTCAGTGCGCCACAGGGCAGTGAGTCGAATTCAGCATAACTAAACGTTGATTAAATGTAGGAATAAAACTGGGCTTCAATCCATTTGTATCATATGATACGTAAGCAAGTCCCAGTAGACAATAATACATCTGCAGCTGTGCCCGTTGAAAGTCTGGCATCGCCTCCTTGGGATAAGTATTTTCCTTTGTTCATCTAATATGCATGTTATAGCTCATTAGTGAATTAGGCGAACAACATAACACCAGATTACATTTGGCTCGATATTTTATCAGTAAATAGTGCAGACTCAGAAACTCTATTTTTTATTCCTCGATCTTCAAAGCTCGTTTCTAGATGTTGTTATTTACTCATTAAAATAATCTGCAAATGTAGTTAGTCACCCACAAAGAAAATACATACGATATTAACGACATGAGATGATGTGTATTTACAAGAACGAACAATCACATTGAGATGAAACCACGATTCAGCGGTTTCCGCACGCAGTCACTGCTGGATTATGAATACAGTAAAATTTCCAGTCTGATAACACTCTATTTGTTCTTTTGAGTTTTATTTAAACAATTTTTGTATAAAATCAATATTGATATAAAAATATCATTCTGGCCAATCTGCTGATGTATTCTCACTTTTCACCTAAGTTTAGCTGGTAGCTTGATGCACACAATATCTTTTCCATTTTGATCCTGGAGTTCCCACTTGATTTCAACCGATACCTATAAATAATATTCATACTGTCTATCATATTTTCGTTGATAAATAAGATTTTTTTACATTTTCACAGTCACATACTGTACAATAAATAAATTAAATCCAAAGAAACTGTTATAGAACTTATTTCCAACTAACCGAGGGATAGTCCTGGTTCACTGGAAGCGTAGCTTTGTAATGATAACTTTCACCTTTTTTGAGAGGGCAAGTTATTCCAGAATCTGGATCAGTGCAGGCATTGGGATGCGGCACATGAAATGGTACGGGCAGTATAAGTATAGTACCATGGACAACTGTCATCAAGTCCGTAGTATCTTCATCTATAAGTTTGGAATTTTTCCGTCAGTCGAATTCCTCTCCAAATCATTAAATCAATATAGTGCAAAAGATATTACTATTTATCTAAGAATTGTGGTTGATGAACAGCTATAAAGTTATCTGGAAATGTGTTCAACATAACACAAATAATATAGAATTTGTAATACATAACATATTCATTATTCGACTTGGTTCTATAATTCTCTGTAATCTGTGACCCTGGTGGAAACTGTTATAAAAGGGTTTCAGATGCCGTTGAAAGGCTTATGAAGTCCTAGAGAAAGTTACAATAACACATATCGATTTGCACAATAATTATAGACTTCATTAGTATATTACGTATCCAGGGAGGAAAAGTAGGCTATGCCAAACTGCGAGTGAGATTGACAAAAACGCAGTTTGGGATGGCCTTTTTCACTCCCGCGTGACGTATACGATTTTTCACCATCCCCTGGCATCGGAAATTACGACTTCCCGCTCACGCAAGAGGCTGAAAGTCGTACTTTCCGTGCAGGTGTGGTGAAATAGTATATTACGTTCCTAGGCCAGTAAAGTAAGAAATGTCTCAGATCACATGTTATTGTCGACAAACGTATGATCTGAGGCTTTCTTATTTACTGGCCGAGGAGTGTATACTATTTTTCTGTTCGACGGAGCCGGGAAGTGGCAACTTCGTTTAGCGCAGCGGCCCGAAAGTTGACGCTTTCCGGCCGGAGGAGAGAAAAATATATAAACACACGTATACGTATGGGGTATTGGTTGAAAATTCGCAAGTTGTCTCATCAATTTCGTTACTCGACAGGCTACTAGATAAGATAAAAAGGTCACATGTGTTGATCATGACGTTTTATTGGTCAAATGATAACATGAAACCTGAAGTAAAAAAAGGGGGGGTAAAAAATTCTAAAAAAAAATTCGAACCAGTTAGAAATTCAAAACTAGACGATTTTTATCTGAAGTTCTCGAGTTACGACGCATTTTCTAAAAACTGACTCTCTAGCCTGACGAAAAATAATCGCAATTTTTTTTTTTTTTTTTTCAAAGCCACTTAGAGCTCAATCTCAACCCTTTCAAGTCCTATTAAAACAAAAAATTCCATTGCCATTTTCCAAAAAATTACACGCGATTTTTCAAAAGTATGAAAATTGCAACAAAAAAAAACGGTCATGTTTAACATTGGCTAGTGAGTGCGAAAAAATCGTAAAAAATTTAAAAAAATATAGCAAAATAATGCTGGCTCTTTCCACTTTTAAATGCCACCTGTACCATTTGGCGACGACTTTTTTTGATTGAGATATTTAACTTTCCGTCCCGATCAGGATTCGACAAGTGTTCCCGAACTTATGGATGGTACTGTACATTTAATCACGTCTACATCCAAGAGATTTTGAAAAAAATCACAAAATACTCGAAATGACATCCTAATTTAGTGTATACTACATGGAAAAGAAGTATGAACAATATCCTCATAAGTTGAGTTTAAGCTCGTCCGATTTGGCATAAAATACCCCATATGTATGAGTCATTCCACATCACGCGGGACAACTTTTTGACCTCGATGTTTCATCGGCATGAATCAACTAATTATGATAATCGATTGATTGCAAAACAATTGATTCAGTAAAACTTAGCACAAATCCTGTTTGAAGAAGTTCGAAGTTTGGATAATAAGTTCATTTTCAGAATCTATTAAGGGGCGGGAGGGGATGCAATTATAGTGATTCAGATTGATGATTACAAGCAACTTGGATTTCATCTACAAATGGAGAATGATAAAGGAAAATTAAAATTTCATGTCATTTGGTGATGTATAAGAAATGTGATCTTACTTGTTGTGAAATCTATTTCGATAGTTGCATTCTTTCCTTTGCGCAAAATGCAGGTATTCATTGATTTGTCACAACCTGAGATTCTGATTTGGTCCAAGTTCCCCAACGCTGAACCTATTGGATTAAAATCATTATACTATTTGGATCAATTCTTATATATATTATGTCGAATTTTGAAAGATTCTAACGATTTCCTAAAATTATTTAAATATTATTGATAATATAAAATCCTTTCAAAATAAAAAAAAACAAAACTGTATATTCTAAAATATCGAAATTATACGCACCGCAATTCTCAATTGGAAATCCATTGGCGAAAGATAAAAGACAAAGGAGGGCTGTAACGAGTAGAAACATGTTGTTCGCTCGACGTTTCAACGAAAGCTGATTGTGTGGTTGACTGACAAGTAAACCTCAGACGGATTGTCACCAGACTATGACTAATTCTTTGAAAAGCGCCACGTATAACTTTCCGTACATCTATCAAAATAGGCAATGCATAAGAGATGTGATAATAATTAACAGAGATTAAGAAGAACTGAATTTCTTGATATATACTTCAACCAACCAACTGAAGTTGGTATCTTTAAATGTTTACTGAAATAATATAATGATTCGTAAATAAAGACAGTTTGAGGTAGGTATGCTTCAAGAAATGACAAATTCAATTAGTTCATATTGGATTACTTCCCCTAGAAACAGGTTATACAATTACAATCCTGTTTTTTTTTTTTCAACGTATACTCTACTCAAAGTCAGAATGTAACGGATATAACCTAATATCTCACATGATTCGCGGTTAAATCGTAGAGATGTTATATATAGAGTAGGTGAGACATAGGCGTCTCCGTGGGTGAAAATCTTAGTGAAAATACGTTGCGAAAAGAAAGAGGGAGAAGATCGTTCAGTGCTCTTCATCTCTGTCTTTTGACGCATGCGCAATAAAGTTAATAATGTAAGACGTTCGTAAGTGTGAACTTATTCCTAGTACTAAGTGGAAATAGTGGCTTCTTCTTCTTCTTCCTTAGACTTATCGCCCAATGGAAATAGTGGCAATGGTCTTAACTCACTCATATTGCCGCAAAAAAGGTGGGATGGAAGGCAGGACACTCGATAAGTAAATATTACACTGAGATCTATGTGTACAGCTGAGAGGGTATGTTTACTTCATTATTGACTATAATTTATTTGGAATTTTTATTCTAGATGTGTATTCCCTTTTTCATAAAAAAAAATGACCAAGTAAATCCTCTTCATATAGATTTTCTTTGAAAGATGCTAAAATTCTCGAAGTCTGGCTGCAACAAGTGAATTTGGGATTTCCTTGCACCCCAACGAGCAGCAGCAAAATCTGTTCAGACTATTTCAGACAGGATTGCTTCAATAAAAAAAATCTATTTACAATTGTACATAATAAACTATACACCACCCTTGATACCCTTTCATACTCTGTCACATGTGTTATACAGTTTTTGTATGAAGATTATTTTCAATGCACATTTTATTTACTAAAAATGGAATTACAACTTCACCCAAACGTTTGCAATACAGAATTCTTGTAATAATATTTGAATTTCACCCAAGTTACGTCGATTCCAACAGAAATTTCTATATCGTTATTTGAATCTGCCGCTCAAATTGACAAATCTACTACAAGCAATGTGGCTGCCACGCAGCTTTAATTCGGCCAGATATTATACATAGAGTGGTCTCTCCCGCTATATGTATAATATCTCTATGAATTCGGCACAAGAATTTTACACTGGTTACGCCATCCAGTGTGGTATAGAGATCAGTGGTATTTCTTAAAATCGGAATATATCTCCGCTCTCCGTACATCGATTGCATAAAGATTGGGCTCAAATGAAAGCTGTTCAAACCTATATTCTATGATAAATATTTGAATCTCGTGTATAACCCGAGTCGGAATAAAATAAGGATAATATAATCGCCGTATAGGTCATAAAGCTCTCCTTGGCTCTCATGCAGGTATCAAGACTCAGTCGAGTCTTTTGATATCTCCACGATATCTCTAAGCGTTACATTAAATCACAAAACTTATACTACGCGAGTTCAAGTGAAAGGGGTTGAAACATGTGGCATCATCTAGCGGTTGTAGAAGGCAACATTTACACGTGTTTTTCCGTTGCCTCGACTGTGTCGATAATTTCTGAAAAAATATGCTCAATCGTAACCATAATCATAAATAAACAATGATTACCGAGAATTCAAATCAAAAAGTCGATATATTTCATGAATATATTCGATTATTTCCCCGATTAATCTTTAGTGAACGTGGCATGTGTCTTGGCAGAGCTTTCGCAGATAGTTATTATTTCATATCGAAGAGCATGGCGTGACTCAACATAACATTACAATGCTAGAAAAGAAAACTGTTTGGCAGATTGATGTGATACATAGTCAATTTATTTCCTGAATAATCAGCAAATAGGATGTTACTGTAAAAATCGAGACATCTCTAACGCCGCGCGTATAGTTTCCTCGAGTTTTGAATTCCCACCCATAATGCATTGTACAAAACTGGTGCTTCCGCTTCTGTGCAAAGGTGTTGTGGCACGTCAACTTAACCGGAAATTACGTTTCTTCCTACGTTGTCCACGTAGCTGGTGAGATTTGTGTCAGTGGTGGTTTTTCATCAATCAACGAGCAGTTTTTAAAGCAACCTCACACCGTGAACAACGTAAGTAAATACCATTGATGAAATAAAAGATTGTTTTTGAGTAAGATAAACGAATTATCACATTGATCAAGTTACTTCAGTGTTTAACTTTACCTCATAACCTTAAATTCAGAAGATTTAATACTCAGTTAATCTAATATACGTGATATTGATACCATATGCGTGTCAATGCAATCATAAATCAGTTGACATTTATCCATTGTTATTTTCAAATTATTTACAGAAAACTATTGAAAATGGATCAAGTCACGAAATTAGTCGAACCTGGCCGCCAATTCGCCAAAGACAGCATCCGTCTTGTCAAAAGATGTACAAAACCAGACCGCAAAGGTATTTATACACAGTTTTCTATTGATATATCACTGCTTCTCATACATCCGGTCACATATTGGACCATGAGTTTGAAATATATGTACGCCTTGTGCTTCGATAACTCTGACAGAACCGTTTACTTACTCTTTCAAGTTCTGAAATATTTTCTTGCATCATTTCATTAGCTATACGTACTTTTTATATTCTGATTGTCTATTGCCAACTGAACCATGAGCATTAGTATTGAAAGTTTCTTTTAATGAAAATTTTGAGCGTATGAAACTTGTGACGCAACTATTTATCTAAACAATAAATTTGGAAACCTCAGATAGGGGTATTATAGCTTTACCATAAGTCATTGACTCTAGAATCGTACACCAGGGTACCAAAGTGTCCCATTACCGTGTTAAAGTTAACAAGTGTACGGTTCTAGGGTTTAATATTTTATCCTGAAAAGAATCGACTTTCTCTGTATCGATAGCAGTTCTTAATAAAGCTGTAATAAGTTTCAAACTGGAACCCAACCGCTTCCCCACTTTTTTTTCAAGATTATTGTATGTCCAGAGGAAAAGTTTAGAGTTGTGAAAAATGAATCAAAAAATTTCGTGCAAATCAATCAAAAAGTTGAGGAGATAGTTGTAGTATTTTTAAAGCAAGAATTTGCCTTCCTTCCTGAAGTCTCTCAATTGATTTTGCATGAATACTCTGTTGTGTATCAAGTTTTTATTCAATTCCGGTCAGTCTTTGAAAAGTTATTCAACAGGACCGAGAATGTATAAAATTTGAGAATTACGAAATTTTTTTTTTTTTTATACATTACTCGAATATTTTAGCTGAATTTATTTTAGTAACATTGGCATCCTTTCAGAATTTCAAAAGATAGCCATCGCTACAGCCATTGGATTCTGTATCATGGGTTTCATTGGTTTCTTCGTGAAACTAATCCACATTCCCATCAACAATATCATTGTGTGAGTATTATTTGGATGATACCTTCATGTATCTGTTTCTTATTTCATCGATATCGTAATTTGAGCTTAAATATTAGTTTCAAATAAAAGAAAAATCAAAAGGAAGGCACACTTCTGAGTAAAATAAGGAAATCATGAAATTGAAACTTCAAAATGTTTATTACTTGTCAATTTCATGTATTATTACTTTGATTGCCAATGTATCATTATACGATCTTTACTTGTTGACGAATCACTGTATAAATATTGTATTTGTTTTTTTTTTTTATTTCTGTTACAGAGGATCATAAGGCTAGACCACAACTCAATGCTATAATTGTTAAGGTCCATTAAGATTAATTCCCCTCCCCCAAACTCTTTAATTTATATCAATGAAATTATTACGGTTGAAATGTAGTATGCGATGACGAATGTGTGAAAATGAATTTTGTAATAAAATGAATTGCAAAAAATACCTGAAGATTTGAATACTTGATACCTTGTCTGTATAAATAAGAATGAAGGTAGAAAAAGGGATGATGAAAATTATAGACGATTGAATAGTTTAGGCACTTTTATAGTTTTATTTAAAGAATAGAGTTTTCTTCAAGTACAATAGTAAGATTTGACGAGCCATTTTTCCCATTATTTATTCACAATTTTAGGCAATTTAAATTCAATATTTTGATATCCTTTTCTAATGGGAAAATGACTATCGCATGGGAACCCATAGCCAGGTACTGAGTATAGAAGGATATTAATATCAAGTCAGTGATTTTATTCGATCGATGAAAATACGAAATTGTTATTAAATATTTTTATTAGAAAAAATATGTTCCTTATAAACTAATGTGCATTGCGTTTTACGCTGGCAGTATGCAGTGAACAAATATCTCATGGGAAGTGTTCTTTTTTTCTTTTTTGATGTTCTCTCTTTAATTAAATAATTCCATCGATTCGAACGAAGTTGACTAATTTTAATATATAATAGACTGAGTTTAAAGCTATAAAGCATTAAAAAAAAAAAAAAAAATATATATATATATATATTTTGAGACTCTTTTTACTAAGTGGACATTTCCGTAAAAGAAAAATACCATCTCCAAATAGTGTTCGAATCTCGTGCTAGGCAATGCCAACATCATTCAGAACGTTGAAAAAAATATAAAAAAAAAAAAAAATATTTCTTTTACTACTAAATGGTGACAACATTCCAAAAAAAGCATTTAGTCCTCAGACTTTAAAGCGTGTTATTTTTTATTTCTCTCTCTCTTTCTCTCTCTCTCTCCTCTGAGCATTTCGCTATTTTGAAATTAACTCGAAGTCAATTACGCGAATGCTCAATTGTCATTCTTTAAAGTGTGTTTGTAACTCGGAAAAAATTCAGATTATATCATTGATAACATACATGTATAATAAAATAGGTAAAGTTAGAATTCTGTCGATAAATGATTCTATAGATTTATTCGAGATGCAAACGCACTCTAAAAGGGTAACTATACTACCCACGGTAATGATGAGGTATGTCGTTAGGCACGTGGTTCTCTTAACAATTAATAAAATCGTTAAAATGTTAATTAATTATCAACATATTATAAGATATGCGTACGTATAATTATTAAATAATATTATAAGTATCTCTCGAACGCAAAATAGCGTTTCAACAATTAATTAATTAATCAATATCAACAAATTTTCATACACTGGGGTATAATTCAATAAGCTTTCGTCAATTCGAATCAAGAAATATAAATATGATTTAGGTAGATATTTTTCCGTTCGAAGTTCTGCAGGTACTAAGAACGAATATAGCTCAGAATTTCTCATTCCTTTTAATTACATACTGCATGATTTCGAGGATGCGCGAATACGAAGAAAACTATAACAATCTTAATGAAAATCAAAACGTGATATAGAATATGTAAACATACTACATACAAACAGATATAAAAACATCAGAAGACCTCTGTACGTCCGTAGAAATGCATTTTTTAGACATTTAAATATGCTAGACCGTTTCTACCCGCGATTAAAATGGATTGTACAATACATTATACAATAATCCGTAATACGAGGAGAGAAAACCATTATACGTATACTGGACTAGAAGCTCACTCACCAATAATGGCATCAATTTAACAAAAGGATTATTATATCCTGTTATTTCACAAGTAAAATATGAATTATTGTTGCTAGTGACGACATTTAGTTAATATACCTACTCATAGTGATACACATTAGTGTTTAATTACTATGACAAAATGAATAATATAAAAACTGTCTCTATAAACGCATTTCGCAATCGGTCATTGAATAATACATGTTAAAAAATGAAAAAAAAAAAAACTATGTATATACACACATACAGGGTGAGTTTTTCAAAGTGTCATAAGCGCATGTCTCGAGAACCGTTCGAGTTATTGAAAACAGTAATATACAAAGAATTAATGGCGTGAAGGGGGGCTTTATCTGGGTAATATGAAATTTCAATGGATTGAGGCACCTCAGGGATATCAAGGTCTACGTAATTTTCTTGAATAGCAAAAGAACGTTTTATCATCATAGTATTGATAGTACAGTTCACAAGAATCTGAAACCTATCATTCAACTTGAGTAATACCGTGATAATAAAATGTTATTTTGCTATTTAAGAAAATTACGATGACCTTGATATCCCTGTGAGGACTCAATCCATTGATATTTCATATTGCTCAGATAAAGCCCCCCTTCATTAGTCATTCGCATATTATTTTTATTAGTACCTCGAACCGTTCTCGAGATATTCGCTTGTAGCACTTGAAAAAAAAAAAAAACGCACCCTGTATATAGCTTGTAATAAGATGTTTTCGTGAAACTAATTATCTTAACTATAATTTGCGTGTTGTGACGTCGTACAGTATAGCTGATGGTATAAATCTATAATGAAAGAAATTTCGATCCGAAAGATCGTTCGCATTCATATTCGCACATCTAAAAAACACATTTTACTACCTACGAGATATCAAAGCTTTAAGAATGTCACAGTAGTAGATTTACTACAAAGGAATGTTTTTAAGTTTTTTTTTAAACATTTTCAATTTAAGTTTTTTTTTTTTCTGTTTTCTTTTCCTCTTTTCGTTTCTTAAGAGTACAAATAACAGGCTTTTTATTCTTCTTTTTAATGAAAAATAAAATAAAATAGGATTAGAAAAAGAACAAATATTAAACGAATCTCTCAATTAAAAAATAATTCTTAAAGTCTTAACCACACTACTAAATCTAAGAGTATAGGGAAAGAGTGCTGGCTTAAATATTAATTCTCATTCCTAATGTCACCAGCGACATGTTCAATCCGGATGAATAAGTTAGTCCTAATACACATTAACCACCTTGCAACAGAGAATAGTACATTGTAATTCACATTTTATGATACGAAACGTAAATCTATAACTTTGATCATGTACTAGATATACCTATGTATGTATGCGTGTAAGATAATAACGTTTTGGCGCAAGTATCACAACTGCAGTTTCAAATTACCCATCACATACAAACCACCTGTGCGCAGGCTTCAGAATATAGAAACGATTTTGGATACATTCAATCAAATTTTTTTTTTTTTGGCCTTTATGGCTTATCTCCGATTTGGAAGGTAGCCTTGTTCAATCCAATTGCATTGAATCGTTATACCGAATTCGTCCTGTTCCAAAAACATTGGGCTGAACGCGTGCTGAACGGTGCCCGGTTAGAAATATTCCGTTTAATAGCACCATTCAGCACGCGTTCAGCGCAATGTTTTTAGAACAGGACGAATTGGGTAGGGAACCAACTTCAGAAAGACAAAGCATCATAGCCGCTACTGTGGTTGGGTAGGCTGAGGACGGCTAGGCTTTCTACTACTCGGCTGCGCTAGAAGTCGCCCAATTTTTGCGCCAAAAACCGGCAGTTCAATGCTTCAGGTCGGTCGTGATTACTCATCAGTCATTGATCCGATTGTATAGATCATGATCAGGATTCGAAGATGACGAATGTAGCTATGGAACGGCTTGCGCCGAAGATTAAAAAAAAAATCACTCCTCGTTGTACATCATCGCAGAGATGGCTTATAGCTCTTTCGACTGGGGCTACACCAAGCTACACTGGTGCAGTGTAGCCATCTTTGTCTCTCTCTCCCTCAAAGAAAAGAAAGAGATGAAGATGGCTACACTGCACCAGTGTAGCTTGGTGTAGTCCCAGTCGAAAGAGCTATTACTTTCGAGATTTTTCTTCCCAAAGTTGAATGTGAAATTGCAAATTCGACCAAAGAGGTGACACGCATATATCCTTCATCCATAAAACTCTTCATCAAAGTCTCCATTATTTTGAAAAAATAAGCCAATGAGAAGAAAAATGCCGAGAGTCTATTTACGCGCGCCTAGAGTTAATAGAGTGCGCAATCACGTATGTGATATTAGATCTACAGGGTGTCCCAGAATTCGCGACGAGGAATTCACAGGATAAATCTTGATCAAAAACGGGATCGAAATTTCTTGAGCCGTTTTTTTCCGGAAATGCTTACATTTCTCGTTATAATTATTTCAATTTCAGTCAATAAGGTGCGATTTAAGAACGGGCGCTTGTCGGTGTGCTCGCCGCTTGGTTGTGTGCACTTTGTTTCGCGGCGACAATTGAGCCCCCGGATCATAAAAGGGATCGCGCGGACGAAATCACATAGAAGTATTGTCACTTTTGAACATATGCCGATCGGGAAAAAAGAAAAAAAAAAAGTCAATTAAAAAGTAGTGACTATTTTTTAATTCATGAACTTTTTTTTTTTTTTTTTTTCCGATCGGCATATGTTCAGAAGTGACAATACTTCTATGTGTTTTCGGCCGCGCGATCCCTTTTATGATCCGGGGGCTCAATTCTAAGCCTTTCCGGAAAAAACGACTCAGGAAATTTCGATCCCGTTTTTGATCAAGATTTACCCTGTGAATTTCACGTCACGAATTCTGGGACACCGTGTATATACATCGCATTTATACACGATGATCTTTTTTAATTGCCCTAGGCAAATATTTCAAAAACTAGAATGGATACGAGTAAAATTCGATAATAAACTTGAAAGAATCCAAGGGGAAAAGATAATACTGGAATAAGTTGACTTGTGGGCTGTGCCACTTCTCCGATTTGTAATCAGTAACTTGTAATTTTAGATAAGGAACACGTATGAGCAGCTGCTAGCGGGATTGAAGACAAATTCAGAGACGTTAATAAACATTTTTTTTTCATTAAGTGGGGACTCCGCAGGTTTTGTTGAAGACAAACCGCTTTGAATTTGAAATTGGAGCAAACAAAACCCCTATATTCATAGCCGGAACTTCGACGTTGGTGTAGATTGAGCCTGATATGACATTAAACTTTTTGTCAGTGTTAAGTTTGGTCAAACAGGAATTTCTTTTTCAACCTCGTACCATCAAACTTCGCCGATTTTCGATTTGCAAGAAAATTCTTCAGCAAACGTAAAGTACAATGGACATGAGCCGAAGTGTTAAGACTGGTTGAAAATTGAAAATTAATAACATCCGGATTCCACTGAATAATTTTTTAACCGTGTGATGTTGAAAAAAAAGGATTTTCAAGTTTTGAG
Organism: Tenthredo notha; assembly: GCA_914767705.2. NCBI lineage: Eukaryota > Metazoa > Arthropoda > Insecta > Hymenoptera > Tenthredinidae > Tenthredo > Tenthredo notha. Next base: position 6,936,285 of record OU611908.1, read on the forward strand.
ATTCGCCTCCAATTCCGTTATCAGCCGCTTACAGCTAAAATATATGTTCCCTATCTAATATCACGAGTTAGTTGAAAAATCTCAGCAGAACCAAATCCACAAGTCAAATCATATTGGTATCATCTTTTCCCCTTCGAAACCCTTCAAATTTTATATTGAATCTTTTCTCGCGTCTGTTCTATAGTTTTTGAGATATGCGCCTGGGGCGATTAGAAAAGACCACCCCTGTATACAATGATTATTTAAAAGGAAAACTAATTTTAGCAATGAATTCAAAGGGACACTTTTTTACTCCTTATCAGTTTCGTATTACTAACAATAAAAAATTAAACGCCTAAACTATTTAGTTATATGCTTTCTGAATATCCAGCACTCTCCCCAAGGTACGTGATATACTATACTCTTAAACGTAAACGTAAACTTAAACATAAACCTAAACCGTACAACCGGCATCCGATGTTGGTATATATGGACTATTTTGCCGGTAAAAATCCTGCCCTGAGTTCTCGTATCCCTCAACTTTAACCGGGTATTCCGTGGCGCAATTTTGTGGTTGATTTAAAGCGGACTGGGAAAAATTATCTTGGTAACTTGGTAGAGGTAGAGGTTCTGCAAACTGTTGAAATGAGCTTTCGTTAGCGCCTGCACCTTGTTTCAGACACGTCGGACTATGAACGCTGAGCATTTCCACTAATCGGCGCCTCTGCGTTTCGAGTTCTTGAATCTGTGATTTAAGGTCGTGATTCTGCGTCTCTAAAATCTCTGATTCTTGTACAAGGATCACTGTTTTTTCACGCTTTTTTAGACGGCATTTTGTTGCCGCAATTTTATTTCGCTCGCGGCGTCTCCTGCGCCTTTCCTCATCCTCGGGCGTCAGCTGATGAAATGAAAGAAAAAATAAATTAAAAAGTCAGAATTATAAAAATCTACTTGCTCATTTCTTTTTTTTTTTTAATACATCATCAATGATATTGCGATAAATATTTGTATATTATATCGATGGACTAATACCATATGGGCGTAATATGGGCCAAATTTTTCATTTTTCTGCAAATATGCCCACAAGATTCTAGATTGCATGAAAAAGATTTTGCCACTGAAAAAAACGAATTCTTTTTGGTGCTTATGCCCATTTGGCATTACTCCATCGATATCATAGTATGAATCGAAAAGTAAATTATGCGGCAAATTTTAATGAATCAATTTTATTTTCTCACACTCACTCCACTACCCCCACGTCCGCTCGTACTGCTTCCTTCGTCGTCTTCTTCGTCGTCGGCGCTACCCTCTTCTTTTCTTGGCTTTTTCCTACCCTCGTCGCCGCTTCCGTTAACCCGCCTTTTCGTTTGTAACGTCAACTTTAAACCTGGAGAATGAATATTAAAATACAGTCCAACAATTTCCCGCAAAATGTGAATCAGTCGGTATGTATATGCACGGAGAAAAATATGCTGTTGAATTTACTGTGTGCCTAGTTGTATATGTGACAACTACTTTTTTGCAGTAAAAATGACAACTATAGTGGTAACCTTTACTCTGCACCAATGTACCAAATACTAGAATTGTGGTAATTTCTACTACAAAAAAGTGTTGTCACATATCCAACTAAGCACATAGTAAACATCTTTCTCCGTTTAACTCCATTACTAGATCATCCACTGGATCTTTGAGAATTTTTTCAGATTTTTGAAAATGGGCTTTCTAAATGGGATTCAAAAATTCATAAAAAGTAAACGGATGAATGAAAAAATCTGAAAAAAAATCTGGATACATTTTTCACTGAGTAGAATGTTGAAAAAAAAACCGGTGATGATTTCGAGATGGTCGGGGCTTAACACTGGTCGAGTTGGCGTGGAAACCCCCATACGTATTGTTAACAAACAAGTGAATACCTCAAAGTACACGTCAACACATACATACATGTATTCATAAAGGCTCAAAGTACATGTCTAACTGTGCACATACCTGCACATATGTGCAGTTGCGGTCATGCGACGAAGGTCGTATGTATTAGAGTTCGATGTGAGTTGAAATCAAATAAAATTTCGTGGCATCTTCCGTCTAATAACTAAGTAGGTTTTTTTCCTACAACCGAACCCACAAGTCTACTTTTTTCCACAATTCAATTAGGTATTTTTGATTGGCAATAACAATCTAACAGAAGTTACTAACAACAAATGATAAAACGGTTTCCATAAAAATCGTACGAATGAAGATTTGGAAGACAATGAAATACCAACTAGGTATATATATATAGACGTATGGTCAAAGAAGATTATCAAAGGAATTTGCATTTCATGATACCGTGGAGACGCATGAAAAACCATTCGATCACGGCGCAAGTATAACATGGGTAGTAGGTATATACCTATTTATACTCGCAATCGATATAGATAACACTTGTTTGAATATATAAGACATAATGCTCGTACATGTATTTAAATCAATCTATTTTTCATAGATTTCCGATTAAGGGTGGAGTCTGGGATTTATTTTTCCAAAATTCGATTTTCTAAAGTGTACAGATTCTTGTAGTATAAATATATGTAGAATTGCTATAGAAACTATTATTCAGGTCAGAAAGCTCACCCTGGCAACGCTGATGGAATTATACTATATATTCGGTATATTTTCGAAACAACGTTGTTTTGACCTGGCTGACATTCTGGAAAAAAATTTATTGCACCTATGAATCCAAAATTCCGTTGGCTTATTTTACACTTGTATAGCCTTCATAGTAACCAGTTTCATAAATTTTTATTATTATTTTAATCCATTGTTCAAACAATTTGAGTTAAAAAAACACAGGTCGAAAATTTCAAAAGTCAGCCATTTTGTTTTTTGCTATCGCACGTGAATAATTCTCGGTCGGACGATAGCGACAAGTTTATATTTCACTAATTTCGTAACTTTTTCTATTTCGGATGGTCCACAGTTGAGATATCGTGTCAGCCAAATTCAAGCAGGGGTAACTTCACGCGGCCATTTCAGCAAGATTTACCATAAAAAAAAGAAAAAAAAAATTGTCTGTATTACCTTGTAAATTTTACTATGAGAAAAAAATTCTTGAACAAAGTCATTGAAATGCCAGACTCCCCCCTTAACCCGATGTTTTCATCAGATTATCCAATTAGGATATAGATACTACCTACTGCATGGTAAAAATTAATCGATCCCAGTCCTGGTAATAGATGGTAATTATGAAAGATAGGTCAACGCTACAATCCGATATTCATTGGAATCTAACTAACGATAAGACAATTTATTTTCCGTGTATATCGTTAAAAATTGCCGAAGTGTATAAAAACATGGCGGCTCGCTGATGGCGAAGTTGAAATATTTTGATTATTACCGAAGATTACCGATTTTTCACGAGATACAGTGGAAGATAAATCCATTCTATACACGTATGTAATAATATGCATCACAGTATACTGAAATATCACAACCATACTGTGTTTCAGTCAAGAATAACAACCTGATTCAAGAGCCTGTAATTGTCGGTAGTTAACCTGTAGATATTAACTTGTTTCTCGATTCGAATATAAACGACACTATCTTCAGTCATGTCATTCCGTATAAATCGTTGAATTATGCGAAAGCGAAAATCTATTTAGTATAAGCTATCTTCGTATTCGAATTATTCAAAGTACTGCAATGTCCGAAAATGGTTACCGCGAGAATTTGAATTCTGCCTCGGTGACTAAAACTGAAATGAATCGTTGTTTGTGAGTGGAAATGAATGGTTCTTCATTTTTGGAACAATATTAAAGTGACAAATTTGTTTCAGTTCGTTATCATAGATGAGTTAAGGTAATGTAGTGTAACATTAGGTATAATTATTAGTATATATAAACGTGGCTATACCTTCTTTTATGAGTTGACTACACGTGTGCTGTACACTGGGAGGACTGGGTTCACCGCTGCTCGACGAATCTGCCCTCTCTCTGTTTCTCTCGTGTGGATAACCCTCGAAGGGATTGGTCATGGCGATAAGAGAATTCAAAATTTCAGGTGTCCTTGGCGTGACCTCGGCCGCCGCAACGCCTAGCAGACCTGCAGCTGCGGCGGGGCTCGGATTCACATTCACGTTTAAATTGTACATTTTGACCGTTCCTCACATCTAGTCTGAAATTTGATAAACCATTTCGCATTTAGTAAACCCACTGTAAGTGAATATAGAGAAAAAGGTATATAAATTCAGCAGAAAATAAGTCGACATTACAAATATGAAAATCCGGTTTCCTTGGCTTGCAATAAATTCACATTTCGAAGATTAAAAAATTATCATTTTAATTTCATATTATGCAAACTTAACGATTCTCAAGTCTCAATCCACTAAGACAGATCCGGCTCGAGTTTAACCATCTCGTAATCTTGAAATATATCGTTTAGAGTTTTGAACGAGGTATACAGCATAGGGTTCAGTATTATACAACCGTGTCTGCCAGTTAGTCTGTCTGGGCCCGCGCGGTATCTCAAGGACAAAAGTCTATATAAATTTACATTTATCTGCATATAATCTAACTCCGAATTAAGTATTACGGTAGAAAAAGGGTTATTCTCAAAGATCAGTAATTCATTACCCATACACCATTATAGTTGAAAACGTGTGATAATATCTGGCTCATAAATGGATCATTAATTCGGTCAAGTATTGTTCATTGCGGAAATAAGAAAAGTTTATAAATTTTCAAGTTCCTTCACTCTTCTCTATGATAATTGGTATTAATAAAAATTTTCGGCGCTGATATATACCAACGACTGCACGAGATCACTGACGCACGTATCCAATACGTCGAGTGAGATAGGTACCCGATCATTAAAAGTTTCAAACGTAGGAGACATATTTATTTATTATGTTTACGAGTGCTATCTGCCAATCCGAGGTATGGATAGGTACTACCTATATGTATTTCCTTCGTGCGTTGGCCAACTAAATAAATACCCTAAGTAATAATAAATATTCAGACTGCACGTTTAAAATAACGAGGTTCGATTAGCACAACCCGGAGCCTACGGCTAGATTGCAATCTTATCGATTGTGAAAAGTGATCAAATATGTCGCCACGATTTCTTATTATATTATATAATTATAATTAATTATGATATTAAATATTCATCGATAAAAAATTAACGAACCTGTTCATCGAATATAAAATATAATAATAAACGATATTCGCATAAATTATCGATAATTGTAAATTCTTATTTTATTTGTATTCGGGCCAGATCACTGCGTGTGGTCTGCGGAAAAGTTTCTTAGAATAAAAAGGTTGTCAAACCTATGTCTCGGTTTTTTTTTTTCAATAGTTTGACGTATACAAGTTTCTGTTGACAGATGAAAAGAGTTGGAAAATCGGTCGTCCTTTTCTAAAGCCTTTTAGTGTCTATAGTATAAATATGTATAATTACCTATATCGTGCATGCCTATACCTACAATATACCTACATGTATGTGTCTCTACGCATTATCGATGGGTGATAAAGAAAATAGAGGTTTTTGTCGCGCGTCGTTTATAACCAATGAGTTTCGTATAGCGCGATTATCAGCCTTTTCCGTATTCTAGCCAAAGGGCCTTCTTTTTCTGGCACAAAGTTACGCGCGCGACCAGTCGAAGCATTGAGTAGCTAGTATATATAGATATTCACTCTGAGCATTTACCAACACGTCGATCTGCAGTTTATACACAACTATGTAACAAAGGGCCTTCATGCTTCTAGCAAACAGTATATACCTAGTGACCTATATACGAACGTGGGCTGCGCGGTGTAAACGTAAAGTATAAAACTATAAACTATAAACCAACGCGTCGTAGGTACCGGATCGCGATGGGTTTGAACAAGCCACATAACTTGTTCAAAAAAAGTGTTCAGTATTATAATTACCAACATTTTTGTATAATTCGATATCAATGTTTATACCGAATAAATTTATAGTAAAAATTTTCTTTTCCTTTCACCTATATGATACCTGGAATTTGTGATATATGAATGAATATCCAACATGCGGAGAAAAAAAAACAACAAAAAAAAGTCGGATTAGTTTGCGTATGAAAATGTCGAACTAGCTGCGTTTGTTCATATCCATCGGTAATAGTTGAGGCTGCAGCAGGCCGTGAAGATTATAAATAGAAACCGTTTGATTTTGACGTATGGTTTCAGACGCTTTGGTATTTGATGTATCGTTACGAGAATATACCTATACATATACCGCGAGGACCAGGTGAAAGAGAATGGTCCGTCCGCCCAGACACCTAATATTTTGTATTTTCATGGGGATAGCCACTCGTTGCGCAGAAAATCCTTAGGGTGATTTTGGCGCGTGGTCGATAGCTTCGACCCCAGGATATATTTTTCAGCGCAACGAGTGGCTATCCCCATGAAAATACGAAATATAAGGTGTCTGGGCGGACCGACCATTCTCTTTCACCTGGTCCTCGCGGTATACAAGGCCTCGGATATATTTTAACTAGAAATATCATTTCAGCAAATTTGTTTTAAAAGTTGGCTTTAAAAATAAAAATAAAATCTCACATAAATAATATCCGATTAATGATTCTACATAAACTGAAAAAAAAAAAAGTATAAGTCCTAAACGAATACTCTATTTTAACGCGCTGGTTTCTCTAATATACAAATACGTATCGGTGTGGTACTAATATAAGTTAAGTGTATAGCTTATACGAGTATCGGTGTGGTAACGAAAAAATATAAGCTATACGAGTACTATTGCTATAGTACCGAAATTTAACGCTGTAGGACTTATGCTTTTTTTTAGTGTATAATTCTCTATACAATTATTCGCATTTAGAAACGCAATCTAAAATATTTCCTGGACAACTTACTAATTATTCAAATATATAACTCTCAAGTGTTATTCACACGACATATACTATAACATTCTATAACCATATGTAGGCATAACTAAAGTATGCCTAACTATAGCAAAGGCTGATGAATTAACGTTGTGTATATATACTCAATAAATAAATAAAAGTCAACCAACATCCTGATAAAATCTATTTGAAATAAGTTGAAAACAGTTTGTATTTCCTGTATTTGTCATAAATCAGCGTCGCCGTGATACGATTATTCTCACGCTTTATTCATACTGAGCACAATTTGCATTTAATAATATTCGATCGATATTATATGGAGTTGATTAACCCACGAGGAACTAATTAAAAAATTGTTATCTTTTATTTTAGTGATATAGGCCGTTATGCCTCGTCTACACACGTACTTTATGATCAGGCATATTTATGAAATCTGTCAACTGATTGGTCACTTCTGTTGTTGAAATTCAGTGATTAGCTAAGACCTTAAATGTATCCGATAATAAAGTGTGTGTGTAGACGGGGCATTATACTACATTGCACGCGACCTACCGATCGATAATGAGAACAGTTGAAAATGTACACTAAACGTGTTTGATTTTAACCGGTTCAAGGCCACGCATATTTTCGATATATGCGAATCTGGATGAGAGCCGCTTGATTCGTCGGTAACGCCCCCATTGGCCACTGAGGAAATCTCGTGCTGATAAAGATATCGATAGCTGTTTTTCTTTTTTTAAGCTGAATTTATTGATATCTAACCCTTTAGAATCAATGTCGATAAAATAGCGAGTCGAAATTTTTACCGGGGCGAGATCCCTCCATGGGAAATCTTCATCGGGTCGAGATACCCTCCTAGGCCACTAGGGGCGCCACCGACGAATCAGGCGGTTCTCATCTAAATTCGCATTTGTCGAAAATATGCGTGGCCTTGAACCGGTCAAAATCAAACACGTTCAGTGTATATTCCAAAGGTCACAAGTTCATATACCGAGAGTTTTCGGTAACACCCTTCATTCGGCAAAACCAATACAGGTACATGTGTCCGTGTGGCTCGGTCGGGACGGGATAGGCAATGCTACTTACAGTCTATCCCCTCCGATACGAGCCCCACAGACGTGGCATATACCTGTGTCGGGGTTGCCGTAGGAAGGGGGTGTCCGGTATTACAGAAAACTCTCGGTATGTAGTTATAGCTCTTATATTTCGGGCCTTGTTGTTGTTTTGCGTATAGTAATTCAATATAGGCAACTTATTCAATTCTTAATAACTTGAGGAAAGATTGATCAATTTTATCTTGCTTCAGACGTTGCAAAAAAACAAAAAAAAATTTAGTTGCAAGTAAAAAAAAAACAGACTCACCATTTCTTGCACATTAATAACCATTATAGGTACTGAACTTTAATTTGCGTAATTATTCACTAGGTATTCGAAGTGCAGCCTTCATACTGCAGATTTTGAAAGTGAAAAAAAAAAAAGAAAAAAAATGATTAAATAAACAAACAAAATTCTCACATCTTTTATGAACGATATTCCTTATGCCTGCAGCATGTAAAATTGTAACACACGGACCTTACGCAACGGCGGGATCTACCATCTGGCCACAACATTTTTATCGTCTTTTTTTTTTTAGTTTTTTTGTTTTGTTTTTTATGGTTCAGTAGACGCATTGGCATAGTTGTAGATCCTAATATCTACTGTCGGCGCAAAAAGGTCTGGCCCCTCTGTTTGAGTGATCATAACTTCTACAGAAAAATTGATAGAGCATCGAGTCTGGAAAGATTGTAAAGCGCCAAGTTTTCTGCGTCTGATGCTTACTCACAAATTTCTGTGTCAAAATCGTGGAAACCGTTATAATCTCCGAAAAGTTAAAAAACGTCGTTTTTCGGAGTCCATCGCTGTACGTCAACTTAAACTCGTCACCGTTTGTCTGGACTAAGTTTCAAAAATCTGTAAAAATTCGAAAATATTCCCTGAACATCAACGAACATGATAGCGTTTGGTAATTTCAAAAATTTCCAAAAACGTGGACGCCAGGTGCAAAAAGGTCCAATGGTGCGATTTGCGGAACGGATTGGTACCGACGAACCTGAGCTAGCTCAAAATTTTCGGCAAGGTTTACACTTTTTGATTCCGTAATCAGTTTTCAGTTCGCATAAGTCCACTTCCAGTAATCGACTCCAACAATTTTTCGAATTTGCGCGGGGCCGCGCGTGTCCCAGCCCCGATATTCGTTGCTGGATTTCCCTCCTGCCGCGCCCGTCGCAGACTCAATTGTTAATGCAACTAACAATGTAAATGCAGCGACGAATATCGCAGCTTGGACACACGCGGCCCCGCGCGAATTTGGAAAACTGTTGACGTCGATTACTGGAAGTTGACTCTTGCAAACCAAAAACTGATGACGGAATCAAAAAGTGTATATCTTGACGAAAATTTTGAGCTAGCTCAGGTTCGCCGGTACCAATCCGTTCCGCAAATCGCACCATTGGACCTTTTTGCACCTGGCGTCCAGGTTTTTTAATATTTTTGAAATTACCAAAGGCTATCATGCCCGTCAATGTTCAGGGAATATTTCTGAATTTTTACAGATTTTTGAAACTTAGTTCAGACAAACGGTGACGAGTTTAAGTTGACGTATGGCGATGGACTCCGAAAAACGACGTTTTTTAACTTTTCGGAGATTATAACGGTTTCCACGATTTTGACACAGAAATTTGTGAATAACCATCAGACGCAGAAAACTTGGCGCTTTACAATTTTCCCAGACTCGATGCTCCATCAATTTTTCTGTAGAAGTTATGATCACTCAAACAGAGGGGCCAGACCTTTTTGCGCCGACAGTAGTCCAAGATTCTATGTCCAGAGGTTATAAATATCGAATAAAATTTAAAAGCTTATTCCTTACGCCATTTCTTTATTTTAGCGTAAAACGAACATGTTTTGGGACCTACGTGTTCAAAATCGCCAATAGAATTGCGCCACGGAACGCTTTCTCCCGTTTTCGGTGCCCGGTTAGAGATATTCTCGTTGATAGGGAACCACCTTAAATTAGAATGATCCTTGTCCCCTGATTTATGTTAAGGTAGAATAACGCTGCACACGCGTCAGTTTGAAAGAAAATATATTATAATTAAACGGATTCAGCAATGCGAAACAAGTCTTTATAGATCTGTATAATTTTTTGCCAGTTGATTATCCTGACAAGTACAACGCGTATTCGTGAATTATAGCAATATAAAACATGAAAGCGAAATTAGCCTAGGGCGGAAGGTACAGGGACGAAGAAGACGCATATTTCTGATAGATATCTTGATCCACGCTGCGAGAAAAAGTGAATGTCTCAAGGGAACAAATCTTACCGTGAAAGAGATAAAAAGAACCATATCAAACAAACAAAAAAGAACGAATATACCGTGGGTAGATAAGCAAGATGAAAAAATGAACAACACATAACGGAAAAAGGTCGCAGAGCAATGATAATAAAACCGAATAAAAGAAGAAATGAAAAATATTAAAGCGGCTCAGCGAGTGTGTCGGAAATAATTTGAAGTACAAATTTTACGTACACATAACGCATTTGTGTACCAGGTGAACTCTAATTACAGTCCTTATAATTATATGCGAACTCCGATGATCAAAATGAACTGTAGGATTATGTCTATCACAATACAACAATCTACTGGTCGCAGTGTTTTACTCCCGCATGTATATATGTTTCCTCCGCTCTATGTTTGGTGTTCGTAAAATTTATGTTTCCTGTCCTCCGTACACAATGTGCGCTTTGCGCGAACCGTCAGCGAACGAACGAACGAACGAACGAACGAACGCACGAACTTGGCATTTGAAAGTATGCATACATGATACAGTATACCTATTATACGTATTCGTCGGGCTCGGCCAGCGCGGCGTTGCTTTTCGCGGGGTTTCCAAGGCGGTCGTGTCGCACGTTTCCCCGCTGCCCGCTGCAGCCGTTACAGCCAGCCAGCGTAGGAAGGATCCTTTCAGAGTTTCAACCTTCGTAGTTCGGTTAGGTTTTTGTTGTATTAAATATTTGCCTAACTTTCGCGGCTTGAAGAATTTTCGAGAGGAGAATCTTTTCCGCTCGTTACATGATTGCAGTGCCAGTGAGGAGGCCAAGAGACGCGTGTTTGTATACATTTCTCAACATTTCTATAATACAACAGTGTGTGTATAAGCATTTGCGTACAGCAATGCTGCAGTATCTTTCGATCGACCGAAATTATCCAGATTGCAGATTATCGAACTACTGCTAAACGCAAATATTAAATCGATTTTTGTCCTGACGGTCGACGGTTTACGAAAAATAGGTTAGGGCATTACATCGTCCGATATTCATTGAAATTTAGAAAATAGTATATCGTGATACAAGTACGGGAAGTAGGCAATATCCGACGAGTGCCGTAATGACAGGAGACAGATGTTGCCCGATGACAGAAGGTTTGATTTGAACGACAGATTAATTAATCAACATAACCTCAAATCGCTATTGTCCGTCGCCATGACACAGTGCGCAACAAAAGCACTAGTGCGTAAAGTAGAGTATTTGCGGAGTCCACATGCGCTAACTCTTATTTTCTTCACTCCTCGGGAATAAGGTATTTTACGCACGCTACATAGGCCTCGAAATCGAACTTTCAAAACAGGTGTTTCAATAATGTACTTTTTATGTGTCTTGGAGTATTGTATCACTCAAGGTGCTTCCCTACCCAATTCTATCAGACCTGAAAACATTGGGATAAACGCGTGCAGAAGGTGCTATTGAACGGAATATCTCTGCCTGGACACCGAAATCAATGAAACAAAATCCGTCGCGCACGTTTTGACGGTTTTGAAAATGTTTTACATGCAGGATATCTTCTCTATTTTCGCGTAAAACAAACATGTTTTGGGCCGTAAGTGTTCGGAGTCGCACATAGAATTGCGCGACGGATTGTGTTCCATTGATTTCAGTCCCCAGGTAGAGATATTCCGTTTAATAGCACCTTCTGCACGCGTTTATCCCAATGATGTCAGGTCTGGTGGAATTGGGTAGGGAAGCACCTTAATACAGCGAGGTGGAGTAAAAGATAATACCATTCTCTATGTATCGTGGAACAAAGAAATATCGATATTACTACATTCTTATTATTGTCATTAAAAAACCTGTAATTATCGGTCATTAAGGGGGAGAGTCGATTTGTTAACGGCCTGACTATTTTCTCGAATTTCTCCGGAACGGGGCTATCAATCGAATTGTCTTTCTGGCAACCGATGTTTGATAAGTAATGAGTTCCGTCCTCGACGCCAATGAACATTGTATAGTAATGTTCATTAATGCTTTCCCAATGGCTAACTTTTTTTTCTGACTCTTAAGGAAACGAGACTCAATTCTAGTCGTATTTATGTGCCCATGGCCGAAATTATGATAATAATTATGACCCCTTATAAAAATAGTATAATATTATTTTATTTTATTGTATCCGAAAAAGTCAGAAAAAAAAAAAAAACAGCCACTGGGCGAGCATTAATGAACATTACTGTATCTACATCACTATTTCAAGTCACGCCATTTTGTGTAAATCATTGAATGCGAGAACGTAAATCGATTTGATATCCTAATTTTTTAATCATTCAGAATACAGCAATGTCGGTTACTGAAAGAGAAATATAAGTTATAGTTACTCATTGTCAGCTCGTGGATACTTTAGAAGTTTAGACGCGTTGTACCTACGGCCAAGACGGGCTTTTATCACGAAAACTCATGAAATTTAATGAAGATTAATACCCTAACCCGCATCTTTTGGCTCCGTGCCATACGGGCATAATATCCATCTACCCGGTGACGGGAAATTAATGATCAAATAAATTATTTTTCTGTTTTCTTCTCCTTTTCTTATACTCGTCAAATCCGTTGTTTTTAGTCTAAGATTAAACCTTTGAGAATCTGAGCTTGAGCGAAAATTTCAAACAGGTATTTAACCGACTAATAAGTAAGTACCAAGCTTACTATAAATAGACACGTATACATAATTTTCGGCTAAAAATCATCAAGACATGCGAACGACTGATAAGAGGACGATTGATATCCGAAATACGTTATCATTCTACCATTTATCTATAAGAAATTTATTGCAAAATATATCATGTCAATGTTATGAGTGAACAAAAGTCAATAAATCTATAAAGGAAAAGTTAATTTTTTTTTTTTTTAATATACCCTAAACTCCTATGAAGTAATAATATAAAACCTTTTACGCGGGCCATTTCACTAGCTATACATTTTAGTTGAACACTTTGACCTTCGTTCGTAATTATACAGCGAGAAATCTGAATATAGGTGCAGCTGATTATCTCATTATTGTTGTTATTAGTATTATTATTACTGTTCATATTATTATCGTTGTAAGTTTCTTAAAATATGTATTCACTTCCATCTCGCAATGTCAGAAATTAGGATTTATACCTATATCCATGCATATATTTTAATATTTCTTCAGTCCGTGCAGTTTAAAGTCTTCTTTGTTTTATAGCCCGCTCCCGCCCCCCCTTCCATCGGCATGTCTCTCTCTCTCTCTCTCTCTCTCTTCCTCTCTCTATCTATCTATCTCTGTCTAGTTTAGATAGCTGTTCTAAATCCGAAGTGTGCAGTTGCTAGTTCTTTTCTTTTTGCTCTATACGCGTGTACGTATATCGTTGAAGTTTCGACTCTCTTAATTTCGTAGAAATAAATCTGCGGCTCTGCAGATGACGCAATAAACATGTGTATATATATAATACATATAGCTACGTACGTGAAAATTTAAATACGCTTTGTGGAGGACGCAAAAGATCCATTATTATTAATATTATTATTATTATTATTATTGTTGTTATTATTATTATTATTATCATCCTTATCATTATCATTATCATTATTAACATCATCATCATCAACTATTCGAATATCTCAACTCAACGTTGCGATTGATCTCTTCTGTACTGAAATGTCACTCGAATCGGCCGTTGCAGACACCCCATGGTGCAATGGGATAACCCAATGTACGAGAGGTCGCGTGAAAAAAAAAAAAAAATGAATATAATACTCTTCTACATTCCCAATATCAATTTTATGAAGAAAAAAAATTTATAAACATATGAATACTTGATGCTCAAAATTGCCATCTAACTTTTTGATAACGTAGGGCAACTATACCGGATTTACCCTACTCATGTACTATTTGTGTCTTCGGCATTTTCACCCGCGAAACTAATCCTATTACGCTAGAGTGATGAGACAGATATACTTTTATTGAATTTTCGAAAATTTTCGAAAATTCAAAATCTTGACCCCAATCGGAAAATCTGAAAAAATTCTTAAAAATCCTGCTTCATTTGTCAAAATTTTCAAGCTTTGACCCAGAGTGAGCAGATGTTCGCTTTTATAATGTTTACAGATTTTTCCGAGAACAACGTTGAATAATACGAGAAGCAAACGTCTGCCCACTTTGGATCAAGGCCTGAAAATTTTGATAACAGAAGCAGGATTTTTGAGAATTTTTTCAAATTTTTTAATTCGGGCTATCGATATGTTTATTTTTTTAAATCATAAGTAAATCGGACGATTTTTAAAAAATCTGCGAAACATTGAGAGTATTTTGTCAAAAAGGTGGAACAACATAAAAAATCATGACTCTAATCGGAAGGGGTGAGGGTTAGACGTAGGTCGGTTTGGGGCAGTGTTGTAAAGTACCTTTTACAACACTGAGTTTGGGGTGAAATACCTCATATATTATACAGTATCGATCGAAGACAGGAAAAAAAAAAACGGAATAAAATTTTAAAAGACGATGAAATAATAATATTATTTTGTAAATATTATAACTTTTCTCGCAATCTTTGTATATTTCATTTTCGTCCTGCAGGGATAATTGTATACTATATATATATATGTAGTTATCTATTATAATGAGTTATATATATAATATACATATATTATAGATATGAAATATGCGTGTGTTTTGCAGTTTATTTTCCCCGCCGTTCAATATAACGCATCGACAACTCTCCAACGCGTTGACAAGACACACCTGCTGTATAGTGGCGCGAAGTGTACCTATTTTTGCAACGTCTATTTTCGCCCCCCCGATGTTAAGCGAGTTTTATCCTCTCTTGCTTTTTTTTTTTTTTTTTTATCTATTTTGACCGTAAAATAAAAGAATAAAAATAAAAAGAAAGGAAAACAAAAATCCAACTTGAAACTCTCAACAAAACGTAAAACTTACCTCGAAGAATAAAATATTCCAAATTCATTCAAAATGAATAAATTAAAAACAGGCATACTACCTGCAGTATATAATTCTCGTTATTACCACGCGCGTATAAAAGTTCGATGTATAAAATCTCCTATTTTATTTTCTCAATTGACTTGACTTAGATTCCTGAGCAGATAAAATCATTTAATATACATATAAGATAAAGAAGCACTGAATATAGCCAGACAAATGAGTCCCACACCCGCCCCCGTATTTAGAGAGGCCAATCGATGCTCGCGGAGAAAAAAATCTTACATGTATTTATTTTTTATTTCCTCCCCATTTCTTTCTCATTTTATTTTCTGTATGCAGTGGAGAGAATATACTCAGTCAGCTTTTTTTTCAAGGCAGGGGGAGCAGCTATATCCTTCGCTGTTCTAAGGCGCGGTTATCGGAGGAAGCGGTTTCACAGACCACCGTATAAACAGGAATTATCCGCGTATGTACTTCATGATTAGGATAGTGAGCTTTCAAGGTATATAACTATTATAACAGACAGAAATATATCTATATATATATATAAACAAAGTTACACATAAGGTAAAGGGCCCAGTTATTGACCTTTTAAGAGTCGCAGTTGAGGTTATTTTGAAATATAAATTATAAAATTAAACTTGAAAAGAAAATAACCACTTCATCGATCAGTTTCGTATTCTCTGAACAAGATAGTATGAAGGTTTCAATCATTAGAAATAAATCAATAATTCTAATTAATTTTTCAAAAATAGATCTCAGAGGACCTAGTTTCTGACCCTTGAAAATTCTCGTGCCCTAGTTTCTGACCCTCAAGTGGCCTAGTTATTGACCTTAGTCTTTTGAAAAAGATATAGTATTAATAATAATGATTGTTATCAAATTTGAACACATTAAATTCATTTTGTTGATAAAACTGAAATATTTATTATAAATAAACAAGTAATAATTAATATTATTTCTTCAAAATAGTTTTATTGAATATCAAAAGTATAAAAGAAAATAGTAATATTCAATTTATTCAATTATTTCTATCTGAACCTTTCTTATTTTTAACAAATTTTAATTTATTTTTTTCATAGCTTGACCTTTTTCTCTTCGGACTCCTAAATAAATTTTTTTTTAAAAATCATGTAATATTTATAAAATGAATTCAGAATATAAATTATGATATCAATAACAATGTGAATTCTAACGTTTAAATTATGATAACATTTATTACTTTAACATTGAAATTTTTTTTTCACAATAACACTTTTCAAATACAATTTCTTCATACTTTTTAATATCATAACAATTAAAAGTTACCCAAAATAAGAAATAATCATATAATATTTACATTTTCATAGTTTATATGGATGTAAGCAGACACGTAACTTTGATTGTAAGAGGTTAGAATTTGAGGGTCACTAACTGTAACATACCTATCAAAAGTGAGCCTAGTTATTGACCCCCATATTTTAATAATTATAGTATTTTTTATATGTGTTATTATATTTTTTAACAGAAACATAATCAATTTATGACCTATTAATATTTTACTTACTTAATTTCAATACTTACATGATATAAAATACGCCGGTACGACTTGCACGGCACTCTAGCGATACTGCTTGGAGTTAGAGGAAAAAACGGCATCTACCGTCACTTTGAGCTTTAAGATTTTTTTTTACTTAGATATTATTGAAAATTCAATTTTAATTGTAATCAATTATGCACAGAATGAATCCTTTTATTTTTTGGTACAATTCATTTCAGAATTGGAGAAGAATGTTCTTTTTTATTAAGAAAAGTAGCTGAAAAGGTCAGAAACTAGGCCACGGTCAATAACTGGGCCCTTTACCTTATAATACTGAAATAAACAAATTCTGCCATTTGAAAAACATGGGAAATCTTATTTTCAAATGCGCCGCTTTTGTGTTCAAGATACATATATAGCTGGGATTTGTGGACAATTTTTTTTTTTTTTATATTAAACACTAACTTTTTTTGAAAGGGCCCGAACAAGAAAAAAATCTCGTTTTATTTACACAGTCTAATATATATACACATATATAATCATAATCATAATCATCGAGTGAGATGATTTATATTTTGGAGATGAAAATCGTATTGACCGAAAGATAAAAAGAAGAAACTTTCTAGATAAGCGACGACAAGCTTTTTCGATTAATATATATATCGACACGACTATTGAGAAGTTCTCTTCGATAATCGCGTACGTTGCGATGTCGAGACGCGGAGGAATTTCGCGATGCCTGCAGAGACTTTAACCAGCTTATAATCTTACGTATATAGCAACATGTGGTGAAGACACTATATGGAACTATATTATATACCTACCTACGTCGGAATTACGAAACGCTTTAACAGATACAAGTTGCTAACGTTGTGTTGTATGGTTAGATAAAAATAAATAAAAAAATAAAATAAAAAAAACTTTTACTATATATACTACAGAGCTATTAATTTCGGAAACTTTAGGGAAGTATATTTTCATGTACAGCTATAATTACATATCATTCGAGGTAAGTGTAACAGATACGGTGTCAACTGTTGTGTAGCGCCCGACAGTGTAATGTTGATAATCATTAAAAAAATACGCGATAATATTGAAAAATGAAAAAAAAAACATGAAAATATAATAAGAGAAAATTTATATTATCAATTTGATTTCACTCATTAAACAGAAATGTGAAATTATAATGTTGATTCTTATTTTTTAGCAATGAATTAATATCCTTTCATTTGAGACTAATTAAATATTAGATATCACTTATCGAAGTTTAGCAGAAAGTATGAAAATGATCTTTACACTCGGGTGCGCAAATTTTGACGGTATATAAGATGTTGTAACAGTGATAGAGAAACATGAACGAATATCGTATTGCAAACAAAAAGTTGATTCAAGTTTACACCGCCAATTATATGCATGTATTATATAGATAAGAGTAAATCTCTGCTTTTACATTTTCGAACAGTGCTGAGTCTGGCGAAGCAGGTTTAAAATAAAAATCCGAAATCGTAAAGGAAATTTTGGCAGGTGATAAAGAAAAAAGAAAAAAGTTCGACAAACAAAAACGACGAGCCTTCGCTTATCAAATTGGTTTACACCTAGTTTAGACAGACCTATTTGATATTCTTTTCAAAGATTTGTCTGCAGCCGATTATTACATTATACTAATAGACCGAGATAAGAGAAAATCCTCGGGGCTCTGTATATTTTCGACGTTTAAACAAAAGCAGTATTATAATTTGAAGCGAGATTATTAACCAGACGTTTTATAGGTTCTATGCATACTATATTTAATTCTCGCAACGCCTACATTAACCCTTCAGCACTCGCGTGTTTTTCACTGTCTCACTTGCTCTACAGCGAAATCCTATAACAGTTGAATGTTGTTGTGTCAGAGAAATTCTCATAGCGCGAGTACTGAAGGGTTAAGAGTTCTTCTATTGTCAAATGCATTAATAAGATTTGACACGCGAATCTATCAAAAGTTAATTCATAACCCGAGTCATGGTTGCTACACTGTAGCCTCATCCATATTAATCACTAGATAAAGGAGCAAAATTTGATACTCGCCCTTCTGAGAATGTTGATAGTATTAAAAAGCTACCATATTTATAGACAGCGTGAATTATTCACCCTTTGAACTAACGTTATAAAAGTCGATATACGACTTTCCTCGATTTATTACAAAATATCACAAAGATTGGAGCTCATTATACCCGTGATTAATTGATAATCTATATTTTTTTTCAAGCGGTGTCAGTTTATTCAGAATAATTATAGTACAAGTTTATGACATCGATAAAACTGACACGATTTAGTTAGTTAGTTAGTTGGTTAGTTAGTTAGTTAGTCGCTGTAATTAATTTAATACTAAACTTTTAAACTTATGAAAATAATTTGGTATAAAAATCCTACCTATATAACATACAGATCAGCAAAGAAACGCCATACAAGTCACTGGAACAACTGGCTTCGCGGAGTCCGCCGCATCACGTGACTCGCCCAGAGAATAATATTATAAAGTTTAACTGCGCGTAGGTTTAAATATATAAATATAAATATTTATAGATATAAGAAGAATAAGAAAGATATAATAATCATAGGAGTAAAAACCACCGAATAATAAGTTAACGAGACGCACTTAATTTGACGATTTCTTCGTGAATGTTGGTTGAAACTCCGAACTGAGAGCACTAGGATAAGAGTCGTAATGTTATCGCCTGAAAGACCGACCGATCAGCGTTCAAACCGCATTGACGTTGATAATTAAAGATACCGGCACTTGCTAATAATATACGTATACAAATATGCAACATTCCTTTCTATGATATAAATGTTATGAAAATTCAGCGGTAGGTCAATTGAGGTATAAAATAATATAATCTGCGATGCATAATGTTTTTGTAGGGATTTATCCGTTACATGGCGTAAGCGTTTATGACAGATAAAGCATGTGCGTTGACATGCGTATTGAAGAAAAGCATGCTGTAGGTACGAATCCTACCTTCAAGCTAACTTCAATGTATCTAACGACCACCTTAGGCCTTCTCCCGTCGGCTGCCGGCGCACGACTGTAAAGTATTCGCGGCTACGACCGGCCTAGATATATACAAGTTATTTTTAGCACTTGCCGTCACTGTCCTGGCCCGCTATTGGACGCCGGTGACGTCCTTCTCGGCGTTGATTGGTCCGTTCACAATGTATGGAGGGAATTGAAGCTGGGTGCGACTCGCGGACGCGACATTTGTTGACATCAAACTGTCAGGAAATTCGCGATCGGTCTCTTATTCTCTTTTATACCGCACACACTTCAATACCTATACATATATCTGTACACCGATGCCCCCTGTGCATCTCCCGATTATCCGGCTAAACTCTAAACGTTATAACTTTTATGCAACGACAATTTCTCACGTCTTAATTATCACTTGTATAATGTACAGAAAGAATTTTTAATCTTCAACCGTCATCTTATTTTCTTAATCAACTCGCTCAGTTGGCACAGCAGTTTAGCGACTCTACGAAATTCTTCAATTTTTCATTCAATTGTTGCGGGTGTATAGTTTCTTATTTCTAACAATGCTGTATTATGTATTCCACTTCTCATTGATTCATCAGTGACGAGTATAGCATTATATATAAATTATACTATATCAATTATTACGCGTTACTCAATTTGTAACTTGGTACTTGTAAATTAGTTATGTGTATATAGGCATTATATATGCGTCCTGCTTGACCGTATAATTATCTGTCCTTGCCGTATAATAATATTGTTGTAAGAAAATGCGTGAGATTTGCAGAAATTTTCTCCCCGCCCATCCTTAAAGACTAATCACTTATGACTAATTTAATAGTATAATTTTCATGTAATAACCGCTTCGCCTAGGAAGCTGTATGCACTATGATACAATGATTTCATAGAACAAAAGGCATGCCGCCGCCGTAGCGGTTTGCTCGTTCGCTCTAGCCGCCTCAAGGCTTTTTGAAAGCTCAACTATAAATTAATAGTAAGGTACTCTGCATAAAATTAAAAACAGAATATTTGTAATTCTTGTATGTATGTATAGACGGACTTATAGCTATTAATTCGTATATAATTATCATATTCGATGTGGTCACCCAGTGTGTTAAAGTCTTCGCAGTATTATTAGATGATCTCGAGTCCGCCGGCGCTGCTTCAGTACGTTTGTGAAAAATTGACACGCTTGCGAAATAATACGTGTAGTTATGAGTCCACGAACTATTCTACGCGCTCCTATACAGCTCATACAGTTTCATTTTACATGTCTCAAGTCCGAGCCAGATCTTCGGTCTTCGTAATATACTTATGTATTGGTATTTCCATAGATTTAGATTTTTTATCCAGAATCATTTAATTTACGAATATTGTCAATGGAAAATAGACGATAATAGATGAAAATATCTGCAGTCATTAACAGGTGATATCGATCTGTCGCACCGACCGAGCTACTAAAATTGATCGAATTGATTGCTGATCAAATTTTAATAACCTTAAAGGAAATCAGGCGATGCAATTGTGATGTAGAAAATATATTGTTGGGAACGGACGATTTCAATTGTAATAATAAAAACTAACTCATTCTAAGGCGGTATTTGTTTTATCGACCTAGCTGATATTTCGGTCTATGACCTTCGCGTGACAACTTCGTAGTGGCTCCACTGGTTGCATTAATGATGTTTACTTATCTCAAAAATGGATATCTACACGATTCATTAAAGAGAAATGTTCAAAGACTCGTTCAAGTATTATAAAAGTAGGGATCCACCCCCTGACCTCGAATCTGTCATTGACTTTGAAAAACCAGACTTCACTAAAGTAAGATTCACAAATTTCATAGAACGGTTTGATATGTTTTTTATAAATTGATTTTTGTAGGTTAGAAATATTCCACCCAACGTTATTGAGGAAGAAAAAACAATATTGGGACTGAAGTCTACCAAAGATTGGAAAATTTATGAAATTATCACTAAACCAGGTTATTCATTCGATTATCATTAATATCAAAATTATGACATTTCACATATTCAAGCCATATAATTGAAATGCTCGACAGTATTCACATTGTGGCGTTGGCAAAAGTAAAAGAAATTCCATAATTATTCGTTTACCAAAATATGGAAAAAAAACATTGAAAGCTGCCTTATTCAAGCAATACCTCCATCGATGTGGTAGTGATTCTTTTTATCAACAGCACTAAACAGACATTGATCTGTAACGATAAAAACACCTTTTCAGGTCTGATATTCATTGAAAATCCATTCACCACGATAGGCCAGCAGTATTGGATAACTAGATGCGTTAAAGACTACTCAGAGAAACCTAGCAAGACGAATTTAGACCCACACAATGTTTTATCGGCAAGTGAAAGCTGGTGGAATGTATGCTCCAAGTACGTTGATGATGAGATAGCTTATTGTGAGATATAAATATGACAATGGTTGTTTTTTTATAGTTGAAAAATAATAATATCCAATTTCAGTGATTCTGATAGAGCCAAAGTACTTTTGCCAAAATTGAGATGGGCCACGCTAGGCTACCATCACAACTGGGACACAAAAGAATATTGTGAAAATGCAAGAGATAAAATGCCCGAGGATATGGTACGCCTTGTGGAATACTTGGCTGAAATTTTGGGCCTAATTAATTTCAAGGCAGAATCAGCCATAGTCAATTATTACAGAATGGATTCTACTCTATCAGGGCATACTGATCATTCGGAAATGAACTACGAAGCACCATTATTTTCCATCAGCTTTGGGCAAACGGCTATTTTTTTAATCGGCGGTTTGTCCCGCGAAGATCCGGCTGATGCGCTGTTTCTGCGAAGCGGGGATGTTGTTGTTATGTCTAAAGGTTCTCGACTCAGGTATCACGGGGTTCCTAAGATTTTACCTGGCGATTCAACACCATGGGAACAAGATACATCTGTCAAAGCACAAGAAACAAAAAAGAAATGCACAGATTGGGATGAAATAGTCACATACATTTCCCAGTCGCGTGTTAATATGAACATAAGACAAGTTTTGAAGCTGGGACAAACATCACTGAATGAAAATATTTGTACATATTAGCAGTATTACCCATTCTTATATCATTCATAGTATAATCCGTTAATGGTTTTCACCTATGATTAGAAAATAACAACAACAAAAGGTCGATTGAAAAGCGTACAAAGTTTTTTTTTATACAAGGAAAACTAGTTTATCGGATATTTTGAAGATTTTGGATTACCTTTTACTTGAATTCAATTCGAAGACATGATTATGCTGGCGAAATTTATTCTTTGTTCCACAATCCGTGGTAATACATGATTGAAAAAATGTTCTTAGATTCAACGATATGTTGCCTGCAGTAATGCCGAAATACAAAGGTGATCCATAAATTAGGTTCACATTTGAAAATAGTTTTCAAATATTGTCGAATAAATATACAGGTAATACTATACACATGTACATAATAAAATGAACAGCGATAAATTGAATTTTTAGGTGCCGAAAATTGTTGTATATAATATATATATATATATATATATATATATAAATATTACATCTCTTGCGGGAATATATTGGAAATGTTCAAAAAACCCCAAGCAATAGATGCCATTTTTATAATAAAATATCTTTGTTTATCAAGATAATTTTTCCGCTCTGATCTATCCTCTAATTTATGTTCTCTGCCGTAAATGGACGTCATTTCTTCTGATTTTTCACGTTTTTTATTCGCGAAATGGTTGTCTGTTATTATGACGATATTACAGGGTGGTTTAAGCAGTATTGAAATTGCCTCCTCGATCGCATTGTCCAGTATAAATTCTCCTAATGTATCTGGGCGAAGATCTGTTATGACCATATTATAACCTATTTACGATTTTCAAGCGGTTGAGAATTTGCTGTAAATAAAATTGTACAGGTGCAGGTATAGTCAATTTTTAGATATTATGAGCTACCAGACATAAAGAATCTCCATTTTTACAATATTAAAATAAAGATTATCGTCTCTACGTATACCTGGTTTTCGATTGTATTCGTTGAAATTTTGCTATACTCATCCTTGTTAAAACTTCGTCGCAAGCTTTCCTAACAATTCCAGGCTGCCATTGGTTTTTTTCTGCATAAGGATTAGCGGGACAAATAGCTATACTGATTAATTCGTTCGTGATGTTTTCTCGTACATAAAAATAGCGATCTTCCATTGTTGCGATGCAAATTCAGGATAAAATAATTAATACCAGGTTTGTATTTAATTCTTTTCATAATCTACTTGCATTGAAAAATTTGTTGTATAAAGTGAGAATTAATTTAATAAATTATATGCACTACGGCTATATTTTGATAATTGAACAGTATAATTTAGGTTATTTGAGAAAATTTCACTTATCTTTTTTGTTATTTTTCAATTGAATACACACATTCATTCGCGCCTAGAAGGATGATGTAAACAATAATGGCGTCGATCTAGCAGACAGTATTCGCGAAAGTTGACGGGGCGTTCGGTCCACTCGGTCTCGTACTGTACTTTACATGATTGAAACTAGGCTCCATAACCAAAATATTTGAAATATATTTTAATACAAAAATAAAATACATGATGGTAAGTACTATTTTATTATCCCAAACATTTATTAATGTGCATCCTTTTGATGGTTTCTTAGGTGGGGTTACCTTGTTTTTTAATGAGAAAGCTTACCGGTTCATTTGATTTCAATTAATACATTATCACGATAGTCACATGAATTCATCATATAATTATTTTCTTTACATGGCGTAATGTATTTTTGAATGCATCACCACGTGAACAATAACGTATACATATCATCTTCGGCAGCAGATGTTATTTTTCACATGCCAAACGTCAAACTTTCATGAATACTGTCTGCTAGATCGACGCCATTATTGTTTACATCAGGCTGGGTTTTCATGACAGTAAATCGCTGCGGCAGCAAATGGTGCCTGCAACCACGTGATCAACAACGAATAGCGTTACAGTAAAATTTCGCTGCAGCAGCAATTTACTGCCATGAATATCTGGCCTTATCCTTCTAGGCGTGTGAGGCCCCTGGCGGATTTCCGCCATACAACCATAAAATATAGTAGGGCTTCTCGATAAGAGCGCTACGGGGCTATAGGAGAAGGAATTTCCGAGAAGTGTGCTATCCCCACTCTCTACCAAGAAGCACTCGCTTTGAACGCAAGCGGGTCTCTCAATAATGGCCAGTCCACAATCAGCCGTCTCGTACCATAATCTCGTACCGTACCGTGGAACGGGCGCACGCGCGCACCGACAGTATCATTCATGTACGGCTATTGTGCGTGCGCCCGTTCTACGGTCCAATACCGTACGGTTGATTGTGAAGTATCAACTGCAAGAAATCCGACTCCTTAAATGAGGTATCAACTGCCAGAACCTTTTTTCGACGTTTTTTCTGAATTACTACAATACGCCTGAATATAGGCAATCGGAAAACACCAAATAGGCAACAAAAATTAACATGGGCCCTGTCGTTTACACGAATGGCATGCGGGTTGCATATGGTAAGGCGGCTTAATATTTATTGCAAAAATAGTTCGAGGCTTTATTAAATCATGCGATTTTGATGATTTTCGACTTATAGGCAAGGAAAGGATAGGGGAAAGTGATTCAACGATCGGTGATTTACAATTTCAAGACATATTTATTCAAGAATGCGCCAATTTACTATGATAATACATGTTTATTGCATAAACGATCTTATTATTACATGGATATTTGCAGTGTTGCGAGTCACTGATGACATGTTTAATGAAATTACTTATTCAATTACCTAATACTTTGGTAATGCGTAATTGAACTCGATTTATTTGAAGTAATTGTAGAAGTTATTCAAAGTAATTATAAAGTAAAGGTATTGAAAAGTAATAAAATTCATTCAATTACACATTTCTTTGGTAACGTGTAATTGAACTCGATTTAATTAGTAAAAGTAATTATGAAGTAAAGTAATTTAAAGTAATTATAGAGTAAGAGTAATTATAAAGTTACCATGTGTAATTGAATCAAGTCATTACCAAAGTATTGTGTGATCAGATGAAAATCCAATTACACATTACGAAAGTATCGAGTATTTAAGAAAAATTTCATTACAATTTTCACAACACTGAATATTTGATTGGAAAAATTGTAGATGTGATCGTAATACGTATAATATATTACGTATATCACTGGAAACTACATATTTGACACTTTCCCAGTTTGGAAATTAGCTAGAACTATAATTGGGCTATAATAAAACTATTATCATACTCTAAAGTAATCGTTGCGACGATAATACATACATATACGTACGAAGGTATATTCTACAGAATGCCAAGTACAATGTTTGAAGCAGATAATTTTAATATCGGCCTCGCTGAGAACAGCGAGCCATTTATATTTATTTTCCAGACCACTATACGAATAGAGAACAGTCATTATTTTACCCGTAGTGTTCGTCAACAATAATACTTTAACAACGTAATTTGGCCACGAGAATAGTAAAATAATTCATTACTCTATGAATATAGTTGTTCTCTCAAAGATACTAATGAGAAATGTCTACTCTCTATTTATTATGGACAATTTTACAAAAGAGTGAATTATACTTGACAAATATATATCGTATATGCATGTATTATGCTCTGTCACCGGAATAATTATTGGTAATATTTCGTACGGTAATGGTTTAATCCCCACTATCCCAATCCGTACCACTTTTCTATCACAAATACAACGAGTTTGAACAAATAAAAAGCATTAAGAACTTTGGGTCAGTACCCAAGGGCTGAATACATTATAATACACGGAGAGAACATATTGTTAATAATATATCATCACGAATTTTCATCTATTATGTAATATTACAAGTCTTTTCCTTGTACGATTATAATATGACCGAATGAACTGGTCAAGTATAGCGAGCTTTATAAAAACAAGTTATTATATTACCGCCTATAGCTTTTATAATTAAATTGATTTCGAATAATCTGTACAGCGATTCGTAAAATGATTTGAAAGTTGTTGTTGAATATTGAAACTAGTTTCTGACATGTCTCGAGTAGGAAGTTGATTTTAATGTTACATAGAGCGGGCAGCAGATGCTGTGACATAAAAGCTTGTGGTTGTCACTAAACTTAGAAAATATTATAATTAGGTTTTACGTTATTTATCACACATAAACTAGGTTATAAATCCTGCTGGCTGAAAATTAGTGGCAACCAGCTCAGCTTGTTTTCTGTACAACGTTTCAAACGGAATCGATTCTTAGACTAGATGCGAGATTTTACCAAAACTGATTCTACCAAAACTGATTCAAAAGGAACTGTAATTACGAACTATTTGCTTATGCTACTTGATTAATACCCCGCGGTGCAGAGTTGTCTTGCAGTCATTCCCCCGGTGCTTGGACTGCTTCACTCCCTGGTGTGAATCCCCTGTTCTGATGAATTCTGAAGAGGTTTTGTTGAAGATAGGCAGTAACTAGTTTCACTCGATGAACAACGCCTGTGAAGATAAAAACTGGATAAACATATAAACTTTTAACTATTTTCAACAGAATCAAGAATGTCAATAAGCTGGTATTACTAGTGCATGCATGAATAGATTTTTTCAATCTTTCAATTGTTATGACTGGTACTTAAGACTCTGGAGTAATTTATCACGAATATTGAATTATGTTCTACGTTTAAAAAATAAACGTGATGCCTAATTAGGCCTACAGCAATCTACCCTTGTATTTATTTTCAACCCTCCAAATTTTGATCCTCGTTATTCAAATGTTTCTCTACTACGAGGTGAGTCGACTATATTCAGCCAAGGTAAACATATTCTCTCAAGATCTATCAATCATATCCCAGGTTTGTCATTAAAAAGAGAGAATTATAACGAGACGGACAATATCTTACCTCTGGGTATATTATTAAGCGTCGGTATCGTATCCCTTGCAACTGAGTGAAACCGAGTTGTCGTCGAAGCTTCTGGCGTATACGGGAAGACAGAGGCAAGCTGGAGGCCCCAGTATCGAGTCAAAGATACAGGGTGAGCGTCACGGTTACTTGGCCGATGAGTGTTGTGGTACATAAACTTGAAAAAGTAATCTGTCCGAGATCTGTATCGGATCGCAAAGTATGTTTCAGCAATGATTGTTTCGCGGACATACATTTATAGTTAAATTGGGTCGTTGGCTAATATAATACAAAGCTCACCATTATCTTAGTCGAGCGTTAATCCGGCACTAGCCGGGTAGTGTTGGTTGGTGTCCATCTCCGACCAAGTATCAGCGATGTTCATTCTCATCTCCGTCAACCGATAATGCTGTCAAAGAATCGAATAAAAGAATAAATCGGGGAACGAGTATTCTCCCGAAAAATACTTGTCAACCCGGAATAACACGACAAATTAGTTTCCCCTTCGGAGTCGCGGAATATGCCCATAAAACAAACGACGCTACAGGGCGAAGGACTCGGAATTAAAAACACAACTGATGTTGAAGAAAATCTAGATGACGCGAAACGCAACTCGCAGGACGATCAGGATGATCGTGATATTAAGCCAGCTGACGTATCAATGGAATCGGAGACTGAATACGATGGAGATGCAACAGCTATAACAGACACAGATAGCCAAGAACCTTGGGTATGAATATGATTTAATAGCATTCTACATATATATCGTAATTATGGTGAATCAATTATGAGGGCTTGCATTAGAACCTGCGGCATCTGACTTCATCCCTACCGCAAATATCGAATGTGTAATTTTTAAAAACCAAAAATATTTTTTTTCGTTAAATCACCCAAATAGTGATGATATTCTTCACAGCATCCCTTTGTTGTATGACATACATTCTTTGACTCGTTGGGTTAACCAAGATTTGTTTCAATATATTACAGATTTTCGGTGCGAGGAATGAGTGACATACCTAAATGTACAGAGTGCGTATATCACACCGTTGAAGGGCGACGTTTTATTTTTTTGAGTTTATTATAATGTAAGTCTAAATATGAATATTTGTACCTGATGGTATATTATGTAACTTTCACATCATACGCATTGTGCAGATGATTCCTATTAATAGCATATGTATTATACCTGAATGTATAGAGTGAATATCACACAGTTGAAGGGGGATATTGTATTTCTTGGAGTTTGTCATACTTTTAGTATAAATATGAACATATCCGGTATAAATTCATTAACATATCCGGTATAAATTATCATTATTGATAATATCAACTGGCGAGCCTCGGCGCAAACGTTCCTCGCGATCTATGGTGATTGGCTGCACCGCTTCTGTGAATTATAGTACATAGATAATCATATAAGTATCTTTTTAACAGCTAACCATTACTTGCAATACTATTTTTAATACTCACGAGATGAAACATTACTAGAGCCTGGTTGAGAGACCCGTAGAGCTCCTAACCCAGCCTCAACGCGTGTGATAGGTGTAAGGTTGACTGCAGGAAAGTCAAACTCTATGTCTGACATCTGAGAAATAAATAATGCATATCGAATTTCTGCACAATTATATAATAAAATTAAATGCTGACCTTCAACAATTTACATTATCTAGTGAATCAGTAGATGCCGGTTTTGTA
Source organism: Tenthredo notha (assembly GCA_914767705.2). Lineage (NCBI taxonomy): Eukaryota > Metazoa > Arthropoda > Insecta > Hymenoptera > Tenthredinidae > Tenthredo > Tenthredo notha. Next base: position 6,965,542 of record OU611908.1, read on the forward strand.
GCGTTCATGTCCATCTTGATAATGATTCTAATGTGCTCGATATCTTAATTTTTTCTTCACTCTTAGATATTCGTATATTCAACATACCTGAGTTTCGGTTCCAAAGTCTGAGGAATTATAAACATAAGACGATCCACCGCAAAGGAATACCGGCTTGATAATCTCTATAAGAAAAATCCGTTGTGGATTAATACTCCTTGTCACTGGATGAACTGACAAATTTCAAAATCAAAACACCAAATACCTGTTGTGTAATATAACTTCGCTACATACCTACTGCGAGGATGATAATTAATACATAAGGCAAGCCATGTGTCCGTGAAAACATCGGCTTCGGAGGTACTTGATAAGCCTATTTTAAAGAAGTACTCGGGATGAAAATTATTATTTTTCCAAGGATAATCAAGGTGAATAGAGGAATAAAATAAATAAATAAATAAATCCGGTTACTCCATTTTATCTATGATGTATTGAATTGAGATATAGGTAATGAATTGCAAATTATATCATACATCAAAAAAAAAAAAAAAAACAAGAATAGCTGCCATTATTTCAGCAGTTATAAAGAATTAGGCAGATGCCGACTAAATCTTGCTTAACTATTTCTTCGTATTATCATACTGCATTTAAGTTGGTCCGCTTACAATTTATCGTTGACAAATAGGTAGTTACACTTTGAGAACTATTTTACGATAACAATCGGACAAGACAAACCAAATTAAGAATGTTATCTTTCACCTGAGAAAAGATTCTTCCTCTTCTCGAACATATAATTTCCAGAGAACCAAACAAAATCAAAAAATGCATTATAATTCTTCGAGTAAAAATTCCCTCAGTCTGAGTTTGAACCAAAACATCCGCAATTGTACTGCGACGCCTTATCCAATTAGACCACCGAGTGACTAAAGAAATCTTTACTTGAATTTTTTGTTATTCTATATTGAACTTTTATCATCATCTTAATGTCGTGATGTCATGTCGTATAAAAAAATTCAGTGAGCTACTATCAATGAAGTTGATTAATTTGCTTGAACTGCATTACTTAAAAAATTATTCGTCAACTAGTCCAACGTATAATCACAGTGTCAAGCATGTGTCAGGATGAGTTGCTCTATAAATACCTTGCCTTTCGTCAATATTCGGCCACTTATTCGGTATTTGTGTTGCATTAGTAAGAAGTATTTATTTCCTTCTGATATCTTGATTTTTTATGTTTATTGTATGCAACAATCATTATAAAATATTCCGCACTTTCAAGTACTTAAATAATTGAACTGGTTCGAGCCGATCCCTATGTGCTTATATTTTTTTAAAAGCTCCCTATTTTAATGAAAAAAAATAAGGATAATATAATCGCCGTATAGGCCAAACAGCTCTCATGCGGGTATAGAGACTCGGTCGAGCCTCGCGCCGCGCGCTTGAAAATTCTTTTTGATGTACTTGGCGCGAGACTCTACCGAGTCTCTTGATTCGCATATTTTAATGTCAGTGAGAATCATCAACAACCACCGTCTTTCAGCAGCCGAACCTTGGACCAAGGTGTATTCCTGCGGAAACTGAGGGCGACGATGAGTATGTCGAGTCGAAATATGTTTTTCCTCCAAAAGTTTAGTAAAACTCAAGAAGCTACAGGACATCAGTTCACATATTTATTAGGCGTTCTACATGACCACCTGTTAATTATAATTCAAGATCCGTAGAAGTATATCATGCAAGCTACAGAAAAGAGAACTATTTTATTCAAGTTTCAGGAATTGGTTCGAATATTTATTTCGCGTTATAGGCGACCAGATGATAATTAATGATATTGTTATATTAGGTAAAATCACCCTTATATCATTAATTCGATACGACCAACATCTAGTAGCCTATATGATAAAACACACCTCCTAAAATATAAGAACTTCGGTTGCTGCGTCAACAAACATTATTATAAAACAAATCAGTCTGTTTCTAGCTAGCTACTAGTGCAGACCTGTATTTCAGAATACATAATATTTTGCCCAATTCATATAATCTCTCCAGATTCACTTTATTTCCCTCGGGAACCCACATTAAATAATTATATTATCATAACGAAATATAAAAATCGTTACACTGGTGTCAGAAGTGGGATCCGAACCCACGCCTTTGAAGCCTTTGAAGAACTTTCATATATTGTGACTGTATGATCGATCTTTATAATACGCGCAGGTATTTGTTAATTCGCAAAACTTGAGGAAAAACATGGAGAATTTGATTGTGGACTATTCGCGTGATATGAGTGTTACAGTGGTCCCTATCTACGAGATTCATCCACCACGAATACCGACTTTTGTGGTACCTAGAAAGCATGATATTGTTCAAGCATTATCACCGCGACATTACGTCGAGAGACTTTATTATGACTATAGTGAGAACGGTTTAAACGCGCTTTACTTTCTTCGAACAGAATATCGAGAAAGCGATAGACATCTTCTAGAAGTAGATTCTGCTTCCATATATGAAAATGAAGATCCTGAAAATTTCTACTACATGTCGGGAAACGATTATCGTCTCATGTATTTAAATCCAAATAGAACAGGTTCAGTTAAGAACACGATTCTACATGAAACCATGCGTCTAGAACATAAAGAGTATCTTTTTAAATACTCCCTAGCGGGACGACATTTACGTAAAACCTGGAACAATAAAGATACGAATGTGAAATTAATTAATAGAATGTTCCCTAAACGTTTTGTTAACAATGGAGAACAACTGACTAAGATGTTGACAAATATTAGAATCTTATTGAATACAGATATCCCCATGGAGATCAAATCTCTCCTGAACTGCCAGACGTTAAACCTGTATCAGTACAATACATACGGACAGGCGTTATATCTTCTAGCGCTAAGACACATTAATGAAAACAATAGTAGCAAGCCTTTAAGATTATTTATCTACGCATTATGCGTTCTAACAACGTGTGACCCGGAAATGATCCCACTTCTGACACCAAGTGTAACGATTTTTATATTTCGTTATAGTAATATAATTATTTAATGTGGGTTCCCGAGGGAAATAAAGTGAATCTGGAGAGATTATATGAATTGGGCAAAATATTATGTATTCTGAAATACAGGTCTGCACTAGTAGCTAGCTAGAAACAGACTGATTTGTTTTATAATAATGTTTGTTGACGCAGCAACCGAAGTTCTTATATTTTAGGAGATGTGTTTTATCATATAGGCTACTAGATGTTGGTCGTATCGAATTATTGATATAAGGGTGATTTTACCTAATATAACAATATACTCGTCTCATGACAGCATTAGATAGTGTGCTAATTAGGATATTCGTTATTTAGACATGCAATTATTAAAATTATTAATCATATAGAAACGGCAGGGCACGTCATACGTGACGAGCTTAACGAACCCGCTGTACCGGAATTATAGGTACACGACAAATTGGGTCTATCTTACTCAAGTTTCAGATTTTAGATACAGTAGGTGAACACGAATGAGGCTTCGTAATATTAAAGTAATTCGTGTTCCGGGAATAAGTTCGTATATTTATTCTGCGTTTCTGGCAACGAAGAATTAATTTATAATATAAGATCCGTAGGAGTATATTATCTAAGCCACCGAAATCAGTTCAGATATTTATTAGGCGTTATATGTGAACAGCCGTTAATTATAATTCAAGATCCGTAGAAGTATATCATTCAAGCAAAAGAAAAGAGAACTATCTTATTCAAGCTTCAGGAATTAGTTCGAATATTTATTTTGCATTACTGGTAACGAGGGATTCATTTATGATATCAGATCTGTAGAAGTATATTATCTCAGCCACAGGAATCAATTCGAATATTCATTAGGCGTTATATGTGAACAGCTGTTAATTATAATTCAAGATCCGTAGGAGTATATCATTCAAGCTACAGAAAAGAGAACTATTTTATTCAAGTTTCAGGAATGGGTTCGAATATTTATTTTACGTTATAGGCGACGAGATAATAATTAATGATTTACTGGTCGTCTTACTACAGCATCAGATAGTGTGCTGATTAGGTAAGACGTTATTTAGACATGCAATTATTAAAATTATTCATCATATAGAAACGGCAGGCACGTCATACGTGACGAGCTTAACGAACCCGCTGTACCGAAATTATAGGTACGCGACAAATTAGGTCTATCTGACTCAAGTTTCAGATTTCAGATACAGTAGGTGAACACGAATGAGGCTTCGTATTATTGGAGTAATTCATGTTCCGGAAATTGATTCGTATATTTATTCTGCGTTACTGACAACGAAGAATTAATTTATGATATAAGACCCGTAGGAATATATTATTCAAGCGACAGGAATCAGGTCAGATATACATGAGGCGTTATATGTGAACAGCTGTTAATTATAATTCAAGATCCTTAGAAGTATATCATTCAAGCAACAGAAAAGAGAACCATCTTATTCAAGTTTCAGGAATTAGTTCGAATATTTATTTTGCATTACTGGTAACGAGGGATTCATTTATGATATAAGATCTGTAGGAGTATATTATCTAAGCCACAGAAATCAGTTCAGATATTCATTAGGCGTTATATGTGAACAGCCGTTAATTATAATTCAAGATCCGTAGAAGTATATCACTCAAGCAAAAGAAAAGAGAACTATCTTATTCAAGCTTCAGGAATTAGTTCGAATATTTATTTTGCATTACTGGTAACGAGGGATTCATTCATGATATAAGATCTGTAGGAGTATATTATCTAAGCTACAGAAATCAATTCAGATATTCATTAGGCGTTATATGTAAACAGCTGTTAATTATAATTCAAGATCCGTAGAAGTATATCATTCAAGCTACAGAAAAGAGAACTATTTTATTCAAGTTTCAGGAATGGGTTCGAATATTTATTTTACGTTATAGGCGACGAGATAATAATTAATGATTTACTGGTCGTCTTACTACAGCATCAGATAGTGTGCTGATTAGGTAAGACGTTATTTAGACATGCAATTATTAAAATTATTCATCATATAGAAACGGCAGGCACGTCATACGTGACGAGCTTAACGAACCCGCTGTACCGAAATTATAGGTACGCGACAAATTAGGTCTATCTGACTCAAGTTTCAGATTTCAGATACAGTAGGTGAACACGAATGAGGCTTCGTATTATTGGAGTAATTCATGTTCCGGAAATTGATTCGTATATTTATTCTGCGTTACTGACAACGAAGAATTAATTTATGATATAAGACCCGTAGGAATATATTATTCAAGCGACAGGAATCAGGTCAGATATACATGAGGCGTTATATGTGAACAGCTGTTAATTATAATTCAAGATCCTTAGAAGTATATCATTCAAGCAACAGAAAAGAGAACCATCTTATTCAAGTTTCAGGAATTAGTTCGAATATTTATTTTGCATTACTGGTAACGAGGGATTCATTTATGATATAAGATCTGTAGGAGTATATTATCTAAGCCACAGAAATCAGTTCAGATATTCATTAGGCGTTATATGTGAACAGCCGTTAATTATAATTCAAGATCCGTAGAAGTATATCACTCAAGCAAAAGAAAAGAGAACTATCTTATTCAAGCTTCAGGAATTAGTTCGAATATTTATTTTGCATTACTGGTAACGAGGGATTCATTCATGATATAAGATCTGTAGGAGTATATTATCTAAGCTACAGAAATCAATTCAGATATTCATTAGGCGTTATATGTAAACAGCTGTTAATTATAATTCAAGATCCGTAGAAGTATATCATTCAAGCTACAGAAAAGAGAACTATTTTATCCAAGTTTCAGGAATTGGTTCGAATATTTATTTTACGTTATAGGCGACGAGATAATAAATCATGATTTACTGGTCGTCTTACTACAGCATCAGATAGTGTGCTGATTAGGTAAGACGTTATTTAGACATGCAATTATTAAAATTATTCATCATATAGAAACGGCAGGGCACGTCATACGTGACGAGCTTAACGAACCCGCTGTACCGAAATTATAGGTACCCGAAAAATTAGGTCTATCTGACTTGAGTTTCAGATTTTAGATGCAGTAGGTAAACACGAATGAGGCTTCGTAATATTGAAGTAATTCATGTTTCAGAAATTGATTCGTATATTTATTCTGCGTTACTGACAACGAAGAATTGATTTATGATATAAGACCCGTAGGAGTATATTATTCAAGCGACAGGAATCAGTTCAGATATACATGAGGCGTTATATGTGAACAGCTGTTAATTATAATCCAAGATCCGTAGGAATATATCATTTAAGCTACAGAAAAGAGAACTATTTTATTCAAGTTTGAGGAATTAGTTCGAATATTTATTTCGCGTTACTGGTAACGAGAGATTCATTAATGATATAAGATCTGTAGGAGTATATTATCTAAGCCACAGAAATCAGTTCAGATATTTATTAGGCGTTATATGTGAACAGCCGTTAATTATAATTCAAGATCCGTAGAAGTATATCATTCAAGCAAAAGAAAAGAGAACTATCTTATTCAAGCTTCAGGAATTAGTTCGAATATTTATTTTGCATTACTGGTAACGAGGGATTCATTTATGATATAAGATCTGTAGGAGTATATTATCTAAGCCACAGAAATCAGTTCAGATATTCATTAGGCGTTATATGTGAACAGCCGTTAATTATAATTCAAGATCCGTAGAAGTATATCATTCAAGCAAAAGAAAAGAGAACTATCTTATTCAAGTTTCAAGAATTAGTTCGAATATTTATTTTGCATCACTGGTAACGAGGGATTCATTTATGATATAAGATCTGTAGGAGTATATTATCTAAGCCACAGAAATCAGTTCAGATATTCATTAGGCGTTATATGTGAACAGCCGTTAATTATAATTCAAGATCCGTAGAAGTATATCATTCAAGCAAAAGAAAAGAGAACTATCTTATTCAAGCTTCAGGAATTAGTTCAAATATTTATTTTGCAATACTGCTAACGAGGGATTCATTCATGATATAAGATCTGTAGGAGTATATTATCTAAGCCACAGAAATCAGTTCAGATATTCATTAGGCGTTATATGTGAACAGCCGTTAATTATAATTCAAGATCCGTAGAAGTATATCATTCAAGCAAAAGAAAAGAGAACTATCTTATTCAAGCTTCAGGAATTAGTTCGAATATGTATTTTGCAATACTGCTAACGAGGGATTCATTTATGATATAAGATCCATAGAAGTATATCATTCAAGCAAAAGAAAAGAGAACTATCTTATTCAAGCTTCAGGAATTAGTTCGAATATTTATTTTGCAATACTGCTAACGAGGGATTCATTTATGATATAAGATCTGTAGGAGTATATTATCTAAGCCACAAAAATCAGTTCAGATATTCATTACGCGTTATATGTGAGCAGCCGTTAATTATAATTCAAGATCCGTAGAAGTATATCATTCAAGCAAAAGAAAAGAGAACTATCTTATTCAAGCTTCAGGAATTAGTTCGAATATTTATTTTGCATTACTGGTAACGAGGGATTCATTTATGATATAAGATCTGTAGGAGTATATTATCTAAGCCACAGAAATCAGTTCAGATATTCATTAGGCGTTATATGTGAACAGCCGTTAATTATAATTCAAGATCCGTAGAAGTATATCATTCAAGCAGAAGAAAAGAGAACTATCTTATTCAAGTTTCAAGAATTAGTTCGAATATTTATTTTGCAATACTGCTAACGAGGGATTCATTTATGATATAAGATCCGTAGAAGTATATCATTCAAGCAAAAGGAAAGAGAACTATTTTATTCAAGTTTGAGGAATAAGTTCGAATATTTATTTCGCGTTACTGGTAACGAGAGATTCATTTATGATATAAGATCTGTAGGAGTATATTATCTAAGCCACAAAAATCAGTTCAGATATTCATTAGGCGTTATATGTGAACAGCCGTTAATTATAATTCAAGATCCGTAGAAGTATATCATTCAAGCAAAAGAAAAGAGAACTATCTTATTCAAGCTTCAGGAATTAGTTCGAATATTTATTTTGCAATACTGCTAACGAGGGATTCATTTATGATATAAGATCCGTAGAAGTATATCATTCAAGCAGAAGAAAAGAGAACTATCTTATTCAAGTTTCAAGAATTAGTTCGAATATTTATTTTGCAATACTGCTAACGAGGGATTCATTTATGATATAAGATCCGTAGAAGTATATCATTCAAGCAAAAGAAAAGAGAACTATCTTATTCAAGCTTCAGGAATTAGTTCGAATATTTATTTTGCATTACTGGTAACGAGGGATTCATTTATGATATAAGATCTGTAGGAGTATATTATCTAAGCCACAGAAATCAGTTCAGATATTCATTAGGCGTTATATGTGAACAGCCGTTAATTATAATTCAAGATCCGTAGAAGTATATCATTCAAGCAGAAGAAATAGTACGAGAGCCCACGACCAAAACCATGTCTCATAGCAACTCGGCTAAAACCTTATAAAATTGATAGATGATATGACCCTGAACCCGACTAAGAGGGTAGTAATGTTCAAAAGTGTAGCGTCTTCGTGGGGGGCCATTTCTGCTATGTCAAAAAAAATAGGCAGTCGGATGTATAGCATTTCGTCTGATATTGAAAATGTACATAGTGATTGTCATTTTATTTCAAAAAATTGAGTTTTCAGACATTTTGCGCGTAGCGTGCGACCTGGACAAATTTTCAAAAATGTCAAGAAATTGAGCCAACCTGATCCATAGCAACTCGGCTAAAACCTTTTGTAATCGATAGATTATACGACCCCGAACTGGGAAATGCAGTTTTCAGACATTTTGCGCGTAGCGTCCGATCCAGGCGAATTTTCAAAACTGTCAACAAATTGAGCCAACCTGATCCATAGCAACTCGTCTGATTTCCAGAACGTAGTTAGATGGTGCTCTTGAGGTACCAAAATCACGTTTTTCAGACACCGGTAGCGTAGCGTATGTCCAGTAGACCATTTTGAAAAAAAAAAATGAGACAAAAAAATGGATGTATAGCATCCCGTCTGAAAATCATTTTTATAAGTACAGTGGCGTAAGTTGATGTGGAAAAAACAATTTTCAGACAAAAATCGTGTCACCACATGTGTTCGGAGCATTTTGAAAAGCAACGCTCCGCGGTCGTTTGCAATGCTCCAACACTTGTTACGGTCCTATGTCAAAATGGGCTATCTATTCACTTATTACGCTCCTGACTCAACTCCGCTACGACCCAGCGGATCCCCACTAAACTTTTGTGACCGTTAGAACTCCGATCGTGTTTGCCAGGTGGGGTGTGTTTTACAATTTCGAAATATGTCTAATATTCTCGATTGTGTATTTTGTCGCAAACAATCAGTATCGAAAGTACAAAAATTTGACGATTCTGACAGTGATTAAATTTTCGATGAATAAAATCATAAATTCTCATCACTATTCCATTGTGTACAATTTATTTGAAATATCCTTCAAGTTTAGTTTAACCATCTTAGGTAACTGAATTTATAATCATTATCAAGAAGTTGTATGAGTGCAGCATGAATACATGCACGAATACGGGTATTTTACGATTTTTAGCTGTCGAAAAATTGTCTGATAGGTTAGCTGCTACACTCAATTCGTCTGATAATAATTTTTTCTATGTCTAGGTAACTTACTTTATCATGTGCAACAGTTTTCAGACGAATTGCTATGGATCAGGCTAGCTAAATTTGTTGACAGTTTCGAAATGCTCCGAACACGTGTGGTGACACGATTTTTGTCTGAAAATTGTTTTTTCCACATCAACTTACGCCACTGTACTTATAAAAATGATTTTCAGACGGGATGCTATACATCCATTTTTTTGTCTCATTTTTTTTTTTTCAAAATGGTCTACTGGACATACGCTACGCTACCGGTGTCTGAAAAACGTGATTTTGGTACCTCAAGAGCACCATTTAACTACGTTCTGGAAATCAGACGAGTTGCTATGGATCAGGTTGGCTCAATTTGTTGACAGTTTTGAAAATTCGCCTGGATCGGACGCTACGCGCAAAATGTCTGAAAACTGCATTTCCGAGTTCGGGGTCGTATAATCTATCGATTACAAAAGGTTTTAGCCGAGTTGCTATGAGACAAAAATCTTGGTCGTGGGCTCTCGTACTAAAAAGAGAACTATCTTATTCAAGTTTCAAGAATTAGTTCGAATATTTATTTTGCAATACTGCTAACGAGGGATTCATTTATGATATAAGATCTGTAGGAGTATATTATCTAAGCCACAGAAATCAGTTCAGATATTCATTAGGCGTTATATGTGAACAGCCGTTAATTATAATTCAAGATCCGTAGAAGTATATCATTCAAGCAAAAGAAAAGAGAACTATCTTATTCAAGTTTCAAGAATTAGTTCGAATATTTATTTCGCGTTACTGGTAACGAGGGATTCATTTATGATATAAGATCTTTAGAAGTATATTATCTAAGCCACAAAAATCAGTTCAGATATTCATTAGGCGTTATATGTGAACAGCCGTTAATTATAATTCAAGATCCGTAGAAGTATATCATTCAAGCAAAAGAAAAGAGAACTATCTTATTCAAGCTTCAGGAATTAGTTCGAATATTTATTTTGCATTACTGGTAACGAGGGATTCATTTATGATATAAGATCTTTAGAAGTATATCATTCAAGCAAAAGGAAAGAGAACTATCTTATTTAAGCTTCAGGAATTAGTTCGAATATTTATTTTGCACTACTGCTAACGAGGGATTCATTTATGATATAAGATCTGTAGGAGTATATTATCTAAGCCACAGAAATCAGTTCAGATATTCATTAGGCGTTATATGTGAATAGCTGTTAATTATAATTCAAGATCCGTAGAAGTATATCATTTAAGCTACAGAAAAGAGAACTATTTCATTCAAGTTTGAGGAATTAGTTCGAATATTTATTTCGCGTTACTGGTAACGAGGGATTCATTCATGATATCAGATCTGTAGGAGTATATCATCTCAGCTACAGGAATCAATTCAGATATTTATCAGGCGTTATATGTGAACAGCTGTCAATTATAATCCAAGATCCGTGGGAGTATATCATTCAAGCTACAGAAAAGAGAACTATTTTATCCAAGTTTCAGGAATTGGTTCGAATATTTATTTTACGTTATAGGCGACGAGATAATAATTAATGATTTACTGGTCGTCTTACTACAGCATCAGATAGTGTGCTGATTAGGTAAGACGTTATTTAGACATGCAATTATTAAAATTATTCATTATATAGAAACGGCAGGGCACGTCATACGTGACGAGCTTAACGAACCCGCTGTACCGAAATTATAGGTACGCGAAAAATTAGGTCTATCTGACTTAAGTTTCAGATTTTAGATGCAGTAGGTAAACACGAATGAGGCTTCGTAATATTGAAGTAATTCATGTTTCAGAAATTGATTCGTATATTTATTCTGCGTTACTGACAACGAAGAATTAATTTATGATATAAGACCCGTAGGAGTATATTATTCAAGCGACAGGAATCAGTTCAGATATACATGAGGCGTTATATGTGAACAGCTGTTAATCATAATTCAAGATCCGTAGGAATATATCATTTAAGCTACAGAAAAGAGAACTATTTTATTCAAGTTTGAGGAATAAGTTCGAATATTTATTTCGCGTTACTGGTAACGAGAGATTCATTTATGATATAAGATCTGTAGGAGTATATTATCTAAGCCACAAAAATCAGTTCAGATATTCATTAGGCGTTATATGTGAACAGCCGTTAATTATAATTCAAGATCCGTAGAAGTATATCATTCAAGCAAAAGAAAAGAGAACTATCTTATTCAAGCTTCAGGAATTAGTTCGAATATTTATTTTGCAATACTGCTAACGAGGGATTCATTTATGATATAAGATCCGTAGAAGTATATCATTCAAGCAAAAGAAAAGAGAACTATGTTATTCAAGCTTCAGGAATTAGTTCGAATATTTATTTTGCATTACTGGTAACGAGGGATTCATTTATGATATAAGATCTGTAGGAGTATATTATCTAAGCCACAGAAATCAGTTCAGATATTCATTAGGCGTTATATGTGAACAGCCGTTAATTATAATTCAAGATCCGTAGAAGTATATCATTCAAGCAGAAGAAAAGAGAACTATCTTATTCAAGTTTCAAGAATTAGTTCGAATATTTATTTTGCAATACTGCTAACGAGGGATTCATTTATGATATAAGATCTGTAGGAGTATATTATCTAAGCCACAGAAATCAGTTCAGATATTCATTAGGCGTTATATGTGAACAGCCGTTAATTATAATTCAAGATCCGTAGAAGTATATCATTCAAGCAAAAGAAAAGAGAACTATCTTATTCAAGTTTCAAGAATTAGTTCGAATATTTATTTCGCGTTACTGGTAACGAGGGATTCATTTATGATATAAGATCTTTAGAAGTATATTATCTAAGCCACAAAAATCAGTTCAGATATTCATTAGGCGTTATATGTGAACAGCCGTTAATTATAATTCAAGATCCGTAGAAGTATATCATTCAAGCAAAAGAAAAGAGAACTATCTTATTCAAGCTTCAGGAATTAGTTCGAATATTTATTTTGCATTACTGGTAACGAGGGATTCATTTATGATATAAGATCTTTAGAAGTATATCATTCAAGCAAAAGGAAAGAGAACTATCTTATTTAAGCTTCAGGAATTAGTTCGAATATTTATTTTGCACTACTGCTAACGAGGGATTCATTTATGATATAAGATCTGTAGGAGTATATTATCTAAGCCACAGAAATCAGTTCAGATATTCATTAGGCGTTATATGTGAACAGCCGTTAATTATAATTCAAGATCCGTAGAAGTATATCATTCAAGCAAAAGAAAAGAGAACTATCTTATTCAAGTTTCAAGAATTAGTTCGAATATTTATTTCGCGTTACTGGTAACGAGGGATTCATTCATGATATAAGATCTGTAGGAGTATATTATCTAAGCCACAGAAATCAGTTCAGATATTCATTAGGCGTTATATGTGAATAGCTGTTAATTATAATTCAAGATCCGTAGAAGTATATCATTTAAGCTACAGAAAAGAGAACTATTTCATTCAAGTTTGAGGAATTAGTTCGAATATTTATTTCGCGTTACTGGTAACGAGGGATTCATTCATGATATCAGATCTGTAGGAGTATATCATCTCAGCTACAGGAATCAATTCAGATATTTATCAGGCGTTATATGTGAACAGCTGTCAATTATAATCCAAGATCCGTGGGAGTATATCATTCAAGCTACAGAAAAGAGAACTATTTTATCCAAGTTTCAGGAATTGGTTCGAATATTTATTTTACGTTATAGGCGACGAGATAATAATTAATGATTTACTGGTCGTCTTACTACAGCATCAGATAGTGTGCTGATTAGGTAAGACGTTATTTAGACATGCAATTATTAAAATTATTCATTATATAGAAACGGCAGGGCACGTCATACGTGACGAGCTTAACGAACCCGCTGTACCGAAATTATAGGTACGCGAAAAATTAGGTCTATCTGACTTAAGTTTCAGATTTTAGATGCAGTAGGTAAACACGAATGAGGCTTCGTAATATTGAAGTAATTCATGTTTCAGAAATTGATTCGTATATTTATTCTGCGTTACTGACAACGAAGAATTAATTTATGATATAAGACCCGTAGGAGTATATTATTCAAGCGACAGGAATCAGTTCAGATATACATGAGGCGTTATATGTGAACAGCTGTTAATTATAATTCAAGATCCGTAGGAATATATCATTTAAGCTACAGAAAAGAGAACTATTTTATTCAAGTTTGAGGAATAAGTTCGAATATTTATTTCGCGTTACTGGTAACGAGAGATTCATTTATGATATAAGATCTGTAGGAGTATATTATCTAAGCCACAAAAATCAGTTCAGATATTCATTAGGCGTTATATGTGAACAGCCGTTAATTATAATTGAAGATCCGTAGAAGTATATCATTCAAGCAAAAGAAAAGAGAACTATCTTATTCAAGCTTCAGGAATTAGTTCGAATATTTATTTTGCAATACTGCTAACGAGGGATTCATTTATGATATAAGATCCGTAGAAGTATATCATTCAAGCAAAAGAAAAGAGAACTATGTTATTCAAGCTTCAGGAATTAGTTCGAATATTTATTTTGCATTACTGGTAACGAGGGATTCATTTATGATATCAGATCTGTAGGAGTATATTATCTAAGCCACAGAAATCAGTTCAGATATTCATTAGGCGTTATATGTGAACAGCCGTTAATTATAATTCAAGATCCGTAGAAGTATATCATTCAAGCAGAAGAAAAGAGAACTATCTTATTCAAGTTTCAAGAATTAGTTCGAATATTTATTTTGCAATACTGCTAACGAGGGATTCATTTATGATATAAGATCCGTAGAAGTATATCATTCAAGCAAAAGAAAAGAGAACTATCTTATTCAAGTTTCAAGAATTAGTTCGAATATTTATTTCGCGTTACTGGTAACGAGGGATTCATTCATGATATAAGATCTGTAGGAGTATATTATCTAAGCCACAGAAATCAGTTCAGATATTCATTAGGCGTTATATGTGAACAGCCGTTAATTATAATTCAAGATCCGTAGAAGTATATCATTCAAGCAAAAGAAAAGAGAACTATCTCATTCGAGCTTCAGGAATTAGTTCGAATATTTATTTTGCAATACTGCTAACGAGGGATTCATTTATGATATAAGATCCGTAGAAGTATATCATTCAAGCAGAAGAAAAGAGAACTATCTTATTCAAGTTTCAAGAATTAGTTCGAATATTTATTTTGCAATACTGCTAACGAGGGATTCATTTATGATATAAGATCCGTAGAAGTATATCATTCAAGCAAAAGAAAAGAGAACTATCTTATTCAAGCTTCAGGAATTAGTTCGAATATTTATTTTGCATTACTGGTAACGAGGGATTCATTTATGATATAAGATCTGTAGGAGTATATTATCTAAGCCACAGAAATCAGTTCAGATATTCATTAGGCGTTATATGTGAACAGCCGTTAATTATAATTCAAGATCCGTAGAAGTATATCATTCAAGCAGAAGAAAAGAGAACTATCTTATTCAAGTTTCAAGAATTAGTTCGAATATTTATTTTGCAATACTGCTAACGAGGGATTCATTTATGATATAAGATCTGTAGGAGTATATTATCTAAGCCACAGAAATCAGTTTAGATATTCATTAGGCGTTATATGTGAACAGCCGTTAATTATAATTCAAGATCCGTAGAAGTATATCATTCAAGCAAAAGAAAAGAGAACTATCTTATTCAAGTTTCAAGAAACAGTTCGAATATTTATTTCGCGTTACTGGTAACGAGGGATTCATTCATGATATAAGATCTGTAGGAGTATATTATCTAAGCCACAGAAATCAGTTCAGATATTCATTAGGCGTTATATGTGAACAGCCGTTAATTATAATTCAAGATCCGTAGAAGTATATCATTCAAGCAAAAGAAAAGAGAACTATCTTATTCAAGCTTCAGGAATTAGTTCGAATATTTATTTTGCAATACTGCTAACGAGGGATTCATTTATGATATAAGATCCGTAGAAGTATATCATTCAAGCAAAAGAAAAGAGAACTATCTTATTCAAGCTTCAGGAATTAGTTCGAATATTTATTTTGCAATACTGCTAACGAGGGATTCATTCATGATATAAGATCTGTAGGAGTATATTATCTAAGCCACAGAAATCAGTTCAGATATTCATTAGGCGTTATATGTGAATAGCTGTTAATTATAATTCAAGATCCGTAGAAGTATATCATTTAAGCTACAGAAAAGAGAACTATTTCATTCAAGTTTGAGGAATTAGTTCGAATATTTATTCCGCGTTACTGGTAACGAGGGATTCATTCATGATATCAGATCTGTAGGAGTATATCATCTCAGCTACAGGAATCAATTCAGATATTTATCAGGCGTTATATGTGAACAGCTGTCAATTATAATCCAAGATCCGTGGGAGTATATCATTCAAGCTACAGAAAAGAGAACTATTTTATCCAAGTTTCAGGAATTGGTTCGAATATTTATTTTACGTTATAGGCGACGAGATAATAATTAATGATTTACTGGTCGTCTGACTACAGCATCAGATAGTGTGCTGATTAGGTAAGACGTTATTTAGACATGCAATCATTAAAATTATTCATTATATAGAAACGGCAGGGCACGTCATACGTGACGAGCTTAACGAACTAGCTGTACCGAAATTATAGGTACGCGAAAAATTAGGTCTATCTGACTTAAGTTTCAGATTTTAGATGCAGTAGGTAAACACGAATGAGGCTTCGTAATATTGAAGTAATTCATGTTTCAGAAATTGATTCGTATATTTATTCTGCGTTACTGACAACGAAGAATTAATTTATGATATAAGACCCGTAGGAGTATATTATTCAAGCGACAGGAATCAGTTCAGATATACATGAGGCGTTATATGTGAACAGCTGTTAATTATAATTCAAGATCCGTAGGAATATATCATTTAAGCTACAGAAAAGAGAACTATTTTATTCAAGTTTGAGGAATTAGTTCGAATATTTATTTCGCGTTACTGGTAACGAGAGATTCATTCATGATATAAGATCCGTAGGAGTATATTTTTCAAGCCACAGGAATTAAATCAAATGAGTCACGCACATCCGGTCAAAGTTCTCTATGGGATCGGTATGCAGAAAACAACACCTCCCACTACCTATGAATGAGTTCTTCATAAACCCCAAGACCATAACCATCAGAGCTTTGTAGATCCGTCACTTTATTCAGTCTACGCCCAACTCTCAAGGAATCAACATCGCACACTTAAAACCGCTTAGACCCGCTCGAAGGTCAATTCTACTTATCGTCTGAATACAAACGCGCATTTAAGCCAGCACGGTTATAACTTCGAATCCAAATTTAAATCTAAAGCCCCTTGGTTAAATCTGACAAACATCTTAGAATTTCGTACGCAAGTGGTCTTGGCGTTTCAAAGAGAATTTCTATAATATGTTATTCATATATTAATCTAATATTCATTTACAATAAATCATACAAAAGTGAAATTAGAGTCAATTCTTCAAACCCAAACCAAGGTAAATTACAAACCACAGTTTCATTCATACATACCTAGCTAAATTCTAACCACTTATTTAAACCATGGCGAAGTACACAGTTTAAGTCATACACACAGTTATATCAGGGCCTGGCACTTCTGCGACCAAGCCAATATAACACACACGCACGCACGCACACACACACACACACACACACACACACACACACACACACACACACACACTATCCAGGCATTGATTGCTTAGGCCAGGGTCACTCCAAGCTTGCTCCAATACCTAGACACGCTATACTCAGGCCAGGAAATCAGTATCCCAAGCTCGTATAGCCCTTCTCTATACTTTACAAGTTTACGAATGTTAGGGCGAATATTATATCATAATCTAGCCAACGTTTTACCACAAGTCCTCTTCCTCGCAGATGAATGGGATTGTGGTGAAAAAAAAAAAATACAAACGACGGTCAGGCAAAAGAGCTAACGCTCGAATCGCTAAGGCCAAAGCCCGTCAGGCACGTTTATTAACCGCTCTCGAAGAAAATGAAACACCAGACCGCTATCTGGAAGATCAGCCACAGACATTCATCCAACACACTGTGGATTACCAGGGCGTACGGTGTATTGTTAGTACGATAGAAACAAATTCAACTAGACAATCTTCCACTGCCGCCGACGTTGACCAGCCCCCTCAACCCTCTACGCCTAAAATAGTGGAAATCGTCGAATTAGATTAAAAGGTAAGAATAATTATATTGGAATACTCACACACTTTGATAAATAATCTTTCCCTTAAAACCTCACGAAATCCCGTCCACGTGGACTTAAGGTAGTGTCGTGCTACAGTCCAACCTAGTCAGCGACAATGTATGGCTCTGTGACAGTGAGAGCCATGAGATATCCACTCGAGAGCAATAGAGATACGTGCCGCTTTATGTTACAGTTTTAACTATAAAATCTGAACGAGACGGTCGAAAATGCTGAATGATGAATCAAACGATTCAGAAGATTACAATTTACCATATGATGTTTTTTTTTGTCGAAATGCTAAGAATTGTTTTCATCGAGGGGTAATTTTTTACTTATTTTTCCACACTTCCCATATCAGCCTGTGTATAAGAACGAACTTTGAATGCTTTTTTCTCGGGAACGTAACGGTCAAAGGCCGAAATATTTTAACAGAAGACGTATGATGCGTCAACATGTGGCTCATATAGTAAGTTTCATCAATTTCTTACGAAAAATCGATTCGCACGACAATTACCTTAAAGGAGGTATACGTTGCACCTGAACTTTTGGGCAAATCTCTTGGGTAAGAATACCAGTATCAGGCTTAGGTCAGATTCTCTGTTTTTTTCTAATATAGAATAGTCCATCGGTCAGTCTACCTCTAGATTCTCATTCAATGAGCATTTTGGTTCAAGACGAGACTCGTACGATAATATTTAGTACTGTAACGAACTCCGTTATTGCGTAATTCAAACGATGGCGTACAATTCTTGAATCACGTGGTTTCGTAATAAGATCTACTTTGACTACATTAGTAAACACTGGTTGACCGGACATCGGTCAGCAATCGCCCTCTCAAAATTGCTGCAGTTGTAACTCGAAGACAAATCATCCGATCGATTTGATTCTTATTGCAGCTTCTTTTATATATGTTCCTCCGTACCTTAAACCTCCAGTTTTCCGATCGAATGAAAAATGTAATTTTGGCAGGCCAAAAACCATCAAATTTTTGCGCGAAATTAGAACTTTTTTTTTAAATCCCCACCATTTTGTTGAATTCCAATTTTTTTTCAAAATCCGAGGTTGAAAGTACGGGAAATACCTTCTAGTTTCATAAACTTTTTGGTTTTTTTGATTTCAGGCACTGTGAAGGTCTGCATCACTGCAGCAGTGGGGTTACTTTTTTTTTTTTTGAGCCTTGGGAGATCGCTGATAACTCCCGGAATTTTTAATATTTTAATCTAAAAATTTTATGATATATATAAATATATTATAAATATATCCTCATAACATTGAAACATTCCATGCAGTAGTTTTCTTTAAAAAAATTCCCAAAAATCACCTTTTTTTCAGGCGGCTACACTAGTGGTCCCCCTTAAACATTATATAAAGAAAATTGTAATTCAATACTTCTAGAATCATTGACATTTTTTTTTTTTCTAAATACAAGATCTGTTTCTACGAAATAATTACCTTTTGTTCATGTCAAGCTTTCAAAAATTAGTATGATAATATTTTATTACGTATTAAAAATAATATTCTACAAGTCTTTTTAAAATATAAAAATATATTCAGACAACAATAAAACATAAAATGTTTGCATGATTATTTCTGTATTTGTTTGAAATTCTATTTATTATTCCTTGTCTCCCATAATTTATAATTAACAGGAAATATTTTACAAAACTATTAAATGAAAAAATCAATAGACAAATAGACGTATGAATAAGATTAGTCTTACAGTACTGCCTCGGAGACATTGCAGTTTGTTCGAAATTTAGCGTTCTTTTAGAGATTTGATCGCCAGGTGTTGCTCATGAGACAGTTTTTTCTTACCATTATAAGGAAGAAATACAAGCAGTTTGCAGTCTGCGGGACCATTTTTACTACTGCCTTATTTTGCTAATTTAAAATTTACCGAACAGGGAGTCCGCATCACGAACTACGTCGAAATAATTGTGCCACAGTTCTGCGACAGACAATTCCGAGAAAAATTTCGTATGTCGAGAACAGCATTCGAAGCACTCCATCTGAGAATAGGGGGGGCCGAAGTTTTCAATAATTCTGATAGTGCAAGACCTGCGGTCGGTGCTTACAAGTCGATTCTGATAGCAGTGTGGACTTTGGCGACACCAGAAAGCTATAGAAGCATCGGCGAACGTTTTGGTATCGCCAAATCGAAAGTTTACACATGTTTGCGGGACGTTGTCCAGGTGCTATTATCAGATATTTGCATTAATGTCATCAAGCATCCAACCACTGAGGCAGAGCGTGCTGTTCAAGCAGCATGTTTCGAAAGGCGAAGTGGAATCCTACAGGTTCTTGGTGCAATTGATGGCTGCCATATCCGAATTAAAGCACCTCGCCATAATGCTCCAATTTATTTCAATCGCAAGAAGTTTCCTTCACTCATCCTACAGGGAGTTTGTGATGCACAATTGTTTTCACGGACGTTGATGTTAGGTGGCCCGGTATTAACCCGTTTTTGCCCAAAATGGCATAAATTTTGTGCTTTCTTCACCTCGATATTTCACATAGTAAAACTGATCCAAAAAAATTGAAACTTGGTATCCCGTAGTTTTCAAGGGTGCTCTTTCAGAATCCGTTGTTATTTTTTTTTGTAGGAGTTCACCATTTTCCAATAATGCGGCTTTATTAAAAAAAAAAGGGCAAATTTTTTTTACTGTTTTTCGAAATAATTCCCATTTTTTCCTATGAAATCATCATTAGATCGGGGACTAAACTATGAATTTTGTGGCTTACAGGTGTCTAGTTTAAGATGTCATAGGTGAGATTCGAAAATTCAACATAGCGGCCATCAAAATGGCAGCTTTAAGATTCAAAGTCGGTGCAAAACTTCAGGAATTTTTCAATCGAATATGACGAACTTTCAGAAAAAAATTTATAGAACAAAGAGTGCTTATAATCACTCAAAGAATACGCTTGATTCTTTTCAGAATTTTTGGAATTATTTTTGGATTTTTAAAAATTTTCATTTTTTTTAAATCCAAAAATGAACAATTTTTACTGTGAGTAAAAAAACATTGCCACATAACTTTGCGGATAATGCTGTCTGTATTTTAGGATTCTATAAGAGTAATATAATAATAATTATATATAATTATATTTAATTAATATATAATATATTATATTATTATATTATATTATTATATAATTATATAAGCTTGCGTTTTTGTTTAAGGCAAATCTGGATGTCCAGAGAACCTCTTACGAGAATAAAACCTTCCCCAAATATGAGTTCCATCCCGCCAGTCGAAGTCGCAAGCGCACCAGCGCCAGCCGCCCTGACATCTACAAAGAAGAAGAAATTCCAAACACGCGAATCCACAAAGAAAATAGAGAAACATCGAGGTAAAAAATCTGAAGACACAGTTGCTAAAGAGGTCAGAGCCCTCAGCGATAAGCTCTTCTATGGTTTCCGAACCAATGCAGACGCACGTACTGCAATGCAGATTATATCTGTTTCACGCTCCATCATCTTGTCCGTAGCCACTAGAGGCCTAGGACTAGCGATCCGCTTCATTGTTGCAAAATTTTCAAGATTAGCAATAAGGAATCTGAATTTTCATGGACTGTGTAACGCACTATACCGAATAACATTATTACACTCAGAGATTAAAGTCATGCGAGCCATGCAAAATCACTGTTCAAGGAACCTTGGTAGAAGTCACTTTCGACAAATCGATATTAATATTGATTATGTTCGAGCCGCAGGTGAGATAGGTGCTCAATTCGCACCCTTGGTTAACATTATATCATCGATTGGTGTTCTGAAAAGTTTTGGAACTACCTACGTACCTAGAATCGTAAACCCAACGACCGAGAACAACATGCTAACATGGGATCCCACCATTATTCGTTTTTCAACATTGAGAGAGTTCCCTGACGCTTATGGCGAATATCACAACTCCTCAAGCGACAAGACAATATTTCTATGAACACTATCCTATTCCAGGAGCTATCTGGAACAATCCGCCACGCGGACGTCGCAACGCTAAACAAGAAAATTATACGAATACAAATTCAATGTAACAAACAATAGAAAGATCAATTTAATGAAAGAAAAAATAAATAAGTTTTAGAGACTGGATGTGTTTAACAAAAGAGCTATTACTATACCATTTAAAATAAACGACAAAAATTTGATCAAAAGTACAAATATTTATATACAGTTTTCTGGAAATCAGAAAATTCGACGAAATTAGAGAGAGCGTCCCCTATATATGGGGCAGTCCATGGCAACTCACCGAGGCCGTGACCCTGACCAATTTTGATTTTCCTGATTCTTTTTTGTATGATCGACCTTCCTCCAAAATCCACGAAAAAGTATTGAAAATAATTATTTTTCGGCTCTTTTTTTTTTTCACTCGTTATTGAAGCTATCTCAAAAACGCCATTCTTTTTATTTTCAAAGAATTCACAGAAATTCCTTGGAATGAACTGTACATTCAAATAATTTAAACACGAAACCTGACGTTGACTTTCTGTCATTCACATCACTACCCCAATCGAAGTCCACATAGCCATACCATACTTTATCACTTAGATTTCTCTTATAGACTAGTTTCATTTGCAATGTGCTCTTAAGGAGACCAGTATGTCGCCATTGAAAAAATTTAACATAGTCCAAAATCAATTTATTTCTTCACCAAAGTTCATTTCATATCATTATAATAGTCTCATCTTGAAACTCAGACACACCAACGGTCCGATTCGACTCCTATAGGTTCAGAATTTTTAGGAATACGGGACGTCAAAAAATGAGTGAAGGAAATGTGAAAGTTCCATTCTTGGGTCGCGTAATATGCCAATAAGTAAAAAGGAAATATTACATCTTTGGAAAATCGACTATATTTTCTATGATAAATTTTTTCAATTAATTTTCCTCATTCATTTTATGACGATGCAGCTTTCTAACAATCTTGAATCCAGAGTAGTCGAATCGAATCAACGCTGTTCCTGGAATCGTGCAGCAGGTGTTTTGAGATGAGACGATTATAATGTTGTGAAATTGTGAGAAGTATCGCCTAATCTCTTTTTACACTATACTAATACATGTAGATGTACAGAGAGTCTCCTCTCCCCACTACGCCGTACTGAGTAAGGAGGCTCTCCTGTTCTGTTCTCTTTCGAGAGCGATGAGATGCGGATCATCTCAATACAGATCCTATTCTTTAACACAAGTCTAATCTTATTTCATTGCCTTCACAACATCCCAACAGAAATGAACTTTGGTGAAGAAATAAATTGATTTTGGGCTTTGTTTAATTTTTTCAATCGCGACATACTGGTCCCCTTAACGTATCTCAATACTCTTTTCAGTGCTGTGTATAGTGCCCTATTGGCATAGCTTTGGTACCTGCTTAAATAAGACACACTAGTGCATAAATCTGGCCAAGAGCCCATTGCTGCATACATGAGACAACCTATTATTTGTCTGTACCTTAATTCTAAATCCTTATCGCTTGCCTCCGGTTCAACAAATTGAAATTTGTATTCCATCGAGGTATTCATTGGTTTGCATTCTTCCATGCCAAACTTATTCAACACTTACTTTAAGTAAATACCCTGACTTAATTCAGTTATGCCCTCATTGATGTTTTGATTCACTCGTATTCCTAAATAATTCGATACTATTCCCATATCCTTCATGTGGAATGTTTTGCTTAGGTATCTTTTTATATCACAGACTTCCTCATTGCTTGACCCAAATATTAAAATACATATCATCTACAAATAACAATAGCAACATTTTACTTTGCGAATTATATTTCGTATACAAACAAAAATCATTTTCGGATCGCACAAATCCCTCATCTGTTATAACTTGGTCGAACTTTACATTCCAATATTTTGGGAATTTTTTCAGACCATAAATGGATTCGTTCAATTTACATACTACGTTTTGTTTACTACTCATACCTTCGGGCAACTTCATACATCGAGGGGCTATTCACTTAGAAGCCGAAGGAAATCCGTACTGCGATTTCCAATAATTTCTCATATGCGAAGGTGATTTTTTACAGATTCTCAAAGATTTTATCGGAATTCCCGTCATTTTTAGATCGAAGAAACCCCGCAAAATAGCAATTCCCAGCGATACCGAGCGAACCCGAACACTTATCACTTGCTTTTGACGACCTACCTATCGGCGGAAACCGCTAAGAATCGCTAGATTCGGGCAGCGATCGCTGCGCTTCGGCCGGGATCGCTGCATTTCGGCGACGATCCACGGGGATTGCTCAATATTATTAAATGTGAACTGATCTGAATTCCGAATTTTCAGTGCATTAAAATTATATCGACTTCTAACGATTCCTCGTGGATTTCCTCTGATATCTTTGCGATTTCTCATCGAATAGCCCTTCGTCATACATACTTCCTCTCTTATCTCGCCATACAGAAACGCACTTTTTACATCCATCCGAAATACTGGCGATCTCTGTTTATTCGCTATTGCTAACATAATTCTAAAAGTGTTAATCTTTGCAAGAGGTGCATACACATTATATATCTCAAAGCTTTCTTGTTGTTGAAACCCGATAAGGTTGAAATTCGTAACGTTAACATAACAGAATATTCGTTGAAGAAATGCAATATTTCGTGATTCAAATATTTTTAGAATTATAAAATATGCGAGATAAACATGTTTCACACAATTTGAGGAATTATGCACCGTTCTCGATCCATTTGAAACGTTCAAGCCTTGAGTTTCAGAATTTTTGGCGAATATTTTGTTGCATTAACGTTACAAATTTCAACCTCATGAAACCCTATAGCTACTAGACGTGCCTTATACTGAGAAGGACTTCCTTCGTTATCTTGTTTCATTTTGTACACCCATTTGCTATCTATAAGCTTCTTATTTTCTGCTGTAGGTACTACAGTCCATGTGTCATTGTCACATACATTTGATTCACTGTTCATGGTTTCGCGCCACTTATCAGAGTCGACGCTATTTATTGCCTCTTTATACGTGGCTGGTTCTTTTAATAAACTAATGAAACCTGTTTCATACTCTGAGTATCGTTCAGGTTTTGTAATTTTGCGTTCAGCAGGTTCAGGTATTATGATTGTATCAATATTGATTAACCTTTCGTCGGATTCACTTCATTCACTCAGTTCACTGTCTTCAGTTAACCCTTCGTTGCACTCTGTGAATACGCTGCTTCCCGATTGACTGTCGGTTTGTTCCGCTTCATCTTGGCTTTCTTCATCGTTAGCTTCCCGGATGCTGTCTCCTTCTGGTTCGAGTTGTATGACTTTTTTTTTTTTTTTTCCTTGGGCTTATCTCCTAGTTGTATGACTTGGCATTCGTGTTGTACTGGGTCAGGAATGAAGGATACCTCCTTTTTTAGAATAACGTCTCTTTTATCAGGAAAATATATCCTGTATCTCTTTGTGTTTTCGTCGTAACCCACGAACAATCTGCTTCTTCTTCTTCTTCGTCCGTAGACTTAACGTCCGTTAGGACATGTAATCGACGAACAATCTGCTGACACTCTGCGGATCCCACTTCAGCCTATGTTGTTTGGGAACAAGAGCGTCTACCTTGGAGCCAAAAACTCTTAGGTTAGTTATGTCGTACTTTATTTTTATGTACTTAACTCGTAATGAGTTTTGCCTACTACAGTACTCTTGCCAGTTCTATTTAATACGTAAACTGTGGTGCTGACTGCTTCGGCCCATAGTTTCTTCATTAAACCTTCAGACATTAACATTGATCGTGCTGCTTCAACAATTGTACGATTATCTCGTTCTATTTTGCCGTTTTGTTGGGGGGTGTACGCTACCGTCTTATGATGTCAAATGTCTCGCTCAGCAGAGACGTTAGTCAATTCTTTGTTCACAAATTCTGTACCGTTATCCGACGACCGTACCGTCTTCACCTTGTTTCCGGTGTCCTGCTCAGCCAAATGTAAGTACAGCTTTACCTTCTTTGCAACATCGTACTTGTTCTTCAAACAATAGATAAATCTGAAAGCTCAGCAATGATCTTTAATTAACAAGAAATACTTAGATCCTCCAATTGATGCTATTTCCATAGTACCGCACAGGTCCATATGGAGCAATTCACATGTGCGCGAGGTTACTGTGTTACTACGTTCAAACGGAGTTTTATGCATTTTTTCTTTCGCGCAAACGTCACAACTTTTATTGTCTATAGTATACGCAATTCGCTGTTTGCCTAGAATTTGTTTGACGTAACTTACATTCTGATGACCCAACCGCTCATGCGATACCGATAGGCTTTCTTTAACGTAACCTACCGCTGCCTGTTCTCTATCACTAAAACACATCATATATAGTTTCTGGTCCCGGTATCAAATGCATCTAACTTTTCCGTCTTTGATTACCTTGCACTGTTCACTGTAAAATGTTACTTGATGTCCTTTGTCTGTTACACTTCTTACGGAGAACAAGTTAATTGTCATTTTTGGTACGTGCAAAACGTTGTTTAATGTAGTGTTTATCCACTGTTTACCATTATAGGCCTTCCACATTCACTGTGCCACTTCCGACCGCATCCAACTCGCTTCCGTCGCCTATGATTACCTTCTTACGAACTGCTGGCTCAGTGTACGTGTTGAACTTCGCTTCTGTAAAACACATATATTCGCTCGCACCTATGTCTCCTAACCAATTTTGGTTATCTTTATAGGTTGCCATGTAGGCGCTGCTTGTTTCGCCTTTAGTTGGATCCTGAGTATTCTTCTATTCCTTTTTCTTCAATTTATAGAGCCTTGTTCTGCATTCACTTATGTGATGTCCGGGTCTCTTGCAATAATGGCGCTGTTTCTTCATCGACCGGCAATTTTTCTTGTAGTGTCCTTCTTTTCCGCACCCGAAACACTTTATACTGCTTCGAGGGCTGTTGCTCGGAAGAGCTACTGACGTTTCTTCTTTCCTCACACTTTACTCCGTTGTACGCTCTTCTTCGACTAGGAGTCTTGCTGTTAATTCCCTCAGACTTTGATTCTCCCGTGCTACCGATTCCCAAGCGGCAACAAAATGTTTGAAGCGGTCTGGTAGTGACCTTACACCTTCGTGATGATCATTTTTTCTGATATCGTTTCACCAAGCTGGGCGATTTTATCACGGATTTTCTTCTAATTTCGCGAAGAAAGTTGCTATATGATCTCCGTCACACTTAAGAAAGAGAACTTTTGTTGTAAACGATGAAGACTCGTAGCTGATTTTTTTTCATATACGGACATTAGTTTATCCCACATTTCCAGTGCTGAGGTTGTGGTAATGACGCCTACCTTTAACACCTTTAATGACGCGTCTTCCAGGTGTGTCACTATGATCCCCTAGGCCTTTTCGTCCTTCAAAATCCAGTCCTGGTACGCCTGCACACCTAGCGCTGGCCTTGGAGCACTTCCATCGACCAAACCATACAGACCCATGGCTTGTAATATTACTTTCATTTGAAATTTTCAAACGCTCTAATTATTGATGTTCTCTAGTTAGGCGCCCGTATTTAGATACCATTTTTCCGTGATTTCTTCCTAAACTTCTTGACTACAGGCTTCTTCTTAAATTTTCGATTCACTTCATCAGACCCCAAAATCCGTTACCCTAATACTGCCGATCGGCGTTCACCACGCCGCTTGATAACCTAACTTTTATAATCCAATTTTATTTTTCCAATCCTGGGTGACTGGGCCCATAACCTATTATAGTTTTGATCTGTTAGGCTGGAGGTATTGGATTTTGGGTTTAGTTTTAACTTGTCAGAGGTGTGGTAAATTATATTATTTTATTTATCTACATTATATTCTATTTTACACAACCACTTGTTACATCTTCGGATAAAGAGAGAGATAGACAGAAACCGACGTATGACCAACTTAATATTATGCTACCAGGAACTCAGAAAAGCGGAAAGTTCCTAGACTTTATTATCTAACTTCTATATATCGTTACAATCATTACTAGGGGAGCAAGATAGTAAGCGCGAGGCCACAGTTTGTATCTGCATCCTCTACGTGGTAGCAGTAGAATCGTTATTTTCAAATGCATAGAATATGAAATATTGAAATGACCGTCATTGCCCACTGCCGCCATTCCCCCCTCCCGCCCCTATTCAATTTTTGGAAATTCCAAGAAAAAGCATGAAAACAAAAAAATGGTACAACTTGCGTTGAAATTGTCGAAATGAAATGTTTGAATACCTCCGGGAAACTAGAAAAAACGGAATCACATTACCATTCTGGGCCTAAAATCATCGTTTTACTCCAAGAAATTTCTGTGAATTTTTTGCAAATAACATAAAATGGCTTCGTCAATAAGCGGGCAATAATGAAATATTATATTTCGTACGCCTCATTCTTCTAGATTACAAATGTAGTAGTCGTATTAGTTCACTAGGTGGCCACACATTCAGCGTATGAGAAAAGAAAAAGACACGAGCTCCGCCGCGGGGTGTCTTCGTCCTCGTGCGTTGCGTTCTATCTCAATGTTATTTTAGTGTGCAAAGAGGCTTGACGTTCAGAAAACAATTATCCGACAAAATTCTTTTATTAGTTTTATTTTACTTTCTTTTCTTCTTTGTGTAATGGGTGAGAGAAAGATCACCGAAGTGGACGTCGAGAAGTGACAGAAGAAATCCAGGGCCTTACAGAAAGAAAGAATCCAACTTAAAACCGCACAACAGGATACCGATTCAGAGGCATCAGGAAAAGGTAGTGTAGGAGAGTCCGTTCAGGAAATGGAGAAAGGAGAAATAACAGATGCAACAGGCGGAGAGTTACAAATAGAAGGTACTACATAAAAGGCTTAAGGTGGAAGCACACAAAAGTCCATGAGCCATAAGCAGAACGCAGAAGCCATAGCGCATGCGCTGTTGCAAAATTCTAGTGCGCATCCCGTGCAGAAATTTGTTAGGGCTACCCCTAATATTAGCAGGGCCCTGATAGAGGTTCCTTATGGCGTCCTCAAGTGAGGACACCTTAGCAGAGCCTGACTCGTCTGGAATATGGCGTCCTTAAGTAGGGTTACTTAGTGTAGCCTTTTTACGGCCCTGGCTTGAGGCCTTGTCAGGGTTCGCATGTCGCCTCCTTAAATAAGATTTTCTCGTGCAGGCCTATTCACAGCCCTGGTAAGAGGGCAACGATTGAAAGTAGGTTTCGAAATTTCGATGATGTAGAACAGACAGCAATCACGTCACCCTGGGGACTCTACGAATACCTCGTTATGCCGTTTGGATTAAGAAACGCAACCCAAACATTCCAGAGATTTATAGATTCTATCTTTCGAGACCTAGACTTTGTTTTTGTGTACATAGATGACATTATCATCATGTCCGCAACACCCGAGGAACATCACAAACATCTTCGGATAGTCTTCGAAAGGCTACATCGACAGTCTCTCACCGTCAACGTTGATAAAAGCCGTCGATTCGACCTTAGCTTTCACTGAAAGTACACTTACAGAAAATAAGGATAAATTTGAATTTATGCTTCATGTACCGGGCAGTGAATTTGATAAGTTATTGGAAACGAGAATATCAAAAGACAAGAGTCGTAAGACAGGCATCAGGAGACGTCTTCGATTACAAGAAGGT
The DNA here is from genome assembly GCA_914767705.2 of Tenthredo notha. Taxonomy (NCBI): domain Eukaryota; kingdom Metazoa; phylum Arthropoda; class Insecta; order Hymenoptera; family Tenthredinidae; genus Tenthredo; species Tenthredo notha. The sequence goes on from OU611908.1 coordinate 6,995,005, forward strand.
ATAGAGAAAGAAATAAGAAAGCAGATACGGAAAGAAGGTAAGGACGGAGAGTAGAAGGGGGAAGAGCTACATGCGGGGCGAACTTTAGCGTTGCGAGGGCAAAAAACAGTGGAATCAATAATACAATCAAAGTCATCAACAACGCACAGCTACACCATACAGCCTTTGATTTCGGCCGATGGCAAATTATTGTCACTTCTATTAATTGTTTTAAAAGAATCTAGTGGAGGATTTAGTCCTCGAGTGCGAGAGACTATGTTTAAACCACAGAATGTATATCTTATGGCTTCGAAATCTGGGAAATTAACAACCGAACATTTTAAACATTGGTTTCAAGACGTATACCTTCCGCACACCAGTACGAAATCGGTTATATTATTGGATTCATGGAGTGGTCAATGTCCGGGCGTATTTGAAACGATGAATTTCAATGGACAAAACGTAGAACTTCTAACCATTCCCCCAGGGACAACTGGAATGACACAGCCACTGGACGTGTACGGATTTCGCATATGGAAGAATTATATCAAACATTTCTCTGATATCGTGATACTGTATGATTACGACGTGAATCTTCATTTGAGAGACAATATCGTCAAGCTGCAAAGTCTTACTTACAATCAATTTTCGTCTCCTAGATTTACAGATCTTTTTAAATATTCATGGTATGAAAGTGGATACATAGACGCAAGACCACCGAAATTCGAAAATCCGGTTCAATATTGTTTTACCGAGAGTTCTCCAACGTGTGACATATGCGGCGACGTTGCTATCATCAAGTGTGCGTGTAAGAAGTCGCAATGTTTAAAACACTTTTTTCATGAATATCACTATTGTCAAAACTATCACCCGTGACGAAATACGCATGATGTAAGCTAAATTGTAAGGTTCAATCTAAAGATTTATATTCGTATACATAAAACCTTTGTATATACAATATGCGCATTATATATGTATATTTATATATATATATATTGTGACGATCCCAGAACGATCTCTCACCCACCAATAATCAGACCACCCATAAAATATATATATATATCTATATATAACATTCATAACTATAAAATTCATAACTATAAACTATACGAAAGATAGACAACGACTCATGTTACTCGGAAGAAATTCTGAATAACAATTTACCTTCCCAGGGTCTTATATTCAATACCTAGGAAACTAGTCCTTGTCTATCTTTTATAAAACATTAAGATAAGTCTCAAACAACGACTGACTTTCGGCACCACATCCGTCGCCAACAACTGTAAACAGCGCTGGCGATCGAACTAGCCAAAATAATTATATCACCAACGTGGTTGCAGCTGCATAAACAACCACGTGTAAGGGTATTATTCCCCACCTATAATATATATAAATGAGCTCTCCTGTCAGTCAGTCAGTAGTCAGTTACCAGTCAGAAGTCAAGTCAGTCAGAAACCAGAAGTCAATCCAAAGATTAAGACACTCTGTCAAAACCAAAGACCAATTACCACTTATAGTTAGGGAGGTGGCGAGCAAAATTTCGATATCATCAGCACACATGGCAGACGTTATTAATAGCGATAATTATACCCTAAGAAACATAAAGGACCTGGTCTGCCACCATGGTGGCGCTGCGTTGTCAATTTACAGCGTTTCAAAAATGTTAAAAAAAAAAGGTGGGCGATATTATGCGCACATGTCTGCCTCTGGGGCTGATGATCACAGTCATCCTGTAAACACAAAAAATCGAAGAGGCAGACATCCAGGGCTCTGACTTTTGTAGTTTTCAATTTTTTAAGTTATTTTTATTATTTAAAAAACTCTATATAAAGTGCACACTTGGCAGATTTGAATTGTTCGATTAAAAACAATAAGAAGGACCACGGAAAAATAGTCTGCCAGCATGTTGCCTCTGCGTTGTCTATTGACAGCGCTCCAAAAATGTAAAAAAAAAAATATGTGCTATATTATGCGCACATGTCTGCCTCTTGGATTGATGTTTATATTTCTCATGAAAACGAAGAAACTCGATGAGGCAGACGTTCAGGCCTCTGATATTCCAAAGGCAGACCATTTGAATTTTTTTTTTTTTTTTAACCCGACACTCGCGCCAAGCTACAAATACAAAATGTTGCGTCTACTGAATATTATTGAAAATAATTAATAGAATCCATACGAACGATTTTCAAAACTCGTCAAAAATATTTGGCTTCTGCCTGTTAACTACGTCTCCGCAGGTATAAAATATCTCCACAGTTCCTTTCGTAGTGTCTCTCTTTTATTTAGGAATATGAGTGAGAACGGTATAACTCAGTTCCGACCTTTTCCGTACTGCGTACCTAATTGTATATAGCGTATACCTACATCTACAGATACATGAGGTAGTATTAGAATCAAATAGAAAGAAACAGGAGACAGCCTTCCCTCTTATTTTGCACGCTTTCCCTCTCTCTCTCTCTCGCTCTCAGGCACTTCCACAAGGACGTCTCGAAAGCGTAAGGCTTTGTACACAGCAGAGGTTTCAGAGTAGGTTCTCCAAAACGCTCATCAATAGTTTTGGAGTATTTCGAGTAATTGGAGTCTTCGAAGTTTTTCGAGTAATTTTTGTGTGTAAGCGCTTATACACACAATATTTGAAAAAATCGGAGCGCGTTTTAGCAAAATGTGCGATTTGTAGTGCCCTATGTGTACTCTGCCTAAAGATTTCAAATAACGTACAAACGCAGCGCCTCTACCATCGCCCGTTGTAGTAGGGAGAATCCCTCGCAGCTGCTCCTGTACAGTAAGAATGTGGTTAGTTTAGTTCCTGGTCTGCCTCTGGCTCACAACGCCACAATGGAAGAGCCAGAAAAACGTTGCGTTTTTTGTCAAACACAAGACTTGAGCAACATAATTTTATTCAATAATAAAACGTTAGAAAAATGTGCACAGACGTTATTAATTCGCCAAAAATTCAAGTTGAAATTTTGCGATACCGCGCTACCAGCTGAGATCAGTGACACGGCAGGATATCACCGGCAGTGTTACAGCAATTTTGCAGAACGCATTCTTCGGGGAAGGACGGAGCATGATTATCAAATTTCTGGACCCCAGCAAGTACGACCCGCCGATTTCGCGAAAGAAATGAAAAACATGAAATTCAAAGAGGCATTGGTGAATTTTTTCATTCGACATTGGGCGAATCCTGAAATGGCACCATTATTTGGAAACAAAACAGTCAATATCAATCACGAAAAATGCTACGAATTCCGTGTTGAAAATGAGCATGTGATTCGCACAATAAATGAAAATTTTTCTTGTGAGATACACGAAGAAGCGGACACCAAAATCATTTATCACGTTTGCCAAATTCAAAGACGCACGAATATCGTTATACGCTGCGCTGATACTGACGTCTTGATAATCATGCTCGGAAATATGGAATTTCTGCAAAGCTCCCACAAGATTTGGATCGACTTCGGTACTGGCAATACACGTCGGTATATTGATGTTTCCAAAATTTATTCAAAGATGGGACCTTTGGTGTGCAATTCCTTACCTGGTTTTCACGCAATCACCGGCTGTGATTATAATCCCGCATTTTTTCGAAAGGGTAAAAAAAGACCTTTCGAACGATTGTTACAGTCCGAGGAATTGCAAAGAGCTCTCGTCACCATTGGGAATGTTGATATCGACGCTTGTGAGAGCGTTTTCACCATATTGGAGGAATTCGTGTGTCGTTTGTACAACGTCAAAAAAACAAAAAAAGTTGACGAGGGACGATACGAGATTTTCTTAAAAACATACGACGTCTCAAACGCCGCCGCATCTTTTAAGCTTTCTCCCTACAATTTCGACGCTTCAAATTTGCCACCATGTCAAACCGAATTGACGGAACACTTTCTGAGGACTCTGTACATCACGAAAATTTGGAAGAATGCCCACGAAAAAGATCCTGCTGGTGATTTGGACCCGAATGATTGTGGCTGGGTACAAAAAGATGGTACGCTGAATTTCAAATGGTTCAAAGGAGAACAACTGCCCGAGTTCTACAGCGACGTCATCTTAGAAGTTGAAGATCCTGAACACCAATCAGGTAATAATTTTTTCGTTTAGGTGTATCATGTAAATTTTGTGCCATAAAAATTTTAACACGTTGTGTATTTTTCAGACGAGGAAGGAGATATGGATGAAAGCGCCGACATGAACGATCAGCAAGGCTTCTCGGATGCCAGCGATGACGACGCTTTCTAGATATTATCGCTTTTTTTTTAACTTCTCCATTATAAAAAGAAAAAAATAGAGCCGAGGTTATAAATCTACGTATTTTATACAAATAAAAACTACAATTGAAAAAATTTACTGTCCAATTAAAGTTTCAGGCGCATTTCGTTTCCTCTTGGCATTTAAAACAAATAATTTCATAGATTTCAGCTCCAGAAGAAGATGGATTGTTACCGTAAGTTCAGCGAATAACAACAAACAAAATAATAATAATAAACCTATAAAGAATCACAATAATCCCATGCAATACCCGCTTCCCCTTGATTACGTCCATTTCATTTCAAACAGTTATACAGCTAAAAATCAGCGAGCAAAGTGTCTGCCAAATGTTTTTTCGTATCCACGGAGTCATAATGAATCGAATGGGCGCAATGAGAACCGTGTGCAAATGACTTAGTAGAGCTTTTTTTTCAAACATTTTTACAACTCCGTCCCATGATAATGCAGAGCCCTGAATGTCTGCCTCCTCGATTTTCTTCGTTTCCAAGATGTTTGTGACCATGAACCCCAGAGGCATACATGTGCAAATAATTTGATACCCCCCTTTTTTTGAGCAACTTTAATCTGCTGTAACGCGAAAACGCAGCGACGTAGGACCTTAATTGACTGGACCAAATCAATTCGTACCGACGTAAACTGCAATCCACCTCGATGTGAAACGTGTGCAAATCATATACCGAAATGCTCGCCACCTCCCTAACTATTAGGGCTGTCACTAGTCTATAGCCAACGTTAATAATACCTTTTTCCTTCTTTACCCTGTAGATGAATCAACCTGAAATAGGGAAAAGAAAGAACAAACGTCGCGCAGGTAAAAGAGTGCGTGCGCGTGTAGCTAAAGCAATAGCTCGAAAAGAACAGCTCAGTAAAACACTAAGTAAGATCGGAACGCCCGAATGGCTTAAAGAGTATTTAGACGATATTTACGCAAACCCGGTTAGTGAAGACAGCCGCGATACAATAATAATACCCAAAAACGGTATTCAACACATTTCGGATCAACCCGAGACCAACCAACTACCTTCATACGAAGACGTCATTCCGCAGTCCCCATCCTACCAGTCTGCGGAACCCTTTCCTGGATTCTTGGAGGAAACCCCGAGGACCCTGATTCAGCATTCCATAGAATATCAAGGAACCAGGTGCGTGGTAGACACCCTAGAGACGACTCTAACCCGACGAATCTTTGGTAGCAGCCATCTTGACAACCCCTTACAACCCGCTACGCCCAAGATCATCGAAATCGTCGAGATAGATTAAAGGTAAGCCACATTCACTTTCATTTTACCCCATTTAACCGTTTTTATAACTATTACTTTATAACCTCTCCTTGACCCGTCCATGTGGATTTAATAGAGGTTGCGTTGAACCTGAGCGTAGAACTTTCGGTAAATAATTAATGCAGATTAGGATCTTAGGCCCCTGATTCATATTCTTTTTTTTGTCGATAATCATACGTCAGTCTGTAACAACGCGTAAAGAAAAACTATAAACGGTATACACGATCTTACTATAAGTATAGAAGCTCTCATACTGATTATTGTGAATCCTACGATATTTTCGGTCTGTCTTCAAACTACCATACTTTTATTGTTAAAGGAACACGAACTTTCTGGTTGAATTGAGCATAAATTTCTCTCCGTGCGTGTACGATACTAGAATGGTATGAAATGGTATGGCTCGGTATGTTTCATATCAACATAAGAGATGATAACGATTACCATCAGAGTGGTGAATTTTTTTATAAAGGTGATTAAAATTATCATCAGACTGGTGAATCCAATCATCGCTACCATTGAAATCGGTTGTAGTGTTCTTACAATAATGCGATAGTATTATTCACCATAAAATTCTCTCCGTGTACCTTTTAGGCGCGTGATTTTCAATAGAATCGCTCTCTATGTTCGAAAAAGGGTCTTGGGTTTTGGACATTTGACACGTCCTCTTTTCCTTTGTTATCCGTTTTGACTATTCCAGTAAATTCCTTCTTCATTGTTGTAAGGGCTGTTTGGGACTTATATGACCTACTATATACCTGGGACTTTCGCATTTACTCGCTCCTTTTAGGTTTTCACGTGTTCAATTTCAAACTACTTTTCTATCTATGAGTTTATGACTTCAGGAGTTTTCAGTGAACCGTATTTCAAATAGATGTAAATACAATTATGCATAGGCATAGATTTATAACCTTGATTTAAGTTGATAAGAATATTTGATAATATATTGAGAAAAGCTCAGAACCTTATGTCTCGAATGTTCAACCGAGCAAATGGCTAAACAATGAATTAATTCAGCCTATACATATGGATTTGAAATTTTACAGTTGTGAGAGTGTTTATTTTATCAGTTGTTTTTGGGTATTCTCTATCGACCTGTTGAGTGATTATTTTTCTCTACTATCGGTCCTGGTGCTTTGTCCTACTAGCTTTGATTATTGCTCGGCCAATCTTTTATACACTGAGAAACTACTCTCAGCCAAAAAATTTAACGGACCACTTGGATTTTTCTGAAAAGCGGTTAGTTCACAAATCGCTAAAACTCAGTGAAAGAATATCACAAAATAATTGAGGAGGGTAGTTTTTTGAAGATTGAATCTTCATCTTCAGAATCGTTTCGAGAGATTTCACCTGCGATTACTTTCACTTGTCTGTGCACGTTTGAATAACGGGTTGCGAAATGCATGAGATCTTAGAGCATTTATACCTGGAGGGAGCATGTCGTATCTTTTCCCATAAGTGGCGAATGCAGCAGAGACAGACTTAGGACGCAGATAACCTCTCTTTGTCGTGCAGAATCTGATTGGTCGTCACGTTTTAGTCACGTGACTAGCTACACCCGTAAGTAAAGAGTTGCAGTGCCCCATGCATTTATTTTCACTAGTTCCCTCTGATCTGTTGAGTATAAGCGTTTTCGAATGGGACAAATTGTGCTTGATTATTTAATCAGATAGTGATTTAAAATTAACGATGGTTGTGAAATGTTATCTCGCGTGTGACTCTCTTTTCTCCATAAGAGCCCATGCTAAAATTACAAAACTTTGATATCGTTTATCTCAAAATTGGGGTGGTCAATTTCAATCGGAATAGGCTAATATTATTTGTATTCTATTAAATAACAATCAAGGAGTTTTTTTTTTTTCTATTTCATCTCATGATTTCTCGTTCACTACTCACTAACGTGGCTACCCGGCTTGTCATGTTACGCTCCTGGCGTAGAAAGAGAGAGGTTATCTGCGAACTGTTTCCCTCTCTGTCTGCACGCTTTTCGACCAAGATGCTCCCTCCAGGTATAAATGCTCGAAGCATAAGATATACAAATTTTCAAACTTCGTTGTGGGGGTAATAAAAAATCGCATGAAATTTTTAGCACAATGGTTTTGTAGTCACTAACCTTCTTTTCCTTTACTGTACCTCCACGTGCATCCTGGATAACACCACATTCCTTATCGACTTTTTCTGTTTTCCGTTCATTTAACATAGGAAATTTGGCAACCTTGGACACAATGCCTCATATCCCTTGAGTTTTTCTTCTTAATTGCGGCCATTATGTGTGGGATTGTTCAGATATATACAGAGCGATTCTGTGGAAAATCACGCGCCTAAGAGGTAGGCTAACAAGAAACGCCTGAATTTATCAGATCAAACATGGACGATTGGGTTTCATTTATTACGTGGGAAATAAAACCCAATCGTCGATGTTTGATCTGCTTAGTTCAGGGGTTTTCCGTTAGCCTACCTTTTGGGCGCGTCATTTTCCACAGAATCAGTCTGTATACGCGATTTTGCGCACTACCATTTTTTTTTTTTTCTAACCTATGCTCTGCAATAAATGACTATAAAAAAAGGAGCACGAATCGTTCCACAGTTAGAGATATTCATGGTATATAGATATAGATATAAATCAGTGGTCTGAACCGAGAGCAAGTGTGCATCAAGTATATTTCCCTTACCTATTAGAAGACAGCCTACGAGTCGAATATCGCCTATTCGGGTGGAGGCACCGCTCATTTGTGAACACTGCGCTTTCTTCTTCTTCTTTTTCTTCCTCTAGGCTTTTCCCGTCGTCGGAGGTAGCCAGTAAACACTGCGCGACGAAAACCGGCTGCGTGTAGAGCATGAACGTAACAAGTATGCGCAGCGGAAACCGGCGAATTCTCGTACCATAGTGTGACGACGGAGCGGAAGTTTGCGGACAAATCTAAATCTAACTACCGGAATTATCACAACTTAGACGCCACTCAGTAGTGTGGTGACCACCAACAACCCCCTACGCTTCGCTTTCTAGCCAGTTCCGCTAACACACTGAGAAAATAATTCCATTGTGAGAAGGTTAGAGCGCTCCGTCCAAAGAACTCTTTGGCTCCGTCACGACTACTCGATAGCCAACACAGTAGAGTCTACTCTGCTGGTCGCGTTATCCCCACCATGTTATCCAGTATGAGGCACTGCGTTGCCTCTCCCGTACTGCCTTATACTGAATAACATGGTGGGGATAACGCGACCAGCAGAGTACACTCTACTGTGTTGGCTATCGAGTAGTAACTTAGAACTTATGTTCCTGGAAGGGGAATAGCAGCTGTCGGGGTGACGCCACACGTTGAGACAGAGACATATCTCTCTCTCTCCATTCCTATAACGTCCAGTCCCTTCTCTGCGCATACGCCCTCGCCTGAATAGTACCGTGCGAAAATTGATAGGCTAGGGTTAGCCTAAAGTTGTAATCTATTATGTATCACAGAAATAGTTCAGTTATACATTTACTGACAACGGTTATAAATTAATATGCTAATAAAAATTATCATCTAAGCAAACAATCCGACAATGGTTATTCGCGGTTAACGTTATAGGTTAGGAATGACTACGATTATGGCGGTGCGCGTCTGCGCGGAAGGAAAGACGGCACGTTACGCAAAGAGAAGGAGATATATCTCTGTCTCAACATGTTGGCGTCAGCCCGACAGCTCTTATTTCCCTTCCAGTAATATAAGTTCTATGATTTTTTTCGACAGTTTTTCGTAGAAAAATATAGGAAGATTTAAAAAAATCCTTTCATAGCACCATAGGAAATGACGTGAAGAATATTTTGTTTAAATTTGAAAACGATAGCTTGAAAACTCTTCTTTTGAGAGTGGACGCCGTTTTAAAAAACACCATTCCGAGAAAAACGCGTTTAAAGTTTGGAAAGAGATATTTTCATATAAATCGTGTACTTACGATCAATCGGCGATACCAGGTGCATACAATATTCCTTCTGCTATTACTGTAAAAACGTACACACGCAGGTAAGGAAAGGACAAAAGAATAACGGTTGACTGCTGGGGAGACCCACGGGTTCTCGGAAGTCTGCCGAGTATGCGGCAGGTGTTACGCTCCGATCCTTTTTTCTTATAGCGTTTTCGATTTGTTGCTCTGGAGCGCTCTGAGTGTACTTCTATCGCACTCTGATATAGGAGATAGAAGAGGATGAAAGTGCTCTCAGTGCACACTAGAGCAGACTAGAGCAAGCAAATCGAAAACGCTATTAGAAATGCTATACCGACCGGAATAATTAGAATTTCGACTTGAAAATTTCAGAGAATGTTTATAACAGTCTAGGTATACTATGCGTTAATGCAAAAAAAAAATTACTTTATGAAAATTTCACACTGCAGGAATGATCCCTTAACTGCTGTTTTATGAATTGAGTTCAATTATAAAGAACAAGGTTTTCGTCTTGGGGAGGATTATCGTCGTAAATAATTTATGCGAATTATTCTTACCTTGTTATGAATTTCTCTCGAGTTGACTATTCGTTGATCGCTGGTCCGTTGATGGATCGATTTCTTGATGTTCTCAAGGAATGGGTTCTTCAAGTTTTCAAATGGTCGTTTTTAATTTGTTCACAATGGCTGCACCTAGAAAAAAAATCATTTGAATTAACCAAATATATTTACTCAGTGTGGAAATAGTTGCTTCAATCGTTTGACACTTGAGTCAAGTGAATATTGATTGAAACAAAAATTTCTTTTTTTTTCACTGAAGCAATCCATTTTGTTGAAAGACTCAGTAAATTCAACTACATTAGATGTTATATGAACTAATATCTTGTAACATGTACAAAATATAACGTTCAATGTACAATCTTCTTTTCTCGAGTAGCCATATTGCATTGAACAAATATTCTGTTGCTTGGAACGTGTAAAACCGATATACCATGGATTTCTCTAACGATGGAACGATCCCTGCGGTTTCAGGCAGACAATTGAAGATACATCCCATCATGTAGCCATCTCTGTCTTTCTCTTTCTCATAGAAAAGGAAGAGGATGAAGATAGCTACACTACACCAGTGTAGCTCGGTGTAGCCCAGTCGAAAATGCTATAAATTCCCGCGCGTATCTTTTCAAACAGGCGTTTCTTTCCCGTTTTCCGGTTAAGTATAGAACGAAGGAACGGTCCGGTTCCACATGTCAGCTGATTTAACTCATTCCTGTCTGCTTGCTGACCGATAAAAATATGTCTGGAAAGGACAGGCTACCGATTTTCCCTTCTAGGGGGTAAGTTTTCTGATTAACTAGACTCATTATCGCTACCATAGAACCCCAAATATTCCCACCAAGTTCACAAACGGAATGAATATCAACGCCCATTATTGACTGCCGTGTATTTAGGCATGATCTTAAAAGTGGGTGTAACCCCCTTGCTAATAACACAACTATTAGGATCATCAATAATTTATATATTCCAAAAGCTCTATTATGTGTTATTCTTGAATCCTCATACTCTGCTCTATCCACTCCTTATATTCAAATTTCAGTCAAACTAATATTTGCCTATATTTTTGTGCGAATGCAAAATAACAGCCAATCCATTTAAAAACTATGCCCACTCTACGCAGATAATTTTCCTCAGGCTAATCATACCTAATTATACTCCCTTTAATTACAGTGCTCAGATGTTGATGAAGTCTCGTCTGGCTGGAGCACAAAAGGGCCATGGATTGCTTAAGAAAAAAGCTGACGCCTTGCAGATGAGATTCAGAATGATTTTGGGAAAAATTATTGAGGTGAATTTTCATCATTTATTTTATATATATTATTTAAATAATTATTCTGAAAGGAGTCGATTAACTGATACAACAAACAAAACCCTAAGATTAATCTGAATGTTTATCTCAATAAATTTATAGACAAAAACATTGATGGGAGAAGTGATGAAAGAAGCCGCATTTTCATTAGCCGAAGCAAAGTTTGCCACCGGTGATTTCAATCAAGTGGTACTTCAGAATGTTACAAAGGCGCAGATAAAGATTCGTTCAAAAAAGGACAACGTAGCTGGTGTTAATCTGCCAGTTTTTGAATCCTATCAGGACGGTACTGACACGTATGAGTTGGCCGGATTAGCTAGGGGAGGTCAACAGTTGGCTAAATTGAAGAAGAACTTTCAAAAAGCTGTAAAGCTTCTAGTAGAACTCGCTTCTCTGCAAACTAGCTTTGTTACTTTGGACGAAGTCATCAAGATCACTAATCGTCGTGTTAATGCTATCGAACACGTTATCATACCAAGAATCGAACGCACTTTGGCTTACATTATTTCTGAATTGGACGAGCTGGAAAGAGAAGAATTTTATAGGCTGAAGAAAATTCAAGACAAAAAGAAAATCGCCAAGGCTAAGGTCAAATTGCATCAAATTCATTCTTCTTACAAACTTTCGAAATATACATTTCTTATTTAAAATGAAATCTTTACAACAATTTAGTCGCCTGATCAAACAATATGTGTATTTTTTCATGATTATTCTGGTATATAAAAATGGAAAAAATTTCAACAAAATTTTACTATAACCCTTTTCAGTTTTTGTACGATTATCATGTCTTTTAGATAGAAATGTTTGGTATATTTGAAAGTGATCAGATTCGAATTCGATGAAAATCAAATCAAGTCTTTTCCAATTTCTGAAAATCTTGGCGATAATTTAAAATTCGTGTAATATTAATATTTCAAATCTCATTTTCCAGACTGAGGCCTTGCGGTTAGCAAATATTGCAGCTGGATCACATATAGATGCGGCAAACATGCTCGACGAGGGTGATGAGGATATACTTTTCTAAAAATTGTATATAAGATACTAAAATATTGAGCAAAACATTACACAGAGTAGATGATGAGACGGATATGATCTTTACATTGTTTACTCTGTTCAATGGTTTGAAGAAAGTGAAAAATTGATGAAAAACGTTAAATAGATTTCCTTACAATTAGACAATACCTAAGAGTTGATAACAAAAAAGAAAAAGAAATAAAGTTGTGTATAAGTCACAAAGTTTAAACGAACACGAATACAGCACTCAATACCTTTGGGCTGGTAATTTCGTAGTATGTTTTCAATTAACAATCAGTATACTGTTGCAGAACATAATACATGTATTTTTAGCTGCTAATTGATCTGTCACATCGTGATCAATAAACTATAAATACTTGCCAATAAAGAAAGTTCTATGCGAATTCCACAACACTTTTTCTTTTTCTGTTTTTCTTATTTGCTCTTAGCCATCAGCATTCTGTAAATGCGTGCAAGAATAACTTCCCCTTTGTCACCCTGGAGTCTCTAATCAAGAAAGCGAAAAGCTCCCTAGCTTTCTTTATCACAGACTCTTCCACAATTATACCAGCCTGTCAGTAAGCCAGTCAGCCAGTTCGGGATAGAATAATTGATTTATCATAAAAACTTGAAGTACTAGTTGGGCTACTAATGTTTTTAGTTTACAATGCATTCTATGCTACTCATTAGAACCAACGTTGGCACAATACTGTTCTAACTCGCCTTTACATTTCAGTGCTAATAAATCTACTAAGATTGATGGTTCAGTAGTTTGTGATCAAGCTAAAAGCATAGTCAGACGTGTACTAATAATAATGAAAAGTATTTCAACTGTTGCCGTTTACCATTTAACCATGGATAAATCATGGAGGGCGTATATTGTAAATTGTTTTTTTAGTATTATATACGATCATTTTATTGCTTGAAAAATTATATTTCATTATAGTTAATAAGAATATCATAGTCATTATTTGAACATAATAAAAATATGTAATCTAGTTTTAATCTGTAGGTGGTTTCCGGCTTATTCTCTGTACCTATGTAATATAAAGTGATTTGTAGTTAGTCTGTTTCGTTATTTATATATTCATACGCACAAGTTCAGCTACTCTCGCATTCCTCAACATTCAATGCCTTGATTCAATAACTCTTGGTAAAATATTATTATCGATTCTTCAATGTCTAATTATTATCAGTTGACGTTTAAGATTTTTTTTTGTCATCATTTTTATCAGAGGTAATCTGACTACGGTAGGTAATACGTATAATGGCTGTTAGCTGTATAAAGGCATGATCGGTTTCTGAAGTGGTTTCTGCTCCTGAGAGGCAATACGCGTGAGTGTTCGAATTAAGTTTAAAAGCGGTTCGTAAGCTTTTGACAGCCTCCGATACATAATAATGCAATAATGATCGTACTGTGAAATTGGCTGAACTGGGTCAATCAATATAGACAGAGACCCAGCCTTTACCCTTATTATCTGTAGTCTCGCGTCTCGTTGGAGACGCGTGCGTCTGAGTTTCCCTGCCCATTACAGAACATGGCCTCCAACCTGAAAGTTGTGTCGATCCCGGAAGATAGATTTAACGACGTGATCATTCATCTGAGAGAAAATTTCTTCGCTGACGAGCCACTCAACAAGGCAGTCAACCTTTGTAAACGTGGTGAACCTCATGTCGCCCTCGAGAGACACAGTTTGGCCACCCTCGAACAAGGGTTCTCGCGGATGGCTATCGCCGAAGATGGGGTGGTAAATTATTTTTATTTACATGAAATTTATTTAAATAATTATTATATTCAAATAATATCCAAAAACGGTGGGAAAATATTCAAATATTTATCCCCCGCCACTTTAAAAATAATTAAATGCGTAATATTTTAAAATTAGTATTTCTATTCTATCGATGAACATTATATTGCTGCTTTGTTCCTTATTTAAATATACGGGAAATCCGCAGATATTAACGTAAGATACATATGCAATTAATTGTATAAATGTTCTATCCTTTCCACGTACAGTTTTATTTGAATGAATAATATTGAGATGCCAGTTTTCGATTCATTTAATATAGGTGTAATGATTTTAGATCGCAGGTGTTGCGCTCAATGGTACTGTAAAGAAAGGTGAACGAGAAGAGGCAGAATCGCGTCTTATAGAAATGTCAGACGAAAAGTTCAAAGCGATTTTTAGCTTGCTTTATGGTGTAAATGAGAAGATTGACTTATTTTCTAAATACGATGTAGAAGAGCTTTTCGAATGTCGAATCTTAAGTGTTGGCGAGGAATTCAGAGGCAGAGGCTTAGCTTCTACTCTAATGACTGATAGTATGGAAACAGCAAAGGAGGCTGGATTTAAGGTACCTTATAGGAAAACTAAAGTTATAACTCCTTTCTCGTTTCACCCCCCTTGTTAAATGGTTATTTATTAATACATTTTTCACCCATATTTGCCAATCTATGTCAATTTTTTTTTTTTTTTTCCAATGTAAGAATAAACTTCATATTTGAATCAAAAATATGCTCATGTACCTATCCACGTACCCATATGCATAGTTATAGTGTATTAATTTATATTTCTATGTTTTTCAGCATGATCTTCTGTTCGTTTGCATGGATGGTTTTCTTTTCTGTCCACGTCAACGCGTAAATATCAAATTTAATTATTTTTTGTTCACCTATACCGTGAGGTTACGTAGAAAGAGCTGGTTCCAAGCGCGCAGGCGCTGATTTATTCGAATATTACGAGGGCCGCCAATTTCAGACTTGCCACGAATATCCCTAGAGTCCGTCTGCTATTTGTTTCCGATTGTTATCAAATACAAATGGCGGCAGACCGTGGCAGGAATAGGCTATGTTTGTGTGAATCTCGCAGACGACAGAACTAGGGATATTACTGAAAAGTTGGTGGAGTTGCTAGCGCGATTTTGCCGGCCAATGACATTCGAATAAATAAGCACCTGCGCGCTTGGAACCTGTAATTTCCACATAATTGCACAGTATATGCCTTTACTACATCATGATTTGTATACGTATATTTATAAGCTCATAAAGGAATCATTTTTTTTCCAGTATCCCGAATTTTATTTTCACCTTTGCTAATAGGCGAAAATTATTTTCGGAAATGTAAAATTTGTTTACCATATTATAATATATGTCGTCGCTGTTCTCCAATCCGTGTTGAATAATTACCAAAATTTTTAGTATAATAGTTTCCTAGATATTTCTAACATTCTGTTTAGGTCTTCAAAGCCGATGCAACTGGTGTATACTCCCAAAAAGTCTGTACTAATTTTGGATTTGTAATGGAGGCGGAAATTGAATATTGTGAAATAGACGAAGGTATCAGACCAGCGCCTCCCCACAAAGCTTTAAAGTTGATGGTAAAAATTCTGGAATAAAAACATGCAGGTAGCTAAACGAACGCACAATACATGAAATATATGTTTATGTATCGTTTATAAATATTCCTATAGACATATACCTATATACAGAGCGATTCTGTGGAAAATCACGCGCCTAAAAGGTAGGCTTACGGGAAACGCCTGAATTGAGCAGATCAAACATCGACAATTGGGTTTTATTTATTTCGTGGGAAATGAAACCCAATCATCGATGTTCAATCTGCTCAATTATTCAGACGTTTCCCGTTAGACTACCTTTTAGGCGCGTGATTTTCCACAGAATTGCTCTGTATATAGATATACAGGGTGGTCCATTTTAATTTACGCAGGCGAATATCTCGAAAACTAACAGTTATACAAGAAAAAGTTTCATACAAAACTTAAAGGGTTTCGAAGGGGAAAGATAATGTTGATATGTGTTGACTTGTGGACTTCGCCAATTCCGAGATTTCGCAAGTAACTTCCGATTTTAGATAGGGAACACATGTTTTGGTTGGGGGCAGCTGATAGCGAGATCAAAGACTCATTCAAATACGGAAGCAAAAAAAAATTAGAAAAAAAAAAAAATTTGCAAAACAAATGGAAAAAAAATTTTCGCGAATTTTTTCTTTCAAAAGATTGTTTACTTGTCCCTAGCCTTCGAACACATTAATTGTTTATCACTCTAGCTTAAAATATTTCTCGCCAATTTTGAAATTGGAAAGTTTGAATGTACCAGATTAGTAAAAAAAATTCGTAGATCAATAACACACAGCTTATTTCGGACTCAGGAGTGATAAACAATGAATGTGTTTGAAAGCTAGAGACAATAAACGATCTTTTGCAAAAAAAAAAAAATTCGCGAAATTTTTTTTTCCAATTTTTTTTGCAAATTTTTTTTTTTCCAATTTTTTTTGCTTCCGTATTTGAATGAGTCTTTGATCTCGCTATCAGCTGCCCCCAACCAAAACATGTGTTCCCTATCTAAAATCCGAAGTTACTTGCGAAATCTCGGAATTGGCGAAGTCCACAAGTCAACACATATCAACATTATCTTTCCCCCTCGAAACCCTTTAAGTTTTGTATGAAACTTTTTCTTTTATAACTGATAGTTTTCGAGATATTCGCCTGCGTAAATTAAAATGGACCACCCTGTATATGTTCCGTCTTTTTGAACGTGACAATAAAAGCTCTGAAATATATTATATCGTAAAATTAAAATGAATTACCGAGCTGAATTTTCGACTATTATTATACATTATTGAATACGAAAATACCAGTTTATACATAGTTAATCTATCTGTGTTCTGAAAGAGCTTTTGTTACCGATATACCATGAATGTTTCGAAAGTATAATATAATTATATGTATATTATTATCTAGTCTATATTGTTACACGGAAGTGATTAGAAGTAAACTATAAATTTGTTGTGTAGTGCCAAGATCTCGAATTAGGAGAAAAAAGTAAAGAGAATAAATGTTAAATTTAAAAAAAAAAAACAGTATTAGCGTTATCGACACTTAAAAGTATATCATTGAAGGGACCAGAGCGCTGCAGTATACGAGGTATGAGAGACAGAAATTTCGCAAGCCACTATTTGTCATTATTTGCGAATTGTGCTAGTATGTATCTTGTATTAAAACGAACGAATAATCATATGAAAGTTGAATATTTGCGCGGAATAAATTGCACGAAAAATAAAGGAGAATTATTTTCTTCTAAAATCTTATCTATAATATACATAACCACATAAGAAATAGTCGAAATAGAGTTTCAATGATTAAGGTGATTCCCTACCCAATTCCACCTGACCTGAAAACATTGGGCAGAACGTGCTATTAAACGGGATATCTCTGCCTGGGCACCGAAATCAAAAAAATAAAATTCGTCGCGCAATTCTATGTGCTGTTTCGAACACGTACGGATTTTTTATTTTTTAATAGCATCTTCTGCACGCGTTTAGCCCAATGTTTTCAGGTCTGATGGAATTGGGTAGGGAAACACCTTAAGATTTAGGTAGGAATAATGTGGTGAATCTTACGATTGAATAAATAACGATTTATAAAAAATCTGCAACGATCAGTGCCCTACCATTGTATACTTCAAGTGATTTAATAGCACAGATGTATACCTCATAAAAGTAGGAGTTATTATTGAAAAACGGGTCCACATGCCTGCGGGATGATATTATACGAAATATGAATGATTTAATATTTTCGTCGTTATAAAATATTGAATAAAACTTATTACATGTTATTTTCTAAGGGTGTCCATACTCAATAAATACTCGATTTTATTATAATAAATGTTACATTTATTCACGATCTCATATGTATATGATTTAGTCCATCCCAACTCGGCGGCATTTTACCCTGACCCCCTACGATCTGTTTTATCATTTTTTATCTTTTTCAAACTACAGAAAAATGACGTCCATCGTTCAAGATACATAATTTTTACATCTGTAAACTACAAAAGTTACCGTAAAAACATTCAAACAATTGGGTTTTCGGTTGAAACACGGCATAATATGAGTGCAGTTACGGTTTAGTATAGCGAATCTACGAAAAGGTGAGCACAAATTGAGAGTAAGTTCTTCTGTAGGTTGAAAGAGATAAAAAAATAATCAAACACATCGTACAGCGTCAGGGTAAAATGCCGCCGAGTTGGGGTAGATTGCCTCATATACGAATCAACATATATACTATAACAATGTAGTAAGAACTTCGGGGAGTTCTACAAATTAATAATGCACAATAATTTAACTCTGATATACTGTCCATACTTGTCTACCCATTAATGATAGACAAATCAAGTACAAGATGATGCAAAACAAATTTCATTCGCTTTCAATGTATTACAAGAAAGGAAACGAAAAAAAAATCGATTTAAATTGTTTCGTTCATGAGAAGTTCAATGGAAAAGAAATGTACCTACATGAAAATCTCGTTGTGCCTCAATAAAATTATGCCCTGTTCCTAAATTTTTTCAAACAGGGGTAGGCCTTGTACTTTGAATTCAAATATAAGAAAGACTATAAGCCGCAATAGCGTATTGAAATAGGGAATTGAGAACAGTGAGTGAATCCTTGAAAGAAAAAGATCCATGAACTTGAAGAACAGAAATTTTTTACTCTCTGAAATCGAAAAGATTTGATTTACGCCCAATCCCGCGATAGCATCATGAAATGAAGCAACAAAATTGATGTCTAGAACATGACTTGTGCTCTGTAATGTTTTTGGAATTTATTAGCCTTGAACTGCAGTTGCGTAGAATATTTAGCGTGAACTCTTTGCATGTATTTAATATCCCTAGCTTTTTTGACGGCTGCTTCCTTCTGCGTATCAGTCCACCCAAGAGCCCTATACTGCAGTAAAACTCTGCGTAACTTTTCCCTCTTTGGTAGGGCAATAGCTCTGTTCGGGTTCAGACTTTGTTTATAATATCTCATCAAAGATCTGTGCCCGATTGTTGCCCCGGATGGAAGAACCAGTTGATAATCTGTGTCGTCTATTTCTGGGATATCAACCTCGTCATCTGGATTTTCAATCTCACCATCAGGATAACTTGGAGAGTAATCATAGAAGTCTGCGTACTCGACCAAAGCCTCACCCTCGTGTAGCATTTTGCAGTGACCTTTGTCCAGCATATGAGCTTTGGCTGCTTCTGCAGTTTGAAATGCTTTACCAGAATCGTTGCACCAGAGGCACATGTAGCCGGCGTATATTTTCTCGCCTAAATATATAAGCAGCCCTCTTGGGTCTATGCAATACTCTGGATCCGGTAAGAAAAATGAATGAGCCTCCGTCATATGCTTAAGATTACGCACAAAGGACCTACTGTGGTGACTACAAAATAGACAGTCATTATTTTTCACAGGATTTTCAGCGTCTTCTAACCATTCGTCAGAGTCTACCGATTCTACGTCAGAGTCAATTTCCATCTCACTATTGCCGCCGGTATTATTCAGGCGAGAATAAACCTGACTGTTATTCTTAGGAGTAGTTTGTTGAATTATTTCCATACTGTTTTCTTCGTTTTGACGATCGTTCAGAATGGACGTGTTTTCTTTGTGCTTTTTGGAAAGTATGTGATTTTCATACTGATTTTTAGTGTTGAAATTCTTTCTGCACTGTTTGCAATTCTGGTTTTGTACCTGTTTAGGTTCTTCGTCTTTTCCGCGTTGCGCTATTACACGTTTTTGAAATTCTTCAGACGTTACGGGCGGCAGGTCTGCCACTTTTCTCTTCAAGTTATATCTGTGCCAGTCAGACTTGTAATGCTGTCTTTGGATCTCAAGATCTCTGAACGCTACATGGCATGTAATACATGTATAAGGCGAAGTCATTTTCCTTATATTTCATTAGCTGTTCTCCCTGATAGACAAAAAATCAAATTAATCAATCAGATTCTACACCAATTACAGAAATCTATAATTTATCTATAATAAAAAGGTAAATTTCACACGAAATCAACATCATTTTGAGATAACTTGTATTTAGCCAACTGTATCCAAGGTCTCATTTGCCATCGATCTATCTTATCATACATCGACAAAAAGGTCTTGAATAACATACGACATATGATGTGCAATAGTATTTATAGTTTCGAATTACACGCAAAAAAACGAAGAAAGGATAAAAAAAATAAAATAAATGGAACGAATTTTTTTTATAAGGACCAATTGTCAGGAATGAGAAAAGTTGATTTCGTGGGGAATTTCATTTTCAACAAGTATTGGTAACCAAATGACGCAATAAGGAGAAATATTTAAAATAAAATATCGAATCTTTTCTATATTAATGCGTTATTGTTGAAATATTAGATGAATAATTGCTTGTTGCGTGCTATGAGTTATAAAATGAATATTATTTATGAAAAAAATATAATACGCTTTAGGTTATATTTAATTAGTTTCATAGAATAGGGTCATTTAACGTTGGTAAATATCAAAAAAGTTATTATCATTACCTGAATGTTGATTATCCGTCTAGAACAGGAACTCAATTGATCATGAATAGTAAAGAAGAAACTCGTGTGTACGCACGACCACAATGTCACATGCGAACTGTTCAACTAGTTTAGACTTTCGAGGTTATGAACGTCATTAGTTCATCTCGCGATGACAGAGTGAAATAACGATTTTCATTATATAAAATAATCAGAGAAATAATTAATAGATTTTACGTGGATATTGGGTGGGTATATTTCAATGTGGAAGACAAAAAGTCAGCGAAAAATTCGCATATTAGTTTCTCGCTTGACTTGACATTTTTTTACGGCGGAAGTCAGTATGTCGACTATTTTACATTCATTATTGAGGCAGTAGCCGTGCTCTGTGCCGGATCGTTTCGCAGTATTTCTTCGCAAAAAAGTATGTTATTTCGGGTTCGTTAAAAAGTTCTTTGTTTTTTTTTTTTTCTGTACCTAACGCGTGCGTATAATATCTCTGTATTATTGGCCGAATATTTTCGGCCATTATATATAATAATCGCGCGTGTTAATCATTACGCTTTGATCTAGAACCTACTACATGGTATATTTTATTCTCTCTTTCTTTACAGGCAATCAAAACCGCACAACGACTTTGGGTGCTCTCAAAAGGGCGAACCATCTGTCTTGGATTTTTTGTGGATTTTCTTTTAATTTTCACGCTAGAAGGCGGCCGTCCAGCAGGGCGTTACCATTTTATATGACTTTTCATCGTCGTCAAGGTAAGAAATAATTCCAAATCACATTTAATGTAATTAACGCCAGTTTTAGGCAAGCTAATTTTAGCAACAGCCATTTTGGACACGAAACGATTCGACTCGCTGACCCGTTTCGGAAAAACTTATACATATACGTTTTTTTACTCGCTTCATATTCTTTTCGAAAATGGTTACAGCGTTTTACGATTTATGTGTGTATGTTACCACATTGTGTTTTAATATTCAAAATGGCCTACTTCTTTCTCCCTTCGAAACATGTGTATCTTAATCTTACGATAACAGGAAGTACCTAGGTCCTTGTTTCGCTAGCGTGTTCTTAAAAATGATATTATTTAGTCACTTTATGATTTTATATTTGTCGCAGGCTAGCAGATATTCAACCGAAATCCCGTATGTCGTTTTGAAACCAAACCCGCCCTCCATTGACTCATGCATAGATTTTTTTTTCTTGGTTCTTTTTTTTTCCTCTCACATTATAATTAGCATGGTTTATTTTCATCTTGTCCGCAACGTCCTGATTTTACGTATCCAAAGTGCAAAAACAGCCTCGTTACGTCATTGCGTCATACCGTAAACGCGTATGGTATTATCGTTCAATTTCACGTATTTCACCGACTATTTTAGCCCTCAATAACGCGCTACAGAATTCTCAGTATGAAAATTAGAAATTAGGAAATGAACCTGAATTAAATATTATTCACCGAAATTATGTTATCAAACGACATGTTGTTGGTTCGTTTTTCATTATTTTTTTTGTTTTTCCTCTCCCGGTATTTCTTCATTCTTGACCCTTAGCCAGAGTCTCGGCCTTCTGAGATATGATCAGTGTAAGAGGATATTCTGCTCTGCTTATCTCCGCATATTTCAACTGTGGTCAAATAAATGATTTATAGATGATCAATTAATTGCTGAATTATGATTAGCTCTAATTTGACGCCGTAAAAATCAAGCAATCTCAATCGTCCTGATAAACTATTTTCTATACCGAATTGCTCTCAGATTAAAATACCAATATCTTATGACGTCATAGAACGGTTGAAACATTTTTAACACAAAGAGGCGCCGGTGACTTTCGAAAATCGCATTTATCTGCCGGTTAACCTACAGAGTCAATTCTAATATTCCATGGAATATATATATATATTTTAACTGTTGCTTTTTTTTTTTTTTTTGTTAGCACGTGAATTTTTACGGTGGACATAAATTTCGTACCTATTTCTTGGTGAATTTGCGTAGATTGCGAACCTCTGTCGAACGTGCAATCTTTTATTACATAACATTCGAAGTGCCTCGACGCATGTAATCTCTAATACATATACAACGTAGAATGGTTTAATGTTACACATGCGCGCACAGGCGTTCTGCCGAATTGCACTTATATCATCATTTATATATATATATATCCATATGCTATATATTGTGAACTTGACTCGATGGCTGCCTAGCTATCGCCGCTTAATAAACACTTCATTCTTTTCTTTTTTTTTGTACACAATTAAAAATAAATTTATACTTCGTACTCCCTCGCATTATCATAGTTCTTACTCATTGGCTCATCGTCATAACACATACTATATATGAGAATTAAAACATAATACGCTTATACTTATCTGTAGTTCGAATTCTTTGGAATATTTTTATTTAGATCAGATTTAATCCAACCGCATTTGAAGAGAGAATACGTTAACTCTGTATTTCCCGATGATGAAGAAACGACTGAAGAACATTGTTGTTATAGCCAAATTTTTATTCATTAATTATTTTTTTATAGAATTTACATTTTTTTCGCTGATAAACTCAGTCGGTCTAAGCAAGTGCAGGACAGTTTCGTTGAACTTCAAACGCATTACGCGAAACGTGGGTCTATACATCCGATTTAGCATTTCGTAAAGCTTCTGTCAACTATAGAACAACCCTGCGAGTTCCCGTTTGATTAGTCACACCTTTTCTTCATTCAATCGTGTTTATACCTATTTCCAAAAATCTGTTGAACGTTACGCAACACATACACCTATATATAATACTGCTGTGGTGAATATCCGGCGATGTGGGTACCAACGAATACCTTTGTAATTGGTCCAGGTCATTAATAGATGTCACGAACATTACTATTCAATAGAAATTCATTACGATAAATTACAGTATTTATAAAAATACTGTTACATATTTTCAGTAACTTAATGTGATAAACCAATATGTATTTTATTATGACCCATATAATACGTATAAGAAAAATTGTCAAATAATGAAAGCTGAACGATGATTACACGTTTCCTAATATTATAGAAAATATATATTGACAAAATTGACTATACTCAAAAAGTCACATTTACTTCTTATTCTTCCTTCCTTTTATTGAAACGCAGACCACGTGCTGTAAGTTCTATTCGTTCAGGGTTCACACATGCCTAAAGCTAATATTGATTCTAATGAACAAAACCTCTGTGAATCTTACATACGACTATCCGAATTAGTTCGGTAATTGGTCGTTTGTAGGTAAATAGATAACGACTGTTAAGTCTTATTCTATTAACGTGAGGGTTAATTTCTCTTGCGAGAGAGTCGCTCGCGCCTTAACATATAGTGCTGATCGCGGAACTATATTCAGTTGATATGAAACGACATACCACGTGGTATTAGATCATTTAATATTCATCAATTCACAGTATACATATAATTTGCTTTTTTTTTTTTTCTCTCACTCAATATCGAATGAGTTAGTTTACCAAATGTTACTAAATTACATAGTTTTATTAATCGTACATATATATTTCGATTTTTGTTACCATAAAATCGTAAAGCACGCATACCACTAAATCTATATAAAATTACGATTAGTATACATACGTATGCGGATTTATACTCCATTAGTTTTCTTTCATTTTGATATTTCGACCTAATGTAATACATTTTCGATTTACGCAACAATGCCAAGTCCGTCACAACTAAAGTAATCAGTTTTAGCTTTGAAAAATGTCTGTAAAAAAAAAAAAAAAAAAAAAAAAAATTACCTAACGAGCCCGAGCCTTCATCGACGTATTATCATACATCTATGTTCACACATTATATATATACGTTTTTGTAGAACGCTTGATCGTTTTTCTCGTATCAATTATAGTGTAGTTGGAATTCCTTTTCTTTTTTCTTTTTTTGTACCTTCATTTCTACCTTTTTTCCATTTTTCTTTTCCACGCGTGTACAGAGCGAGCATTGAGACGTCTCCCACGTAGTGGATTTCGTAATTCAGCAGTCATTCTTCAGAATACTTTGATTTCTTTGTGTTGGTACAAGAATAACAAAAGGAAGAAAAAAAACGTTATAAATACCGAGTTACTGCGGTTTTTGTTATAATTATAATTGTAATTGTATTATATAAAAGAAAGTATTGTTCTGCGGGCGCGACAGTGACCTTTCACCCAAGTCGGTTCGGCTGACCTCTGCGTGTACATATATGTGCTATACATCCATCGGGGTTCGCTAATGTACTAAAAAAAATTAAGAAAATTAAAATTGAATAAATAAATAAACTGTCAGGTCCAAGAGGAAATAAAATTTCATTTCTCAACTGACAATAACCCACAAAAAAAGAAAAAAAAAAAAAAAGAAGTAACAAAACAGGCGTTGGGATCTACGGGATTGAACGGAAGAATTAAGGTGAAGAAAAAATGTCAAAAGGGGCTTCTCTGTTGTACGTATACACCGATGCGAAGCCAAACGATACGCGGATTACTGTAGTAATGTAGCATAGACTGCAATTATTTATCCTGATGGTGAGATGTTAGGAAAAAAAAAAAATATGAAAAGAAATAAAAAAGAAAAGAATTTTTAGAGTTTAATAAAAAAAAAATAAAAAAAAAAAAAACCCACTTAATCCCCAACGCGGCGGTCGATCCGACTGACCTATTCCTTCCTCCCCATCATCCCCCTCGTTAAGTTTTCCGCATTGCACTCGCGAAAATTCGACCTTGTCCATCCGCGGAGGACGTGTATATCCTCACCCCGCGACCGTAGCCGCCGTCACTGGAATCGCAATGTTGAACGATCAATAGGCAGGCACCACCTCGACGTCTGCCTTAAAGCTTTGACGCTTGCGCAAACGAGCGGGGGGGTATATAGAAATTGCCTACCCAAGTTCGTCCGGGACACGAACGGCAAACCCTATTCAGTAGAGAGCCAAATCTCCGACGTATTGTTATAATCGACGTGTACCGTAGAGAGCGACAGACCGGAACCACCACCATACGCAAAACTCGACTTATGCGTCATCAGCGAGAAGGTATAATTCGTGTGAAGTTTCGACACTCTATTATAAAAGCTTCGATAAATTATTCCATACGAATCAGTTCCCCCTCTCCCCCCCTCCTGGCCCCCTTTTTTTTTTTTTACTTATGCGAAACTTCCATGCTGCTTTTGTTTCTTCTTTATTTTTTCCTTTCTTATATAATTCCTATTTACGAAATAGCCAAAATCTTTTATGCTTTCCACCACGGAGAAAGAGAGAGAGAAAGAAAGATCTAGAAAACAAAAAAAAGAAATAATTACATGCATTTGGTATACATAGTGCGGTAAACTTATGGATAACTGCGGTAAAAAAAAAAATTGAGGTTTTTATTTCGTCGAATTTATTTATTGCGTTATCGAGTGCGAAGCAGTTTTTTTTTTTTTACTTCTTTAAGCGTGTTTATACCCACGCGGTTACCATATGTCAATGATTCTCGGTGATACCTATTTGTTTTACGACTGGAGGTCGTAATGCGGTAAATCAGTGTATGTATATCTGTAAGAAAATAAAGCCGGAAGTTGAAACTAAGTACCTATATATACGACTAACGACGAAAGCTTGAATTGTAGTTCAACTATCAATGGTGGATATGTAAATTAAACCCGAAACCACCAACGACGGTATTATATTTGTCCTTCTCCTTATTACGACGATGTACCTAATTGACGATTAAAAAGTTAATTACCAAAGCAGGCTTCGCGAGGATTCTCTTAGCACGTGATACGCTTCTTTTCTAGCTACGTGTCGGTTTTTATTTTCGTTTATATATCCGAAGAGGGTTTTACGACTTTCGTAACGTTAACGATGAGGTTATTGCCTGCCTCATATCTTTCGCCTAATTCCTATACACATTTCAACATCGGATAAAATTTTGCTCAAATATTATTTTATCAAAATCTTCTACCGTATTATTATCGGCAGCTATTCAAATATAGAATGATTCGACTGTCGCTTATCTCGTCAGGGCGCGACTGGTTGGCACAGATGTGACCGAAAAAGCTAGCACATTCGAAATAGTCATCATTAATCGCAACTTATCACAACGTTTGCGTTGAATATGTTAAGTATACGCAGAGCCGGAAGTCTACTCTGCATGGGACGTGCGTTCGTTGGGAATAGCGAATAGGTAGTAAAGTGCAACGTTTTATCCGTTAAGCTTAAAATTCTTCACAGGACGTAGATGGGCGTACGTATAACGTATATTTTTTTCTCCTATTTTCAAATTTGTCTAAATTCTGGGACGTGATTTATATATAATGAATGTAGGCGCAGTTTGCGGTGTGTCTCGACACATCCGGCGTTGTCATTTTATTTTTTGTCTCTATCATTTGTTTTGTCAACTTCTCTTCGAGACTCTTCAAGCCGCGGCGGGGCGAGAAGATATTCGTTATCATGACCCTGGTATTCAGTCCTCGCGAAAACCGTCTAGATGATCGATAAAAGGTGACCCGCGCGATCAATGCGACACATTAATTCACAAAACTAAAATTAAAAAACGCCCAAAAAAAAAGAAAAAATATAATCATAACAAAGGTTCACGAATGTTACTGCCAACTCCCGAAGAACGAGGCCCTTGCAGCTTGCAAAAATCTTCTATCCAGTGCTCGCAAGAAACGCCCTTCGATTAAAGTCACACGTGTATAAAATGCTCGAGAAAATAAAATACAACAAAATATAATTCGATTTGGTTTTATCATGCAACGAAAATAAAGGATTACCAGACTGGAAAGAAATCAAAAAGAGGAATCGAAATGCCTGGATAACGGTACGAATTGGGAATCTGCATTTTTAATCTTGAACTTTTCTAACATCAGTCTTTGAAATAATTTTATTTCAACAGGAAAATATATATTTTTTTTCAAATAGACTATATTCAAATATTCGGGTAATACGGTACGAAACTGATGATGAAAATAAGGGGTAGTCGCGTGAAGTTGACAAAATTGAATTTTTAGCGAACCTCTGCCTTCGTAAAACACGATAACTCACAATAGGAATTCCGTTAACAATATTTTCGGACCAATTTTATACAACATGGCTAGAGAGATCGGTTGGTTTGTTTTTTTTTTTCTTTTATGTGGATAATACACATGAAAGAAAGGTCACAGTTATACAAATACAGGCTTTGACGCTCTCAGAAAATGTGGGTGTGCAAAAATTGCAAACAAATGAAACAAACAGTTTATAATTTGAATACTACAAGTTCCATCCAATATACATACATAGTCTAATATACTATACTATACTATACTATGATTAATAAATAATTATTATAATATTGAAACAAAAAAGAGCAAACAATCATTTCATCAAAAAAATGTGTATTTCATATATGTGTGAACTATTCATATTACCGTTGATAATGATGTTAATAAACACTGTCATTAATTTTGTGAGAGAAGTAAATTTAATTTAAATAAAGGCTTCTTTCTTTTGAACCTAATAGAAACATCCAGGATATCATCCAGAGGGAAAGGATCGGTGTACAGGAAAGGCGGCGGAGGCGGGACATTGTCCAACCGTCCCACGATCGGCAGAACCATCTCTTCCACACAGATTTATTTTCGGCTACCGACAACCGGTCGATCAACAATATCGGCGTGGCGTTCAAGCTTTATTGAGGGCAAGAGCAGCATACAGGCAGCGTGTATGATCATTGAAGACCACCCCCCTCTGCCCACCAGACCGAGGCAAAACCCGCACCAAGATACCACCCAACGTTTTCTAAACCATCTGGTCCTGCCCAAACACAGGACCTCAAAATTTTCCAGGTAATTTCTAGAGCCAATTCATGTTTTTCTTCTTTTTTTTTTTTCTATTTCGGATAACAGCTTTTTTCCACCTCATGCTCAAGGCCCAATTCAAATAATCCATTTATCTTGATTAAAGTCCAGTTCCTATGTCTAGATTTTAGGAGATATAAACTTATAGAGAAAAGAATGGACTTGAGTAGCTCGGGGTAGAATACAAAAGTAACTGATCGACTCATTGGCAGTTGAAAATAATTATTGGTACTTATTTTCAGTAATAGGCATCGGAAGCTTCAACCATTCAGGGAAACGTGACTGTCGTCACAAGGTAGCGCGGCATACCGAACCGCAACAACCAAACACAGCCCTGACTTGACACGTTCTTTGCTACCACTAGGTAGCGACTGCCAGGCAAGGTCGCCGCTCAGCAATCAAACTGTTGCTCGAAAACGTCAAGGTAAAATATAGAAGTTTGAGGACGTTAACGATTTGAGCTCCAGAGGCACAGATAGAACGAGAGATAGAGAGAGCGCAATCTCAAACGTTGTTAATCACACAAGTTGCTTCTACATTTCGCAAAAACGTCTCGTCAAAAGTTGCTATTGTTTGTACGAACTCATAAACTTGCGAGAAGTAGAAGGCGAAAAAAGTACCTGTCACCATGGGGAGCTTAAACGTAAACCGTGCGGTCAGCGATGCCTTTTATCGCTATAAAATGCCTCGGATCCAAGCCAAGGTGGAGGGTAAAGGAAATGGTATAAAAACCGTCATTGTCAACATGATAGAAGTGGCCAAAGCCATCGGCCGGCCCGCTACCTACCCGACTAAATACTTTGGGTGCGAACTTGGAGCTCAGACTCAATTTGATTTCAAAAACGAAAGATTCATCGTCAACGGTTCTCACGATGCGGCCAAGCTGCAAGATCTTCTCGATGGATTCATAAGAAAATATGTTTTATGTCCGGCTTGCGACAATCCCGAGACGGAGTTATTGGTCAGCGGTAAAAAGGGGACAATATCTCAGGGCTGTAAAGCTTGCGGTCACCATGCTCTGCTGGAATTTAACCACAAGCTGAATACTTTCATTTTGAAAAATCCTCCGAGTCTGAATCCAGCAGCTACAGGCAGTTCTCTGACGGAAGGAAAGCGCGGAAAACGTTCTAAAAAAGCTAACGGCGATACCAACGGGGACCGTTCAGGTTCTCCTGAAAACGACAACAGCACAGGGGATATAATTGTCGAAGCTCCTAAGAAAATTTCTGCTGAAGATGAGTACGATCAATGGGCAGTCGATGTATCTGAAGAAGCAGTAAGAGCTCGTCTTCAGGATTTGACGGACGGAGCGAAAGGGATGACCATCAGCGATGATCTTGAGAAAACTGAGAAAGAAAGAATGGACATTTTTTACGAATTGGTCAAACATCGGCGAGACGCTCTCCAGCTTGATAACCATAAGGAACT
This sequence comes from Tenthredo notha, assembly GCA_914767705.2. Lineage (NCBI taxonomy): Eukaryota > Metazoa > Arthropoda > Insecta > Hymenoptera > Tenthredinidae > Tenthredo > Tenthredo notha. The sequence continues at coordinate 7,024,908 of OU611908.1, forward strand.
TTTAGCCGAGGCTGAACGTCTTGAGATTAAATCTAAAGCTCCGTTGGTTCTTGCTGAGCTTTTGTTCGACCACGCGCTACCAAGTCAGGTGAAAAAACATCGTGTGCTCTTGCTTCGTTTTACGCACGACGACGCTAAAGCACAGAAGTATTTGCTCGGAGGTATTGAGCAGGTCATTGCTCTTCACAAAGATTTTCTGATGCCAAAGGTTCCTGGAATTCTGAAGGTGAGATGAGGCGCCCGTAGTTATATCCTTTTCATTTCATTATCTGTGTTTATCAATTGGCCAGTTTGGAAATACAATACGATTCATTATAGTTATTACTTCCATCTATATGAGTCACTTGTAAGCTATAACTGTATCATTAATTTTGCCAGCTTTTCTACGACGCTGATATACTGGAAGAAAAGGCTTTGCTCGAGTGGGCCAGCAAAGTCAGTAAGAAATATGTTTCCAAGGAGTTGGCCCAGGAAATCCATGACAAAGCAGCTCCGTTCCTCACATGGCTTAAGGAAGCCGAAGAGGAAGATTCTGATTCTCAAGAAGAAGATGACGACTTGGAGGTCAGTATTTGTCGCAACTCAATTTCCCAACAACTTTTATCTTTCTTTGTAAAAATGATTGAAATGTGCCAATTTGAAAGACGAATATTAAACTGAAGTTTCTGACTCTTTGCTATGATACTAAATTAGGTTTAAGCAATTGGTTGATTAACTTTTCAACCGAATCCAATATGTCGAGTTTCAAAAAGTTCAAACTGTCTCAATTGGCGAGTAATAATTGAAGTTGATATTGAATGTTAATTTTTAATTTTTTTTTTTTTTCCTCTGTCACAGATCGAATACGACGACAGAGCTAAGCAGCCATTGAAGCAACAGCAGCAGCAGCAGCCAACAAAGAAACCTGTTGCGAATGATTCCGAAGAAGATGATTTTGACATTGATGCCATTTAAAAATGAAATGTCTTGATTGGATAAGACAAAAAAAATAAAAAATCGGTGGCTGTAGCGGGAATTTTTCTCAGCGCAATGTCAGTTAGAATTAGATTTTCTTACTTTATGCCCAAAATATTTAAACCACCGTTGACACGCGTATGTTTGCTTAAATAATTGGCTTTCACTTTTTTTTCGTTTCTTTTTTTATTCCTCTTTATATATTTATATATTTAATTCGTTGGCCTAAAACATTGGCAGATCATTAATTGCTGCCTGAGAAGATTTTTTTTTTCCCCATTATTTTCGTAAAATTATGAATATCAATAATAGTGGAATAATATATATGTTAAAAGAAACAAACGAAAAATATACAAATAAAACCAATTGAAAAATATTAGAGAGATAAAGCAACATTGAGAACAACTAAACTCGTCTACAACCTACGCACTCTCCAGTTACAAGATAAAATTGCTGTGCATCGCTATTGCTACTCTAAATGAAAAGGAGAAAAAAAAAGAAAAAAATAATAGTAATAATAAATAACCAAGCAAATTTTTAAGTACTTATAGTTTATGATTATACAATATTTTTGTTTTTATGTTAATATTGGAATTATCAATTCGAATCATATTGTAGTGTTATCACACAGGAATTAATATTCGTATCCCGTAATATATCAATAGTTACAGCCGTTGAATATGACGTTTGCCTGGTACTTTCTGTATTCTATCTACTATCACTATCCTGATAATAATTATCTATTCAAATAAATGTTAATCGCAATTCTATCTGTCCTAATTGACTACATTATATACCATTACTTTTATTTTCGACCCAATTATTTCATTTCAATCGAAATAATATCATTTCATGACACGTGAAACATTACGCGGTGGAAGTTTTTCAAAATGTTGAAATATTGGTTAAAAATTGAACAACTTGACATTTCAAAGAATTCATACCACCGCTATTTTGAATTTCATCAAAAATTTTTGAAACCTTTCGCTAAATTAGGAATAATGTTTATCATCGACAAGTTTTATCAACAAACTTGGCAAGCTAGTGGTAGTTTTCCAATTAGTTCAATTCTCAGGCACAGCGCTACACAAAGCTGTGTTATTAGTCACTTATTTTGGGATCGCATCAATAACATAGCTTTGCGTCGCAATGTGCCTGAGAAAATTGTAGTAATTGGAAAACCACCCGTAACTGCACAAAAGAATGTTAATCCATGAAATATAAGCAGCTCATCGGCAGCCGTCTATTGTTTTTTTCATGATTTCAATGCTATTTTGCCGTTATTTCCGCAGTTATGAGATACAGAATGAACGATATTCTACCAAATTCCTCATCATATAGCAAAGAGATTTGTCCCCCTTTCATAAAATCCTATCAATTTTTGCTTAAGAAACTTCTAATAATGAAACTGATCTCGACTCACATATACATGGAAGCAGTATACAATTAGATAAGGTTCTTTTTTTTTAAACACCTATGGCTTACCTTCGAGAAGGACTGTAGCCGCAATGAGATAAGTATGATCTTTACTTTCGAACGTAAATCATTATTTTTCCGTTCGTTTGGCAACGCCGTTGACTGAATATTGTATTACAGTCAACGGGAACGTTTTTCTTTTTGTTTTGTCCGGAATTGCCGAAATCCTTAGTGTATTTCAAAACTTTCCCTGGCTACAGTACCGGAAACGGAATTCCATTAGTTAGATATTATAGCGCGAAAAGTGCGAAGGCGCCACAGTCGTAATTGTGGATCGACTGACAGCTTTCGCTCGCACCGAGTTGGCGAGTTTTGTGGAAGTTCTTGTTAAACAAAGGTTCTAAAGCCTATTTCGTGTCAATATAAAAACTAAATACGGTGTTGTGCAAAAGGTAATTATCTACGGGTGATCGATATTTGTGTATAATAAAGAAAAACTCGTGTTTCGTTTAATACTCTTAGTCTCTTCGCCATTTTGGCCTGTCATCAGCCTCCGATAATCATTGAGACAAAAATTATCACCAGTTTATTTGCCTCCCCGCAATAGCCGCGCACTTGTTTTTTTAACAAACGCAATATACTCCGGACCCTTTGCTCTATGCTAAGTATTAAGTCCTGCCCCTAATTGACCAACAATCACGGAGATATGTCATATTTTTTCAGCAGTGGGATGATACATTGAAAACCCACGTTAGGGATTCCTGCATGGACCGTTCACAAGAGTAAGTCTTTACTCCTTAATTATTTACCTCATTTTACAAATAAATGATAAATAATTAACTATTTTTAACGGACCACGCCTTCTAAGGCGAACAGGTGCAACCGGAAGTCAATAGTTTTAATCCATTTCCTCCGGTTTCTGGTACCGTGACGAAAAATCAGTGACCATGACCATTTGTGCACCAATTACTTTATTCTTTACCACTTTTCATTTATTTATAGAGTGTGATATTTAAGCCAATTAACAATATCCCATTATCCCATTATCCCAAAAACAAATTAACGTTATCCTCCAACCTTATAAAAAATACAAAAGAATTGAAAAAAAAAAAAAAAATTATCGAGAACCAAATCAACTACGTTCGAAGTAGTTCGCGAAACTAACGAAGTTATAACACTTTTCTTATATCACGGTACCGTTATTATTTATTTATCATAAAAACTAATTAAATTTCATTTTACAACTCAATAACTGTATCCACTATCATATAAGGCCTTCCCATTGTTTTATATTGGCACGCCTTTTTAGGTGTACAACGTTCTTTGGTACCTGCTTAGCTCGTCATTAAATTTTCTCTACCAGTTCGACCCTAGGTTCATTCATCTTTAGCATGTAAATAAAGTTACTTAACCGGCTTATCCGAGTGTGTAGTTATTGGATTATAGATGATAATGATGATGATTCGAAAAAGGAAGTTGATAAAAAAGCAATTCTAGCACATGGTTTGTTTATTATTTATATTGGAACTACTTTTCCTTATCTAACACTGCGCCGCTGCTGTAATCTTAGCCCGTAAAAGTGTCTTTTTCATTCTATACGTATATTTTTATTCTTATCTGCCTATTATAGCAGTGTTATACATTGTCTAGATTTATACTATGTAAAAATGTTCATCTATCGTTGATATAGCGAAGTATTTATTAAATAAAAAAATGTAATGAAATATTGAGCGAATTTTATTCAGTAAAGGAAGCTGGGCAAGTTAGCCAAGATATCGTGTCGTCATGGTATGAATCATCACTCAGCGCAAGAGTGAGCTCAGGTCTAGTCGCTCGGTACTTTGTATCAAAGAAGCATGAAATGAGACTTCTTCGCAAATGAAATTGTCTCTCGTTCAGAGATATAATACGTAAAATTATTATACGAACTTGGATTGGTCGAATAATTCTTTATAAATTCCAGTTTTGAAAAATTATCTTTCATCTTCACAGAGTAGTTTTTTTTTTTTTATTTGCATTCCCACATATATGATTATTCCCTTCATCGTATTTGTGTACTGCGTATACAGAGCGAATCTGAGCAATGTGGCTTTTCCTGATCGGTAGGCAATTCGGTTTCTTTTAAAACTGACGACCTATCTACTGTTATCTCATATGTCTATGACTGATATCTACAGACAGCGTAATGGTCTCTCTCTCTCTCTCTTCCTTTTTAGACTTAACGCTCATGTGAGCATGTAGTCAAATAACAGCGTAGTGGTAGCTGTCACGTCTGTAGATATCAGTCATAGACATATAAAATATAAGTAGATAGGTCGTCGGTTTTAAAAGAAAACGAATTACATATCCCTTCAGGAAAAACCACTTTCCTCAGCACAATACCGCATCGAAATCGCTGCAAGACTATTTCTCTTTCTATTTTATTTCGGGTGGGGGTCAAAATTTCGAAAGATCAATATTTCGAATGACCAATATTTCGAATTTTAAAATAGCGATGGTACGAAATTCGAAAAGGCCAGTTTAGAGAAGGCCTATCAAGTAGTAACTGAAAAATTACGTATATCGAAATGTAGAAAGATATTTGTACTAAAATAAAAAATTGGAACGGTCAGAATTGCGAAAGACGAAATATGTAATTGAAAAGATAACGAAACGTCTGATAATTCGAATAGTTCAATATTTCGAATTGTCGAGACTTCGAATCTTCACGTATTCGAATATATTTTAGCGACAGACCGAAAATTCGAAAGGTCAGAATCTCGAATCTTTCATACGGTTTTTTGAATGATGTTTCAATAAACAATAAAAATTTTGATCCAAATTCATCTACGCAGAGAAAATACGTTCGAAATATTATTTTTCGAAGCTTAAATCTTTCGAGATTTTGGTCTTTCGAACTTCTGGTCTCTAAAGATTAAAAATTTAGAAATATTGACTTTATACATTTATATTTTCTACATTATACTTATTCAGAATAAAAATTATCAGAAAATACATTTTCGAATAAACCAGCGTTCTGACAGGTGACCGCCTGCTGAATAAGTCATTCGAAGAAATGATCTTTCGAAAATAAGAACTTCGAATTAATTTGTCTCTCGTTATTTTTGTATTCAACTTTGTAATATTCGAATTTTTGGCCGTTCTGAATTCTGATCTTTCAAAATATCGACCCCCACCCTTTATTTCACGTAATCACTAGCGTGAGATAAAAGATAATTCAGATTTAAAAAAAAAATTGTTTTATGTAAACAAGAACTACTTGTTCATTCTATTCTTTATCTTTATTTTTTCTATTTTTTATACCGCAGAACGCAGAGAGATACCTTGACCGTGGTGTTTCGTATAATTTCGTAAGCGCAGGCGTCGAAACACCCCCGATTCGTATAACGTAGCCAGCCGTTGCGGAGCTACCCTTAGGGGGTATAACCCACGGGGAAGCCTCCTCAGTGATAGACAAAAGTTGAAGAGTAACGGGGGGGCGCGTTGGCTCCTATATATTAGTATAACAAAAATAAATATTATATTTTTGTACTTTGGTGGAGTAAAGCGAGGATGGTTAATAATAATAATAAGAACTGATTTTTTTATTGAACGAGATTTTCGTTAATCTATTTAATCTATTTTAATTATTATCATTATTATTATTGATATTGTTACCATCGAAAGTGAGAATTAAATTAATCTGACAATATATTACACATACATCGCTAATGTCCGAAAAATATTAATCAAATTTTGAATAATATTTATGTAGTAAGTTTGCTTACGGATTAGGTAGATTTAAAGAATTAGAGACAGTAAAGAGGAAGAAAGAAAAAAAAAAAACAATTCTTTGATTACATACTCTGATGGGTAGAACAGATATGTCAAAAACACTGAACGCTTATAGAATGTGAGTAATATTTTCATAGAAAAATATATTTCATTTCGTTTTTTTGCCACCATACTTATACTATTTTATACCTTAATTTCCACGTCTTCTAATAGTATAACCGAAAATTCACGTATTTCCTTTACAGTATTGAATATTGTCGGGCTTCTTCAAGTCTTTATTCATCTTTTTCATCGTCAATTATTAATTTACGTATTTCCTTGATACTTGTTATGCATCTAAATGTTAGTTGATCAAATTCATTAATCAAGCTTCTCCAAAAATTCATCTTAAAAATTATTTTTCCTTTTTTTTTTTTCTCTATCTAATCAAAAAGTTTTTGCGCATAATAAAAGGAACGAAAGATGTAGAGATTTTCTTTTTTTTTTTTTTTTTTTTTTTACCGCAATGGTGATCTCGCCGCATGGCCTTGTGCTAGAACACTATAACTAGCTTATACATATTCGGTGTCTGTTAAACTACTTTATCACGCATGTGTGGTGCCGTAGAGATGTTTATATAATCAACTAATTTTCATCTCTCGCTAAACGAATCACTCTACCATATTTGAGATTTTTTTTTTCATTTTTTCCATTTCATCGTACCTAAGATATAATTATTTCGTCTTGAGGATATTCGAATTTTATCGTTTATTCATTTATTTATTTATTTTTGTTGTTGTTTTTTTATACTAGGATTTAATAAGTTTCTGAAAGTGGTGATTCAATAAAAATTTGTTATCAATCGGTGAAACGATTTGTCAAATAATTTTTTCTCTATCGGCCATGAAATAGTTTACGAAAAACGTTTCTCATACTCTAATACAGAAACTATATATAAGTAAATCATAAATTTTTATCGCCGTTTGTCAATTATCGAATTTTTTAAAGAAATTTTTGTACACTACACGTATAATACACGTATACGTAAATATACATACGTTCCACAATCTCCGATGTCGCATTAAATTCGTGCTCTATAATACGCGTGCGCGGAAGTATTGAGCCTTTGCTTAAACTTCGTTTTTAACGCGCGGCCCTGACATGGGGTAAGTTCGTATCCGGATTAAATTTTGTTTTAATTGATTTTTTTTTTCACCAATCAGCGTGTGTTGTTGTTTTTTTGTTTCTTTTTTTTTCATTCGACATGAAACAACGGCCAGAAATTTCATCCCCTTTACCCATAACGCGATTCAATCTTTTGTTCTTATAAACATCTACCACCGCGCTATACTGTCTTCTTCTTATTATATTGATTCAAACACTGACAACCCGTCTACTTTCGCTATCACGTATAAAGATATAAAGGGTTTCTTTCAAATATGGTCATTTTCTTCTCTCTCTCTATCTCTCTATCTCTCTCTCCCTTATCCCTTTATTATCGTTCTATTCATATTACGGTTCAGGACCCTCGAAAAGTGTTACCTATTATTCTTACTCAGAGGCAAATCTTAAACGTGTTTCTCAAGGTATCTCGTTATTAAACTGGTATAAAACCTGTTTTATGACCTACCTTACTGCATAAAGGTTCCGAAATATATCATGACAATATAATATCGTTGAAACATCTAACAATTTTTCCTTATTTTTTTTTTTTCAGTATTTTTTGTTTTCTCTCAATTATTTAATTATAATGGAAGAGAGAAATAAATAAAAATAATCTAAAACGATACTTCTTTTCTTTTATTATTCAGTAAAAAAATCGAGAACATTGGCAGAATGACAGCCATGACGCAGGAGGAGATAGTGGCTGGTGCGCGTACGGTAGCGCAGGGTTTGGAGGCGCTACATTGTGAACACGGAGGTCTTCTGCAGGGTTTACAATCGCAAGATGCACCTGCAGCAAGGGACAAGGCCAGCCTGATATCCAGAAATATTGAGATGATTGAATTGGGTCTTGGCGAAGCACAGGTGATGATGGCATTGGCTAGTCATCTGCAAATGGTCGAAGCAGAAAAACAAAAGCTCAGAACTCAGGTCAGACGATTGTGTCAAGAAAATGCATGGCTCAGAGACGAGCTGGCTGGAACACAACAAAAATTACAAGGAAGCGAACAAGCGGTATGGAACTAGAAAAAAAAAAAAAAAAAGACATTATGAGACATCGAACACTACTTCACAAATTGTTTCAAAACTTTTATTTTCAAATTTTCAAACTGACGGTCAAAGAGTTTTGCATTCCTCTATTAGTTTTGACATTCATTTCTGCCTTTACTGGAGAATTTCTTTTCTGCAGACAAAGATCTTGGAATCCTACTAGTTGTAGAAATTTAAATAATACTCGTGATTGATGCTTTTCTATCTTTCATCATCACCAGGTAGCACAGCTGGAAGTAGACAAAAGGCAACTGAACTTCATGGCTAGTATGAGACAATACGATCCTGACCCACCAGCTGATGATGAAAACACAAAGGATAGACCCAAAGATGATCCAGTTGTTGATCTATTCCCAGACGATGACAACGACGATCGAAGTAGGTTCAACAAGTTTTGAAAACGTTCGAAACAAGCTTAAACGTTTCAAAACTCCTAAACAGATGGAATTAGTTGTGGATATGAGAATTAAAAGACGTTTTTTTCTTTCAAATATAAAAATAATGATCAGTGATGATATCCACATAAACCCAAATTAGTTTGTTTCCAATCTTAATGAAACTATTAATATTCCTTTCCAGCCATGACACCAACGCCACCGTCTCAATTCGCTCAACAAGTTAATGCTGGATATGAAATACCGGCACGTCTACGTACTCTTCATAATCTTGTTATCCAATACGCGAGTCAAGGACGTTACGAAGTTGCAGTACCATTGTGCAAACAGGCGTTGGAAGACCTTGAAAAAACATCCGGTCACGATCACCCCGACGTTGCAACAATGCTAAATATTTTAGCTCTGGTATACAGAGATCAGAATAAATACAAAGAGGCAGCAAATCTGCTCAACGACGCTTTAGCAATAAGAGAAAAAACACTTGGTGAAAATCACCCGGCTGTTGCTGCTACGCTAAACAATCTCGCCGTATTATACGGTAAACGCGGAAAGTACAAGGAAGCTGAACCCTTGTGCAAGAGGGCCCTCGAAATTCGAGAAAAGGTTCTTGGCCGTGAACATCCCGATGTTGCTAAACAGTTGAACAATTTGGCATTGTTGTGTCAAAATCAGGGAAAATATGAAGAGGTTTGTGCGACATTCGTCTTTCATTTATATCACGGCAGAGTTTCAAATCCGGAGAATAACAATGTACGACAATTGTTATTTTTTTGTTTGTTTTTTTGATTACAGGTCGAGCGCTACTATCAACGTGCTTTAGTGATCTACGAATCAAAATTGGGACCTGATGATCCAAATGTTGCAAAAACGAAGAATAATCTCGCTTCTTGCTATCTTAAACAGGGAAAATACAAGGAGGCTGAAGTCCTTTACAAACAGGTTCTGACGAGAGCTCACGAGCGAGAATTCGGGGCCATTGACGGTGACAACAAACCCATTTGGCAGGTGTGTGAACTCTGAAAGAAATTCTTTGATTAATTGAAAAATTGGTGATAAATTTATAATCTGTTGATGGATTGTCTAGTCTGAGGGGCTTATCCTTATTAACGTCCATTATGTTCGCGTAATTACAGGTGGCGGAAGAACGTGAAGAAAATAAGCATAGAAATAAGGAAAACGCGCCTTACGGTGAATACGGTGGTTGGCATAAAGCAGCAAAAGTTGATTCACCTACAGTAACAACGACACTTAAAAATTTAGGCGCACTTTACCGACGACAGGGAAAATACGAGGCTGCGGAAACGCTTGAGGATTGTGCGTTGAGGTCGCGGAAAGAGGTAGTTAACACCTCATTTTATAAACTAATGTTTTCCTCTCGCATGAAGGTGCCACAGAAGTGGCATGTCCTATACATATATATTTTGTGACGTCAGGAACGTCAAATACGACTTCAATTTTGTCGACAAATTGAAACCTCGACAGGGAGACGAATTTCACGGGAATGATTTTTTTTTTCATAGAAGCGTAAATTAAACTGTAGGACGCTTGCCCAGAATGTAGAAATACACCCTTGTTTCGGGAAAACTTATTTCATCCATCTGCGTCCCGTAAATAAGGCTCAATTTATCGACGAAATTCATCGTATTTTACGTATCGGTATGACATATATCTATCGAAAACCTGTGAATCGACGCGAGTTCTGTGGCACTTTGATGATGATGACGATGATGAGATCCTATGTGGCTTATACCCCTATGTGGCACTTTGAAGATACTAAAACTTCCAAAATACTCCGAAAATGAAGAAAATTTATAGAGGGTGTCCGAGGGGGTTAATTAGCGCAGCTACGTGTTCATTTTTCGAACTACATCTGCTGGGGCGAGTTAATAAATATATGCTTCTGTTTAGATTATTCAATTTAGAGTCTTGCTAATTTATGAATAATTATTCAGGTCATGTTCCCGAATACCAAAATGTTTCGTATTAGATATAAATGTGTGGGGACCGTGTGGGTGAAGTGGACAGACCCCTCGGACATTTTTCGCGTTATCTGCTCGACTTTTTTAACGACCAAATTCTCAGAATCCAGATTGCTTTTCAATTTCGTATTGCGATTGAAATATTCCTGCCGTAATAATGTCGTGCGTAAAATAGTCCTTCGTGTATGGCGAGTGCGAGAAATCATTATATCGAAAAAACGTGATTCCAGGCGTCGGACGCGGCGGCCATGTTTATTGCGTTGGCGCGTAGATTACGCCAAGATTTTATTAATGCTTATCACAACTATTTCATGCACAACATTTGTATTTGAGGAATTATATTCACGCACAACAAATTCTCGATAATTTTGGAAGTGAAATTTACTTGTATGGTGTGTACATATGTGTATGTGCTGGTAGGCCCCACCATGAAACCCCCCGAATATCCGCTAGCTAGTTATATACTTAATAACATTAAGTTCTTACTTATATTACAAGCCGCATGTACAGCAGGTAAGTTTCACGAGAAATATTTGTATTCTGAAGGATGTAGTGATTAGAAACGTATATCAACAAATCAGAAGTATAGGATTATAGATCTTGCGCCTTACCTCTTGATAAATATTCGGTATTTTCCAAAGCACGATGATTTTTTATTGAGAAATAATCCTTTTTGAAATCATTTCAATGGATAACTTTAATCGGAGCGACTGTTGATAGTTACTGTAGTGATATCGGTTCGTTTTTTTCCTATTACTTTCAAACTCATGATGTTTTAACTGTTTTTCTTGTTTGGCACAGGCACTAGACTTAGTGAAACAGGCAAAAGTAGCTCAGATATTGGGGGATGAGAAAGGATCAACGAGACGGGGATCACGATCGAGTCTAGCAAACAGCGAACATGAACAACACGACGAGGTGAGTCAGCGCTAGATATTATATTCTCTAAATATTATTCGCACCGCATGCAGTAGCACACCATTAGTCGTCTACTATCCTTTTTCTTCTGTCTTTTTTGTTTTTTTTCGTTGTCCGGCCCGAATCCACGATTCGACTACTCGTCACACAATCACAGACCTCGCTGCCGCTGGTACAAGGGGCGCTGCACGAAGAACAGTCTGGCCATCAAGACGCTAGCCCAAACAAACCAGGACTCAAAACCAAACTGTTCAATGTTTTTGGAATTCATTCTTCCACGTAGGACGTTGTTCTGATTGTTTGATTGTTCTGTTGTTTGTTCCTTCTTTATATTAGGGCTCGTTTCAGATTACGCTGCTGTAGAATTCCTCCATCTTTATAATATTCGAAAATATTCATGCCCTATTCACTATGGCGACAAATTATCATTTTCAAGCAAACTACTTGCTCTTCTGCTCCACCAATTCATCTTTTACACAAATAGATCAATCCGGTTCCTCCCTTGACTCAAAATACAAAAATATCTTTAGTAAAGAGGATATCATAAATATTATGAGCCATCGTGGCTCCGATATTTTGTCGCCATACTGGATGAATGCATTTAGAATACTTATGAAAATATTTGACCTTGAAAAGTTTTAGCAGCGCTGTACGGAAGCAGTTGGTATAATAATATTACCATTATTAGGGCTGTTTCATGATTGGTTTGAGCATTTCTTTTTGGGAACCAAACTAAGTGTTAACGTTATAAGATACGTTTATGCTTGAAAAACTATATAATATACAAGCCTTGATAGATTGTTGTTAGCCAAATGACGTGCAATAACGTCACAACAAATATGACGGTAGTCTTCCTTTGTGTTAAACGTGTAACGGATGATGTTTTATTTTTTTTTTTTTAAACAATCAGATGATTCGGTATCCGAATAACAAATTCAATATTATTTGAAACGAATAATAATTTACAATAGGTGATATGTTATCATATTTGCTTTGCCTGACTATATTACTTTGTATAGATTTGCAAAGATGATTTTTTAAATACTACGGGGGATAGATTCGATGATTGTAGGAATCAGTTATATTTGCAGTTATTGTGTACTCAGATACACAAATTACTGCCTGCTACTTTGACTATTGAAAATTTTACAAATGTTTTTAACTATTTTCAAATAATCTTTATTCGAAGAAATTTTACATACGTTTTATTTTATATACGTAAAATCTGTTTTTATATTGATAAGAGGGCAATGAATAATTTGCAGTTAAATTTTTCTTTTAGCACAGGTACATTTAGTACCGTTATATCTGAATGAAGAAAAAAAAAAAAGTAAAAAGTTTTGAAATTATTGTGAATCAAGTCCAGAATACACATTGTCACAAAACTTGACGCCTAGTGTCACCAAAATAGATAAATATAAATAATGATTAGCATTTAATCTATTGATAAAAAGCTTTTTATTCATTATACATATAACACGCATAAAAATGAATCGATAACGCATATACAGGTAGCGCAGAATATTTGTCAGTATATACTATGACGATGAAATTATTTATGAAAAGTTGAACTTTGATTTGAGGGACCCTGTATTGTGTTTTTAAGTTTTTTTTTTTTTCCCAATTTTCTTCGTTTTTTTTTTCTCATTAGATAGAATAATGATTAAGTTTCTTACGAAATAATATTAATTATTTAACTTTACCGATAGATAGGATTCAAATATAAGATTTTCAATTGATTGTTCGAAGAGTTTAATAACGAACAGTCTGTTATTATAGAAAAACTACGAACAGCAGATGGTAGTGCCTTGATACTTTAACAAATAAATAAATTATTTTACAACAGTAAAAAATCATTATTCATGAATAAAAAAAATAAAAAAGGTGCACTCATTATATTTGTCGTCCACACAAATGATCAATAAACGGGAATACACGTCCCTTCTTTCTTTTAATAAATTAATTCATAATTATATGCTCACACAGCTTCGTACTAACAGTTTCTGGTTATTGGAGACTCATTAATCAAGAAATTCGAAAATACCCAGCTGGTGTTTACTCAGAATACTACAAGAGAGATATATGCTGTGTATATGAGCTGTTTTTTTTTTTTTTTAATATCGTTACTTCTCTGGCATATTTTTGAAACGCCAACGTTAGTCTTCCTACATTTTGTCGATGGCCAGTCGATTCTTGGATATTATTCTATCTGGCATTTGCTAATAAACACGAAGATTTGTAAGGTTCTTCCGTTCCCTCATTTTTAACACAATTCAGATTCTCTTGGATATCTGTGTTGTTATTTTTCGCTTTGGTTTGAATATCGTGGGCCTGGGGCTTAGGTACGGACGCCAGCAGAACATCAAAATCTGAAATAACCAGACGGAATGTACTTGAAATAAACAGGTGCGTAATAGTAGTTTATTCTTCCAATTCTGATGTTTTGAATGTTAGCACATAGTATTTGCAATTTCATTTTATACGTCGCGGGTTTACCCAATCTTGTGCCCTGGAAAAATAAACTCTATTGACTCAAGGAAACTTCAATCCAAACCCACCACGTAAAAATTATCAGTATTTCATTTGTGGATAGTTCATGTGTATTATATAGAATTAATTTGGAAACCTATATCCTAAAATATATTATTTCCTTGTTTGATGTAATAACGATCCATTCTTCACAAAGCATACATCCATTTGCCTGAAAATTCTTTCTTTAGATTTGTAGCGTTGATTTATCAGGAAATTTATACCCCGTAGAAAGATTTGAATGTTTTATGAAGCCCCATGGTTATTAATGCAACGTATTTCAATTCCAAATGAAGAAAACGCATTATTATATCCAAATTGAATAACAGATTTGTAGATTTCGTGGGCAAAGGCTAATTACACAACGGGGCATGTGTCCCCTTGCTTGGCTTGTCTAATATAATAATTATGTACAGTTCTTATAGGTGCAGATCCCATCCATCAATCTCAGCACATATTCACAATCACTTGTATGCTAGTTATTTCATAGATGTAGTGTGCTTTTTTTTGTAATGATTGAAGAGTATTTGAAATTTGTGAATTTTCAATTCCTTATTCAGATCTACTGTTGAAAATCGATTAATCTTCTTTTAGTCATTCTATTTAGTAAATGAAAAGTCTTCATTTAATTTTTTTCAGTGATTGAATTCATTTGGGTAAATTAATTCCGATAAGTTCTTCTTCATGAATTCACATCAAAGATTGGAGGTGATTGTTTGTTTTAGACAAATTCTGGTAGATGGTACGATTTGCTCTTGTTTCAGGATCGCAAACACGCTGTCCGTGCCCAGTAATGAGGATCTTAGTTCGCACAGGATATAAAAGAAACAATTAAATGAAGGCCAAGGACTCAACAATCTTTTGATGAAACGTTGCCTGACGTCCTAAAGACCTGCATCATTTTGTCTCACGGCACATTCCAGCTGCTTTTAACAAGATACAAGATTTCAGGCTTGTATAGGCGGATTTATCCAATACTTAATCGTTTATACTCCAGTGGTTGCAAGGCAAAAGTGTCGTATCTCAACCCTTTCTCATTCTACTAAGCAATGCTAATTATCTGAAAGACGAATTCTAGTCGCAGAATTTAATTCTTTATTTCTGAATTAACACAGATCATTTTTCTGCTTCAGTTTTCAAAAAACTGTGTCTTGAAGATGAATTAATATTATATTAGCCAGTAATTATTTCATCCACAACATTTCAGACTGCTAACCAAATTATAAAACTCAATTCGTACAAAGATAGAAATGTAGATCGACCGTTTTGCCATGTAATTACTCACTAATTTATTAAATATGTTTACATGAATTATTAAATATATAAATATATATAATATATATATATATATATATTTATATATATATATATCTCTATGTACACGCAGAATGGCGGTGAAAAAAAAAAAATCATAATGAAAATTCGATTGAATTTTTTTTTTTAAATTTTTTTAAAACTTTTAGTGGATAATTTATAAACTTAGCAAAAAATAAGAAATGATGAGTGCTTCACAGAAAGAACAGTTCTTTGGCCTTAAAGTTAGTAATATCTCACTGTTTGTGCAATTACATGAAAAAAAAAAAAGTAATAGTTCTTTGATCCGAGCATTTGTTTTTTGTATTGCTGTCTCTGGCAAATTATATTCGCTATGCAAAAACGGTCAATTTTTTGATTCGAGCTAATCTGTGTATACACAGAATTACCATATATCTTAGAACTTAACTTGAACTAAAGACATTTTGTTTCTATTAACATGTTTTGCAATTGATTCAATTCCATATTCTGGTTTATTCTTGTATTCTTATTTTCAAGGTGAGCCTAATTTGTCAAGAAGCTTTTAAATTTTCCAAAATGGGTCATGGCTCTCGCACTAATGTGTTATACGGATCTATATAAAGATCCATGACAATTCTTGAAATTAGTTTATTTCACTCTAGTAATGATGTTGCATGATTCTTACTTGTTCATCTTTTTTTTTTTCTCCAAACAAATAACGACTTTGAGACTGGCCTTGCGCTATGTATATTTGTTAACTATTAATCGTAATTCTTAATTTATTCGGCAGCTAACTTTATTAGATAATTGTCTAGGATATATCACTCTATGAGATATAAGTAAATTTCTGAAATTCGTCCATACCATTGACGATGTTTATAATTTTTTATATTTGTTTGCATAATGTGCAAGTAATCATACCGAAGCTATTCTAGGCAGTTAGATCGATGAGGCTTTGCGTTATGCTTATGTCTGATCGAATAACTTATTAAATTAAAAATTACCAACTATTTAGAAAATAATAATTAATCACTTATAAAGAACAATACAATATATAATTAATGGCGCGGAGTATTGTTAAACATTTACAATTGCATGCCGTTTAACTTGTAATAACTCCCTGCAATGTGAGACTAATTGAATCGCGTGAAATTTATATTTTATTAAACTGAAGAACAGAAGCGATGTGATGGTTTATACAGTTTGCCCCCTGTAGTGATTTAGATTTAGAGCGTGTGCTCAGTATTCCTATCTCCTCCAACCCCCCCTGACCCTTGCCTTGAAAAAAGCGTCCTTAATCTCTGTACTTCGGAGTAGCAGGATAATAAGTGATGTCATTCAGTCCGGATGTGTTTCATTTAAAATTACGCATACAAGTATTACAAAAATTTGTTGAAAGACTTATAAACGCATTGAGATGAATTAAATGAAGAAATATATGAATTAAAAAAACTATAGTATAATCGGATATAGATATGTTGCGCATAACTTATTTTTAGTATATAATAAGTAAAGTTAGGTGTTATTAAGAATTATTAATAGAAGATAAATGATGCCTACCTAAACAACTACGAATTATATAAGTTATGGTGCCCTGTGACTCTTAGGAACAGAGATTATTATTATTATTATTATTATCATCATTATGATTATGATTATTATTATCGAACATCGTAACGATCTGTAAGCTTTGGTTTATAATAAATATTCTAACTTGTACATTGTATTTTCATATATTTTCTTCAATTCTCATATTTCCACTCCGTTTTTCCTGTTGAATTATTCTACGATTTCGTCATTTGAAACTAATAAGCATGTCTCTTATCGAGCCTATATGCATTAGAAAGCATTTCTCTTCTAGTCTGAATGTAAATTAAGATACTTAAATATATCTTCAGACTACTAAATATTGTATTCAAAATAGTCAAAGGATGAATATCTCCGGTTTTAAATTTCGATTGGCTCTTGGTTTATGTTAAACAAATTATGTTTTTTCTTTCTATTTGATCTGCGTTAATTAACGGTGAATGAATTGATCGCATCCGGCTCTCATTGTAAACTGATGTCGAATTTTGAAAATTTTCAAACTACGTAATTCTTGGTGATTGTAATCGCTCAATTGTCACAACGTGTTAGCATGGTGGGAAGAATATATGGTGTGCTTATAATGACTGCTTCTATCTCTAGAAAGTTTTTTTATTTATCCAACCGCAAGGTGAATAAAAATTCGTACCATTCGCTAATAAAAGAAGAAGAAAAAATATTTGTAACAGGGCAGTAACTTCTCATTACATCCCAAGGGACTGCAAAACAACAATTCATACCCATGATTCATTAAATTCGCTTTTAGAGAATTGAAAAAGGAAGAAAAAAGTCCTGACACAGTCATCTCTCTGATCATTATGTAAGGCTTGGTGGCGTGCTGAACAATTGAAATAAAGAAAACGCGTTCTGTATGAAGTCTGGAAAAAAAGAAAATATACTAAATCCGTTTTTAGGAAACCGAAAAAAGTCCATATACAGTTATATCTTGGGGCCATAGTTAATTTCCATGTTTCAAATTATGTTTTTCGAATGCTAGTCAATGGAAATCAATGGAAAACCAGTAGGAACTCATTCGTTACCTTTGACTAAATAGCATATTGGCAATGGGAAATATTTCTGAAGAAAGTTATCTCGTATGATGATACAAACTTGACGGGCATAAATTGTTCTGAAAATTATCAATTGCTGAAGTGTGAGGTAAGATCAACAATTAGTTTCTTTGAATGTAGAATATATACTATGGTGTATTCGTTATTGTCTGACAAAAAAAATGATGCGTTTCGATGTGTATATACTGTAAGTAGAACAAGAAGGGAGACTTTGAGAAAGCATCACACGAGTGTACCGATAATGGCTACCTCCAGGATATGTACCATTTCACAGCTGTAACATGTTTGTATAATGGCGTTAAAACCATAGGCGAACGTTGGTGAATGATGGATACACAATGAAATTAAACCCGTCTTCAAAACTTGTGAATTACCCAAAGATTTAAGCTCAATTTAATTTGTACCAACATAAAATTCTGTGAATTATCGCGAATTAACTTTAGCTAACGTGAATTGTTATGAATTTATTTAGAATTAATGCATTATATCGAATTGAAAAGAAATAATTCCAATTATAGTGAATTAATTTGAATTATAGATTGAAAGGATAAATGCGAATTAATTCAAACTAAAAAATTGATGTGTCAATCCAGGTTTGAGTTATTTCCCTCTCCAATAAAACGGAAACTTTCTAGTTTCGATGTAGAAATAAGCAGTCCCGTTTGAAAAAACGAAGTTGACCTTCAAATGATGTCGAAGGTAAAGGTCATGGTCAAAGTGAAGGTCACCATCAGATGTCCCCCTCCGAATCAAACAACTTCTGTCTGAAAAGTTTTCTGCCTCGAAGCTTTCCGAAAGAAACGTTTAGCCCCTCATCTAGAATTATCTTATATTATTCATTTGAATATCTAATTGGACTTTTATTCGAATATTAGCGCGCAAATAAAGTGGCGTCACCTATCAAATAACTAGATTACTGCTGGTGACGTCACGAGAACAACCCTTAATTCTAGGGAATTTCTCCTCGACCGGGTTTTCCCCCAGATGGCTTTCCCCCTCGAAACAAGCAATCCAGCTGTTCGGAATAAATTTCGACGGTTCTTTCAGAACATCAAGTTTTAATTTCAACAATAAAAACTTACCAAGCCTTGCCGAATCATTACCGCAATTAATGAAAAGCTTGACCTAAAAAATTCGTATCAATGACATTAAATATTACCGCCAAAAACAAGGTTTGACGGCTGAAACTCGGGATGGCGAGCTTGCTTCAGCAGAAGATGAAACTCGCGCATGCGCAGTCGACTGTATTGTTTTAAGAAGTGCTCTCGGTATAGCTGTGTTATGTTTCGCATCTTCAGCATATAATTCTGAAATAACTATTCGAATTGATTGTTTTTTTTTCTTGCCGCAATGCCACATTGTGTGGTACCAAATTGTTACAATCGCTCTTCGGTGAAAAGTAGACGTCAAGAGAAAATGGAAGAATATATGAACATCACGTTTCACCAGTAAGCAATTACTCATTTTTAACCAACGTACTCAGGGCCTCAAACCTACTAAAAAGTGTAATGGCTGTATATTATGAATTCTTGAAATATTTTTAATTTTTTAATTAATGTGACGATCAAGTACGTACTTGCGTTTTATTTTGAATATCACTTAGGTTCCCGAAAGCAGAAGAGCGAAGATTACAGTGGGCCAAAGCTGTGGGATTTAAGTTGAAAAATCCATGTAAAAACGCCTATGTTTGTTCATTGCACTTTCCGGAAGAATGTTTCGATCGAAACTCACTAGTTTGTGTAAGGCTCAAATCTGATGCCGTTCCTTGTGTAAGTGTAATAATTTTCTTCTCTTATTAATATCCTCATCTTTTATGTGAAACATCGTCATCTGTAATGACGTTAGCACAAAACACAACACATGTTTTGAGTAAGTATTTCACATCGCAGCTAAGTAAGGCAGAAGTCTTGGAACTCACAAAAGATTATTCCTCATCACGCACAAACAAGACTGCTACA
This sequence comes from Tenthredo notha, assembly GCA_914767705.2. Classification (NCBI taxonomy): domain Eukaryota; kingdom Metazoa; phylum Arthropoda; class Insecta; order Hymenoptera; family Tenthredinidae; genus Tenthredo; species Tenthredo notha. Next base: position 7,044,953 of record OU611908.1, read on the forward strand.
GAAAGTAACGTATTCCCCGAGAAAATTGTTGCAAATTCCGAAAAAATTGTAAGTACTTATTTTGGTTTGAAACGCATGATAGCGCAGAAATAATACTGCATTTGTAACATCACGATGTCATGTATCAAAAATAAAATTTTGGTACCATAAAGACGATTATGACCCTATGATATTGCGTGCCGGAGGTATCGATAAAATGTCTATTTCAAATCAATTTGTAATCGCAGTCATTATCATATAACGCCACTCCAGAACGACGTATTAAATCTGAAGAAGAATGTGAAATCAATATCTCAAACCAGCGAAGTGTAACCGCTTTATTGAATGAATCAACTGCACCGGTAACATCTTTAACATCAGATGTTTCTACACGTAAGTAGCTAAAGATCTGAAGATCTTTGCGCATGCAGAAATGGAATAACATGTTTGATTTCTCTTGTTTGCACAGAGACTCCCACTTATCTGAATGTAGGATCGACACCAGTACCAACCGATCGCAGAAAAACAGCTGTTTCCCAAAATTCGAACTTGGAGATGCCGACAGAGACGCTTTTACGGACAGCACTGCTAAATCAAAAGGAACAATCTCGCAAGCTGATACAAACGCTTAAGAAACGAAATCGACATCAAACATTAGAAATTGCTGAGCTGAAATCAATTATAAGCGACTTAAAAGCTAAAAATTTGAAGGCTGATGAGCAAAATCAGATACTCAAAACTATAGGTGTGACGAATATGAAATAGTAATGACCATAGGTATGAAAATATACACATCTTGATTTGAAGATATCATTAAACTTTGTAAGGAGTGTGAAAAACTAATTTTCTTTGCCCTCAGAGAAAGCGAAGGAACATTTCTGAATGAAAAATCCTGGAAAGCGTGTGCTCTCTAAATTCACTCAAACATAGGTCATATTTGCTAATCTACAGTAACATGAACATGACCAAGTGATTTTGTAAAACCATGTTATTCATCTCATGAGGGCAAAATTGTTGGCAAATATATAAAAATCAATTCATTTCATATTGGCTGTATTGGCAAAATCGCGATAAATCGCACTGATAGTAACAGACACGAATTTAATAATTTAACATAATTTAAGGGACAACAGTCGTGTTATCAGCTATTATTTTTGTATTTCAGTACATTTCATTTAGTTAAAATATACTTAATTTTAGTGAATTGAAATGAGTTATTCATTTATATAAATCCCTAACTTCCAAATCTTCCAGGGCTTAAATATCTATATTTTAATATCAATGAAATATAATTTGACTGGAAGGAGCGCTCCGTGGCAGTGGGTTCAGCCGAGTGTAACCACCTGTCTCTTTCGCACCATGTACAGCCTTTCAAAAAGCTTATGTGGTTAGGCGTATATCAAGTTTTCACGGCAATAACAATCAGCAGTTTGAATAACATTTTCGCTGAGACGGTGCAGCGCATGCGCAGTAACCAATGGAAAGAGACGGGCAGTCACACTGGAGTTATCTCTCTCGGCAGAAAGCTAAGCGCCCGGTGTTGCCTGATCTGACTAATTTTTAAATGCTCGTTTATCGGGTGCTGCTGCCATCTTTGTTAAAAGTTTGAAGATGGCGAGCTGTCAGATTCCGAATCTCGATTGAGGTTAACAATTGCAAATAAATGTAGGATCTGATAGAGATTTTTCGTTGTTGTCTCACGTTCATCAATCTCCAAGCTTCAGAAAGTCTTCCCATCCCTTAATAACGTCGAAATTTATCGAAACATGGATGATTTTTTACAAAGAATTGGCGTGGGCCAGCGATCACCTCACGACCAATTTTTCGACGATTCGTACAAAACATGCAAAATTTTTATACGCAAAGGCGTCACTATTGTCGACGAAGAAGAATTATGCCACGAAGCGTTAGTGTTTATTATTATGGATGATATCAGTAATTATTTCAACTCTTATTTTATTCAATTTTATTCTACTCACTAGTTACGTATGATACGTATAAAAAAAGTATGAGTAAACGTGAAGGGCTAATTCTTACTTCTCAATTGCAGTATGAAAGAGTTTCCATGCAATGTTCCTGGTTGTAAGGCCACTTTTCATACGCTCCTTGATTTTGAAATTCACTACAACGGATCGCACAGATACATTTGTTTGGAATGCAAAAAATCAAGACCTAGTTCCAGACTCCTAGATATTCACATACAAGAAAAGCATGATAGTTTTTTCAAGGTTTTAGCTGAACGGCAACCAATGGTACACAATTATTCATCATTATAATAAAAAGTATTTAAATTCCCAGATTATATAATAAGCAAAGCTACAATATGATTAATATTTCAGTACCAGTGTTACGTCACAGAATGTGAAACCAAATTTCAAACTCCTATCGATAGACGGGAGCACTGTATCGCGGTGCATAAATATCCAAAAAACTTTCGTTTCGACGAAGGAACTCGTCGCAGGGATAAAGACGAACCAGAAAGTCAGATGGAAGTAGACAAGAACGGGCAGTTACAAAAGTTGAAAAAATCAGCCCCCCCTCGCTTGAACAAAAATCAAAAGAATAGGACATTTTATCCCGTTGATAAAAAGGGTGGATCTAAAGATTTAACTATTGCAGTAGTTCCAAGTAGTTTGGAAGATCCCATACCAGTGTCCAAAACATCTTCTCTTTCTTTTGTTCCTAGACAAGTAACATCCTACTCAAAATTACTCACTAAGAATAAACATTCAGAAAGAGACGTTTTAAACAATGAGTGCATGATGGATTTGGCTGAATCGTTGCCTAAATGATATAAATTTTAAGACTTCTGTTTTATTCTTCACACTAAAGTGTATCGGAACCAATTTGACTGTTTTAAGATCGAAAATATTAATTTTTTAATTTTGTTTTCTACGACGTGACCAAAGGATTGAGTCAAGGATTTAGGAGGATAAATCTGAACGAATTGTACACTAGTTAGTTTAAAAATTGTCATCTTTATTATAAATATATCTTAAATATTGCAACTGTCTTTATTATATTTACATAGGAACTATCTTTCGCTCAACATGAGGTCCACCCTATGTTGACGCCGCCTTTACAATTATTATGTACATTCTGTAGTTTCTTAAACTTAAACTTAGATCTACTGACTATGCCAACCAACGAGTTGGTACGCCATCTCCGAAAAACTATCAGAGGCAAATTGATTTGCTCTTTACGCTCATATCTTCCACGTATCATTATCAGACTCAGATCTTTCAAATTTCGATTCAAAAAGTGCAGCAAAGCAATAAAGCTCTTGTTTCATGCGCACCATAAGTATGTTTTCGACATCTTATCTAATCGAATAAAATCTATAATCAAAAGCACGAAAGTACCCTCGCGAAAATTCCCCGAACAAAATTACCCTCAATGTAATTGCTACGGACCTTTCATCTAATTCGAGTAAACCATACACCTAAGCTTGGCTGTTTCATTCCTAAGCGCGACCAGTTCGTATTTGAGTTTGATGTTCTCTTGCTCTAGGAAGGCAGCTCTGATTGCAATTTCATCTTCTTTTGCTCGCCTGGCGTCTCTAGACCTCTTCGCTGCCTCATTATTTTTCCTCCTTCTTTCCCAGTAAGCTGCGTCTTTTTCATCCATCGTGCTGGTTGGAAGACTCGGGCTCTTCGTGGTCCTTCTCATCTTAATGTTCGTCCCTTCGTTGGTCTTTTTTACGGAATCAAGCATCCTCTTTCTGAATTCCGAGTAGGCTTCGTTCGAAGTTTGATCACAGATTAGCTCTGTCGTTCCCATAGTTAGAGACAAAGGGTCCTTAGGATAGGCCTTGAATGGCCTTGGAATTTTTTTACCCATATCTGGCGACTGCGAAGGCGTAGCTACTACTCCTATTCTGTGGTGATCCGGCGTCTGCATTTGAACAGTGTTCAAATTTTTGTGATTTTGACCAAGAACCAGGTTCGACATGGCTGTTGAAGGCGTGTTAGCCGAACCAGAGAGAGATACTGGCATTGGTAAAGGAACTACCGGGTAAAGAGGCACCGACATATCGCTGGTCGTAGAGTTGATTTGATTATAAATTGGTTCGTATTTAGTTTTTCTGGGTGAATCGCTTTCCGATGGAGGTGTGACCATATAAGAGCGGCCTTCGAACGGGCTCTTTCTTTCAGCATCGACGTAATGCTCAGAGTTGATTGTATCATCTGTTGATGGGTGCAGTATGCTTTTTTCCGTATGCGCCCCCAGACTCCGAGACGCGTGTCGTTTGCAGGAAAGGTCTAAAACCGGTGGTTCTATTTCGGCTTCTGTTTCCGGCTTGACTTCTTGTGTCTCAGAGTTTATTGGGGATGCAGTACAATCCAACGGCTGAAGATTTTCCATCTCGAGGGAAAACATACTCGCGTTTACCCGCGAATCCATCACTTTCATCTGATATCTGAAAATGCAAAATTATTTTTATTTATCAGAATACAGTTTTTGGAAAATTTTCGTATCGTTCTAATAACTAGCCGACAAATCGCGTATAAAAAAAAACTTGAATCAGTCGCATTATGTTTGTTTCTGCCGCGCATTCAAAATACATTCTCGTACGATTTTCAATTAGGTAATACTATGAATCCAAGATACTTTAATTGGTTTCTATTATACTTTCGTCACTCGATATTTCCATTATCGATTAAGAACACATCAGTTACACCTTTAGTCGTTTGAAACTAGTTAGTTATACAACGTGACGGCGTAATGATAATTATTTGCAACATACGTAAGGGTTTCTCCCGTTACTTTTTACTATGAATCATAAAGTTTTTTTCAACGGATATTGCGGACAACGAAATAGATATGGTAAGAATTAGTAATTTTATTATCTTTATTCTACACTACAGAGTTCGAATTTAAACGGTTCAGTGTCAAATGTTTACCAATAAAACAGGGGTACACGCGATTTTACACTTTCGTATACTGATAACTATATTAAGCATGCACAAAATAATTAAACACATAAGCAATTCACTACTTATTCTTACCTAATAGAAGAGAGAATCCAAGGTCACACTGTTCTCACTGATATATCTGTCACAACACTGACGATGAAAAAAAGTAAAGTCGTAAAACTTTTTCGAGTAGCGGATGACGACGACTTCGCAGTTTAAACCGTGAAGATATCCTCCGGTCATTCGGCGAGCAACAAAATCGGTTATGACTCGAAAGGGTGTACTTTCGCTTATATACTCTGCAACCCTTGCAAGATCTTTGGGGGGAGGTTCGACGGGCCTTGGAGTGGGGAATGCGTTGAGTGACCGTAGGAACGGGGTCTCAGGTGGAGGTGGTGGGAGGATGACCCTCGGCACGCGTCCGTAGCAGATCCGTCTGCTTTCGCCAATTTTCAAAGTGGGACGTCCATAGCGGCCCAGGGCAGCTCACCCCTTAATATAGGTCAGGTCAGTAAGGAAAAGCACGTCAGACGCGGACTAAAAGTTCCGGGCCATTTTTTTTAATTTGATCAATCATCGCTGAGGACGCGGTTCCGGTTTGATCTAAGCGATTTTTTAAATCGAAGATAACTTTCATGTGTTTGCATCTAGATCGACGAGGAAACGCGTCTGCAGGCATAATTCTCGTTGACTAACGAATGCGATTATATTTGCAAAAGCGGTTTTGCAACTACGCTGGTAATCCTCGGAGACGTCCTACGGTGTAAAGCCATGCAGGATTTTTGAAAATCCAGTTAGTTACCCGAACGTTAATTCCGTCGGTGACATGCAAAACTTTAGATCTGGAGGCCTTGGTGTATGGATTGAGTTTGAAATTCTCGTAGCCACGGTTAGGTTTAGTTAGGTGATTCTGAAATTCGGTAACCAAAAGCTCGCGGGGTTTCCGGTTGTGGAAAATCTCTTTCAAAGTTTCAACCCTTTAGCTACTTCTGTTATATTTCAATCCTTTGTTTCTCAGATTTATGGTCTTACTATTTGAGGTCTTACAGAGGTCTCGGACGTACGACTAACTGAGTTTGCGTAAACCGTCATAAATTTAGTCAAAGGGTTAAGGCTTCGAATAAGTAAAATTTCCTTCTGGAATTAGAATTCCTGCTCACTGTCACACAGAATATTGATGGCCTTCGACACATTCTGGTACCCATATGCGATTCGAATCAGCTGCGAACCCCCGCTAATGGGGACAATCTTTATTTATTGCACTGTTATGATCATACTCTTCTTTTTCCCATGGAAAAATCGTATCGCAGTTTCACTCTTATAATATCAGAACCAACCATGCCGTAGACACAAACAAGGGAAAGTATCGGCGCCATGTCCGCCCTCAGTGTAAAGGTCAACCTTTGCTGAAACTTAGATTACATCCCACTGAGAGAAAGCAGGGATGAAGCGTTTAGTTTATAGATAAATGTATACTAATCAAATGTCGAGTTACGCCGAATACAGATTTCGTTTTCCTGAAAATTTCGCCGAAGAAATATGCTCTTTCACAACATTTTTTGATTTGTTGGATGAATACCTAAAAAAAAATCGAATTTCAGCTAAAATATTTAGTCTTTGCATGTAAACGGCAAAGGGAAAATTCGCTGACAGAATTTTACCGATCAACTATTTTTTATTGAAAGGTTTCTATTGAATAATTATTTTCAAAAATAAGATCGTATATGTATTCATGGGACGGCGACGCGGACGCGTTGACGTAGCAGTGAACGGGAGAAGGCGATGAATTTGTAAAGTTTGAAACTAGAAAGAGAGTGCCACAGTTTTCTTATTATGTCGCTTTCCCATGATCACGCCAAATTTAGTTCTCTAACTGGACCTGGGGAAAAGCTGTCCCACAGAGGCATAGAAACCTCCCTATCCCCATTCAGGTCGTCATCTTTTTCCCATGTATACAAATTTTTGCTCTTTTGGCCACATAACCCATATTTCTATGGTGCGGGTGACCACAACCCGTTATGAGCATTTTCCTGTGCCTTCGGAATGAATACACGATGAATACACCGTGAATACCGTCATTTACATCTGCTCTTCGCAAACGGGCCAGAGCCGAGACCCGATTTCACCCTTATAGCTAACGGTATCCACGCTGAATTACCAGATCTCGAAGCTGCCAAATTTTACGCCGAAAGTCTCAATTCCGTTCGGTTTTCACTCATGTTCTCTTTCCCTAAATTTATTACTAAAATTTACAGAACAGAGCTTCGTGATTAGAATGGACGTGTTTTAAATTTATTTGATAAATTTTTACTCGTCAAACTCGGTTTAGTTATGGCTAGATACTTTTTTTAAATATATATTAACATCAGTAGAACCATGTTCTGATAATATGAATGAGATTTGGAATCCCGATGTATTCGTATCTCGAAAGCAACATTTTTATAGATTGAATCAATTAGGTATACGTGTCTAAGCCGACTATAAGTCTACGTATTGTAATAAACAAGGCAGTAATCATAGAAAATTTGACAAATATTTTTGAAACTTTTGAGGAACGAAACCTGGTGCTAAACTTGTACGGTCGGCTGTATGTATCTGTTTAGTGAGTATATAATATAATACAACGTTCTTATTTACTTGTATTATAGTTACCGTTTAGAACAAAAGTTTACAGGTCAAACTAACCATCCACGTCTATTACACCCACCTTGTCGAATACGCTACCTGGTAATTCCCGGGATTTACCCGCTTGGATATTGTCAATTTTCGTATAATTTCGACAGTTCTGACTTTTGCATGAACCGCTGAATGTACAATCCGTAACGTCTATTGTTTTCGAAGCCCTGATGCGCAACCTTTCATATGATTTAGCGCGAAGGACTACTCGCAGAAGTTTTGTTTTCTTGATCTTACGTTTAGAAAGATCTACAGCTGCAATAGATTAGGGATTACGTCATTGTTGTGGCGATTATAAGTTTAATTTTTTCAGAAATATTTTTAGGATTTAACTAGGAGTTACCGGTCATTACAATTTACAGTAGTATTTCACATTAGTCATTTGTTATCTAATGCATATACGATGTGGTAACCGTTAAACTAATAGATTACAGATAAGGTGGCTGTTGCGTTTTGGGCCCCGAGGCCCTATATCATGCGTGGCGGAATTCACGTAGACACAAGAAAATTTTATATAAGATATTTACCTCGTTGAGCAGGTATTGCGTTTCCTTTTCACCTCGTACCAGCCATATCTATTATAGAACAGCCTGAAAATCAGTCGATTTGATCACATTATATCTATAACATTTTAATTTCTTCATTAAAATTCAATTTGAACAACTAATAAAAGAACAAACGTTAACAATAATGAGTGGAAGATCGAAGTTATTTAAATACGAAAAAGAAAGATCAGTTATAAACAGAAATCCTACCGTCGATTGTATTAGGGTGAGACTGCTGGTCTTGTTCTTTGAAAAAATATTGGAAAAATGTGTTCACCGTACGCAATTACCAGTAAAATTGATGAATAACAATTGAATTATCTACATCATAAAATTAATGTTCATTTACAATCGGTTTTATGAATTTCTTGGTACTGTGATTGCTGATTACCTCCCTTCGGGATATAAGCCTAAGGACTAGAAGAAGAAGAAGAAGAAGTAGTACTGTGATTGACCCAAAATATCATCGCATGGAATATGCTTCACGAGACTTGATGCGTTGATAGTTCTAATACATGATTGCTCAATATTATCGATTTAAGAAATAGTTCAGGGGGTTAAATTACGCGACAAGGCTCACATAAGAGGATACGATACAAAGCTCGTACTTTATTTCTAGCAAATACGTATTCTATGGTTATATTGCCAAATTCCATTCTGGTTTTGCCGTCGAATCATGCATGATATTATTCATAAGTTTGAAACGGATTTGCAGAAAGTGGATTTCAAGAAATTTCATCATGACGGGGTAAGTGTCAATGCTTGCCCTGAAAGTATTCTTGGGAGGTCGAAAAGTGGCAACGGATGACAGAGAGATCGAACTATTCCTTCTTCAAATAGAGGATTCGGAAACGCCTCTTCCAAAAGTAGAGAAGAGAAGAAAAAAAAATCCGGACATATTTAGAGCTGGATATACATTAAGACGCCTCATGGGCAGTCCAGGGTAATTATTTTCGAATTTATCTTGTGTGAGACCACCGAGCAAGTTTTGCCAACAGACTTTTCCAAATTTGCATACTTCCGGTCGTACGCACGCCCTTTTTTGCTTTAACGTTTTTGTGTTTTCACACGGAAACCCCTTCTCAACGTTTCCCATTTTCTTCAAATGCGCTTGGCCTGATCCCAACCAACCAAACATCTGAATTCGAGGTATAAATATCGGTATATGGTTTTACCGTTATTTTGATTTTTTTTTTTTATAAAGAAGCTAGGTACTGATCCCATAACGTTACTAAATATGGTACAGATAAGTTTTGCCCAATTTCATACTATCCTGGGCTTGGGTTAATAGAAATTGACGTATTCTTTATAGAATATACGTTTAAAATTAGCCGGTAATTTTCATGCCAATAAGTTAAATAGTGCGAATGAATGGAATGCTTACGACTGTCTTTATTACTTTGGAATACAAAACTCATCGTCAGTGTTGTCCGGAAATTGGAGTATAAACCTGTAATGAGGGCTTTTATTCTATGCTATTGAATCGTTAGGTGAAACTAGACGCAAGGCATAGGGGTGGATGAGTAATGGTGATCGTTTATGGGTCAATGAATTGGTTCGAATTGGTTTAGCAAAGTTTAAACTCTGAAGGAACGTGAAGATGTTAAAACAAAGAATCGGTACCCGCTGTGCTTCGGGCCTTATTGTGACGAAATTGACAAAAGCGAATGATTATTACGGAAAACCATAAGAAAGGAACGGCACTTATAGCCCTCGAGTCCCCAAACACATAATGACGGAAGACCCAATTGTAAAATGTAACACGGATCAGGTACACCAGTCGTAACATAATAAAACGATGCAGAAATATTTTGAAAATTAATTTTTCAAGGCAAAAACTGCAGGTTTTATTGCAGGCAACTTTTGACCATTTTTACAATCGGGTTTAAAGAAAATTCAATTATGGGATCGGATTAACTCTGCCTGCCTGACTCTGGAAACGGCTTAAATGAGTTAACGATTCGCACGAAATTCGTTTTACCTTTGTTTTCAATTATGTGGATTAAGCGCTTAGTCAATTGCCCCGTCGCTTTTCCGTTAAATTTTCGAATATCTCTATAATATATAATATAATATGTCTATACACATTCAATAATAGCTTAGCGTAGACGTCATTTCAACGGTAAATGTTGCATCGATATAAAATTGTAAGTGATGTAAGACTAGAACTTAGCATTTCTTACCTCCGCACCCCGCGCGAGGGGCAGTTTGCGTGAAATTTTCTTACCCTCTTTCGCCTGAAACTCTTATGTAATTTCAAGATGGCCTCTTATTACATTTAGTCCAAGAGTAAACGTTATGAACCATTCCATCAAGTTCTTTGTCTTTTTTTTGTATTTCGTGAAGTGGTACCGCAACCCGAAAATATTCGATGTTATTTTACATTTTTCTAACAACGGAACACAAAATGCATTTTACTCTTGGAGAGCATTTGCAAATATGCTCTGGCAATAAGGGGTGCACGTCTAACAATATGGAAATCATTTCCCAAGAGCAACAGAGAAAACGGTACTTCAGTTCGCATATTCGTATATACGTATACATAATACATACATAAGTATAGTTATACACGTCTCTTAGTGGGCGGTGAACAGCAGCGCTGAACTTAAAAGAGGAAAACCGCTATTCAAATCGTACAAAACCCTTCGAGTTCTGAATCTTGGTGTCCGGTTACTAAGCCGTAGGGTAAAGAGTTGAGATTTGCGGGGACATCTTCTAGGATCTATAGTAAGCGCTCCCGTCTCAAGGTCTAAGGTTTTTACTTGTCGTTCCAATTTGCCTTTCGGATTTTCCCTTCTTTTTACCTTTTTCTCGTTTTTATGCCTGGCGCTCAAGTTCGCCAAAACGAGTCCTCGAAAACATGCGTGGCACCGATTTTTTTCTTTTTCCTCCTTTCTTTCAATTGACATTTTACTTCTTACACAGCATTAGGTATATTAGGTATCTACATGCGTATGTATGAAGATAATGTTTAAACAGGGCTATGTACAGATTAGACAATTTTCAAAATACTGTGACGTCACAGGCTCACAGTCCCTAATTCGAATTCGTACACAAATATTTACAGACTTATGTCATTTGTGTTTAACTTGGTCACTTATATATTTTGAATCCTTCGTAATGTGTAGTCCGTACTTGGTAGCTATGAGACATGACGTTTATCTGGATTATTATACGTTTGTGGTTTGTCTATTTTCATCCTATAAGGGTATCTTTATTTACACTATAATTTTCAAGACACTAAGCGTTTCGAATAACTGTCTCCTTGTTTGAAACGTGGAAAAATTTACATGAACTATTTATATAATTTGGTTTTATATCATGAAAAAAAAAAAAAAAAATCGCTAAAGAAGATCATTCTGTTCGTTTTTGCCGTTGAAAAGAATGTGCTATGGTCCGAATTCGCAGAACAAGATATTATTTTCAATACGTGACGCACATTGCAAAAAAAAAAATTTTCGGCTAAAGGCTGCAACGACATTTGGTATTTGCCAAATCATCTTGCTGAGTGCAAGATGGTCGGTGAACGGGTACTCATTCATTTTTAAATACGTTCGAAATATCTTTAAAGAATTCTTGCCAAGAAATAATAAAAATATCCAGTCAAATCTTGATCATTATTAATTAAAACGTCATAACTAAAGATATGTTAATCTAATTAACGAACGTATCAAACTAATCAATTATCAAATGAACAGTTGACGTCAGTTGACCATGAAATAAAGTTCGATGAGGTGAAATAAATCTTATGGAACTTAATCTTGATCAAGACTTGATTAGATCATTCTGCGTATGACAAAAAGATATAACGTTTTATTTAAGTTTGTATTTGAGAACCCTTGCGGTTTCAAACTGTCGGTATATGTATATGTATATTGGTCAGCATGTCATATGGTCAATGGGTGATGGGTGCGTGGGCGCTTCAGTGCAGATGCTTTTGCTTTAGCGTCTGCATCCACAACTGGAAAAGCGCCAACCCTTCCTACACCGTTAATGACGCTGACGCCCCTTAGTCGTCGGTATTGTGTGGGCCTGGAAGACGCATTATGCATTGTGGTGCACGCATGGTCCAGTCTGACGGTGCAGGGGCATATAACTGTAAATAGGGGAGCGTCAAGCTTGAAATGTGTGTCAAAAGGCCGCAATATTCGAATGAATTTCAGACACTTGGACTTACAGACCGATTGATCGATCGATCGATAGCTTTCTTAAAGTACCTCATTCGAAAGTCGTACCTAAATAATGCCAAGCTCTGAGATTAGGATGGGATAAAAATTAAACTAGAAAATCATTATATGCATATTGAATTTATTTACGAGAATTGGAAACCACATGAACTGTGAATAGACCCAAGTTACGATAGTCGTACGTGTTTATCTACTTCTTGATGACGTGAGCCAGGTCATATTTTCCTCGGACACATTTAATCCTGACTCCAGGAACGTCTTGGCATTTTCCCACTCTGACCAGGACGATGTTGTGCTCTTGAAGGTTGTGGCCAATTCCTATGCAACATTAAATTATTTATGAGTTTAGTCGTGAAAATATTAAGTATTTTGTCCTCATACCAGGGATGTATGCCACCATTTCCTTCCCAGTTGACAGTCGCACCAGGACGCATTTCCGGTTTGCTGAATTAGGCTTTTTCGGTTTTTTTATCAGCGTCTTGAGAACGACGCCCTTGGCGAATGGCTTTCCATCCAATGGCTGCCTGGGGGGTCTTATCTTATAGCGAGGCCCCTTCAAGTGCATATTATACAACGTAGCCATATTCCTCACAAGGCCGAAACCTGACAGAAAATTCGAATTGAATTAATACAGATTCTATCGAGTTTTTTGTGGTTCGTTTAGATGCTTGTTGGGTTGTTTGTCGTTTGGTATATAGCTAGATTCCTTGAAATTTTTTATTTTTTCGTCTCTTATGATATTCTCAGAATGTCAATGACAATGGTATAGGTATAGAAAATTATAAATGATCATTAGATCGCGCCTGATATCATGGTAGAAAGTGATTTTCCATATAACGAAGCGAGGCCATTTCACTTTGTCACCGCAATGACCTAAATATTACTCAACAACGGTTAATTGATATGTATTACGTTCCCTCTGGTCTGGTATTTTCGAATTTCAGAAACTATGCCCCAGGCTGTAATAGAACTCGGGGCACAAGAACCTGTCAAAGAAAATTTAAGACGAGTAAAATGTCGGTTTCTAAATATTCGGCGATTATGTACACCGCGGTGTATGACTGAACATCCTCATTGTGCAAAAGTTGAAAGTGAGGAAATATGTATATGGCATGGCATAACGGGACCACAACGCACAAGGAAAACGCTTTCGCAAATAATCTCGTTGTCACAAAACGGGCGGTAGAGAACTTAGGACCCAAAAATATGGAATATGACGAGCATTTGACATTCGTGGAGGGTTATAGCTAACGCTGGCCGTTTCGTTCAACCGTGCATAAGCTTATTAAGGTAAAATTGTTGCCCAAAGTAAAGGAAAGTATAAAGTCCTTTTTACTCAGTCTACGACTAAAATCTTCGCCTAGAAAATGGGCAACTCTTTGTTGATCTCGTTTCAAGGGTTTTTGCATAAACGCACCGGACTGACCACAAGGTTTGCTCTACGGACGGGTTAATGGTTCTTTCAAACCATCATCAATATCACCGCAATTTCAACAACGGATGAAAAATTTCCTGTATATATTTCAATAGAATTTGCCACAGTAGAATGTTTCCTTTTCCTCGATTTTTCACCCAATAGTATTTATCCGTTATTGATAACTGTTACAATATCTAGATTCAATTTTTGACGGCGGACTCAAAAAAGAATAATTGGACCATCAAAAATACCTCGGGGATGAATATTTTTACATTTCGTGAGTTATATTCCCATAGACTTCATACCCGCTATATGATTATATTAAATATAATCAATTTATAAAGTACTTTTTGCGCAGACTGTAGCAACTGTTGTTCATTTTGAGATCTGCTGACCACAGTCCACCAATACGACAGATGTCTAAAGCCCCGTGTGGCTAATCCAACCTAACTTAGGCTTAGCCAAGCCAAGAGACCAGAGGAACGGTCCAGTTTAGTCCAGCGCTATCCAGCCCGGAGTAGTCGTATATACAACAGTGAATTTCGAGCCCGTTTACCTCCCTCACGAAAATCTATATGTACACAAAAGGCAACCCCTTTCTCTACAGATCCACGCGCAAGATTGCATTGCGAAAATTGTTCGCATCACGGTTACGCCTTTGTTGCCATTTGAAAGACAGATCTTCGATAGATATTGCGGGGTTGTGTATTATGACGTGCGATCAGTTTTTCAGATTAAGAAAAATCTGAGTTAACAAGTGGGCCAACATATAGCTAATACGTATTTTCGAATTTGTTTACTTTAAGAAATTACGAGGGGAAAAAATTTTCTTCATTGATTGACGATAATTACCAAACTTTTACGATATTGTATCTCGAACGGTAATAGTTGATGGATTATTATTTTTTATTTTTTTTTCTATAGTAGTAAGATGGCTTGGAACGTCAGGAGATTGAAGATATTGAACAGAATGAACCCCGGAAGATTGAAACGTAATTATGAATGGGCTCCAAAGAAATGGAAGACCCTGGGAATATTTCGTGCGAAAGCGAAATCTGCTAATATTTGAATTTTGTCGAAGGCTGTATCCACCGGACAACTGACAACTGGTCAACCGCAAATGGACATGTCACCCCTTCAATTCCCACCGATTTTGTCAGGGCCTGAATTTTGCCCGCGTCTGTTCTATTTTGCGGCAGTGGACCTTTTTTTTTTTTTCTCTTCTTCTTCTTCTTCTTCTTCTTGCATTTTCAGGATTTTTCCGTAGGGATCAAAGAGGTAAGCTGACCGAAAGAAAGAAAGAAACGAGCGTGCATTTTTCCAAGCCACGCGCATTTTCGCTAAGAATGACATGACAATTGATCGACAAAAAGAGAAACGGGGAGGGAAAGAAAAGCAACTATAATGGCCAATGGTCGAGTAGTTTTTTCAATTGCTATACCCTTTTCCCGATCGTTCAAAGATCCGTATCTCTATGTAGTAGAAATTCGAGATGTTCTTATTTCTTTATAAAGTTTGTTTTGTGGAAGTTGTAAGAAACGAAAACACTACACGTTGATAAATCTGGCCCAAAGAATAGACCAGTGAATTGAAAACTCCCATAACTGGGTCACTATTTCGTTTACTCTAATGTTTATAGCTCTCTACCTGCCTATATACTTGCCTATAACTCGAGTGCCCTTTTAGCCTCGTTTCTAAGTTATTCCCATTTCTATTTATGCTTAGTTCCATATAATTCTCTTTACAGAATTGAAATGAAATTATAAGTTTTTTCTCTTAGTAATTTTCAGAAGATATAAACGAATAGAGTAAGTTACAAAATTCAATAGTTGCAAAACCATTGTTTTTGTTTTTTTTTTTTCGTCGGTTCGGTTTCATTCATTGATTTCAAATCGGGAATTGATACGGATCGACACGATACTCGCTTCGTTAATAAGAATTTAGTAGTTGGATAAAGAAACGATGGCGAGAATCAATTCGCTAAAATGAATTAAAAATAGTGGAATCAGTGACGGTTCAATTTGAACATTCAAGAATTGCGAAATCGTAAATTGCAAAATGAATCATTCCCGAATCTCTACAATCTTTTTTTATTTATTGGCTCGACCGTTTTGTTTACAGGTCAATCAAACGACACTCTCAGAATGATCATACGTATCCATTATTTTCTATAAAAAAAAAAATGTCTGAACGATTCTGGAATACTTTGAAAAAAGTTGTATAAGCTCTGATTATCTCTTAAACTTTTGATATAATAGATTCTCGAAATAGATTCTCGAACTTGGAATACTTCATCAGTGTTATCACTGGATTTGTAAAAAATATTCATAAATTTTCAAAAGGGTCTTAATAAAATTTTAGAAATAATAATCAATATTGTAGATTTTTGTTTTTTTTTACAATTTCTCCGAAAACTATGAGAGTTTTTTCTATGAGAAAATTATCAGAAATTATCTCACATAATTCAAAATCGAATTTTTATTCAATGTGTGATATCCCGAGTCCGGGAGGCTTATTGTAGAACAGTCTTGTTGGAAGTTTGAATGAGAAGTGATTGAAAAATCGGATGAGGAAAGTCGATGATTTTATGGGAGATCAGAATAGCTAACTCGACACATTCTACCGTATCGTATGTGACGAGCAGCATAGCATAATTTCCAGGATTGAGATAAGAATAGAAGTAAGGTTTGAGGCTTGATAAGAAATGAAGGTAAGTATGAAGCAGTGAAATGTAGGTAGAACTGGAACGCCGATTGCCGTGGTAGGGCGCGCGCAGAGAGAGATAGCTCAGCGAAGTATATCCATCTCGCTCGCACCGCGTACACTCAGTTATACAAGAATTCTACCCACGATTTGCGCGTTGCTGCAACCTGTCATGAGGCCTTAAATTTTATCAACCGACTGTACAGAAAGAGACAGAGAGACACTGCTGAGCCTATCTCTCTATGCGTGCGAATTCGCTGCTCCCATCACGGGAGTCAGCGTTCCAGTTCTACCTACTCCTACATTTCAATGGTATGAAGTAAGGCAGTGGCGTCCGAATGAAACAAAAACAATGTACCTAAATCCCTGACGGTAAAGATGGTTTCCACTATTCATAATCTATGAGCATTTACAGAAAAACTTGGAAAAATCTACAGAATATTTTTCGTTGTTGTTGTTTTTTTTTTTTCAAATCTTATCGATACTCTGGTAAATGTATGAAAATTTGTCTAATAATACTCGTAGGGTGTTCCAATTTCGAAAATATTTTAGAATCGATTTGAAAATAATCTTTGAGATTAGAGGAGTTTTTCACAAAGTTATTACGAGAGTATAATAAATATAATCAGATACATATTTTCATCAAAGATTCTGTTAATCTCATGTAAATAAATAAAAAAATAAATTAAAAATAATAATAGCTGTGATATTAGCGATATAGCCGTCGCGATAACGTGTTCAAAAATTCCGCCTTTTGTTAATCAGTTAGAGGTTATGTTTTTAGTCTCATCATTTTGCTAGATTGATTGGATATTGTTTCTTACCTTGCATAGTATTATTGCAGCATGTCTTCGCGAAAGAAGTTATAGTTTGTGTGAGAAAGTTCATATTTGTCAAGAATTCAACTCTCTTTCTACAAAGTCGAAGAAATCAAAATTTCCACGATCTACCGTCAAGAAACTTCTTCTGCTCCGATTGCTCACGGCAGAGTTGTGCGATTCGTACGAAGAATTTCACAACTACCATAACGTTTTTCAGTCGATAACTAAACTCTCGCCATATCCGATTCACGTCGGTATCGTATCACTCGAAGACGATCTTTACTCTGCCGACACCTTAGTCTACCTTACCTAACGTGAAATTCTTTCGTCGCTTTTGTTTATCAAAAAATTGTTGAAAAGTAATATTAGCAAAAAAATTGACAATCGGCTTGTAGAACGTAAGAGCTAATTAAGTGGAAATGAAACACGATTTTTGCACTTGGAATTTTTTAAACCTAGTTTCTCAGCGAAAACACATCCGATTATTGCGAAATTGACATCAGCGATAGAGAACAAGTGAACAAAGGGCATGACGCTCTTCGATTTCCAAAAATCGACAATTTTTCGGGTATTTTCATACTTATCAAGTATAACTTCAGTAACAAGGATTATTCGTTACAGAGCACTCTTGATAAAAATCTGTAAGTTTTATTTCCGCTTTTTAGAATTCGAAGAGCGTCATGCGCTTCGTTCACTCGTTTTCCATCACTGATATCAATTTCGCAATAATCGGATGTGTTTTCGCTAAGAAACTAGGTTTGGAAAATACCAAGTGCAAAAATCGTGTTTTATATCTTCTTAATTGAAGTTGCGATATCGATTGCTTTCCCGAGTGACTATACATATACTTGCACGCGAGAACAATTCTGGATGACGGTGTATCTGAGAACTGCGTTTTTGAACAAGAAGAACATGATGGTAAGTAAATATAGCTCAACTACTGCTAAATCGTGTTTGTGCACTTGCGTCGGCGTAAAGGATACGAGTAAAGTAACGTGGGAAATAGGTCGCATACAGACAGAGAGAAGTAGACGTGGTAGATATAGTAGATTCAGGTAATAAAACTTAGTGTAAGCTTTGAATAACACAGCTTTTCGATTATCGCCCTGTATTCAGAGAATATATTTCAAACTTTTTATTTCTTAGTTTGAAAATCCGATTAAAATATTCATGAACTTGTAGAACCGTAGTACGACGTATAAACCTTATGATTTATTTATACTCTTGCTGTATATACCGCTACATAGGCTTCTTCTGTAATGCACCCTCAAGAGTTAAGACGTCAAGTTTACTCAGTCGATATACATGATAGTAAAAAAAAATTGATTTTATATATTCTTGTCAGCAATTCCCCATTCTACATTATCTATTGTTATTGAAGTAAGAGGAAGTACCTAAGCGACAGAGTAATCGAAGATTTCGTTATACTATACAATAGGTATATCGATCAGCTATTGATTGGCTGAGTTTTTATTTGTATAAATATTAGTCTCGTACCGCGTTGACATGAATTGAGCAAGATATTATTATTTTGTTGAAATCACGATCAGGACGTAATTGTTTTTGATTCGAGAAATAGATACCTAATTGGAATCGGGTTAATCGCACAAGAAAATAAAAGCCTGCCTTTAATTCATGAGTTATAGGGAGATACTTCTTGATGAATCTATAGATATAGGTGTGGAGGAAGCTAGGAGTTTGTATTTTTAAAGAAAATAATGAAACACTTATTTGTGTTACTGATCATAGATTTTATTGAACCGGTGCACAGAAGATAATTAAAGAATTGTCAATCATAGGTATACCTATTTGTTAATTATAATTATATTAGATTAGTAAAAAATTGATTTACAAGAAGACAGTCTAATGTTTCGGTAAATCTTTGTCTAGATTAATTACCAGCCATGCCCATAAGATAGTCCATGTCCCAGACCATGTCCCAGACCAAGTCCTGAATATCCTAATCCATGGCCGTAGCCAACACGGACTGCAGGAGCTGGTAGAATTGGTCCACTTGAGATGCTCGGAAGACCGTGAGATACGGTTACGGGTGCGGCGACGGCGTGGTCCAGGGTGTAGGCTGGGGCTGCTACATATCCGTGTCCAACTCCTAGAAATCGACTCTCTTCATATGTATACATATAATCGCATTTGCGTCTTTCTAAACCTGCTGAAGATAGTCGTGGGAGCTTAAGCACACACTATTATAATATATGGTTCACACTATCATGAGGAGTAGACTCAATGAAGACAAGCAACGTAATTTATTACATTTAGTATACCATCTCTTTCTGTTTCGATATTAAAGTAAACTAGTCACGATCGCTGATGGCAAATCAATCAAATTGATTAGATAGAAAATGGGATGAATGCTGAAAACATTGCATCAAACTTTGAGTGACGGAATCAAATTTACTGACTAATTAGGAATAACGATATGCTGTAATTGCTGGCAGGATTTAAAATTCTTACAAAATTTACTTTACATATTGACGCATTCGCCATCAATCGAGAAAGTTTATATGATCTGAATAGCTTCAACCCTTCGTAGAATCTCCTGAAATACACAAGGCACGCTAACAGACTTTTCTTGGTTTCGTTGCTGTCCAAGATTCTAGTAAATTATCCGGAATTCTTGAATTCTAGTTATACAACAAGTCGCCAGTACAAGGCCCATGATATAATAGAATTATAAATTCTTATGGAATATTTGATCTCTTCGAATAGCGCCAAAACTTCAACGATGGTTTATGCGCTAAGCCTTAACTCTTCGAAATCTAGTGAAACATGTTCTCACCACTGTAGCCATAACCACCTAGGGCCAAGCCTCCGTGTAGCCCATCATGCCCAGCATATCCGCCGTATCCCAGTCCCAGAATTCCTCGTTTATCCTGTTTTTTCGGCGCTTGAGAATCCACGGCGCAAACAGCAGATGCCGTAAGGGCGACAATGGCGAAAATAGTCTATAAGAGAATATCTTCAAGTATAAAGTTTTCGATAAAATAGGAAAACAGACGGCGTTACGTATAGATAGATATACTTACTAAGGCGTTCATGTTGTTATGGTGTTCGAGTTGATTGTGTGCTTGCTGCGGTTGAACTGATGCAGAGTACGGTGACCCACCCTTTATATATACCGTGGGGTCTTTTGCTGGATATCGTGTATTGATGTGTCGTGTATTCACACGCCTTTATAAATGTATTTTGTCTAAGTATTTGCCTATATATCATTGCTTCTCACAGTTATGTTGGTTTACTTATGGTACAGCTCCTCAACACCCATACATAAAACTTGTATAATAGTACCTTTACCAACGTATATATGTCTTACTGGCATGAGTCTAGTGCACGCCTTTCTAAAGAGATTTTTCTCATCAGACGTGTCACGAAAATTCTTTGTTTCGTATTGGTCGATGTATATAGATCTAGTTTAATCCGTGGCTTCCGATCGGTTTCCCAGTCGCCTTTATATTTATCATCGTATTAATTTCTATACACAAGAACATCTTCGCCCTTTGCTTTGAAAATAATATACCTTTGCTTTAGCTATAAATATAATTCTTTTTCTTTGAATTCATTCAAAGGAAAAATATATTTCAAAGTACAGCCCGTCGTATTTATCGGATTTCATTTTCTTTCGTAAAAGAAAAAAAAAAAGAAAAAAGAAAGTATTTTCGTTAAGCTTCCAAGTTCATCTCATTAAAAAACCAAATACTTGTCGAGTTTGCCAAAGATAACGAGATGCAAAATCCTTTTCAAGTCAAAGTTCAAAACTGAATGGATAATTGTGCCGAGTCAACAGGCTTATTTACTTTGGAAATCGCCTTAATTACTTAGACCCTTCATGATTCGTCATATTTCATTATTCTTCGCGTCTAGCAGCTTATATAGCTTCTGTTTGCTAAGCAGATTGATCTCTTTACCCGGTTATTAGTGGATCATCATAATTACTATTATTATTTCAACGGTGTGAATTAGCTAATTTTAAATAACTTCATTGATGGGTTATAAAGTCACAGGGAAAACATCCGGTAAGATTGTGAATAAAAAGTACCCTGAACCAAATATACTTTCGGTCGTCGCACTTTGTTCGCGAAAATAATTGAGTAGCCTGGGGCTATGAATGAGCGGTCGTACTGTCAAAGGAATAGGCTTATCGGTAAACGTTGTAACTATGAGATAATAATAATAATAACAAGAACATTTAATAGCAATAAAAGTAATAATACAGCTATATATTATATGTATGATAATTCTGTAGTTGATATATATATTTAGGATTAGATAAGTACATGAACATTATCTGACTAGTTGGGTACAGCGAAGGCATATATTACGTATATAGTTGCGGATGCAAGACGATAGGGAATTTAGATATCAAATTTCAATCGACTTTCACTGATCATAACGACACAGGTTTTCGGTCGTAGAAGTGGTTCAAAGGTACAAATTCATTTTTTTCAACCTGATAAGTACGTCCCAGAATCGAAATAGAAATTCTTATAGTTTGATCCTCTGAAACCTCGATTCCTTTGTTCTTCAATTTTGCTGAAAAAATTATAATTCAGAGGTGTAAATCAGAATTAGTGTTTGTGCTTGAAATTATTGTTGGCGTCTACGTTCTACTAAATTTTCTATCAGTTTTATTTTCTACTTAGAATTCATTCGTCTATCAGTCCACGAAACGTTTTATTAACCCTCAGAAGACACCCCTTTCGCCTCGTCATAGAAAATACACGTTGATTCTGGGTACTGGGTATCCCCAGGTTCTTACAAGGGTTAAAGATTAAAGAACTATTGGCCGAAGCTAGAATCACGAAGGCTCTCTGAATTCTATGATCTACAGAAGGCTAAAACTAGAAATCCTAAAGTCTAAGTTGCGTCTGAACTTGCTCGAAACTGAGAACTCAGACTTTTAGGTGCAAATTAATATTTCATGTTCAAACACAAATCCTACTCTAAAATTCTAGTCATTGGCGAGAACTTGTAGAATGAAACTAGAATTTTTATCTCGATTCGAGTCTTCTCATTAGCTCACGATGTTCTACACGCACAAGCAGATCTACACCTTTGCTGTAAATGTGCGAGAGACGCCTATTACTGGAATTTAAGTAAGTACAAACTCACTTTGATAATTATCTACTTCTGTCCTATATTTTGCCGAGTGTTTGTAATGTGAGTATTTAACGTTCGGTGTCGCTAAATTATTGTTCAGTTACCAGGAAGGTGAAGATATATCTAAGCTTAAGGGTGCACAGGCGCTACTTTAAGGTAGTATACCTGCATTGTATAAACTGATTAATTTGAATTGTTCAAGTTGATTTGGTTTTATTTAGAATATTTTTTGAAATGTCTTTGAAGCCGGTATATTTATATGCTGAGACAATAAATATCTAAGAATTTATTCCTAAGACGAATAGAAACGAAGTAATTAAACCAATTGAAATGCATGCGATAAACACTTGGAAGTATTTAATTATGTCGTTGTGGAAAGTAGACTGTGGCTTGCTGATCAGGCATGTTAGCTATTTTGAACTGCAGAATAAACGCATGATTTCGAAACCCCGAACTACTTTTCATCCCAGTAGATAAACGACGTATGTAACGACACACGTAATTGAAGCATTTAAAAAACCTGAAGTGGTACAGGATACATTGAGCGAAGATTTATGGCATTCATGAGTCGAATACTCTCCCGTTGGGTTATTCAGAAAATTCTTATTTAAATAGAAACACCTGCGAGATCGGGTGGTAGTACACTTCGTTATTCCCTACGAGACGGATTCTCTAATCATATTTGTATTTTTATGAATAATCATATATTTGCAAATGATGCGAAACGCTTTACTATTTTTTTGTCTCTGCCATTGATCGTCACAGATTGGAAAAAATAAAGTACGATGATGAACTAATTTAAAGGGTGATCCAATATACTCTTTCTTTACTTTACTCATACAGGATTTATTGGGTGTTACTTTAATTAACCAAGTATTATAGTGAAAAGTCATTTATTTGAGTATGAACTTATATATTACACAATTTATACACAAATCTACAAGTGAATTTTCATTCATTAAAAATAGAAAAATATATTCACTTCGAATATGTTTTGCATCTATTTAAACAAAATTTAATATAAATTCAATGAATTGGTTCATTATTCTAGGCATCCTTTTATACCTATATGACGAATAAAAACTTAGGTGAGTTAAAAAATTGTATTGTTTTACAGACGGATATTACATTAGATAATTTTTTCGACAATTATAATATAATGAATAAATTGTTGGATATCGCGAAGACTTTACACTCAATTTTTATAAACTTGATCCGTATACGTTATTAATCTGATTTCACATAAAGAGCGTCCATATTCGCGTCTTCACATAAAAAACGTATCATGATATATTAAATACTAACGATTTCCCGTGAACAAAAGTTCCGCCATAGTTAGAATATTATTCCGCACTAACAACCAGCCTATTCAATTAAAAGAGGGTACTCTCGTAAATGTGCTGAGAGTATAAAACTATGGCAGTTATAATAAACTTTTACAAAGTACTGGAATGAAACTTTCTGCGGAATATCGAAACTTACAGAATTGTTCCTGCGGAAAGATCACAAAATTCATTTTCACAGACTCCTGCAGAATCCCTCTACTATCATATTTTTCTTCGTTTTAAAAGAACGATTTGTTCTGTTAAAAAAAAGTGTTCAAGTATCCATCAATGATTAATATTTAATTTCAGATGACAGGGACATGGAAGCCATGTCCAGCACCCTGTCCACCATAATCCAGTCCAGCACCGAAGCCGCCGAAGTGGCTTCTATACATGTTTCTCTCCCCATCAACAGTTTCGTGAACCACAACTGCCTTGGGTACGTGTCTGTGGACAATAATCTCATGAAACTGACTCTTAGGCGAGAGTAGAATGGTCCTGCTCGCACCAAGAACAACGGTTTTGGGATGCACGATGATGTTCTTGTTCATAGGGTGGGTCACCACTATGGGTTTGTGCTCCAAAACCAATGTCTTCGGCACCGAATGGATCAAGACATTCGTTTCGTGTTCACCCCGATCTACCAAGACCGGTTTATGTTCGAAAATCACTGTGTGTGAATTTTGGTGTTCAAGTACGACACCTTGGTCATTATGATGATCCAAAACTAGAGGCTTGTGTTCAAGAATTACATTTTTTCCATGAGAATGTTCTACGATGACATGCTTCTGATTAAGAACAACTTTAGCTGCATGATCAACGAGGAGTTCTTTATGATCGACGATTACCCTCGAATTAATTAGAGGATTTTTTTCTAAAACTGGGATAATCACGTGGTGATCGTTACCTAACGGCACTAAAATATGATCTCCCTTGGGTCCTTTTCCAGTGGAAATTGTTGAGGTTGTAGAAATTGTTCGCGATTTTGACACGATAGGAATGCTCTTTGGGATTACGTTTGGTCTGACCAACGCTGGGACGTTGAAATGCCTATTATGACGATGATCTAGCTCGAAAGACACGAAACCGACCTCAAGGGGCGATCGTTTTGCATTATTTGACGACTCTAGTTCCTCCTCGATCTTGAGATTATCGAAATCAAGCCCAGGAGTTTCTTGCAAAGACGTCCCACCCGCGAAACGGATGATCACCAGAAAAGATATGGCCTGGAGGACAAAAAATAATGATCATTATTATTATTTTTTTAATTTTTGTTCGGAAATTATTGCATAGAAATGTTTTTTGCATAACGATAAGATAACGATAAAAAATTGACATAAGATATATAGCCATCTATTTCCATTTGTCATCAAACGGTATAGAAAAGGAATAATATATACATATGCCTTTCAACTAGACTTAGTGACTTTCGTCTGCCAGATTTCACAGGCAATGTTACCTGAATGAGATTCGATTTTAGCTGTGTAAAACGCATTTCGTAAATAATGTGATGATGGAATGAGAACGGAATAAAATTCGTACGTCACGTACATAGTAATCTAATTTAATATTTGATTGTAGTTTGACCAAAAAATTACGAAAACAAACGAGATAAATCTGCAGGCTGAATTTTAATGAGATTAAAAGTGAAATCACAAGCTAGACAAACAAAGCTGACAACTTTATGCAAATCAAAATTTACAAGTTAATATGAAATTATCTAATTCCAACAATTTTCGTTGATGCATCTTTGTACGACAAATATCAAATTAAAGTCACTGCAACACGCAGGGCCTGGGGTGTAATTAATTAGCAACAAATCATGGTCGAGTCATGAGACGATATTTGTAAATTTATAATATGGTCTTGAATATAATTAACTTTCATTCGGCACAAGGAAAACAGTCAAAGTTTAGTTCAAGCCTATTCTAAATGCACTTTATTGATGGTGAAATTTTGAACTTACTCACAATGAGTAGATGATGTTGTAAATTATCAAATTTCACTGTGAATAAATTACGATTAGGTTTGTGCCAATTGAACTTTACTTACAATATGTTATCGTTGAAGATAGTAGGAAAATTAGAAATATAGTATTATGTTCCCTTATGTTTCCTTTCTAATCCGATTTAGAATCTAAATCTTATAAAGCTTGGGGCTATGCTGTTGGGTGTACAACCTAGTACTATATGTGCAACGTTTTATATTTTTCAATCTTTTATTAAAATCTAATATTCTAAGCTATCAAGACTCACTTTGAACGCGAATCTCATGCTGCGACAGTAACTACTCGACCGACGTGTCAGCGTACCACTAACTACCAGACTCTTTTAAAACATACTTATTATAAATTCATTTCATTCAAGCACGTTTGAAGTATACGCGTGTATAATATCGGGGTAGCGACACGTTTATAAGTCTGTTATATGTATACTCGTATAGGTATAACGTACAACTAGTTATACAGGCAAGTGTATGAGCGCACAGACGAGAATGCAGACACCCGTAACTCGGTGGACCAGTTTTATTTTCTAAAGGAAAGACGATAGTCCATAACACATGCTGCGGCTGTTTCGCAACTCGCCAAATATGGAAAAGAGTTTAGTCTACAACTTGGAAGGTTTCGGGTAACCTGGATCTTACAGTACATAAATTTAATGACCTCCGCACGGGTCTCTTGGCCTTCGCCATAAAAATATTTGTTATTGACCTATCGGCGAAATATAATGACTTTTTTTTTCTTTTTTTACCCGAGTCTTATTTGCGCTACCGGCACCGCGCGGGCGTTACCGCAGCTATACGCACCGGTGTAAAGATTTTATTGATTTATCTGATAAGTTTTTTTAGTTATATCTGGAACAAGTCCGGGTCAACGTGTCAATGGTGTAATACGGGCTGAACAACTAGTCCCTAATTTATAGGGAGCACAATTTTTCTTCAGTAATTCATTCGTAATAATAGTTTATCTATTGCCCTAGCAAGTAAAGTCATTTCACGATTGAACTACTCCGGAAGTTTAACTAATTTCAGAGCGTGACGATGTAGATTTACTCCCAAGGCTATACTTATGATCAACTACAGTTATAAATACCCATGATTTATTAATTAACTCATGAAATGTATACGACTTCGGTTTAATTAGTTTCGCGAACAATTTTTTAAACAGTATGTTATTTCGAAGGATTTGATAACTCATATTGAAACAAGAAGTGAAATCAAGATTTTTCGCAGTACTTTTCATCACCTTAGATTTACATGCGAATTCTGAAAATGCTATTAAGTATAATTGGAATACCTAAAGGTTGTCAGTAAATATTTAATAGTGAATTTTTTTCTCGTAAAACAATAAACGTTCAAATTGAACGAGATATGGCAATTTCTGATATCCATCATTTAACCCTGACCCTGTGAATTCCAAATTATTTCATCCAGCTGTCTTCGGAATCATTAGATGTATTCAAACTAATTAAGGGCTTGATACTACGTACTGTTTGAACTTGGAAAAACATGATCTTTTATCTCAGAAGAAAAAAATATAGGTAATTGTCAGGCATCGGCGTATATATTACTGAAAATTTTCAGCAAAAGTTACTTTTCGACCGAAAGCGAAACTTTCCTTATCCCCAAGGTTACGGGAAGTAAAAAAAAAAAAAAGTATATTCTGAAAAAAATGTTCTCCTGGTTATTTTTAACGTATTTAATTCTCAAGGAATATTTTTTTCGTCACCATATCTCCGTACAATCAATTAGTCAAGTAAATATCAACTAATCGACATACTACTGATCTTAATCAAACCATGTTTCACATTCCATTTCAATGTAGTGTGAATAAATAGATTTTAAAATGTTAAATGTCATTGATCGAACAAAATATCCCACAAAATATACCCTTGTTATACGTATGTGATCACCAATCAGTAGTTAAAGCTATCTATTGTCTATAATACTGGAATAAACAGGTACAGTGATACGTGAAACATAAATTTATTTGTCTTTGAAAACTGTGTACAGAAACTTGGTATTTCATTGGCATTGAGTACAGTAAAACATTATATTCAAATATTCGAATCGTTCTAAAGGTTTGAATCTTTGCCGCGGTGCCGCACTGCAGCTTTCATCTGTGCGATATCTCGTTTCACTTCGTTGAACCTCGAGTCTCAGAACGTGACAATCGATTCTGTTCAAGTCTTGGCTCTATAAGCAGCTACAAGTTTTGCGATCAGCTGATCGGCTAACCATGCTTTTCGAAATTTCATTATACCGTTTTATCCATACAGTTTTGATTTCGTGGAGATCAGCGGGAAGTGTTATCATTGAATGATATCTTGATTCTTTTTTAACGATTGCCACAACGGTATTAATTCAAATATTAAAAGTATCAAAACCGTTATAATCCCCGGTAAAAATGCAGGTTATGTTTACCGTTCCGCGAGTATTTGTTACACAGAATATTATCCGACCATCAATTCGTAGCAAAATAACAACAGCGGAAATAATGAAACGTTTACAAAAAGAGAACAAGAACGAATTTGGAAAGCTTATCGAAAAGAGAAAAGTAAAAACAGCCAGAGAAAACCGGAAGGATAACGGTGGTGTACCGTGTGAGGAATCAGCGCTTGATTTATCTCAAATTAAAGCGCCAATAGACACAGAAGCTTACTACATCAGTAATTCGAAAAGCCATGAATTACTCAAGGTTAAATTCATAAGAAGATTGCCTTATTGTACTAAAAAAATCATTAGAATAGTCAAATCAGATTCTGTTGAGGTGGGTGAGAATTTGAAAAAAAATCCCACAGTTGTTGAAAAGCCCAAACCAATTATCGACGCTGTAAATTCTCAGTCGAAAACTGAAGCTACTAAGAGCGATGGAAATTTGGGCAAAAAGCCCCTACTGCCTTCCAAGATATTGATTAACAGGATAACTTCGTTTTCATATTTGGACAGTAGGAAAAATGCGCTAGAAAATTTGAAGGATAGAAAGCTGCTTTCCATTTCTCCTTATAGTGATAAAACCAAATTATCAATTCCCAGTGTTACGAGAATATTAAACAAGACAATGTCTGCTGAGTCTAAATTGAATTTGGAATTATGGAAGCAGAGAATGATCCTCAAACTGGGTCAAGAAGGCTTTGAAAAGTACAGCCAAGGTATAACGCTTGGTTGTACACCTAAGGTGATACATACACCTTCAATAGGGGTATTCAAAGTAAAAGCACCTCATGCAAGGAGTTGGATGTTCCCTTCTCTAATTGTTTAGAAAACAAATCTCTCTTTGATTTCTGAACAATTAAAGACACAAATATCCAGAATCCAAACTCCAGTTGATCCAAATCCTTGAATTGAGTGCTTTTACTTTGACTGCATCTAACTCTGAGACCCGATGACTCACAACTTCTAACTTTTACTTGATTCCTGTTTCAAAAGATTGGAGGACTATTGTAATGAAACTGATTGATTAGAGAACAATTTGGTCATATAATAGTATTTGAAAAATGCCCCTATGTGAGGTATATTCATTGTTGACACGGGTTACAGAAGATTGATAATCCACACCTGTGGCAAGACAAGATTGTGCCAATGTCGGACCTTTTTTTTCTTTTACAGAATTACTTCTTTATGGAAAACAGTTTCACTCCAGTATTCAGAATCACTTGACTCAAGAACCTTTCGAGGTGCCACCTACCGTAGAAAAGTCTTGGCAGAGTGTCCAGCATGTTTTAAAAGAAGTTAACGACGTACACGTGATAGAAAGCCATGCTGTACACTCGAAATTATATTACAGAGGAGTCGTCGACTGCGTGGCTATGTATAGGTGAGAATAATCTGCTGCGTCTTGCACCGCTTTCCAACTTCTTGTTTTTTGAATGAGACAAAGTTATTACAACCATTCCAAAAATTAAAAAATATCTCAAGAATCGATCGACGGATTTTGATAAATTTTTCGTCCACCATTATGATTTTAGCCAACTCAAAACTGATCAAATTTTTTATTTAAAATAAACGAATAAACTTTCAGCTAATTTAGATAATTTTCTATGTGAACTATCCCAAAAAAAAAAGAAAAAAACACCAAAACTTGAATACTCTAATTTCAGAGGGAAGTTATGTGTAATAGATTGGAAAAAGTCCGACAAGGCAAAGAATTCTATTGAAAGCACTTTCGATGCACCTATCCAAGTGGCTTCGTACATTGGAGCACTGAACGCCGACAGCAACTATAACTTCCAAGTAAATGATTAATTTTGCCTACCTATGATGTTATTTTGAAAATTTCTGTCTTCTTTGAATAAATCTGATTCTGGCTTTAGGTTGAAAATGGCCTGGTCGTAGTTGGCTACACAAATGGTGACGCAGCATCAGTCCATGAGATAAGTCCCACATTATTAAATAAATACTGGAAACTCTGGTTGAGGAGATTGCAGCAGTATTATGTGGATCTGACGCCAGCTGAATAGAATTCTATCATCGAGAATAAAAAGCGAAAGGAATGTGTTCATATTCGCAGATATGTGATTTTCATGGATATGCAACATTGTAGGAATGTGTAAACGCCTGCATGTAGGCAACTCAAATATCAAACCAACGGCTTTTGATTCCCACTTAATCACTGAGTGCCTGTGTAGAATCATATTCGATGTTTGTTGTAGAATGGGAAATACAGCAGATGAAGCTGGTTCTGCATAAACTACCTCAAAATAATCGATCTGTGATTTATCAACCATCACTTAGCAACTATATGCCTTCGCTAGTGATATAATAAATAGTTTTTTTTATTGAAAAATAAATCACTGTTGACGAAAGCACATTCGATCGAAATGCTGTTTTTTGGACCCTCAATGCTTGAGTCGCGACTAAAATACCGCGACTGAAGGACTATTTCATGAGAAATTTCAGAAGCACAGAAATCGAGAAAAATTTAATTCTCATATGTCCGGACCCCCTTAACGAAGTGTTCTTCAACCCTATAAGCTATGATAATCTCACCCCCATGTCATGCTATTCCTAAACGTCTGTAAACATACGTAAACAAGTGACAATGTAACATGAGGAAAATGAACACATATTCAGTGCAGAGAAAAGGTTGATGTACTTTCGCCAAATGTCAGATGGTAATAAAGCGTAGGTGAGGGAGACAGAGAGGTAGGATAACTCGAGTAGAAGTATTTCAGACGACAGGTATGATAATCCAGAAGACAAAGTTTTCATTTCAAAATTTGTACTAAAAGTCTGTCTTTAAAAGTTGTCTCGAAGCGCGTGCGACGCATAAAAGGAAATAAAAACATTTCCGAGGCTTATACCTTCCACGTGGTTACGAACCCTAAAAACAAAGTTCCTACGTTTTCCCCAGACTAACATATAGCAATTAAAACTTCATCCCCTCTACCGTAGATATCGTATTATGTAACTTACCACGACACAGCCTAATCCAGCCTAACTCCACCAGTGTATACATACGTGTCTCAATGTATACCTATACGTTATATTCTGATTATAGGGATGTATGTGTTATATATATGGTTGCTGCTCATAAACACTGCGCACCATATATATACACTTATATATACCATGAATATATATATATATATAGTGCATATGACCCTTTCGTTCCCATGGGGAGCATAAAGTAATGGTGGAACGGTGTACTGAAATTATCTTTGGTATGTCGCGTCGCTTCCACGTTACACCTATACATACACGTTCGATAGGTATATCTGCATGACTGTATAGGTATATTCGTGGGTGGGTGCAATGTACATATGCACCCTGTTCTTCTCTATCCTATATCCTCTCTACCCTGGTCCCGTTGTATGCGGCGGTGCTCGCGTATGTAAATGCTGTTTACACAAACGAGATGATATCGCGTTTGCGCCGGGGGCAACAAGCTCTTCATTAACGAATTCGGCTATACAGTATCCGATAAAGGATGTGTAAATTATGATCCTTTACGGAGGATTGACGGAAGTAAAATGCTCTCACCTGTATAGATTTAGTAGATAAACAAATGTCTGTACAAAGGATTTGTTCAAGGAAAATTATTTATTTATATATTTATTCATTTTATTAATTTTCATAGATTGGAAGATGGTAAATTGAACTCGATTCAACTTCTATGGAGGATATAACGAACGCACTGGGGTTGTCGAAGTAATCTGGTGAACCTCGCGTGCTGAGGAAGGAGAGAAACGCCTTTAAATCCTGACGAAAGGTGGGCATAAATTCGACTTAGACGCTTAGCGCACCTCTCCGCGACAGATAATTCTAAATCTCTCGTTAATCCCTGTATAATCCCTAACTAACTGGGGCATATTTTGAACGAGAGGGTAGATATAGCGCTTGAATGAATTCTAAATCTGATAAATCTTGGCGGCACACTCTCCCCTGTAGGGGAAAAAAAGAAAAAAAAAAAAAAAAAGGAAAACGAAAAGGAAAAATAGCCGTTATCCAGTTTGCAATTTATCTGCGAGCCCGGGGAAAACGCGGGCGGCCATCGTTCCGGGTCTTATATACGTACCTCTACCTACTTACTTTTCCGGGGTCTTAATGCGTTTTGTGCGAATGGCAAACGTTACGTTAAATTCCCGCACCAAAGACTCGGCCAGAGGGGGTGGAAATGGATTTTTATAAAGTAACCTAGGGGCGCCCTATGTCTCGGAGACTGGAAGGGTCGTTTATAATTTTACGTGAAAAATGAAAGCTTGAACCCAACAAACGGCGGCTTTCTTTGCAGATCATTCCCTAGTGGAGTGACGGCTTCAGTTTCGGCTGCAATCTTTCCAATTTATATGATAACTGAATCGTGTGGTTCTGCAGTCAGCGTGAAAAGCGTGTATATAGCTCTTGTGGCCCTTAACTAGCCCCTGATTTTAGCGGGAATAATTCGCCGCAACAAAACGCCGTTTAAAAAGAGAACAAAGAGAGAGAGAGAGAGAGAGAGAGAAAGAGTAAAAAAAAATTAAAAAAAAAAGGGCGCAATTTCACAGCCACTGGTTCGAAAACTGAAGAGGCGCGCACCGCACCGTTCCGCGATGAAACGAAGAGGGGAATGGATAGCACCGTTTCACGAAACGGGCCAGCTACACGGAGGGGCGTCTAAAGAGCAGTGTAGGAGAGAAAAGAGGGAATAGGGAATAGGGAATAGGGAAGAGGAGAATCCGTCGGAGAAAAGAGACCAAGTCGAGCTGATGTTAAATGAGGCTAACCCAACGCCGTGCCGAACGTAGCGCTGGGCGCGGTCCCTGCACAAATCGATTTTGGGGGAAGAAAGACGGAGATGAGCCGTGCGCCGATGAGCCAGAGCAGGACAAGTCTCCCCATACAGATTACAGATGCTGCGCGGATACTTCTGCGATCTTCAATCAAGATCAAGATCCCCGCTATTCCCCTTCAACACACACTCGACTATTTGACTTTTCCCAGGCCCTCTATGCATTTCGCGCTTACCCACAGTGTCAAAAAATTGGGTGAAATTGGTTTTTTCGACTTCTCTTTTTGTTTATTTTTAGTATCACGAGGGAAATCGAGACTCGGACATTTTATTCGGCGTCGATCCAATTACAGTGAAACTTTTTTTTGTTTTTTTTTTGTTTTCCTTCGTTCGTCGGGATTCGTAAGCTTTGGCGATTTTTTGTAATTTTTACGATCGCTGGTCCGAAAGTTTTTGGCATTTTTTTTTGTTTTTTTTTTTTGTTTCCTTGCTTCTCCTTCAACAGAGGTCACTAAAAAAACAACCAACTACATGTGACATGTAGAACGATAGAACAAGTTTTATACTGCTACCAAAATGGCAACTTTTAATGGGTCGCGTCTGGTTTTCGAAATGAATGAAAGCTGCCTCTTCTCGAAATTCTGAAAGTTTCAACTGTAATATAACTTATTCCAAATTGGCTCTTTGAGTGCGGACATTTCCAAGTCCGTGAATAATATGAATATTCAAGATTTGAACAATAGTTGACACTTGCCTGCCATCTGACTAGGTGCGATAATAATTTCGTTTAGTATATTTTGACATAATTTCGGAGTTGGCGGGAGCCCATTTCCAACATCCGCGCCAAAAATGAACTTCTGACTCGAAAGTGGGAGCGAAGTGATTTATTTCTACCGAGATTAAACTTTTCGCGTAGGTATAATAATTCCTAACGCCGAGGTAAAAATAAAATGAAACGATTTCACGCCGACGAAATTAAGCAACTATAAGGGTGTGTGTAGGTGAATATAGGTAGCTACTATACGTAGATACTGCCGGTTCGTTCCTCTCCTGCAATGGTGATCCTTCGAGCGTACGAAGGAGGGTCTACTGTTCCAACCGATTTTATAGGTGATCCCAGGAACTTTATTGCCATCCCCTAGCGCTAAAGCAAACTGAATTACACCTAAGGTCACACCAAGGCTGTTCCTAGGACGGGAAAAAAAAGAACAAATCGATTTTCACCGTCAATGAGAACCCAACGAATCGTTGCCTGTAGGTGAAAGAGGTCCCTAGGGATCTTTCGATCCTTAATGATCATTGATCGCTTGCTGATAGAACGCTAACCAGCTTTCGCCCTTTGTTAACGATATTTTCTGACCGCCTGATGCTTCGCAACCAAACTAACACACACGTGTACCCGGCGTAATGCAACCTTCAGGTTCGACGTCAGACACATCTGACTCACATCACACACCGAGCATCTCCACGATCTATACTGTTAACTAGGCTAGCTCTCTTATATCTACGCAATTCGACGCTTGCGTGGAATTCAACATCTGCACATCAGAATCAGGAGAGGATGGTGAACGTTATTGTTCACAGGGTTTTTTTTTTATTTTTTTATACTAAGAACAGTTGTGGTTTGATCCTTCGTAAAGGAGATGCATAATATAATAATATTTGTAGGTATGCATGAGTCCAAAAATTACAGGATTTGAATTTTTCAAAATATAATAACTTTGTAAGGATATAAGAAGGAAGCAAATATAGAACTGTTCAACGTTTTTATTAAAAAAGTAATTCGTCAACGTTTGGAATTCGTGGGGGGAAACGGCTGTCTTCCAAAATTAAAAATTGGAAATATTTTTACTTTCGCAAATGAACGAATAAAAACAACGCATTTTTTCTCTGCTATAATAACAGAGGGGAAGAATCATCAATTATGGTGAAGACTTCTGTAAGGCAACTTCTCAATCTTCCGACTGCAAACTTTTAGCTATCATTTGTTGTCTCCTCACTTCCTGTGCGAGAAAAAAAAGAAAAAAAAATTAAAAAAATTAAAAAAATCTACTAAAGATGTACTGGATTTGTAAATGTAAGGATAATTAATGATCTCGTTGAAAGATTATGTCCTGGTTCCTTTATTACAGTATTATGAAGCTATTCATCCAAGTTTTACTCGAATAATTGCAATCCTGATGAAACTGTAACATCCCCCAAGAGGTTTATCGATTGATTAATTTATTAGTAGAGTGGACATGTGGAAGAGCAGCGGCAGCAATGTGTTTTGAATTTCGTTCTGTTTCTAGATGCTACGTATCACCTAGTTGGTGAATTAAAAAGGTTTAAAAATATATTCAAGGATCTTCATCACCAGGAAATAAAATATTCAAAGGAGACAGCCTCGGCTGGTTAAAAGAATTAATATAATAGCTCTTGGCGAAAATTTTAATTATCAGAGTGACAGACGCAGAATGATCCAGACATTTAAGTAGGTGACTCCGCGGTTTAACTGCGGTTTAAAAAATGCCTCATCAACTTTTTTTTCTTTTTCAGAATATAATTAACATATTTCAGCGCAATGAAGGAAAGGCAAAGAACGTTGCGAGACAATGAAAACCATAGTCTCGTTTCAGGCTTACACCAGGTGCCTAAAAGCGAGAATTCAAGGCGGGCAGCTTGAAACCTTAACAGAGAATTGTAGCGTTGAAAAGTTGGCAAGGAAGAGGGGTCATAATGTGAGCTAATTGTAATTATTACACCCTGTAGTAAGTAGAAAGACACGTAGTTAAGTAGAAACTAAGGTAAGTGGGCTGTTATGCTAATTATCAAGCAGTAATTAGATCCAGTTAGATATTAAGAAAACTGACTATGAATATATTTTTGGCGCGAAATTAACGATCTCTTGCGTTCATTTACACATCTATGCATGCGGAAGCTAAGGGTTGGCACAAATTTTGGGAATCTATATAAACCTGGTATTAGGGAATGGGCTGGCCATAGACCCGAACAGATTAGAGGTCAAGGGGTCACGAGCCCTTTGAACAAGGGTCGCCTGTACACCAAAGTCATTATTCACTCGTCCTGGAGCAACGGTGGCAACCATAACTCTTCAGAATATTGAAACGGTGAACAGAGGTGTATATTTCTGACATTGTTTGACATGACATGGGTCTAGCACAGCGTATTAAATTTTTTACAAGTTTCATGTGGGGCCATTGCAGTAGCAGGAAATACTGGGAATTTTAATTTCCCTCGCGCGTTGCAAGCCATTGTTTGGACATATCTCTTTTTCTTTTTAATTTTTCCGTGCTCGGACGAGCCGTGGTCGGCTTTGTTTGCATCGTATAGGACGTGGCGGTTTTTATGCGTTGTAACTTGTCCATTTCGTTCAGTTTCATTTCGATTCCTTCGCTGTTACTGCGCCGTTTTACCGCTTTTTTATGGCTGCACACGGTCGATTAGGACAAGAAATTTAGGGACTCTAACGCCTTTCGTGTCGTTCTAACCAACGGGAAATACAGGTGCCTCTAACTCAAGGGGCGAAAAACACGATGAAACAAAGAAATAAGAAAGCCGCGTAGACTCGGTAGTATGAGAAATTAAAGAGTAAATGGTAAACGGTAAATTAAAAAAGCCACTCAATGGAGATCCCATGCTTTTTGAAACTCACCGTCACATTCCAAATTCAGAAGTTACAAATTTCTGTTCAAAAAGCCACCCAGAACGATAACAATAATCGTATTTTTTTGAACACTGAAAGCCTGTACGTGGATCTTTGTGGACAGAAGAGGGAAACCTCTCAAGATTTACAAAGACGTATACATATGACTTGATACGGAAAGATGGGGTCCATGGGAAACGAGTCTCATGGGTCGACAGACACGGCCGTAGGTCCGCAATAGAGACTGCTTACTATTAGTACAACCCGTGGACCAAGGGTCAGCTTAATCCAGGGTTTAGCTAGGCCTGCCTGTAGTATTCGACCCTGCTAATGGAGGGTTAAGCCAGCTGATCCACGAGACAGCTTCAACGCCTGTAGCAAGAAAATCAGGGATCCTGCTACACCTCCTTAACTATTTACGGTCTAGTTTTCTATGCTTGATCTAATCACTGTACCTGTACCTCGGACCAAAACCGTTTAAAATATAGGTCCAAGATCTATCAGCTTTGGTGATCTCTTTCTACGATTTTGATCGATGTACAAAGACATAACAGAAGGAATTTGAAATCATGAAATAAAGAGGGATAGTCAAGACGAGTCTTCGTCAAAATGAATGAAGGAGTGAATTCTTTTTTGCGGTGTCTCGAGTGCTGCGGGAAAAAATAAAGAAAATTGAGTAAGCTTTTCTTGCTTGGCAAGAAAGCCATGAATATCGTATGACAATCCATACGTATGTATTTCGCAGTGAATAGAATGTATACATAAAGAAAGGAATTGCGAAATTTTTAGGGCTGGTCTGTTTTTCTTAATGCGGTTGCAGAGCCGGTGGATCGATGGGACAGCGTCACGTATGCTACTACTGCACCGCACACTTCCCTTATCTCAGTGATTATTTCAGGACGTTAACAATTGGAAAAGTTTGGCTTCCGACATCCTGCAGCCTTCTCCATTTCTGCGGCTGGCACCCTCTGCACGTCACCCTGCTGCGCCGAGTCCCATACACTCGTAGCTAGTGGTATAAGTCTAAGTAGGTCGATGGGTGATAAATTAGATCTGTCTCTGTTCAGCCCCAGGCTCCTATCTTCCTTTTCCTATTTCCTCTTCTTTCCATTCCATGGATCCCGTTCACAGCGAGACTATCTCCGTCTCTTTATCTTTTGGATAATCTTTCGCCACATAAATCGCGCGGCCCTTTTCCCCGGTAATGGTGAATCCGACGAAACACCCTAGGAAACAAATTAAATACTACTTCAAGCCCCGTTTCTGAGCACCCCTTCTCGACTCGTTTGCCAGTGTTTAGCTCGCGAAATTCAGTGGAAATTTCGTCTACCAAGGTACGGTTAGCCCGGACTTCCACGATTGACGAAATATCGCTTTGGACTCGAGCTAGGAGTAATATGTTCCAGGTGACAGCAGAAGGGGCGCATTTTCGGTTTATCGAGTTGGCAAGAATCGATGGCCACACGCTCGCTCAACTGCGACGAACCGTGGCTTAGAACGTTTATTTTCGTTTTCAGATTCACTGAAGGCTTGTCGCAGTTTCTACAACGACTCTTCCCTCCCCCACCCCAGCCCTCACCCCATTTCAACTGAAACCATCGAATAGAAATCCGCGTCAAGTTCGCCCGCGTGCGGAACCTAACTCAATAATTTCAACGCGTGCGTGTGCGTCAGACTCGATGACGGGTTGCTTCTAGGGCGGTAACCCTAGTGCCGGAGGTTCGCACTGGGTTTCTATATATAAGGCGCACAGGGGTTGCTGAGGAATTCGGAAGAAACCAAGTGAAGCGATTCGCATCAGTGAATTGTAGGATTTCCTGTTTTTATTTCATCATTTTTCCAACATGTATTCCTGTGCAGAATATCATTTTAATATGTTCTTCTTCGACCTTGCTGGGTTATTATCGCTGCAAAATTAATGTGCTTACAAAAATGACAGCTCACTGTATCTCTAGGCGAATTTCGGTTTATTATGGATCGACGATAGCGTTCAGCTCCACGAAGCGAAACGTGATCGTGATAAAAGGCCGTAGGTGAATTTATGGGCTTCTAGGTTTGTGAAGGCGCTTCGATAAATCAGGTCAGAACTGATTAACCGTGAAGACGAGCTGCAAGTGAAGCCAGGGGGGAACTGTCTGTCTAACTAACAATTAAAAACGACGAGCTTCACCTCTAAACGGTTAATTTGGTGAGTAAATTAATACGATCGATAGCCTAGATAGTATCTCAGGGAAGCTTTGAAGCAAGAGGAAAAATCTAGGTATGGTAAAAAGAAAACCGTTGGTCATAAATTGGATAGTTTTTATCTGAAAGAAAATTGTATAAAACCTAAACCGTGGTATTTTGTATAAAGGGCGGGCTGAACCCCCATAAAATCTTGTCCCCAGCCCAGTAATTTTTGTTTTCCCCTTTTTCCAAGGCAAAGCGGCGACTGATCCTAGGGTTATTTCGATGGTATATAGGAGGAAAAGGTAAAACTGAGGTGGTATTTATTTTTATAGTTCTATTTCTTCGACAGGACTTTGTGCATATATATATATGTATCACCCATTTATATCCTCCAACCACGGTGTATATATATATATATATATATATATGCTATGTCTCGGTATACACCGCGGAGTACGTTATACCTACGTCGCAAGTTCGCGCGCCCTTTAGCCATGGTGTTGCGGGGTAGCCATGACAACGAAACCCCATAGCGCGCCTCGCGTACTGGAAAACCCATTTATCCTGGAAAAACATTATAAGGACGACGGGCTGCTGTTCTACCGCTGAATGCTACTTTCGGTGCAGTAGGTATACCCGGTAGCTATATACACCGAGTGTTTCATCTTTCCTCAATGCACGCGGGGATTCTATACGCGTTCATTTTTCTCTAAGCTTTTCCACGCTTTGTTACAGCCCGTCGAATAGAGCGGTGAGAAAATAACACGTGAAGTCAGAAATCATGGTTCGGGCACGCATAGGTTCGAGCTATGCAGCCTGGGGGGGCTTTGGCTTAACTTTATTACCATACGTCAGCCGAAAATTTCATATATACGTTTTTTTTTCTCTTCTCTTCTCTTTCCTTACCATCATTTCACCTTTGTTACGCCCAACACCTACTACATCACTTCCCCAAACCGGGTAGAGATCAACTTACGAATCATTCTCCTCGTTTTTCATTTTCAATCCACTCCCTACATATGGTATATACTTATATACCGACGTTCACCGTGTACATAAATTTATATCACATTTGAAAGATGTAAATGGGGTTTTATTCACAGTAACAGGACATTAGTATATGACATAAATATTCATTTCTTTTTATTTCATTTTCACTATTATCATTTTTACTAATCTGTTCTTTTTCCCAAATTTTTGATATCCTTAGTCTCACCCCGAAACATTTTTTTAGTTATTGATATTTGATTAAGCCTTCATAATTTTTTAATGATTTCTCTAGAATTATGTGAATAATTAAATTTTTTCACCAACATCATACGTCATATCAGTATTTTTATACAAAATTTTGCTAATTCATATGGATATTGATGATGAACAAAAAATAGAGGGTCAGAGTCGTGATTAGAAAGATAAAAAAACTATCCAATTTTGGGGTGAGACCAAGAATTTAGAAATGTACCTATAGTCTACTTTCGAAGCTCACGTATTCCTTCAAATCTAGTCATTCGTTTTATCAACGAAAGAGGACCAATGTGATATTCTTGGTATAAGTTTCAGATAACTACTGAGTTGACTTATTTTGGAATTGATTCATGCTGCGTTGTGAAAATGACATCAGGTTGTATAATACATGTTATAAAAGTTTCGGCGCAAGAAATAAGGTGTCCGATAATAATTGTTTTTTGTAAAAGTTCTATTTTGTCTGACCAATTTTCACCCTGTGACTACTCTTCGACTGTTACGCGTCTGCCAATCTTATCAACCCTTATCAAAGTAACACGTGAGTACATGTCAT
Organism: Tenthredo notha; assembly: GCA_914767705.2. NCBI lineage: Eukaryota > Metazoa > Arthropoda > Insecta > Hymenoptera > Tenthredinidae > Tenthredo > Tenthredo notha. Next base: position 7,085,458 of record OU611908.1, read on the forward strand.
TGCTATTTGATGTTACGCGTCATTGCAGCTCAGCGGATCAATGACATCTCTTTTCAGAAACTCCCTAACAGAACTGTCCATCACTCGTGAATATATCATTCGATTTACGTTGAAACTGGCATAAATCAACGGTCTACACAATATCCACACACACACAAGGTATACGAGACGAGAAAAAGTCACCTGTGTGACAGTACTGGGATGTAGATTGATTTGATTTTTTTTTTCCCTCTGTATAACAGCTTTATCTTTTGTTCTCTTATACCCCTCTATACTATACACAGGATATATTCGCAGTCGAAAGGGTATTCAGGAAAAAGGGCGAACGAGGTCAGTTCTTTTTTTTTTTTGTTAATAGCTCCCTTTCAGTACCGGAATATATATTGAGAAATTGCGGGTTGGTGTATGATATGATATTTACCGTGAAAATTTCGTTACGTAATAATTTTCACTTATTAAAGAAATTAGCAGCGTCTATCCTGCACTGGCTTTAATTATTTTTATGAAAATACACAAACGGAAGGGATTACGGATATATTTTTGAAATAAAATTAACACGGCGTGTAGTTAGGTAGGTACCTATACCTTATACATTTCGTGTTAACGTTAAATATTGTGCAAAAATTAACTCGCGGAGAATGGCCGAAGTTGAAAAACTATACCGAGTTTGATTTTCGACTTGATCATTATTTAATACTCAAATAAAATACATTATAAATGACTTAAACACTTGCAGGACGTAATCCGAGTATCGTATGTGCTTCTGGGTCATATTTATTTCATTCAAAGAACTAAAATTGTTCCACGCCCAGGAATTCTTCAGGGAATAAATTTCACGCTTAGAGTGTCTTTCCCACTTGTCATAGATGTATATATCAAACTTTTCTATTCGTTTGACCTATTTCAAAACGTCGCAATCTATTTTTCTTATTTCTTTATTTTATTCTTATTTTTTCTCATGAAAAATAAGTCGCTAATTTTCTCTCGTTCAAATTTAACGTGAAATTGCATCTCATCAGCCACCGCATATATGAGTAACTCATTAGACCTGATATGCAGAGTTAACACGAGCAAACACTTTCATCAAACACTCGACCTGGTTCGCTTGTTTTCCCCGTATATCCCTGCGCGCACCCTTCTCGAAAAACCGCTATTTCGCTAGGGATGAAGAGGCGGCTTCGCGAAGGGAATTTGCCTGCAGATTTGCAGTTACCTTTTTTTTTTCTCTCCTTCTTCTTTTTCTTTCTATAAATTGAGATTTTGATCAATAGCGAACGATCGTGCGAGTGTAAATACGTCTCTGACGTAAAATTGGGGACAGATAATATATACGTAGAACGTAACCCTTTCCTCTGATGATTCTGATATCAAAACATGGCGCAATTAACCCGTAGGGGATTTGAAACACCCTGCTTTTCATCCCCGTCCATAACCCCTGTTCAATCTTCCTTCCTTCCTTCCTTCCTTCCTTCTTCGTCACATGCAGGAGTCCCCGCGGGGTTGAGAAAGACTCACTCGTTGTGGGCTCCTCGAAAACCACGAGGGAATTACTAAGGATTACATGAAAATTCTATTATAGTCTTGCGGTAGCTCGGTGGTCCTTTTACCATGGGTAAACGCGGGGTCCAAAATATCCAGGCTAATATTACAAATCAATTATTATTGTCTGTTACATAAATGACGTTGGGTATAGCAGAGTTTTTGAAACAAACACCTTGTGTCCATCATTAATGCGGAGATAAATTCTCGAGTTCAATTTGTTAATTGCAAAGTATAAGACTTGCATTCAAACCGGATACGGACCGACTACTGCGACGGTCACTATTCAAGGACGTAGGGAGATGCTGTATAAATGGAGCAATTTTAATTAAGAAAATTAAGCTATTTATTCGAAAGTTAAGCAGTGCTTAGTCTTAATCTGAATACAAAGACGGCCGTTTATAGGCAGTATACTGTTCCCTTTCTGCCTTGGTATATTCGATTTCAAAATAGGGGTGTAGAGCGGTGGTTTAATTGAAGTCGAAAGTTTTGAAAATAAAAATTTCATATAATCAAACTGAACTAATTAGCCGTAATAAACTTTTTGCCAATATTAACTTGCAACGTTGGGAATCCTATGTTTATTCAACTCTTATATATATACCGAATCCCGATTAATTAGTCCTCCGTCATATTTTTAACGAGGTTTTGAATACGAGTTTAATTAAATTTAAGTACCAAAAAAAGTAGCGCTCAAAAGGACGCGCACACTATTTCAATAGTAAAAAATTATAACACACAATGATAATAATTATACTATACATAGACATTGTAAAGTATAAAGTGAAATCGATCTTTATACTTGAGAATAAACTCGAAAGTATAATACGTCAAAGGATATCGTAAGTGCGGGGGCAGCTGAGCCATCAACCTAGGCTGCAGACAGGGGTTGGAGCATAGTAAATGAAAGGCATAACTTAGAGGCACCAGATGTAACGGGTGACAAATATAATTCTCTGCATCAATCTGCGGTTTGGGGTCACACTTCCGTAGGGGGGGTGAAAATAAATTTATAACCACCCCACTGTGCGGTTTCCTATACCAAAAACGGTTCCATTTATTGACTTGGAATCACATAATCCTGGGAAAACATTTATACTATTCAAAATTCAATTTGTAAACAAATAATGAAATAATATTGTAAAATCTTACTACTATTAAAAGCACGAAGTTTTGTTGTAATCATAATTTTCATGGAATATGTACGGAGTACAAGTTCTAATTATGTTTTAAATTATTCAAGAAATTTGTACCAATAAAGTGGGTATTCGTTGACTCGGCAATAAATTGCATTATGAAATATGCTGGATATGGTAAAACGCAATTATACAGTGAATTTCATTGTATTCGATCTGTTTAAAGTTAAAATTTCGAACTGCTACCCCTCTCACCCTAATTTTCTAAATTGTATTATATTCGGCAAAAAATTTTGCAGCCTCAATAAGTACGATGAGAAATTTCTTCACGGTAATTATTTCGTACGAAATTTCATTAGAAAATGATTATTGATACACCGTATCTCACATTCTTAGAAGAAAAAAAAAAAAACTATCGCTTTGACATCCTATGCTTGCTGATTATCTAACTATGCATACTTGTAAGTAGACAACGGTCAACTCATCGTTTTTTTTTTTTTTCCTTTTTACGTACGTAAACCCGCGCGGCATATTACTATCTTAATTAATGAACACCCTGTGTATACTTCGGCTTGAATATCATGTTACTATTCATATTATTATAATATGATGATACATATATGTATACAGAGGCAAGAAGAGTTCAGCTTAACCTACTTAGACATTAAAGTTAATGTAGTATAGTGGGCGAGTTATGGTTGTCCTTGTAAAAAGTTTACGTAGCTTTTGGTGGTCGGTAAAGTTGACACGGAACCAGGTTTTTATTTCAGCCCTTGGCCAATAGTCACCAAATCACACGGGATGAATAACGACTAAAAGGGTCCCGGGTGACGTAACCGGACAAATGACGATCGTCGGCACTGTATAAATGAGGACTGAATTAAGCCTCGAGTACCATACGAGGGTTATACACGTACGCTCGATTGACGAGGATAGGCAAGCATTTATATGTGCACGCATAATGTGACACAATATCGTTTATACTTTGAGTATATATATTTATTAGACTGGGCTAAAAAAAATTGACTATTTTTTTGTTTTGAAAAATATAACGAGAATATTATTCAGAATGATAAAAAAAAATAAAAAATCGTGAAAGTTTGAGCCCTTAATATTAATCTTGAGAGGTCTATCATCGCTATTTTTGATTTTTAGTCATATATTGATGTTTTACGTCAGAACTGTCAAAACATTGAAGTGAAAAAATTTATTTTCGCTTATTTCTATATACAATTAAATTCCCTACAAAAAAGATCTGATTATAGATTTTCGTCAGACAAGCCATTTCCGAGTAATTAAGCTTAATAAATTGATATGTTTTTTCGATTTGACTATTTTAATTTGGAATTTGAAAACATATCAATTTATTAAGCTTAATTACTCGGAAACCGCTTGTCTGACAAAAATCTATAATCAGACCTTTTTTGTAGGGAATTTAATTTTATATAGAAATAAGCGAAAATACATTTTTTCACTTCAATGTTTTAACAGTTCTGACGTAAAACATCAAATTGTGACTAAAAATCAAAAACAGCGATGATAGACCTCTTAAGCATAAGATTAATATTAAGGGCTCAAACTTTCACCAAATTTTTTTTTTGTCATCCTGAATAATATTCTTGATATATTTTTCAAATAAAAAAAAAATAGTCAATATTTTTGGCCCAGTATAATATTTATGCATACGAGGTAATTCGATCAGACTCCTTTAGGATTTTCGTTATATGTATACGGTGAGGCGCCACTCGTGAAAGAAGCCTTTATCCGAAGGGAGGTTATTTATAAACTTATAATATAATAATTCTTGCATATATATATATATACGTATGTGACTATGGTGTACATTGCACTCCGTTGACCTGTAATAATTTCATGAATTTTTTTCTCATACCCTCGTAGAAAGGCGTTTGAAATTTGTTTAGAAAACACGGCCTCTGGTTGCATACTGCCATACGTGACTGGGTCCGTTATTTTTTACTCTCTCTTATTTTTTTTTATTTTTTTATTTTCTTCTTTTGTTTTTCTCTTCTCATGGGTTAGACTGCAGTAATCGTTGAGCCTCAACAAACTCAAAGGCTCAAAGCTCGTGCTTCGAACTACATACCTCATAACTCGTACAGTTATGACGTCACGCTTCTCAGTTGACCGACGCTATACGTGTTAGAATAACAATAATCATGCCACGTGTAGTCAACTATATTCATTTGCTACTTTAGCGAAACAACGAATTATTATAAAGACCAAATCTGAGGAAAGTCGTTTTTCCTTATGGCTAGGCATTTCGTTTTCGTGAAATTTGAACCGCAAACACTTATTCTAATGAACATTTGTGAATCCTTACATAGGAAGTAATTATATTAAAACAAAATTATATTTCTGTGAGTTTATATTCTTATTTGGGATTTTACAAAGCTTCGGTAAAACGAAAACTTTAGATTCGATATAGTTTGTACGTAAAGGATTTTGATCCTCATACGATTCGTTGATTGGAATGAAATCATTCCACACTGAGTGATAATATGAATTTTCATCTGAGATTATTAATATGGGAAGCCGGAAATAGGCTTTAGGATTTTTTTTTTTTACGAGTAGGTCAGTTTCAATGAGAAATCTAAAATCCTGACGTTTCAGTTACGATGAGAAATGGAAACGTTTGAAGTTTGGCTTTAGATTCTGACTCCCTTGCCTTTGGACCTGCAGATTCAGGCTAGATTATATTTAATTAAATCATCCTTTGATGGATCATCCTTCACAATCCCTCTATAGAATTTTCGACCTCGATATATACATGACTAATAATTGAATCCTCCAGGAATAAAGGATGTATGGAAGTAAAAAAATAAAAAGTGTATAAAAATGATGAAATGTCGTTTTATCATGTGTCAATAGTCGCAGGCCTTCTCCCTATGTATCTATGTGCCTAATATTGGTTTCATAAATAATAGACGAGTACGGTTTGATGCGATTACGTGGATGATGGTCATTAAACATTAAGACTATAACGATATAACCTTCGTTTTTAAGAATATCCCACATTCGCCCCAGAGTCTATCAGACTCCTCGCACCCCCGTTCTACTCTCTTGGGTAGAATCTACTTGAAATGGTTCTCAGTTTGGGTACATAAGTAAGTTGACGTCTATTGGCAATACGTAGACGGAAATGCACCCTTCGATACCTCATGTATATTCCATTCACACTTGCACCCCACTATGGAAAATAACTACACGCAGGCATCGCCCCCCACCCACATTCTATATTACACATACGTATTTTTTTTTTTTTTGAATTCAGCTCTTAACTCCGTAGCCACTTATCGTCTTGGATATAAAAGCGAGATGGAACTGGGGAAAACGAATTTGAATTTACACCTTCGAGAATTTTTTTTTTTTTTTCCTCGAAAGCTCAATGCTTCGTATCGAATTTATACGTGCTGCAGTGGTGCAGATGGGAACTAGAGGGTTTTACCCCCGGGGGGTCGCGACGGTTGGCGTCGTTTCGTTGACCCTGTAGACGCCGTTGCGTCGCGACGTAGTGCCAGTGAAACTGTGTGAATCCCTTGGTCCTCCTCGAGGTATTATCTTGAAGAAAATTCACTGCCTTTAATATAATGCAAATATTAAAGCGGTAGGCTCTGATATCGCGTCCTTTTAATTTTCCACAGTTCTTCGTTATCTAAATGATTCTAGAAGAGCTGAACGGCAAGCGGGGTAAAGAATTCAAGAAACGAACTGAGGATGGTAATTAAAAGCCCGTCGTGCTATATGCCACGATGCTGCTGATCGCAATCAGAGCTCGTTGCAATTAAAAATCTTCTTCAAGACTCGAGAGATAGGAAATACATAAATAAATACATTCAAAGGCATCTTTGATTTCGCGCCCCGTTAATATTTTGCCTACGTATTATATATACCTATATAAGGTATATGGTATGTATTTTATATAGTACAGGGTCTTTGACGCCATGAATTATGCATACTTTCCAGCGATATGAGTGGCTGAGTGATGGCAGGGCTTACGGCTTTGACGGCTCGTAAATTAGAGTGAAAATTCCAGAGTGTATAACGCTTTGTTTTATGAGAATTGGCGCGGTGTTAAAAATAAAAAAAATAAAATAAAAAAATTCCATAAAACAATGCGAACATTAACAGCACTGTCAAGCCGCTTTGTCGCGAACCCTTAGATTTGAAAATCTCTCCAACTGATTTAGGGACGTTCGAAAGTCCGACGTTGAACAACATTTTTTTCATCTCGTAATAATTGATTGCGAATCGGCGTGAATTGTATGACGTCTACTTTTCCCTTTGGAAAATTTGGACAATAATTTTTCATTGAAGCCGATATAACGGGCATTATAGCTACAATATTTCATCGAGCCTATAAAAACCGAATAGGAAATTCGTATTTCTCGACACGCATCTTCCAAATCGATCAGCAATATTTCACGCTTTATGTTTATTGGTTGCAACGCCGCAAGTTCTCGTAGTACTACTGCAGGGGAGGCAGCTAGTGCAGCTACGGTACACGGAGGGCGAAAATGACACGTATAGACATTGCATTATTAAAGCAAAATCAATTTCACTTAAAATTATGATATAGAAGACCCTATAACAGTCATACATTACCTTTTAATACTGCCTTGTTGTTCTTTTCTTCTTCTCAATTTCTATCCCGAAACAAAAAATCAACATTTCATTTCCTCCTACTCCCACAACTATAATTATACTTTTTAGCAATTTTTTTTCCGCTGTAATTTGCCTACGAATTCCATGTCTTTGTATTCTGACTTTAGACTGGGAATAAATAATCCAACAAAACTCGTTTTTAGTGAGTTTTAAAAAATTCGCATATAACGAAAAGTGCAAGCCGCAAAAATGTTCAACAAACACATAAAAATTGCTAACGCTATCATAGGGTTGCTGCTTTTGCATAGGAGGATTTGTTTTCTGTCGAAAACTAACGTTCAGAGTGCCGAAAGGGAAACAAGAATACAGTCAAGCATATTCAGTAATTATAGGTAAATATATTATGGTGTTGCCATAGAAAAAAAAAAAAAAAATCCGATTATGGATACAGAAAAGATAAGCCATTAGTGATTATATTTAATCGTTGCTTGAATGAACGCAGTTTACCTGTCATAATATAACTGAAAGAAAAGCTCCGATCTGGCATCTGTCATAAATTGACCCTTTCGTTCAGCGGATGAACCGCGTGTGTGTACCCCTCCTACATATACGTAACAAGCGGACGAGCACAATGCGAGAGCATATTGACTGAGCGGAAAAATTATCACGCTACATCGAATAATATGTATCGAGGTATACTATGTATGCGAGCAAATATAATATAAATTCATGGGAATTAATGGGGCGCACTTTGGCTAAGTACAGACCGAACAAAAAAAAAAGAAAAAAAGGGGGACACCTTATGGTATTACATTTTTTCTCTCTGTTTTCTTTTTTATTTACGCTTTTACAGCGATGCCTGTAGTTGATTTGCTCCAAGTGACGTCATCCCCATACGGAGATCTAAGAACACGCGGGCAAGTTGAGTCAAACAAGATCGGCGCCGTCCCAGAAGGACCATCGTGGTCCGCGAGGCGAGGCGTGAGTTGTCGAGACCCGCGGACACAGACCAATAGGAAAACCAAAAGATATTGATCCTGACGCGAGTGAGTTGATTCCTCAAAGCAACCCAAAGCCAAAGCCTGGTACCTACACACAGTTTCAGGATATTAACCCAGATATCCTTGGAGGACGTCCAGCCCAGTGGCGTCGACGCTTTGTTGCCAGAAATTCGTCTTTTTTTTTTATCATCCCTTCATTCTATGCGGCCAATATTTCGTGAAGAAATTGTATCTCCACCGATGCAGCAGAATTGTAGACGTAGATGGATTCATGGACCACAAATCGCTATAATTCTAACCGAATCATTCTCTTTTCTCTCGTTTATTATACGGTTTTCAGGTATATAAACTGCAGGTATGCAATATGAAAATTTATCTCGCAAAAAATTTACGGCTTTAAAACGAGGTATTTTTGAGGGACTGCAGTACGGCACGCGTCTCGAGGGAATTTTTTAATAATGCACTTTTATTACTGCAGTCTACTAGTATTTTTAACTACGTAGGTATAATTCAAGTCAAAGTTAGGATCTTTAGAGACTTCACCTCTTATATAATTTAATAAAAAATTCATTTGAAGTGATAATAAGTATTTAAAATTTGATCCGGATGTCGTTTTACAATATTATGAAATTATTTTTCATAAGACAAACAAGTTTCACCTCTTCGAAATCGTGTAACAAGAATTCGTCCAAGTATAGAAATTATTAATCAACTTAATTTGATTGTAAATTTATGCTTATAAAAAATGTCAAAGATCTTCCCTGACGGTAAGTGAAGACCACCTTGATGAATTAAAAGACATAATTATATAACCATTATTCGTGGTTGACTGAAACAATTTTTTTTTTTCCTTTCTTCTAACTAGCAGGGCAGTGAGACTATATAGGTCGGTGTTAGTGTTCGAAATTCAAACTAGGGGAGGACATGACTTTGTAATAGATGGGTAACGCGATCTTGAATTACGACCAAACGACGCCCCGTTGTTTAATGCAATTATTGCTTTTAGAGTATTGGCTCCATTTGTGTATTAAAGTTTAATTAAGTTTCGGGCCATAGGCACTAACGCAACTGTGAATTGCCACCAGGTTTGATATAGATTATTCGCTCTATTTCGTAGCAATGTCATCAGTTGATGATCACGCTGCGGAGCTGAGTTTATCGTTATTGTTATAAACAACAAAATGTTAGACTACCGTAAACTTACTGATACTTAGAGAAGACAATTCCTGCCACTTTAATCTAGCTCAGAGAGTGAAAGAGAGCTTGATAGTAAGAACTGACGGGAATTACTTCTTTCTACCAAATATGGTAGAATTTCTTTTCTGACTCGCAACTCTCTTGTTTCTCGTTACAAAGCAAGCCTATAAGGCGACGCGTTGAAAGGTTGAGGCATATTAATCTCTCAGAGAATTGTTTTTTTTCTCTTTTTTTTTTTTCTTTTTATTCCAGTCGAAAACTTTAGCTGACAAAAACTTTCTGTATACGTATAAGTTCTTCATACGTATACCTAGGTGTTGGTTTTTTTTTACTCATGAAATCGATCGGCCAAATGCGAAAACAAATTTGATGCCTATTTGCATGGGAGGGTCAGAATGTAGATCACGGTTGAAAGTTCACGTTAGTGGAATTTCAATTTTTTTTTTTCTTAAACTTTATGTCGAAAACAGCGATGGCAACCGATTCGTTACACGTATGTTATTCTGACCCTTATATATAGTTTGTTCGTTACGATCATATTGTACAGCCGTTGCATCTTCCGTGGTGAAAATATTGATTTCTTCTCAACGCTTAACAGCGGCCGTATTATGTTAGCCCTCTTTTAGAAGATCACACTTGCAACTTCAATGGGCCGTGTAATCGGATTACGGTACAATGCATCCGGTGCAAATCTCTAACACTGCACACATAGTACATCTGCTGTAGTTTCCACCGGCTGCATAGTATTATACGCCTTAGAGCTAATAGTATAAGCTTAGGCTTAATTTGCCAATTGGCCAATACACCGATTTCAAGTTGTATGTGAGAATCTCATTTTTGATTTTTTTTTTTCTTCATCGCATGAGGAGGAATAATTAAGGAATGGGTTTAAAAACTTTGAGTCAGGGCTACATTACTACACTATTGTGTTATCTAGAAAAATAAAAAAAATAAAAAAAATAAAAAATTCTTCGAGTCTACATAAACTTCCGGCATCCGTTACCTTTCTAGGCTATACCCAGAGTTTATACTGGTGGTGGTTATGTGTCTACGGATCACCGAACAACGGGTTCTTTGACGAGGAGAAGGAAAGCCTGTGTTTGAAAATTCACTTTCGTGAAATAACACTTTTCGGCCAGGAATGACGGAAGGGTTATAACTCCGTTTCCCCCAAAAGAAAACAAATCTCTTAATTTTTAGTTATTTTGAAAAAGCGTGAAAAACACAGACGTTTATTAAAATTAATAATACCAAGGATTTAAATATTTAGTTCAGTACATTCTTTTTTACTCGAATATGTCATGCATGTATGTACTATATCAAGGTATGTACACTATGTGCACTGGAGGTAATAAAAGCCATCTCTTATCGGTTGACAGACACAAAAGAACGACTACTGATAAGACTCCACATAGGGCTTAAAGTCTGAGATATAGGTAAAGCCCGTGTCCGTCAGGTGAAGAGGTTTTAAATATTCTCTCTTCTTTCAGGATAACGATATAACCACGTGCTGGACCAATCCTAAAGTTTAGATTCTACTGCTGGACTCCTTTTTTGTTTATCATTTGTCACTGGTGTGTTTACTGCAAAGGGGATTGTGGCCTGGTTCTAGCCATGGACAAGGGTGGTTTACTTTTTGCGTTGAGTTAGGCCTCGATCTCATCTCTTTATTTTTCCCTTGCTTTTCAAGTGTTTCGTGAGAACGGTTACCCGTTGTTGGTAAAACGGGTCTGTGCTACCGAACACGGCTCTAAGTGGATGACAAATTACTGTTTTGTACCTCTTCGCTGAACTTCTAGTCATCATATAATTTCTAACAAATCATTCTGACGTGTTCTTTCGAGGTTTTCTCTCCCTCTAACCACCATGATTCGCTACGAATTTATACCATAAATGCGGAAGGCGAGGCGCGATTCGATTTAGATTAAATCACGACATGACGTACTTCGTGGATTATCGTTCAGCCTCTGAGGTCTGCCTTCGACGTTTAAACCGTTTTTTCTTCAGAATCTGAGATAAACAAAAATCGGTTATCGATCGTTTGCAATAGAATAGAAGGATAATCCACATTTGTGGAAATACTCTGCGGCTGAGAAAGCTCCTATTTTCGTTAAACGTTAAACTTTTCATCCTTAATAATAATTATAATGACTCAGGAGTTCGGAAGTAAAATTCTCTTACCTCATTTTTTATCCTACACAATGGTTCTTTTGCAAAGACTACGCCGCTGTTTCCTCTGGGCACGGAAACACTACGCGTATCTCATTTCTCTTCGGCAGCTCGCCTCGCTTTATCCTTATTCGAACCAAGCGTCGCCCTATTCTCATCTCTCTCGTGATTCAACTATCCCTGGATCTCATACCTCTGTCTTCTTTCATCTCCCACCCTCGCTAAGTCTATCTCTCTATTCTACCCGCGGGAGCCTCCCTCGCAAAACTGGCGCCCGTCTGGCTGCCTGCCTCCCAGGCGCCAGCGAACCTGCTCCAATACAAGCAGCATCACAAACGTCATTCGCCTTGTAGTTCTACGTACTACGCGATCTCTCCCAACACGCAAAGGTATAGGTATATATATACCCTTGCGTATTTCTCTCCATTACCTATCTTCTCCCCCATTGCCTATTATTTCAAGGGTTGAATGTATACAAATGATTCCACCAAAAATCGCAAAAATGATATTTACTATGTAATAATATAAAAAAAAAAAAAAAAAAAGCTGCGCAAATCTCTTCAAAATACATCCACACACGAGCCAGATATGTGCGAATAGTAAAAAGTCAATATTAGTGACGCAAGGAGTGTTTTGATCATATTTCAAATATTCTCTTTTTAAAGAGCTCCATGCGACACAAATTTTAAATTTCTTAGTTTAAACTTTTCGATCTCATTTCTCAATAGAATTCAAAGAGATTGACGTTTGCCGAATTATTTCGTATATCCTGATTTGTTAGGCGATATTTAACGGCGTATAGGATCTTTACTGACGGTTTAACACTGAGGCTGGATACATTGGTATGATATTTTCCTGTAATTGTTAAATTTTTATTATTCGCAATATCTCGAGAGTTAACAGACAGGCTGTATATAGATATACATACATATACGAATAAACCAGTCTGTCTACGTCGTGCAAGCACTTGTTTGCCTGGTTGGCACGTACAAGCTACACGTTACTCTAGCCACGTGTTTCTAGTGCCTAATTAATTACGCAAGAGGTTATCCTGCAGACAGTGGTGGTTTTTGAAGACATAAAATTCTAGAACAGGGTGGCATGTGAGCGTATGGAGAGAAAGATCTACCAAAATTCATATATAGCAGCTACCCGGGTATATTTGTTACGTAAAACATCGTAATAAAAATAATAATAATAACAATAATGATAATAAGGTGATTGTTTTTTTTTTTTTCTTTTCCGACTTGTGTAATATATAATGCGTACTGAAAGAACAAATTCAAATTCAAACAAAATGTTTGACTAACTTAATTCTATTTGCGAACTCTACTACTAGGTACTTAGTGTAATTTTTTGTTTTTTTGTTCTATAATTAGAAGATTCTACTATATCACGATATTTTCCACTGTTATATATATCAACAGCGTTATACCCTCATTCTTATAACTATATAGTCTAAATACAAATAAAGTGTTTATCACATTGATCAATTCCCCATGATGGGATTTGTCTTTCATTTGTCAAATATACAGAGCGATCATATATCTATTTATTTACATACAGGTATTATAAATGTATATACATATTTTGGACTTGTTATTAACTTAAATATACTTATGAATGAATAACGGTCTTGTTTTTCGATCCTGACATTACAAGAGAGAGAGAAAAATGATGGAGAATTTCTCTCCACTTTCCCACTCCCCTCATTCTTCAACCCCATGCGTATGTAATTATGAAAGTTATTAATAATTGCCACGCTAGCTACCAATCAGAATTTAATTATCGATCATTAAGGCGATACGATTGCTAACAACTACTAACCACATCTATCGTTGATTAGTTGCAATCAGCGATATTTCTTACTCGACAGACCGTACTCTCCGCAGGCGTCTCATTTTTTTACTTCTCGCGAAAGAATATATAGAGGGGATGGATTTTTTATCAATTTTAGTCACGATCTAAGGAATTAAATAATTTTTGATCGAATGAGCAATTTTTATGGTGGTACTGCATACAATCGTCAATAAAATTAAAAAATAAGATAATTATTCCTCGCCATATGTAATTTTTATTTCTGGTCATGGGGTTGTGTTATCGACTCCTTCATCCATACTGGACAGTAAATTTAATGCAGATATTTTTTTTGCGGCTAAATAAATTTGTGATATCATCGTTGTAAATAATATTAGAGAAAATATGTGTTTTTGCATTTATTAATTCGTTTATAATCTATATGATAGAATGAAAATAAATTTATTGTAGATACAGTTGTAAGAATTAAAGGTATAAAACGCAGGTTATGGGCGCGGCTCGTTGTTCGCAAGCTCAGAGAGCTCGCCTTGCCGCGACGACGATAGCTAGAACTTCGAAGTTCGCCACTTGTTTCTTCATAGTCTGTACCTGCGTACTTGGTTCCACTTGGTTCAACGAAGTCCACCGAAGTTAGCCGAGTACCTACCATCAAACGAACGCGGCACTCCCCGCCACAGTATGAATTTGTCCACCGTATAGCGACGACGTGAACTTTTACGAACCAATGTTTTATCGGGGTCTAGTATTAGATCTGGCGTTGATTAGATAGGAGGATAATATCGGAACGCGTGTGTGACAGTGAATACGTTAATTATCAAATAATAAATAATTATCATTATATTCATATACGTTGTTTGAAAAAAGGAAACAACAATCGATAAAAGAAGAAAAAAACAAACAAACAAAAATAAAAGAAGAAATTTACTTTTAAAAACTTGCGACAATGGCGGCTCGCGGAAGACAGGTGGCTGCTGCCTTGATATTACTACAAGTTCTATGTAAGTGATTCATAATAATTATTATAATTATATTATGAGAAAACCTGTTCTATAGTATCGACATTCCTGCGCGCATCAGGGATGGGGTAAAGATTTGCTGGATTTTGAAACGATTCAGGTGTCTGGCTGCAGTGTCCGCGTTTAACTACTGAAACAAGTGCCAACTATATTTTTAATCTGTTAGATCAATTCACGATTTTGTATTATTTTTTTCTTCTCTCATATCTCTCTCTTTCTTTCTTTCTTTCTCTCTTCTTCAATCTTTTGATACTCGACGATTCCGTTTCGTCGAGACACTCAAGACTCACCTATATTCACTATTCTGGATCTTATTTATAATCCCAGACATTCTGTGCCAACGAAATAGAGGTTAGACCTTGTTATACTTCTTTTGTAGCTAGATAAGACAGCGTTAAATGATTAACGCGTGTTTCGAATATTCGCACTTTGTCATTTAATCAAAATTTATGAAAAAAAAAAAAAAAAACTTACTATTTCGCTTTCGGATATACTCGCGACTTCTTCTTCTTCTTCTTCTTCTTCTTCTTCTTCTTCTTCTTCTTCCAGACGTTTGCTCTTCACCAGGTTACCTACATTCGTGTTTACTTATAACACACAACCGAAGCTCAAGGTGCGCGTTCATTTATTTTAAGCAGTAGAATACAACGCTTTAGAACTGCTTGGGATCAATCGCAGTTCTTGCTTATGTCTTTAGCTTAAAAGCTTTCCTTCAATCAAATTCTATTTTATCTATTTTATCTATTCAATCTATTCAAAGCTCAGAGAGTATAGTTGACAGATATATATCTATAGATCGTTAATTATTATCTTTTATTTATTTTCATTGATCATAGAGTTTCGTCATAATAATTGCATTCTATTTGATATTTAACGTTTCAATTCACAAGTCTTTCATTTGTTTACTTAATGGGATCAAATGAAAGGTGTAATCTAATTCGCTGGCACAACGGCTAAGAGAATATCGCTCTGACATTAAGCGAAAGAATTCTTTTGTAGAACTTTTGTAGAGAAAAGGCGACGAAGAGTATCCTAAATCGGTAAATTTTTCAATTTCTGCACCTGTTACAAAAGGGAAAATTCACCTTGTCCCTCGACGATGGGTTCAACTAATAATTATTTCAGTTATTTCGGGTTCAAAAAGGTTCCGAAAATCTTTAAAGTTAAATAAAAATTTACCGGACAGTTACCTGGGCTCGTCTTTGTTCGTCGGTTATTCGGTTAGGTACAACGGCGCGGGCGCCGACGTCGCGACGGTTACTTTACTCTCAGAATTTTGGGTGTTGTACGGATCTCTCTCATCCCGAGGGATACAGCGAGTATAATAATAATAATAATAATAATTTACCTTAGAAAAATTTCTTACCTGCAAGTCGTAAATTTTAACTTTTACACTCAAACAAACTGCACCCCGTCGTTTTTCGTACTGCAATAGATATTCCGCATTGTTCTTGTTTCGAATTTTCCCTTCTCGATTTTTCTTTTCGCATTTTTTTTTTTTTTGGCGCGAAAGCGTGTGTTATAGTAAAGTGACGGTTACGCGTAGCCGTTGTAGAATACCGTTGAACGAACCTTTCACTTTTAATTCGGTTCGAATGTGTGTACAGTCTTAGCGAAAAGTAGTTCTCATCGTATACATCGTATACAATATATAGGTACGAGTCTACATAGTTAAGATAATTTTTTCGTCGTTATTTTAATACCTAACATATATGCCTTTGTAAATATCACAACTGACAATCTAATATTTACAAAAGTCTGAGAGAAGAAGTGATATAGAGATACAGCAGAGTTGGATCATAAGGACAGAGAAAGAAAGAAAGAAAGAAAGAAAGAGAGAGTTGTTAGTCACAGTGATTAATGAAAAAAAGAAGAAAATAATGAAAATAATAATCGCCCTCAATCCTATCTCTAAACTCATCGCGTAATTTCATATCTGATAAAAGCCGTATAGTAAGCTTATCAAAATGATTGAAAAATTCAATCGATATATCAACGACTACCTACTACTAGTGTGTTAGTCATAAAACCAAGTTCCTAGAAGAAAACGAAATTCCATAGAAAGAATAATGAGTCGGTTAAATCCGCGTGAATTATCATATTATGAACGTCACCGTTGCTACAGTCTTGACTTGATAGTGTCGCTGGTACTTCAATGATGTAGAAGATTTCGTGTGACGTCAGTGGTGGCTAGTCTGTGCGGGGGAGGGAGGGGGGGGGATGGGATTAAACGTACTTAGAGTAAATTAAGTCTCGCCACCCACGAACCTTAACGTATAAAACTTATGGATAGACAGACTCCAGGGTTATACACGAAGGGAGGAATTATGTATCGTGATTGTTATTCGTTTGGGATTATATATCTGTAGTGCACTGAACACTCAATGCCCCAATCTCTAGAGTCTGAAATAACATACATATATATATAATTTTTTTTATTTTCTACATTCGATTCGTACGATGCGATGATCGGCTCGTGACTAGATTGAGAAAATCTAAATTCTTTATGTCAATGCTATACCTGGTCATATTTAATTAGGTCATGCGTTACTACCAAGTCTCTTGGCCGTGGCTCGAATACCAACGTGTATAATATATAACACGCGTACATATATACATATACTATGTCCGTTTATTTATAACACGGTTACAGTTCATTCGACGATCAATTTTTTGACAAAAGATAATCATATAGCATAGCGTCACCACGCATATACGTTTATTTTTTTTATTCTTTTGTACAGAACTATATTAAGCGACTATATAGGGTAACGTGTGTTCCGTTTCTTATCATCCGAGACGAATCATTGTCCCTTTGGTATAAAAGGCATAATACAGGTTAGGCTGCCACTCGTCGACGTATAATAATTACGATGCTTATTCATGATTTTTGAAGGCTAGTCAATGTGGCATTGAGCTCAAGACGATATCCACTTGCACTTGAATACGTCTCACAGTCATATCTTAGGTTCATGTGTATATTCGGTGGCCTGCAAAGGGTATAAGTGTGTATTTTAGACCTCTAGGGGGTTCTCGAGGGTTTCATGTAAAACCTGTTCTCGGTTTATCCTGCAACCAGCAACCTGCCATACCGCTCAGACCCTGCCTGCGCGCACCTGTACGGACAAAGCGAACCCTCTTCGGCTTTTCGTGGTTGGGATACCCGGTTTTTGAACGTTGTAAAGATAATAGAATGCGTGTCTATAGTGCAATGCATACCGCGTGCCACGTATCCTGGTTCGTAGAATCCCGCCAAAAGGCTGAGAGCTTTGTTATCTATGGTTGAGAGTGTCGAGCCAAACACCTTAGCCGTGTTCTTAAATGCATCACTAATCACCTCGCAGTACTCATTTCTTATAAGCGAACATATCTCGCGTTACTATTTATGTATATCATAAGCATATTTCATTTCTTATTCATTCCGTATTTGTTATTTTTATTTATTTTTTTTATCGATTCTACTTAAGTACAATAATTTTACGGTTCTAATTCAACCCCATGTTAAATATACACAGGTATATATATATAGTGTATATATAGTGTAAACAGTAACCGAACCGTGTTTCCGCGTCACGGACTCTTCGCTCGCTTGGTGGCGAAAAGTTTCCGTTAGTATTTCCGTGAACTGAACTGAACTGGACTGGAATCGAGTTAGCTTTACCTCGCAACTGTGGGAATTTTACAACTGCTTTGCTGTTACAGGTAATAAACTACATAAATTTACCGGCAATACTAGCATATAGCTAGATTTTTACTGCGGACTTTTAATATACCAGCTAAAATGGCCGGAGCTGGTCAGACGAGGCGCGAAACTAACATAAGCGACTAAGCATCGGCGATTAACCGTCCAGGCTGCTTCTTCTTCTTCGTCGTTTTTTCTTTTTCTTTTTTTTTTCTTCGGCCTCGTCGACGTTCGTGACTTAATATTCATGTCGCATAAGCTTACCCTAGTGACTAAGTATAAGTATACAGGGTTAAGAGTATCACGCGACTTGCGTGCAGGTATAATATTGCGAACTTGAAGTGAAAAACATTTGAGAAAATTTCTTCTCATATCCGTTTCTCGTGGTTACTGCTTAACCTTCCATTTCGTTCAATTGATCATGGCATTTTTTTATTTTTTTTTATAATGTTATATACTTAAACCTCAGATCGTTATAGATGTGGTTAAAGATATATAGCACATATATATGTGTCTCATTCTGATCCTGTTTACTACGGATATGAATAATTCCAAGTGAATACGAATGATAATTATAGAGTCATAATGATGAGTAGTATACATTTGCGGTACAGATTCCAACTTTCATGAGAAAAGAAAAATATCTGCTGCGGTATATTATAATTATATACCATACGTGAGAGATGTGATTCAATGTTGTGATTGAGGACTGTTACTCAACGATTGTGAATCACGATTTGATTAAATATATTGCTGAATTTACTATAGATTATAGGAATAATATATGAAAATCCAAACTTCACTGTAAAAAATTTTTTGGACTCGGTGTGGTGTAAATGGTTCGGTGTAAATATTTTTAACACGGACGGTGTAAAAATTGCACTGAGTTCAAATTTTACACTACACTCAGTGCAATTTTTACACCGTCCGTGTTAAAAATATTTACACCGAACCATTTACACCACACCGAGTCCAAAAAATTTTTTACAGTGTTGTTACTTTTTCTAGCTGTATTCATGAATTATACAGGGTGTTACAACTAACTATGTCAATCCGATGGGTGGTGATAGGGGAGACCTTAACTAATATTTTCGATATTAGAACCCATGTGCGGAAAGTTGACGTTACCTTGATGAGAGGGATTCAAAGTTTTCGGCGAACGCCTGCAACGCTTGCTTACAGGCACGGCGAAATCGTCGAGGATTTAGATATAATCTAAGTCTAATTCAACTATTTATTAACAACATAATCAGGGTGGCGACAGACCTGGAAAACGAGGAAAACCGGGAACAGTCACGGAATTTTGTCAGTCTGAAAAAGTTAGGGAAAGCTCAGGAAAAACGCTGTTTTTTTAACCCTTCCTGGTCAACATGGGTCAAAATGACCCGAGCATCAATTTTGAAATTAAATCCCGGTAAGTACGCGACCGAAGAACGCAAAAAAAATAAAAAATTGAAAAATTAAAGAAATCGAAAACCCGAAATGACGATTTTTTTTTTTTAACATGTTGCCATGTGAATTTTGATATGCCGACTTTTGCTACATCTTCTAGAATGTTCAAAGTATTTTTCAGTATTTTTTCGGTGCAAATCGGACCGATGGTTTCCACGAGACAACCATTCAAAAATGGCTCGGGTGTGACCACGAAGGATTAATTATTCCCAATTTTGGCTATTTTTGAACTTATATATTGTTAACTTCAATTAGACAAATACATGAAAAAATATTTGCATAACATATCGACGGGTCGTAAGTAAACAGATGTATCTCGTCGTGTAGTCTAGAACAGACGTATTTTAAAAAAATTCTACAGTAAGTGTATACAGAGCGCTATACACGACTTGTAGAGTTTTCCGAGATACGTCTGTTTTAGCCTGCACGATGAGATACGTATGTTTCCTTAGGACCCGTCGAAATGTTGAAATGAAAGATCTTTAATCTTGAAAACCGCTGGGAATAATTTGGATATTCTGTCGATAGAGGTCAGAGAATATCGAAATTTGGTATGGGAAAAGTTAGGGTAAAGTAAAGAAATTTTATTTTCGCTTAAATTGTCGCCACCCTGATAATGAATCTAACACAGTGTTTCAAATATCACAGGAAATGGGTATTTCCGTCATTAATTTCGACAAAAAACAATCAGGTATTATCATATCTTTTGGTCAAACGAAAAAAAAAATTAAAATAACGCTAATTATAACCACACGAAAGTTATCAGTGTAGCAAATGTTCAGAGTGCCCCCCATTCTACTCGCTGCAAAGTCTGCAGCGACGAAGTATAGACTCCCCCAATCTTTCCATCACTTCCGGATTGTTATCAATAAATTGCAGCTTGGTCGTTTTTTTTTATTGAAATTAACGAGGAAAATACTTATTTTCTGTGATATTTTAAACACTGTGTTACATTCATTATGTTGTTAATTAGTTCAATTTATAGATTTAGATTATTTCGAGTACAGCTATATATATATTTCCTGTATAGCTTCTCGTATACGTTATCAATTTATTCCATGAAATTGTTGAAAGGCAAACTTGTTGCTTTTGCAAGCCGCGTTTATTATTTTTATCACACATATTTTTCCCTTTTATTATAATAATAATTTTCTTTTTTTTTTTTTTCTTCTCCAACTTTGCTCTCTTCTCTCGTCTCATATACAAATATTTACCAAAGGGGGGGGACTCTGTGTATAATTAATAGATTTTCGTATAGCGCCTAGTCACTTTGTTGAATAGATCATAATTCATGTGGTTTCTTAGGGGGTGGAGGGCAGAGCTCTTCAATAGAACTTAATTCGTGTTCTACGGTGATCCCGGCCCTATATTCGTCATGAAATATGATAAGGGTTGATTTTGGTGAATCGCAATTTTCCCCCAACTTTTTTTTTTTATTTTATTTTTTTTGAACGAATTCATTACGCTTTATTATAAACCTATTTAGATGCACATTAATCTTCGGCTGTATGCACGTGTCATACATATATATACTTATTTTATCTTATCGTTCAATTAATTCATATGATTTCATCAGACTACATCGTACCTAGATTGCGTCTCTAACAATTATCCCTGCAATATAAATGCATACCGTTTACTGTCTAAATATTTATACGCGAGTTATATAGGTATACATTATATATCAGACTGATACAGACTATAATAGTAAACAACTAAACTTCAACTTGATAATGGAAAACAGCCATGCATATACCTAATGCCATTGAGTGGTAGCTAAATAATTGAATTTAGATCGAAGGGTTGCTCGCAGCACCCTGCTTTCTCAATAAATTTCTAGGGCTTCGGGGGGGGCGGGAGGGTGCCTTGGCTACCCGGTAACACCCTGCAACCATCCCGCCGGGTTTCATCCCTTGTAAGTCTTCATTTCTGTTGGCTGAAAAAACATTCACTAATTCCTTCTTTTTTTTTTTCTTTTTTTCAACAACTTATTTATTGTATCAAAATCTTTTTTTTTTTTATAAAAACCACCATAAAGAGATAAAAAAAAAATATACAGTCATAGCGCTGATCGGACCTGCAGCTTCGTCAAGCAGTTTTTTTTTTTTGTTTTTTTATCGCTTGGAGTTGACGAAGAGCGATAATGCTGGTAAGATTTTTTTCCCTAAACGTTTAAGAGACTCTTGACTATTAATAGGCGTAGAGATAGATACATGTTGCAAATGCACCGGACCTTGTCATGGTAGCCGGTTAAGCTAGAACGTGAGACTAACCGCTATGATTTAAATGAGACAAAGCTCTGCTGCTGTAATTCAATATCTTAGAAATCTCGCAATTCTTAAGACTTTATAGTAGTATAATATAGCTGTAGCATAGTATGATACATATTATGTATAGTATATGCGGATTTTAAGACCTATGGTTGCATTTTCCATTGCCCTATGTCATCGAGAAGTTCAATTAAGATTTCTGGTTCATAAGTTGAAGCTTTAAAGATCTTTGAGTCCCACTTTTATCGCACTAGGATCGAAAGTACGTTTTATCTCAAAGCTATAGTATATCTATACTGTAACGCAATGCCTCTCGAGAATGACTTTATCTCGCGGAGTCTAAACATATACGGTACGTATTATTATATAAATAAAAAAAAAAGGTTAAACTTACGTTGTACCCTTTGCCTTGTGCTGCACACTATGCGCACAGTGTCACCTACTGTTGTGAAAGAAAATCTTTGCCCTTGGGTATACCGTGTGAACCAGAACTACTTCCGCCTTGCCTAAACTGTATAAGTATCCGGGTAGTCTTTTTTTTTATTTTTTTTCTTCAATTTTGAATATTCACGATTATTCTCTTGGTCTCAAAACTATACGGTGGTTCAGTATAACCTGATATTATTTGTCTATTTCACACTTTATGCCGAGACATAACTGTGGTAAAGTTCTGCGGCTATATAGCCCCCCCCCCCCCCCCTTCCTCAGGTATTGATCCTGTTTGCACGCCGGTGGTTTTAGTATTCCTCGCAGAAGTTTCGCGAGACGTGCTTCGCATGCTACAGGACTCTAATTGTAGATTCAAAGGATAATTCGGTCGCCTTGGATCCCCCAGGGATTTTATTCCCTTCCTCTTATTCCCTCAACTACTTTTCCGAAGGTACCCAAGCTAACGAAGTGAAAATTGCTGTAATTTTTTTTTTTTCTTTTTTCACCCCCGCATATTATATACCTACCTACCTACCTATCTACCTACATATACCTACCGATGTATCTGATTTCCTCGACGATTCAACAACCTCCTGGCACGTCTTCATTGTCTCGATTCTCTACCGATTATATCTCCCCCTCGTTTCTCTCTACATTGCAAAAAGTGATTATTACTAAGTAAAGAGAGTCTGCGCTATCTTTAACGCTATAGCTTTATTCTATTTAAAGCTTTATTACCGCAGGTCTACTCTAATAATTATATAATTTTTTTTCGAAATATTTGTGCTATAATACCTCGTACCTATTATAAGTTACGATACGATATGTTTAGTCTGTAGGAGTATATAATAGCGTTGCAGCAGCATTTTTCTGAGATCATTTTTTTTATTTTTCTCTTTCTCTCTCTCTCTCTCTCTCTCTTCTAGTCTACGACCTTGTCTCGGAATAATATTTACCCATCTTTACAAACCCGACAGTTTCTGTCTGGCACGGGTGTGTATCGTATAGGGGTGACGTCAGAGAAGAAATATGAAGAAGAAGAAGTGAAAAAGAAAAAAAAAAAAAAAAAATAGATCTAATCATAGTATCGTCTATTCAGTTTAGTTGCGACCCAGCGCAGTCGACTACCACTGCGGTAAAGAGTTAAAAATAACATAGTTGCTCCATATTCGCGTATAGGTATTTCTATATACACATAACTATTATAGATGAGAAATTTTAATGGTTACGTACGCTCACAGCTGTACCCAAGAAATAGTTTTTAATGAAAATCGAAAAATGTTCGTCGCCGATTATTTTCGTTTCATAAAATTTTGCAGATTGCAGATTATTTATCGATTCTGATGTTCTACGTTACATTATAAAAAAAAAAAAAAAATTCACTAAATTCAGTTGATTTTATTCTATACGTCGATTCATTCAGTTCAAAAATCTATTAAAGCTATAATTTACGAGTGAATTATCAATATTCCAGCCCGCGTAAAATTAATCACGAATTTATTCGATATGAACAGTTCAATATACCCCAAGATCTCGGAGATGATGCTTATTGTGAACTCGTACGATAACACCTCACCCTTGAGATTCGCCTGCGTCATAGCAAGACATTCGATACAGGCACGACTGGTTTGTACCTTTTGTATATGTAGGGTACCTATAACTACATCGGAAACGTAGGGAGGAACGATTTCTCAGAAAGGAACTGGAGGATTATGATATTGATATATATATATATAGGTATATATGTAACGTGTATATATCGTATTACACTGTAATAAATTTAGTCCAACGTAACGTAACGTAACGTAGTGATTCTTCGATTCTAGATATTCGTCTGTCCTCTCATCTTCCTTCTCTTTCAATTTTCTCTATTTTTTTATTTATTTTTTTTCTCTCTCTCTCTTCCGTGAAACAATGGAACGGCTCGACGGTTACTGAAAAGGTTCGAATTTCGCTGAATCAAAGAAGGGGGATGCAATCGATTTTGTCTAGGGTTTTTTTTTTTTATATATATATACGTCGGCTTACCGCCGTGAGTTTAACCTCGTATATGTTCAACGCGGTTTTTCTATAGTGTCATTGTTGTTAGAAGTAAGAGGCCGGGGGCGTCTGAGTGGCGAATACAAAGGAGCTGTATTACGTTTCCACTTTACTTTCATGAACGAGTGCATCTCTGAGACTTTCCGCGAAACCTCGCCCCCCCCCCCCCCCCCCCCCCCCCCCCCACGCGCGCGGTTTCTTCTATTAAAACAGATTTTAGCCT
Source organism: Tenthredo notha (assembly GCA_914767705.2). NCBI lineage: Eukaryota > Metazoa > Arthropoda > Insecta > Hymenoptera > Tenthredinidae > Tenthredo > Tenthredo notha. Next base: position 7,110,053 of record OU611908.1, read on the forward strand.
ACTAGATCCTAGGCCTAGTGTATCGCAGATAAAACTGCATTATATAATCATAAACTGTGACAAAATGCGAATATTCCTTCATATGTAAATGGAAATAATCGGAATAAAAATTCTGGTTTGATTTTTCTGAAACCGAGTTTTATTTTTTCTTTTCATTCTTCAGTTTTGCAGACAGAAATATATAAGATCATGTCCTACGTGAGGATAAAAAGAGGTGTGAATCATAATTGGCGTATCTATACTGTACCACATCCTGCTAAATTTTTTCAAATTCTATTTCTGACTTACGTTCAAAATTCAAATTTATTCATCAATTACTTAGCGAAACGTTTTATCCAAGATTGGAGCCAGAATCTCACAAGTCTAAACTAGAATTTCTAAAGTGTACTTTGCGCCGTAAACTTGTTCAGAACTTAAATTACTCTCACCTTTAGGTGTAAATCAGATTTTCATGACGTGCAAGTTTTAGTTTTCTCTCCTCCCCCCCCAAGGAAATCCTAAAATGAAACCAGAATCTCTATCAAACCGACTCGTTAATGGTATTTTACTAAATTAGCATCATGCTGAGATTCGCTTTGTTCATTATATGCAGCAAAGTGGTATTGATAATGAATGAGAAGACTGTGTATCTTAGCTAATTGAAAATTATTACTTTCCTCTTGTAATTGGTGTAAATTGAGACATCACATTTCGCGTATATCTCGGTACAATTGTGAAAGTTTAATTTCACGAGATATTATAACGCGATAGATGTAATCTAATTATCTTTTTACGGTATATAATATTTAAGTATATACATAGTAGGTATATATAACATAAACGTGGGTTGGCGTGGATCTTGACGGTTTCGCGAACGGAACTGCCAATCTTCAAAGTAATAAAACGAAGTTTATTTATACACGCTGGGGTGAATTAGTCGTGTGCAACCACGCCCTTACATAAACAGCATAATTGTGGGGGCGTTTGTGCGCGCATACCCTACTACCCCTGTTGTATAAGGGTGGCCCGGTTTATCACTATTGTGACAAAATGACTTCACCCTCCTGCACTTCTAGTCCAGGACCCTGCAAGGACACATAGCGTAGGCTATATAGGGATGTCAGAATAATACAGCGTACCTTACAACAACCCGTCGCACTTTTCCCATACCACGGACACCATTCATTGACGGCATGGGGTCAGATTACTTTTACCCCTTAGGGGTAAAAACCCGGCTATAGGTATAACCTTAGAATATCGTCTTGATGTTCAAGACGATGAAGATCGATCAATGAAAATAAAGACAAGAAATTACATTTTTTTTTTTTTTCTGGCTAGTTTCAAAAGGGAAAAAATAAATATAATAAAAGAAAAATTGACGAAATTGTTCTATACGGACCTTAAAGACAGGAGTATAACTAGTTCGAACATTAGTTGTAAATTTTGTGATGTATACACTCTTCGTTTACGCCGAATTGCCTCTCTTTAAAGTAGCAATTTTTGACTTCCGTTAAACAGAACGTTGAGGACACGTGCCAGGCGAAGAACACGTGGCCTAAGAGATATTGATTGGTCTGTTCTTCTTCTAAAAAACACTCAACCAGAAGCTAAGAGTGGTTAATAAAACCGATACGTGAAGGGAAAAAATAAAATAAAAAAATGAGACCTCTTGGGGTCTGAGTGGGTCTAGGACTTGAGACTGCACTTGAAATTTACTTCTGGAGTTTCCCCGTTCATTCTATAAACTAGCTACATATGCCCCTTGTGATATTTTTTTCTTCTTTTACTACGCTATAGTGCGGCTTCAATTTATCAACTTTTTGCTGCATCACTATTACAAAAAGAATTAAAAAAAAAGAAAAAAAACCAGAAGAAGAAATCTCGGTCATTTTTTTTTTCTTTTTTTTTATAGTCACATAAGGACGACGGATGAATTAAGGCCAAGCAATTAGCGCTCTGGCTTTTGGGACACGACAATTTCAGCTCGTTAATCTCCCGCGTGATTAATTAACCGGAACAGATTCACGCGGAAGTTCCGTTCATCCAGATAACGATTAACGACCGATACCCAGTGGCAAGGGATATACCTATATATATATATGCATATATACGCCTACACAACGTATCTATATACGTATAGAAACGTTCAATGACCACTACCCTCTGTTTGACGTTGCAGACGATATCAAACAATGACGTCATTTAGCAAAATCTTATATACTAAGCGTGCAGAAGAATCGGAATGACCAACGCCTACCGAATGCCTAAGGGCTGGTCATCCTAGCGGCTAATTTCAAACTCTATCGCCCTATTCTAACGCGATTCCGAAAGGGACCAGATTTAATGGGGAAGACCCTTCTTTTCGTATATCTCGCCTCACTGAGTAATTTTGATATATTGGGTATTGGCACGCGTTCGTATTTATATATATATATATATATATACAGTTTATCATATAATGTGGGTAGAAACTGGTATAGGGTGTGATTTCCGATAGCATTGCTCTTCGGGGACATTTTAGCCAGAAATAATAAAGCCTTGGGCTTGGTCGCAGCTAGGGAACTGCATACAAGTTTGGACAAAAACCACCCCCTTTACTATTTCCTATACCGAAATACGATCTTGTCCGTTCCACGTGTACCTATATATATATGTGTATGTATCTACACGAGAGACGCATTTATTATGAATCAGATATTTCGCCGAGTCTCTGGTGTCTCGTGAAAAATAATGACGCCGATATTTTTCACGTAATTCTTTACGTCTCATTGATGGGGAATGATGAACTGATTTTTATTATCTCCTTTTTATTTCTTATAACAAAAGCATTTCGATTAAGACCCATTTTTTTCCCAAACACCACCAATACTATATTCATATCCTTAAGACACGTCACCGCGTTCTTCCGGCAGGATGGATTCGTCGTGTGACATCAAGTACGAACCGAGGCTATTATACATATATACACGCTTGACATACGATGGATAACTGCCTTTATAATTGATGCGGTACGTTGTTCGGTGTAATCTATACGCGCGCCCGGCTCAAAAGGGGAAACCAGAATTGAGATTGACAGTTCATTTCGCTGGTCTCCACTCCTCTGGGTACTCCAGGTCGTCCGGGTCGCTGTTCGTATATATTTCTATATATATGTATATATATACTAGCGTGAAGGCCCTCTTCCGCTTGTACGACAATTATCCCAAACGTCTTCTCATTAAATTTGGTGAATATCGCATCGTTGAAGGAAACAGCGTGAAAATTCGCTGGGTCCAATACAATGGTGACAGTAGGCTTTTAAGGCCTGAGCTATTAGCGGTGTTAGTTTGTTCATTTTCGTAACGTATACGAAGTCGTTAAAGCTTAATTTAACGAGTAAGGTAGTTTGAAATTTAGTGACATTGCTTCGGTTTTGAAATTGCCAATATTCTCACGGGATTTGGTAAACTTTGTTACGCTGCAGAATTGGGATAGTAATGCAGAGTGCAGATGTGTTCGTATAGCCTTGCACCAGCCCTGGTAAGGGTTGTGAATATACTTGAGAGAGATGACGACGGACAGTTATTCCCGTGTGCGCGTTAAGCCAACGAGACCAATTTAGTTAAAAGGGTTTCGCTATTCATACGACGGACTAGTAGACTGCACCAGGTGATAGCCGAGCCTGAAACCATTTGCGAGTAATTTATTAGGCTTTTTACCCAAAAACCGGTGAGAAGATAGTGGGGCTCAGCTACTTGATGCAGCCAAGTTTCTTCAGCTCATAACTGATCCTACTGGCATACACCTAGATACGAGAAAACTCTGCTGCCCCCTGCCCCCGCCCCCTCTTTGTGCAACTAAATAAAAAGTAACAATTCCCGTATACGCACGTGGGGGGGAAACACGACCCTCGACTTAATCAGCAGCATGGAAATTTCGCGGTCCTTAGAATCGTCGAGTTAAGCGAATAAGGGTGCTTTTGCAACGCCGCACCGTATTCTGAGTGCGTGCATGAGAACGCGCGGGTGGTAATGGCTGCCTCTTGACTACTTCCTGTTATTAAACACGGTGGTTGTTTGAGGCTAACGTAATTTCGACTACTTGTTCATTCAGTTGATGAAATGAATTTGTAACAAGTATAAAAACTGCCAAAATAGATATAAGCAGTCTCTATTATTGATTGTACCGTTTCACTCTAGTCGTTTCTTTGCTTGTTCCGTTAGCAGCTTGCGGTTTTTATCAAGCGTCAGTGACCGGAAATAAGACGGTCCTCAGTTCCGTAATCAGTGTGAAAATTCATCAGTCCTTTAGAACCGTGAAATTATTGTTGAAAAAAAAAGAGAAAAAAATGTTATTTGTGATTTCTCTTCAGTCAAATACCATTTTGCGGTCTGTTTTGACCTCCTTCCCTTATATCCACCTCGTAGGCCACAGCCAGCGTTCCCTAACTTAGTTTCGGATTTTCTGAATTGGTACTGATCGGATAGCAGCCGGAACAAACCGAAACTGACTGACGTCCGCGGTCCTCTTTTATTCAACGAAATTAAATTTCGCTGAAAGCGCGTATAGTTTTGGGGGTGCGGTAGGGTCTTGAGTTGAATAATTCACTTCCAGAGTTTTTTTTTTTTCCCCGGACCCCTCCTTAACTCTATATCTAGGTATGTACGTATATATGTACATATATGCGGATATATATATTTTATATATTTTACTTCCTTCTGTCATTCTGAATTCCTCCTGCAACTCTACGCCTTATCCCCCCGTCCCCTATATGCGTCGGTCTTTCCTGTAATATTAGTCATCTTCCTTCGTCTCCTGAAGGCTCTTCGTTTTCTTTTCCCTCCCTGGCCCTCGGTGGTGGTCCAGACGTAGTAGTATAAAATAGGACGTCAATAATTTTCGCAAAGGTGTATGTATGAGGTATACGTAGTACGTCTACGTGGCGTTCCCATGGCGACGACAGACGAGAAAATAGGTATCAAGTTTATTTTATGCTTTTATCACACCCGGTAGAGACTAAAACTTATATATCTTTCCCTTGGTCTGCTTGGGTTCCATGGGCTAAAGCTAAACCCTTACGTTAATAATTGAACTCATTCTCTCTCAGTTTTTATGTCCTCAAGTATAAAACCATTCCTCCTCGTATTCCCGGTTGCCCTTTGTGTAAAAAGGGGAAAATAAATATTTTGGCTTGAGTAATATTCTCTCCACGAGAATATAATTGACACTAAAATAGTCGTAAAACGTATTTGCTTTACCTGATTAAGAAATAAACTGATGAAAACGCACCTTAGCATTAATCATTTTAATGCTACAATCATCAACTTCTCTCCACGAAAGTGTACTACTTATGCAATTGGGTTACTATACGCGATTATTATCCATCATTCATAATCCAGTTTGATGAAATCTGACAATATATCTACCTACAATCGTAGAAGCGTACTTTTTATCAGAATTTATGAGAACCTTTTCCATAGTACTGAGTTTTCTATTCAAACATTTATTATATGCATAAAGGTAAAGCTTTTACAACTAGTACCTTACGTCATTAGTAGAGTGTTCCGCGCTGGTGGTATAAAATAAAGGCACAGTTGCTGTTACTATGAAACTACGTGTACAAAACTCAAACTCGACTCAAACAGATGTATCCATTATGTGCTAGAGAGAAGAGCTCTTCGTGTCGTCAGCTACGACTCGGTAAAGAGTTCCGACAACGTTGGATTTTTATTTCTTTTTAACGAGCTTCACTTTTTCTACTTTTATTATCATTTAAATAATGCTGCAGAGTCTATATTGCTCGCGTTATAGGTACAAACGTTTACCCGTTTACACGTTCACACGTTTACACATTCACATATTTACACGTTCACACGTTCACACGTTTACACGTTTACACGTTCACACGTGTACACGTTCACACGTTCACACGTGTACACGTTCACACGTTCACACGTTTACACGGTCACACGTTTACAAGTTTACAGGTTTACACGTTTGAGCGTTCACACATTCACAGGTTTACACGTTCACACGTTTACAGGTTTACAAGTTTACAGGTTTACACGTTTGAGCGTTCACACGTTCACAGGTTTACACGGTTACACGTTCACACATTCACAGGTTTACAAGTTTACAGGTTTACATGTTTGAGCGTTCACAGGTTTACACGTTCACACATTCACAGATTTACACGTTTACACGTTCACACGTTCATAGGTTTAAACGTTCACAGGTTTACAGGTTTACACATTTGAACGTTTACAGGTTTACACATTTGAACGTTTACAGGTTTACACGTTCACTCGTTTACAAGTTTACACACTATACACCCCATGGGTGAGATATGAATTATATACTACAGTTGATCGTCTAGTTTGGAATCGCTCGACTTAATCTCCCCGACTAATCCTAGATTATAGGGAAATTAATATCGGTGAACTATGCGCCAATCATCGTGAGCTACCCTAATCGAGAAAGTTTTCTTATAGTCTTGAAAACACCCTTAACCCCCCAACCCTCGACCCTCGACCCTAGCTTGCAACCCTCGAAGAGGCATTGCGTTACCTCGATATCGGAATTTGATAAAATTCTACGCCCCTGCTACGCTGCAGAGATCGGATACTTCCACTTCAAGTAACATGTCACGAAGTTTGCTCAATCCTCTCCCTTGCCCTCCCTTGTGTACCTATCCAGTTCTTATAGGATGGGGATTCTGTGGATATAGGCAAAGTTGTACATACGTATACTTGTGCAGATATGTGTATATGTATTCCTCGTTATATACACGTATATAAATAGTATAAGATATATATATATATACACACAGCTAGAATAAGGATGTATGCATTAAGGGTGAGCCAATGAATGGCCTCCGGGGGTGGTTTGGCCAACAAACTCTAACTAACGTAAATAAGATGTCGCCGCTCGCACATTGAGCGGCTGAACTACATGGGGCTGCTTACAACCCCCCGGTATAATACGTGCGTAGACGTAGGCGGTAGTTCGTATCACGTAAAAGGCTATTCTGCCAGCAACGAACTTCTCTCCAATTACCTAGCTGGAATCTCAGCGGAAACTGTTTCTTTAGGATTGTCTAATCCGAGACGTGCTGCAAGCTATGACTTAATTCTGAGGGGTTGTCAGATTAAACGAGTTAGGCTACTTTGAACAAACCTGTATACATACTATATATGTACCACCCTCTACTTAGTACACCCACTCGATCTTAGAAATGGAAAGATTTTATAGAATAAAAAAAAAAAAACTTTTTAACATCATATCCCTTGATAGGTTTTATACAAGAATAACTTTGTCTTTAAGAAGTGCATTGAGGGTTTGAATTTGGCATAATATGTACAGAAAGCTTGTTATATAAATGCAAACATCTATGTTAGGAAACGGACAGAATGTTTAACATTTCCTAGCTATTAATTCGACATTTTTACTCACATTAATTAAGTCAATTTGCGTTTCCTGTTATTGCCTGACTCCCCGGTGACGGTACTCTTCTATTTCAGTTGATTCCAGCGTTAGTGTAGCTTTCAGCAGTGTTATATACCATATATACGTGTCAATATGACCGGTGACGTAAAACTATGTGTTTCCTTGATCTGCCTTTACTCCTTTAACATGGAACCAGAAAGATTGAACTATTCCAGCCGTAAGATATGTGCTAACAATAGACTAAAAAATAGTTTCGTTTACTTGGCTCAACGTCAAGTTCATCATATTACACTCAAGTTTCTGCCCTTGCTGATGTTGTTACCGGTTGTCGGTGGCATTGAGGTCTGATAATTTGCCTACGGTTTTATAAACTTCACGTGTTACATATCAACTTTATTCATAATTATGTAAATTATACTTTGGAGAGTATTAATTACGTATAATAACCGTCTACGTTGATGGTCGGAGTACTTAGAAATTTTTTTTTTTTTTGTTTTTATTTTTATTGTTTTGTTCAATGAGGAAGTAGTCGAAACTTGGAAAGGCAGTAGGATTATAAAACCATTGCGAATGAACACGGTCAAACATAAAATCACGACTTTCGTTAAAATTAACCGCTAATGGCGGAGACCCTGATGAAAGCAGAATTACAGCTTTCGCACGAGGGTCGGTGAACGAGGAACTTATGTAAGTGGCCCGTGGGAAAGAGAGCCTTTATTATATAGAAAATGTGATTTTTTTCTGTTTCAGCACAAGGAAACGCAGCCGAACTAGAGATATTACCGAACGGTGACATTCAGCCAAAACCTATTGGGTCCAGTCATCTGTTGACATGTAGGCCCAGTGTATCTGACCCAAGTTTGATCACCCATATAGAATGGCGGGATCCACAGAATCGCGTGATCGAACGACTCGGGTAATTAGCAATTAATTTACAACAAATTATACACAAATTTTCAACGAATATGTAAACCTATCAATTTATTGGATATTTATTGGGTTTTATTTTTTTTTTATTTTTTTTTTTTTAATTTCATCTAAATTTTTTTTCATAAAGTTTTTTTTTTGTTTTTTTTTTTTTTCTTTCGTCTCACAATATTCTACGTCAAACAACAAATACGATACTAATGCGAAATCGTTTGTAATTGTTGCAAGCAGATTAGGCGTCTTGCCGGTGGGAAGGCGAGTATTGATGAAAACCAACTAATTACAATCAAATCATTAGTAATTAAAGGTTTTTACTTAACTCTATATACTATTTAAACTTTGCCTACATTCGTAACGTTTCTGAGTTAGTGTTTTGGTTTTTTTTTTTTCAATTTACCTACTAATCGTTTTATTTTTTTAATTTTTTTGTGCATAGACAAATTTATACAGTGTTCTATGATTGCTCAGTTTTTGTTAATTCACACATACCGCTATATCAAATACATCTTTACACCCAGCATTTTCATTTCAGATAATATTATACACTTTAACACAAACTTCCGATTTTTGCATTATTTTTCTTCAATTTCATCCATCTTCTTCATTGCAATGTTTCTCATTCAATTGTTTTTTTTTTTCTTTCTTCTTTGACTTCTTTTTTTACATACGGGGTGAAATCCGAAATCGCTGCTACCTTAACGCTTCTCTAAGTGTATAACAGACGTTAGGAATTCACCCTGTATAGTATTTTCACACGCTGTCTAATTGTAAATAATTTCAAACCATGTTTCCGCTGTATATATAATATAATCTTTAACTCTTTAGCATTTCACGAACAGACTACTGCAGTATCTCGCAATTGAAATTCTATATTTAGCGATAAAAAATCTAAAAGCCTTATAAAAGTTTAGATAAGTTTTTGAGAAAAACTTTTCCCATGGTTTATTATAATCGCCATTCACGCAGATATAATTTGAACTAATCTAAACCAACCTAACTAGACTTAAACCAGTCCAACAAAGCCTTTCCTCAACATATACTTTCCCATCTATATTCATGCGTGTCCGTATTCATTACACGGTAGACGAATAATTATGCGTAATGCGTTGTCAATTTTTATAAGTTACACTCACACGTGGTGTGTGTTTCGTATATTTTACGTCTGACCATATAGTATAGACTGTGTGCACAGGCTTTAATAAAACTAAAACGTATCCTATCTTTGCCGATCTGATCAGATCAGGTAGATCTGGGTATATAAAGAGTTCTGCGAATAATTTGCAATTGAAAAATTGTCGTGCTTTGACTTTTTGACTAATAAATGTGTTCATGTGATTTGTCCAGTGTGAATATCATGCCAATGTACTTGTCAACAATCTATCGCCTTTCTATGAATCTCCTTAGCTGGATATCACTTTCCAGATTTCACTAACTAATATTCATAGGTCAAAGATCATTCGCGTTCTAATTATTATATTTCGAATTCCAACAGCCTGGTACAAGGCAATTCAAAACCACCGATGTACACTGAACTACGGGAAGGTAATAAATTGGTTCTCTTCTTGAACGCACTTCAAGAAGATCAGGGTGGCGTATATTCCTGCCGAGCTAACTTTGCCAGCACCGAAGACATGGTCCGGAACGTCACGATCCAAACAATTGGTAATACTTGTTGAATATCAATAACGTTTTCTTTCATACCGATGAAAAATCGAAAAATGAATGAAAAAAATAATCATTTCTGTCCATCAGTCGCGATTACGTGGGACGATGCGCCGTTCAATCAGTACCCCATCCTTGGGGAAGACTTCGCCGTAAAGTGCAGGGTTCGAGCCAGGCCATCACCGTCCGTCGACTGGCTGTTCAATGGAGAAGTAATAACGACCAATGAACATTACATCATCGAGACTGATGCCCTGAAGATAAAGCGCGTTCAGGAATCTGACGATGGTATATATACGTGCAGAGCATCGGTAACAAACACGGGACAACTTGCTGAGAGAGCAATTAGGGTGGAAGTTCACGAAAGGCCCCAAATGTTAGAAACTGATTCAACCGTTGAGATAACTGAGGGAAAGAACGCGGACATTCCGTGCAAAGCGATGGGAAAACCACCGCCGAAATATTCTTGGATAAAGTCTTTGACACAGCAAAATTTGGCAACTGCTGATAGATTCGGGGTAGACGAAGACACTGGAATTTTAACCATAACGAACGTGAACCGTGATGATGCTGGAGAATATCAATGCATTGCTACAAATGCGGCTGGTAGAGCTACTACGGTAATTCTAGTCTCTGTTTTGGTCAAGCCGAAGATCATGGAGTTTTTAAATGTGACTGCACCGGTTGAGAAGAAGGCTGAGATAACTTGCAAAGCTTTTGGACGACCCCCACCTAAGGTAACATTCAGGAAACACACCGCCGAAAAGCAATTCGTTATGGGTGTTCAGTTTAATGACGACAGGATCCTCCTGGAGAATAAAATAGACGATTTGACCGGTGAAACAACCGCCATTCTTACTATTGAGAATTTACTTCGCTCTGATGATGGACTTTACGAGTGTATCGCTAGTAACAAGGGGGGCGATTCTTGGAAAACTGGACATCTGACCGTTGAGTTTCCACCAAGTTTTGCAACCATGAATAATCTCACCATATGGTCATGGGACCAACGGCCAGTCAATCTCACATGTATTGCTGAAAGCATACCAAACGCAACTATTCGATGGCAGCTAAACGGCTATGAGATTGACACCGATCCACAAATCACAATGATTGGTAAAGGCCCGATTTCGACACTCACAATTTTACCACTTGACAAGAGATACTATGCCAGCTACAAGTGTATTGCATCTAACATCCACGGAACTCGAGACCATCATGTTGAACTTAGGGAAGCCTATAGACCCGAAGAACTTCTCCAAGCTACTATCGCAGATATAACAGCGACCACCGTCAAATTCCAGCTTGAACCACCACCAGAAATTTATCTTCCGATAAAAACACTGACTGTACAGTACAGAAAGGCGGATCAAACTTGGGCAAACGCGATGAATAAGACTTGGGCGCGTGGTGAGAACTATTTTGTTTTTTTGTTTTTTCTTTACACATCAATGAGATCTTGGGTTTGAGATACTTTAGATTTTCATCAGTGGGCTCTATGGTCACTGACTAAAAATAACACAACTTACCCACTTGGGAATTCACCGCTTTTGTATGATAATTGATTCTATACTGAGCGGACCAACAAAGAAGTGTTTTCGTTCACCCATTTCATCTATTTTTGGATACATTACATGTCTATAAGCTATTCAAGTTTCCAGTATTTTACCATATGTGATATGGTTGGGTTGAAATATCTCACGAATTGTTCGTCCGAAAGTTTCAATTACAAAGATTGAATTCAAAGGATTTTTTTGCCTTGATCCATCCGATCACACTCTCCTTCTATTATCATCATCACTATTCTTTTATAACATACTGCAGAAAAAAATTCAAGATTTAACATCAGCACAGTTCGGCTAGATTTTTATTTCGAATTACAAGTTCCAACTAAAAGATTCCAAATTTGAAACGGCTCAAATTCCTCGTCTGACCTTTGCGTTACCATTTCGACTCTTGGGGTCTTGCACTAAGTTTATATACAAATTGGGAATTAATATTGGGTTTTAGGTTCGCCCTACATACTGGAACAGCTCATCCCGGAGACGTACTACGATTTCCGATTCAGCGCACAAAACGAAGTCGGATCTGGAAACTGGGGAAAAAATCTCCACGAAAGGACACTCAGGCCATCTGTTCCCAGCGAACCAAAAATATTTAACAAACCCGGTGCTGGGTTGGATTATGAAATTTCACAGTATAGTACTCAGTACGAACTTAGCTGGTTGAATCCAAGCGACAATGGGGAACCCATTGATTCATATCAAATTGGATGCTGTCCGATGCTTCGAGTAAACGGTAATTGGGAAATACAAGGTGGCTGTATAGAAAATCTAGCCACAGGAACCAACAGACTTCGACATTGGATAAAGAAGTTACAGCCGGACACATTTTACCAAGCTGAGATCAAGGCACACAATGCTTTCGGATATAGTCCGCCGGGAATCATGAGGTTTAAGACTGCTAAGGGTGAGTAAAATGCATATATAAATACACTATTATCTAGCAATTTAATCATTTTCAATTTTCGTGTCGTTTGACGGAAAAGATTCGTCGTTATGAATATGTGTCTTTTTTTTTTGTGTCAATTTTCAGCAAGAATTAGACATGAAAAGAATTTTCAATGCTTGTTCTCTTCTTCGTATTTTTCCTTTTTTTCGTTTTTTTTTTTTTTTTTCTTCTATCTATATTTCGTCTTTGTGTTCAGTTGCTTCGTTTGTTTCTGAAATTGTATGAATATATAACGTCTGGAGAGAAAAAATTCAATATTCTTTTCATTGTCTCTGTTCGTAAAAGTTCGAATACTTATTTGAATTGAAACAATATATAAAATTGTTTTCGAGTCATTTACTATTTTTTATGTTTTCTTTTATTTCTTTCTACATTTCTTTCTTTATTTATTTATTGGGAATAAAAAGAGGCTATCACTTGTCCTGCTATTTATCTTTTATACTTATACTTATACGTTGTGAAAGAATATGATTAGTGATGAAAGGAATAATAATCCAAATTCCTGAAGTATAATAGTGAATTATTTTTGATACAAGAACATTTTTCTTTATCATTGATCAAAATCAGATGGCGAAGAACCTTCAGATCGATACCCGAACGGCGGAGAAGCACTTGGAAGCCGAGATGCTTCCAAGCTCGCCCTGTGCGTCATAGTGTCAACGTTAATTCTATCCCTCGTTTCATAAACAATTATTATCCCAGGCTGGTACTTTATTTTCCAACTATATGCATTCTGAGAATTTTTTTTTATTTTTCCCCCTGTTATTTATACCTAACTGGTACACAAGACTATTGTTCAGTTATACTTATACAGAGCGATTCTGTGAAAAATAACGCGCCTGAAAGGTAGGCTAACGGAAAACGCTTGAATTGAGCAGATGAAACATCGACGATTGGGTTTTATTTCCCGCGTAATAAATGAAACCCAATCGTCGATGTTTCATCTGTTCAATTCAGGCGTTTTAGGTTAGCTTTACTTTTAGGCGCGTGATTATCCACAGAATCGCTCTGTATACGTTACAGCGTGATCCTTATAAATATAATTGGGGGTAGAAAAAAAAAAAAAACAAGAAAAAAAAAAAAAACAAACAAACAGGATAACGATGGTATAACCTATACTAAATTAATTTATCAACGAGATGATAAGTGAAATAATTATTTAACAATGATGTAAAATAATCAGGATTTCCTTATAGTCATAACAAATTGATATTTTGAGAAAATACATACGGTGACATCTAGCGGCGAACGTGTTACAAGTGGGGAGAAAACAAAAAAAACAAAAAAAAATAATGAATAAATAAATAAACGCTGGGTCTGTAGAATGAATAAGTTTACCCCACCGCGATCGATGCCTTAAATCAAAATAATCAAAGATGAAAAATTAACGTAATGAGATATAATATTGGGTTACAGAAGTTGCATTAATAATTATTAACGTATAGGATGTTGTATAAGGTGGAAAAATACATTCCCAAGTCATCGTTAAGTAATTATTATATTAACGTATATAAATGCTAAGATATTTATTGTTGAATGATCATTTTTTTTTTTTTTTTTCTTTTTTTTTTCTTTCTTTAATCTCTTTCGAGGACGTACTGGTACGTTTTTGTTTCTTTTATTTTTTATCTTATTCATATACCAAATGCCAGAACTCTGTTTGGCAGAGAGTTAGTTTGAAGAAGATACAGACGTGTATTTGAAAAAAAGTCCAATTAAAAAAGTTATAATTATTTCAATTCTGTTTAGAATTTTTCATATATAATGTATAAATTATAATACTGTTTTGCGGACGCGATTAAATCTAATAACTATATTTATCGTTGTGTAACTGAAAACTCGTGTCGGTAACCCTGTATCGTAGCTATTAATAACGACGGAGTTCCTACGAGTGTTACCAGGTGATGCGTGTGTCGCTTGATCACGAGGTTTCACCTGGTGCCACGCTGAAGGGCAAACTCTAATATATGTGTAAGGTTTGTATACGATTTGGTATTAACTTATGGCTCCTACTTGTTAGTTGCTTTTGCGCATCTAATTGAGAAATATATATATATATATATATATATACCTGTATAACAATACCTGATAAATTGGTGCGTATACCTATTTAACTATTAATCATGAAAAGTTAACTGCCTTATATTGCCAAATGCCTATACATAATTATTATAAACGTATATAAAGAAAAAGAAATGGGAAAAAAAAGGAGATAAGTAATCTCGACTATAGGTACATCGAAACTTAACAAAACATAAAAAAAAAAAAAAACGAATCTCATATTATCCGTGTCCAAAAAAAAATATCAAATGACGTTTTTATTTTTGTTTTTTTTTTTTTAGTTCGTTTTTCTTCTATTTTCAATTTTGTTGGTTTCTGTTTTATTTTATTTTTTTGTTTTTGCCAATTAGCAGATATATCGACATATTTTTAGATAATCATACTTCAAAAACTTATTGCGATTATGAAATGTATATAATATTGAACATACCCAATTAGGTATAATATACATTTTCATAAAAAAAAAAATTTATGAAAAATATTTCGAGGAATTATACATTCGGTGTATAACTTGCATGGATCTTTATTATATTATACAAAGTAAGAATATATATATATTATATATAATAAAAATATATATGTATATACTTACGCACGAACTAAATATACATACATACATACATACATACGCATATATACCTACTATATATGTTAAAAACAAAAAGATAATAAAATAATTATTGTGCAAAATCCGTTTTTATCCAATTAGACACAAGTGCGGCTGAAAATGGGATATTGTGTGTGTTTTTTTTTTTTTTTTATTAGAAACATTAATTACTAAATTATACCTTCTTATCATACATGTCATGTATACGTATAAGGCTGTCGTCTGTGCAATTATATTTGCGTTTGTACCAAAGATTCGCATGTTTCAATTTTTTTTTTTCTCACTTTTTTTTTTTCTATCTAATTACCGTTCGATTGTACTCCGCGTTAATAATGTAGTAAAATAGATGAATAAAAGATGAATAAATATATAGGTAGATAAAGAATAACTGTAAAAAAAAAAAAAAATAAAACTCCAATATATGGTGTACAAGTACAGACGAAAGCCATTAGTCGTTTTCTCCAGTAGTTTGGGCTCATCTGAAATTATTATTAATTTTTTTCATGGGAAACATTTTTATTTTATTTTTATTTTTTTATTTTTATTTATAGGTATACCTATATAGTTTCGCTTGATTAGATTGAAAATATATGTGTTTTAGTGCGCATGATCTGTGAAATATTATTATCATCATTATCATTATTATTATTATTATTGTTATTGTTATTATTATCCTTATTATTATTATTATTATTATTATTAGTATTAGTATTATTACCATTTTCTCACAAATATTATAGCAATCTCGCATTTTGCAATCTCAATATATATATTATGTATACATTTTTCAATTATATATATTAGCTCTTAGTGAAAGTCGTAGATTATCATTAGAATATTTGTAATAATATTATTATTGTATACATCTATATTATTGTCATCTTACAACTATTGTTATTATCTATTATCATTATTTTTACTATCATTATTATTATTATTATTATTATTATTATTATTATTATCGATATTGTCATTGCTGACAAAATAATTATACTTATACGGTAGATAAAAGTGATTATACTATCTATATTCTTATGTTCATATACTATATATATATATACCTAATGTATTATTATATATGCGATATATTATTATTAAAAATAACTAAGTTCACACAATATAATACGCATATATAATATATACCTCTATATTAGCGTATATAAATTTAGAAGTTGAAAAATTAAGATCATAATATACGTGCAGCATAATGGCATATCGTTTTGTTAATTCAACTTTTCCTTCGATTTTGATTTTTTTTTTTTTTTTAATTTTCCTTATTTTTTTATTTTTTTTTCTTCTATATCTTGAACCACTCGATACACATATACTCGAATACATACTAATACTACTACATACCTACATACGAAATGAAGTAAACTATGAAAACTGAATATAAAAAAGAAAAAAAAAAAAAAAAAAACAGAACAATAATCAATCAGTCATTCAATACAGTTTATTGAATTGGCTGAATAGACTTGAACATAAGGTATCATTATTTTTTTTTTTTTTCTTTTTTTCTTTCTTCCTTTCTTTCGCTATCTTTGAGTTGCGTTATAAATTCGATTGCCGCGATAATGATACACGAATTTATTGGGGTTGTTTTTTGTTTTTTTGTTTTTTTTCTATAAAATCTGAAAAATGCTGAGTTCAATTTTATTCTCGTTGTATGAAAAATTTAATTCAATATATATTTCTTTTTTTTTTCTTTCGTTTAGTTTTGTTCTTGCCTGTTGGATATGGCATTGTGTAATAATTACTAAAGTACTATACTTCTCAGTAAATTATATATATATGGCATATATGCATATATATTATTACTATGTGTAGCCTAGTTTCAGTGACAATAATTAATATTCGTTAACATAATACTATTATATAATACCTATGGAGAAAAAAAAAACAAAAAAGAAAAAAATTAGTTGAAAATTCAAATGCTTTTACATAATTATTGAAGTTAACTTCGCGAATGAGACTAAATAAGATTAGATACAACAGAGAAGATGAAAAAAAATAAAAATTAATATTGTATGTCAAGTGTTGATTGAAACATGGCACTTTAAATAATTAAAAGATCATTATATGTCTTGGGCTAAAGTTGTTATTATTATTGCTATAAAAATAGGGGAAAGTCAACGAGTTTTATTACTGAATAATCGCGAGCATAAAAATTGATGATCTGGACAGGGCAGTTTTTTTAGCCCAAGATAAAATAATTCGATTTCGATTATTATCGAAGCCACAGGCAGACATGAATATATACAAACAAACACACACACACACACACATATGCAAACGCGTAACACTCGTATTTATGAAGGTAAATAGTTTCTTGTGGAATATATTGTAAATATATGAAAATATATAAGAGTATTCAGTGAAACGCTCGTTTTTATATATATATATAATAATATATATATATATATATGTCTTCAGAGAAGCCAGTTCAAATCATATCCATTTGTCGAAAAAAATTGTTATCTAAGATCTTCTGTATTTTTTTTTTCGTTTTTTTTTTTCATTTTTTCTTTTTCTTTCATATACAGCACGAATCTCTTGAGGGTGTAACGCGTTTCGCCGGCATACAGACAATCCAAATATCAAGCGATTCTATTTTATTCAGCATATCGCATGCTGTTTGGCGCGTTATACTTTCCAGAAAATCGCTCGGTATAACCGTATGAATATTATAATTTTATTTTTCACAAATTTTTAATGACATATTAATTATTATTCATTTATAATTTATTGTTCATTTCAATAACGCGATAGCAGATAGTAGTATACCGCTATACCTTATACTATAAATTTATTATGTGATCGATTTGAGATGGTTTCTTTGACGACTGTCTTGATTATTTTTGCTTGCCTGCTTTTGTCCTGTGGGGGATTACATCGCGACCAGAAACTGGTAAATATCAAGTACGTAGTAAATTTTTGTATCGAAAAATTGCAAAAATTGCAACAAAAAAAAATAATAATAATCAAAAGCTATTCAAACAAAAAAATTAATTATTGTTAGAATAGTCTAGCGTAGACTAACAACTATAATTCGGCTTCTTGGGCTTTTTGGCAATTAACAAGAATCTATCGCTTTTTTACATAACTATGTATACTATAATATGCTACATATTACCTACTATATCACTACTATTCATTTTTTTTTTTTTTTAATTATTATTAACCAACCCCTACGATATACACCCATACTACTTACCTATATCTAAAATTAGATTTTGGTTTGGTTCTGCTTTGATAAAGACGGATTTTGGCACCCTTTCAGGAACTAAAATAAAACGTGTTTGGTGATAACTTTTTATTTTCATTTTTTATTTTTTTTTATTTGAGTTAACCTTCTCAGATTTACTTCAAAGACCATGTTAAAATGATTTATACACGGTTTAACTCGTTATACCTTAGTTATAAAATACAGGGTGTAATATTCGAATATATTTTAGAAAATCAAAAAAGATAAAAAAAAATATTAGAAAATAATCGTAAGTTGAATACGTGTTACGATTTTTATTACCCTAAAAAAGTAAACGAACCAGTGAAGTACACACCAGTAAGGTTTTCAATCAAATTTATCATCGAATGAAAAAATAACAATCACATCGATTTTCATTATCATACTGCAGCATCGACCTTATCGTAATAGCATGCATAATTATATATATATATATACCGTGCGATTATGTGGAAATTACAGATTCCAAGCGCGCAGGCGCTGATTTATTCAAATATTACGACGGATGCCAATTTCAGACTTGTCACGAATATCCCTAGAGTCTGTCGGCTATTTGTTTCCGATTGTTGTCAAATACAAATGGCGGCAGACCGTAGCAGGAATAGGTTATGTTTATTGTGAATCTAGTAGACGACGGAACTAGGGATATTATTGTAAAGTTGGTAGAGTTGCTAGCGCGATTTTGCCGGCCAATGATATTCGAATAAATCAGCGTCTGCGCGCTTGGAACCTGTAATTTCCACATAATCACACGGCATATATTATATTGCAGCATATCAGTTCGAATCAAATCACCAAACATACTTTATTTGCTTTTTCGCACTAACTATAATGATATAAATAATTATATCAGCATCTATTGAAGATCATTTGACATATAATATATTTGTATATTAACGACATGTATCTTATTCCTTAAAGGTCCAAATACAGTAATGCAACACGAAGGACCTCTAATATCGAGTGCAGCGATAATCGGGATCGTCATAGCGGCACTATTCCTCCTGATAATAGTAATCGACGTTATCTGTTGCTGTGCTAATAAAACAGGTTGGTTTTACATAGGAAAATTTAATCGTCTTAATCTAAACGTAATTTAAAATATCGTCACAATGCGACTGATTGTTCATTTATTCATAATTTCACCATCATATTTACATGTTCAACCGTAACACTATAAAAAAAAAAAAAAATGTAAATTATAACGTTGCCTGAACTAGTTCGTCCTTGTCTAAATATTATGACATTCAAACTCGATTTATACACGTATCCGCATATATATATATATATATGTGTATAATTGTATATACTATATATCTTTAAGCACCTAGCGTATGTAAACTCGAGTTAAACGTCATCGCTGTATCTATTATATTAATATTTATATATCCTGAAGAGTGAGACTAATTATTATTATCACCGAGTGGTGAAATGGTGCTTTATACCATTCTCATGAAATTTTTTCTTATTTTCTATTTTGCAGGAATCATATTTTACGTGTGCGAAAGGTCCAGGAGAAAGCCCGTCGATGAGGACGATGCAAAGCTTGGAAGGTGAGAATTGAAAAATAAATGTTAATATTGAAAATTTATTCTGATTCATTTGCAAGATGAAATATATATACTTTTTTAGAATTCAGTTACACGTTGTGCTTTGGCAAGTATGGCGCTATCATATCATATAATATCATATAGATATACCGATCATTCATTTATTCGATTCATATCAAATTTTCAACCTTAGATATATACATTACGCTTTATCATTTTTATATTTATGTATTAGGGTGCAATCTACTCCTACCACTCTAAACCTTAGGTTTTTTTTTCACACGAAACAAATCCTGCCAAACAAAAGCCACTATTATATCTCAATTCTTTAAGATATGACGGAAAACTAGTTTTCTTACCCCGCGTGCGTAAAGTTCGAGCTGAAAGAAACAAACGTTTTGAGTGGTGGCAGTGGAAAAAAAAAAAAATATATATATATGATGTAGATTTTTTCGTTAGACATACCCTAGTATATATTATACATATGGGGTATTCCATAGCGAACTGACCTAGGCCTGACCCTCGACCTCTCGGATTCGGATCACGTTTTTTTTTTATGTTATCGCCGAAATTTTATAATCATAAGTAAATCGTACGATTTAAAAAAAATTAAAATAAAAAAATCTGAGTCATTTTTAGAGTTGGGACAATGACGTAAAAAATCTTGATTCGGTATGGTATGCCCCATATATTAAATATCTATTTAAATAAACGATGATTTTAACCAACATAAACATAGGCATTAGAGTTACATACGTGTCATTGATTCGTATAAATATTTCTAATCAAATAACGGCGTAATCCTCTCAAATATGAAATCTGAATATTTCGGCGCAAGACGTACTGCTGATTACGTATTACGTAACCTCGACATTTTTAAGTTTACTTAATAAAGCAAATTCGAGTGTCGTAAGAAGCGAAGAATTGGTTAATAACGAGTGGGCGTCAGTTGTCGTATGCCATTTTTTGAATAATAATTCAACTCTTCGCATATTTTAACCCACTGTAAGAAAAGAAAAAAAATATGACTTAAAATAGATTATAGATTTTTCATGTTTTTCTTTTTCTTCTTCTTCTTTCTTGATACCATATAGTCTGTACGGTTGGCGGTTTCCATTGCCGTATTGTGACCAAAAAATGGCCAATGTCGCCGGTGTAACAGCGATCCAAGAGTCGGGCAGTGGAAAAAATACGATTAAATTAGTCAAACATACCGTTATGTAAGAATGAATATTATTCAAATTGGCATGAATTTATTTCTTTAATTATTGTTCACACGTATCCTGTATACTATATACCTATTATATACGTATAATACATATATTTATATATACCGAGAGTTTTCTGTAACACCGGACACCCCCTTCCTTCGTCAAAACTAATAGAGGTTACATACCGCGTTCGTAAGGTTCGTTCGGGACGGGATGGCAATGCCACATACAGTCTATCCCCTCCTGTCTTTGAGCCCCACGCACGCGGTATGTACCTGTGTTGGTTTTGCCGTAGTAAGGGGGCGTCCGGTGTTACAGAAAACTCTCGGTATATATGCCTATATTCAGCATGTATCTTTCTCATTTAAATTACATACCTAATTGTGCTTGAAACACCAGGTCATTAACATACAATATTATTCCTTAAATATGACAATTAAAGGATAAACTAATTGACGAAATATTTTGTTATGAAGTTCATTTTAATAAAACGGTAGAGATATTAACTACGCCGCATCTGCTGGCTGATAAAAATTAGCATGTATTATCTCTTAATTAGTTTATATTCGCCTATAACGCCCGCCGCCAACCATCTTTATTTAATTTCAGCCAATTTAATTTCAATACTTAATTAGCCTCCAGATATCATTAGTCCGCTCATTATCGCTAAATAAATAATATGCTCAAGCTTTCGCAATGTTGCATGGATTTTTTCGGTTACCATATTTAACTGTATACGATCATAACAATTCGGTAATGCGAAATAAGTTATTTTTCGCACTGTTTGATTACCGCTATACCTACTGTTACTCAGTTAACAACGAAGATCTCTAGATACAGTTTCAGTATGGTTTAAATTTCGTGTTGAAATTTCTTTTGTCCTTTTTGACAAAAGTCTATAATTTTATATGAGTAAAATGAACTTGATTAAACCTAAATCCAGCAACGAAACGCATTTCTATAAGTTATCGACTTTGAAAGTTCAAATGTAAATTTCTGAGTCATATAGCACAGTCTGGCGAACTTATACTCTTGTATATGCAGTACCTACTTCTTAAGCAAATAATCGATCGAATTCGCCTCGGCTTTTAACCTTCAGACATCTTTTTGGCACACGATAATATACAGAGGTCGGTTTGGAAAACAGAGATAAAACAGCTCTGATGTATTTTATACATACTAATAATTATTCCAAAGATCCATCTCACGAACTTATTACTTTTCTGCCCGATAAAAAATTATTTATATCATATATAAATTGCTTCGGAATATATTCAAATATTGTTGAATAGTTATTATTTGCGTAAGACAAACTATCTTTGGGTATTTTCCCTGTGAACAATGAAAACAAAAAAAACAAAAAAAAACCGTTATTTTGGCTAGGGACATTTTAAAGATTTTTATACAACGCTAGCATGTTTCACTAGTTTTTCATACTCGATATCGTTACACAAAATAGCTGTTTGCGCGTCAATCGCAGGGTAACAGTACAAATAAACGCACTTTAAACTCCTAGGACTGAAAAGTGCGTCTTATATTGTACTCCGCGCATGCACAGTGGCTTTCGACCTCGTGACGTTATTGCACGTAGTCCGTTCACTTTGTGTACCGGATCGAGCATAAACTTGTAAACCATGCTTTTTCACCACACCTGCACGGAAAGTACGACTTTCGGCCCCTCGCGTGAGCGGGAAGTCGTACTTTCCGATGCCAGGGGGTGGTGAAAAATAGTATACCTCACACGGGAGTGAAAAAGGCCATCCCAAACTGCGTTTTTAACACCCTCGCCTTCGGCTCGGGTATCAATCTCGCACGCAGTTTGGGTTAGCCTACTTTCCCTCCCTAGGTGAGTAATATACTATTGTTGTATAAAGTATAATGTGCACCATGGAGGCAAAAGGTTACGTTGAGCGTTCAAAAAATACCTACTTTCCCTCCTTAGTACAAAATGTACTATTTTTTCCTCGGTCTCTGGGCACGTTTAAGATCTAAAATTTACAAAATTCGATAATCAATAACATATACACCATGTAGTTTATGCAAAGAATTTTTTTTGCGGCGGTTTCTTTGCTGTTTAAAAGAAGAACAAAAAAAGGTGGCACAATTGTTTCGTTTCTCTTGAAAATTTATCTTCATTTCTTTTTTTTTTTCCATAAATTTTCGCATGATGCACGCATTGGATGTCGCATCAATATGTAATTCAATTTGTTGTAATCACGTGATAAAAATTGATCAGAAACTAATAAAGTTTATCTTGAAAATTTTTCCAGAGAAGAAAAGGAGCCTCTTAGAGAAGAGAAAAAAATAACACCAATAATCGACTCGGGTCTTCGACGAGAAACATCAGTGAATTTCAATGGTAAAACATCAGTATCGAAAACTGGGTTTGTTGGAAAAGACTCGGCCGTCTAGATATTCTTCCGGCGTACTAGGTTGTGAATTATTTTTCTATAATCCGCAATTTCACATATTTTGAAGATAATTTTTTTGGCCTGATCTTCGCCGAAGATCAGACCTGGCACAAATCACGCGATGCACCAACCACATCGATTAATCGAACTTCTTTGAAAAAATAAAATTAGAAAAAAAAAAAAAAACGCTCAAGTATTTGAAAGCTTCTTATTGTAACGATTGTCAGATTCGTTGATTAATTTCAAAAATTTCATTGCTTTATAGTATAATCACTATAGTTGTAATAACTAAGAAGAAAATAACAGATTTTAAAAAGCACGTAATTAACTCATCAAAAATTTCTTTTTCAATTGTCTATAACGCTGTCCGATATTAGTTAATATATTTTAAAGATGGCCTGCAAAGTCTGTGGAAAAAAAAAACAAAAAAAAATTAATATAAACTAAAATTGAATTACAGATTTTCGGATAGTTGATAAATCTTTAATTATAAAGTATATGAAACTCTTGAAGTTTGATATTGAATATAAAGAATTAATGAAATATTCGTCGTAGTGATACTACTAGGTGAAAAAAAAAAAACAAAAAACAAAAAAAAAACAAAAATTAAACTTAGTGGAGACATATTAGATCTATTGCAATATAGAGGCTTTTGAAGAAAAAGATTATGATGATGAAAAGCTTAAAATTAGCGCATAAAATATTATAGAAGATATCGAAGTTAACGCGAATAATAATAGATAATACCGACGCTTTGAAACTCGTTAATATCGATAAACAGAAAAACATTTTAAGGTGTGATAACAGTCTAGTACGCTGGGTTATTAATTATAATCATCGTCTGTATTTGATAGATGATAAAAGAAAGAATGGAAGAAAAAAAAACAAAAACAAAACAAAACAAAAACCGGAAGGGAATATTTAGTTTCTCTTAAAAATCGTACCTACTTAAATATAATATGTATCCACACGTATACATATATAACATTCAACTATGTATCTATAGATATCAATCTATATACATTCCGTATAGATTATATAGAAGAAGAAAGAGAAGAAAAAAAAAAAAAAAAAAATGGTTGATTCGTCAATTGAACAAACTCATCACCATACCATATGTGAGACGTATTATGCTTTTTATTTTCGTCATACATATTATAATTTCAATGAAATACCTATTTATTCCGTATGCGTTTTAATATCCAATCGAATTCTTATTTTTTTTTTTTCTTTTTTCATTATTAGATTTTAATCGCTGCTAAATACTATATATATATATACGTACACATATATATGCTATGTCATATATTCTGTAACCATTTTTTTTCTTTTTAAAGACTGATTTCTTTAAGTATTGAGATGTTTATATTATATAACGATCCATTAAACTGATAAACAATGTTGTCGGTTGCTTTTTTTTTTTCTAATTTTTTATATACATATAATTATTCTGCGTGTATAATCGTCGTGAAAAAAAAAAAAAAAAAAACAATTATCTTTAAATGGCCGAAGTTCTTATATTATTATTGCCGTATATATATATATATAAATTATACATATTATAATAAATGAATTAATTTTATATTATATATTCGGCTCTAAAATGTGATGTGTAGAAGGTAATTTTCATCGTTATAATTATAAGTTTTTTTTTTTTTTAATTTTTTTTTTTAATTTTTACAATTGTATATTTTCTGTTTTCAAATCACAAAATATCTAGGTATAATAAGATGTATTTTTTAATTATTATGTAACCATGTATTATATTGACGTTCCGTAAATATTACATATATATGTATGTATATAAACATTATGTATATATATATACATGTAATTGACACAGCAAAAGAAAAAAAAAAATCTCTCTAGATTATATATCACAATATTTAAGTAGTACATAAGCACGTAAATAGAAATGGCATTATCTGATTCCCGATAAAAAAATTTAAATGAAAAAAAGGAAGAAATAAATAAACAAAAAATTAAGTTAGACCGCATCTTTCGCAATCCAGCCAAAAGAAATCGGTAGCTCTTTGATTAGAAAAAAAAAACAAACAAATACACCAATTTACATAAAGTGATATTATTAAATTCATTGACATTTCAATAATTTTCTTAGCATCACCATGAGCACTTTGCTTGTATCGATATTATTCGAAATATAAGTAGATGGTTATTAGGGTATAATTATAGGCACATACATATATTAAATAAACAGCATATAGCCATGTCACTGATTATCGGGTTTTCCAGAATCAATGCCATTATTCTATGTATAGTGCAGTATATGAGATGGCTTTTTGCAAAAACACAGTTAAAATTGTGATAAGGTTTTTGTAAATGCTTGTAAACGTTTTTTCCAGGCTTAAATGAGACTATAATATGATTATTAAATATATACATAAGCTTAGGATGAGCGAACCCGGTTGGTATAATAAGTATAGTATTAAACGCGAGCGCATAATATGTATTTGCCCGAAAGGTATATTTCTCCTCAATTAAAAATGCACACATCTTTGTTTTTCTTAATTTTCTTCTTCTTCTCTTCATTGTTTCTTTTCTTTTTACATTTGTATTCTAGCAAATGCATATCATGCGCATGTAGCTTTTTTACATAAGGTGACAACAGTTTTGCCAAATATAGTACTTATTAGCTTGTAAGTTCAAGTACGTGAGGATATATAAGTATGGTATATTATAATGTACCTATATATATATATATCGAATTAAAGTAGGTAGTATATACCTATTTACATGCATAAGAGTGATAAGGAAGAGTCCGCAAACGTGTAACACTTGAATAGAAGGAGAAAAAAATAAGAAATTAATAACGATAAAGATATTTTGGATCTGTTACATACCCAGGACACCTATAGTAGTGACCCTACTGCAGTATATGGCTTCCCAAGAAAAAAAAAAAAAAAAGTATTAACATACGCATCTTCCAGAATGTTAAAAAAAAAAAAAATTATATTAAAAACTAATTTAATATTAAAGATTATTTCGTAGATATAAGGCATATTTTTTATGTATGCTTTTTCTGTACGCGACAAAAAGAAAAAACAAAAAAAAAGCAAAAAAAAAACAAGAAATATTAATAAAGACTAAAACATTTTCAAAACAGAATCACCATGGAATTTCATTATCTATTTTTTTTATAAGAAAAAGAAACAACTTCCATATGTCCTTCGAATTTACTTATCGATTCCTTTTTACACTGTAAAGCTCAGACGTTCTCTGCTGTAATATAATTTCAAATTTCTCAATCAAAATTGATATATTTCTGGATTTGAGTTTTTTACTAAACTACAATGCCTGTTGTCAATTGCTTAACAAAACATTCCATAAATCGTATATTTCTATATGATGAGAAGGGTTTGGGTAAAAACACAAACAAAAATCAGGAACAAACTATTTTAACGGTACTTTGCTAGGAACTTTATTTAAAAATATGTATCTTTAAACAGTCATGACTTATGAGTAATTGAGTTCAGGTTTGTTCATCATTAAAAATACTGCTGCAGTATAATAAATCAAATTATAATTGTAGTAGACTAATTATTTTCAAACTTATCGATATAAAACGCATTCTTACAATTAATAATCATCCCAATTGTTCCATTCACTCTTAATTCAGATCATATAGTTTATTTGACGTTAACATTAAACCTCAATACCCTCGTTTGATCTTTTGCCTTTTTTAATCAAAAGCTGTTCTGCGCTAAGCTTAGGAGGCTCAGTTCTAGTATGCCACACGTAAACCTAAAAGTAAATCAGGATTTTATTAGTTCTTACTTATCAACAGATCAATTTTAATATTGTATATAATCACAACCTTTGTGCAAAAATCGGCAAGAGGTTGAAGCTGCTCTCTGGTAGTAATATGTTTTAATATTTCGCTCTCTTGATGACCAGGTAGTGTCTCAAACGAGAACCAAGCATCTTTATTTTTGAATAGTAGCTTAAGATTGAACGCAAAGCCAGCCATGTCGATTGGAAATGGCCTGTCAGGTTTCCAGGCTGAGTTAAAACCAATTACTTTATTAGTTTCCTTGTCACATATTGGTTTCTCAACCATGAGGCCTCCCACTAGTCCCACAGGCCATACACCAACATGTGTTATTTTTTCCATCTGCATAAAGTAAACATAAACAGGTCAGACACTTTGGACCGAAACAACATACAAAAAATTAGTTTTAAGCAAATATTTCAAAAACTGTAGCTTCCCCAACAGAAAGTAAGTTCATCAAAAATATAGAGCATTGAATTTTCTATAAAAAAAGATTCCATGTTTTTTTTTATTTTTGTCTGATTTCGGTGAGAGTTTGACTTCTAAAGAGCCCCACTCTTCAGGTGGTCCAGAGAAGGGCAGTTTTCCTACTAGAAAAATTAGAACTGTTTTCGTAGGAAATCTAGAGTTTCGTAGGAAATCTAAAGTGATTGGTTTGTTAAGTAAATATGAAAAGAGGGTAAAATCACCTCATCAAAAAGTTTAACAGAGTAAGTGTTGTCGTCATCAGCAAAAAATACGATCCCATTATCGTTTTCGGTGAGGTTCTCACGCAGCCATTTCAAGGCTGCATTTCTCTGCTCAACACCTCTAGGTTTTTTCCAATTAGGATCGTTCCTTCCCAGTTTATAATTGGGTGGTGTTGCCGCATTTAAATGTGTATAACTCAAGCCACTTTCCTTCAAAAGAATTGATACCAAGTTTGTTTTGTTTATAGAATCTTCGACAAGTATCCAATGGAATGTTGGAACGTGGATAAAAGTCTGAGCAAGGCGAGTAAGCTCAGCTTTTTGAACGGGTCTTGCAAATGTCGGTGTTATCGCATATATTTTCGACCTCTGACGATTATATTCTTTCTCTTCTGCTGTTGACGAAAATTTCATATAACTGTTGGACAGTTTTTTATGGCGGCTCATTTCCTCAGCGTAAAAAGTATTTTGTTTCAAAAGCTCATTCAGGTGTTGATGAGTGTTTTCTTCGTACAACAAGCATTTTTGTTCAAGGCTTTTGTCTGAAATTATAATCAAAAATTAGTTTTTCACCTGTACTAATGCTCTGCACGCAGGCGCAACGGAATGTTGACGATTGACGGATTAAAATCATTCAAATACAGCGCCAAGTTGATATAGTCACGTGACTTAAATCGACTGCGCTTGCGGGCTGCTGTTGCAACAACATACAGAGCTGTACACTCCGTCGAGTCTAGGTCGTTTAATTTAACGATTTTTAGAAATTCTGGACATATTACTTACGTGAAATCCATTGGAGAATAATGATAGTAATCAGAATCAGCACCACGGTATATTCAAAGAAATGTCTATTTCTCATTTTGGGTTTGGAAGAATTTTTTTCTACGAGAAATACTGTCCCAGACATCGTTCAATCGCCATGATACCCCTGACACGTGGCGCCTATTTCGTATTTATCTCCAAGCCTCAACGAAGCGAAATGAGAATTCTGTTCATCCAGAAAAACATTTTCACTACATTCGGCTTAAATTAACAAATACATATCTGAGGCAATCACTGGAACATGTGTCGAATAATTATTTATGCAATAGATTCAGAAAATCATTATAGTCATAAGTAACAACGCTGTTGGTAATAAGCATAGGTATGCAGTTTTTAAGAATTTGATCTATCCCGCGCAAATCGCAAAGAAGTGGACTTTTTCTTTTAAATTCATTCTTCCAAGATCATAAACACAGAGTTTCTGCTTCGACATTTTTCTATTTACATTATTAGCACGGTGTAAGAATAGGAGGTGGTCCGCCTGGCCCTAGGTCGACTCCGTATACTTAGCAGGCAAGTAAATTCAATTTAATTTTTTATGGATGCAATCGTTTGGGAATTGTTTGGGAAAGTTTAGGAATATGTTTTTGTAGTTTAGGAGATGATGATTTCTTTGTTATTCATAAAAATATATTGGGCATATAGTTAGCAGGCACGATTCAGAGAAAAAAAAACAACACCCCTCCAATGAAGTCGAAATCGTTTGGGAAACACGTCTTCAATGTTTTCAACATTTGGGAAGTTTTATTTGATTTTATAAAAATCATGAAAACACTCGTCCTCCTTTGTAAAATTAATTATATTAAAGTGGGATCTTATTGTAATACGGACGTAGTTGATTAAATAATAACTCCCATATGCCAGGAAGCAAATATAAAGATACTCGACCAATTTATATTTAATATTTATTTTCAAGAATCAACTACAATCTACGAATTTTACATAACTTTATTCTTCGATATATGAATAATCAATTGCTTTGTTATTTTCCACTTTCCCCTCCCTGCGATTATTTATTTCTTATTATTATTTTCTTCAATAAGCAAAAGTTTAAACAGCGTACGGCACACGGGAATAGTAGGGAATTAGAATTAATGCATTTTCAGCTAATTCAAAATTGCAGCACACCTCCTCGGGTCAGATGTTGTTCTCATACCAGGTGGATTTTTGAATGAAAATTTTCCTAATTGAATATGAATGAACGAGTAGTAAGATAGTGGTGCTGCACAAATATGCAGATAAAAAAATTACTACGTTTTCTGAGAAGTTCTCGTCTATGAATGAAAAGATAGTGGCGCGTGGAAATAATGCGAAGAAGTTGAAATGAATTACTGATATTTTATTGCATTTATGTTTGCATTATAGGTATATCTGAACGAGTAGAAATAAAGCAGTTGCAATAAATTTACAACCACCCAAATCACTGAGACGTAAGCGAGGAATCATCCGGTATAAACATTTTTAATATTGATTTTTTTTGTTCTTTCATTGCAATATAATTTTTCACTATTCAGAAACTGAGCAGAATGAATGTCTGTTTGCTGTATATTTGTCATGGCATTTGGCATTTTTTTTTTATTTTTTCATTCTTATTTATTTAAAAAAAATCTGAAATTTAGAAGACTTTACAATCGAACGAGTTTATTTGATGTAATATAAATCGTCGAATACCCATACATTTAGTCAATACACAGAGTTAAAGTTATGGAGCTACAACTGACATGTAAAATTCTTATTTTATTTATCCTAGAAAGTAGATTGAAGCAATTAATCAAATTAGTAGAGCAATTATTATTCAAACGAAGGAGAAAATTTATTATAAATCATTGCAAAAAGAAATTAAGTTGTGGGCTAATCTCGCGTCTTTTAGCAGATGCAGGTAAGCCTTATTATACGCAATCCGCGGATCTTTTGTGCATTTTTAATTCTATAGTTGCCTAACCGAAGGCGCTACCGGCGTAAACTGACGTGGGACAATGGAGTCCCCGTTCCCGCGCCGGGAGAAGGTAAGATAAAAGGCCGTGCGCGATGCAGAAAAGTTTAGTATCTTGCGCGGCATCCTCGAGAGAACATGAGTGACACGTGTCGAGGAGATTTGCGGCCCGGTAAGGCTGACATCAACGGAGGAACGTTGGACATGAGTGAGTTTGAAATATTTCGACCAATATTTTACGACGGCAATAAATAATCGACAATTTTCAAAGCTTGTTGAAAACAAGTGAAATTGTATTCAATACTTTTCCGACAGATTTCACGGGTCTCGTATTTTAGTCGTCGAAGTAAGTAACCGTTGAATTGCTACCGGCAGACTTTGATTATATCTGCAGATATTGTTCATTTTCAAGTACATTCTATTTGTACCAGTGAATAAATGTGCTAAAATCTAGTTTTGAATACAAATATAATGCGCGAGAGAGTTTCGTTTGATAACTTCGCGATAATTATCATCCCATTATATTATTGGCATATAATTCCGAGTCCCTCGCCATGTAGCGTCGTTTGTTTTACAGGCATATTTCGCGACGAGTTTGAGTTGTTCTTTTAATTGTTCGTTCGTTCGTACACATCGCTAGTTGTGATACCAACTACTCCATTGTCACATAGAGTGCGCTGGTCGCGCATGAATAGTGGTGCTGCACAAATATGCGGATAAAAAAATTACTACCTTTTCTGAGAAGCGCTCGTTTATGAATGAAAAGATAGTGGTGCTGCACAAATATGCGGACAAAAAAAACTACGACCTTTCTTTATATCCTTGGAGGCGTGGCAAATAGCTCATTGATAAAATTCTGAATAGCAGTAGAAAAACTACTAACTCTTTATTAGATTCATTGATACAATGAAAGATAGTGGCGCGTGGAAATGATGCGAAGAAGTTGAAAAGAATTACTGATATTTTATTGCATTTATGTTTGCATTATAGGTATGTCTGAACAAATAGAAATAAAGCAGTTGAAATAAATTCACAACTACCCAAATCACTGAGATGTAAGCCAGGAATCATCCGGTATAAACATTTTTAGTATTCATTTTTTTATTCTTTGTTATTAAAAATATAAAATTCTTATTTGATTTATCCTAGCAAGTAGATTGAAGCAATTAATTAAATTGGTGGGGCAATTATTATCGTCCCCACCCCGCGCCGCGCGACGGTATACCGAGAACGCCGGGCGCAGCGTTCAGTCATCTGCGCGGCATCCTCGAGTAAAGATCTCTGACACGTGTCGAGGAGATTTGCGGTTCGGAAAGGCTGACATCAACGGAGGAACGTTGTAGACATGAGTGAGTCTGCAATATTTCGAACAATATTTTACGACGGCAATAAATAATCGACAATTTTCAAAGCTTGTTAAAATCAAGTGAAATTGTATTAAATACTTTTCCGACAGATTTCACGCGTCTCGTATTTTAATCGTCGAAGTGAGTAACCGTTGAATTGCTACCGGCAGACTTTGATTATAATTGCAGATATTGTTCATTTTCAAGTACATTTTATTTATACCAGTGAATAAATGTGCTAAAATCTAGTTTTGAATACGAATATAATGCGCGAGAGAGTTTCGTTTGATAACTTGGCGATAATTATCATCCCCTTATATTATTTGCATATAATCCCGAGTCCCTCGCCCTGTAGCGTCGTGTGTTTTACAGCATATTTCGTGACTCCGAAGGAGTAACTAATTTGTCGTGTTATTTCGAGTTGACAAGTATTTTTCGGGATAATACTCGTTCCCCGATTTATGCTTTTATTCGATTCTTTGACAGCATTATCGGTCGACGGAGATGAGAATGAACATCGCTGATACTTGAACTGCATAGATCCTGCGTGCCACTTGATCGGAGATGGACGCCAACCACCACTGCCCGGCTAGTCCTAGATGAACGGTCGATCAAGATCATGGTGAGCTTCCTATTATATTAGCCAAACACCCATCTTAACTATAAATGTATGTCTGCAAAACAATCATTGCTAAAACATACTTCGCGATCCGATACAGATCTTGGACAGATTACTTTTCCACGTGTATGTACCACAATACTCATCGGCCAAGTAACCGTGACGCTCACCCTGTATCTTTGACTCGATACTGGGGCCTCCGGCTTGCTTCTGTCTCCCCGTATACGCCAGAAACTTTGACGACAACTCGGTTTCACTCAGCTGCAAAGGATACGATACCGACGCGAAATAATATACCTAGAGGTAAGATATTGTCCGTCTCGTTATAGGGTAAGCCTAGGAGAGAAAGCACACTCAATTCTTGGAAATAGCAATAAATTCTCTCTTTTTAATGACAAACCTGAAATATGATTGATAGATCTCGAGAGAATATGTTTACCTTATTGAAATATAGTAGACTCACCTCGTAGTAGAGAAATATTTGAATAACCAGGATCAAAGTTTCAAGGTTTGAAAATGAATAGAAGGGTAGATAGCTGTAGGCCTGATTAGGCATCACATTTATTTTTTAAACATGGAACATAATTCAATATTGGTGATAAATTACTCCAGAGTCTCAAGTACCAGTCATAGCGATTGAAATATTGAAAAATCTATTCATGCATGCAATAGTAATACTAGCTTATTGACATTCTTGATTCTGTTGAGAATAGTTAAAAGTTTATATCAAATTTAAAAATGGTTCAGGCAGGCTTACAAAATCAATCATAAGAAATATATTATAATAAATTTCATACAGATGTATAATCACAATTAGAAATTCTTTGGTACTTCGTTGAGAATGTTTGCTTGAAAAACACCTAAACTTAATCTATCCAATGTACCCTATGCTTATCTAGTTTTTATCTTCACAGGCGTTGTTCATCGAGGGAAACTAGCTCCTGCCTATCCTCAACAAAACCTCTTCAATATTCATCAGGACAGGGGATTCACACCAGGGAGTGAAGCAGTCCCAGCACCGGGGGAATGACCGCAAGACAACTCTGCACCGCGGAGTATTAATAAAGTAGCATCAGCGAATGGTTCGTAATTACACTTCCTTTTGAATCAGTTTTGATAAAATCTCGCATCTGGTCTGGTCTATAATTATTTTAAATTACTTTACTTTATAATTACTTTCACTAATTAAATCGAGTTCAATTACACATTACCAAACTATTGGGTAATTGAATAAGTAATTTCATTGAAAATGTAATCAGTGACTCGTAACACTGCAAATATCCATGTAATAATAAGACCGTTTATGCAATAAACATGTATTATTATAGTATATAGGCGAATTCTTGAATAAATATCTCTTGAAATTGTAAATAATCGATCGTTGAATCATTTTACCCTCTCCTTTCCTTACCTATAAGTCGAAAATCATGAAAATCGCATGATTTCATAAAGCCCCGAACAATATTAATATATGAAAAAAAAAAAAAAATATTAATATATATAAATATAACAATATTAATATATATAAATATAACAATATTTATATATATAATATAAATAATAATGCGCCTTGTCATATGCAACCCGCATGCCATTCGTGTAAACGACAGGGCCCATGTTAATTTTTGTTGCCTATTTGGTGTTTTCCGAATGCCTATATTCAGGCGAATTGTAGTAACGTAGAAAAAATGTCGAAAAAAAGGTTCTGGCGGTTGATACCTCGATTTTAGTCGCTTTACGATGAAATATCTACTGCCAGAAAATCGACCAATCAGGAGGCTGCTTGAGCCAATTTAGGCTCAATTTCTCGAAAAGGAGCCTCCTGATTGGTCGATTTTGAAATTAAATCAAGTTACGGCGCTACAGAGGCTAGCTATCAGCAAAATTCTGGATTTCTCGTCTGGATTTTTCGTCTGGCAGTTGATACCTCATTCGGGTATCAACTGCCAGAAATCCAGAATTTTGCTGATGGCTAGCCTCTGTAGCGCCGTAACTTGATTTAATTTCAAAATCGACCAATCAGGAGGCTCCTTTTCGAGAAATTGAGCCTAAATTGGCTCAAGCAGCCTCCTGATTGGTCGATTTTCCAGCAGTAGATATTTCATCGTAAAGCGACTAAAATCGAGGTATCAACTGCCAGAAATCCGACTCCTTAAATAAGGTATCAACTGCCGGAACCTTTTTTTCGACCTTTTTTCTGAATTACTACAATACGCCTGAATATAGGCATTCGGAAAACACCAAATAGGCAACAAAAATTAACATGGGCCCTTCCGTTTACACGAATGGCATGCAGGTTGCATATACTCAGGCGCACTAATATTTATATTATATATATTAATATTGTTATATTTATATATATTAATATTGTTCGGGGCTTTATGAAATCATGCGATTTTCATGATTTTTGACTTATAGGCAAGGAAAGGACATAGGAAAATGATTCAACGATAGATGATTTACAATTTCAAGAGATATTTATTCAAGAATGCGCCAATTTACTATAATAATACATGTTTATTGCATAAACGATCTTATTATTACATGGATATTCGCAGTGTTACGAGTCACTGATTACATTTTTAATGAAATTACTTATTCAATTACCCAATAGTTTGGTAATGTGAAATTGAACTCGATTTAATTAGTAAAAGTAATTATAAAGTAAAGTAATTTAAAATAATTATAGACCAGACCAGATGCGAGATTTTATCAAAACTGATTCAAAAGGAACTGTAATTACGAACCATTCGCTGATGCTACTTTATTGATACTCCGCGGCGCAGAGTTGTCTTGCGGTCATTCCCCCGGTGCTTGGACTGCTTCACTCCCTGGTGTGAATCCCCTGTCCTAATGAATATTGAAGAGGTTTTGTTGAGGATAGGCAGGAGCTAGTTTCCCTCGGTGAACAACGCCTGTGAAGATAAAAACTAGATAAGCATAGGGTACATTGGATAGATTAAGTTTATGTGTTTTTCAAGCAAACATTCTCAACTAAGTACCAAAGAATTTCTAATTGTGATTATACATCTGTATGAAATTTATTATAATATATTTCTTATGATTGATTTTGTAAGCCTGCCTGAACCATTTTTAAATTTGATATAAACTTTTAACTATTTTCAACAGAATCAAGAATGTCAATAAGCTAGTATTACTATTGCATGCATGAATAGATTTTTCAATATTTCAATCGTTATGATTGGTACTTGAGACTCTGGAGTAATTTATCACCAATATTGAATTATGTTCCATGTTTAAAAAATAAATGTGATGCCTAATTAGGCCTACAGCTATCTACCCTTCTATTTATTTTCAAACCTTGAAACTTTGATCCTGGTTATTCAAATATTTCTCTACTACGAGGTGAGTCTACTATATTTCAATAAGGTAAACATATTCTCTCGAGATCTATCAATCATATTTCAGGTTTGTCATTAAAAAGAGAGAATTTATTGCTATTTCCAAGAATTGAGTGTGCTTTCTCTCCTAGGCTTACCCTATAACGAGACGGACAATATCTTACCTCTAGGTATATTATTTCGCGTCGGTATCGTATCCTTTGCAGCTGAGTGAAACCGAGTTGTCGTCAAAGTTTCTGGCGTATACGGGGAGACAGAAGCAAGCCGGAGGCCCCAGTATCGAGTCAAAGATACAGGGTGAGCGTCACGGTTACTTGGCCGATGAGTATTGTGGTACATACACGTGGAAAAGTAATCTGTCCAAGATCTGTATCGGATCGCGAAGTATGTTTTAGCAATGATTGTTTTGCAGACATACATTTATAGTTAAATTGGGTGTTTGGCTAATATAATAGGAAGCTCACCATTATCTTGGTCGACCGTTAATCCAGGACTAGCCGGGCAGTGTTGGTTGGCGTCCATCTCCGATCAAGTAGTGGCACGCAGGATCTATGCAGTTCAAGTATCAGCGATGTTCATTCTCATCTCCGTCGACCGATAATGCTGTCAAAGAATCGAATAAAAGCATAAATCGGGGAACGAGTATTATCCCGAAAAATACTTGTCAACTCGAAATAACACGACAAATTAGTTACTCCTTCGGAGTCACGAAATATGCTGTAAAACAAACGACGCTACAGGGCGAGGGACTCGGAATTATATGCCAATAATATAACGGGATGATAATTATCGCCAAGTTATCAAACGAAACTCTCTCGCGCATTATATTTGTATTCAAAACTAGATTTTAGCACATTTATTCACTGGTATAAATAGAATGTACTTGAAAATGAACAATATCTGCAATTATAATCAAAGTCTGCCGGTAGCAATTCAACGGTTACTCACTTCGACGATTAAAATACGAGACGCGTGAAATCTGTCGGAAAAGTATTTAATACAATTTCACTTGATTTTAACAAGCTTTGAAAATTGTCGATTATTTATTGCCGTCGTAAAATATTGATCGAAATATTTCAAACTCACTTATATCCAACGTTCCTCCGTTGATGTCACCCTTCCCGAGCCGCAAATCTTCTCGACACGTGTCACCCATGTTCACTCGAGGAAGCCGCGCACGTCACTGAGCTCTGCAAGTCCTTGGCCTATATATACACTAGGCGCGGGGCGGGGAAGGCTATTGTCGTAGGTCAGTTTAGCCTGTCGCGTCTCGGTTAAGCAACTATAGAACTGAAAATGCACAAAAGATCCGCGGGTTGCGTATAATAAGGCGTGTGCTTTTTCCCTGCATCTGGTGAAAGATGCTAGATTAGCCCACAACTTAATTTCTTTTTGCGATGATTTATAATAAATATAATAAATTTATAATAAATAATTTTGTGTTTGTTTCAATAATAATTGCCCTACTAATTTAATTAATCGCTTGAATCTACTTTTTAGGATAAATAAAATAAGAATTTTACATGTCAGTTGTAGCCCCATAACTTTAACTCTGTGTATTGACTAAATGTATGGGTATTCGACGATTTATATTACATCAAATAAACTCGTTCGATTGTAAAGTCTTCTAAATTTTAGATTTTTTTAAAATAAATAAGAATGAAAAAATAAAAAAAAATTGCCAAATGCCATGAGAAATATACAGCAAACAGACATTCATTCTGCTCAGTTTCTGAATAGTGAAAAATTGTATTGCAATGAAAGAACAAAAAAAATGAATATTAAAAATGTTTACACCGCATGATTCCTCGCTTACGTCTCAGTGATTTGGGTGGTTGTAAATTTATTGCAACTGCTTTATTTCTACTCGTTCAGATATACCTATAATGCAAACATAAATGCAATAAAATATCAGTAATTCATTTCAACTTCTTCGCATTATTTCCACGCTTCGCTCAGGCAGTAAACCCACCCTCGGGAATTTCGTTCGGGCAGTAAACTCGCCATCGGGAATAATCTTCCACTTTATTCCCACGTTGTATAATGTACTATTAATACTCAGTAATAGTGTCGCAGCTGGACTAAGATTTTACCAAGATAAGAACGTTAAAATATATACTCAGGAGATCTGAAAGTACTGAAGAATTTGCACTGAATATGAACAATGATATAAAGTCCATATTTCTTAGTAATGATAATAAAAATTTGTCGAACAGCTGAAGGATAAATTAAATAAAATCATCAAAGAAACTGATTTCGAATGTGACGACGTTATTAATTTAGACAATGATTATACTTACTCATCGATTGTTGATTGCATAATATTTTGAGGCGCTTAAGATGTCAAAGGTCAGCATGTGTCAGAAGTTCAAAAGGTTTTTGTAAAAAGGAACAAACTCGTTCCTATGGAAGCGCGAAACAGGCTAATCTAGTCAACATCAAAACCGAAGTACATCTTATTCATCCAAACATGGTTTTATTCAAAATCTTTCAGATGCTCGAAAGTATTTTTGAAAAACAGTTCAACTATGGTGTATCTCATTTATATCAGTCAACAATTGATGATGCTTTAATGAATTGTAAGTTTTCCTCTTTGTGTGACTCGCATTTACGGAAGAAGTCATTGCATACTGCTTACATTACTACACAGTTATGCGAATGCATCAATCGACTAAAATAAAAAGTCCTGAGATGGTAAAGGTTAGTCAAGTAAAAAATAAGCAGGACAAACTGTACTCTACATGACCGAAACTACGGTTCGAGAACTTTTTCAGAATTCACATATTTCATTCATACAGATGAAAAGGTTGTCGAATATTGTGTCAACGGAATAACAGATCAATTAACTAGAAATTTGACCTTTTGGTTTCTTTTTACTATCATTGGATAGATATAATGGAATCGATCAGGGAAAAAAACTTATTCTCTTCACTTCTAAAATGAAATGTTATAGTATAATTAGTATAATTGAAAGATAATGTGAAAGAATAATTGATATTCAGGAATAACTGCTTCATTCAAGTTTTATTTATAAACATCGTATTACAATTATGTGCATAAATTAAAAAGACCGTTATATTTTTTTCCGTATAATGTATGTAAATCAATTAGCAAGCCGTTAGCTCATATAAAAATCTCAAAAGATTTCGCCTTGAACGTAATTTTTCATTGACTCATTGATATACAATAAATCGTAATTAAATATCAAGAGATCTTTAATTCTTCATCTATTGAATCAGCGTATAAATAAAGCATCAAGGGAATATTGATCTTATTTGAGTTTTGATCCTACAATTATCGTGAGATATGCCAATAACTTTACAATGAAAAATTCGAATATAGTATATCTCAGATGAATTTTGGCTAATCGACCAATAATCGAGTCTTCAGGTTTTCCAAAATCTCCGTCATTTTAACTTCCAGATCGTTTCGCCGTTGCGTTGCTTCGTTTTCTTGCTGAAAAACGTGAACAATAATACAAAACGTTATTGATCGTTTGAAAGTCTCAATCATTGAAACTATTACGCTGAATGATAGGCGAAACAACGATTTATATGGATCATTTAAACCTGTGCAACATAATGTTGCGATCTTGTAACGTTACACAACTAGCTGGCAAAGGAACTCTATTCATTCTCGCTTGACTGAAACTGTTATAAATAACTCAATGTGAATGCTAGATATATCATTTCCAGATTTCAAGTCGTGTCGTAAGTTCTTAATAGAATTGTACTCAAGTAGACACAGCTGCAAGAAATTTTGTTATTCGTAATACACTTTGTTCAAAAACGACATAAGGACCGAGATATCTATCGATATTTTAGCTAGACAACATTATCAAATTGATTCAGTCTAAGATACAGAGTTTTCCTGCACCCATATTCATGTATAGATATTCTGCACTGAATCGCCAAAATTACTTATGGTTAATGAAAAAATAGAAAGTAGAAAAGGTTCAGAAGATAGTGAATACACTTCAACAATAACTGTTTATTATTAAATATACAAGATGAACGTTTTGCAGTAGGTATACAATCACAATAACCAGCTAGGAGCTCTGATTTTGTGAACTACTCTGCAGCTGCAAATTAAATACCAGGACTAATGCGACAATAATGCTACATAAAGATAATAACGATAACAATAACAATAACAACAATAATAATCCGCGGTAAAATTTTGTTACCAACATAAATAACTATATCAAACTCATTGCATTATTCTAACTAGTGTCGAGCAAATACAGCTCATGTATATGTAAAGTACTTTCCATGGTGGTTAACAATCATGCCAATTTCTATGGCTTTAAAATATGATACGAAAGAGTCGAAGGTTAGAGCTTCACAGTCGGGATCTTGGTCGTTGTTTGCCAGTACAGAATTTGGATTTGAACAAAAAATATATTTACATTACTAATTTAGAAATCTTTAAAAATGATGCGAGTACCCGATAAGATGAACGGGACCTTCTGGACTGAGCTGTTTCTTTTCGGAAATAGTTACCGTTGCCACTTTATTTCTGTATTCTTTGACCTTGACCTTTTCCGTATCACTTTCAGGCTCATCAGTAAACTCCGTTAACCTTACGTCGTATTGATAAGGCGTTGGTTCTGATGTTCCCAATAAATCCAGGGACTCATCGTTATTAACTAAAGATTGTGACCTCTGGATTTTTTCGTTATTATCATAATCATAATCGTTCTGACTAAAGCCAAAGAAATCATGTGCGCTTTTCGGATCTTCGAATCGAAGTGATGACTTGTCCTCCTGATGTGGAATAATGCCTTGATCTTGATTCTGTAGCTGGTGATTAGGATTTTCGTCGAATCTCCGTCCACTGAGACTTGGCTCAGCCGGTGTGTAGTTTTGACCAAAATCTTTCCCTCGGCTGCGCAAATCAGCATCTTCTGGCCCAAACTGTCTTTTCGGCGCGTTATCCGAAATAGGAGCATCTTCATGGTTGATCCTTGTGTGATACTGTGACTCTATGGGTCGATACTGTTGTCGAGAATTGTGATGGTTCCTTCCTTCTGTGGAACGACTTGGAGACGTTCGAATGGACGGTGAACTAGCATCGTCTGGTCTTTTATTGGTTTCGTGATCACGTTCATGATTTACAGATGGATACTCGCTGAACGAATATCGGTGATTTTGTAATCCGGGTGGTTGAAGCGTGCGTTGCTCGTTGAGTTGATTTTCTGGGTTTCTTTCATCATGATTGAATTGCCTGTTATCTTCCTGGGGGCTATATCTAGCTACTGGATCGTAGGGCACCTGGGATCGTTGTGAGATATCTTCCTGGACACTGGAAGGTCGAGAGTATTCATGGATTCCATGATTCTTCGGACTTTCCTGTAAATTTTG
Organism: Tenthredo notha; assembly: GCA_914767705.2. Taxonomy (NCBI): domain Eukaryota; kingdom Metazoa; phylum Arthropoda; class Insecta; order Hymenoptera; family Tenthredinidae; genus Tenthredo; species Tenthredo notha. The sequence goes on from OU611908.1 coordinate 7,151,565, forward strand.
GGTCGCGACTAAATGTCCGTGAAAACTATCGGGGACGTCATTTTCCTGTTGACGTATACCATGGTTTCGAAAATCAGCGTCATAATCGGGCACCAGATATCCCACAGGTGTTGCTTGCAAGCGTTCGTTGGGGTATGGATCATCAGCTTCAACGGGAAGTTCAGTTCCTGGTGGGGCCTGGATTCTCGGAAGTTCAGCGACGTTCGTTTGTTCAGTGCTGTCAAAAACGTAGTCAAATGGAGCAGGCCAAGCGTGGAGCTCTTTGGCTTCGCCATCGTGAAGATTTTTCAGTTTTTCGGGTATGCCAATTGTCGGTTCATGTTCTTCCTTCGGTTTTTCGCTTTCTACTGGTAAGTCTTCCTTCTCAGATTCTACACTGTATGGTGCATTAGAGTTCTGATTGTAAGACTGAATTCTTGGTATACCTGATTCAGCGTCATCAGAACCGTAAATGTACCTGATCGGGGAATGGTAAGGCACGAAACTCTTGAAATCGAACCGGTACAAAGGTATTTCTTCCTGGTCCTCTGATTTTTCGCTTTCCTCTGATCCGTTTGACTCCTGTTTCAATTCAGATTTGGGACTTTCAGCTGTGTCTATCGAAGGGGGTAAGATTTCCTGATTATCTTCCAGTTCTAGTTCCTTCGCGTGAGGTTCAGAGCCACCAAATGCTCCTGAGTAGTCGGGAACCTTCTCTTTGTTGTTATGCTGAGAGGTTGTCTCATCCGCTTCGTTAATGCGCTCCTTTTTTTCTGCTGACTTAGTTCCCTCATCAGATCCCTCTTCAAGTTCGTATTCCTCGTACTTGGACTCTGGAGCAGGTGACGAAAACTCTTGCCTCAGATGTTCTAGACGACCGTCGAACTCGTCTTGCTTTCCTTTCCACCAGGGTTCTTTATCTTTGTTGTAATTTGCAGAATTTTGCGTCTTCTCAGGGACGTACAATCCCGTTTTTGAATCTTTGAATTTGTCAAAATAATCGGCAATATTTTCATCAATTTTTCCCTGATCTTCCAAGCTTTCTCCGTAACTGTTACGGGCGTCTTCCAATTTGGGAATCTCTTTGTCTTTTGATATCGGCAGGTTCTCACCATCTTCGCTATCGTAGCTGCTATACTTTTGAGGGTAATCTTCATAGTCCAAATATTTTTTCGGTTCTTCGTCCTCCTCAGAGTATTGTTTTGGACTCTTATCCTCCTTATGTTCATACCTATTAGGCTGTTCTTCTTCGCTCTCAGAGCTCACTGGTCTTTCATAACCATCCGAAGGTTTATCACCCTCTTCACGTTGCTCTCTCGAGTCTTCAACATCAGGCTTCGACCTTTCTCCGTCCTTTTGACTAACCCTTGCTTGCTCCTTATTCCTCAGCCTAGCAGTCTGCGCTTTATCCCGTTCAGCAATTTCCTTTTCTCGATTCGCAAATCGTTCATCAGTGTTTTCGTGATCCTGTTGTTGTTTGATAAGCAGAGCTTCGTGCTTATGTAGTCTATCAGCATACTCTTTCTGTTTCTCCTCCAGTTCTTTAAGTCTCGCGATGTAACCGTGCTGCCAATCGGGTTCCTTCATATACGCACCTCCAGGTGATCCAGTAAAGAGGTTTCGGTCACCCTTGATCTCTTTGTTCTCTACATTATATCGCTCTGAATTCTCGTTCTTCCTATACTCAGTTTCCACTTCTTGCTTGATGGGACCAGCTCTGGACTTCGGTAGTCCACTTCCCGGTATCGAGACCGGCGGTCGTGACGCAGGCAGTAATGGAGACAAGTTCGAAACTATTGGACTAGGTATTTTCCCTAAGGTCAGCTTCGGGAGAGGAGCAGGAGCAGGAGCAGGGACAGGGGCAAGAGGCTGAGTCGGAGATGGTGCAGGACCTGCACCGACAGCATTTCCATGAAAGAGTTGCTCGTACTGCCCAAGTTGTGCAGGAAGATTGGTATTGGCATTTGGGCCAAAATTCACAAGGCCCGTAATTCTTATGGTTTCCCTCTGCCTGGATTGTGATGGAGATGGTGGTGCCGCCTTCGCTGGTGATCCTGGTGGAAGAGGTTTTGATAGAGGCGTAGGTGCAGGTGCCTTTGGAGAAGCAGCGGGTGTCTTTGGCGCAGGAAGTGCGCGTGGTGTGGTAGATGGCGGCGATGGATTAGGAATCGAAGCGACCTGAAGAGGTGTCAGGGTATAGCCCAAAACGCCAGCCAGACCTTGAACAATGAGACCCAAGGTTCGTTTATCTCGAGGTCTTCCATATTCGTCCAAAACTACTTCTGTTTCCTCAGAGTCTCCCGATTGAATACCGTCAGCATCTGAAGATACGGATCTTAGAGGTCTGCTCAGCGTATCATCAGCATCATCCGCGTAGACATTTCCGACATGCGCCTCGTATCTTTCGAGTTGAATCCAATCCTGACCAAAGGTGGTATTCGCGCAGAATAACCATAGAATAAGAATTTGAGTTTTCATTTTCACGAAATTAATTGCAACAAGTTCACTTCACAATTCAGGGAAAATGACTTCTCAACATGTTTAGATTACTTTGGCTACTTCATCATTCGTACAAACGCTTTTTATCACTGATCAAGTCATTGGTCACGGATATACATTCAAACACAACGAATTACTTTTGGTTATCGTAGAAAAACCGTTCGCAGTTTTTGATCGGACAATTGATTCAATTGCTAGAATCGGAGTGTAATAAATAAGTATAAACGCACACAGAGTAATCTATCAATAAGTTTTGAAGAGTGGAGAGTCAGCTTCAAAGAGGACTTTTAGTCGCGTGGACGTTTGTAGCCGAACTGCCCACCAGGTTATTCAAACGCTGCTAAACAATAAGCTGTCGATTGTACCGAACGGCTTTTAGTTACTGGTCGACTGGTATCTAGGATTTTGCATAATGTCGGAAAGAAATGAGAGTTTCACTTGAATTACATGGACAGGGCACATGCTTGTTGATTTGAAGCAACTGAAGCGTAACTACGACACGCTGTCAACTGGAATCGTGCCGTTCTTTGAGCATTGGGTAGAAATTGAATAATCAATTATCAGTTAGTGGGCAAGTCACCATAGTTTACCGGCTATTCGCGCTGGTTAATAACTTTTCTGAAATCAAAATCGATTCTTCGCATCATCAACCATGGATTCATTATTACGGGCACGTCCGTTGTGCAATCGTTTCGTAATCAGAAAGGATCAGCAATTTTATTGATACTTTAATTTGCATTCCCGACCAAACCTTATGCACTCTCTCTCTCTCTCTCTCTCTCTGTCTCTCTGACCAAAAGTATTTGCGAAAAATTTTCACCACTGTTAAGTATGGCGTAATAATCGATGACGTAAGATTCGCAATTTCTTGTGAACTGTCGGTAAATACTATGCGGACTTGAAAATCAATTAGAATGTTAAGAATTCTTGAAAGTGTTAGAATTAATCAATACCACGTTGTGTGACATTTTCTCTTTATAATTAGATAAAAAACTTCCAACCCTGGTCAATGATCTATCGTTGAAAAAAAAAAAAACTCAAACGTTATACCATACAGGCAGTCGAGTTCTCAGTTGGGAAATGTAAGAAGTGACTACGGTATTCTTTAGGTGTTATTATCTAACCGATACAGCGGATTATTTTTTATTTTTTTATTTTTTTTTTTTTTTTATACGAGAATTGCGCTAAAGTATCGCATAACACAAATTCACTTTTCTCTAGTCACTACCGAGTTTACTCGTTGCATCTGGAGAAAGTTTTCTCGACGTTAGCTTCCTTCTTCATAGTCTCGATTCGCTGGACTGCAGTTTCAATGACTGTTTAGCCTTTGGCTCGACTGTAAAACCTCATATCCGTTGATAGAAAAACACGTGTTTTCTATTGACAAATTATGTAAGGCTTTGGGAATCCAGATGATGAACGTTGATTAAGTTAACAAATACTCGGCATGCAGTTTCGACAGAAACAAGACATGACGGGCTGCACAGAGCGACTTTCTTCTATACTCTTCTCTTTTTTTTTCATAGTTTTCAGATTAATTTTCGAGCCTGAGGTTACCACTAAATAAGATTGCTAAATATTGAATTACGTACAGAAGTTCTTGTTCTTATGCACAACGATTTGATAAAGCGAAAGTAGTGAAAACGGATGAAAATTGTTTGTCATTGACAGGATATTGCGTTTGCATGATTTTATATATCACAAAGTGGAGAAACAAGATTTTTTTCAAACGTTCTTGACTGCAATAATTTCTTAATTATAATCCAATGAATTTAATCTTTACTTTATTAATAATTAAATTCATCAACAATTGTGGAAAGACTATAAAATAAAGTTTAGCTTTCTAAATACAGAAGATTTATACCAAAGTAAATCGATCGTTAGATAAATTTCTTTCTTGCAAAAAACCTCATTGCCAGTAAAAGCCTAAACAGCTTTTAATGTGTTACGTCGGTGTCACGCTTTGGTAAGCCGAAAAATTCATCAATGCAAAAATTACATCCGTGAATAAAAAGAACTGTTATATCGTTGGACTGGTTCGCAATGAGGAAAATTTGAAGAAAAACAATTGCAGGATTATTTCAAAATGAATTTCAATGTTAATTTTCTCTTAATTTTGGCAAGTTCTGATAAAACCCGACACAACTGGAGTTTTCGTCTTGTAGAACGTGAGGTAATCGATTTATATCACATCGGTATGTGCAACCACCTTAAACGCATCAAGCGTTACATACTTAGGACCTCTGTAAATGGGAGTGGTCACTTGTTAGCCCAGAGGCAGTACGTATGGGGTCTGACGACTTCAAGATCCTGAATTTACCATAATCTAGAAAACAAGTTAGATCTAAGAAATCTGGTATAAAAGAAGTGTTCGAACTCCTAAGTGCTATCAGTCTAACAGACTACGAGATAAGCTGTAAAATGAAGTTGTCGGTAAGCCTGAGTTGCGAACTTTTGATCTATAGGGTTATCAGATATTCTCTATTACTCGAAGTGGTGAAAAAAATAAAAATAAACGAACGAATTCATGCCCGAAATAAATAATAAAAGGGCACTATTCTGACTTTTCAGTTAATATTGCTAGGGCTGGTGACCCTAGTAGTCCAAATCTTCTGCCAGGAATCAGTCTCACCGACTCAAGTGGGTGAAACTAACCAGATACCAGCAGGTACAATAATCGCTGATGCACAACCCGTTCAGGAACCATCAACAACAGAAGATAAAAAGCTGACCAAAAGAAGCTATGGTGGTTGGGGACCCTGGGGATGGCCTGAATATGGTTACGGATGGCCTTGGTGCGTTAATAATACTAAAATTATTTTCAGTATTCTTTGAAGGAATTTAGGACAGCGATAACCGTTCTAAAAAATGTATGAATCTCAAGAACGAAAATACAATGTTCCAGGTTTGGTTGGGGTCACGGAGGCTCTTGGGAGGGTGGCCATGGAGGATGGGGTCACGGAGGTCACGGAGGTGGTTGGTATGGGGGTTGGTACGGAGGGCATGGTTGGCCGTGGTGGTATGGTGGCCACGGTAGTGGTTGGCATGGAAAGTGGTAGATTATCTGTTCCTTTGATATTCCCCGTAAAGTGACCGAGGCCTGGCGAAGGTCACTGCGTGGGTAAATCTGAGGCCGAATTTTCACCATGAGCGAGTACAGCTCCGTTTCGTTAATTGCAAAAATTAGCTATTCCATGTATGTTTGTAGAACTTTCGAATGAACAGATATTTACTTTGATCAACTTTACGATGATCATTCTATCATATTTCTTTCAACGAATCGCGTGTTTAAATATTATTTGTATATTTAGTGTATAATACTACGACATACTCTGATTGTATTAAAAATCTAAAAATGAGTATCGTCTATCATAAGTTTTATACCTTTGTAAAACATGTTGCAATTAAAAATGAGAAATATTATTCTAGTTTTTGTTTATTCACCTATATATGTAACATACCTTCAGTCTTTTGTCCATGTAAGCAGACAGGATCTCTTCGCATATCGTCAAGTTCCTGTCGGTATCCTATAGCAAAGTGTTATGACGCTATAATCGATATTATCAACAACAACAACAAAAAGTAGCTAATTTATATAAGATAAGAGTTATCAATTACCTTTAAAATTTTCGTTAAATCTTTTATTTTTTGTAATTTAACCCGCTGATCTGTCATCGCGGAGAACTGAATCAGGATATATTCTATCCGTTAAGTTTCATAGGCTTAATACAAAAGGAATTGAGAAGTAGAATGCACTGGCTTACGAATCTATACGGCACATTATATATACAGTTATATTGTTGCTAAGGAACCGCATGAAAACACAAGAGAAACGTGGAACCTATTTCGTTCGTACAAAATCAATGAGCAAGATAATTATTAGACAAATACTTATATATTCTTTGTCAATTTTTTCGAAATACAATACGATCTAAGGACATTAATTCCGCCATGCGGTTCGAAATCTTGATACACCGGATTTATGATTTATACAAATCATAAACAGAAGCACAATGTCTTGCGGTTAATCCACCAAGCTGTGTACAGACTCGGTGCATCATAACACTGCTGTGATAAGTAAGAACGATCACGAAATGAAGAAAAGAAGAAAATATCGATTGTGAACGAACCAGTTGTGGACCTGGTTAGGCATTGGACAGGTATCGACGGTCGGTATTCTTAGGGGCTGTGATACACGCTCTGATCACTTCGAAAACGCGATTCGTACTTTCTCCCATACTACACAACCGATCGGAATGAAACTTCGGGAATCATTGCTTCATTTCAGCAGAAAGTGGTTAATTATTTAGTATTTTGAAAATATTGAAATTTTTTTATTGCAGATTTAGTTATCGCCAGAGAAATTGTGGAATTATTCATGGATTCACTCGATTTATTGCAATTTTGACAAACTTAGCTACTCGGTGGTGACAAGCCACACATTTTGAGCACTATCTCATCTCATTTATTAAAGAAATGATCGAGGAGGTACGATTTTGGGTCTTATGAAGAAAAAAAAAAAAAAAAAAACAAATACCGACATCTTACGGAGGCGACACCTTCTTCGCAACAACATAATCACGCGGTAAAAGTACCCCAAAGCTGAATAGCGCGACGTCGATCTGATACATTCAAAACGTAAAACAATCAAAAATTCGAATAATCACAAATTAAATGAGGTGCATTGAATTGGAAAGAAATATCTAGGATCAGTTTTTTTCTGATCTCGGAAATTGGACCTTTTTCTGAAATACTTTCGCTCTCGCACCTTAGACCCAATCTGTTGACTCGGTTTTGTTCTTTAGGCATTCGTTTGTGCGAGACGGGTTGTACAAAAACAAGAATAACGGATCGATTACCAGTCTGAGAAACAGCTAACTCAAAATTTGACGTTCAAAATTATCGCTCTCGGCTAAAATGTCTCTCTTAAAAAAAATAGTTGTAAATGAACTTGATGTAAATGAAGTAACACTTGTTCACTGAATCTATTTAACTTATATACCAACTTGTGTAAATGCCATCCTTATCGTTTTGTACCGTGCTGCCACGGTGTGCTTGCGTTCGACCTTCTCATCGACGAGGTAATACCAGTCGGTGAGAGTGCGGTCTGTAGTTTAACACCTTTTAGATGTAGTACATCGAAACTGGTGGAGAGGTAGTAATATACCGCAGGTTGGTTACGGGTGGTTGATTTTTATCACATCTTTAATTTAACGATTATGATCCATTAGCAATGGCTTAAACATGGTCCTTAATCTAACTTCATGCTGACAAAGTATAGAAGACAAATGAGGTGAGAAAAATGATAATGTTCGAAATAAGTTATAATGCTGGAATATTCCTTGGCTCAGAATTCTTATATCAAATTCAACCGGCCATAATTATATAATATTCAACCGGGAATATTTATTCCTATAAATATCGTCTAGACTTTTAATCTCATTCAATACCATCCAGTTTATAGAATTTCTGGGCTACAATTTCGAGAGTTTATAAGCAAAGTTGAAAGCGCTTTTGCTTGAACTATAGTATAAAAAATTCGCCGTTCATATCTGTCACTACAAGAACGATCAGAAATCAAAGAGCATGATATTTCATATTTTTGTGATTCGTGAAAAACGGGTCTTGAATCGTCTTTTATCAAAATCTCAACCCAGCTTCAAGCTTTCAGAAAATTTCCCAGCATAAAAGTCCGGCGATTTTCTCTGCGACTTTATTCTCTCACTCCCTCTATGATATTTTCTATATATTGTAGACTGTGCGTACACTTAGCACGGAAAGTTTCCAATGCGAGTTGCCCGAGAGGCAAAAATCGCGAGGGACGCGCAAGAATCGTAGGAGGGGTTTCCTCTTCTCGGATTACAATTTTCATTGATTATAAAAAAAAAAAAAAAAGAGGAAAAAAAAAAACATCAACTGTAAATTGGGAACGTGGGTGTTGGTCGCACGCAGAAGAGTGGATGAGCGTGTCCCTCGTCATCTCGTCCCCTCCGTTCGTGCTTCGCTCTCTTTACCCTCCCACGCCCTAAGCACCCCCGAGCTACGACCCTGGTCTCGTGTCTCCCGGGCTGCACCGGAGGGTGAACGGCCTCCTTTGACCCAGACTCGGAATCGATCCCCATATTTGCTGCACGGAACTGGCGGTTGGCATCCATTCGTCAGAGTTCTACGTCTACTCAATAACGAATAAAGAGCCTATGAAAAGTATAAAAATCGTTCGATCGAGTCACGCAAGTCTTGTGGGTCCTCAGGGTTGATAGCAAACGGAAGGACTTCTTTTCCTCCGACCGAAAGACGATGACTTCTATCGAATCGGGGTTCGGTAGTCTCCTTTTGTTATCCACTGCGTCAGGGACGCGAGAAGGGAAAGGAAACCCCTAGACGCTCCACGATCGCGCAAAGTAGGCTTCAATTCGTGCCACTATTGGGGGTGCGAAATGTCGACCATTGAAATACGTTATACGGGGTTCGATCCTCGGTTCATCCCTCATCGACAGCGGCGAGAGTTCCTTAATTTTCATACAGAAAAAAAGAAACCGGAACAAAGTCCAGACACGCCTGGACCAGGAAAACGTGGCTGCGACGACAGCACCCGGTTGGAGGGGAGAATTTGGCGCGTGCAATCCCCGCCGCCGTCGCGATACTCGCGGGGGTGGCTGGGAGGACATCGCGCAAGCGCCCTGACGCCGCCCGTGACTGCATCGTAGGATGGTTCAATGTTACCCAGGGCCACTGACCTGGCCAGAGCGAACGACCACCCCGTCGATGCACCAAGGTGGATACACTCCTGCGCCTGCTTACCCATCCGCTGCAGGGTGCAACCCCCTAGAGTGACGGCAGCCGCCCGGGAAACCAGCTAGAACTCCCTGATATACTCTATATAGATTACCAACGCACGTTGCGACCCGGAATTCGTCCTCCGACCTCTGACCCTTCTAGTACTTAGCCATTCCCTGGTTCTTGCCGCACCAGCCATTGCCCTCGGATAGCCAGGGTCGCGAGCTCGAAAAATAAGACTCTAGAGCAGTCGGTCGTTATAGGATATCACAGCCGCAGTCGTTTCCTTCTTCTACAATTCACTGAAACCGTTGAAGAATTCTTGATGAATCAAAATCGTTCCCATCGTGATTTTGCATATACGACTTATTTTAGAAAAAAAAATGGGATTGTTATATCTAGCCAACGGACAACTTTGAGGGATCACGTACTACGCAACAGATTATCGTTAGTCTTCGTCCCTACCACCTAATTTTCACCAACTTCCTACTTCACATGAAGGGATATTGTTGTGCCGACGACATTGATCCGTAGAATTCTGGTTCGCTAGGTGGTTCTACAACACCATGTCGTTAAACGACACGTTTCTCTGAGCCGAAAATGCTACCGTTAACACGTTGTTATTCCAAGAAGACACATGGGGACGATTATCCGACTAGCTCTTGTAACAGCCACACATTGAAGTCCCTCTTCTCATTCACTTCACGTGATTTTGCCGAATTTCTATAACTCAAATCACCTTCGCCAATAGTAACTTTCTCGGCCGCGCTGGGCTGCGCTGCTGCAGAGGCGAAATAAAAGTGGTAAAGTCAATGCTTGGCCAGACAGCCGGCTCGCGGTGGCTTTAACCGTTCTATCAGTCTAGAAGCGCGCCCCATGCAGCTCGACGTCCGAATTCGATGATATTTTAACGCTATTTCGTCGATGTAAAAATGGCAATAATTAAATAACCGTGTTTATTGTTAGAGATATATATACGAGCTGCTATCGCTTCATATGTAGCAGAGTTACGACTTCCCTCGGGTGTTGACTTACAGATATGTTTGTAACATTAGTTTGATACCTACCTCTGGTATAAACGAACAAAACTGAATGTTATATGTGTGTATTGAATTGGCCCTCGAGACAGGCTCATGGGGGTACAGTCAGGGGTAGGGTGTCAGGAACCGTTGGGTCGATTCCCTGTTATGCTAATTTGTCAACCGTCACTGCGAACTGGGGTGGCTAACCCAAAGCGGTCAGGTTTTCCTCGTCAGGCAAGCACTGCTTCAACTTTACCTTACCAGTTACTGGCTTGCCCACTTACGCACTATGTATACCTACCAATTCTCCACTAGACCGAATGTTTTGTCTAATTGAATGTGTAAGTACGGGTTTCCGTGGGAGTTTACCGATCCACCTTGGTCAACAATACCTGCGTAACGTCATCCACGTATTATTGGTTGTTTAGCAAAACGTGTTCACAGGTAAACCGCACAACCGGGTTACCATTATCTTGGAACCTTGTTGTGTGCGGTATAGGTATATATGTATTCAAAGTATCAACCGGTCAGTTCTTAGTTTTTTTTTTTTTTTAATATTAATTATACTAAAATTGAAATTAATTAATATTTTGAGAATTCGCAACGCGACAAGGCGACAGATGTTTCGTTCAAATCGTCTTGCTTCACGGAGGGTAGTGTAATTACGTTGGTAAGTATTAATCCGTGACAGGATGCAGCTGTGTCGAGTTCTCTCTGTATCGTGGATGTATGAGTTCGTGGCTTTCACGTGCACCTAACATATCCGAGTGCATCAAGATACGAGCTTCTTGCAAAAAGGTATTAATTTCTCCAGGGTACGCGTGTATTGTACGAAGCTGTGTTTAACGCTTTTGAATATCGAAGATATATACACTCGTTTCGAACGACTGTTATAGAACCGTCCAACTTCCCGACAGCGACAGTCTATCTTAAGCGTATTAGTTTCAATCAATACGCTAATTAAGTATATCAATTTAGAGCACGTTGCTCGATCTCATTTCCGCTGGCAACCGATTCGGATGAATTTAAGACCGCCCTACGAGCCCATATCTTTATCTCGAAAGGTATATGTCAAAAAAAATCAACTCAAACGATGTTCCAGGCTCTAATTGTCTCGCTTTTAGAGCTCGTTGCATTCCTGCAATCTCCACGTCTGACTCAACTGTCACAGTGCTATTTACGTACCAGCCGGTGTACCAAGTTGTAACCAACTCCACGAGCCAGTTCAAGCCTACACAATACTCACACATATATACCTCGACACTTCGTAGGTACTCAAACCTTCTCAAATCTGTGTCTTTGCTCAAGACACACGTGAGCGAGTGGGTGAGTGAGTAATTTTAGCTGTAGGATGTTGATGTATGGTTATATACAACTGGCGATCAATCAAACGATCATATCTGCTCAGTTTATGAGAACAAAAAATAAAAATAAAAAATCGATTTACAAGTACCAAATATAATACCGCATGAATAAATCAGATCAAATTTTTCCTACTTCTTTAAAAGAAAAATTAGCCCAAACTTTTACGACTTAGATTCAGTTTTATTTCTCACCCGCGATATTCATGGTTTTCATTCTAAATAACGCTACTGTATAGAAAATATCAAGTTAAACCGGAGCTCGGGTCCCCAGCGACCGCTCAGCACCCATCAACGCTATGAGGACGCTGCAGGAATCGCCAAGACAAGTTATTCCCTTTTTATTTTTTTCGTCTTGTTTATTTTTTGTCTCGCAAAAAAGAAAAAAAAAAATCAATGCTTTACCCAAGTGGTTTAAGACGACCATCACTAAAACCATGAACGATAGTTTTTTTTTTTTTCTCAGTTTTATTTCGTGGACGTGTACGACGCTACCTATACCTCATCTCGGATATAATCGCGTGCCATATACGGTACACAGTACAGTATATCACGTTGCGTTGTACATACGACGTGCTAGAGTACCTAATTTAATTCACCGAACTAAATTAAGCTGTACTACGAGCGCGTTAATCTCGAGGAAACGCTAGTAAACGAGAATTATCGGGTGTAGTGGCCGTGGCCCTGGCAACCTCCGCATGGTACCTATATGTAACTACGCACACCTTGCGCAGTCATCACCCTATACGCTGTGTATTTCCCTTCATATTAATACGCTGAAATTTGTACACCAGCTAGCGTATGACTGTGATTATGATACCCATTGGTTTTTCCCCGTGGAAAAGTCAATGCGACTGTACTACATCTGTATATCTATACTTACTTAGTATATACTATGGGAAACACAGAGCGAAAGAGCTAGAGTATGGTGAAGAACAGGGTGTAGAGTTAGATAGAGAAGTTCGCACACCCCGCATCACGAGGTGTTTGCAACCCGGGCGTTACCCGGAGCCAACCGTTCATACCACGAGTTCGTAGACTTCGCGGTGAGAACGGGACCGCGACACCTCGCACCGTTGCACGGTAGAAGTTCTATCGCTCCTACTACTGGCCACGGATGCTGCAGGATCAATAGCAAGCGCAGGCGAGCGACGAAGATGATGGCGTCAGTGCAACCGGCTACGAATGAACGAGAAAGACAGACGACAAAGGGTGCGCGCCACCCTCAACCTCACCCTCACCCTCACTTCCAACTCCCCTTCATCCCTCTTGGGCTACCTCTGGTCCCTACCCTTGCAGCCGCCGCCGCCGCCGCCGCCGTTCAACCCCAGGAGTCGATGCATCCAGGGTCGTTGCTACCGACCCACCACCACCACCACCACCATCACAACCACCACCACCACTACCACTACCACACCACAGGCGCTTACACATCTCCCCACTGCAGGGTTAGAATAAACGAGTAGGCTTGCTTGGAGAGTTGCCTATACTACTGGGGATTTTCCTGGATGTTCACGTCGGTGAACCTGGGAGCCCGCGAAGAATACGTGCGGCCCGCCACGTGTTAAGGGATGGGATTTTCAGGGCCAGCTGAGCGCAATGTTCGCTGTTCTCAACTTGTCAGGGCCGGAAAATGAGGAGGTCGTTTACTTCGTGGAGTAGGAACATACTGGGTTTATTCCACGGGTGAAGATGACCGATTTTCAGGTCATAGGCTCGTGGTTGTATGCTTACTACGAAAACCTCCTTCCAGCTAGCTTCCCTGTCACCTTATGCCATTTTACCCAACATTATACATTATACGAACTTCTACGGAGCAATGCACCTTAGTACCTCGGAGGTCCTTGTACTCTGTTTATATACTCCTTTCTACGAACAGTTTCTCGCGCAAATATACCATTAGATACCGAGTGAAATCCTCGTTGCATCGAAAGGTTCGGAATTTGAATTGCCGCTACCACGTCGTATAGTTCCCCCCTGCAGGTAGAGGTAATATTATATGAATGCTCTCAAAGTCTCCAATAGGTTGAGGATTTCCTAGATAGAAGAAGCGAGTAACAGGAATATTTTTCAAACCGTGTCAATGGAAGAACTGTCTGGAAATTTCAAGGGAATAACGTTCAATAAAGGCACGGTTGGAATTTGTATAATGTCTCTCTCCCTCTCTGCTTTCTACCCTATGCCACCCTACGCCCGCTATGCCACCCTACAAACCCCCTCGTTGCCTACCCCACCTTACCCCACAGCCATCACCATTTGCTAAGGGCGTTGCTATCGATTCGTCTGCCGCGTACATATGCATTCGCTGCGTGCAATTTCTTATACAAAATAGAAATAAGAAAAAATAAATAAATAACAAATAAAAAAAAAACAACCACCCCTCTCAATGCACTCTCGATCTTTATACAAATTCCAACTCCTCTCAAACATCGCAATATCACAATATGATAAGATTCATGGTATGATATTATACTATAATTGAATTCTTTCGAGTATATTTCTCCGAACATAGCAGAATCTGTTATATATGAATATGGGAGGGATAATTTTGACTGGCGGATGAGATTTTCACGATATTTTCGTAATTATCATTAACGTAATTATCACTATCGCATTGTTATTTGAGAAAATATTTAGAACTTGAATATCTACCCACATATAGATACATAATTTTTTTTCTTTTTTTCTTTTATTACACCAGATTCCCAGACTTTCACCTATAACATACCTATGCATTTGAAGAACCATTTATTTCAAATTGTAATAAACACTAGTTCTCTCTTACCATCTCTCTTGCTATTTCTCTCTTTCCCATAATCTTCACCTTGCTTGTGGTGTTGAAATGGAAGTAGATACTACATACATAGTATCGAAGTCACGCTGTCGCCGTTGCACCTTGCCCCACCCGTCTGCTTGTATAAAATAATAAATACTCCGACAGGAATAATGGGTCTTATACCTGGGCCGCAACGAAGAATGCCCCTCTGCAGTCGCTGGAGCAGATGGCGTAGCGTTCTCATATAGTTTCTTCTTTTTTTTTTCTCTCTCTCTATCTCTCTCTTTCTTTCTCCTTTTTCTCCTCCTTTCACGTTATATTACTACTGCATCGAACCTATACCAGTAGGTCGTTGCCGCGGGACCCTAAACCCGAAGACGAACTAAGAGCAAAGATACATACCTTTTTATACCTATTTTTCACGATGTCTTTTCTTCTACGATTCAAAAATATCCGACTACCCTAACCAGCCCTGTTTATTTTCGCCGGCGAAATGTTACCGCGAAAACGCAAAGAAAAAATTAAGTATAGTCAACAAAATCGTGAGACAAACGAATTGCTAAATTAGACGATATTATGTTAGGCGAAGAATTCCAAAAGAGGATTTTACTAGCTACGAACAAAGAATTTAGAAATATAGATAATCCGATTGCCACTTGACAGATTACAACGATTAGGTACGAATAAATTCCATAATCTTTAAATGAACACAAGCCCCGCAGGTGGTGCTTCTGATACTATCGTCTCTATAAATCAAGATGCAGACGAGTTTCTGTATCCCAGACATATTCCTCCGATTTTTATATCTTTTTCCTCTTCAACTTCTTTGTATATGCAGTACTTGATTATGCGCAAAATTAAAAAGTATAAATAAAAAATCATGTTTCATCCCCGAAATGCGGCAATTCAACGTCAGTTTCGTTGAAGATAGTACTTTGACGCACGCGCTCATACTAACACTTATGAGAAGCCGTGGCACGTGGCACTGTGTTCCTCTCACTTCGTAAGTATCCACCTATACCTTATACCTATACTCAATGTCTACGTCCAGCCATACGGCGTCCGGGTATTGCCGAGGCTCGTGACCACCTACACACACGCGTCAGCACGCAACTCTGAAGTCATGCAGAGTGTGGGGCACCTCTAGGCCAGGTGATGTACAGGTCTGAGCCACGCACCCGGGAACCAGGAGTCAGTCAGTCAGTCAGTCAGCCGGGACCAGGTGGGAGGCAGCTGCGAGACGGAGGCTCCTGACGCCACCACCTGCTTCTTGTACCTTGGTACTTTGGTACCTTGATATACCCACTGTGCATCGTCCCGCGAAGACGCACGTCTTAAGAAGACCTCGGACACCCAGGCGCCGCAAAACCTGGTCGTTCACATGCGGGCGCAGGTGTATCCCGCGGATACTAACGTAAGACCAAAACCCAGCTGGCCACCGATCAGGACCTTTTTCAACGCTTTATATTACTCTGAGGTATCGCGTGCGGGTTGAAGCTGCAAATCGCCTTCGTCTTCAGACAGAGAACTCGATTACGGGGTAGAACGAGCGGGATGGGATTTCTCGCTATTTCGATGTCCGAATTGCGAATAAAATATGGTATTAACTGCGACAGAGGTTTAGGCGTTATAACAACGGGTGGAAATTATCACGTCTTTGCGGTATATAGCAAGGTTCCGATATACATATACTCCGCGGGAAAAACCCGGAGTTATTTGCCAGAAACCATCGTCGATTATCCCTGCGGGTCTCGTGTCAAAAACAAGATAAGTCTTCGTCGTATCTCCGGCAAGGACTTATCTTGTTTTTCGCACCAACCCCTCTAGTTTCGTATATTTTTATACTATACGACGGGTTAGGTACCTGGAAAAGTGATCACGACCTGATCATGTCAGAATAGGTATCATTGCCGGTCGATTTTCTTTCCGCAAATAATGATAGATAAATAACTAAATAAATAAATAAATAAATGAAATTACGTATCAGTAGATCTTCGTTCTGATAATAAAAAGCGGGAGAAACTACCCGCCGGATTTAAAAACCTCTTAATTTTTGTAGGTAAAAACTACCGCTACTACCGCAGGTATTACGCAGCTGCATTCTCGTTACACCGTTTCGCTTCTTATCCTTTACTCTTTGGCAGGGTGCGCGTGCCAAGGGCCCCGAGGTACTTATATCTCTATATATACATATAGATACTGGGATGGCGCGTGCGGACACCTGCCATCCATCGCCCTTATGGCTGCAGTAGTTCTTTTTCTTCGTTTAAACAACACCTCAACACTTCACCGATGGCGACATCGACGTTCAATGTATACGATAGTATCGAAATATAAATGATATATCTAGTGTATAAAATTCGAGAAATAAAAATGTTGAAAAAAAAAACCTGTATTATATCAATACCTCCGATGTTTTTTTATTTTTTTGCACCCTAAAAATTTAACCATGTCATAGATGTTGGGATTTATCATTCAGACTTCATCATCAAGCCTCAAAGCCATATAAATTTATATACAAAAATCTAAACGCACCGTATAGGTTGAAGGGATTTCGTGTTCTGATTTTCGTCTGAAATTTTATTTTAAACTGATTTCATTGATCAGATAATTTTATAGATGAATTAGAAATATCATTGACATTTCCGATTCCTCTTTCATCAAGCTCGTTGCAACTACTAAACTATACTAAAAGCTTTCGAGGTAATTAAAAAAAAAAAAAACAGTCGAATCGTCAGTTCGATTCTATATTTATTGATCCTTTGATATTATTCCATTGATATTACCGATACAAAAAGAAAAAAATGGGGTACAGCAATGAAGAAAAAAGCAAAAAGTTTCTTGTTTCAAAATCAAAAACGCATTAGGGAGTCCAGATGTTTCGAGACCACGGCTTGTACGTGTATCTATATACCTAGTATTATAGGAAAGGTAACATATGTTATAGAATATTCTAACGTATACCGAACCACAAAACGAATTAAGCTGCAAGCAGAACAACAACGGGGTCGGAAGCTGACCAGCCTGCAATGCGTAGAAATCATTGAACTATATATTATACATATTTCTATCGACGTTAAGGGTAACACGGTTGAACGTAAATTTTATACTACTATACCATTAGCGTAGTATATTTACTATCCGATTAAAATAACCCAGGTGTAAAACCACCACGTATAAATGCACACCTATACAAAGTTGGTTTGTACGTTTGGTATACCGTTAATTGAATTTACAACAAATTAATAAACTCCTAGGTATAGGATACGTTGACACATATACACAGAATACACGGGCGTATACTATACAGGGTGTCCAAGAACTAAATGCAAAAATTAAAGAGTGTAATAGAGGGGGTCAAGCTGAGTAAATTAACCTATAGAACATCTGGTCTCCGAAGTACCGGTCGCGAGATATGATCGGTTTAAAAATCGCGTTATACGCCGGCATTTAGGCAACCGACTACACAGCAGGTATCCGTCAGTCATTTATGTTGTTGTGTTTGTCGGAAATTCAATGTCGAAAGTGTTTTCATTCGATATTCTTGAATCCTGAAGCGTTATGGATGAAGCGCTGACCGATGCCAACTGTGTAGACGGTTGCCTACTACATGCCGGCGCTTAGCGCGATTCTTTAACCGGCTGTATCTCGCGACCGGTGCTTCGGAGACCACATGTTTTATAAGTTAATTCACTCAGCTTGACCCCCTCCTCTATTACTTATTTGCATTTAGTTCTAGGACACCCTGTATACATTTCAAAAGATTTGTAAAGAAATTGGATTCCAATTACTACTGCAGTCGGTGACTAATTAACACCAATTTCTCCAGCTCGTCGGATATTTGCAAATAATTCTGTTTAATACTCTCTCTCTCTCTCTCTCTCTTTTCCTCTACATACGGTTTGGTTTCGCGAATGAGCGAATTTAGCTTATCGAGATATGGTGTTATTTTTTTTTTTAATTTTTTTCTGGTTTCTTCTCGGGAGTTATAGTCGGGTCTTTTTTTCCGACATAAGCGTATAGTGTCGAAATTGGAAGATTAAATATTCAAGAATAGGCGGACCGACACGCTGGGGACATCCGCGTGGCTGGCCAACCTGCGTACGTGGAATGACAGAAGACAAAAGTGGCGCCTAAAGAATGAAGCCAATGCATAAGTCATATCGCGTTACGTCGCGCTTTGCGTTGTATCACTAGGTATACATATATATATATATATATATGCGTAAGGTATACCTTAATGTACCGTATATACATATATATACACGCCCAAAGCGCACGCATATGACGATCCTCACCGCGTGATTATCTGCGACAAAACTTTCTTACCTTTATACCGTAACATCATCTCCTAGGGCCAAGCCTCTGCGTAAATTTCATTCGAATATTTTTTTTTATTTTTATTTTTTATTATACGGTTCAATTCAAACAAAGAAAGTAATTTTAATTTTTTTCTTCTCCTTATTCATTGTTTAGTCAATTTTGATACAAATTCGTTTTTTCCCTACTCGTCGAGTTTTCGATGGTGAAGAAAAAATAAAAAATAAAAATTCACGTATGTATCGATAATAATTTGTCGGTTCAACCATCTGCAGATAGAACGACGGCTTATCTTTTCGACATTTTTCATACCGTTTGGATAACGGATGAAATTAGAAAAAATCAAAAAGTCAAAAAGTAATACGAATTAGCCTAATCACCTTATATAATATTTTCAAATATAATTCAAGTAACTATATGAATAATAATTATAATCAAAATTATAAACTTATAGGATGTAAAATAATATCCGCAAATAAATATTTAAACGTGAACCTTTCTAAGTCCCCGAGTAAAAGTTTATTTATCTGTGATAAGAGGGATGCGTGTATAGGTATACCTTCCCCGTCCGCGAGTACGCAGCATCCACCATCCACCAACCCCTATTTAATGCCCATATACAGAGAAGCCTTGCGTTCGCCTTGGTGAATATCGCTTCTATATAGGGTTGTCGGTACGGCAAAATCCAGGACCCTGCAAGGCTCAGGGCTCAGGGCTAGGGGTAAGGTGAAGGGGTAGCAGTTATAATAAGGGGAATTATGGAAAGGGCCGAACGAGCCGTCTCGTGTGAATGTGGAGCAGGCAGCCGTGACTACGTTCGTATCGATATATGGTATAATATGTAATACATATAGAAGTATACATATACATGTGTATATTTTATATATATGTATAATATACACACGTGTCTGTGGGTACATACATACGAACACTGGCAAAGGAAAGAAAGTGCGCATGTGTAGATACATATATTTATACATATATATGTATCTTTGTATGCATCATGTATAGACACAGACATATATATAGACTCACCCGGATCGACGTCCGACCGTGGGCCACCCCATAGGGCATCGCCTCGTAAAGCTACCGGCAGTAAAAACACCCTTACCATCCAACAGGGTGCCTGGTCTCGTACAGATAGTATATTATGCCTATGCGGAAACTAGGTATATCTGCGCAATCTGTAGTGCCGGTGATACTGCGGTGGACAGTCCCGTCGTGGGTTTTATACAATAACAGGAATATTCGTGAAAACGCCTGCATACAGGCAACTCAGAAGTCAAACGATTAGGTTTTATTTCGCATATTACGTGCCCATTGACTAAGCGGGAACAAAACCTAATCGTTTGATGTTTGAGTTGCCTGTATGCAGGCGTTCTATAAAACGTTTCCACGAATATTCCAGCTACATACAAAATGAAATCTTAAATTAACCCTCGATTCATTAGATATTATTATACTTGTTGTTGAATTGTAAAGTTGTCTAAAGAGAAGGGAACAGAAAAACCAAATAAAAAATAAAAAAATTATTTAAAATAAAATTTTCCGGTCGACTTTTGTGAAAAGTTTAACGAAAATGTTTATTGTTAATTCTGTGTTACAGGTATAATTAACCTTTTGTCAATTAATGTGCTCGAATTCATTTCTACTCCCACGTCTGACAAAGCGCTACCGTTAACAATGTGTATTTCTAATCGGCCAGAGGTCAATTAATTTTCCTTTGTTTGTTATTTTCTTTCTCGCAGAATACAAAACCATCCGCAAACCGTTTTTGCGCAAAAGGAGAGAAAAAAAAATGGTTTTTTCCTTTTTTTCCTTTCTTTCTTCTGTTTCTTCTTATTCTTCTTCTTCTTCACCCGTTGAAAAAAAAAATCAACAAAATATACAAGTTACGGAAAAGCTGCGGAAGAGGGAAGCTGATCAAACCAAACCGGAAATAAAAAGAAAAGGGTAAAAATATTTGCGAAGCTATATCTTCGATGTTATACGATGAATTATCACACGTATTTATTCCAACCCCCCCATTTAACAAATTGCGAAGTTGATGTTCCAATTACTCGACTTCGGGAACCTGGAAAACTAGATCAATTCTCACAGGAACACAGATATGCGAACTGGAGGATAGGAACCGATGGCTTTCACAGCCTGGAAAATTTAACTCTTACTTCAACCCTTACTCAAATTTTTGTCATTATCTTAATTTTCTGAGACACAACGGATGCCCGATTATTAAGGTACGCAAAATCAAATGTGCAGATCATAAAAAAATTTTATTTACTTTTTTTCCCAAAGAATAATATACCACCCACGTTATATTTACCGTAACTCATTATTTTTTTCGGCGTATGTGATTTTTGGAAGACGCGTCTCTTCGTGGGAGTTTGAGATTTCACCTCCGGTACTGGATATTGAATTTTTGACATCCATACCACCCCTGATACACCTATAGCTATGAGAAAGGTCTTCGACCGCGTTCGAACCCCAAATCTGTTGCTGATTCCAGTATTCACCCATTTTTTTTACCATGAAGTATATTCACAATTTTTGTCTTGAAAAAAAAAAAACAAAAAAAATTCTTTATTATCCATATACATTTTCTATATGATTTATAGACGACGAAATCTCATAAGACCATCAAGTATCATCTAAATACGTAATACAGTTGTGTGGTTAGACGCTAACGAATAAGGGCCTTCTTATTATTGAATCACTACGAAGTGATGGCACTCGCAAGAATTGTTCAACGATAGATAGGGTCGGATAATATATATACGGCTATAGCACAACCACCCCACCACCCCTCCCTCCCCCTCGCGACATCCTGTTTACATACCTCTCATAACACATATTACCTATGATCGAAGAGTCTAGTGGTTCAGATAAGCGAGCCATGCGCAACAAACGCGGGATTTTTATCAATTTTTTTTTTTCTACAAATACCTGCGATATAGATTGTGGCAGTAGCTACGGTTTGGAGAAAAGAGGCAGCCATATATATTATTATACTCACGAATATAATTTCTAAATTTATCGTTTAGAAAAAGAAGTTCAGTCTTGGACGGATCACCACGTTTATAGGCCCGAAGAATCAGCTTAAACCATTTTCAGATTTATCTCTGTATGCGTTTGTGTGTCTGTGTGATCAATTTTTTTTTTTTTCTATTTTCCATGTAAATTATATCTCGATAACGAATGCACGGATTTCACCCTGCCTTTAATCAATCGATGCGATTTTTCATGACTAAGAACTGATTATATTTTAGATTTTATCGACCGAGTAGTTTTTGAGTTATACAAAAGACAAAATTTTGAGAAAAATATTCAACTATACGGAGAACTGATCAACGAATTTTTTTTATGATTTTTGTTTCGATCAATGAGATTTGATTCAACTTTGAAAAGTTTTTGTGTTGAAAAAAAGAAGATCAAATTTTTTATTCAATTGAACTTCTAACCCATAGACTATCTTTTCTAACTTCAGTGATTTTTGTTAAAAGTTAAGGTATTCTATATACGTATACGGGTATAATAATATCAACTCCATGTGAAAAGAAGAACAGTGATTTTTCTTATTGTAAAAAGTATGTAGATATTGAAAATTGAATATTCTTAAGGAATAAGATCGGAAGTTGCGCATCTTAAACAGTTACACGGAAAATCTATCGCCTCTCTAAGTTATATATACGACGTTAGTTGGAGACCCTCAACGCCGGGGTCACCGGGTCAACCCTTGGCACAGGTGTTCATATCGGGGTACGCGACCTCCGAAGAGGTCGTAACCAGGAGTACAATAACCTCGATCTCGAGGTAGGCAGCAACGGCCATAAGAGAAATTCGCAAAATGGAATAGTCGAATGCACCCTATTCTCCCGCAGGAAAAGAGAAAGGGGGTTCTCATTGGGGGCAAGAGAGGGAAGATCGGGGATAAAGGGGGAGGAGGGGGGGGGGGGGGGGGTGGATGAGGATGAGGGGGTGAATGAAGGTGGAGGGTTGGGGTGAAGGGGGTACCCCGTACCCATGGCAAAGGACGGGAGGTGGTTGAACCAGGCAGCAACACCGGCAGCACGGAAAGCACGCAGTAGTAGCTGGGTTTCCTGGGTGCGTTGCCATGACGACCTCTTCCGCAGCCCGACCAGACAGATTCGTATCCCCCGCAGACCAGACCAGACCAGCCCAGACCAACCCAGACTATACCAGAGCTCACCACCCTCGACTTTGAATCCACCCCAAACCCCGCTGTCTACAGATTCGTTGCACCGTGTTCTGCCATTGCCAATCTATACGTCAGCCGCACGGAAAGAGATTTTCAATTCTGAACGAAAAACCAACTTCCTTGCAAAAGATTTGATACCAGGATGTAGGATTCGGGAGGTTAACGTCAAATGGTTAGATAAATGGAAGAAAAAATAATCCAAATATATACAGTCAGATTTCTCTATCAGTGAAATTTATAACAACAAACTTTCGAAAATACATATTCTCTTCAGATCCTTTCTAAAATCAGACAAATCAATGAACAGATTATTTCGGTATTATATGCTTGTCCCGATCTTTGAATGAGCATACCATGAGTTTTTACTTCCACATTATGAATAAGGGATTAGTGTTTAGCCACCCTGAAAATCAATTGTTTGGCGTACTTCACCCGGTATAATTTAATGGTTATACCTACAAAGGTAGAAAAGAAATTACACCCCTCTAACTTCTGCCGTTATATTTCGTTGTCTTTTCGTTTCCTCTTCGGTGCATGTAAAAGACTTGGTCTAAACTACGAAAAGTGCTTGGCACCTGCTTGCACGAAATGAGTAAACCTCCGACCCTCTTAGACCCTTCGAGGAGTTATTACCATCGGTTACCTTACTCTCTATATATATATGTATACCTACAAACCAGAGTGGAAAAGAAATGAAAATATTTACCGAAAATCGAAAGGAGCTTTTTTCCTGGTTCTTATCTAGATTGGATTTGGATAAATTTATACCCCCGATGCCCATACGTAGAGCTAATTTAACTGTTAATTAATCAAATTAATCTGTTGATTTTTATTCATACAATTATTTTTTGTGCTTATATATATTTTGGTAATTTATCACATTAATGCATCAAGAGTCAGGAGTCTCGCGATAATTTCACATTATAGCGTATTACCAATTTATTCAACGAGTATATAGCCATAGTGGCTATTTATAAACGTTTAATTAACTCCCTACCGTAAACAGCTATACATTTATACTGTCGACAATAGCGAAGGGAGATAATGCAGCTTTTAAAACTGTTTAGCAGTTTTTTATCCCTCCTAGAAATCTAAGGGTATGAAAATTAAAGTCTAGAAAGGGGTCTGCTTTAATCCAAGGAATCTAATACCGACTCCCCAACTGTGGAATTTATAATTGCAACTGATTTGAAGAAGACAAAAAAATAAAAAATAAAAAATCCTCCCACTATCTTCATTTCTCAAAGCTATCGGTAAAAATTACCGTATAGCTTAGTGGAAATATCGTGTGATTATTTTTTAAAACAATTTGCAACCTCTTGTAAAATATTGGTTTATTTTTTTATTTTTTTTGTTCTTGTTTTTACTTTTCAATAAAATTAAGTAGGTATCAGCCAAGAACTTCATGCATTACGCCAGTAATTTTAGTAGCCACGATCAATCAAAAAAGCTTCCGTGCACACGTTCCGCTCAGATATACGTATAAGTATGTATAAATATGCTTATAACAAACAGCGATCCTTTGCCTGCGTCTAAATAAAACGACAAGAGTCCTCACAGTGTGGAAAAAAAAAGGAAAGGAAAGAAAAAAAAAAACCGAAAAATTACCTCACCTACTCCAGCTAGCCTTAGTTTTATCGTACGTATAAATTATAATTGCTCGAAGATTCTGTACAGTAGAAAAAATTAAGTTTGATGAGAAACGGTTTTAATTATTCTCTGTTCGTTATTGAATATATGACGAAAAATCTTTATACAGGATATACAGGGTGAGTTTTCTCCGGGGTCCGGAGAGGGTGTTACTTAAATCGGCTGAGCCTCTGCCTTCTTCTATTTTGAACCATTTATTTTCCGATTCTCCCTGGAGAAAACTCACCCTGTATATATTAGCGAACTTCAAGGGTTTACTAAAACACCATAGTATTTGATCAAGACGCGGAATCTCTAACAAAGTAATTTCACTTTGAAAAGGTTCACCGGCATTATACGCATTTTCCCATACGGTTTTCGAATAGCTTCGCGGGTATCATCCAACGTGACAAAGATTAGGATCTAAATACTGAACGGACCGTCGTTCTAATTAATTCTAAAAGGTTATCAAAAGGATCAGACGCTATACGCAGGTTTAAAAAAATTTTACATCCGCGTTACCGTGCGGAAAATATATAATAAAGATTTTTGAAAACTATTAGGTAAAATTAAACGAGGTTCACACTGTCGCTGGGAATAAATATTTTCACGACTATTACGCGGCGGAATGTGCAAAAAAAAAAAAAATCTTGTCCTACGCGGATTTCGTTTATTTTTCTAATCATGGACCATGCCCTGGCTAGGTTGCTGCTGAGAAACTTCCCCATCCTGAAACTACCCTAACTTTCAAATTTCAAAATCAAGATTCTATCCCCGTGGAACGCGTAGATGCGAAGCGGGAGAACGGTCACTGCGCAGAAGGCGAAAACAGGGCGATATGTGCCGAATCATTCCGTTCCTCTGCCATGCTGACACGTGTACAGTATGAACAGGGCTTGGCTTGGGAGAGTAGAGTAAAGTAGAGTATAAGGAGTAGGAGTAGGAGCAGGATCAGGAGCAGGGCGGATTCACATCCGAACCTCTATGCTTCTCGATTGATAATAATTGATATTAATAATTATCCTGATATACCATACCGATGACCATTTTTGTCATTAGGATATCAGTCCGGGAATATTACCTAAGATGAGATTTCTAACCCAATAATTTCTTAATTTCTGAACGGAAGCTTTGACACATAAATACATATATTTATATATTATATAAATATATAGGAAAATCTAATACCCATACGATATGTAACTTTGGATTTTTCGTTAACATTATCAGATAAATCTGGTAATATAATCTCTGCGCACGTTTTGTTTGTCCACGAGACGTAGAAGGGGCGACCGATATCTAACCCTGTAGGATTTTTTATGTCTCGAATAACGGTAGGCGACTACTGCTCTGACAATATCAAATCTCCGAGGATACCTACCTTACACTATGGAAGTAAATATTTGTTTCGAGACTTTGCTCAAAAGTCTGAATGAATCAATCACCTCGTCTCAGTATTTCGTTTCATTTTCTCTACACCTAGATATATGTATATTACATAAACGTATAGGTTAGGGTGCCTCAGGCGGAAATGGACGTTTCATTTTTTATACTCTCACCACTTTGAACGGCTA
Organism: Tenthredo notha; assembly: GCA_914767705.2. Classification (NCBI taxonomy): domain Eukaryota; kingdom Metazoa; phylum Arthropoda; class Insecta; order Hymenoptera; family Tenthredinidae; genus Tenthredo; species Tenthredo notha. The sequence goes on from OU611908.1 coordinate 7,177,718, forward strand.
ATTTTTTTTATGCTTATTCAACTTTTTGAAAATTAGACGTTTTCTGTGATATAATCTATTTGATATTATATCGGGAAAGGTTTTTTCGATCACCCATTTCGTGTCTGAAATCGAAATATGGAAATTCAAAATGGCGGATCTAATATATGAAGTTTCCGAATTGTAAAAAAAAAAAAACTGGGTGCCGCTAATTTCAAATCTGAATTGAAAACGTGAATAAATTCACATTTATGAACACTAAAGACTCTGACTAGCAATTTTCATGATACTTTTAGCAGACTTCCTGATATCTCGATCGATTATTTTTAATTTTCATATCATGAGTTTGGATTAAAAGAAAACAAAATCGTCGAGTAATATAATTTCGATGTGAATCGGTCTACTTTTTATAATCTTGCTCCGCCGTAATGAGTCCACCGTTTTGAATTTCTATATTTTTACTTTAGATGTTGAATAAAAGAAAGCCAAGAAACTTATTCTGGGTGAGTTTCAGGAAAGTCGCATTTAAGGAAAAAGCCTGGCAGAAAAAAGTTAAACGAGCATAAAAAAACAAAGAGAAAAAATGGCTTGCGCTAGTTCTTCGAACTAAAATGTAGAGTTCATTCCGTGGGAGAATTTGTTTTGTGCCCAAAAAAAAATTAAAGTTTGAAGTGTTGAGAACAAAAAAAAGAAAATGTTCATTTTTTTTTTTTTTTGTACAATAATTCTGGCTAGATTTTCGTTTGGCGAGTGGATTTTCTGTATGGAATCAAAACGAGAAAAAACGAAGGGAGACGAAGAGAAAAAAAAAAATACTACGCCTCCGATAAAAGCAACGTTTCTCCCCTGTTGTTCTACAACCCCTACGGCAACCCGACGAACGGAACGGAACCTTTCCAACGATAATAATAATTTATGTTTAAGCTGCGCCTAGGTCGTATCGCGCACAGTCAGAAGCTTCGACGAGGGGCGATTCGTGGGGTCTGATGTGAATGATTGCAGCCTCTCTCTCCTCATCGCAAATGGACCATTCTTTGTTCGATTCCGATCGGGATAAATTAAACTCTATATATAGGCAGCTGTTTCTAATTTTTTTTCGCAATATGATATACCTATATATTTACAGATAAATGTATATATATAGTATATATATATTCGCGTTAATTATGAAGTTTCGAATAAAACAAGAACAAGAACGTTACGATTTCGTTATCATCTCTTATGGAACAAATTTTATCCTTTGTTCGTCCGTAGATCTTTTAAATGAAAAAGTAACAAAAAGACAAAGATCGGTATACACTAATTGACCGATTTTCTCAAGGGGTAGGAGATGATGATGATATTGATAACTCTATACGTTAGATATGATATTATTTTATTTATTAATATAATGTATTTTATAATATATATATATATTCGTATTATTAAACATACATGAAACCCTGATAGATTGGGATTAGCTATTTTGTATTACTAACGATGTACACTTCGAAATATCCGAGTAGGTATTTCAATACACAGCGGGGTTCGTATCATTGCAATCAATCGGAATTTGCTTGTTATTTTTTTTTTTTTTCATTTTTTTTCTTTTTTTTTTTTCTTTTATTTCTTTCTTTATAATTCGACAATAGTTTTTATTTATTATTATACCTATATACGTTCGTGAGGATTTATCTGGGGAACATGTATCATTAATCAATAGCTATTATTAAATATTATATATATATATATGCAGATCATATAAAATACAACCATCTAACAGTACTTAACAAATGGAAAGCATGTTACATGTTTTCATGATTCACGCACAATAATTTAGTGCTTCATTTATTTATGTAATACATACATATATATGTATATAATATATATATATATATTTATATATGTATATATACATATGTATATAAATATAAGTGTCGTACATATATAAGAGAATCAGCCGAAAATTCGATAAAGAAAATATTGATGGTTTAAGCGCTGAATTCGAAAACGACGCTGTTTTGTCTCTTCGCCGTTACTATATGTATATATAGATATATATATATATATATATATATATATATCTAATATATATATATACATATATCAACTTCACTTAATAATATTATTTTCATTTTCGTATGTATTTTCATGTTATATATCATATATATATATATTATAAATATTCTAATAACCTAGCGACCACAAACAAAAGAGCCTCGCCTCCGCCTCTTTATATAATAGTCGATCCACATACATCTCTTCACACATGATATACGATTTAAAAATTATTATTATTATTACATTCTTTTATTTCTTTCAAAATTATACATATGTATACACGTGCATATACAATTACAATATTACCTTCGAGTATTAATTGGGTTATTAATATGAATGTTTATAGGCCTGCTGCGTACCTTCCATCATCTACACACGCGTATATGCACGTAGTTGTTACCCCAGTGGCGCTGACGACCGTATATGTACTCGAGTAACCCACGTACTAGTAGCATGCTAGTATTTACCCAGCAGGCCTATACGCTGAGATGTAACACTTAACGGCAACCTTACACTAAGTGTTACACTTACAGGACATACATATCCACAATATACTGAATAAAACACCGAACAAAGAAATAATCCGACATTTGGGAATCTTTTTTTTTTTTTTCTCATAAATCTTAAATATTTTTTAATCGCCGATTGGATTGTTCATTATAATTATATAACACAATTTATTTGTCACTGCCAGAGCACATCTTGTCACACTGTATCGGTTAGGAATTTTATCATAATAAAAACTATAATTTACTTGTTGTGAATTGATGTATGCATCAGTTCTATTATAAACCCTTAGAGTACAACCATTACATATTCTGTAAATATTAATTAGGTATTTAATTAGTTGAAAAAGTTTTTTTTTTTGGCACCAATTCATTCTGCGAGATTGTTTTTAGAACACCTATAATGATTATGCGATCACGATTTCGTAATGCACAACTATCATTATTTTTTTTATTTTTTTTATTTTTTATTGATTTGTTTTTTTATTTTTATTTATTTTGTTTTTTGTTTTTTCAATTTATTCCCGACTTGACGGTTTTCAACCAACGAGATTTCGCATTTTTAATGCAATCCCGCATATAATCGCTAATGGTCAGCTCGGCAAAATATATATCTATTATAGTATCGTAATTGTACGTTATTTTATACGTGAAATCGTGAACCGTATTATTTGGAAAGCTGAGAATCTCATTTGTTTTTTTTTTGTTTTTTTTATTTTTGTTGTTTTTTTTTTTTTTTTAATTATTACAAAAATTTAGCTTAAGTTTTTATATTTTTCTTATTTTTTTACGATTGATACAAAGATATATAGTATATATATGTATAGTCATGTTCAGGATTATCTACATATATAGGATGAGAGAGAAATTATACGTAAAAAAAAAAAAAAATTTCTTCACAAACTTGTACGCCAATTCCTGTCTCACAATCAGTTGCATACTTCGTTTTTTTTTTTGTTTTTTTTTTCCCTATATTCCCGTATGTTGCTCCAGATACCGAAATCGATATAAAATATTGGCACCACATGGAAAAATGCTTGTCTATACGTTAGAAAAAAAAGAAACGACAGAAAATGAAATAGAATTGAAAAATGGTGGTTCCAAATTTCAATCGATATTCGATTTCTAGCGATTTCATCGCAGGATTGATTTCTTCGATTTGTGATATACTTTGAATCCCAACCAATACCAGGGATCTTCGACGTTGGTACCTACCTAATTATTTAATGATTAAAATGATCGTTAATGACGATGTTGCAAAATGGTTTAACAGGGTGACATTACGATAAATGAGAGCTTATGAACGAGTGCGTTTCAAAAACTTATTCTACACAGGCGTTTATTGACTTGACTCTATTCGCAAGAACATCATTCTATATTGTGCGCGATTTTGATGATATACGATCTTATTCACAGTAGACGAGATTCACCGATCGTCGCAGAAAATTTTCTTAATAAATCAAATTCAATGTCAAAAAACGCCGCGGTTATAGACTTTTTGAAAACACGAACACAACGTAATGGGTGGTGGTCGTAGGTGTAGTTGTGGTTATAATACTGTGGGAGGTGATGGGCATTGAACCTGGAGCCCCACGCAGTAAAGTTTTAGAACCACATTATTCGCCATTATCTTCTTATACTTTTTTATTCTTCATATGTTTAATGTTAATAGTTACGATTAGTAAGCCAATTAGTGTTTCTTCCAAAAGTTATGAATTTCTTATTCAATTCCAACTATATATATATATATATATGTATTCCCTACAAGTACATAGTACAATTTACAAGTAAAACACACTCTCTATAAGTATATTAAGTTTAATATTCTCAGGCATTGTCAGCTGTTCCAAAATATATCGATTTTTCTGCCAATTGATTAAAAATTTGCATTCTTTTTTTTTTTCTTTCATAAATCTTTCGTTACTCTTTTTTTTTTTTTTTGTTTTTTGTTTTTATTATTATCTTTATATGAATATATATCTAATCGATATATGTCGGTGCACAGAACGATGAATTGTGTGTTTAATCGACACTCGTTTCAAGCCCGCATCAAATATCTTCCAAAACTAGATTTTTTTTTCTCTTTCTCTCTCTCTTTCTCTCTCTCTCTCTCTTTTTTTTTATTTAAGTATTTATTTATTTTTTATTCTTCTATCTTACAATAGTTAAATTTATTTATTTACTTTTTTTCTTATGTTTTCTTTTTTTTTTTGTTTTTTCTTTATGTTTAGAGAAATATATTTTTATATATTATATATATATCTCTTTATTTCGCACTTCATTCGTCTCTTGTTTATGTTTGTTTGTTTTTTTTTTTTTTTTTTATATAAGTCTAGGTATATAGAGATTAGATATAGGTTACATAATATTATACGATAGCGCAGCATTTTTTTTTTTCTTTTTTTTTCTTTCTTTCTTTCTCTCCATCACAAATAAACCCAAAAAATGATATAAGATATAAAACGTATTTTTATAATGGTACAGGTTTAATAGGTAATTAGGTAGTTATAACAGATCGGGTAAAATTGGGAAAATTTCTGGATATATAGATACTACATATACCGAGAATATTCGGTGAGACTACACGATCCCCTTCCTACGGCAAAACCAACACAGGCGCTCAACGTGTGCGTGAGGCTCGTTCGGAAGGGGATGCAATGCTACTGGCACCTCATTCCGTCCTAAACTAGCCTCACGCACGCGGTGCGCTTGTGTTGGTTTTGCCATAGGAAGGGGATCGTGTAGTCTCACCGAATATTCACGGTATATATACCAACGTGGGGTTGGTGGCAAATGGTACAAAGTGACAGACAGTTACATTTAGGGAACGGAATTGCGGAATGGTGATGTTGCGTTTACGTTCATGAATGCCTGTGTATGTATAGGTATGTGTATCCAGTCTATGTAATATGTGATGGTAATGGTAGTTGCAAAAAGGCAAAGTGGTCACCAGAAACGGAATGAGTTAACGTACAGTCTCCGTAACCAGACTGCCTTTCGTTGATTTTTTAGTCATTGCTATACGATATAGTTAATTAATGAAATGAATTAATTATTAATTTCTTTCTTTATTTATTTAATTATATATTTATTACTTATTGAGTAACTCGTAGCTGTAGGGCGGGGCACCAATGCAAGATGCATATACCGTGAGGTTTCGTGGATAGAGTTGGTTCCAAGCACGCATGCGCTGATTTATTCGAATATCACAAAGGGCCGCCAATTTCAAACTTGCCACGAATATCCCTAGAGTTTGTCTGCTATTCCTTTTCGATTGTTGACAAATACAAATGGAGGCAGACCGTAACAGGAATAGGTTATGATTGTTGTGAATCTAGCAGACGACATAACTAGGGATATTACTGAAAAGTTGGTAGAATTGCTAGCACGATTCTGCCAGCCAACGATATTCGAATAAATCAGCTCCTGCGCGCTTGAAACCAGTCCCATTCCACGCAACCTCACGGTATATTAGGATGGTCGTAAAAAATTCAATTTTTCCAGGCTTCCCCTAAAAAGTTTCCTTTTTGTGCAAAAACATGAGGGAAACATTTGTTTTTTGTGGAAAAAAAAAAAAAAAATTAAAAGAAAACCATCGTAGTTTTTGTTTTGATGAACCTGAACTTTTTTGAAAATGGCACGTGTTCCTTTCATTTTTTTTTTTTTGTTTTTTGCACAGAAACAAACTTCTCCCATGTTCTGACACGAAAAGAAAACTTTTTAGGGGGCGTCTGAAGAAATTTAATTTTTAACGACCACCCTAATAAATATATGTATATACCGAGAATATTCGGTGAGACTACACGATCCCCTTCCTACAACAAAGTCAACGCAGACGCGCACCGCGTGCGCGAGGCTCGTTCGGGAGGGGATGCAATGCTACTGGCACCTCATTTCGTCCCGAACGCGCCTCACGCAGGCGGTGCGCGCCTGTTTGGTTTTGCCGTAGGAAGGAGATCGTTTACTCTCACCGAATATTCTCGGTATATATATATACAGGGTGATATTCTAGGGACTCGCGGTACTGCAAGTCTTGGACCGTCAGGCGGATGATGAACATGTGCGCAAAATTATGAGGTTCGCCGCTCGACTATTAGGTAGGTATAGTATAGTCAAAATTCGATCCATGCGATCGTAGCCGTAGATCGTAGCTAAAGATTTTTCTGTTCTTTTATTTCTCATCTATGATCTGTAGCTACGATCGCGTTGATCGAATTTCGACTATACTGTACCTACCTAATAGTCGAGCGGCGAACCTGATAATTTCGCGCACATGTTTATCAGCCACCTGCCGATCCGAGACTTGCGGTACCGCGATGTCCCTGGAATATCACCCTGTATATATGTTTGTACACAGTTCATATAATAATATATAATACGCTTTAATTATATATAAGACTGCACCACACTTGATACCGTTAGCATTAATAATTATAATACGATCGTGTGATTAACGCTGGATATTAATCGGGGTATTGAAATCTCATAGAATAATAGAAAACAACAGAAAAACAAAAACAACGAAACCGTTAGAAAAAAGCTTGAAGAATTTCGCATGAAATGAATAAAATTTACGCAGACAATTGCTACAGTCAAACTGTTCCGTCGACTAGTAGAAATAGAAATATAAGAAAAATTAATTGAATAACTTTCTGCATTGAGGATCCTTGAATGAAAAGTTTTTGATAAAGGCTTTTTTTTTTATTTTCATTTATTGTTTTATATTTATTATTTTTTTATTTTTTTTAATTTTTTTTATCGAAATCTGTAAAAAAATTTACTTGAGAAGCTTATCCTGCGTTAAAGGCACGGACTATTTTTTTTAATTAACGGCAACGATGCGGTAAGATGCAGAATTCTTGATTCTGAGCGACATTGCATATGTACCTATACCGAGTGTTTTCGGTGAAACTTTAAGGCCCCTTTCCTACGACAAAACGAATACAGGCGCGCGCCGCGTGCGTGAGGCTCGTTCGGGAGGGGATAGGCGATGCCATTTACAGTCTATCGCCTTCCGTCCGAGCCCCACGCACGCGGTGCGCACCTGCTTTAATTTTGCCGCAGGAGGGGGGCAGTCAAATCTCACCGAAAACACTCGGTATATAAATAATGCAATGTTAACCTAATTTAAATTGCATAATCAGTTATACTCTTTCTTCACAAATATATTGTATATGTATATAAATATTTATAATCATATACTGTCTTGTTATATTATATATGAATAATATATATATATATATATTATAGGTGAATAATAATAATAATAATAATAATAATAATAATAATAAGGAGCAAATTTATATAGTATTATTATAATATCAACGCGTCTAATGAGTGTGAGTGTGAGTTTTTTGTCGTAGAAAATGGCGGCTGCACTTGCGCTTAACTTTCTATTTATTAATATTTTTTGTTTATTAAAATATTAGGGTATATGAGCTATAGGTGCAATATATAACAAACAAAAATAACAAATGAATTTAAAAAATTTTCAAAACAAAAACAAAATAAACGAACAACATTTGAATCGTTAATAATTATCGTCAATATTATTTTCCGTAACACATGTATTTTTTATTTATTTTTTTTCGTTTTTTTTCTTCTCGTTTTCTTCTAAAAAACAGATGATCAGTCTTCGTGAATCACAGAAAGCTTTGATATGGCCTTAGACAAATTTTCTGCACATGCTTCTTTCTTTCGTTTTATTCGTTTTCTTCCTCCTCCTTTTATTTAACTTTTTTTTTTTTACAATATTTATATTTGTTGCTTCTTCTTATTTTTTTTTTCATTTTTCTTTTTTCCTCGTTTCCTCAACTCCAACAAACTTGAACGAAAACTATACGTATAATATGTTTAGTGCTTTTATTTATGACTATTATTTTAAGGTAGGTAATTAGTTTTATTGTACAGCCATATAATTGCAATTATATAATATTGCTTTGATTTCGTGGAAAAATCGCGTTTATATATAAAAAAAAAAAACTTCCAGCTGAATTATCCTGCAAACGCGTTATTACATGATATATATATATATATATAATTATATATATATATCTATATATATTATTATATCACATGAGATTTTGTGGAAAGAGACCGGTAACCAAGTGCGCAGGCGCTAATTTATCCGAATATTACGAGGGCCGCCAATTTCAGACTCGCCACGAATATCCCTAGGTCCGTCTGCTAATCGATTTCGATTGTTGTCAAATGCAAATGGCGGCTGACAGTGGCAGAAAGAGGTTACGCTTGTTATGAATCAAAGCGAACGAACCGGGTATGGAGCAAGTTTTAAATTACCTAGCATTTAATATTATTAAGTGTTTAATAATGGAAGCGAACTGTAGTATTTTTTAACTATCGTTCGAGGGAGGTTAGGTGTGACTTGGGAGCATGTGAATTGAAACAATGCATATCGAATTGTGTTTAATATCAATTGATAAAATTTAATTAAATGTTCACACTTTCAATTTGCGTTACTTTGATTCACGTCCTCCAATGTCAAAAAAATAATATCTTCCAGTGAATAGGTAAACTGAAATGCTATCGTTCACCGTTTAAATACTTTTGTACTAATTATTCGATATTTTAATCATTATTTATGACTAAAAATGTTATTTACATCGATGCACTTCGTTTCGCAACATAACCTATCATTGCCTCCAGTCATTTACGAAGCGTGCTTTCGAACACGCTCTTCGTCTCAATCGTTTGCTAGTAGACAACAGATCTAGGGATATTACTAAGAAGTTGGTGGAATTGCTAGCGCTATAAATCAACGCATGCGCGTTTGAACCGGTCTCTTTACGCAAAACCTCACGGTATGTACAGAGAAGTAAACTATTCACCAGTCGAGAATATTATGTGTAAACGGCTGCAAGTACAACCCCACTTTCAACGAACAATTAATAACTAATTTAAATTATGTTTAATTAATACATAATTATATACAACGATAACACAAACTCGCGTTTTTTTTTCAAATGCATTTTAATATTACGTATATCTGCAGCGAATTATTATTATTATTATTATCATTATTGTTATTAGTATTATTATAATTCTTATTATTATTATAATTCCTTGGTTTTCATAATCCTTTCTTTCTTTCTGTGTTCTTGTTTTCTGCAGATGGTGGTGACGAAAGTGGCTGTGATAATAATGTGGTACATTATTTACGTTTCTGTGGAAAAAAACAAAACGAAAAAAAAAAAACGGGACAGGGCTTAATTGTCTACAAGATCACCAATAATCAATTGTGCCGAACTGAAACCATACGGTTGGAGGGGCTCCTCGAATCTGTGGGCGAAAAAAATTAATAAAAACAAAAAAAAAAAGAAAAGAAATACGCAAGGCTTAATTATACATAGTGCCTATATGGTATATAATAAACGCTGAAAAATTATTTTCAACATACCGCAAGAGCCGTGATGCTAACCGATAATACACATTATTATGCAGGAAAAATTATATATCTAGATATATAATACATATATACATATATATAATTCATTGATTCAATACTATATATATATGTATGTATGATGTATATATACTTTGCACTAATATATATATATATATGGATTTAGTTGTTTTTTTTTTTTTTTTTTTCATTTTATTTTTTTTTTATTTTAGAAAGGACGTTATATAAATTCAATTGTTTAAATAGTATTTTTCTTTTTTTTTTTTCATTATTGCTTTCAAATTCCGTATTGAAGACATGACACGTTTACGTACAAAAATCATTGTCAGTAAACCGATGAGTATGTGTGTGTGTAGGGGTGGGTGGGGGAGGGGGAATGGGCATAACGGGAAGGAAGGGAAGGAACGAATACGACGTAGGGGGTTAAAAGATTAGAGATATATATATATTTATATATACTATTACGCCACAGGCAGTTTGCCCGAGCCCCTATTATGCTGTGCCTATATATACCTATACATATAAATATATATATATACATATATATGAAAACACGAGTAAATTTAATTTAATTTAATTATTATTAATTAAACAAATTATAAATGTAATAAATATATAGATATATTTTTTCATGTATACATATATATATATATATATATATATATATATATATATGCCTGTACGTACGTATGTATGTGTGGGTGTGTATTATGTTGTTTTTCTTTTAGGCCTTAACCATGATGCATATCATAAGAATATATAGATGATGATATCTGCATAAATGTTGATCATTTTACTTCATGCTGCAGCTATATACGATTTTATCATCTAACGTTAGACTTCGAGCAATGAACAGAAAATAAAGGACCCTGATGTAGATAGGATTCACTATATATATATACCGAGAATATTCGGTGAGACTACACGATCGCCTTCCTATGGCAAAACCAACACAGGCGCACACCGCGTGCGTGAGACTCGTTCGGGAGGGGATGCAATGCTACTGGCACCTCATTTCGTCCCGAACGAGCCTCACGCACGCGGTACGCGCCTGTGTTGGTTTTGCTGTAGGAAGGGGATCGTGTAGTCTCACAGAATATTCTCGGTGTATATTTATGTGTGATTTTTTTTTTTTCTCCTTTTTCTTTCTCCTTCTTGACGGCTTACTGTATAGTTCATTGTCAAAAGAATATCGTCAGACAATAAAATCCAAATTACCATACTTATACCATATAATATTAATTCGTCACATCATTCCGTCTAAAATTTACTATTTAAATAAATACCCATGACAATATTGTTGGTATTATATGATAATCAGTCAAAAGCTATATGCGTATATATATAATACAGATACATAGTAACATTATATATCACTTATTACAGTACATTAGCCATATTATCTTCTTTTTTTTTTTTTCTTTCTTTCTTTCTTTCGATACATAGTTATATACATATATTTAATAATTATATGTATATATCTATATATGTATATATATATATATATACGAATTAATGAATGATTTATTGAATGAATGAATGAATGAATGAACGAACGAACGTTGGTATTTTATTATTATATATTTTATTATATTATATACTATTTCATTTCTCCCTCATCGTTTCTTTTTTTTTTAGTTTTTATTATTATTATTATTATTATTTTTTTGCTTCTTTTTTTCAATACTACATAATACGATAAGAAATTAGTGGCTCATACTTGAATATATATAACGATGTTCACTTGTTTCAGCATATATTAGGTATATATAATATATATAGCTATTGGGTATTATCTATATAGGCTAGGAGCGCGTTGGGCAGTAGATATAATCTTTGCATGGTGGTGCATATGATACGCGGTACGCGAATCGAGAGGATGACGTAGATATTTTTCATTGCAAGGCCCAAGGGGCAAGGACAAGTTTATAATAGAATGTACATATAACGTGAGATCGCGAGCCCGTATGGAGAAATAGATTAAAAAAAAAAAAAGAAAAAAAAATTCTCCCCTATTTTGTTTCAGATTTATTTTACCTTCACATACATATGTATATGTAGGCTCATAAGTAGTCTAATTTTTCTTTCTTTTTTTTTTCTTTCTTTCTATCGAATATTTATTTCGTGCCTTTTCTCAAGACGCGAAGTGATTAACGCAAGTACTGACACCGCGGTCAAGGCAAATCGCTTACGATTGGATATTGACGACGAATAACCGGCTAGAATTAATTTTACGTTCTCATATATGTCTTGTCTATAAGATACGTAGCTACACTTAAATACATAATTTTAGGTAATAATATATGTATATTGTGTATGTATATATATATATAGATATATATATAGGTATAGTATATATAATAATACGGGGTGGATTTATTATTCGTTTATTAAATTATTTATATGTATGTATATTATTAATATATAATAATAATAAATTATATAATATATTATAGTATTATTATTACTACTATTATTATTATTATTATAGGTGTTATATAATTAAATATTCATTATATATTTAAATTTAATATTACTTTAGACTTTTATAACGTTTCATAGATCGAAAAATAATTATAAAAATAAACCGGGCATTTAGGTATTAATATTTTGTATCAATAATTATTATTATTATTATTTATTTTTTTTTTTTTTCATTTTTCTTATTTTTCTTCTCTTTTATTAATTATTTTTTTATTTTTTATTCTTCTCTTACTTTTCATCTCGTATCAATATAATCCGTAAATTGTTTTCATTTTTATTTTATTTTTTTAAATTTTTTTTCCATATTTTTTTATATTTTTGTAATGGGTTATCTAAAATGTGACTTATGTGATTTAGGTATATTCAAATGTATATAACAGTTTACAATATATAAAGTACGTACGATTTCAAATGGATTTCAATGAGTGAAGTTTTTTTTTTTCTTTTTCTTTTTTTTTTTTGTGCAAGTGTATATTTTTCTTCCCATGCGTGTGTGAGTGTGTGTATTCATTTTTTTTTTTTTTCTCTCTTTTTCCCTATTCTCCCTCTGTTTATTATTACATGTATATATAGGTATATATACCTATATACCTATATGTATGTATGTGACTTTTAAGCAATCTTTCGATTTAGCCTTAAGTCTCGCCAGGGAAGACTTAGATGGTATAGTACTCGCGTCCTGTACTCGAACGTCACTTCCGTTATTCTCGAGCTCGCGGCCTCGAAACGTATCCTTCGGCATCCTCGACATCCTGCAGTACTCCAGGTTCATTATTTGTTTGGCGATAGGTACCGATCCCTCCGCATATAACCCCTCAAAATTTTTCATTTTCTGTCTAGTATAGGTGTATATATTATACGATACATATATATTTATTTTTTTTCTTCTTTTTTTTTTTTGAGCATTTCGCAACGTACACGAAAAAGTACAAAATTAATTCTTTACATATGTGTTTTTTTTTTTTTTTGTTTAATATTACTTTAACATTGCGTTTTTAGTCGTCGCCCTCTATACATGATCGACCATTTAAACACCACGGTTTCACACCTAAAAGTATATATTTTTTTATGTTTTTATTTTTATTATAATATTGTTATGTATTATTTTGTTTTTCTCATTTTTCATTTTAGTCGGCTATATACTCGCGCGGTATCAATAGAATATTGATATATATATATATATATATATATATATATATATATATATATATATCAATAATATTTTTTACCGTAATCAATACATCGTTTAGGATCATATAATAAAATAGAAAAAACCCCCAATTCTCCAGAGGTTATGATTCTAAGCTATTTATATATGTATATATAATATAATATAATAATAATAATAATTATCGTACGCATTCATAATATAATATATACATATATATATATACATAATCAGATATATTTTCACGATGGTTATTTAATTTCCACACGTTGCTGCTGCAGTTGCCGCAGTGTTTATATACCGTGAATATTCGGTGAGACTACGCGATCCCCTTTCCTACGGCAAAACCAACACAGATGCTCACCGTGTGCGTGAGGCTCGTTCGGGAGGGGGATGCAATGCTACTGGCACCTCATTCCGTCCTAAACTAGCCTCACGCACGCGGTGCGCGTGTGTTGGTTTTGCTATAGGAAGGGGATCGTGTAGTTTCACCGAATATTCACGGTATATATGGAGAAAATAACAAAAATCTCCGCTTTCAAGAACGGTGTAGATATTTTTACTCCTATATATGTGTATATATATATATATATATATATATATGTATGTATAATATATATAATTTAATCCAATTCTATTTTATTTTATTTATTTGTTTTTAATTTTTTAATTTTTTTATTCAATTTTATTCTCTTCGCCCAACGCTGCGCTATAATTTTTATATAACGCTCATATCAGCGTATGTAGGTATTTATTTCGCCCATTATGTACGCGTATGTATAATATCTACAGCCTACGTACCTATATCATTGAACGTTTTCAAAAAGTTCGCGCGAAAATAGTTGAAACATGCGCGCGCATATTTCACTATATATACGGAACAAATCCAAATCATTGGGATTGTCATAGGCTGTATTATATGACTGCGCACCACCGTTCAGATATAGGTTGCAATTGCCATTGTCGACCAGATTACTGGCCAAACTCTTTATCCCGGATTCTCAAAACATACCAAGAACAGAAAACAAAATCTAACCAAAGAAAATACGCATCAAAAATTGAGACGAAATGAAAATAAATGTCCTTTTGTATATTTAGTCGTCTCGGTATCCAGTCCTGCTAATAATGTTTTACTTAAATTGCCATTTCGTCTAGTTGCAGATTATAGCTTAGGTTATATTACGACTCGCTATGATAATCTGGCTAAACTTTTGACGCAACATCTGAATGTCGTATTTAAATTGAGATAAACAATCTTGGCTAGCACATATGTTTCTAGTCGATTAAATCGCCATCTCGGAGTTGACAAATGCCAGGATTCGAATTCGCAATGAATTGAAATCCGAGCGAATTTGAACGTCGACGTCGTGACGCTGAGCGTCACTGGCTTCGCGTCAAGGGGGTGAGTAGGGCGTCGCCGCGTCTCTGGCACGAGGTATCGACCGTCACCGACCACAGTATATGCGTTCGGACAAAGCTTCACAGTTTCGCGACTCTATATTGTCTTATTGATGCGGAGAAAAAATACGTACTACGGATTTTCTCTCATAGAATACTTATCCGTTACAGACAACAACGAAAACAACAAAAAGAGATTACAAAAGTAGGTACTCAGACCTGAGACCTCACCCCCTTGAATTAAGGCAAACAAGACGACGCATTGGCCTACAATATGCAATAATCATAAGTCAGTTAAATATTATAACCCGGAAAAGAAAGAATTCCGTCACAACGGTGATGAAAACGTGATACGGCTTTTTTTTTCTGCGACGCAAAGTCGTCAACGCGTACATAAATATATAACGATATAACTTTTAGGTTATTTTACACCGAACGATGAAGATCTTCAAACCACGTGACTCAAATTCTATGGCGCTAGCGTCTAGTCGTTAAGATTTCGAATTTGGGATTAAGGCTAGTCCGCAATTCGCTCGCTCTCTCTCTCTCATCATCTAGCAATCTTATTCTCTCTCGTTTTCTTTCTTTCCTAGTTCTCTTCTTTTTGTTTCTTTTCTACGCCTTCAATTTTCTTTCCCTCTTGCAAAGCACGACTCGCCCCTCTCTCTCTCTCCCTCTATTTTTCTCTATATTTTTCTTTTTCTTTTCCTCTTCGTTTCCACCCTCCGTAGTATTTGCGGCGAAAACGACGCGCCTCGTGCGAACGGCGTTGTATCGATCTACTGCAGAGAGAGAGAAGAGTGGCGGCGGCGGTGGCAGCGCGGAGGGTTATGGCGAGGGCAGCTAACAGACTGAGGGAATCGGAGGGGAAACATGATGGGGGTGAGAAAGAGAGAGAGAGAGATAGAGAGGAACAGAGAAACAGAGAGAAAGAGAGAGCAAGAACGAGCTAGAGGGTGGTTGAAGTACAGACTAGCTCTACCCCCTACGGCATCGACCGCAGCCCAACGCTGCAATGCGACGTTGCCACCCCAACGAGTCTGCAGAGGTCGCAATCCTGGCCCGTTTTCAATGTTTAGAGATATCTCTTCTGCAGGTTCGCCGCGATTTTTTATTTATTTTTTTTTTTTTTCAAATTTCTTTTATATTCTTTCTATATTTCTTTTCATTTCTTTCTGGTATTTTTTTTTGTTTTTTTTTTCTTCATTTCTCTTTCTTTTTATGCACGTGCGTTCATCCACCGCCATCTTTGAAGCGAGAAATATTCTATGTATATATGCGACCTACGGCTTATTAGTTGTTATAATAATAATAATCATCGGCCTTTACTACAGCGTTGATTAAATTGAAATTATAGATATATACTGAACGCATAATTTCGATGAAATATTATGTCAACTCCGAATTGGCGACAATTTTCGTATGCTGTATGTATAAGAAATATTTTGCATGAGCGGTGTAAAAGTTTGCCTTATATAGCGGAACTTTTCACCCTAAGTTCGAGTGAAACAAAAAAAAAAAAAAAACAAAACAAAAAATATAATATTGTCCAAATCGACGACAATGATGAAAAGAAACGGTAATAGATGAAGAAACAAAAGAAATAGGAGGATGTGAAAGAAAAAAATTAAAATAAAAATAGAAAACAATGAAAAATAAAAATTCGCTGCTTATCTAAACGAAAAAAAAAATATATATTTTAGAAATAATATGATATAACAGTGAGTGGTGCACAGAGAGAGAAATAGAGAAAAAGAGAGAGAGAGAGAGAGAGAGAGAGAGAGAAAAGCTCGTGTGTAATATGTATGATAGAAATAAAAAGTGAAACGTACAGAGACAAAAGAAAATGAAGATAAAAAAATTAATAGGCAAATATAAAAATTATGTAACATTTTATTTTTTTTTTTTTTTTTTTATTATTATTTTTTTCCAGCATGTGTTATTATTATTACTTTTTTTTTCGTTTGTTCGTTCGTTCGTTTTTTTTTTTTTTGTTTTTTTTTTTTGTATTTTCTTTATTTTTTAGTAAAATATTTGGTACCACTTTGTAGAAATACTTATATTAGACTTTTATCATTTCTTATTGATCATCTTGTCTTGAGTCTGCAGTCAAATCAATAATATAATATGTATAGTAATACAAAAGAAAACACAGCTAAATTTATTACAATAAAAAATAAGAATCATCATATCGTACAAAAATAAACAATTAAAATTAGAATAATATGGTAATAATAATAATAATAATAATAATAATAATAATAATAATAATAATAATATATGTGGGTATAATAATGAGATTTCAAATACAATAGAATAGTATAAAAAAATAATTCGACGAAAATATATTATGGGATAAAATATGTATTTTGATAAGTATAGTAGGTATATAATATATAATATGTAAGACATAATATTATAGGATAGTCGGGTTGTCTTGTCTTGCCTGTGTTTGATTACAATATTTTTCATTACTGTTTCAACAAAAGTATATAATAATAATAATAATTATGTATGTATATATGTGTATCTATATATATATATATATATGAAATAAACATAATCTTGTATCAAAGTCCCTTTTCTCACCCTCACCCTCACCCTACCCCCAGACACTGTAGACAGTTGAAATGTGAAATGTATCCGAAAGTAGCGATTCTCATGAGTCGCGAGTCACGTTCGTTAAACTTGATCAATTAACAAACTAATTAAGTAATCAATTAATTACAGAACCCACGGGCGAACGAACAAAACCGATGTGCACACGAGCGAACGGTATAAGAAAAAAAAAATAGAAAAAAAAGAACAACGCAAATCAAACACAAAGATAACAACCAGACGAGAACACAGGGAGGAAAACATAAGTGCATATTATATTAAATTAAAATCATATTATATATATATATATTAAAATATGAAAAATAATATATATATATTTATATATATTACCGTATATCCGTAAAATTACATAAAAAAATATAGAAAATAATAAACTCGTACTTATTTTTGTTTGTTTTCGTTTTCGTTTTTGTTTTTTTTTTTTGTTTTTTTCTTTTTTTACGCTCGAAAATATCTCATCGTCATCATCATCATTTCTATAGTGGCTAATAGTTAGTGGGTTTTATTTTATTTTATTTTATTCTTTTCTTATTATTTCTTGTTTTTTTTTCTTTTTTTTTCTTTTTTTTTATCTTTCATACCTATACATATATATATTTTTTGTTACGTCAAGTGTGTCAATGTGATTTCATTTTCGGTCTTCCCATTGTTGTTATTGTGTATTTTTGTTTATTGATTTTTTTTTCTTTTTTGCTTGTAAACGTGATATCATTGTTAAAATTGAATCCCGGTTATCTCGTTTTCGCGAAACAGCTTCTCTTTTTTCCCCTCAGGCGTTAACTACACAGTTCGTTTTTTTTTTTTGTTTTTTTTTTTTTTTTGCAAAAAAAAAACAAAACCACCCTCGTTTCGAGCATAAATGCGTGTAATGCCCAAAGAGCGTATTTCGTACAAGTCGAGATGAACGTGGACGAAAATGAAGCAAAAAAAAAATGACAAAATGACAAAATAAATAAAATAAAACGCACAAAAAGAACAATAATTATATAAAATTAATAATAATAATAATAATAATGAGAATAATAATAATAAGAATAATAAGAAATACAATGATGACAGAGTAATGATATTATAATAATAATGATAATAATAATATTTATTGTTATGTTATGTTATGTTATAAATGCAAATAATGTCAGTCAGTCAAACGTGTCGTCGCAATTAAGGAAACACGAACAAGTAATTAATAAATTGAATAAAATATTATTATGTATTGTTTTTGTTTTTGTTTTTTTTTTTTTTTTTTGTTTTTTGTTTTATGTTTTTTTTTTTTTTTTTCTTGTTTCTCAGAGCGTCAAAGAGGATCGGAATATCTATAGAATTATTATATTATATTGTATAATTATATAGGCAGTAATAAATTATATACAAATACAAAAACACAAATACCATATGACGCGGGGCGAGCAGTTCGCTATTTATATATATGCGTTTTTAATATAATATAATATATAAATATATATATATATACCGCATATTACCAATTATTCAGTTCAAATTCACAATTAATTATACGACATTTCTCTTTAAACATTTCACGTACAATAACGTTTCTATACTTTTCTAGTTATTTTTTTTATTTATTTATTTATTTAATTTTTTTTTTTTTTCTTTTTTTCATTTTCTTTTTTTTTTTCTTTCTTTTCTCTCACATATACCTATAATCTTTCTATCTAGTTTACATTCATCTAACCCCCTTCAAACTTTCAAACTCCTAATTTCTTCGCTCTTATAGTCCATCGCTCTATGTATAATAATTGAATTACCTATCGCGTCATTATTTTTTTAAATAAATACATATCATCGACGTCATCGACTGATCGACAAAATCGCACGCACATATAATATTAATAATAATAATAGTAATAATAATAATAATAATAATAAATTTCAAATTAGAATATAGAATTAGAATTCACTGGTCGCGTACGTCGCATACCTTGATAAAGAAGAAGTAGATAAAAAAAAAAAAAAAAGAAATGTCAACAATATTCGATGAGATATAGATAATATTTTTTTTTGCAAATTATACTTTCTATTTCTATTTATATTTATATATTATACATATATATATATATATATATATATATTTATCCAATAGTATATACCTATAATATTGTTTACGCGCGCAACTGCTCGCAAGTGTCATGTGAATGATAATAATGATAATAATAATAATAATCATGATAATAAATGTAATAATAAAATGTCAAATATAAAATATTTTCACTACATATATTAATGTTTTAATTTTTCATCGTCTGCTCTCTCTCTCTCTCTCTCGCTCTTTTTCACACACACACACTCTCTCTCTCTCGCTCATTTTTTTTTTACTTCTCTTATACTTTTTTTATACTCTTTTTTTTTTTTTTTTTCTTTCTAGTTTTGCTTCGTCTATCATCCTGCAGGGTTTTAAAACACTACGCACAACATTCAATATATAATAATATAATAACTATAATAATGTGTGTGTCATTATACACTATAATTGCTACAATTTTATGAAATATTCATTTCAATATTATTACTGGTTTTCTTTTCTTTTCTTTTCTTCTTTTTTTCTTATTCTTTTTCTTTCTTTTTGTATTATTTTATTATTTTATTATTTATTTTATTTAATGGTCTCCGCGATTTTGTCGACTTTTAGTCAAAAAAATCGAACGATCACCTTATGTAGAAACCAAAATATCGTTTCTTTTTTCTCATTACTCTCTCTCTCTCTCTCTCTCTCTCTCTCTTTCTCTTTCTTTCTTTCTATATTTTCCCTTTATTTATTATAATAATTATCTTGAAATACTGATTCTAGTTCGGGGTAGTTGCCTCGCTCGGATTCATCATTAAGGTCAGGGGGATTTCTTAATAAAAAAAAAAGATCTTTTTGAAATTGCTTTTCCACACCGTTCACTTTGCCACACCTGTTATATAGGACCATGTATTATACCACACTATATAAGTATACCTATATTACTATTATATTATATGCGCAGTATGTTATTCTAATGTATAATGTCATGCAATGTGAGTCAATGTGTGTGTGTGTCTGTGTGTGTGTGTGTAAATAGCTATATATATATATATTATATATATACCTATAAATGTGAACGGACAAATGTAGTGATTTTTCATTTTTCATTTTTATTCCTTTTTTTTTTCCACTCACACCTCCATGTATAATAATTATGATTATTATTATTATTATCTCGTGTATGTTTTTTTTCCTTTTTTTCTTTCTCCGTTAATATACATAATAAGATATTATATGCTCGTGTGTGTGCCGCGGGAGAGATGAAAAGGAAAAAGAAAAGAGAAAAAAAAAAAATGAAAAAACGAAAAAAAATTCTACCGGTAAAGTTTACAGCACCGCTTTTAGTGTTAGTATAAATGAAAAAGATTTAGTAATATATACGTATCGAGGTTTATCGAGAATGAAGAGAAAAATAACGAAATTATTTACAATTTTATACATTTCGCATCTTTTAAATTAGAAAAAAGAAAAAAAAATTACTATGCAACCCCAACTTTTTTTTTTTTTTTTAGCTTTCTGTTTCGTATACTGCAACGTTGTTAATTAATAAACGATTGTGCGCATGTGCGTTAGGTGCAGTCGTGTGGCTAACCTGGGGCGAGAGGGTTGGGCGTGTTATAATAAAGAAAAGTTCGAATCCTATCTAGGTATACGCGGAGGAACACGTATGGAATAACAAGGGTGTTTCCAAGTCAATTCAAATCAAGTCAAGTCAAATCAAGTCAAATCAAGTCAAGCCAAATCAAGTCAAATGGAGCCAGGTCAAGTTAAATCAAGTCAAGTTGAGTTGAGTCAAGTCGAGTCAAGTGAAGTTGATTTAAAGTCAAGTCAAGCCAAGTAAAGTCAATTAAGATCGAGTAAAGTAAAGCAGAGTAAAGTCAAGTCAAGTCAAGTCAAGTAGAGTTGAGTAATGTAAAGTAAAGTAAGATTAACGAAACGTATTAGCGCGAAATTTAAATCCTGAATAAATACAATAATGTATATAATACGATTAGTACAAGATGTCGCGATTTTTTTTTTTTTCTTTTTTTTTCGGATTATATTTATATTTTCATATCTATAAATATACATAATACATATCCGTAATACGCTCTTCTCTCCGTATATCTTCATATTTCTTTTGTTGTATTTAAATAAATTATATATATATGATATTATAAACGAAAGAGAAAAAAAGAATAAAAATTATTTATTTTATTTACTTTATTTATTTATTACTTTATTTCTTTAGTTTTTTTTTTTTATTTTATTTTTTTCTGCTTTTCTTTTCTTTTCTTTTCTTCTTCATTATTTTGAGATCGAGTTTGTGGGCTGAGAGCTGAGCTGCATTTTTCCTATACAATTAGATTTGCGGCAACAATATAGTATAGTATATAGTTTATATAGTATAATTATTAATTATTATTATTATTTTTTTTTTCTTCATTTATTTATTCATTTTTTACTTATTTTTTTTTTTTTTTTCCCGCACAAAAAACATATCAAATATACATAGAATATGCATTACGTGAACGATGATTGAATCGTATCAATATTATACCTATGCGCGGTATACTCTGGAAACAGACTTTTCATTCCAGGGTTAAACTATTATTCATTCGCGGTTATTAAGTGCGGTATTATACGTTTGTCATTATACACTTACTCACTATTAATAATGATAATAATAATAATAATAATAATAATAATAATATATAGCAGTAATACAAATATATTATATCATATTATATTATATTATATTATATTATATTCGATCGTTCTCACTCATATACATATATATATATGTATGTATATATATATATAATAATAATAATAATAATAATAATAAAATCACTACGAATTTTTTTTTTCAACTTTTTTTTTTCTTTGCTTTGTATATATATTAATGAAACTTTTTTTCCCTACTAACGCGGCAAACGATATTTTCATATACATCGTATATATAATGCGAGATGTAGGTATCAACGATTTCTCACCGCGGCTTATAAACTCGCATATATACATAATATATGTATAATATTATTAAATAGACGTACGGCGGCGGTGGAAGTTATTTTTATATTATTATTTCTTTTTTTCTATTCTTTCGTTTTAATTCGCAATAATATATATATATATATATATGTATATAAATGTATGTATATATATTGTAGTGATAATGATAATGTATATTATGATTTTTAATAATTATATTAATAATAATAATAATAATAATATTTAAATACGCATAATTCGCGTCGACCCGATTTATAATACGCGAAGCCCGGTTTTTGTTTTATATGTATATATTTATATCGGATTTTTTTTTTCTCTCTTTTCCCGGGGGTCAATTAATTGAATTTTGTTTTTTTTTTTTTAATATATAGTTCGATATAGTGCAAAAAAAAATGAGATAAAAATCGATATATATAACAACATGGAACATATTATATTACCAATAATATATATATGATAATAATAATAAAAAAAAATAAAAAAAAAGATGTCCATATACCTATAATAATAGCATGTATTAGACGTAAAAATACACGAATCCGTAATTTATACTATATAAGCAAACTCCAGTTTAAATATTATAATAATAATAATAATAATGATGATAATAATGATAATATACCTATTCAATAGAATATAATAATATAGTAAATATAGTTAAATTAAGCAACAATGATCATCTATTCGTCTATTTTTTTTATTTTTATTTATTATTTCTTATTATTCGTCGATTCAATATCCCTATATATACATATATAAATAAATACGTATATATACATATATGTATATACACGGATATCGATTTTTATTTTTAATTTTATATCTTTATTTATAATTTCCTTACTTTTTAGTTATTATTCTTTGAGATATGTATCGTCGTTTCATATCATAAGCATTTTCACCATATCTACCCTTTCGATTATTATTATTATTTATTTTATTATAAATGAAGGTACCCTTCCTGATTTATCAATAATAATAATAATAATAATAATAATAATAATAATATATATATATGTATATATAGAGATATATATATATATATTTTTGTATTTTTAAACATTTTTATCCGCAGCAAGTTCTTTCTCGATTTGGTTTATTCATTCATTTATCCCTTTCCTATCCCCCCCCCCCCCCTCTCTTTCTTTCTTTCTTTCTCTCTAATTATCTCTCTCTACCTATATAGTGTGATGATTTATTGATTAATTGATTAATTGATTAATTAATTGATTAATTAATTAATTAATTAATATGTGGCGAGTGAGTGTGTCGCGTTTGGTTAAATCTTTTACGAAAATGGCAGTTATCGGTCACAGCCAATGGCTATTTTATATTCATTATACATTTTATGTCTTATATATTTTACGATTAATATTAGTGTTCATTAATTTAATAAATACTTCTTAGAAGGTGTTATATAAAGAGATATAACGCGGTACCCGGATCCGCCACATATTTTCAAAAATTATTATACCTATAATAAAAATAAAATAAAATAAAATAAAATAAACACACACACATGCACACACACACACACACACACACACACACACACACATGGCAATGAGATGACCAAAAATATTTTCTTCTGATCAATTAATTCGCTCTTGCTTTTTTTTTTTATTCTGTCTTTTCCCTTATCTTTCCTTTGTAAAAAAAAAAAACAAACACGTTCGATTAAATCTTATGTGCGCAAAGTTGAAAAATTATATAGCAATCTTTTTACTCTTAGACTTTATTTATTTTTTATTTTTTTTCTCTCTTAGATAAGTTGAATAGTAACGAAATATTAATATATGTGGGTATAAGTGTGTATGCATGTGTGTGTTTGTGTGTGTGTGTGTGTGTTTGTGTGGTACATACATTCCCGTATGATAATTATCGTGTGTCAGAACCTCGGCCAAAGTGAAGGCTGCAAAATGCAGTATTTGATAATTTATTTATTTTTTTTCTTTTCTTTCATGTAATTAATATTATTATTATTATTATTATTATTAGTTTTTTTTTTTTTTAATTTATCTGTTAATCACCGGCTAGCAGAGATTTCCCCATGTCTAGCGGAGGTTCTCGACAAACTTTAAATCCTCTCATTGCTGCGCAGCGAAATATAACATCCGATATCAAGACAGAGGTCTATATATATATTATATATATGTATTACACAAAAGATTTATTAGGGCGTCGAAAAGAAAAAAGAAAAACCGGAAAAGAAAATATAAAAAAATCGGTTACTTCAAAAATTGAAAATAAAATAGAATGAAAAAATATTCATTTATTTAATTCTTTTTCTTGTTTCTCTTTCGTCTTTTTTTTTGTTTGTTTTTTCCTCTGTCATTTCTTTGTTTATATTTTTATTCATCATGCGCTCTTCTTTCTTTCCTCTCTCTCTCTCTCTCTCTTTTCATACCTTTCTTAATTTTTTTCCCCGCATATTTTATGTACATACCTAAATTTTCCGAGTATCGGCAACCACCCTACGCCTCATCGTCTTTTTTTTTTTTTTTTTTTAAATTTTATATGTATTTTTTTTTTTCTTTTTTTCATGTATATATATATATATATATATATATATATATATTCTTTTTTTTTTTGTTCCTTTACACGTAAAAACTTCTCGCGCTCGATCATCGCCATATAGAATAATAATATTTTTATTTAATTTAATTTAATTTAATTTAATTTAATTTAATATTATTTTCTTCTTCTTCTTTAATTACTAATATATTATAATCTTACCTATATATCTATGTATTGAGAATTGTTTTTTTTTTTTAAATTTATTTATTTCTTTTTTTTTGTCCCCCTTTCTTTTTTCTCTACTAAAACCGTTATCCTCTTTTTTTCATAACCGCATATATTATGGTTCAGACTTATATATTGAAGTGAATGACATATATCGATACCCATGTTCTAATATGTCGTTGATTTACTATTTTTAAATAAATATTCCAATTCGTTAAGTCCTATCTTCTCAATGATGATATAGTGAAACGTTTTCATCGCCTAATGAACATTTTTCCAAATGTGGGATACGACATATTAGAACGTGGGTATCGATATGTATATCATATCTCTGCCTTGTCGGTGTTTGTGTGTATGTCTTTTTAAATATATATGTATAAATATATATATATATATATGAATATGAATATAATCGAGTTGTTCAATCGGATTACTGCAGTGTGATTGCTCCTATGACCTATATATGTGTATATATATATATATATATATATATATGGATGTTTCATGTCATCACCGTTTATACTTAACATAGAAAAAATAGAATTTACTTTGCATCAAACTTAAAGAATAAAATTTCCTTTACTTTTATTTTATTTTATTTTATTTTATTTTATTATATTATATTTTATGTTATTTCTTGTCTTTGTTTAATATTCGAGCATTTTTATGTTTTTTTTTTCATTTTTATTATTTGTTTTATTACGTATACCTATATATAAGTGTCGTGGAGTATAACAGCAGCGCCTCGTGGTATACCTATGTATTACTACACCAATACGGGCGGTGTCCGCTCAACGAGTTGTCAAAAAAAAAATCAAAATCAAGAATAAAACATAGGTATAGAGATCTTTGATAAAATTAAACTAACAAAAAAAAAAAAAAAAAACACATAAAAAATAAAATAAAAACGTCAACGCAAACAATTGTATCAATGGTCAATGAAATTCACGAATGTGGAGTAATATGTCGTATTTTTTTTTTTTTTTTTTTCGTAATATATGTATATATATAATCTATATATATATATATATATATATATAGATACATATATTTTTTTCTTTTTTTCTCAGCGTAATATATATATGGGGATGTGTGTATATATATATATATATAATATACTTATTAGTTAGCGGTAAAAAATATTTTCTTTCACCGGTTGGATATACACGTACACTATAATATAATAAGTAGTCTCGTCGGAGCTGCAAATTGAGCATAATATAATATACATACGTTTTTTTCAATGGCAACGAAGTCGCAAGCATATCTTATCTGATTGCTACCGATTCTTTTATTATTTTTTTATTTTTATTTTTATTATTTCTCTCTCTCTCTTTCATCTTATAATAATAATTATTATTTTATTTTATTATTTTTATATTATTATTATTATTATTATTATTATTATTATTATTTTTCAATATATATTTTTTGTCGGGGTTTTTTTTTTTTTTTATCTTTCCTTCTTTCTTTCCTTTTCTTACTATAATTAATAAAAATGGGCTAATTGTTGCAAAAAGTAGTTCCGAAATCGAGAAATCTCGGTATCATTTTTTTATTTCAGTTAAAACTTTTTTCTTTTTTTTTTTTTTTTCAAATTTTTATCATTATTATTCATTTTTCCTCTTCTTTCTTTCTTTCTTTCATTCTTTCATTCTTTCTTTCTTACTTCCAAATCTCAATCCTTCTTCTATATATAGAATATAATATATGTAATATATACGCGATCGATATTATTATTATTTTTAATTAATTTTATTTTTATATTTCTTTTTGTTTTTTTTTTTTTTTGTTTTTTTATATATACTTTTTTTTTCTCTCTCGTTTCTTCTCTTTTCTATTATTTTCTATACTCTTACGCTCAACACTATTACGACTCGTTCAAAACGATAACGATCAATTAAATACAGTCAAGTAATATCGGTCTCGGTTTTGTTTAATTTTTGTAGTTATATGTATATGTATATATATATATATATATAAAAATATATATATATAGATATATAGATATATATGCATACATAAAAAGCATTGGTGTGTTATTGTTTTTGATACGACCTACAAAAATCAATTAAATTTACATCTGTACATTCGGAATAGTAAAGTTATAGTTATATGTATATGTATATATATACGTATCTTATTTATTTCTTTTATTTTTCTCTCTCTTTTTTTCGTTTAAAATAAAAAAAAAAAAAATTAAATGTAAAAAAAAAAATTAAAAAAAAACAACCGAAAGCTACATGCATTTAAATCTAATATATTTAATTATTAGTTATTACTTGATTATTACTAGTCAAGAATACACTTAACGGGTTTTTTCCTCTCTCTCACTCTCTTTCTTTCTCTTTTTTTTTTTTCAATTTTTTTTTTTTTTTTTTTTTTTTCACATTGAAATTTAACCCGTCCGCAGCCAAAACCGTCGCACCCCCTCACCTTACACGGTTACATATCTAATGTGTATAGTATTTTATCGAGTATTTCCAGTCTGCCCCCTAAACCAACGCAACTAATATGCAACCAACCCGCACCCGCACCCGCACCCCCAACCTTCCAATCATCGTCGTTTTTGCGCAAAAATACAAAATCTAAAGTCTCGTCAATAAAATATCATATATTTATACATTTATATTATTTAATTATTACTATATCGTTATTTTTATATTATATTATATTATATTATATTATATTATATTATATTATATTATATTATATCATATTATATTATACTATATTATATTATATTATATATTTCCGTATTAACTCATCCTCTATAATATGTTTATAAATACATAGTATAAACATATCATAAAATTAAGTTAATACTCTAAGCGAATGGCGGCGGTGTGGCAGGGGGGCAGGGGGGGGTCGGCAGACACGACAGGAGATAGACGTCGGGGGCGAGACCGTGACGATTTAAGACATCTGACGTGAGACTACGTAAGTTGACGTCTTGAACGTCGTTGCTCAAAAAATTGAACATTAAACTTTGAAGTGTTTCGCGGTAGCCCCGGGGGGGGGGGGGGGGGGGGGGGGGGGCGACAGTAATGGAGAGGTTAAAGTACCCGCACGACGGTTTCCCCAAGATTGATTTTGATTTTTTTTGTTTCTCTTTCTTACCTTCAAAACTTCGGCGTATCGATAGATCATTTATTTATTATTTTTTTTATTTTTATTTTCATTTTCTAATTTATCTAACTACGTCAAGTGCGGGGGAAAATTCACCGTGTCTCGCGGGTACTTCAACCCAATATAGTATATAGTATATAATATATATATATATTATGTATTTTAATCGATTTTACACAGTGGGTGTAGCATGACAATGATGACATTTTATCATATCTATATATAATTTGGGGGGGGGGGGGATTGAGTTGAAAGAAGAAATATGCTGATGATAATGATAATAATAATAATAATAATAATGATAGAATTAGATGAAGATGAAGATGAAGAAAAAGAAGACGAAGACGAAGACGAAGTCTCGGGGATTGATTGTATTCGTTTAAAGTTTTTTTTTTTTTTTTTTTAATCTGTTTTCTTTCTTTTTCTTATATATTCCGGGGCTGCGGCATGTTTTAAATATTATATATAATTATACATGTTGGAAGAATTATCATTATTATAATAATTATATATATTTGAATATTTCGAAAAGGTGTTTGTGTGTGTTGTATGTGTGTGTGTGTGTGTGTTTTTTTTTTTTTTCATTTTTTTCATTTTTTCGTTTTTTTTTTTTTTTGCTTTTCATTTTTATTATTATTATTATTAGTTTTTTTTTTTTTTCTGAAATTTTTGTGGCGGTTTACTGTGGTCCAGGTTTTTATTGGTGATGCCCGCGCCTCATCACCGTTTATATAGGGCGTTCCTTGTAATGCAGCAACGGTCTCTCTCTCTCTCTCTCTCTCTATCTCTTTCTCTTTCTCTTTTATAAAAAAAAAACATCAAAAATAAGTAAAAAAAAAAGACATCTAATTGATTAGAAAACACCGTATTTTATAATGTTCTCAACAAACATATCGACATTATTAGCCGCGCACCTTTTATTCGCAGCTAATTTATACACTTATCATATTAATTTTTTTTTTCTCTCTCTCTCTCTCTCTCTCTCTCTCTCGCTCTCTTATTATTATTAATTTATTTATTTTTATTTTTATTTTTTTTTTAAATTTATTTATTTAGTTATTCGTTGTATCAGGTTGTGGCGGGAATGAGCGACAGTTAATATATCCCCATTATTATTATTATTATTATTATTATTTTTGTTTTTTTTTTTTTCAAATTTCATTTCATCGGTAGTGTGTATATATATATATACTTATACAATGTTATTTTTTTTTATTTTTTTTTTAAATATTGGCAGCAGCAGGAGCAGCGTAATCCAGAATTATTACGCAGGCTTATATAATTCACCTCTTCTCCCTCTCTCTCTCTCTCTCTCTCTCTTTCTCTCTTTCTATAATAATAATAATATACCGTATTGAAAGTAGAAAAAAAAAGAAACGATAAAAACAATCAATGAAAGAAAACGGCGATAAAAAAAAAAAAAGAAAAAAAAAAAAACGGAAAACCTTTTTTTTTTTTTTTTGTGCGCCTTGTACCACAAATACGCGTCGTTTTACTTAAATCTTCTAATCATGATCTATAATATCCATTCGTTAAATCGTATCGAAAGTCTCAATAATAATAATATCTTTTCTATATATCTTAAAATATTCAGCAAATCATTTTTTTTTTTTTTTTTTGTTTTTGTTTTTTTGAGTTTTTGTTTTTTTTCTCATTTTTCTCATTATTTCATATTTATTTTAATTTAATTTTAATTTATTTGTCGGTGAAAACTAATTTCTTTCGTACGTTCATAAACCGGCGACGCCTTCACCATAGATCATAATCATAATCATAATCATAATAATAATAATCGTATAATGATAATGATAATCGTTCAGTT
The DNA here is from genome assembly GCA_914767705.2 of Tenthredo notha. Taxonomy (NCBI): domain Eukaryota; kingdom Metazoa; phylum Arthropoda; class Insecta; order Hymenoptera; family Tenthredinidae; genus Tenthredo; species Tenthredo notha. The sequence goes on from OU611908.1 coordinate 7,208,048, forward strand.
TATGAAAGAATACGAATTGCCTGAAGAACGGGTCTCGAGCATACGGGACAACTCGGATCCGCGCTTTCGCAAACGCGATTACCACAGTCAAGACAGAAAAGATTATGTCCGCATGGTACGAGAGCGGCGGTTACTTCTTTATCACCGCAAACAACGCACTCGCGTCTACCTATACCACCACCGAGAAGTGAGTCCGTAGGAGAAGCAGGGCTGGCTGAAGCCGGTGGTGATGGTCTTGAGGGTAAAGCTACGCCGGGAAATGACCATATCGATGATGCTGCCGCTTGTGATTCGAAAGACGGTGATTCACCGAGACCCTCGTCGCGCTCAAGTCCCGCACCCCAAATTGCAACGAGATCGTTAAGTCCTGGCGCGCCAGAGCTGCTTGATGAACTGCTGCAGCTACCGCTGCTTGAAAAAGCTCCGCTCGATCCATTAGAGCCGTTTGAACCAGGCGGGTCAAGACATCCTAGAATCGAGCCGAGACCACCGCGACATAACGCCCCGAGAAGATCGGCCTCTTCAATCCCTGGTCCAGACCCGGTTCTCAGAGCGATATGAGCCTCGATTTCTCGCCTCGCAGCTTCGACGCTTTCGGGAAGTCCGGTAACCTCGAATACCGGCTCTTTGTCCCGGCTTGGTGTCACGATGTAAGTGTGTGTCTGATGCTGGATTCGCTTTATCGTTGCCCCCTTAGGGCCTACTACTAGACCGACAACCCTGTAAGGTACGCGAACTTGGATAGTTACATGTCCTGGTACTGAGGCTGGTGGTCCTGGTGGAGCGCCTAGTAGAGCGCCTAGGGAACTCTTGCGGGAGGCACGAATTTGGGAAAAGTGTTCAGCTGCGGAAAGTATCTCACGCTTCGCCCTTGCTACGTCCTCCTTCCTCCCAGTCACAACGAAGACGGGCTCCTCGCCACGAACCGGTGTCTTTATGTACGTGTTGGTTTTAGCACGAAGAGCCTTGATCTTGCATCCTGGAAACAGAAAATAGTCGATGGGTCAACATCTTTTTTTCTTTTTCTTTTCAGGGATATTAGATTTTTAATTATATTACTTATAGTCGTATGAGAAATAGACAAATTTCACAGGGTTGTTCATTGCCCCCTCATCATCCCCCCCCCCCCCCCCGCTCCTACATATTACATACACCTGGCATAAAAATAATCACGAAATAAGTGCGCGCGGGGTTTCTTCAATACGCTGGTCACCCCGGGGCTAACAGGGTGCGTTATAAAGAGAACCCGCGAGTAAAAGGCGAAGGAGGTCTCGACCCGGTCTACGGCTCGCAGACTACCTGGCCTTGAACGGGCAATGCTGGCAATGCAGGTGAACCACTCATTCCCCGTCTCTCTCACTCTCGCTCTCGCTCTCTATCCCTTTTTATTACCATCTCTCGGGCCCTCCAGCAGCAGATCCCTGCCCATCTCTCTCTTACTCTCTCTCTCTGTATATATATATATATATATATATATATATATATATACTCCTTTCTTTAGTTTTTTCTCTCATTGCGCAGGGGGGGGGGGGGGGGGTATCGTTCGCGTCATATGTAGCTAATATAAGTATACGCGCGCACCCGCTCTAAAGTTCCAATGCTACTCGTACAATCCATGGGGCATCGGCTATAATGGCAGTGAGAAAGTCGCGGGAAATTTAACGGCCCGTAACACTGTATCACCGATATTGTATGATTATTATTCCTGTGTGTTATATCGTCATCATTATTATGATTATTAATAATATTAATATTGTTGTGTCTAAGATACATTATTATTATATATACAACATACATACTATATTGTAATCCCCCCCTTCCCCCCGAAAGTGGAGGTACGGGCAACATGTATACAAAACATGAGTGTGTTTATATATATACACCTACATATATAATATATATATATATGTACTACATCATTATATAAACATATATTATATAGAATACGACTAGAGATTTTCTCGTGTATAACGTATTTTTATGGTGGGAGTTACGTTTGAGCGTAGGCGCGTTTATAACATACATGGTAATGTATATAAGTAGGTAGAGATATGTTAGAAAATAATAACTATTACAAATGGAGTGTAGAAAAAGGTTATAGTACGTTCGGGGTAAACCAGCTTGCACGTCGTACCGTTTCGTGCATCATATCGTATCGTATCGTATCGCATCGCATCGTATCGTATCGTATCGTATACCGCGACTACGTTGCACCAGTAGTAGAAGAAGTAAAAGAATATATAAACTGCGTCGTCGAACCGGCGCCGCACGGCTCGAGGCTCCCGGAGTGCGCGGAGAATAATTTTTTTTTTTTCTTTCTGTCTTTCTTCTTATTTTCTCATTTTTTCTTCTTGTATATAGGTGTGTGTGTGTATATATATGGTAGGTAATAATGATGGAAAACTATAGACTGTAGGAACCCGTGGACAATGGGCAAGAAAGTCGCGGCGCAGCACCACGTCGGACCTCTCCGTCTGCTGCAGGTCTCGATGGCCGGGGTCGGTCGCACCTCACCTTGGCTGGGGCCCTTCAACTGTCTACGACCCACGCCTCCTTCTCTCCTTCTCTCCTTCTACTTCTACTTCTCCTTCTCTTTCTCTTCGTAGCTGGTATAGGCACCATCTCCATCTCATCCTCATCCTCGTCCTCGTCCTCGTCTTCGTCCTCATCTTCTCCCACCACCCCGTTTACCGCCGATGCACTACTCTACGCGATGCACCATCATCCTTGCCTGTTTCACGTTCACGTTCACCTGCCCACGATCTCTGCGTTACCCACAGCGCGCGGCGAGACGCTAAGTCCATACATCTCTATCTCTATTTCTTTCTTTCTCCTTCTTCCCTGTTTAGGGCGAATGAGACGCGAAAAGGGGGATTGGTATGGGAGACGAGACGAGACTCTGGTCTTTCCTATACACCGAATGTCTGAGCTTGTTCTCGAAAATTCGTCGCTCAGCTCGCGTTCACGTTTACATTTCCGTTCTAGTTTGCTTCAGGTAAAGTTTCGACGATGAGAAGCGCACGCGATCATTCTAAAGCTATTAAAAAGTCGGTGTGCACCTCGCGCTCGAATCGTAATACACCGATGGGCTTCGCTGATGTTCCACCAATCGCTCATTCTATATATATCCTTTAACTGCCTCACAGATCTTCTCATCATTATCTTCAACTGAAGATTGATAAAAGATTATAAAACGCGCCAAGATAGCTTTCGTAAGTTTCTCTCATATATCATAATCACAACAATATAGAGGAACAGCATATCTATATTTAATGCATAAAAATGAAGACATGATTTGGTCAATCTATAAATCTAATAGAAGCGAGAGTATCAATTATAAAGCCTCTAAAATACTCTTGAGAAAACCGTCCACTAAATTCCTAAACCTATATAGACCTTCGGGTTTTAGACCTGGCCAAAAATCCTCGGTTTCGAACTGTATATCATATAGGATATGATGTGGGTACAGTTTTCACCCGGAACGAGGAGAGTCGCATGAAAGTCGGGAAATTTGTTTAGGACTGTGTTGAAACGGTGCCGCGAGATGCCTGCCTCCCTATCTTTTATCTCTCTCTCTCTCTCTCTATCTTTTTCTTTCTCTCTCTTTCTCTCGTATCCGAGAACGTCGTGGCTACTCGGCTGTCTGCTTGGTGCAGTATACTGCCCGCGCGAAGCATGCAGCAAGCAGCAAGCTTCGGCCGTTCTCAGGCAGGTCAGTGATACTACTGCGTCAAGTTGAAGGCCAACACCCCCACAATGCGTTGCGGCTCTCTGAACTACGGCAGCACCAACCAATCCTATATAAATACAGTTTCGAGTCGGTCGTATATAAAGCCGCGATATAATTCTCAGTCGATTATTACCGCAGGAAGGAAGAGGAGGAAGAGGAAGAGGAGGAGGAGAAGGTGTTGCAGTAGTACGATATATCATAATATATGTTTAAAATGTAAGAAAAAATTTGTAAATTAAATAAAATAAAAATTCTGACTAAATCCCGGACACAGTATATATAATTATTCCGTATATGAGAAATGACAATTGACATTTGACAGGGCGGGTGAGGATAATAGTTAGTACGGTTGACCGACCGACCGGCAGCTGTCATTGACCGCGGGTCACCTCCGAGCAATTTAAACAACTCGAAGAAGACGAAGACGAAGACAACGACGACGACGACGACGCTGGTATCATCGCTAATGGCATAGTGCCACGACGATGCTATACTGACGGTCTTGCAAATGGTCCAAGACTCTCTTCGGCATAGGTATAATAAGTAGAGATCGGAAGCTGGTCCCATCAGGGCTTTTATCCAAACCCTAGGAGGTATAGTCAAGCTCATGTTTAAGAATTATTCTATTTCTATTAATTTTATTACCATAACAATATTTAATATGGATATTAGTAATCGATTCGTTAAAAAGATTTAAAAAAAAAAAATAAAAAAATATTGTCTTATCGTCTTATAGTTAATAAAAAGATAAAAGACGAATTGCGCGAAGTTGTTAAACATCGAGCAGCTGAGCTCGGTGAGATTCTTGTTCTCCAAATAGATCGATGACACCCGTAGGAACCATCCGCGACACTCCCGCTGCGTTTGCGGCGCGTACGCGGCGTTGTGGTGGTCGGACAGTGGTGGGAGCTTTCGAGCTATCTAACTATTGCGAGAATACGACTAACTAAGAAGACCGAGGCGTTGTCGCGTTCACGATATAGCTAGGACCGAGAGAGAGTAACAGAATAGAATAAGATAGTAGGTATATATATATATATGTATATCTGAAATAACCGCGAGTCTGAAAGTAACACGGACCCGAAGTGCATTGGACGCGAGTAGGGTAGTATATACACAATCCAACCACGATATGTGTAGTAGATATTCACAAACGTTAACACATACAGAAAAACCCTGTCTTTATGAGAGTGCCGCGTAAGAACGAGGCGCGGGATGCAGTGGCGGGGGTCATACACTATATTAAGATTGAACTCCACTGACACCGTCGAGGCTAGTTTATATACGCTGGCATCTTATCCTTACTACCTACTACTTGATGCTAAACTACTAGTTCGCTTGGTCTATCAAGAGTCGGATGTGTGATCGTAAGATCCACGTGTCTTCGTGATATCCGAGGTAAGGTAAACGTAGTAGCACATCTTTTTTTTATTTTTTTCAATATTTGTAACACAATAATCTCATAGAATGCGAATAAAGAATCAGTGTGTGTGTGTGTGTGTGTGTGTGCGTTAGCCAAAGAATTATAAACCACCCCTATTATATAATAGAAGTTGACCCAACAAGAAGAGGAATTATATATATACGTAAAGAACACGTCTGAAGAAAGAAAGAGGAAAGAAGAAAAATGAAAAAGTAATTTGAAAATAAATACGAAGAGACCGGGGGGGGGGAGGGGATGGAGGAAGCAAATGAAATTTGAGTCTCTAACAGAGATCGTTTGGTAGCAACGAGCCCGATACTACCAGCACCACCAACAACAACTATAAACCGAACACGAGCTTATACCTCTCTAAGGCCTTTGTTCGCGTTGTATACGTGCACGACGCTCTCAGATTCTCCAATTTTTCTCTTCGACCCAACTGTGTGCGTCGGGGGTATCTCTCTTTCTCTCTCTCTCTTCCTCTTTCTTTCTTTCTTTCTTCTTTTCTTTCCTATACTTACAAGCTCTCGATTCCTCGTGGCGTAGGTAGAGTAGGTAGGTAGGTAGGTAGGTATAGTTTGTTTCCCTCGAGCAAGTCACCAGTGAAGGTAGGTGTGTATTTATATATATATATATATATATATATATATATAGTTATATACGTATATGTACAACCGTTTCTGACCGTCAGTTATTTATGGATCCCCCTCTAATCCAGACTGTACCTACTTTGGACACAGCTTTCGCAGAAGAAAACGCAAGAGAAAGAGAAAGAGAAAAGAAAGAGAGAGAGAACAGACCGTCGCGTTCGTCTCCTCCTTGCGCGATGTGCCCCTTGGCGTTGCCATCAACCTAACATCTCCTTACTCTCTATAAGCTCAGCTTATTCAGAGTTTGCTCTTATAATAAAGAATTTCCCCACAATATATATATACTTTCATGTTTTTTTTTTTTTTGTCTTTTTTATTTTCTTCTTCGAAACTCGAAAAGATCTAAAATCCTACAGTAAGAAATTTTTTTTTTTGTTTTCGCGCAGTATGGATCTAAACTTTAACCTGTATGGGAGGTAGAGGTCCTTATCTCCAAATCGCTGATAATAATAATAATTGAAGAAAATTTGCGCAGAACGGATGATAAGAAAAACAAAATATATATTATATTATATATAAATGTATTAAAAAACACTCGTTTTCTTTTTTTGTCACGCCCGAAGCGCATTGTATACTACTCTTTTACAGAGAAACTATAGATATATATATACCTATGCAGCAAGTGCAGTGTATATACGAGTTCTTTTCATATGCCTTACGTATGCAATACAAGACGATAGCGATTATCGCTCTACTAGCTGTTGCACTCCACTCGCGGAGGCCTTGAGAATACTCGCAATCCTCGAGCTCGGTGTAGGAGGTAGTGTGTATTTATATGCTGCTGATGCTGCTGATGCTGCAGCGGCAGAGATATATATATATCTATATTATTATTTTTTTTCCATTCATTTATTCATTCAATATGCGGAAAGTAATATTATAATATATTAAATTTCGTCAATGTTTTACAGGTGAGCAGTAAAGTGGTACGATAATCGCATTCCTAATCAAAAGAAAGAAAAACATGTAATAATAATCAGTGAAGACACAGAGAGGGTGAGAGTCAGTAGTAGAGTACCTAACGCGGATGAGGTTTGTTGATTATTAATTCGTTGGATACCGTGTACACTTATACAGAGCGATTTTGTGGAAAGTAACGCGTCTGAAATGTATAGGCAAACGGGAAACGCGTGGATTTATCAAATCAAACATCGACGATTGGGTTTTATTTCCCACGTAATAAAAAAAGAACACGCACACAATCGTCGATATTCAATCTCCTCAATGAACGCGTTTACCGTTTGCCTACCTTTCAGGCGCGTTACTTTTCACAGAATCGCTCTGTGTTTAGTGTGGATGAAAAAAATGACGGTACCGTCGTCGTCGTGGTCGTGGTGGTGGTGGTGGTGGTTGGGTTCTGTATTGATCAAATATACGGAACAACCCTTATAAACGTACCCGACTCATATCCCCGCTTTATATTGACTTAACAGTGAATCACCGTCTGGTATATCGTTATAACTTCGTACAGTTAACACGCTTCTCAACCCGGAAAAAAAATAATAATAATAAAAAAAAAAAAAAAAGAAAAATCCATACATATACCATACACAGTTGCAACGAGAGGTGGTTTCTCCCCTGCGGTTACACCTCGAGTCCATCCGGACGTTCGTATACAGTTTTTTTTAGCTTGGTCCCATGGACTGAATTCATCCCGTGGGAACCAGAGCGATTGTTAAATTATTCATACATTTACACATATGCATATATATATATTGATTTGTCGTAAATATATGAGTCATTCCTTGCCAAGTAGAATAAAAATAAAATAAAAAAAATTAGTGTCACATTGGTTTCTTTAAACTCTTCTTCGTTTATATGGTTGATTCCGTGCCAATGATGAATGAGCGATAAATCGTCATTATATTATAATATATTCTTATGAATTAGTCGTTTGCATAATTATCCGTAACAATTCAAACAAGGGATTCGTGTGTTTTCGTTTTGTTGTGAGTATTTAGAGTATAAAAAGGCAAATGCGAGGGTGCAGGAAATGAATCTATCCTTGCTACGCCAATGGTTTCCATGGAAACTCTTGTAAGGATCGGAGGGAGTAAATATATGGCGGTAATGGTTAGCGAACCCCAAAATACTTTGGCGTTTAGGGGTGGCCCCGGGTATACTATACACGAGCACGTAGCCAGATCCTCGACTGAGCCTTGAGGCTGTATAAGGAATAAAGCTATGCTTTATTTACGTCGGAGCCAATTTTTAATTATCTACAAATCTCAATCCCTCCTTATTTTCTTCTTCTTCTTCTTTTATTTCACTTTTATTTTATTTTCTTGTTTTTTGTTTTTTTTTTTTAATTTCTTCTCTTTTTTTCTTCTTTTCACCCTTAAATACCAACCTATAGGAAAGTTTGAGAGAATCGAGGGAGAGGAATAAAATAATAATAATAATAATCTCTTTATACTAAACGTGCAGATATATACTTTCGATTTTTGTCCAAAATATTTCGGCAGCTGGTATAGAAAAAAAAAAAACGTATATTCACCCTCGACACTACGAGAAGAAGAGACGAGAACGAGAATGAGGTAGGCAGGTATATACATATATATATATCGACCGACCACTACAACTCTCTGACCGCGAGTAATAATTCGGCCTGTTTCTTTCTATACCTGCGCTTGCTTGATCCTGTACCCCGAAGAAAAAGAGGGGAAGAAAGAATCCACGGGATAAGATCGCGTTCGAGGGTTCTACCTGAAGTACCCATATATATATATATATATTTTTTTTCCTTTATACTGCCACATATTCCTAAAACTATACGATATAAGACGGAAATCTTTTTTCTCGCAAATATTTTACACCCTAAAATAAAATGAAGAATAAAAAACAATGAAAAAAAAAAATTGCAAATCGATATTTTTTTTTTTTTTCATTCAGATCAAAACGCGAAATAATATAAACCGATTCAATCTCAGGGAATATATATTTGACAAAGGTGGGTGGGGGGCTGCCTTGAGACCGCGACAAACCATGTCAGACAGTGTCTCGAGGAACATGTTGCGAAATATTCTTACACGCGCCCGTAGTCCGTGTATCGGTCCGATAGGTCACGGTGAAATCAAATTCGAGGTCGTAAGCATTGGTGGTGGCGTTAGTGAAACGTTTCAACGATCACACAGAGAACACAGATGCATTCAGTTTTACTCAATTCGAGTGTGAAAAATAAAAAATAATAAATCGCATTAGTAGATCATCATACGCTTTAGATACGATTTTTCCCGCGTATAATAAAATCATCGATATATATATATATCACACAGAAAAATAAATCGACAAATAAATCGGATATATTGAATAAATTGAATCCGTTCAACTTTGAATCTATCGGATATATTCCCCCGCCAATATACACCTACACCACTGTTTATTTCCAATCAAATGCTATTCACTCTAAATTCAATGATGTAACCACTTTTTTTCTAAATTTTTTTATTTTTTTATTCCTTTGCGTATGAATTTATTAACAAAATATCGAACGGTAATAGTATTTAGAAATTCAATTTCTGGGACGTAGGTACATTGCGATCTTCTACAATTTTTTGCCAATTTTTGGCAATTTTTTTTCTTTTAATTTAAGGTTTGAATAAAGAAATGAATAAGTTTAGTCCGATTGCATATTATATGCACTATACACAGCCGCAGTGTAAATTCTTCTCTCTTTCTCGCGAGTAGAGTCGGATTCTAAGAGGCGCTGCTTGTACCCCTTTCGTGCCTTTCTGTAACCAAACTTGGGCCAAGTTTCTACCGGCGACTTTGTCGGTCCCGAAGGTTGAGTCTTGGTTTAATAAGGGACGAAGTCCGACCAGTCCGTCCGTTCCACCCGTAGTTTCCGCCGGCCTTGGAGCCACTGAACCACTCTGTGGTTCAACGATTCAATGTTTCAGAGGTTCTCAACCCGGTTCGATTATTTTCAACTTTGTTTTGTTTCTTTTTTTTTGCTTCTCAATTAAATGAAAATATTAGATAATTGATATAGGAATAGAAAATAACTGAAAATAAATAATGAAATCAAGGTAATGATAACCAAACGAACACATGCTTTACTACCAACTAGCTCAGATTAGGTAGGTGTTATAGGTATATCTGCAAGAACCTGGTAGCAACGAACGCCTGAAACGAAATCTACTAGATAAAATTTAGATAAACTATATTTGTTCGGGAAAAAGATATTATAAGTTGTTTCGGTTGTTAACTAAAAAAAAAAACAACCTAAGGCTATAAAGTATAAAACAAAACAAAACAAATAGAAAAAACAATCAGAAGATAATAATTATAAGTAAAATAAAATAAAATAATATGAAGATCTAGAAAAAAAATCGTTACATAATTATTATAGATATGTTTTATAAAAAGAAAGAAAAAAAAAAACTTATTTAAACAATTGTTGAGCAAAATCTTTTAAAAATAATTAATTCTTTGACCGCGACGTGTGGTGGCAGTGAGAAATAACTGACTAACTAAAATTTAGATTCAAATTCTTAACACGCACTGACGTCTTCCGCTGCAGCTCGATGCCCCCTCACTCACTACACTCACTCACTCTCTTTTTCTCATTTCGTCGCCTCTGCGTCTAGCATCGATATAAAGGTTGAGCCTAATATTTTTTTTTGTCACATTTGTCTAACGTCATTTATTCATGTATAGACATGTATAATATGTATATGTATGGTACAGGAAGTAGACGACGAGTTTTCTCAAACACCATAAGTGGTATTAAAATTCGTTAAATTAGTTGAATTTAATAAATTTGCTGAATTTTGTAAATTTTCTATAATAAAAAATACATAATCGTACTACAAATGAATGAAAACACGGCTAAGCAAAGTTCGTTTATCGATTAGATGGCCACGTAGGTACCAATAGGTACTTGTGTAAATATGGTTATCCAAAAATGCGACAAAGAACGATAGGGTCACTTCCCCGTTAGGTTGAAAAAAAAAAAAAAAAAAAAACTAGGAACAAAAAAAGACGAAAAAGTAAAGGTAGGTATGAGGTATAATAATAATAATAATAATAATAATAATGATAATTTCGTAAAACTGTATTTTATCAAACAAAAATGATAGAAATAAACTTAGGTAAGTAAAGTATTTTAAGGAGGGTATGAAATAAAAAAAAATTTTAAAAACGCGACGAATATATATATATATATAGTAGTGTAGAAGGTGGGCATATGAAGCAGACACAAATAAATGATTGAAAGAGAAAGATGGACTTAATAATAGTGTGGGAGAATTCGAGGACGTGCGAGAACTGCATCAGTGCAGCAGGTATTCCTGTATATAAGCAACGCGGAATAACACCGTGTATTTAAGAAGAAACAAAGGAAAGAAATTGATCTTTATTTTTTTTTGTTTTTTTTTTTTTGTTTTGTTTTGAGAACCACTGGTCAACTCTTTGTCTAAGATCATTGCCATCCACCGTGATATAGGGATAAAAATATTCTTTAACATATATGCGGATATATACTTGAAAATTTTATATCATTGATATATACATATATAGGGCGATTTATATTGTAAATAACTGCATATGGTCACATTTTTTTTTTTTTTTTTTTTTTTTTTTCGGTATAATGTGTACACTGATACGAGAATCGCGACAGAATGGTTTATTTATTATATTATATTTATATGTATATTATAAAACGGTCAACGTTCGTGTAAATTATGGGATGAAGAAAACGTAAGGTGTAAAAAAAAAAAAAAAAAAAAAAAAAATTCCAGTTCTTTAACATCTAGGAATAAATATCTCATATTATATAGATATATCCGGTAAGTGTAACGCGCCTTGGAGTCTTGCGACTATAATATACCGGACGAGGTACGGGAGGCTACGGGTACCGTCGTGGTAATCGCACTTTAACCAATTGTCCTCTCCGGAGTCGTAGAATTAATTAATTCGCCGTTGAAACGAGTTAAACGACCCCCGCGCGCGCGCGCGCGCGCGGACTCAGGCGTTCGCACGTTGGTCCATCAGACTTAATGCAGAAGCTCGTCGCGTCTCTATGATATACATAATCGTTAATAATAAACAACCGATAGTTCTTTCACTAACTAAAGAGAGAGAAAAAAATAAAATAAAGAAATAAATAATCTGAATACGAATGGTGAAAAAAACAAAAAAAAATTGTGAATAAAAATATTGCAATAAAAAAAAAAAAAAAAAAACTAAGAAGCTTATAATCCCCGTATAAATTTGTTAGTACAAGTTAGTGTACTACCGAATCGAGGTTAATCCTATTCTCACACATTCGTTTCATTCGACGTTATGTTAATATATACTGTCTTGTTAGTGTATAGAAGAATTAGAGTACAGGTGATTAGAGAACGTGGTAGTTAGTCACTAGTTAGTTGGAATAGTGATCTTAAAAATAATTTCTATATATATATATCTTGGTAACATAAACATAGTAGACTTTTCAAAACTAGCACAAAATATATATAGCTTTTTTGTTTTTTGTTTTTTTTTGTTTTTCAAATTATTTATAAATAAACACGCCGACGTGACAGGTATGTATTTTTAAACCAATCTTCGCCCAAAATTGTTTATAATCTTTCTAATTCCTAGAAACACACACAGACACACACACACACACTTTTTTTTTTCGTTCTGTTTTTCTTTATTTTTAATCGATAATTAGAGCAAGGTTTATATAGGACTGTTAGAAATTGCATCGCATGTTATTCAGAGTATAGATCTCATGCATATAGGTACAAATTTCAAAAATATATGAGAGTAGTGAAATTTAATTACTTCAGATTCTATTATGCGGGATATATATATATATATATATAAATAATAAATAATTTTTCTATAACGTGTAAGATAAATAAGATATGTATATAAAAGTGGTACGACTGCGGTGAATAAATATTCAATCTTTAAACCGCTTTAATGCTAAGTAGGTCATTGCCGACTCGATCATAGATCGACTGAATTTGCAATATTTTTGATCTATGCATTGAATTGATTAAATAATTTATATATAAAAAAAAAAAAAAAGGTGTGAAGAATTAAGAAATATTTGGAGAATCTTTATATCCAATACATGTACTTTAATAGTTTGTCTTTATATCTTGCCTAACCGACCTAGCCCAACTAAACTGAATTTGATGCGAAGGAGAAAAAAACAAAACAAAAGAAAAACAAACAAACAAAAAAAAATGTAATATAGTATATATCGAGATTTTTAGTTTGAAGGTTGAATTTTATAAGCGAGGTCGAGATACACGTGTATATGCATCATAAACCGCGTGTAGATACTTTACCACATACGTATAAACGGATGAAACGGATTGCAACGCAACGCAACGCAACGCAACGTGGCCGTGATGAAATTTCTTAGTTCGAGATCGAGAGTGAGCGAGTGAGACAAAGACAGCGAGTGATTCAGGTGGGAGACCTCGCGGTTGAGAGTGAGAGGAAAACCAGGAGCAACCACCAGACTTTCGCGGTATAAGTTGGTATAGGTACGCCGACGGGCAAACTGGTCGCGGCTAAGAAGAAGAAGAAGCAAAAGAAGCAAAAGAAGCAAAAGAAGAAGAAGAAGAAGAAGCTAACGTAAGCTAAGCAAGCCAGTCGACCCTGGCTGCCTATAAAGAAGCACTGCACGCCCGTTGCGTAGACAATCTTGACCTAGGATACTGCCAGCCGACTACTAGACACCGCCTCCTCCTATCCTTCTCTATACTATCTATCTCGCGAGATTTCACTATCCGAAAACTTGACGTTGGGTTATAGCAGGATAGTGGAAACCCTCGGTGTTTGACCTATGCGCCCAACAAATAATTCGTTTAATTGCTTTTATATGTATACATCTCTATATATGTATATGTATATGTATATATTCGTGATTAGATATATTATCTATATGTATCTATATATATATTTAAGTTGTGCATATAGGTATAGATAATTATGTGTATATAGTTTACACGTGCGGATATAAACGACACATATATGTATATGTATAATGTATGTATACGATGATGTATATATAAAAGCGCATGCATGGATCCCATCGTACAGCAGGCGTCCGACTAAAACCACTTCCTCGGCGGATGTGCGGTCCTCGAACAATCGGACACCCGAGCGGGGGTGGGGCAGGAACGAAACGCGCGCGATACTCTGTTCGAGAACCCGAGCAGGGCCCCGCCGCGGGTCCGTGATCCCTCTTGAATTGGTCGCACGATCAGCGCCGGAGGAAAAACGAGGACGCCGGGCAGAGAGAGAGTAAGAGAACGATAGCGAAAGAGAGAGAGAGGGGAGAAACTCCGCGCGACGTGAATCGACGGAGAGAGGAAAGCTAGCTAGCTAGGTAGGTAGGTAGGTAGGTAGGTAGGTAGGTGGGTAGGTATATGGGACAAAGGTCTGACAAAGGAGAGGATCGCAGCGAAGGTGAAACGACGAGACGAGACGAGACGAGAGGCGACGGGACGGTATACGGGACGCGACGAGACGAGAAGCGAAGCGAAGCGAAACGACGTGGTGTTGTGCACGGCCGACACAGCCTCGACGAGTTACTCGATACCGCCCCCATCACCCATCCCTCGTTCACCGTTCATCGTTCTTCGTACCCCCGTTCAGAAGGAAAGACGTCGAGACCCCCGACACCACCAACCCCCCTCCTCCTCCACCTCAACGAGCGAAGAGTGGAACAAAGAGATTTATTATGTAGCTCGCCACTTCGTACCCTTCATCATATTACGATATACGAAGGGGTTGATGTACAAGAGCGAGATATGTGTAATAGATATCAAATTAATCCTTATTTCAAAGTTTACGATCATCTATACTTAACGTGTGATGGTTTCTTTTCCATCAAATTTTAAAAATTACGTTTCGATTTAAATGAACAAAGATTTTCATTAATCAAAATGAAAATGATTCATTGATAAAGAAGAAAGAAAAATAAATAAATAACTTAATCGTCACGAAATTTGATGGAAGACCAGGAATAGGTGTTACGTCTTATAGCATCGCGTTAAGGGAGCTTGAGAAATATAATGGGAAGGGTTATAAGTTAGGTATGTATGTATATGTTGTGTATTACAAGACCCGAGCCACTACTCTTGGGTAAAATTAAACGCGAGGGGTCTCATTAAGAGACTCGTTATGGTCAATTTAGAGACACGTAATCCCCTTGTATTCCATGTACCCGCTAGCAATACCCAACCAGAGATATGACGAGTGTCAAAATTCACTTTTCCATAATAAGGTTAAAACCGGCGATTGCGTATACATCGGTATTAGTTATGGGATTTCTTTATACAATAAACCCAAATTTGGTGATGAAAAATAACATAGGAATCTGCTAGTCGATTATGATACCAAATAAAAAAAAAAAATACAAAAACGATTAAGACAACCGCGAATAGAGCCTCGTGTATACAGTGTATAAAAATTGTTGAGGGTAATCGTCGAGGGTTAGCCAAGGGCACATGGTAGACAGAACAAATAAAAAACTAAACTAAAGAAAACGAAAAGAAGAGAAAAAAAAAAAAAAAAGGATGAAAACTGTTCATTTCAAACGTGCGGTAAAACATCTGCTAAGCGGGGGCATGTTTCGTCAGTGGTTCTCACTCGGGGTATTTTGAGGAGAAAAAAAAAAAAAAGAATTGTGTCGGGTGATAGTCCGTGTCCTTTAATGTAATGATCGTAATAATTCGAGGGATAGATAGATAGATCATTTATTTATGCCCTGGACAGTCCATGGGGCAAAGGTGAAGTACAGAGAGTAACAGTGAAAGTAAAATTAACTTAATAGTAACTTAAAAGTAAGGTGTGTACAAAGGCAGAACGTATGGCAGAAGGGATGGAGAGAGTTGAGTAGACCAAAGTCTGTAGGATATATAATTATGACGGTATTAGTGGTGGTGATGGTGTTGGTGATGGTGACGGTGGTTGTGACGATGGGAGCACGACTCGGTGGTCGAGTGGTTATCGGGTTTCGAGTTTGAGAACGGAAAGACCTTGTGGATCGGCAGCAGCTGCTCCAGGGACTGACAAAGGCGCCAGGGAACAGGGCCCAATTGGTTTGGGCCCCCTGAACGCCAGGCATAATCCACGCGTTCACCATAAAGCGGTGATGCAGGGGAGCCTGGAGGCCTGTGCTCAAGGTTCGAACTCAAAAACCATCCCCGAAGAATAGCAGTTTATAAGCCCTCGTCAACTATTTTGGGATAAAATATTACCAAGGAATGAGATAATTCGCTTCTTTGTTACACCGCGCAAACCGATTAAACTCTACTAAAAACACAAGAAAGAAATGTAAAGAAAAGAAGAGAAGAGAAGAGAAGAGAAAACGCGGTTAGAATATTACCGCAGAAATTGACCGACTGTTACTTATACAACGCGGATGAACAACGAGTCTGATAATTCCGGTCGAATAGATTACTGTATTACCGACAACAACCACGCGATTTTGCCGCCTACTTAACTTCCACTTCCACTCCTACTCCTACTCATCCTACTCTCCGATTGTTGTTTATATTTAAATTCGTTCGTTTAACCGGCTACGATTAACGACGATGTAAATCATACTCTAAGCATGTATCATATTTTTGTTTTTCTTCTTCTTCTTCTTCTTCTTCTTCTTCTCTTTCTTATTGGTGAATTTGTTTACGAATGTATTCGCTCGAGCGTCTCTTATCTACCGAGAATGAATGTAATTTTTCTATCATAGGTGTAGATATATAATTTGTTAGCAAATATTAAAGCGATTTCTCTTTTTCACGCGCATGACATGTATATGAAATAACAAAAGAAGCTTGCATCCTACCGGTCCGGACACGTGTTCGACTTCTGCAGGCAGTATGGTGTGTAGTGTCCGTCCCTCGCGCGTTTTCCAATCACTCTAACCGCCAAAATTACATTCCTGAACCGGAAACTTCTCATTTGCGGTCTACTCTGCACCAGGCAGTGTTGGCTCTTTTAAAAAGAACCGAAAATTCTCAAGGTACCTCCTACTCGAAGACAGTTAGTGAAATTATATAAATATTACATGATTTTTGAAAATCGTTTTTAGGAGGAAAGATAAACAATTGAATGAATGAATGAATGAATAAATGAATGAAAAAGGAAAGAAGGAAAAAGAGTAAAAAAACAGAGAAAGATATATAGAATGTCGAGTGGCTGCAGAATCTCGACAGACGAACGACATCTGTTAACCAGGAGGCAGTGAACAACCAACGAACGAACGAACGAAGGAACGAAGGACCGAACGAACGAACTAACGAACCAACCTGCTCTCGAGAAAGTTTCCAAAATATTATCGTTAAACTTGTATACTCGCAAGTGCCGCACCATCATCTACGTCCTACGATACGAGACTACATAACCAATGCTTAAACATGACCCTTGTTTACGTCGCAGTTAGTCTCGTATATATGTAACAAGTTGACTATATAGCTACCTTAGACACTGATCGCAAGGACTACCTACATCGTATTTAACAATCTCATGTATCATCAAACATTTTACTTTTTTTTGTTTTTTGTTTTTCTTTCCTCTACTCCTTCTTCTTCTTCTTCTTCTGTTTCATTAAATATTTACAAAAATTTGTATCTACTATTTTTTCCTAAGTATTAATATCAAATTTAAAGATAAAAGATAAAAAATAGAAAAAATAACAGAAAAGACATAAAATAAAAAAGAATAAAAAAAACTCATGACCCCAAAACTTTCTTTCGAACCCATCTTTGTATGCATCGCTCGGAAATTTGTTTAACCATGGGTTGCCGGTGAAGCACTACCACGGTCGGGGAAACGTAGATATAATGTCTACATAGATTTAGGTATATATATATATATATATATCTCTGTATAAACAAATATATATAGACACACACACATACACATGTGTATATATAAAATATATATATATAGGTTTACATGGGTATATAGGATGAAAAGGTGAGTGGAAAATAAAGATTTAGCACTGGGTAATAATTATTATTTTTTTTTTTTATATCGGGGACACCCCGTGCATGAATAACCAAACTCTGTGAGTTTTCAAAGTAACGTCATCATCATCATCGGCGGACTCAACGTGTCTGGCGACAGAGGCGCTCATTACAGCTTCCGGTCAGAGAGAGCGAGAGAGGAAGAGAGAACAGAACGGCTACGAAGCTTCGAGCGGGAACGAACGAACGAACGAACGAGAGAAAGAAGTGAGAGAGAGAGAGAAAGAGCGAGAAACGGAGAGGGCAAGCAAATATATATATATACTTATACATACACTCAACAAATAGCCACATCCTCCGAATAGAACGGCGGATCTAAAGTGCTGAGTTGTCGTTATTAAATTCAAATTAACACTCGATTAATATCAGAAAGTAACGCGCTGTAAAATAAACAGCAAAGAAAATAAACATAAAAATAAACAACAAAAAAGAAAGAAAGAAAGAAAAGAAACGAAAAGAAATAAAATCCGCAACGGCACTGTTTATAAACAGATTCTCTTACCATACATATTGTAATTACCAGTATTTATAATAGAGTTTATAGCATTCATCTTCTAAAGGTCTGTAAGCTGGCTTTCATATTGATAGATAGAAATAAATAAATAAAGAAATATAGGAACTGATTAACAGACTAACAGACAGACATTTATATAAATTTTTTGCAATTCATTGTTTAAACGATTTCGAAGCAACGACATATAACAGAGTCATTCGAAAATAATGAATTAGTGTCACCGTTTGAGTGCCGAGTCTAATATTAGACGGTCAATATTAGCAGTAAAGTTAGTACGACTCACGTGGTCCGACGAGCACATGGCTTCTTTGTCGAAGCCTCCGCGGTGGAGGTATAAATAATAAAAGTATAGGTACGAGGTTTTCTCTTCTCTTCTCTTCTTTTCTTTTCCTTTCCTCGTTTCGTCCCCTTTTTTTCTTGTTTCTGTCATATTTAGTGTAATACTTTTTATCCTTATTTCTCATTAAACTTAACTTAACTTAAGTTAAACGGACTAACTATGTCCTCGGTAGGTTTTTAACACGTTATATATGTACGTATAGTATGTATGCGCCACGAAATGCCATCTCATCGGGTTGTCAGACGCTTCTGTTTAATCGTTACTCAGTATAGTATATACGCTATACGCTCAGTATAAGTATTATAACGTTTCGTCTGCGATCGTACACAAAGGCGAACGAACGGACGTAGGTCATATACCTTTACCACCGCCGCGCAACGCGACGCTGGCTAGTGAGTACCACGGTCAACTGAATTATGTACCCAATTGCTTAATAATAACAATCGACAGATTATTTTCCAACCCGCTAAACTTGACATTAAATTTTTTCTTTCCCTTTTGTATTTATTGCCTTTCTTTCTTTTGTTTCGTTTTTCTTGTTTTTTTTTTTTTTCACTTTTGATCCCTCAACTGCAGAATCCACGTGTGTAACGCGCGTACAGTGACACGAAGAGAACCAACAAACGTGTCATTAGTTTACTCTATTCAATTCTATTGCCTAACGTTTCGGAGTAAAGCGGGGGCTCTCTGAAAGCCGGTCTATGAATCTTAATTTCATAATGAATTACTTTCATTGCCAGTCAACCGCCGAATGCTAATAGCATTCACTAATTATCATTATTATTATTATTTTTATTTTTTTCTACTTCTTCTTCTTTCAAACCGTTTTAACGTGATGCAATTACGACGACAACTAAAACATCGTATCATATATATATTATATCTATTCAATACTATTATAACAACTAGTTGCAAATTCGTTGTGATTCTGAATGTATACATGTTACACACGTGTGTTACTTATACCGTGACCAAACGGCTATAGTAGATAGTGAAAGTTTTTATGATGTATATTATTTATTATTTTATAGTTATCATTTTATTTTCGAAATTACAAACGAACGAGACTTCGATAATTTACCCGAGGAGCCGACAACGGATACGATTCGAATATTACGAACAAGTATAACAGCAGATAAACAACAGGCATTGCCGCCACTCTGGGTGCTGCAGTTATCGCTTCGGAAGAATTATTTCCCTCTCTTTCAACTTCACATCCCTGACTCGAACGATATACCTAACTACTTCTAGAGTCCAGTTATTTGACAACAAAAGCTTAGCCTTAGCCTCAGCTTAGTTTAGTTTAGTTTAGTTTATAGATTTGCTGTGATCGACAGCTAACATGATTTGTATTTATTAACTATGTTATGCGAAATGATTATTAGAAGGTTTATTACATCTTATTTGAAACGATGAAATACTACATTGAAGGATATTATCGAATGGAACGAAAACACAGCTCTGACCACCGTGGGTTGTGTAAACTTAGTTTGAAAGAACGCTTCCAACATAAGTTTAAATAAGTATTACATTAGAAAAAACTGATAACGAATTGGCGTGGTATCGCACGTTGTAGTGGAACCGAGGGACGGCGAGTTGTTGAGAAGGGGAAAGCACGGGAGCGTTAAAAGAAAAAAAAAAAAACAGTTGATAGATAGAAACGCGGGTTGCAATAGATATCGTACCGATAGTTCCGATGTATGCGCTCACGTTAATTTGTAAATTGTTAACGGTTTTCAAACCAATATATCTATCTAACAAAGTGTCGAAAAATTATGATAGAGAAATTTAAAAAATAAACAAAAAACAAATGAAATGAATGTTATTTTTTTTTCCTACCTTGTCGTCCAACAATTTCTGCCACATGTTCGCTACTCGGCACCGGCACGCATTCGGTCATATTTTGGCTTTTCTTTGAGCGAGCCTCTTCGAAAACGCTGGCCGGTGTAGCCAGGCTATCTTCACCGGATGATCCCGTGTTACCTGGACTTCCTTCAAGGCCAAGCATCGAGAGTTCGAACGCCAGTTGAAGGGCTCTTTGCTCTTCAAGGGACCCGGTGGTCGTGCCGCGATCCATTTCGCTGAACAAACTCGTCGGCATTTCGATTATTTTATTCACCCTGAACTGATTTGAACCGTTTAATCGAAAATCGCGTTAACGGTGAATTATTTAAGATTTTTTTCTTTATGTTTCGTTTTAATTCCTAATAACAAACAGAAGAAAAAAAAACCCAGGAGCTGCGGGTAAAACTGTCTTTTGTTTTTACTTTTCTTTCTTTTTCAATAATTTATATTTATTATAATATCAGGTCTTAATCACAGGGATATACATGCGCGCGGCACAACAGAAATCGGTTAATTTTTGTTTTTTTTTTCTCAACTTTCCTCGTTGATACAGGACTATATCCCCGAAATATTACGTAGTTATGTAAAAAGTTAGTATTATCACTGTACAAAAATAAATTATAAACTTCTTTTCCTCTTTCTTTCTGTCTTTTGTTGTTGTTTTTAAATCTTTCCGTTGTTATTGTATATTGTTGTTGTTGTTGTTATTATTATTGTTGTATTATTATTTTTCTTTCTTTAATCTCCTTCTATATATTCTAAATTCTTTTGTTGTTGTATAATAATTATAATTATTATTATTATTATACTGTTTATTTATTTTTTTTAATTTTTTTTATTTAGTTGGTAGTAAAACCTCCCGAATAGAGTAAACGTTCGTGTCTTTAGAATCTGTCCTTTACGAGTATAATATGGTCGTTATTTTGGTAGTGAGATGGTGGTCACGTTGGCGTCACCGACCGACTGAAGTCTGAACGCTAGTCGGCGAGAAGGCAGGCGCGTGCAGCCCGGGCGATTCTCCGCCATGTGCCAGACGCCGGGTTTAAGCCGCTCCCATTGGCTATATAAAATCACGTGGCATCCACTCTTCTACCCCCTCGTTCCCCACCTAACGCAACGCGACCCCCTCCCTCCTGCCGTCGAACCCCGACGTAACCGGCTCGACGTAGCTCTGCAACCCCTATCTACTATACCTTCGGGTTCTGCCCGCTCGGCGCTCGGTCATGCAAGCAGCAAGAACCCTCTTGAGTATCGGGCGCACGCTGCGCTCCCTACTACGAGACTCCTGATACCTACTACCTTCTTGGCTATAGAATTTATTCGTTTTATCTAGACAGGGTAAAATTACGCGCGGTAGGGAGAAAAAAGAGACAAATAATTCAGGATTAAGGTAAAAGAAACAAAACAAAACTAAACAAAAAAAAATAATTATGCATTTGTTATTAGAATTATGAAAATAATATAGTTATATGTATGTAATTGTTATTCTCAAAGATGTTAAACTGAGTGTTAAAATACCGATAGGCGAATATAATCGTGTGATTAATTTGCATATCGCGATTTACGAAACAGTCTAGTCATTTTATTAGACATATTTGGGAATCTGTTGAACTTTAAAGTGACGAAAAAAAGTTGGCTACTGATTATTAAATGAAAATTGTCCTCGTAGATATAGAAGTCGTGGTATAAGCCGATGCATACTTAAGTTTAAATGGAAATTGAAAATCCTTACAATTATAACTAAAATTAGTTAAAACCTGTCCGGCTAGTATTGCGTTCAATGTGAGTCGCATTCAATAGAAAGAGAAAGAGGAAAAGAAAGAGAGTGAGAGGAAAATGAAACGGCAAAGCGGAAAACCACGAGGAGGAGCGAGCGCGATCGTCTCCTGTCTCACATCGGCGCTGTTTCCACACACAGACGTTTTAGAATCAGTCGTATATGCCTACGACACGGTTTGTCACCCACGAAAGGTGTGTGTATAGGTAATAAATCGTTGTAGGTAAATTTTTATGTATGTAAATAATTGATAATTTAACTATTAATTCATCCGTGCACTGCACCCGGCTAGCACACGGAAGCCATCTTGTGGCTTGCCGAACTCGATCGATACCTCAAAAACTCGAAACATTACCACAATATAGCGTATAGCTTCTAGTCGAGCACGCCTTGCCGCAATTTGTTCCTTATATATATGGATACATAATACTCCTGAGTACTACGTACAAAACGCGTACACAGTAAGCGGGCGAGAGAAAGAGAGCGAGAGAGAGAGACAGAGAGAGAGGTAAAGATCGGAATATAAGGGATTAGGGGAGAGAGAGAGAGTAAGAATTCCGCAGTTTAATCAAATAAGGTACGGACACGCGCTCGTTATCCGAACGTCTAGGCCTTGGGATTGCGTCGTTTCTCCGCGTGGCGGCGGTGACTACAATCCGAAGAGTCTACGGCCGGCTACTACCTCTGCTCGGCGGGCCTTGGAGCGGTTGTTAGCACTGTACGGGCATCTGCTCTGACCGTTCTACCCATCCGATTGTTGCTCGCTGAGCTCGCCTCGTGGTTCTGGCAGCGGGTCTTCGGGGATAGCCTTTGTGTTTGACTCTGTATTGCCCGCAGCTATCTTTAGGCGCTAAATATATGATCTAATATAGTTAATAAGAGAAATTATACACGGGATATAGGTATACGTGTATATATATAGGTATGTAGGTATTTACTTCCAGGATGTTGAGCTGTACAGAATTACTTGTCTTATATTGTGAACGAGTCGTCGGGAACCGCCTTTACTACCGTGGCCCGCAGGTATATCTTTAGGTGTCGCCTCCTTAGGTCGAGACTGCGATCAACGGTCGTTCGGAACGTGTAGCTCAAGGTTGCCGTTGCCGTATGGATGTCTGCCACCTGCCGATTCATTCGGTTAAAATTTTAATTTACCTCTAAATATGAAACAGCGATTAACGCGTTAGAATAGAACTCGTGACTTTTTATATAGACGGATCAATCACCGCTGAGTATTAATGCAGAGTTCCGCCTTTTCTTAATCGAGTAATATAATCGGTGTCTCTCATTCTTTTGCAAAGTTATCTCCATATCCTATACTTCTAATAGTTGCTTCGCAATACGTAATACAGATACATATAATCACTTGACGCGTTATTGTCCGCTGTAGCAGTTGGGCATAGAATCAGGCGGTAGTTCCTGCAGGGCAACAATTATTACCCAAGCGTTTCCCGGCGCAGTATAATACGTAGATATAAGATTTTTTTAAAAATCCAACCTGCAACCGGTTGCCCCCACAATCATTGTCGTTCCTTTGCAAAAGTTTACAGCTATATAGTTACCCCGCGTGTCTGTTGCAGTGGGTACGGAGTAACCAGCTCTATGCCCTGACACGGCTACAAGCCGGGGAGAATTTCTTTCGAATTCGATCTCAGAGAACCGCATTGCTGGCCCGTGAGTCGACTACTCGTTGGCTATACGTACGCATTCGTTATAAGTACATGTATTTACGCCTTTACGAATATTCACTCATTTTTTTTTTTGTTTGTTTTTTTTTTCTTGTTACCATTAGAAAATATCGCATAGTTTTCACCTTTGACTATTATCTACTTCTGCAGGCTTCTCACTCTCCTAATGCATACACAATGATTGATAGCAGACTAAACTGGAGTACATAACTGCTTGTACCTTTCTACCTACCTTTATCGAAGGTTTCATCGTTCGTTGATGGTTAAACTGTGATTAACAATTTAGCTGGTGAGGAGAGAAAAGACGAGGAGAGGAAAGGAAAGGAAAGTAAAGTAAAGTAAAGTAAAGGTAAAGGTAAAAGGCCATTGTGCGAAAAGCCTTGTAAGTCTTGGGGATGAAAACTAATTTCTAAACTGAAAAGACAAAGGGACAAATATACCTGCTGCAGTTGACCGCCTGTCAACTGTTTAAATTAAACCGGTAATTTCTACGAACCTCGCACAGCGGGTGCGCCGATTTTATACTATGATTTTCACCTGACTTACGATTAACCTGTGTCTTCCAAAAATTACTCGGTTTATTAGGTACTGTTCAATTCGTAGCATCTCGTAGGTAGATTCGTCGAATGAGTTTAACTGTATTTTCGTCATATTCAGAGAAAATGAATATTATAACATAATATTTCTTAGACTCGAATAATATTCGCTTAAAACTAGATATTATTCCTTATGCCATATATGTATACCTGAATTAGGTATATACCGTACGTACTATATGTACGATAAATAATTATAAGCCCTGAAAATCTCGGGCAGAAAAGTTGCCCCGTTGCAGCTGTTGCGAGTTCTGTGAGAACGAGAGACCGTCGTCAATGGCTTTCAATCTGAATTACTTTTTGCTCGAATTTTTCTTCTTCCTGTCCGATCGTACAATGGGCCCCCGTCCGGTCCCTGGAGCGAAAACCGAGCTCCAGTCTGGGCGTCTCGGTGTTATTCGCGTTTATAAAAGAGCTGCGACGAAGGCTGCACCATCGTGGCTGCAGGCCTGCAGCCTGTATCACAAGGTGGTGGGCGACACCGGGTATGCATGTCCCTCCAGCAGCCCGAGAGAAAGTTAGTCAACAACAATGATTACGTGGCCGAAGGGATTCGGCGTTCAATAATCGTTACATATATATATATACACACCTATGTACATATTAAATACTAGTAAATAATAAGAAATTATTTCCTTATGTCTAAGGAAAACCACTCGGTACGTATGAGTGGGTATAAATACTGAAAAACATGCCGTTGCTGAATCCACCTTTGGGCGATCATTCGAACTTCTCCAAAGGTTCGGCGAGCACGTGAAAGATTCCACTCTTTCAATCCCAGCTCCGTCAGTCATATGTTCAAGAAAATTACAAGCGTTTAAAGTAGGACATGTGCCCCAGGGTTTGCAGGGGCGGCCATCGGGTTGACAATGAGGGGTGAGGCGGGAGGGATTTTAGGAAGGGCATAGAAGGGCAGGGAGGAGGTGAGAGGGCTCCTTTATTAAGGGAAACAGCTGTTCGTCGGCCGATCACCGATGGAAAAAAAAAAAAAGAGGTTGCCACCTGGCGTACCTGGCTTCGACGCGTACCTGAACCCCGATCCCCGCTCTTACCTGGACGAGTTCCCAGTCCCGTGGACTCTTTTGTTCCACAATACCGTGTGTAAATATATATATGTGTGCACTCTACGTATCTATACCACGCGGGCATGTATATATATATATGTATGTATAGATGCTTCGCCAAGGTACCACAAAGGCTTGTCGTGTGCCGTGAACAGTTTTGGGATAGGAATTATTCTCATACCTTATTATATGGGATGAAATCCCATCCCCCTTACGTGGTTCCTTGCACCCTGTTCGACTTGAGGAGGCAGGTATACTTATAGACTGCAAATGTGTAGGAATACTCGTATGTATGTATATTAATGTGTATAAGCTGCAGTTGGAACCGCTGCCCTCGAAAATTTAGCATCTTGGTATACCTAGCATACCGTTCAATTTTTCTTGGTTTCTTAGGACAATGGTTGACCGACGTTAACCGCACTAATTCCATTGTATTTATTTAACTTGCGACCGCGGTCTAGCTCGATTTTACGCGAATGTGGTCGACGACCACCGCAGTGTGGAACTCACTAACCACCATGCAGTAACGTCCACCCGAATCTGGTCACTCGTTATACAGAGGATTAAAAGCTCCCACTGTATTCTCTACGGGATACGTAAAAAAAAAACAAAAAAAATTCCCTAGGTAGATGAGAGGAAAAAATTTAATGAATTAAAAGTCGAAACAATCTTCACATGTCATTGATTTATCAAAAATTATGATTCGATGTTTCATTTCCTTCCACTAGGAGAAAAGAAGCTTGAGATAACGGTAAAACTTGCGAAATTTTTTTGCAGCTGGATCGAAATACCGTGAGATGAAGTTTCAGCGAGTGATTTTGAAGTTTTTTAATGCAGTTTTGATATATGAGTTGGGGAATTGGTATATCGGCTTTTTTGAACAAAGGTGTAATGCGTGCGTCTGCGTAACGGATGAACCAAAGGGAAAGCAAGCACGCGCGAGTTACGTCGCTTGCACGTTTGAGACGGTTGTAACAGTGACCTCGATGACGTAACTGCAGATCTCGATTGAGAAAGGTCGTCTGCCCTTAGCCGTCAAATGTCTTGAAACCGCGACGACCCTTGCGATCCATTTGGTCAAGGGTGAATAATTTAACTACAAAACAGGATCACCCTGTATTTAGCTCCTGGATCGCGTGGTACATCATCACGGAGACTTTTTGTAATGGTCTTTCTTATAACACTCAGACTTATACTTTTGGCATAAATATTTATCATTTGGAGCCGATTTTGCTCCAGGGTATCGCTCTGATTCGCAGTTTTATGCAACTTATCGTGCATGCCATTCGACGATCCATGTAAACTCTCCAGTAGGTATAAACACGTAATTTCTGCAAAGAGGTGTTCTTTTCAATGTAGTCGCTTGTTTTTTTTTTTTTTTTGTGCCTCAAGTAGTGCAGAGGCAGAAATTTGATACTTGAGAAAAATCTGTTTTGCTGCAGTCCTTGAAAATTTCTATAGGTAGAAGTTTTTGTTTCAACATGTGACAAGGAAAAAAAAAACAAGTTCGAGGGTTAGATATATTTTTTTTTTATTTTTTATTAGAAAAACAGTAGAATAATTTTACAGTAGTCCTATAAATAATGAGTTTCTGAATAACAATATTCGTCGTTCAAGTAGCGATGCCTCTTAACGCATCCTGCAACTTTTTTCTAGCAATAGCAACGCGGTCCTCTTGCCGTTTTATGTCGTCGTCAGCAATAGACACTGCCTAAAGTACGGGAGAAAAAAAATAAAAATAAATGGTAAGAACAATTATTCAAGTTTCACATACGATGTGGCCAGTAGTATTTATCATTATAATTATATGATCTAAATTGTTCGCCGTATATTTTGTTCTGAGAAATCTGTATACTATATACACAGAACTAATTCTTCGAAGGGTGGATAGTGAAAACAGCGGCGCAGAAATCCTAAACAAAGTTAACTCTAAGCGAGTCTATGAAATACCTGAACCAAGGGCTGTTCCGGGTTAAGAAAAACTCCTGGGTTCTTTTCTAAAGCCGTTTTAGAGCCAGTCTGTCCCGTGACGGGTTGGGAAGAGACGTGTAGGGCTGTGGCCACGCTTTGAAGTAAAGTCTCTTCGGTTACGTAGGGACCAACTGGCTTCAAAGTCTTTGGCAAGTCCATCCCGTCAAACTCGTAACCGTCTGGGTCACAGGCTCGCAAACCTTCTAGGCGTTTCTCCCAAAAGAGCTGGAACGTCGAGAATTTATTATACCCAGTCATTTGGTTCGCTCTGTCTTTTAGCTCGATGCAGAAACTAAATCGTCAATAACAACGCAGCAACTTTGGCGTAACCGTTTATAGTTGCTGAATACGAATATGGGATAAACAATGCCATTTCATCCAACCCCTGTGCATCATCAATTACGATTTGCTATTATTTTATAACCACTAATACCTAAAGGAGCATCACGTTTCCCTCGCAAGTGAGATACGAATTTTCCAATTTTTTACTGTTTTCTTGATATTTTACCATTTTTGTTCTATTCCAGAATGAGATAATTATTTCACACAGTCGATGATGGATAAGTATAACAACAGTTTTGTGTGTTTCACGCCTTATTTCCAATGGAATATTTTCATCAGTAGTATAAAAGTCGCGAGAAATTGTTTATAATTATTCATTTCTTTCATGATAGTAACTAATGAGAAAATACGAAGATTTCTATATTAATATAATACAAAGGACTATATTTGTATGTTGTTTTAATTTCGATCCTACATCGTCTCATGTATATAAACGGCGAAATATCTATTTCGTCATTAATCATACTTGATTTTTTTTTGTCCTGAGAACCCGTCTCGTATGTTTTCGCCGAATTTTTTCGCACTTTGTGTGTCTTTGCCATTATTTCGGTTCTTCCACATTCGACGAGGGTTCAAAGTTTTTTGTTTTTTTTTTGTATTATTTCTTGTCTTCCCTCATCAAATTATACGTAATTTTTTTTTGTTTCATGAAACGAAGCATGCCCGTAAACACGAAAGATTTGCATCAGTCTTTAGAAACAAATTTCATTTTCGCGCACTACCTGATTTGAAAAAAGTTAACAGCTGAATCCTATCATCGCAGAAAATAGAAAAGTTGGAAAATTCGTTCCACACTTAGTCCGAAAATTTTCAAATAATTCAGAGATGGTTTTTCAGGTCAGAATCTACTAAGCTGTAGATATAAAAAAATATATAATACCTATGGAATCGAAAATGATTGAGTGTAGAGGGGTTCGTCGAAATAACACGGATTATCCCATATAATGTATAGGATAATTCCGGGCGGAATGAAAAATGTCTCATATTAAGTCGAAAATATGAGATAACAATAGTGTAGGCGGAATATTTCCCGGAATTACCCTATTGAATTTTTGCTAATCTATAAAAATGTTTTTTATTTTTTTTTAATTTTCTTAAAAGATTGTCACTCCTAAGTGCCACTCCTAAGGCTAAGAAAAAGTGATGTAAACTATAAAGACTATACTATAATGATATTACTACGCGGGCATGCGTAAACGAACGTCCGAGACGTATAAATAAACAATAAACTAAACGAAGGCAAAGTGTTTGAGCGTTATTAGATAACGTCATGATGATGATCGTGCCAAATGAATTACCTGCTTAGGTTTATCTTGGGAGCCATGTTTGCCTTCAGTCTTTTCGACTCCTTCCTAAACGAATGAATGGTACATACGATGGTTGTATCATATACTATAAGAGTTAAGCTAAGAAATGTTAATGTGCAAATTTAACCGGAGTGGATTTGGGTAAATTTACGTTGTGTAATGAGTAATGAGTATATGAGTAACAATTACGCGATGTACGTAGATTAACACATTGATGCCCAGTATCTCTTCTGCTACATCCTTAGCCGTAAGAGACAGTCGAGACTATTTTAATAACTTTTTCCCGATCGTATGTGTCGATGAAATTTTTTTTTCATAATATTACGTTACATTACCAATCCGTTCTAGATTCACATAGTAATTGAAAACGAAAAGCTGAGGTTTATACGTTGTCGTACAGTGTTAAAGAATTAAATATAACGAATGATGAAAATTTAAACGCGAAAGAGTTTTCATCCCACATACCTGTTTCGGTTTTTCTTGATTACCGTGTTTAATATCTTTCACTTTTCCTTCTTGAGTTTTGTAAATAGTTACTGGTTGTTTGAATATAGATGCGGTTTGTCTTATCGGAGGTACGAGAGACGCGTCGTTTCTCACACCACGACTGTAAAATAAAAATTCACGTATATTTATAAGATTCAAACACGTGGTCGAGGAGCACGTTATTATTACAAAACGAAAACGAAAACAAAACGTAATCGTATATAGCTGTTATATCTATGCATTTCTTACCTGTAGTAGTAGACGTCAACTTTGCCTGTTGACGATAATTGGTTGGCAGTTTTTCTAGGTTGTTCATCTCTGGCTGGCCAATTTGTCGGCAATGCCGATGGATATTTCTTCTTTTCCACTGACATATTCATTTTTTCAATGCTAAATTACAAATTTATTTGTTATTTTTTTTAGGATTCTTTTATTCTCATTGAACCGCGACACGTCAACACGCAGCGGCCATTTGCATTTTCTTATTTAGAAACGAGGTTCGTTAATTCTACGCGATCACTTGCCATGGCAGCACTATCCAATAGCTTTTACTCTGCCGACAAGTGATACGATACCTTTACGATAACTTTAGGACCGGATCCACGTGTTAGTCCGATGGAATCCCACAACAATAAGCGCGAAATTCAAAAACTGCTTTAAACTACTGGTATATCGAATAATTATCAATCATTGACTTTCATATATAATTGTTAATTATTTTTGATTTTATTCTTGATTGCACCGAGATAAAGTAAAAATTGTTCAAATTTGGAGGGAATATTTTAACATCGATGTAATTTCGTACTGAACAATGATATTCGATGAAATTAATGTGTCTAATTTTTTTATATACGTTGGAGAAAGAAAAAGTGTCTTTCGTGCTGAGAATTACATCATTCGTCGTTTTACAATAAATCTTAACTTTCATTTTTAATATGATTTATGAAATTTTTTAATGGGATATAGGTAGCAGGTTGTATAATGAAAAAAAAAATGCGAAACTTTCTTATGTATAGATGATTTAATTGCCGAAAGAAACAATTTTTGCGTAGCTATAGGAACAACATGAACTGTGCATGAAATGATGATTATTTTGTTACCTTAGTTGGAAACGCATTGCATTGACCGACCGTCCATTATTGTATGATAAATTTGGACGTGCATAAACATAAGAAGATATAATTTTATAATGGCGTGATTTTATAATAAGTTGTCGAAATAGGCGGGTATACACACTGTCACAAAGTAAATTTTTCACAAGTAGTATTTTGTGTAGCTTGTGCTTACTGTAAAAGAATATCTCGATTTATAATAAAATTGATTTGTTTGTTAGTGATAATTAACTATTGAGTCTTGTTGAGGTATCGTTGTTTCTATTGGTCTATTATCGGAGCTGTGGTCGTTCCAAATTGACATTATATTTCGCTTCAACAATAAACTTAATAATATAATTTTATATTTTTCATATTTGCTACAACCACAGCAATGCCGTTGTGTCATCCTGTAACAAAATATAAATATCCGTTTGAATCTCGTTCTCACATTACTCGGCTCTGTATAATGCGCTACCTAATTATCTAGGCTCTTTTCAAATCTAGCGAATCGAGTTTTGAATTTTTATCGATGGTTAACAATAGCCAGCGTTACTTTACGTCGATAAAAATTCATCCGATTCACTCCGGTTTGTTTTTTTTTTTTTTGTTTTTTTTTTTACCTTTTTGTTATTTTAATTAAGCGTCTACATATGACAGTCACAAAAATATCGTTGAATATCTCGTAAAATGTGTTATACTGCATTGAGTGAAACGATATAAACGTAGTCTTTAGCATATCATTCACGTGTTATGCTTTCACACACACATACACATCGCCTACATTCCCACCCCCCATCGTATCGCTGTAGTCGATATTGTTTTTATGTAAGAAAAATTATATGTACGTAGATATTGGCAGAAAGAACACTTATTCGCGATTCTATATCGTGTATATCATTTGTCAGCATAATTATACGCCTAGTTTTTTATTTTTAAATTTAGATCTACGTGTAAATTCAATACGTCGTCAGGTATTTCATCACTTTATTTTTTTTTTATTTTTTTTTTTTTAATCTCCCCCCCCCCCCCCCCCCCCAACCCATTTACTCGGCTATTGAGACATTCATCTTGATTCACTATCTCGAGATATCAAACCATATTCTTCATTATTTTTCATTCCTCTTTTCTTTTCTATTCTTGTATCTTTTTCTTTTTTTTTTTACATTCGCACAATAAAAGATTTATATTTTACATAAATAGCACGTTTCCTTTGACAAAATTAATAGATCAAATAATCTTTAATCAATTTTTATAATTATTATATATTGCCATAGAAAACTTGCACTTTCACTTAATAACTCGTCATACATCTCATTCTCTACTTATAAGATTAGGGATCTATACAATCTTAAATCACTATTTACGTCTTTATATATTTATATAACTTCAGTCCCTAGAATCTAGTTCCTCCGTACTTTAATCAGTCCGTAATTCGGGTTAATCATAGCTCCATACTTATTCGAAAACCTATTCACCGGTAAATGCAACAAGTCAAGAGTCGTCTGTGATTTTGATTTCATACAATTATTCGACTCGATCTTTTCATCAGTTTGAACCTCCGGTGAACCAGGCTTTATACTAGTGCAAACGCCCCAGTATTACAGGTAGCTATGATTTTACAACTCAGCCAGTTTGTTTGTTTGTTTGTTTTTTTTTTTCTTTTTTTTATTCTAACAGCTGAATTATATGTATTTGTAATAATATTTTTCACAATCGTCGCGCAGATCAGAATCTTCTGATTATAGGGTCTACTAGGTATATTAATTCCATAAATATCTTAACAAGCGTACATTTTAAGTATGTATTAACAAGCATCTCAACGTCGAGCCTGCGTCTAGTATATCACTTCGTAGACCGTTGCCTTCTTGTCACCGGAACCAGTCACGATGTACTTGTCGTCCGTAGAGATATCGCAGCTCAGCACCGACGAGGACTCTTTCGACTGAAATCCAAAGAACAACCCCCAATTAAGAAATTTTCAAAAACAAAATCACAAAGATTCTCCCAACCTGTTCAAGCATAGAAGTACATCAATTTACCTGGAAGATAGATGCTCCATAAGGCGTACGCCAGGCGTTGAGAAGATTGTCCTTCCCAGTTGAGACGAACCACTTCCCACATGAGGCGAACCGGAGAGAGAGGACGCAGGACTCATGGAGGTGGAGCTGGTACTTGTCAGGTTTTGTCGCGTGGAGGACCTCCACGTTCGAGTTCTCCATACCTACAGCGAGCCACTCGCCAGTGGGACAGTAGCCTAGGGAGAATATCTGCGATGTGAAGTCGTGCTGCTGCAGTTGCCTGCCTTCACGGAGGTCCCAGGATCTGACAGTGTTGTCGAGGCCTCCGGTCCAGAGTTTAGAACCATCGGCAGAGATGTCGATGCAGGAGGCGCCGTCCGTGTGTCCTTGGAACTGCCGGACCAGCGTCTGATTCTGCAGGTCCCAAACCGCGATGTTACCGTCGCTGCAGCAGCTGAAGCAGACCTTGGAGTCCGGGGAAATTGCAAGGGCGTAGCATGCCGGTGCCGAGGAGGTGAGTTCCGCCTTTATACGAGGCGTGGGACTCGCCAGGTCCCATATGCTGAGATTACTCGCTTCTCCACCGACTATAAGCGTACGCCCATCAGGAAGGAGCTTCACTGATCTAATGTAGTTGTCCCGCTGAAGACAATCTAGCTGCGACACTGGTTTTGCACTCCCACTACCACCCTGGCTGATGTCCCAGACTTTGACACAACCTTTGCCTCCGGTGTAGACATATTTGGTTGGATTTGAAATCGTTACCGCGCAGACTACCTCTCCATGTGTCAGGGTGTTGATCTGACGCGCGTGCCTAGGTATCCCAGGACCAATCAAGGCGTCTGGGGGAAAAGGGACAGGCTGCATTTGACCCTCGCTGGACACGTGGAAACTGTAAGCTCTGAAAGTCGTAAATCACATTAATGTACAATATGATAAAGAGTTCCTAAGATCACACAATCTCTATAAAGTTAAAGTATTCTTTGTCTCCTTAAGTTGATTCGCAGAAAAATGGATTCGCACTGTAACGTCCTATAAATACAATCACACATGCCAGTAAAAGATTAGGTACTCACGGTTTTCCCCCAGGAACACCAAGCGGGCCCATCGGCGCCCTCATCCCTCCATGTTGGTCATATAACTGTTGAAGAGGGGGTCGCGCAGGATAGCCGTTAAGGGCTCCGGGTGGGTATCCAAGCATATCCACATGGGGTCCCGCGGGAGGATGATGGGGAGGAGGATAGTGTTGAGGATATGGCCCAACGGCGGAAGCAGAAACAAGAGGTTTGCTAGATCCGGAGGATTTCAATCCCCCGGAGCCGGAGCTGCTGCCACCAGCAGAAGTCGGTGTTACGGGTTTCGATATCGGCGTTGGGGGCTTTTCTCTTTCTTCCATTTTCTTTGCCGATGGTGTACTCGCGTTACTACTTGTACCACTCCTCGGCGATGGCGGTGGTACTTCTTTCTTTACCTGACTATTCATCGGTACAGAAGCTGGTCCCAATTTATCCAGACCATTTTCTCGCGGTGAAGAGGTACCGTTTGCCGTTGGACTGGTCGGACCCTCACTTGCATCGTCTACTACTAGGTCCTGGTCACTCTTTTCTCCGTCACTCTGCTGTTTCGAGAAAAAAAAAAGAAATCAAAACATCGAATCAAACACTGCACTCTTTTCTAATCGAGTAGGTACTATTTGTAAAACGTGCAACCTCGTCATGAAACTCAATTTATATACATTTCTGAAAGTATTATACCATCGAAAAGGGTACTCGATCATATAACGCTTACAAGTCCATCCTAATCTACATTTCCATGTCTTTAATTGGATCTCCGTGTATTAGTATAACTTACGTGTCCAATATCCTTGTCTTGTTCCTTCTTCATTTTTTTGAGATGCATATGTTCGTGATGTTGTGGATCCGGCGTACTTCGTGGTCTGCTGTACTTTTCTCTCTCAGCTGGTGATATTGAATTTCTCTGAAATAAAAAAAAAAAAGAGGTCCAATAATTATCTCTCCTTGCTTTACGCACCATTAAACGAAGTTGGGGAACGCGTTAATATTCTCTTCTTGGCTGTATAGGCACGGAGATCCCACCAGCCAATATAACCATAGATTGAGAGACGGCTGTTACAGTACATCCTGCAAACGGTTCTTCGCTTCGCGGATCCTATAGCTGGTCTCAAAAGTGAAGGAGCGCGCTCGACGGAAACGCCCGCGAACAACCACCGGCTCTTTGTTGAAATACTAGGGTACCGGGAATAGGGGCGGAGGTGGAGGTGGAGGCGGAGGTGGCGGTGGCGGTGAAGGTGGAGGCGAAGGTGGAGGGACTAACGTGATTCTGCTCGCCGATTTCACTTTACTGCTTTACGCCTTCGTAGCTCTCCCCTTAACGACCCCACAGATTTACACGGCAACCCCTCGTAAACCGGCGAGAACCTCCACCTTCACCTCCGCCTCCACCTCCACCTCCACCTCCACCTCCATCGCCACTGCCAACTCCAACTCCACCTTCACCCTCCACCCTTCGCCGAACGGCACGGCGAGGCCCACTCTGAAAGTCCTTGCGATAAAATAAAATAGATCCCTCCGCCGGCGCTGATGGATTCCGAGAGTGGAATTACTTACGCATTTTTTAGGAGAATAATAACCCTGGCGTAAAGTCAAGTCGGAGTTGACGTTATATAATATTCAGGGGTGGAAGCCAAGCCAAGCCAAGCCAAGCCAAGCAAAGCCAAGTCAAGCCGAGCTGAACCAAACCAAACCAAGCCAGGGTAGAGAAAGAATCCATACGTTACTACGTCGCTTTATTTTTTAGGTGTGAGTAGTCACCATTCGTTTCAATTATCTTGGGGCACGAGGCCAGGAGTAGAACCGGAGAAGCTCGGAAGCCGGTATAAGGACGGGGATCTATCAATTTTTATTTCCCACAGCTACGGCTCGCTGCTTTAACCCGATCCGTATATCTTAGCTACCGGTTTTCCACCCGATAAAACCTCCTCGCGTTCCCTCTATCTCTTTTTCTCTCTCTCTCTCCCTTATCGCCTAGCTCAAGTTTCGTGAATGTTGTTCTATCGATTAACACGGAAAACCTCGCAAAGAATCACCTTATCATACCCACCTTCAATACTGTAAAACTCTTCTAACTCTTATTTATTTGCCAGAATATTCCTGACTGAGATAATTTATAGAAATTGAACAAGCTTTAGAAGAATAACCATTTTTTTTTTTTGTTTTCTTCCCCTCGAAAACATTAACGTCAAGCTTTTGGGTAATGGTAGGTGAGTTACGGTTTACATGTATAATCAAAAGATTTTTTTGAATATATTTATAACGTTAAATAATTCGTCTTTTGATTATGTTGTTGAACGTTAAGCTGCCCTAGATCGTGGTTTTGGTCTACGAGGTCGTAAGAACAAATTTTAGCGTCTACTGTACAGTTAGTCGTAAGTATTATACGCGGGTGAGAATCGTAAACGGAAGTTATCCTAATCCAACCTTACCTTACTTCACCTAACGTAACGTAACTTAATGTAACGTAACGTAACGTAACGTAACGTAACGTAACGTAACGTAACGCAACCTCACTTATCTATCGAGCGGGGTCTTATCTTTACCGCTGTGACTAGAAACGCCATGGCAGTAGTCTTCACCCTCGTTGCATGCCACTTCGAGATATCCGTTCCCATTCCGGCACCCATTTCACCTAACCATTTCGTCTTTCGAAGACCCCTTCCGGTCCCGTACCCGTTCTCATTCCCATACCCAATCCCAATCCCGTTCCCATTCTCGCATTTCTACTTCCGGATCATTTCAGTCCCCCACGTTGTCGATATCGACGCGAATAGTATATATCCAGGATCGAACGAACGAGCTTTCTATCTATCTATCTATCTATCTATCTGGGTATCTATCTATTTATCTGCCGGTCGAGAAACGGCGTATATAGTTAGCAGGGGGTGGAAAGGACCCTCTTCCCCAGGGTGCCGCGGTAGGCGGCCGCAGATCCCTCGAGTAAATCTCCTCTTCTCAATTACCCCCACCCTCGAAACCGCGCGAACCCGAGTCACGGCGGCCCTCGCCACCTCCTTGGCGCGCTCCATTACCTCGGAAGCCTTCGCACCCCCCGGTTCTGGTGGAAAACCGGCTGGAGTAGACCCTGGAAAAACTCTCGTAATATTTTTTTCCTTTCTTTTTTTTTTTCTGCTTCCCCCTTCTTTTTTATTCAGCTCCTCTTTTTTTTCTCTCCTTCCTTTCTTTCTTTATCTCTCTTTCTCTCTCGACGTAGGGTAGAAAATTGCATGGCGAAAAATACTCTCTCTTTCTTTCATTCTTTTTTTCTCTTTCTCTCTAGAATTAGCCAACCGGCAACGGATGACGCTAACGCAACCCAAACCCCAACCCCTCAACCCAGAGCTTTCTCTAACGATTGTTTCACCAACGAGTTTTCTCGCTTCGTGGATATACATAGAAAAAAAAAAAAGAGTAGAAGAAGAAGAAGAAGAAAAATGCGGGAAAAAAAAGGCACCTGTACACAGAAGAACATCATACATCTTATACACCTACATACAATATATATACTCGAGATTGTCAACGACGCGGTTAAACAAAAGACAATATAATAACGCACTAGTGGCATAGGTAGGTACTAGTGTTGGGTCAAGCATTGTACAACCTACTGTACAAGACCGACTAAAAATAGGAGACTAAATTATACTTAGATAGAACAAAAGGGGGAAATCGAGAAACACAAAGTCTTTGGATCGTGGTGGTCGTCGTAGCAGTGGTGGTGGTGATGGTGGTGGTGGTGGTGGTCTTGCACTATGGGGTGGAAAGTATTCCAACGAGTGGAAGTGCAAGGTGGTGCGCGATGTTGATTCTACCACGATCAATATAGGGTGTTATAGTATAGGTAGATGTAGATGTAGATGTAGGTATACTTATAACCTAGGTTGTACTAGGCACAAGGTACTAGACTCGAGGCAGTCACTACTATATAGACTAGAGAGCTACGTAGGTACCTATGAAGTAGAGAGTGCTGTACTCGTGCAAGCGCAGAGAGGAGTGGTAAAGAGATGGAAACAGAAAAGGAGACGTAGGATGTGGGATGTGGGACGTGAGACGTAGGACGTAGGGGACGACGGCGACGGCGACGGCGAGGTTTCTTGGAGGGTGGTAAGTGAGTGAGCGACTCCTCCGGTACGCCCAAGCCATCCCCCTTTCTCAGACCCATTCCACTATACGTATATACCTTATACACCCCCGTTTCCTTACGTCTTCTCAGCCAACGTCCCTCCGACCCTCCGACCCTCCAACCCTCCAACCCTCCAACCCTCCGACCCTCGACCCAAGGCACCCGCCGCCCCGCACCACCCCCGGCCCGGTCTACTTGCCGGCGAGAAGGTTACGAGCGAAGGCGCGTCTCCTGAGACCCCGCAAACCCCAGCTGGTACAAGATTGCACGCAGAGGTTCTCACACGAAAATTTCTTTGGATAAGAAGCTAGACGACGCGGTTAGGGTTTACCTCTCATCATTTCAAAACTAGTTTTCTTTTGTTTTATAAAAATACATGTAAACTTTTTCTAGTTGCGCGGTGAAATTGATTATATATTATATACATGTATATAGGAGATTCAATATTTTCTCGATTAGTGAAACAAAAGAAGAAAAAAAAAAAATCGTCAATGTTGAAACAAAAAAAAAAAAAAAAAAAAAAAGGAATGAAATTTAATTAATTATTTGGATCGGTGAATACGAAACTATGATATAAACGTAGCCGTTAGATTATTTGAATTCAAATCGTTTGTCAATTTAATGAAACACAGTTAAGCATGACAATTAATAAAATTGGAATCTACCGTGCCGGTCGCGCAGAAGCAGTTGACTGTCACCAATTATTTTTTGCGTTATCAATTATCTTCATTATCACAAGTAATCGAATAAAATTACAATTACCGAAAAAAAAAGAAACCAAAAAAAAAAACGCGCGCGCGCCCGAAGTACATTTTTGTCGCCATTATATATCTAAATGGAATTAAAATACGTTTCAATTAATACGAGAAAATTGAGGACAAAATAGAGAGGGACGAGGGGGATGAGCGGGTGGTTTACAAAAAGGAACGTTCAATTAACCGATTGTAATTAATTTCAATCACTAAAAACTAAACCGATAGTTTAGTCCACGTGTTCGAGTAATGAATTCGAGAAAAAGTTGGTAAAAAAAAAAAAGTCAATTCAACCCCTCTCCCCCCCGGGTGAAAATGCCCGGAACAGGAAATGCGGATTTGAAATTCAGAGGCTCGGAGGACTCGCCCGCAGCCTACTTGAACTATAGAAACGCTATACCTATATATAGGTAACTGAGAGAATGATTTAGATTTTAGCCACGCGTCATAAATACGACCCTTTTTCTATTCTCTCTTTTTTACTCTCTTTATTCCTTTCTCGCGTTCCTCTTATACTTTTATATACCATGTATATACACATACATAGCCATGTAGGGTATATAGGTGAGAGGTATATGTTTCAGAGTTCACCCAGAGACCTGCGACTGAGAGAGACCGAGAGAAAAAGAATTTGCATTTTTAAATTAACTCGCTACTGTTTGCAGCTATCTCGGACTAGTGCCAGGACGCGTTTTACAATTTTACCATTTTACCATTTTACAATTTTACAATTTTACAATTTTACAATTTTACAATTTTACTCGCCCGAGCGTGCGGAGCGACGCGCCTCGACGCCCAGAGTGGGTAGGTACATTATTTTTATTCTCGTGATAATTTCCGTCACTCCCGTTTTAAGTTTTCACAATTTTGTTCGCTGGAAACTGCACTAGGATCAAGTATAATATACAAGGTGTCCCAGAACTGAATGCAGAAAATAAAAAGCGTAACACAGAGAGTCAAGCTGAGTAAATTGACCTATAGAACACGTGGTATCCGAAGTACCGGTCGCGAAATACGGCCGCTTAAAAAATCGCGCTATGCGCCGACATGTAGGCAACCGCCTACACACCATATATCCGTCAGCCGTCTAATTTTTAAACGCGCTCGACTGTTGATCGGAGTCATAACACTTTCGAATTAATGTTGTTGTGTTTGTGCGAAAATTCAATGCCGAACGGGGTTTTTATTCGAAATTCTTGACTTCTGAAGCGTTACGAATGAAGCGCTAACCGATGCCAGCTGTGTAGCCAGTTGCCTGCATGCCGGCGCGTAACGCAATTTTTCTAACCGGCCGTATCTCGTGATCGGTACTTCGGATACCACATGTTCTATAGGCCAATTTAATCAGCTTGACCCTTTTTATTACCCTCTTCATTTCCTGCATTTAGTTCTGGGACACCCTGTATATAAATATGTATACGCCAACAGTCGAGCACAAAAACTTAACGACTATACAAACGTATCATTAACGATTACCACGCAGCTAATTACGCGGCTTTTTTTTTCTTGCTTAATTTTCTCGCAAAAGAAAAAAGAAAGGAAATAGGGAAAAAAAGAGATCAGTAATAATAAGAAGGAAGTCAAAGTGTTACCTACATCAATTTGTCGTAGCAAAAAAAAAAATATATATATATCTATTTCACGCTGTATATATTACAGAGCAAACTTTTCTTATTTTTCTTTGCACCTTTTATTACCTCGGGGCTATAAATTCCTTACTCAATCCCGAAAAACCTTATCCTAAACCTACCCTAAAGGCGGTAGAACAAACAATTAGGTTTTTGGCCTCCCTCCGCGATGCTATCATATATATACGGTACTTTAGAGGCAAAACTTATATGGATGGGTATATAATACAAAAGCGTTTATAACCCTACAGTGCATCATAATTTATAAAGAATATATATTCTCTTCTCTAATTATCCCTTTGACCATAAAAAAAATATAAAAAAAAAAAAAGAATGTTGAATACTCGCGATTGGAATCTCTGAGACCACGCGATCAGATCCCATGCCGTTCAGTCGACGCGATGGCGTGTACTTGGCTTTTCTTTTTACCTAATTTAGGCAATCACGACGTCAGTCAGTCGGTTTGTTGGTAATTGGTCGATTGCTTTTATACACGAATTTAATTAGTGACTTTTCGTTGTTATATTAGCTAGCTAGTCTCGTGTAGCGTTTAGTATAGAACCTCGCCTCGCCTTGCCTTATTTCGTTCTCTCATACGCCCCGAGCATACTATGTTCTTTACGCCGTTGTGTTTCTCCACAGGATTCTTGTTCACTCATGGTAAAATCTTAATTATGCAGTGAAATCAAAATATCAAGGACTTAACGGGGTTGATACACCTTGAACAAGGCTATTTTCGAATGACTGCCATGTTTCCAAATTGTTATTTAATCAACCAGTTCCTACTACAGTAGTTCACTAATATTTTCAACCATCATCAAGTCAAAGTTTGAAATTGTGAGTAATCGGGTCTCAGAGTTATACGCAGTCAAAGTAAAAGCACCTAATGCAAGGATTTAGATCAACTGATGCTTCGATTTTGGATACTTGGGTCTTTAATTGTTCAGAAAACAGAGTTCCCTATCCGACGAAATGATAGCTTTTTGTATACTGCAAACATGATTTGAGTAATAAATTTTTGAACAATCAAATTATTCAAGTTTGCAAACTTTTTTTTTGTTCTGCTGTTCGTCAATTTTATATAATAAAAATCAAGATATTATCCAGATCGTTGTATTGAGATTTTTACTTCAACTGCATCTAATTTTCATCATCCTTTTATACCTATAAGCCTGAAAGATGTGAACATGTTAATTTGAAAAATTGGTGACGGTAGAGAGTGAACATAGCCTGTTTTTAGTAGTCTTATTTTCAACTATTTATTATCATTGTTATTATAAATTTAAATATTGTCTCATTATACAGTATTGCGAGAATTGACTTATTTATAATTCAACAGTTATGATCATTCATTTGTTTTTTTGTTGTTGTTGTTGTTTCTTTCGTATAGGTAGGTATAGAAAAAAAAATCTTGAAAAAAAATTTCTATGTATACAGTATACTATAAGAATATTAATTTTCTTTTCAATAAATAATAAAATAGAAAAAAAAAGTCATCTAACCTACATAAAACTTTGTACAATTATTGATATACCGTGAGGTTACGTGGAAAGAGTTGGTTCCAAGCGCGGAGGTGCTGATTTATTCGAATATCGTTGGCTGGCAAAATCGTGCTAACAATTCCACCAACTTTTCAGTGATATCCCTAGTTCTGTCGTCTGCTAGATTCACAACAAACATAACCTATTCCTGACACTGTCTGCTGGCATTTGTATTTGACAACAATCAGAAACAAATACCAGATGGACTCTACGGATATTCGTGGCAAGTCTGATATTGGCGGCCCTTGTAATATTCGAATAATTCAGCGCCTGCGCGCTTGGAATCAGCTCTTTCTACGTAACCTCACGGTATATCCATGGTATTTAATTACGTCGTGCGTAGTTTGTTCATGCGCTTAGCGAAGTAATGCCTCAACTTGGATCATCATCATAATCTCATAGTAATGTAGTAGAGTTTCCGAGTCACAGTTTGTTTTTTTTTTTTTTGTTTTTTGATTTTCAATCCGGGAGATACTAGGCCGCACATTTTTTCTTCGTTTCCATTTGCACCAACGAGATGACTTCATAACTGGCGGCCGTTGCTCAGAGTCTATTCCTACTTTGGTTGTACTGTAATTCATAGGTAGATTTTTTTTTTTTTTTCTTTTCTTTTAAAATTATAACCAGAAAAATAAAAAATCACTAAGCAGAGAGCTATATATCGCTTATAAACACATTATATCAAAAAAACTATTTTATGTATATCAAGAATGGTTTCTTTTATCTCATTCCTTTTTACTTTTTATTCTTCTTCTCATTCTTCTTCTTCTATAACTGATTGAAATTCGCCAAACTAAT
This sequence comes from Tenthredo notha, assembly GCA_914767705.2. NCBI lineage: Eukaryota > Metazoa > Arthropoda > Insecta > Hymenoptera > Tenthredinidae > Tenthredo > Tenthredo notha. The sequence continues at coordinate 7,250,786 of OU611908.1, forward strand.
TATCAGGCAAATTTTCACCCGACTAAACCCTATAGATTATACAAGAATTTCGTATATACCTTGTTTTCATAAAGTTTTACCAACCATACCCCCCATCACACCGCGCGCGCCGCTATGTAAAGCTGGTTTTCAAGCATGCTAGAGGTTTGATGGCAGGATGGTAAATTTTCCTCAGGGTTTTTTTTTTTTTCTTTTTTTTTTTTCCGAAAAACCAAAGTAAACTCGGTGCGATAAATTAAAGCAAGCAGAATACCGCCGAGTTTACTTATCGAACGGTTTAATCTACGTTAAAGAATCCCCAATGAATCGTTACAGTCACGTAGCTGGATATATTTCGTATGGTTTATGCGGGTTATAGGTACAGGTAGATATAATCGCGATCGATAAATGAAAAGAAATTTTTTTTTAATAAATATAATAAAATATCTTTTCTTATTTATCACGATAATTAACACGAATTTATAATCCCGTATCTACTGTTCGCGCGCAACGGTTCTCGATAACCTGAGGTAAGGCGAGGGCAAGGGAGGGGTAAAGGGGTTAAGCGATCTTCCAAGAAAGGCGGATGGAACAATAATTATTATAAAATACGAAGCAATAATTATAGAGCGGTATACCGTCGAGCATTTACGGCCGCCTCATTAAATTACGAACTAATTACCGACGGCAAATTATTTAAAAGTTTAGTCGCTCGTAAACCAGACGTCGTAAAAGTCCTGGATACTTGGTTCCAGCATTTTATAGGCTCCTACCAGGTCTCGTATCACCGCCGGGTATCTATGCTACCGGCGTGTTCTCTGCATCCCCCTTCCATTTCATTTCATTTCATTTCATTTCATTTCATTCCATTCCATTCCATTTCATGCCCGTGTCCATCTATTTATTATTACGACACGCCGGTTAGCACCGCCGCTTACGCGCGTAAGGCTCAAAGTGCGATTCGGTGAAAACGACGGTTTACGTATCGGTCAAACCGGCTAATACCCCCCACGCAAACGCTTAACTACCTCTGATGGTATATCGCTTCTATTATACGAGTCTGACAACCGTCTACAAACCATCTCGACTTTTAGTAAAACAAAAAATAAACAAAAACTTCGAAAAAAAAAATATATATATATATTCAGATAAAATTTCGCTTCCTTCGTTTACGATTTTGGTCATTAAATGTAAAAAAAATAACTTTTCATTTTATTTCCGGTTATTTTTGTTCGGTCTATGAAATACTATCTATGTGCCCTTGTGAGGTTTAAGTTTTTGCGTGACTGTATGCATAAGTTGTTGAAAAGTATATGCTGATGTATAAAAACGATATGATGTACAGGGTGTCCGATAACTAAATGCAAAAATTGAAGAAGGTAATAGAGGGAGTCAAGCTGAGTGAATTAATCTGGTTTCCGAAGTACCGGTCGCGAGATACAACCGGTTAAAAAAATCGCGTTAGGCGCCGGCATGTAGGCAACCGACTACACAGCAGGGATCCGTCAGTCGTTTATGTTGTTGTGTTAGTCGGAAATTCAATGTCGAAAGTGTTTTCATTCGAAATTCTTGACTCCTGAAGCGTTATGGATGAAGCGCTAACCGATGCCAACTGTGTAGACGGTTGCCTACATGCCGGCGCCTAGCGCGATTTTTTAACCGGTCGTATCTCGCGACCAGTGCTTCGGAGACCAGATGTTCTGTAGGTTAATTTACTCAGCTTGACCCCCTCTTTTTAATGTTTGGATCTAGTTCGAGGACGCCCTGTATATAGACTGATGTATAGAAATGATATGATATAAACGTATATATATATAAACGTGTGTAGAGAAAGGTAGTATTATAGTAGTTCGTGAAATCTCTTAGTAGATCTTTATAGTCTTGGTTAAATTTATTATAGTGGAAAGTAGGATAGGTATACACGCGAATGCGAGGCTAAACTACTTGACTAAATAGAGACGATGATAAACCGAGTAAAGTTTTGACAAACAGGCTAGCACGTATAACCAAGGCGTAAACCTAACCAACTACCTATAGTGCTGAGAGCTAGTGAACACGACAGACGTGAGTTGGCTCAGTTTGGAGTCCTCGAGTAGGATATAGGGGCGCGAGAAACCGGAGGGAACGTTTCAATTAGTAATTAAAACGTGCCTAGTCGGTCCCCTTCGCTTCACCTCTACCTCCGCGTCTCTGCCTCTGCCTCTACCACCGCCACCGCCACCGCCGCCATCTTGTAAATTAATTAATGCGTCCCTAACGAGATCAGAAGGTGTCGGTAAGGCAGAGAGGCGCAGTACAGGGAAAGAGGCAGAGCGAGCAAGCAGGAAGGAAGGAAGGAAGTAAGGGATGTGGCATGAGGGTAAAGGGGACAGAGGACAGAGGACAGGAGTTCCGAGAGACCCAAGTACCCTTCTATACTCTGCGAGTAGAGGAGGCGAGTGTCGAGATGGCAAGGGTGACGGGTGAATTAGTCTGTTCCTATAGGGGTTGGTTGGTTGTCCTGGGCTCAATGTGGCAGTGGTCTGGTGGCCGCGTGGGCATCACTGTGCGACCTCGACGCGTATTTATATAGTTATATATATATATATATATATATATATATACATACACACCTACAAATGCGACCACCCTTTCACAACCCTTTCACCGTCATGCCAGTTGCCTATCTGGTTCAGAATATAATGCTACCAGAACTCCTAATTAAAATAAATTACATCTTCTCTTCGTTTGCGACAGTCTTTTGTCGCTTTCTTATATACCCACCTTGTTATTTTCACTCTTATATAATACCATATTTTCATTTTTCACTTTTCACTTTTCACTTTTTCAATTTTCATTTTACAATTTTCATTTCATTTATACCATATAATATTATACTCCAGTATGAACGTGTATAAGTTATATATCCACTCGCGTTTTTTCCAAGTGAAAACGATCCTTTCAATTATTTCAGTTTACATTTTTCTCCTTTTTTTTTTTTTCTTTCTTTCTTTCATTTTTTCATTTTTTTTTCCTTGTTTGTTTCTTCTCCTCTTTTCTTTCCAATTATTACTCGCTAAATAATAATAATAATAATCATAATAATAATAATCATAATAACGATAACAACAATTAGCGTAATGAAAGAGGCGTAGCAATCAACGCGCACGTTTATATACATTATTATATAGTAGAACCGGAATATTTCTCGTTGAAAAAACAAGAACAAAAAAAGAAAAAAAAAAAAAGAAGAAAAGAAAATTGACTTTTTTTTTTTTTTTTCCTTTTTCTCCACAACGGTCATAAATTATTCGACAATTATATCTGAAGCTTAAAAGAATGATCAAAAACTTTACAAAAATTGCGCGGTATCAAATTAACAACGCGGTAGGATTCCCGCAGGTGAAGGTTTAGCTATTTTTGCACCGCTAAACCCGAGCCTGATATAATACAGGTATATGCAGTATACGTAGTTATACCTACATATAATCGCTTTGAAAGTGTGCGAAGGTATTAATAATCAGGATATTACAGACAGACTGCAGCAACAGCAGATCGAAATTGTCCGAATTATGGTAATGCCAGAGCTTTGATCGAATGGTGCCTCGGGGTAGATTTTTCTTTTTTCTTTTTTTTTGTTCTCGATCGCCACGCCGTTAAGCTTTATGGTTATATATACGTGTGCTATGTACTGGCATAAATATACGCGTGTATCGTATACCGAGAGTTTTCAGTGAGACTAGACAGTTCCCTTCCTACAGCAAAACCAACAATGCTACTGGCACTTTATACCCTCACGAACGAGCCTCACGCACGCGGTGCACGCATGTGTTGGTTTTGCCGTAGGAAAGGTACTGTCAAGTCTCATCGAAAACTCTCGGTATAAATCGAGATATCTCTACATATACGGACTCGACGGTATTAAAGCTCGTTAATTCAAGCTCCGTAGTTGGTATTGCTACCACCTATCTCTCCCTCTCTTTCTTTCTCTTTCTCTCTGTTTACGCGAAATTGCGTTATGAATTTCCGCTGTTGTTGTGCAATAGATGCGGTTTTTCGTATCAATGAATTCGTAGTAATTATAGATACACTAAATATTGATGTAAAGGTAATTCGTGGAGCTAGGTGCAGTATACTCATTTAAGTAATGTGTAATACTACTCCAAGTTACAATTCTTAAACAATTAGTTTAGTTGAAAAAAGTTCATGGAAGGTTTCGTTCATCGAACAAAAAAAAGAAACCTTAATTATCCTCTCGTTTAAAATCCTTTTGATATGTTTCCCATAGGAATCCGTTAATCCGAGAATTAGTAAAACGCGCGAAACTCCTAAAAGAGGAAAGACGGTGGGGGTGCAATTTTCTTCATATATAGAGAATAGATTCCCCTTTCATCGATTCACCGACTCTTATATACGATTACGTGATTACGTGATTCGTCGTCGACGAATAAATATCCGCACACTATATGCCCGTAGTAATCAACCCCATATCATGCATAGATATACCTACGTCGTAGGGTAGGTATAGGAGATATTTAAATTCGTAGTTTTTTGTACAACGCGTACACCGAAATCCACTTGCACATCCCCGTTGCCGAGAGCTACGTGACGTCGACGTCGACGTCGTCGTCCGTAATACCCGCGTAGATAGATGTACGCGTGTAGTCGTTAACCGAGTTAGCGTCGGTTTAAAAGGCTTTTAATAAACGGATTTAAGCGCGGTTCTCCTGCAGCTCTATCCCGGGGCAACGAGGACTTGCGAAAGGGTATTTCGCACCTCTATCTTCTACCACTCATATACATGGTCGAACCTTAAGCCGTGTATTAATTTTATAAATCATTTTTTCATTCCCTCGTCATCTTTGGAGAAAAATTCACCTTTTCAAATTGTAACGTTATTTTTTATAATGGCTGATTAGAGGCTTAACTCTGCTGTTTATAGATTTAGCATGAGAGATTTGACCCGTCATGATATAGCACGTGTTACTCTCGCTGTCGTAATCTTAGTCTTGGTCTTAGTCTTATCGCGGTAGTGAGTTTTGCGACTTTCTGACATAATCTATAAACTTAATCTTTGGTACACTTACATGCCTCTCTTCGGCTGGGTTCAGGCCTGAAACAAACAAAGATATCCAACCGTTAGACGTGTTTGAATAGATCGCGATATTCGGGGTCTTTAGAATATTAAAAACAGACCCGAATCGCGCTAATTTTTTTCACAAGAAAATAATAAAAGGGGTGTAAATCCACCCTGAAGAGGTACTTTCATTATAGAACAAGAAAACAAGGAAAGGATCTCAGAGTTTGACATGATAACCCTAGACGAACCAAAAGTCGAAGGTATTTAATTATAAAGTTGTTGGTATAATACGAGACTGCACACGTAATAGGGGAACAGAATAACAGAGAAGTGTGGATATAAACGCGTAGGGTATGTATATACGGATTGTGGGTGGTGAATCGTGTGCTACGGGGTAGTAAAATGGGGTTGAAAGAGACGGCGTAAGCCGTAGGGTAAGCGAGAATAAGCGAGACAGAGAGACACATAGCGAGGAGGAGCACCCTTCTGTCGAGGAGGATTTCGAGAGCTCTTATTCGTGCCTCTTCGGCACCCTTATAACTTTGTCAGCGTTACTCAACACCAGAGCTGTTCTCTGAACGGTCCGAGTAGAGTAGAGTAAAGTAGAGTAGAGTTAGATATGGATGGCACACGATCGGAACTGGAGTTTCGCGAAAATAAATTAGGAAAAAAACACAAAAAAGCGAATGTTTATTGTCCAGTTTTATGAATAAAAAGACATCGACGTACCTCCGTTTGGTTTTAGGTCGTCCTGCTGCCCCCGGTGGTGTTCTGGTTTTGCCAAAATGGAAAGCGGATGTGGAGCACTTCCACCCGGCGTCGATCCACCCCCAGGGGGTAAACCGAGTCCTAAAAGAGCTGCCGATGCTGAGGTTGGAACTGGGAGCCCAGCTGATGGACCGAGTCCAGGAAGACCGGGGAGTCCTGGGTGAGGACCCATCGCTGCACCAGGTGGTAATTGTTGGGCATGCATTTGTTGTAGGAGTCTTGGGAGATCTGGCCTCTGTTGCTGGAACAAAAATGATAAATGTCTAAAAGTTTTTGTCTTCATTAATTCGGTGAGAGGATAAAAGGAGATAATTTCACCGCTGTGTAACAAGCGCACAGTTTTGCACAACGAACTAAAGTTTATAATAATAAAACGTTGGTGTATAGCTATAAATAAAATTTAAAATTGTTGCAGTGCAGTATGAGTTTTACCCCTAGCGAGGAACGATCTAGAACAAGGTCTATTAAACAAATCATAAACCGTGTAACTACGCTTTAACAATCCTCTCAAGGAAACGGCCAGCGGGAAGAGCGAGGCGGGATAAAGGAGGGATGGAGATTCGTCGTTCTGGGTAGGGTAGGGTAGGGTAGGGTAGGGTAGGGTAGGGTAGTCCGGGGAGCAGTTTGCTGAGATAATTAAATGGCTTAACGATATAATAATCCCACGCCAACTGAGGAGAGAAGTTCAGGCGCACTCGGAGAATAGAGGTAGAAACTATATCTAGCAGTACCTACGGCGAGGAGGAGTTGGAGTGTTCGAAAATCCGAATGAACAAGGAGAAAAGGGAGACAAGAGATAACTGTGTGTGAATTTACCCCGCAGGAAATACTCGGGGTACAAGAAATACATTTTTCTGAACTTTAGGTCAGGAAATTTTTGCTTCCAAAATCACAGGAACGGCAAGGTTCTATTCAATTTCCATACTGCATGCGCAAAGTTCGATTTTACGCACCCTTAGCGTGCGAAATACGATTCTCGACTCGTCCGAGAACCAAGACTTTCGCACTAGTATGGAAAAGTACTATTTCAGACTTTCCTATGTACGAGTTGGTGCTCGAATCGCGCAGAATTTAACGAGAGGTATTTTTGTGTGAAAATAGGAATCGAAATTTAGGGAAGTTGATAAAAAATTGGGAAAGTGTTGATGGAAGAAAACCGTTCGGAATATAAAATGCGGATATATGCATACCGTGGGCGGGGGTGTAGTTAGTTGAGAAAACGTCACCAAGGGTCACCAACCGCCCTGTTACTTCGTGTCCCGTAGTCCCCAACCCCTGCTCGTTCCTCTTTCCATTTCTCCCTATCCCTACGTTGGGTTAACTCGCGCGGTAGAATCCTGCTAAAGATTTACCGCACGTAACAGCGGCGAGGATCCAAAGTTCCCCATCCCGCTCCCAGGAATGCTGATTAGTTGCTCTCGCGGAGTATAACCCAGGAGTACGTATAGTATTCTATATAGGATCTGCCCATCCACCATTTCCACCCCCGATCCTAACCCCAACCCCAACCCCAACCCCAACGGATTCCCCTCGACGAAGACGAGGATAAGACCCAAGGCTGGAAGCTTAATAGGGAGGAAATTGAGTGCTTGAGCAATATTGGGGAGGATTCAGGATTCGCGGATTGGGGGAACGCGTATCTCCTTCTACGGCTGGTTTCGCATTCTGGTTGCGTACGACGAGCCTGTCTCGAGACGTTCTTGCCAAGTGTGTTTTCAGCGGTTCTCATATTTCATACAGAATAATTTCAACCGAGTATATAAGCTATCGTTTGCCAATAATGTTTCGTACAAATGTATCGTTCCCCGATATATATTTCTCTGCGAATTAAATGACATTTCTCATCTCCCTTATACCTAAAGATAATTATTTTAAAATATTAACATGTACTAAGTACTCACCCCGATTATGGCGTTCAATTCCGTCATCGTAACTTGTTTCGCTCTTTCTACAGCCGTGGCTACTTGCTGTTGATGTTCCTGGGAGAGAAACGGTAAGATCTGTGCGATTATGGCGTTCAATCTCTTCGCTATTTCCGTCTGAAATAATATAATTAATTAACGTATTAGATAGAATTTATAGAAAATTTGATTCGCCTTGATAAAACTTGGTACGCGATTAAACGGAGCGATGTAAACGTTGTGGCAGGTATCTGGCTTACCGGAAAGTAAATTGGCACGAAAATAGGGTGGAGGGTGTTCCGGGTTTAGAAATTAATTAATTTATGTTCAAAACCTCTCTTCAGCTTTTAGAGGCTCGGATGTATTTCTACGGTAAATTTAACCGTGAAATTATGTTCTTTTTAAATATTTCATGTTCAAATATGTGTGTTGAAAAATGATTATACGCTCAGGTGCAGGCCGGCAGAGGAGTAAAATGAAAACGGTTGGGTACGTGCTAATTGAAATATCGTAGGCACTAAAATTCTTGCCAAGATTCTCTCCCCAACTCTCTCTATACATATAGCGCATATAGCGTCAGAGCGTTGAGGGTTTCGCGAGAGAAGGAGAAGGAGATGGAGATGGAGATGGAAAAGGAGACGGGGAAGCAGGGTCGAGGGGTTGTTGTTTTAATTACTCGTCGCCCCCTGAGTGGCAGTCATTAAGCCACTAATTATAATGTACGCGAAAATGAGGCAACCTATCCCCCAACGAAGGTTGTAGAGGGACGAAGAAGGCCTCGCCTCGCGAAACGCCGTGTATAACGTTAAAGGACGAGGGCGCTGAGGGCGCCGAGGGCGTCGAGAGCGCGGTGAAAGAGGATGAGGTTTCGGAGATGGAGGATGAGGGGGTGGACTTGGGGACGTAATTGCGTTGCCGAGAAGTTTTCCCCAATCCTCGGGTGACTGGTGAGAGGTAACCAAGAAAATAATGAATAAGGCAACCGTCTCTGAATCTCACGACGAGAAATAAATCGAGTTTCAAATCGAACGCACCACCCCTCTTGGCAGGGTTCTGGTGTCGGTGTTCGAATATTCAATTTACAACCTATCGAAATCCGCCACATTTCTCATCACTTAATTCTTTTTTTCTTCTTCTTTCTTTCTTTCTTTTAGTCTACCGCCTAACAAAATCATTCGTGAACAACGTACAAAAATAATTGCCGATTCAATTATTTCCAGACATTTGAGGCATAAAACAATAAAAAGAAGAAGAAATAAGGGAAGGAACGAGAAAGAAAAAAAAAATGAATAAATAACCAAAGTGCAGAGAGAAAATCCACTCAAAAGGTTTCTCACACCTGTATAACCAACAATCTATAATAATATAGCTCGCATCATGATATATAATACCACCCCTAGTTATTATCGACTCGAATTTCCGGGAGCTTCTCATCCGTAGAAAGCCAATGGATCGATTCGTTCAAGGAATAAGCTGCTACTTTACGATATCTCCTACAGCTGTTACTCGAATACCTATATACACAGAGTTAAGACATCACCAGTGATACCAAAAAGAACGTCAACGCATCTATAGAGATACCTAATATAACATTGCACAGATGGAAGTTGAAGATGTACCAGGATTACGGCTTTGCGGAATACCGGGTCCAATTCGATATCAGGTAGGGTAGGTAGGTAGGGTAGGTAGGTACCTATTTCAGTAGGTATGAGGATGTTCCCGTTCGTGCACTGCGCTCTATACACTCTGCTCTGCTCCATTCAGTACATCGGCGTATACATTATACAGGACAGCTGCAGGGAATAGCAATATACAGATAGAGGATGCTCGCGCAGAGAGTATCCCGCAAGTACAAATAGCACCTAGATATCCACCTACTACTAGGTAACGGGTAAACAGAAGCATCGCGGTCTGTACTACTCCGGTGGTGGAAATGCCGTTGAAACATGTAGAGAAACACCGATACGAAATACCCCTTGGGACAGCGACAGTATATTTCCAGTGAAAAGCGAAACAGACAGTTAGACAGACTTGTTGGGTGGGTTGAGGTGGAGGTGAATTTCGCACGAAATGCAGAATTTACCTTGTTACTATTGCGGACATAATGTTATAGAACTGGTGCATAATAATTAATCCAGTTGACGTTGGGATTGGATATAAGACACTTGACTATGGTTCATCTCTCATACCCTATGTAAGAGAGGTCAGCCAGCAACTCTTCCTAAGGTTTGGCCGACGATAATGGCGTTGAGGATAAGCAGACCTAGCAATCAATTCGTAGTCGGCTGAGTTCGAGTGGCCTACTCGAGCCCTGGGTCGAACACTACCTTCTAGTGCTGCCATTACTAGCGTTGTGCTCGTGGAGAACCCAGGGTTGGATATAAGTGGTCCTTGAGGACCGAGGACTGAGGACTGAGGACTGAGCTGGAAACGGGGAAAGAGGAATGAGGAAAGAGGAAAGAGGAAAAGGAGCCAAGAGCCAGGAGCCAGGGGCGAGGCAACGGAAGAGCGGAGCTGACAGGCGGCGAAAGATCGGGCTGTTTGGATGTTTGAGTCGCGGAGTGCCGCGTCAGCACTCCGATCTCACTTCGAGTGCGGACTTCTACCCCCCGAGATTCTAGAACCGAGAATTCCCCTTCGCCTCTTTGCCACCGATAGCTATACCTATGTATGCACACAATACGTAGGTGTGTGTACATATACCAGGGTGATTCTTAGCTCGAGTGTTAGCTACCTATGAGCAGGGGATGCTCCCTCGTGCAGGAAGAAATATATAACTGGAAATCGCGTATTGAGCTCATCAGATTTCAGACATCTTTTGCTGCAATCGTGAGGTGAATAAAACAGCAATTTCTCTATCAATTTTATACCCACATGCTTGTCTATTTTTTTACCTCATGGTACTCAAATTAATTGCTGTAAATTTTCCCATTAGATTATATTGAAAGCTCGCCGTTACATTCTGTGAACAAGTATGTATGGAGTGCAAAAAGACTCGGTGAAATATCCGTAAAAAAGAGCCAAAAAATAAAAATTTAATAACAATAATAGTAATAAAATGTGCGCGTCGTCGGGAGTCACAATGTCAGATCTTGTTCTCCGGTTTGTGGAAAGAGCCCGTGGATAGCATCCGGGAGGGTTTAGGTAAAACGGAATGACAAGAGGGAAGAGGAGAGAATCTCTTTGGGTCGAGTCCCGAAGCTTCTGCCAGGCGTTTAAAGGACGCAGAAGCATCACCGATAAAGCTTTGTGAAACGAGATATCAAAGAGCTCCACCCCCCCGATCATTTCCCACTGCAAGATCCCCGGGCACCACCACCACCACCACCATCACCACCGCTCGTGTAGATTTCCCGTGAGAGCAACCCCTGTAGAACTCAGTTATATTTGTCGCAGCACGATACAAATTCTTGCATCCTCTCTCTCTCTCTCCCTTCGTACTTATAGTGGGTAGTTCTTGACTGGGATGTTAAACACCTTCCTACGCGATGGAGCGGCTAACCCGGTAGCAGCCAATAACCGCGATCATCAGTAGCTCGGGTATTATGTATAAAGAGAAGAGTAGTTAGAGAGATGAGAGATAGAGAGAGAGAGAGAGAAAGAGGTAACTCCGGGCTGCACAGCCCCGTGGGGCTAGCCAAAGTTTAACCACAACGAAGAGAAGGTCGCGGCGTGGTGGGTCGAAGTCCATGGTCAGTTCGCGTACCAGTGAGGCCCGGTGGCCGGACGGCACTAACCGCTAAACCCTCTGCATACCACCTTGGGTTCCTCCTCGCACTAGCCCCTATTTGGGATAGCCACCACCGCCGCACCCAGACCAACTCGGAGCCACAAGCCACAACGTGGGCTACTGCCTTGATTAAACGTGCCGTAGACCGCCATTATCGTTGATTGCGCTAAACATTAGCGGACCAACCTAGACCGGTCATATATACAGATATACAATATGTAGCGTAGATAGGATGTACGGAGTAGATACCACAGGATAGTAGAAGCCTATGCCGTTCTCTATCTATCTCTAAACGTGATATGGGCTACTCTATACTCTGTATAGTCAGATCTATATACCAGTAGACCAATTGGCAAGCTTCCTATTTAGTTACATCGCGTAAGGTTGGACCACCTCGATTGAGTGTTCGCTCTTTTGAGGTCTACAAACGCGGCGATATTTACACCACCGTCCTGATTCGATGCTCTAACGTTACACTTTATTTTTTTCTTTTCGAATCCTCGCATCTTAAATCATGTGACTATCCAGCACTGTGAAAATGACATAGGTGGCTAACTGTCGACTCGATGACTACTTGATGACGTCCACACGATGTAAGATGTTAGGGTCTTTAATACAGCGATTTTTAGGTGATATAAGGTAGACTGAAAACCTGTAACAGGATATACTGTGACAATTTGAGGATGCGGAACGCCACGGATACCAACCCAAAACTCGTTACCAGCAGTTTAGTAACTTACTAGATTTTCCTAGTAAGATCACTGAAAGTCTAGTGATGTCCAGTAAAAATCTAGTGACTTTACTAGAAACATCTAATGAGTTACTAAACCATGCTGTTCACGATTTTGGGTTGGTATCCGTGGCGTTCCGCATCCTCAAATTGTCACGGTATATGTGATTTCATTGCGGAGTTTAAATTCATTTCATGTTGTATCCTCACGCGTGATCGTGATGGGGAATTATGGAGGTGATCCTGCCCCAGGGATTGGCGAAAAGGTCAAAGCGCCGAAACAACACCCGTTGAGATTAAGAAGAGAAGGAACAATTTATACTTTATACTAGCATTGTCGAGGCTAGGGGTGTATCCGAACCTCTGGGAGTCAAGTAGCCCTTGCTGACTTCTTCTCAAGCTCCTGGGGAATGGAACTGGTAGGGGTTAGATTGAGAGTTTTGAAACCCGGACGCGACAAGTACCTGGCGGGCGAGAGCATGAATCCACCGCGCAAGAACAGGTCTGGTCGCCCTCCACGGTGAGAAACGACGCCAAGGATCAGTTAAGTGCCGGGGTTGGGTTTGGGGGTGGAAAACTTTCCCGCAGATCTCGGCTGTACCGACGTAACAGAGAACCCCACCGAGCGAGCACTCGGCGTGGAAGAGTGCCGCGTTGAAATACCACAAAACACAAATTAGTGTCGCCCCTGCCCCCTTTTACTCTCGGGGGCTGCTGCCCTCGTTAAAACGTTGACGCCCTGATCTCATTCACCCTGGGGGTAAAACCCCTGCAACATTACAGTCCCGTATATATACATACATATCGTACGGGGTTGGTTTCGGTACGACTTCGCCTCGGTGTATTATAAGCAATGTACATCTACTCTCCCTCGTTGAAACGGTAGTATCTTTTCATGGTGGAATTATACCGATTTCACAGGATCGTGGACACCTCAAGGCTCGCGATAACGTGATGACAAATTTCGATAATTAATAAATAAAATTGTTACAGCGTCTTTGAAATACTGGCGGGTGCGGTTTATTTTTTCTGATCGGTTTAATCGGTTTCTTGTTAAAGAATGAGTGATGCGATTACGACTGTTTTAAAGAAATCGCTTTGCCACCCGCGCGAAAATCGTTATATTTTTTGAAACCGTTTATACCATCGGACGAGCGTAAAAAAAAAAGTACGAAATGTTTCCGACGTGTATAAAGTCGTGAATTCCGTCGTTTACCCCAATGGCAAATTAGCGAGTAAGATATCTCAGTTGGGACGAAACGACTCTGTCCTAGGCGTTAGTAAACTAGGTATCAACGGAGGATCCCTCGACGCCTCTCAACGACGGCCCTGACCGCCATCATCGTCAACGACGCGGCAGCCTACTCTTAACGACGGCTGGCGTCCGGACCCTCGCAGAGTCTACGTCTCCAGTGACACCACCCTCCCACATAACGCTAACACCAGGGCATAAATAAAATAGCGACTATATATTTATATATACAAGATGCGTGTATGTATGTACGACATGCACGTGTGTAGAGAGAAATGACGGGGGAATGAGAGAAGGAGAGAAGGAGACAAGGAGAGAGAAAAAGAGAGAGCGAGAGGCAGGGAGCGTATTAAGAAGAACGATAAGCCATCTCGGACGACCCAGGGTTAGCTCCCACAGGGCGAAACTCGTAAAAGTCATAAAAGTGATAAAACTGAACTGCCATTGCCAGCGCTACCTTACCTACCTTTGCCGCATCCTGCACCGTCTTGCCGGTACTGTTACTACTACTGACATGAGAAGACCACCACTACTGGTATTACTGGGTTATATAGCTAACGGTGCTTTACCGGTAACCACAACGAGGACGACGACGAGGAGGACGACAAGGAGGAAAAGGACCAGAGAGGATAGAGCTCGGTCCATGTCCCTCCGGAAATGCACAAGGAGCCATGTTGACGTTAGCGGTACGATTATGTTCGCGGACGTTAGCGTAATGTCGGCTTTCTCGCGAAGAAACGACCGGGAAGGAAATGGGTTTAGACCTCGTTTAGACTTTCTCAAACTACTCGCTCCAGCTCAACGCTATATAGATATATAGGTTACGTATATCCTATGCTCTATATATATTTATATTTTCAAAGCGACAAAACTTCGATGTGAAATTGTGGAAAAAAAAAAAAAAATACCAAGATAGGAGAGAATAAATGATAAACATGTTGCGATTTTTCAATAGATATTCAAAAACTGCAAAAATAATTATACAAACTCGTAGGTATGGGTAATCTAGAGTTATTTCATTTTCAACATGCAAACGTGATTCTTTCGGATTTGGTATATTGCATTTTGAACGAGTTTTATACATCCGATCAATTTAGCGTCACTAGTTTTTATATAAAAAAAAAAAAAAAATATTCTGAATGCCATTCATTTGAATTCACTACCCCATAGATATACGGATGAGATATTCCTATACTATACATCATTAAATTTTTATATACTACACTGTCACTGACAATTAGCAATAGGTCATTCGATACTTTTAAAGTACGCCAATTAGTCCTGCAACAATTATGAATGAAATTTTGTAAATATTTTAATCTCAATTATTTTTAGGCTCCCCAGCTGTACGTTCACATCAAGTTATACATCTACATCCGGGGATGGCTATGCTATGCCACGACCGTGTATACCTATACCTACCTACCCGCGTACACCAAAGTGATGATTTTATTAGCAAACTCGCACGGCAAAGCCCCTGGCTAACCGTAGCGTTTTTTTACGTATTTACGTCGAACGAGGGGGTTGAATTTTTTTTTTTTTTGCTTTTGCAGTTCCTGTATTTTTTAGCCAGCGTGTATCGCAGGTCGACGACCAGGTCAGTCCCCGATTCCGAGGTTGCTGCGCTACCAGCAGCGCAGCAACCTCTGGCGTTAGAGTTTTCCAATAGCGAATTTTGGTCCTTTATTTTTTTTCGTTTTTACTTCTTTTTATTTTTTTTTTATTTTTTTTTATTTTTTATTTCGGGTCGTACGTTTACCCCCTGTACACCACTACCACTACCCTCTATGCCAACATACCGAGTACGCGCAAGCAGCCGCATCGTCGGGACGCTCAGCGTCGAACCAACGATGGCGGGGCGCAGAGTTGGGTGCAGACAGAATAAAAACTGAAAAAAAAAATAAAAAATTCACCACCCACCCCGTACCGTACCGTACCGTACCGTACCATACCATACCATACCATACCCCGGCTCTCTACAGCACCAGATATTCATGAAGCACTTGACGAGGGATCTCCCATTCTCGGCGTTTTACCCGTTGCCCTCAGTTTTTCTGATCGTATCAAAGTACCTGCTCGATGATATATAACACATACTATATTGTACTTTTTTTATTTTACGATCTCGTTGACCGAGGTCAACGGTCTTCGATCATATTATTATTAATAATAATAATAATAAGATTTGAAGACAAAATCTAGCGTCGAAAAAACAGAATCCCTTATCTAGGATCGAACGATAGTATATGAGTCGATAATCGAATGACTGACTAGATTCCGAGTTTGTTCGGCGAGCATGTCGGGTATATATGCGCGGGATATATACTACATGGCATGGCTCGAGTTGTGAAAAATAATAAAATCAAATCATTCGGTTACTGCAGATATTTTTCATGCGTGAATTTTCTATTGCAGTGCATCTACCGCGCGCTAATTTCTCGCTATATACATACATATTATATATACACACATATATACCAATACATCCGCGTGGTCCGCGATATACGGATTTCCCGATTTCAGGATCTGGCCCCCATCTTTTTTTCCCGTCGTTTTGTTTTTTATTTTTTATTTTTTTTATTTTTTGAACCGGTGCAAGGCTGCACCCCACACCATCACGATTACCATTATACACCCTCGACCTCGACGAGTCGCCCGGGACGAGCTCAAATACAACCTACACACCGGGGTATAACGTACGCGAATTCGATGTTTGACGACTACTCGTGTTTACACACGCACGCCGTAGCTGTAGCCGTAGCCGTAGCCGTAGCCGCCGCCGATGCCGGCACAACGTCGACGTCGACGCTAACGCTGACGCTACTATATACACACGCTCTTCGATTCCCAAACATTTAT
The DNA here is from genome assembly GCA_914767705.2 of Tenthredo notha. Taxonomy (NCBI): domain Eukaryota; kingdom Metazoa; phylum Arthropoda; class Insecta; order Hymenoptera; family Tenthredinidae; genus Tenthredo; species Tenthredo notha. Next base: position 7,267,064 of record OU611908.1, read on the forward strand.
GCGCACGCGACTATGGTATACGAGCGCTCGAGCGAATCCCAATAATACGATAATGAATAATCAGCTATAAACCGAGGGGCCGTTCGCGTCAAATAAAGCTATATATATATATATATACAGTATACACATGTACGCCCACACACAAAGTCTATAGTAGCTGGTACACATCGAGCTGTTTAAGCTTTGATACTAAGCTATTAAGTATCGTAGTATGGATATTGTAGATGTGGATTTAGGTATTCGAGGCTATTAGGTCGCGTGTTACTCTTCCGTAGGTATATAGTAACATGTAGGTATAGAATTATTACCGGTCAAGGTGTATATATATTCAAGAAACATGATGTGGGTTACACGTTACGAATTTAGGCAAAGCGTTATACGTATCAGATATAAACTTAAGAGAAAAATTTTTCTTTTTTTTCTTCATTCTAACGATCATAATGTCAGGGATATCATTTGTTAGTACAACTATATTGCTGTATCTAATTTATGGATCAAACCCATTACACCGTATACTTAAAATTTTTTTTATAGCTCGTTATACGTTCGACGATGAGTATATATAGAGATATTCCATAGCTATTATACATAATTAATTGTGAAATATTTCAAAGTGTAAGGTAACGCGTTATACAAGATTCGTGACATCATATACATTATATACCTACGTGTGTTATTTAAATTATTCATTCAATCATAAGGATCAATATGTGTTATTCGATTTTTCAATTTTTTTCTCATGATTTTTTGTTATAGCAAAACGAAGAGAACAAAAAAGATTTCCATATTCAAAAATTTATTACTCGAATCATGTTTGGTTTTATTGTATATGATTGAGATTTTACAATGATTGAAAATAAGAATCATTTGAAGAAACACACACACACAATGGCTAACTTCTGATTTGATTTTATTCTTTGATATTATTGGCGTACTATACCAAGTAATGTGTGATAAGACTTCGTTGATTAAATAACAATTTGGAGACATGCCAGGGTAGTTGAGAAATATACCAATTTAAGATATTATATGCCGTTAAGACTTAGACGCTGCGATAAGAGTCCCTCTGCCTAATTATTAAGCGCGAGGAATAAGCGGATTGTATGTAGGTATTCATCGCCTGCCCACGCTTATATCCGACTTCACGACACGGTCAGATTTATGATTTGAATGCCGTATCCGGCCAGAAAATAAAAATAAAATAAATAAGAAGAAAAAAAATGGAAAAATAAAATAAAATAACGGGTTGGCAACGGCTGCTAAATATTCAATAAACGTGGGGCATTATTCGTGGCACGTCGTTCGAGGGAGAAAGAGAGATGGTCGCGTGGTGCGGGGGTGTAAAAGTTGAATCGGAAAGAGGGGAGCCGTGTAGAGGCAAGAAAAAAAAAAAAAAAAAACACACAAATAAGAAAAAAAGAAAGAAAATGAGAAAAAAAGACGGGGAGGGTTGGCTATTTATCCCCTTGGATTCCCGCAGTGTCGCGAGACCTGGAGCGAAGAGAACGGAGAACGAGAAAAATAAGGAAAAAAATGAGGGAAAAAAGAATAAGAGGTAAAAAAAAAAAAAATTGGGAAAAAGAAATAAGAAAGAAGAACTCCGGGCGAAGGAGTAGGAAGGGTAGGTACGAGGAATGAAAGCCGGCCCTATAATTTGCTTCAGGGGACCGGGACGCTAGCCTCGGGAGGTATAGCGCTCCTCCTTCGGGATCCAAATTATTGTGTTTAACCGCTCTTTTATTTTTTTTTTCCTCTCGCACCCGCGCGAGAGGCGGTTTTCTTTCCACCTCCATGCTCAGACTTAAATCCTTCAATTCACTTCTCTTATCCTATGCGCAGCGCTACACATTCAAGAGAAAATTCTTCCGCGATGTATGACGTGTTAATTTTCGTTTATAGAAAATCGAAAACCGAGTGATTCTTTTTTCATACTCGAAAATTACCTTTTTTTTTTTCTTCTATTTTCGACGAATTCTCTTCGAATAAAATACCAGCTGGAACGTCTACGTCGCGGTTTTTCTCATATCTAGATAAAACGTTAAAAACGTTGCCAGCAGATATCGCGGAAAAATCGTATACTACCGCCGATGAATGAAAAGCAAAGAAAGATTCGCTCAGATATTTGAATGCAATATATTCGAGGAGAGAAGACGTGTGGCTGTCTATACCACCCATACATTCACAAACCACTACTGCATATCTCTATAATACCAGTTTCACAAGGACTCGAGATATACTATATTTCTCGATTCTAAAGTATAAATTTTCGAATCTCTCACCAAAGCTGAAAGAAAAATTGAGCGAGAGCAGTTCAAAACTACGTCCGTATATTTTAGGGGAGGTTTAAAAATGAATATAACAGCCCCCGGATGGTCGTCTGTATTCAAATTAACTTGTGTGTTCCCCTTTTCTTTTTCTTTTTCCTTTTCTTTTCCTTTTGCTTTTCTTCTGTGAATTTGAATTTGACGTTTAGCTATGTATGTAAGTGTGCGTTTCTTTTTTTCCTTCCAGCGTCTCTTTCACCTTCCCATTAATTCTGTGAGGGTAAAAGTGGAAGCAATTCAGCTATAAGAAAGAGGAAAAAGAGTATACAGAAAGAACGTCAGAGGTGTATTTTATACGGTAGAGGTACAAGCCACAGCCACAGCCGTTCAGGATTTTCATTTCGAGAAGAGAACTTTTTCCAATTAAAGATCCCGTTGTCTTATTTGCATGTTATTAGCTTGTTTACATATTTATTCAATGTCTACGACTCCCTGAGGGAGAATTCTCCCTAATCCAAAGAAAGGAACGGGAAAAGCATACCTTCCGTCTACCGCTTCCACCTCCAACCTCCAACCTCCAACCTCCATCTCCATCTTCACCCCCCAAACCCACCCTTTTTATTTCGAATTAAACCCCGTTCGCTTTTCCTCGTGAGTTAGCCAAGTTAGCCAAGTGCCGGGATAAGAAGATGAGATGACGTTACTCTCACCCCTCACCCCTCACCCCTCACCCTTACCAACGTAGCTATGGTTACGTTTACATCGCCCCGCAGTGAATACATTTAGGTACTCTCACTTATATTTTTCTTTCTTTTCTTATCTACCTTTTCCTGCAGTAAGTATATAGGTATACCAATTCCGTTTTGGTAAAACGCTTCCTTATAGAGATTTCGCTCACTTGAGTCACGATAGAATCATTTCCTTTGTCCAGAGACAAAAAAAATTTTCAAAATACTATAAATATCTACTCTAATCCCATATTCTTTCTTTATCTATCATTATTAGATAGATATAGGAATAGGAATAGGAATAGGTAGGTATATCTATCCGTCCATGCTTCTGTAAACAGAAACTTGCACGCTGAGCGTGATACGATCTCGTAGCGATACGTGCTTGGAAGTTTTGAGTGGGTACTCGATTAAAGTATACGACAATGAGAGAACAAACTGTGCGGTTTAGATTGTCCGAATAAATTCTATACACAGTTGGATCTACTCTGATATACCGTGAGAATAGAGTGAAACAACAACACGTTCGAATTGCGCAGGCGCCGCATAGTTGGTATTTTATACGAGTGCCACTCGTTGCGCTAGAAAATCCCTAAGGTAATTTGGCGCGTGATCAGCGATCAGACACGTACCAACTCTAGGGAGATTCTCGTGTGTTGGCACGCCCTGTAAAGACTTGAGTGAGTCGGCGTTGGCGCGAATCTACCGTGCTATTTCATCTGATTTTTTCGATATATCGTAAGAATTAAAAAACGATTCAATCATCGCTCATAAATCTGACATGTATACTTTATAGTCAAAATATGTGTTAAATCATACGTCTCACCTGCTTGTGCATCTCGACGTTGAGTCCGTACGACATCTCGTAGTACTGTAAATCAAGAAAATAATTATTAGAATGATTTTAGTTAAACAATAACAGGACCTATGATAGCGAAACGTGTCAAGCAAGCCAAACTGTGTGTATGTATGTGTATATGTGTATTTGTATGTATATTGTTTATTCATGCAGTCTATAATTTAGCGCGGACAAATATTATCATGCATCGTACAAACGTATGGCTACACATTCATGCTAGGGTTAGTTCCGCAATATATATTATATATTTATTAAGCATATATAAGTCAGTGCCCCAACTACTACGGGTTTTTAATTTTAAGCAAACATTAAGCAGCCAGAGAGACTGCGAAATCCCAGAGTGCCAGAGTCATCGAACGCTACGTAATTATATACACTCATACGTTTGACTCATATATGGTTATACCGTGAGGAAACGTAGAAAGAGCTGGTTCGAAGCGCGCAGGCGCTGATTTATTCGAATATTACGAGGGCCGCCAATTTCATACTTGCCACGAATATCCCTTGAGTCCGTTCTATAGTTTTTCTTTTATTTGTTTTTGATTTGAGTCAAATACAAATGGCGGCGGACCGTGGCAAGAATAGGTTATGTTTGTTGTGAATCTAGCAGACGACATAACTAGGGATATTACTGAAAAGTTGGTAGAATTGCTAGCGCGATTCTGCCGACCAACGATATTCGAATAAATCAGCGCCTGCGCGTTTGAAACTAGCTCTTTCCACGTTTCCTCACGGTATATGGGTCATTTCATGTTAACTGGAAGAACGTCCTACTCTGACAGTCTCATATCTGATCCATGTCTACGTATCACAAATCGAAATTGGAACAATTATCTAATACATAAACATGAATCAAATACGATATTGTCAGGGTCATAACTTGGTACAGTTTGCATGGGATGTCCCTCCCATAATATGTATGTATAATATTTCTGTATTTCATTTATATATAAACTCGACGAAATTCTATAATAAGACAAGAAACTTTTGCCAATTTTACCATTGAACCTCTCAAGCATCGACTTAAATCATTAACCTGACAATATTATATACCTACTACATTTATTTGATTTCTACGTTATATCATCAGACGTAGGTATTAGAAAAGACGTCTGCAGACGCGTGTGGTAATTTTATTAGATAGATAGATAGATGGATAGATATACATAGTAAGAGAGAAAGAGAGAGAAAGAGGATAATTTCTATCGATGCCAATTTTACCGGGTGAACGAAGGCAATTTAGAGACAGCCGCAGGCTTCGGTTACGCGATTAGCGTCTGGCAGTACAGTACGACGACCACATACCCTCGTAGTGTTGGTACTAGTGCAGGAACTGGGAAGAGTGATATTTAAATTGAACGCGTATGGCAGCCCGTCGTAGGTATACGACGAACGTGAAACTCTACTACGTGACAGGACTCCCGGACATTTCTCTAGCTCGATAAATTCTTGCATATAATATATATATGTATATGTATATGTATATACGTAGATTGCGTATACGTATATAGAAACACATACTTAAAAAAAAAAAAAGTCGCGTTAACCGATCGGAACCGGATATACATGTAGGTACGCTTCTCTTTCTGTACAGCATGAAGCCGCAATCGTAGCTGCAGTAGTAGCAATAGCGGAAGAAAATTGTAAAGAAAGAAAATGAAGGAAGAAGGTAGATAGAAGAGAATAAAAAATAAAAATGAAACCGGTTTTCTTAACACAGGTTAACAAGCAGGAACTATCAAACGACTTAAGTAAACTTCTGTGACGTCAAGAGTTCTTAATCCTCTTCTTATCATCTTTACATTATATTTCTATCCACTAGATCCACGGGTGAATTTCAAATCAAATACACAATCGGAGATTGGGTTACCCAAATTACCCAGAACTAACAAAAAATAATTATAAAAAAAAAATGGCGGCTTGAATCGGTCATATAATTATATCGATAATATTCGATTTTAATATAGGTAATAAACAAATATATTTGATAATAGTCATAGATAGATAAATAGATAGATAGATAGATAGATAATAAAGATAAAGAGAAACGGGAATATCGCACACTTCATTAAACGAGCGACGCCGGATTAGTGCGACGCGTCGTCAAATCAAATGACCATAGCGAATGCGACGCACATTGATGTTTTATGATTGGCAGTTTCGCATCCCGATAATTCTATAGCACGTTCTATATACATATTATATGTATATCTAGGCAATGAAAATATCATATTTTCGTAGAAATGTGAAAGTATATAGGGGTGTTCGAAACACTAGTGATTTTACGATCTATATACGACTATACCGACCGAGTCTTTAGCATCCTCATAGAACGGTGCACAGTATGCTGTATGCACTTTACCCAGCTTTGGCATCATCATCGTGATATGGTACCGACGACGACGGTTATAACCTTCTGACGCAGTAAACAGGTTTTATTACTTAACGACCATAGAGCGAACGTCGTCGTGAAACGGGTATGCGTCGATATACCCTACATACAATTCTCAACCGCAATATTTAACTGCCCACGCATCTGTGAGAAAAATTGCAACAGCTCTAACGCCGGTATAACGCGCGGGTAGTCAATTTCTCTCCGCGTATATGATACCTATATATTATCACTAATATCAAAACCCTTGTTTTCTATACAAAGTATCACAGAACTGAATTTCAAAATTTTAAGAGGGTAATAAAAGAAGTCAAGCCAAGGCTTGGCGCCTGCATGTAGGCAACCGATTATACAGTTGGCATCGGTTAGCGCTTCATTCATAACGTTTCAGAAGTCAAGAATTTCGATTGAAAACACTTTCGACATTAAATGTCCGACGAACACAACAACATAAATGGCTGACGGATATCTTCTGTGTAGTCGGTTGCCTACATACCGGCGCCTAACGCGATTTTTTTTTAACCGGTCGTATCTGTAAATGTTTTATAAGTTAATTTACTTCAATTTTGTGCATTCGGTTCTGGGACACCCTGTAGATTAATTTTATTTCCTCGTTTACCTTAAACTTAATATTATCTTTCGAAGATAGAATTATTTTAATGAAGAAATGAGTGTAAACGAGTAACGCTGATGATGGTCGGTATAAAAATGTGTCATGATCCGTAAACGAGGTGTTTCGAACGAGCGAAGTGTAAGGGAGAAGTGAGTGCCTCTGCCTCTGCCTCTGCCTCTGCAGCAGCAACACGAAGATGGGAATAATTAACACTGAATATTTAATCTGAACCGAGTTTGAGAGAAAAACAAGTCGCGGGCTAAACTGACTCATTAATCAAGCAAAAACGAAATAAATAATGTAGGAGCTATTAAGCGTTCTAAACATTACCGGGGGGACTTTGAAGAGAGCTGGCTAAGATCTTGTACTTCTCTCTCTCTCTCTCATGCTCTTCCTCCTCTGTTTGACTCTCGCCTCCTCAAAGTAATTGGCTTTTAATTAATGGACTCCCCGCTCGCCGCGTCCATCAAGACAGACTGTTAATTATCCGTTCGAAAATGGCCTCCGCGGAGAGATCTTTCCGTCAAAGATAGGCGTCCCGTCCCGTCGTCCTGCACCAACGAAGGAGAAAGAGAGAGATAGATAGATGAAATGAGGTGCTCGAGTTTCTCTTTCAATTAAACGAGTAGCGCCTGGTCGCGGTTATGCGGAGAGAGAGCGTGATCGTTCTGTGCTCCGCGCGTCGCGGTACGACGGCTAAACAACCTTCTCTCGAAACGATACCAATCAAGATCAATATCTGACCTCGTAATCCGAACCCGTAAAAGTAATGGATCCGTCGTCGTTTTGGAGTAACGTAAGAGAGGAAGGGATCTTATCGTCGAGATATTGCTCCACGCGGTAAATACCGCCGCGCTTTTCACACACATGGTTACATTCAACTATATACTATATATGTTACATCTGTATATATATATATATATATATATAGAAGATAGGAAGAAGAGGAGGAGAAGAGACCAGTAATATCTAACCCACTGCAGTAACCGGATGTCGTAAAATGTAGGTACTCTCAAGATTTCGAGAGAATAGTCGTGTGTAAGGAAACTGGCGCTACTACGACTACGACCGGGAGTATGGGGCTCTCCTTTGTCTCTCCGGGTTTCGGAAATATATCGAGTCGCCAATCGTAAAGCGATCTTGTTCTCTCGGTCGAGCTGTTGGATAAAGTAGAGTTTGCAATACTGGTTTTCTTCGGTAGGTCTTGGTGGTGCAGGGGGTTTAGTGGTGTGTAAAGTTGCGCAAACTGTTTCAACTTTCACGACATTCAAAAACACGATTCTGATCCTCTCCGAGATCTCAAACCACCCACCCAGCCAGCCAACCAGTCAACTCGGGACGCATAAAGCCGATTTCCGCGGGACCTCTAGCGGGATCTTATTCACCGAGTCGTAAAATCTTAGGAGGCACGCAATTATTTGAAAGCCTCGTAAAAGCTTAATGTCCCGGCAGCCAGTATCTCCGACCGCTACTGAAACCCAGATCTAGCATAGCTACTAGCTACTAGCTACTAGCTAGCAGCTAGCTAGCAGCTAGCAGCTAGCTACGAAGACTGCGTATACATGTATACCTTATACCTTATACCTACCACGTCCTCGATCTCGAAAACAACTCGTTTCAACGTAAGTCGTGCGCGCGGGCGAACATAACGACGATTGAACCCGTTCGCCAAAGACTCGAGATAAGAAGTAACGATATGAAGCCAAGTCTTAGAGCTAAACGCGGATACTACCAGCCAAGAAAGACGATATAGAAGAGAAGAGGGAAGGAGGACTCGTTCGTTTACATGATTCGCATTTTTCTGTTTTTTTTTTTTTTTTCCGTTTTCCCCCGACGTCTTAGGATATAGACTGCGATGCTTGAGAGGTTTCCGCATTCTGATTACTTGTCTAAGTTTTAACTTTTTCTTTTTTTCTTTCCTTTTGTGAACCAATTTCGATATTCTATTATTTGAATATATTTCATATCATTTTATTTCAAAAGTAAGAATATAATATTAGGAATAATAAGAATATAAGAATATAGGAATAAGAAGAATAAGAAGAAGAAGAAGAAGAAGAAGAAGACCGCGCGCGCCCCATTATAAAGCTGAAAATCGACCGCGTTAATACAACTCACCATAACGTAGTGGCGCTGCATCTCCGTCTTCTCCTGGGCGAGTTTCTCCAGCTCCAATTTAATACTGGACAGAACAAGCAGGAAATTGCACGTGTAAGCTGGACATTAGTACCTAAGTGCAGGCGACATTCAAAAGCTATATATATATGTATATAATATCATATGGGTGAAACAACGCCGAGCTAACATCGTAACTAATTGAAATATGTATACCAATTAACTCGAACGGTTAGATAGGTTTTGCTACCCCACATTTTTTTTTTTTTTTTTCATTTTTTTTTTTCAAAAGAGAGAGAAAAAGAGAGAGAAAGACAGAGACAGAGAGAGAGAAAGACAGAGCACCGGGAGGCGTAGGGGCACAAGGGCTAGAGGGAGTCGACCTGACCAAAGGGACAATGCGACGACAAATTATTATAATCGACGTATTTCGAAAAATCATTGCCGACGAGTTGTAAAATTTGTTTAAAAAAAGAAAACGAAATAAAAAACAAACAAAAAAATTAAAGAAAATTTATTTATGTATGGGGCATTGAATATTTCTGATTTAATAAGATATACAATATTATAAGATAAACCTTGGAAATGATCCCTTCTTTTTTTTTTCTTACTTTCTTTCTTTGATTCAGTCTGAAAAATGTATAAGTGAATAAGTAAGGTGGGTGATGAAAATATGAGAAAAAGAAAAAGAAAATGAAAATGAAAATGAAAATTTCATTGAGAGTTTTAACAATGATTTATATATATATATAAATAGAGATGCCCCATATAATATAGTAATCTATATGAATAGGTAATACGTTTATATTGTATATAGATTTAATTACAATGAGAAAAAAATAAAAGAAGGAATTAAATAAAGTTACAAGTAAAGTTGAAATGGTCGTTGGCACTTTGGTCGGCGTACGATTTGTTTGGTATACGGGAGTGCAGCCAAGCTGTTAAAACACACGATTAGTGCAGCCGCGGTGTGACATCAAATATTATCACGGCCAGTGTTAGTGTCCGGTATTTCCGGTTGTGTATGCGTTTATATATATATATATAGATAGGTATATGCGATAATGTAGTACGATACGATTGCGCGCTCCGTGTCTGGTTTGCTATATATATATATATATATATATATATTATACGTGTCTATGTATATGTGTATGTACATGTATGTATACCTAGATACATAGATACACATACATATATATAATAGGACGAAACAGATTTCATTTTATATCGCGGATTTGTTCGCGGCTCGGCATTTGCAGTAACAAATTTTATGTGTGTACGAGTGTATCATATGTATTGTGAGCGTGCGCAGGATCAACGTCAAATATGATATACAAAAACAGAATTTTTATTTTTTTTTATTTTCATCCAACTATGTCAAAAACGTTGTTGTTGTTTTTTATCTTTATGAGTTGTAAATGCACCGCTGTCACAAACACGATTCTTTTTCAAGTGAATTGCCGGGAATGCGGTGGATTAGAGTTGAAAAAAAAAAAAAAAAATAGAATGAGTATAAAAAAAAAAAATCATTGAAAATTATCTCACGATCGTAGAGATGACGAAAATTCGATACAACTCAAAAATGATTTTGAAACAGAAATAAAAAAAAAATAGGTTTTTTTTTCTTCTTTTTTTTTTCTCGATTTCGTCAATTCAATTTTGAAGGTTCAACTATATATAGGAGAAGATCCAAAGATCTGATAATTTTGTTATGCCGAGACTGTGGTGATAATGCGCATATATATAATGTTTCGTCGTATCGCAAGTAGACACTTCGGAGTCGCGCGAACGAATCGTTTTATTATTACTTTTTTCTTTAGTATTTTGTTTTTCCCTTATATTTTTTTGTTTTTTTTTTTTCTTAATTTTTTTTTTGTTTTTTTCTTTTTTGAGGCGGCTTACCATTACGTAATGCCTTTGAATCTCAATTTTCTCACTGGCCAATTTCTCGCACTCCAACTTTAAGCTGTTCGGGGAGAAAAGTTGAGATTAATCGTTATATCGAAATATAATAGGTAGATAATATATCAGATATAATATATTATTATTATTGTTATTATTATTATTATTATTATTTCCTTGTTTTTTCTCCTATTCTTCGGATTTGTATTTTTTTTTTTTTTTTTTTTTTTCTTGCCCTTCTGTTTTTGATTCAACTAGTATACTAATTATATTTATCCATTATTCCTAATACACGCGTGTGTATTTCCTGTAACTATTCGACTAAAATGTGAGGAAAAAAAAAAAAAAAAGATGTCAAAAATTGTGAATCAAAATTTGATTTATCATAAAAACTGATTATATCAAACATTATAATATAACTATGTATGTATGAATTATAAAAATTATATTTCATTTGATAGACAAGTATTAATTTAATTATAATATATAGTTAATATTTTTCTACTCGTAATGTGTATATAAGGTAGATATATAATAATTATTATTCTTCGCAAGTATTAAACCGACAGTATTTCATTAGCTTTATAATATTTTGAATTTTTTAACCAGACAATTTACGCTCTTATTATGCATCGTACGAAACGCTATATGTATATATGTATATATACTATATATACCTCACTCACCCACGCTTCTCTCTATTATATTGTATACATACACATACCTACAATATACATACAGTTCTATTATATCTCAGGTAAGTAGACATGAATAAATAAATAAATATATAAATAAATAAATAAATGAATGAATGAGTTAACGTATATATGAGTAAACAAATAAACGTTTACCTACCTACATACACACATACATTTCATGAATTTTCCTAACGATGCCACGATACGTGCGCCTATGGGTAAGCAACTGGAGTTACATGATTTTCAAGTGATCACCGTATCTCTTCACTGCCACCCCCAACCTCAACGATTGTTCGTAAAAATAATCTAATATCTAAGGTATTTTTACAAACAATCGTTGAGGTTGGGGGTGGCGGCAAAGAGATACGGTGATCAGTTGAAAATCATGTAATTCCAGTTGCTTGCCCATAGGCGTACGGATCTCGTGCCATCGTTAGGAAAATTCATGGTATATAAATATGTATACTATATAATAGGTAAATGTATATAAATATGAGTTCGTGTATATATATATAAATATGTGAGAGAGGGGCGGGTGGATTACGAACGGGTATATCCATATATGTATATCTATACCTAGATATAGGTAGATAAACATACATAGTCATATATATATAATATATATATATATAGATATATATTAATATACCTATAGCGTGCATCTCATCATCACCGTAGTTTCTCTCCCTCGCGCCTGTGTGCACAGTTGCAGCCAGTTGGGCAAATAATTACATCCGCTCGTTTCGCGTGCTCGTAGCACATTCGTCCGGATGCTCTTGGATATATAGGTATTAGGTGCAATAGGTGGGTGTAGGTATAGGTATGGGTATAATAATACATATGTATGTAGATTCATACGTTTCTACATATATATATATATATATACCAGATTTTGTAAACAAGTAACGTCGCGTAGTGTCACGTCGCGGATTTTGTCTGTCTCTCTGTAAAGGAGAGAAAACTCAAAGGATATATTTCCTGCAGACTGACTAGGTAGGTAGCTAGCTGCAGGGATTACGTCAGGGAAAGGAAGATAGTCGTTGTCACAGATTTCATTTTATTTCATTTTATTTCATTCTATTTCATTTTATTTTATTTTATTTTATTTCATTTCATTTTATTCCAAATCTCTTATGTCGTGGACAGGTATATGGATACAGGGTATGACTTAAGGGAGTATAGCAACAATGTGAGTATAATGCACTTTGGAAATAATTCATTATTTTTTTTTTCAAATCACTCATATATTATTAGTTTCACCCTAGATTACATGATTTTAGAATATTTTCTCCAAATTTCAAAAGAAAAAAAAAAAAACAAAAAAAACTTTCGATAAAATATGCGGCGATAAAATTTGAAATAATTTTGCAATTGAATGCGAAATGATTTGAGGAAAAATGAATAAAAATAAAAAAATCATTTCCACGGAGGATATATTATTGGCGGGATATGGAAAGACCGTGGATTTAGTATAAGTAGCTGCGTATATTTGCGCAGTAAGTTTGAAAAAAAAAATATATATATATATATATATATATATATAATAAATGAAATTTTTGTAAAAGGAGATTTGTGCGAAGATTTTGTTTTTATATATATATATATATATATATATATATATATGGCGGACTGCTGATTCCACGCGAAAACATAAGTTTTCCGTATAATACAGAGCGAGGAAACTTACTTGTGATATTGTGCCTGAAGAAAGTTGAATTCTTCTTTGATCCTGTCGCAGGACTCTCCAACCGTGAATTTAAACGGCTGACCGGGCTGCGGCGGACCCTGAAAAAGAAACGGAACATAAATAAGATGCGATGATAGGTATAAGGGTAAGAGAAGAGCTCGTAGACCGTGGAAAAGATTAATTTGTCGATTTCTTAAAATATAAACGAATGATCATTCGTTTGCTTCTCTTATAATATGCGAATGCAGATGCTACTAGCTTTACTTCTCATTAGCCTTTTAGTAATAACCGCAATTATCAAACTGCAATAGAAATTAGAATTAATCGCGACAAGGAGGTTGCTAGGAATCTCGTTAGTTTTAATTTCCAATTACTGGAAACTGCTGCGTTTTATTACGGTCTTTGCGGTATATTTTTCATCTGATATTCAACGTTTGAAAATCCGTATCATATTCGTATTTTTATTAATTAGACTTATGGTTGCTGATCGGTTGCCCAATAATTAAATACAAAAAACTATCGGCTATGCAGAGGGGTTAACCACTCATCGATTGACCGTACACACATGACTTCAAGACTTCATGAAGTCGACTGACTTCACCTGACTTCTTGTGCCTTCAAGTGACTTGGAGTTACTTTAGCTGTACTGACTTCAACTGACTTTGACTGACTTCAGCAGACTTATAGTGACTTCAACTGACTTCACCTGACTTCAACCGACTGCAACTGACTTCAACTGACTTCAGCTGACTTCAACCGACTGCACCTGACTTCAACCGACTGCAGCTGACTTCAGCTGGCTTTAACTGACTTCAACTGACTTCAGCTGACTTCAGCTGGCTTCAACTGACTTTAACCGACTGCAACTAACTGCAACTGACTTCAGCTCTCTTCAACTGACTTCAACAGACTGCAACTGACTTCAACTGACTTCAGCTGGCTTCAACTGACTTCACCTGACTTCAACCGACTGCAACTAACTTCAACTGACTTCAGCTGGCTTCAACTGACTTCAGCTGACTTCAACCGACTGCAACTGACTTCAACTGACTTCGACTGGCTCCAGTAGACTTCACCTGACTTCACCTGACTTGTCAGCCAGGTCTACACCTGAATTCAAGAGTGGTTAATCCCTCAGGAAAAATCTGTGAATCTTACGAAATTCATAAATTTTCATCATGTTCAGATAAAATTTCGCCACCTTGAAATCCCCCACCCCGCGGGTGGTATTTTTCATCATAACATATGGTAGCGAATAGTTGCTAATATCTATTTTCAATTTCGTGAAGAATAATAAACTTCTGGGTGAATCGAGGCGAGGTGTGGCTGAGGGATAGACGCCGGGAAAACCAGAGTTAAATAATTACAGTTTGAAACGTGGCCACGACTGGCTTGTGGCTTTATGTGTTTACGTTTACCCGGTATGATTTAAGATGTTTGGACGTGGTTCGGCCATCAGGGATGCTGCGTACAAACAACCGGCGAAAGGTGGCTCACATCTGCACCTCTACTTACAGTTTCAAACTCTTGAACGTCGCGGGCACCGACCTAAAACCTCTACCTCGTGGTTACGAGCCATGTTCTAATGCCAGTGTCTATTACAAAGGGAACGATTGTTTTCAACTGAATCAACACACCGAGATTCAAGCTCAAACATACCACGCTAAATTAGTTCTGATCCTCCTCATGCTCTTCTCCTCCTCGCTGTGTTATATCTATAGGCAAGCTAACTTGTTCCTATGTTTTACTTTTATTTTCTTTCATTTTCATCTCTATTCTTTTCTGTATTCATCTTTTTTTTTTTTACCGAAATCGCCATTATACGATCCTGTTTGGAATTTTCCCAAATCCGAATATAATCGTATAGTCATTAATCAGCTCATAAATTAATTAACGTGAATGAAAATTCAAAATTAGTTCTAAATCGTTAGAATTAAGAAATTGGCTAAGTAAAATCCGAAATAATTCAACTTTAAATCTATTTTCTCTAATAAGGGGGACGCGATTGTATACGATGTAAAAATGAAGGTAAATAAATAGTGCAAAGTTCAGTCGATGTATAGATTAAAATCGCGTGTATGTCACGTGCATACCTACATGGATTATATATTATATTAAATATGTAAGCCGAGACATTACGCTTGTACGGTTTGAAGTTATTTTTGTCGACCGTTAGCTCGTTAGTACTTAGCCTTATAGGGGTCGTCCTCGCGTATATATATATAGTAAGTACAAATATACATATATACATATATTTATATATATATATATATATACGCTAGAGCGTTGCAAATCCTAGGCTTGCTGATCGGCAAAATCGTTGATCCCATTTGTCTCCGCAAAGCCGTTATAAAATCCAATTTATTTATTGGCTTTTCTTTATTCTGAGCTACCCCCTCACTCACTCACTCACTTACTCACTTACGCGCTAACCAATTACCTACACACCTGTATAATATATACATAAATGGATATATATATACTTTCCCGCGTAAATTTACCCAGCCGATAATATACATTATATATCATCAGCTCTGGTTACATTTATGTAATCGAACGTTAATCGCTCTGTAAAGAGGAAAAAAAGGAAAAAAATACAAATACAAATCACGAATCATGATTTGAGAATAAAAAAAAAACAAAAAATAACTTCAGTTTTTTTGTTCCCCATCTAATCCGATTTAACCTTTCATATATATATGTCATATTCGTATACGATTTAACAGAGGCGGATTTAAACCGTCTAGACTGACCTCGTGACCGCATAATGTTTAGGAAATATAACATAAAAAAAGTGTGGGAGGGATGGGGATTTTTCTAGTTTTCAATGATATTTCTAAATTTTCGAAAACCTAAACGGTGCGAATTTGGTATATAGAGCTGTTGGGTATATATACGAGTAGTGTCGGTGGTTCGTGGTTCGGGGTTTGTGAATGAACTCAACAGAAATAGGGCAGTTCCATAGAAGCTGGCTTCGCCAGGGTTTGGGGTGACCGCTAAACCACAAACTCGCGGTTTCAGTTCCGGCCACCGCAGGTGGCTAGCGAAAGCCGCATATACCTCTATGCAACTACCCTTCTTCACCTCGCGATCTACCTGTCTTTATAGAGCTACCTATACCAGGTATATATATATATATATATATACCTATATACTGTGTATATAAGACCGCACTATATGTATACCTATATATATATACGTTTATTATATGATTATTTAATTTCAATCTCTCTCCCTTTCTCCATCTCTCTTTTTCTCTCTCTTATAGCTAAATCGTATTGAATTATTCATACGCTTATCCTCCTCATGGTCGAGCGCTCATTCTTCTTCTCGCCTATGCTGCAGCAGCAGTTAGGTTAGGCAGGAAGCGTGTTACAGCGACACCAATGAAGCGAGAAGATCGTGTATAGCTATAGCTATAGCTATATATATGTACACGAAGGCGTCGATTTTCGTTTTAGTTTACCACATCCATGCATAGCCATGGGGGTAAGAGGATACGAGTTAACAATAAACCTATAGAAGAACCTATAGTGCATGTATGAGACGCCAAGATGGCGTTACAGCTTATGTTAATCGAAGACTGTGTGTCTACACTATTCTACACCATACAATTGCTGCAGTGTCGCCGTTCGTTGCTGCACCATATGCACGAACGAAGGGATGCGGTGTAGTAAGGACTAGCTCGAGCCGCTTGTTAATCGACGTGATTATTCTCCTCGATGTAGGTATATAGTTATATATTATATACACGTATATACGGTATATGTATGTATGTATGTATGTATATGCAGGAGTGACCACACTGCGGGGTGCACCGCACCGCAGCCCTGTACCGCAATTTGCATAAACGATACGTTTTGATTCGTTGATCACGTACCGAAGGCTTGTACCAACACGACGTGCTACACGACACGTGAAAAGGAATTAAAAAAAGAAAAAAATAAGTAAAAAAAATAGATAGAAAAAAAAAAACAGGAATATAAAGTTGCTGTACATAGGTATACTACAGTTTGGTATATGGAATTAAAAAAATATAAGAATAAACGCGTGTGTGTATTAAAAGGGATACGGTATATCGCACGTGATCCTCACCCTCTTCTTATGTGAAAAAAAAAAAAAAAGAAAAAAAAAGGTTTGTCTCGTTTAGCTGTATATATTATTATATACGTATATCATATCATATATATATATATATATATATAATATATACAGGTATGTGTGCATGGATAAGGGAACGATTTATACTGTAATGACTAGAAAACACCTGACACTATAGTACATAGAAAATAACTGGCATGTACTCCGATGATCGGATAAAACTGGGGTGGGTGGATGCCGTTTAACCCGTGAGAGGCAATTAAAATGATACAATCGTTTTATAAAATAATGGAACGAACGAACGTAGGTAGGTAGGTAGATATATCGGATACCCAATGTGCGTGCATGTAACCTATATACGTAGGTATAGTTATAATTCCAATACAAAGATATCTAGAAATTGTTTTTTATTCATTTTTTTTTTTTTTTTTTACATTCATATTATAGGAAACTGGCGAATGTGGATGAAAATTGTCAGTGAGAATCGATCGAACACTCTCTCTCTCTCTTTTTCGCACGGTAGTCGTAACATAACATAACGTAACGTAACGTAACTCGTTAGAGCCTGTAAAAGTCGTTCTTCTCATCCTGCAGCGGTATATCAAAAAGATCGGCAAACTGAAGTCGTTTTGAAAAGGATATCTCATATATACTTTATATTATACTATATGTAATACACATATACCCTGGAGGTATGGTGTATACTAAACCACACCACACCCCAGCTACTATTTTTCACTCTAAACCAAGCCGCGTGGTATCTTCCTATTTTCTTCCACCACTCAGCGCAAAGGTGAAGGCAAAGGCGAAAATCGTAGAAAGGTTTTATTGCTTTCTTTTTTTTTCTCTATCCATCCGAGTTGCGTTGCGTTGCGTTGCGTTGTGTAGTGTCGTGTCGCGTCTTGTCGCTTTAGTCCATATCCCCCTTTCCATAGGTATAGGTAGGTAGGTAGATATACGACCGCAACACGATGTCGGGGTGCATATTTGAGTGATTCGCATGCAAACATACACACACACACACACATATATACGTACGCATGCATACGTACATATATGATTCTAGAACGGCGCTATAGGGATGTCGAAAGCTCGTTAGATATATAAAAAGTCTGGTATACCTATATAGTATAAAAGAAACAGAAGCGTGGTTTGAAAGAGAAAAAGGGTGATAGTGAAGAGACGAAAAGGGCGAGAAGAATAAAGACCGGGCCAGAGATACCATGTACATATATATACTATATATATAGGTGCGACACGCGCAGCTCACGCGACGTGTATATGTATATACACGGTATAAATATATGTATATGCAAATATGTCGTAGGCGCGTAGTCGTATATATGCGGTATTGCTAATCCCCCTACACACTATCAAAACGAGAGTACAGCGAATGGTATACAACTATACAGAATAACCGTTGCCAACTGGACTAACTATACATACTAGTATGTATATTCATACACCTATATATACCCGCATCGTTCACCTCTCGGTCTAATGCACGCTAGGCTGCACAAAGCATCATATGCGACTAAGAATGACAAACAAACGTGACGATATATGTAGAACTAGGGGATGTACGATAGGTATTAGTTGGTTTAGTCCTAATCTCTATAACGGCACCACTGTTTACTAGATATAACTAGTTTCCTATACACGCAGTCTATACGTATTCACAGCTGTCTTTGATACCGGGGCAATTTTTTTTTTTTTTTTTTTATCCCCCAAGCTTTCACCTCATTATATACTCGATATGTATATACCGTGACAATTTGAGGATGCGGAACGCCACGGATACCAACCCAAAACTCGTGAGCAGCAGTTTAGTAACACACTAGATGTTTCTAGTAAAATCTAAATCACCAGATTTTTACTGGACATCACTAGATTTTCAGTAATCTTACTAGGAAAATCTAGTAAGTTACTAAACTGCTGCTAACGAGTTTTGTGTTGGTATCCGTGGCGTTCCGCATCCTCAAATTGTCACGGTATGTATAGGGGAGATCGTATGGAAAAGTGAACACCTCGGTTTAAAATTGATAAAAATATATATATATATATTTTTTTTTTGTTTTCCAGGTTATATATAGCTATATGGGTGATGCATGTCGGAAGTAAGGAAGAAAGGAAGGGTTTTAAAAAGAAAAAGGAAGTTAAGCTGTCCACGGATTGTACAAAGGATCCTCAAATATCGGCCAACTGTCGTGCATCGTTGCTTGTACGAGGCTTTACCCACAGGATCTAGAACCCTCGTTGGTACAAGAGTGAAACCGTACACTATATATAGGTATATAATATGTACGTGTATATAAGGTATACGTATAGTAGATCTAACCAACAACAAAAGCGGAGGCGAGCAAATGACAAAAGCTATGATAATAGGACGACGACGTAGATGTGTGTATAAACGACAGAGAGAAAGAGAAAAAGAGAGAAAGAGAGAGAAGGCTAGGAGAGAAAGATAAAGATAGAGAATAGGAAGAAGAAAGACCCGTCGTAGACGACCTAATCTGTTACAGTCATCACACCCCGTTTTTGCCCCTTTATCTAACGCCCCTTCGTTTCTCCCCTCGCCGTCGTTTCTGGTAGGAGAATTTCACCCGTCGGTTGGTTGGAACCGCGCGTTAACCGCTAGCGCCAACCCGTACTACTGCTACTGTAGAATCGGGGATACCCGGGACAACATCCCTGTCCCCTTCTCTCTTACTGCCGCCACCTCTCCCCTCGACGTTATCCCCGACGTGAAGAACGACACCCGAGTCATCTCCGTTGGCGGGAAAAACCAGAGGGTGATGGAAGGATGGGGGGGGCTTAGGGGGGGAAGAGGGGTTAAACACCGCAGGCGTCCCTAAACTTTGGACAGTTATCCCGAGAGAGAACCCTGCGGCTCTGGCACTCGGACGTGAGAGTTTCTCTCGTTGACCTCACCTCTTCTCTTCTTTTCTTTTCTCTTCTTTTCTCTTCTCTTCTCTTCTCTTCTCTTCTCTGTTCCGACCGCTCGAGACTCCACCTCACTTTTGGTATTAGACACTCTGAAGGGTACAAGGAGCGTATTATCCTTTTTTTCGTTCTTTTTTTTTCTTCTGCTTCTTCTTCTTCTTCTTTGCGGCGAACTTGATTCTTCGGAATCTTCAACGGGGCGCCTCCGCTGTAATCTCGAGTGGTTTTACGCGGAATATTAGGTATAACTATTAGGTACTGTATAGATATTATACATAGTTTATATACATTTATTATATACACCATTGGTTATTGTATATTTGAAAAAGTTTAACTAAAATTTCTTCGACGTCATATATACCCTGCAGTTTGTATATATAACTATATACGTAAAAATTCCTCCGACCGCCAACCGATATCGTATTACTGTCAAAGTAGGTATATATATATATATATACAGATAATATACATACCGCGAGCGACTGCAGCAGCAGCAGTAAAAGAAATTATCGTTATCACCCGTAGCGAAAACGTCTTTATATTATAATATATATATATATAATGTATAATATATACTATACATATATAATACAGAGCTATATTATATCGTGAACGTTTTAAGGAGGACCTCTTTATCTGCATACAAACCCATCGTTAATGTAGAATTCCCCGCCCATAGGCTCGTGCTGCTGCAGAGAGAGTTTCTTATTTCTTCTTCAGTGCTTTTTCTTTATATTATATTATACTATACTATACTACAGATATATACAATCCTTTCAACTCCCTCCCGCACTGAGATGTCAGGTATACTCACCGTCAAAAGTTAAACCCTCTAGAATCGAATGAAAAAGAAAAAAAAAGAAAGAATAGAATAAAGAAGGTATTTTTACTTCTGATTTTAATATAAGAACTTTGGCTTTGTACTTTGCCTAGTATAGATACGTGTTTTCTTCTTTTTTTTTTTTCTTTCTCTCTTATTTAGTTTTTCTTTTCTTCTTATTACTCTTCTCTTGGGTATAATTCTTGCGCCTTCCCTATACTTCAAGAGTCTGTACAAGTAAGTTAGGCTACGACGACGACGTCGTATAGACGCGAGACTCACTTAACTGAAGAGCTCTCTCTCTCTCAACGCTCGCTTAAACCAAGGATCGACAGACGTATGTGCGTATGTACACACCCTCTTTCACCACGAGAGTCAAGTTAAGTTGCGTGTGTATTTTAACGTATAGCTACCACAAGAGTGAAACGTTAATTTAAACAAATAACACAGTGCGCGGGGTTAGTTACCTACTCCGAAATCGTCATATACCGTGAGGTTACGTGAAAAGAGTTTGTTCAAAGCGCGCAGGCGCTGATTTATTCGAATATTACAAAGACCGCCAATTTCATACTTGCCACGAATATCCCTAGAGTCCATCTGCTGTTTGTTTTCGATTGTTGTCGAATACAAATGGCGGTAAACCGTTGCAGGAATAGGATGTTTGTTGTGAATCTAGCAGCCGACAGAACTAGGGGATATTACTGTAAGGTTGACGATTTATTGACACGAAATATTTAGATTCTATTCTTTATGTCGCTTATTAGTATAATCTCCTTCTATCACTAGGAAAAAAAATTAATCCAATTAACATAGCAAGTAGCTATACACGATGATAGTAGTAGTAGTAGTCCTATGGACAACTCAGCCTCCAAGACCCGATACCAGCTATACTAAAGTCGGTCCAATACTATATTACTCGATCGTATGATACATATATAACGGGTAGAAGCATACGCGACTTGAGTGAAAATAAGAAGAAGAAAAAGAAAAAGAAGAAGAAGAAGAGGAGGAGGAGAATGAGAAATAAGAAGTATAAAAATCAGCAGCAACATCGGTGCAGTTGTACAAGATTATAAGAGAAAGAAACAGAGACAGAGCACACGGTATGAGAAGAACAAGCTGGTAGAGCGGATGAGATCAAGCCTGCAGTACGGTAGCCCATGTATATCATTAACCTCAGTTTCGTCTTTCGTCCCACACCCCCGATAGGTATGGGTAGATATGGTATATCTATATAGGTAGATGTATAACGTGGATGTATAGTTTCAGGTCTCTCACTCTCTGGCTGGTTCTCTTTCTGTTACTCTGTATCGTATCGCGGCAGAGAGACACTGTAAACCAAGCGTGTAGAGAGGTTGTCGACGAAACAGGGAATAGCTCCATCTCAGTCTAACACAGCCCGGAGATGGTAGTGTAGTCCGAGTATCCGAAACCCCGGGAACCCCTGGAACCCCGCGGCGGAGCGACAGAGCGGCACTGCAGGACTTGGTCCCGACACCCGTCTTCGTCGCGCACAAACGAGTAATTAACTATCTCCGTGTGGGAGACACGTGTACGTTCCCTCGTGTTGTTTGCACACAGGCTCTTATGTTAATTTACCTTGACGCCGCTGGAGTCCCAGGTTCCCGCTACGGAGTCGGCTATCCCCCGTTCCTCAGATAGCGTCGCCTCGCGTCGCGTCACCCCGAAGGCAAACCAACCAAGCCAGGCTCTCGGGATCGAAAAAAATTATCGCCCGGTCCCAGAGGGTAAAAGCTGTGTTATTTTTACCTTTTATTATTCACCTACTCATTTCTTTTTTAATCAGAGAATATCTAATGTACAAACGTAGAGTATTTTAGTAGCTAATTTGTGACGAATAAATTTTTTTTATTAAATTTATTCCAAAAATGTTTCATACAGTAAAGTGAAAAATACTGAAGATTCGATAAACATAACAAATAGTGATAAAGAAACGTACGTTGCGGATTAATTTGCGGATCATCGATGTCGTAGCTTTATTTGCGTTAAACTTTAATTCACGGAAGTTTATCCTAACGTTATGGCAATTTGAGATACTCCTGATGTTATAATAGCCGGTAACTACTCCCGCCTTGGTGAGTAGCGGCTACGTCCGTCCGCCCGCAAGCAAATTTATCTTCAGAATTCATCTGCCTATTACCTGTGAATTATTCCGAAACGCTTATATTGAAATTTCCATTTCCATTTGCTGTCCGACAAAACGAGTTGCGAAATGATTGCTCTCCCATTACGAAGAAATACGCTACTCCTTTCTATAACCTGATCACTCCACGTTATACCTATACATATACATGTAGATATATATATATATATTATGCGTATATAATACTAAAATATGGAGAATAAAAAAAAAGAAAAAGAAGCGATTATATTATTTTATTTCATTTTATTTTATTGCTATATAGGTATACATACATATATATATATATATATATATTTTCATCTCCGCGTTAGCTTCAGCACTCTTGATTTCTTCTTAATCCGTTCGATATGGGTGGTAGTGAGTTAATATTCCCGCAGTAGGTTTTATGCGTATAGTAGAGTAGTGAGTGCGGAGTAAAGAATGAATCACCAAGAGAGCTGATTGTGAGCGAGTCTCCAAACGACAAGGCAAAGTGCCAACCCTAATGCCAATTAGTGCCATTCTACGGAACCCAGGCCTCTTATTTAACGAGGAGAAACAAACCACTGTGCATCAGGCTGCCAGACACCGATCCAATACCCAGAGGAGGAAAAGGAGGAGGTAGAGGGGGAGGAGGAGGATAAGAAACGGTGTCGTTGCGATCGACGCCTTTACTATTCTATACTGTAAATATCCCTGAGGTTGGAATCGCGAATAAAATGGCGAGAAAAAAAGACGAGTAAGAAATTTTAGTATTATGTGTGTTTTGAATAGACGTATAACAATAATAAGAGAGAGAGAGAGAGATGGGAAATATCGAGGACAAAAAAAGCGAGGTTTGTCCTGCGAGTGTAATTTGATAGTTATTTAAATGCGAACCTAACAACTCAACAACGAGCCTCTATTATTCGTTATACCTACGCTTTGGCTCACACGTGAATTCCTTTAGAAGTAGACGTAACTCTATGCCTGACTGACTGTTCGAGACGTTCTCGAAAGGAGAAAAGGAAGTGGCGTCGCAAGAGAGGGAACCAGCTTATTGTAAAAATAAAAAATAAAACAAGACTAGCCTGGGGAAAAATAGAGAACGAAAAAATAGGGAAAAGGAAAAAAAGAATCCCGTTTTTGAAAAGGACCAATTTGCAACACCCTGTTGTAATAAGGGTCGCTCTGTTGCAGGGTAGTAAAGGCGGGGTTCTCGGTCCTCTTCTGTTATGGCTATCATGCCGCCTAGACCCTAGGGATTATTCTGCTGCATGGATATTGGGGAGCGGCAAGGGTGCCTGCCTCTGTTTAACCCCCCTCTCCCTTGGCACCCAAGCTACGCTATACGCCTGGCTCAGGTTTTCAGCTCTTATTGTATATAGTTTCCAGTTAGAAAGGAAACTACCCCATGCAGTGAGCTTAATGTTGTTACCAACATAATAGAATTATAATTCAGGACTGACTTCTGCTCCCCCTCTCCCAATTCCTATATATAAGTATATCCCTTGAAGCTAAACTCTAAACCCCGTCATATAGTTTCACATTATTTCAAACCTATCAGAAAACAGCAGACTTGAAATACGATATTCTTCATATAGTATTTCATTGGGTCATTCATCATTGACGTACTAGATTTATTATATTAACGATCTGAACTGGAAAAACAATAAAATAAAATAAAATAAAATAAAATAAAATAAAAGCCACTCTAGCATATAATGATGAATGACTCTTTTTTTTTTTTTTACTATTTTTTAGCTATCGTGTTATAAGTAGATATACAAGCTTGTATGATTGAAAACTAATTATTGTTAGATTATAATCAGTGATAATTTATTGTTGGTTATGATAGCTATTGGTATCTGACGTCAAATTTTTGTCGTTTTATATAGGTATGTATGTATATACGCATATAGTATAGATATATATCTTATCTATACTCGATGATCGTGAGACTGCAGACTATCGAACTTGGCTGCGGTACCAATTAGTCAAACACCCCTAATCACTAGAGACGATTAGGTATACGCGGAAGGATAAGGAAGGAGTGGTGTAGCTCCTCCGTTCGCGCGCGAGAAACAGAGAGAGAGAGAGAGAGAGAACGAAATCTAAAATTATCTCTCCCTCAGCTCTGGCTCGGCTCAACTCGACTTGGCTTTGGCTTGGTTTGACTTGGCTCGTAGCGTCTCACAGTCACTCACGTTCGTTGATCGATCGTTGATCACCGCGCGATCTTAGAACCCCGTAGGGTACTTCGGAGCTGTGAGATCAATTTAATAAAGTTTTAGCTGTTTCGAGACGGTGAAATAATTCCGGATCGATCTAGATTATAGTTATATAACAAGTTAGCTCATGTGTATAAGATACATTCATATATTATTGTATACTACTACTATTACTACTACTACTACTACGTCCTCGATTCAAATTTCAATCAATATCATCGCAATAGAAAAAAATTTAAAAAAAAAACTATCTCAGTATAATTTTTCGACTTTAATTTCTTATTATTAAATAATTTATTGATACAGGGTTTATCTTGAATAATTTGAACATCGAAAAGAAGAAGAAGAAGAAGACGGAGCAGCAGCTGCTTATATTCAAAAGAAAACTCTACCAGAATGAAAAAAAAAAAAAGAACAGTAGGTAGCACAGGGTATGAGGTTAATTTTTAATAGCCTTTTTATCGTCTTCGACGCTATAGCTATTTATAAAACTATCATAGATTCGTTAATTCGTTAGTTACGTTAGTGAATAGTTATAAACGTGATAATAACAGATGTGTATATTTACCTAAGTATATACCTATACTTAACCGTAAAGGAATATTTCTTTTTCGTTTCTATTCGTCTTTATTTCAGCTGTACAAATTTACCTGTATAATATATATATATATATATTATTCATGAAAGATAAACAATTGAGATAGATAGGAATTTGTTTAAATGTACAGATACTTACGTAAAGTCTTAATATTAATATTATTAATAATAATAATAATCATAAAAATACATACGATAACGGTTACTGGTATAATATATACCTATGCGGGCAGAAAAAAAAATAATAATAATAACCTATACAAAGATGAGAAACCAACACGCACGTACGCGTTTGTCGTACGCCTGGGCAAAATAACCCCTAGCGCCTCTGACGGCACACCCCGTTCTATTGTCAGATTCAGAATTCTTCCCCTTTCACCATCCGTTGTGCACGTTGCACCCCTCTTTCGTAACCAGTTATCATTCTATCTCTATCTCTCTCTTTCCGTCTCCCTCTCTCGCTCTCGCTCTTTCACCTCTCCACGTGCTACACTCTTCTCTTCTCTTCAGTCTAGGGTCTACAGTATAGTATAACCCACGCCACACGGTAGACTGTATCCGGTATGCGCATTAGAGACGACAGACGGTATTATTTAACTGCTGATTAGCCGCAAGAAAGCGGAGAGCGGAGAGCGAAGAGTGGAGAGATGCGAGATGCGAGAGTAGTTATCGCGGATGAGTGACGACGAGCGGGTCTCGAACCCAAGTGTACATGTTAGTTTGAAGGACTCGTTTTGTACCAGTCTATTTATTGTTATAGACGAAGGAAAATATAAACTTATACGTGTGTGTTTATGTGTTTATGTATGAATGAATTTATGTATGTATGTATGTATGTATGCATGTGTGATTTTAAGTTTGAGTCGGAATTATTTATTGTTTAGTAATTTACTCACTGGATGTCTGGCGGCAGCAGCTGCAGCAACTGCAGCGGCATTTATTCCTGCACTTGGATACATCTTCCAGGTTTTTAAGAATCGTAAAAAACACTCCCGTCTCTCAGCCCCACCCCAGGGAATCGCAAATGCCTTGCTCACTGATCCCGCATCACCGGCACATTTTAATCACACCAAAATCCGAACCGATGATGTATTTATTATTCGCGTTTTTAGAGCCATTCACCCGACTGTTTAACCACTCACTATATATACCAACTTTTATTTCCTTATTATTTATACGTTCTATTTATTATTTATCTTCTATACATTCCTACAATTCAAAATTTATGGTTTCTTAAATGACAACAGATTCAAAAACCGCGCCGCCACTGTCGACCGTACAAAGCGACGTTCACAATGCCTCCAGGGGTCTCGAATAAATGGAAAAGAAAAGAAAAGAGAAAAAAAAAAAAAACAACAACGAAGCGACAAAAATTATGTTGGTAAATTGTTTCGACACCAGCGACACTGACCGAACAATGATATTAATGAATAAAAATAAATAATTAATTAGTTTAGGTAACGTTGAGTCGTAATAGTTGTGTATAATTTGTAATCCAGGTATTTAACTATTCGTCTTTATGTATCTTTGATTATATTTCGTTTTTTTTTTTTTTTTTTTGTTTTTGTTTTTTTAAATTATAGGTTGCAGCACGGTAACGTTATCTTAATTCATTCTACACAAGTATAACCATCCGTGTCTCTGATAAAACATGATAAAGTTATATATAATGTGAAACTTGCGAGAATCAACCTTCCACTACGACGACCTCGGAGCAACTGACGGTTACACGAGTGGTGGGGATGGTTCCCCACTCTCCGTCTATACAATCCAACGTCCCACCCCTCGAACGCTGCTCCGCTGTTGCTTCTCAACCGTGGTTTTCCCTCGTTCCCCTCAAGCGCTTGCTCGGAAGCGGTGCTCGTATTAACCGCCCGATACCTTCTTTAGTCGCGGTATTAAATTAAAACTAAAAACCTGCTATGCCGTATGCGTCGTGCGCGGCGCGGCACCGCGCGGTTTGTGTATAGGGAAAAAATAACGTCAAGTCGGATTTTATTTATTCTGATTATGATTCGTCAACATCAATCATAATAAATTTCACTCGGTACGTTGCGGTGTAGAGAACCTTCCTTCTGATCGTTGCCAACGCGTTATATTGATTGTTTTTCTTCATGCTGTACATATACATATTTTCCTTTTTTTTTTTGTTGTTTTTTTCAATATTATTTTTTGCTTCTTTTTTCTTCTAGTCAACGCGACATCGACGTAACTACAAGTATATATATAGTATGTATATCCGTAAGGCGGTATATACCAACCGATTGACGTCTGTAAATTTTTGCAATTAAGCCCTCGTCATTTTTTTTATTTTTTTATTTTTATCCATTTTCCCAGTTCCTCCAAGCCCTGCTACCCCCTAATAGCTATCGCCGGTTCGTGTCTAACGTAATTATTAATTACGAATGTATAATACGTGCGGAAAACTCGGCGGGGGTTATGGGGGCAGGGACGGTTTGAATCATGGTTAATCAACCAAAATCGGCGTTTCCGTCATACGCACATATTAGCCCAGCCACACAAACAAATCGAAGTTTTTCGCAAAATGGCCGTCACCAGGCTGACACGGATGCCCGCATAAACTCTCTCCACTCGTGATTTCCCTCACTTCCCATACCTCCACAAATATGGCGCCTCCACCCGTTTTCCCAACCCTCTAGCTGCTGCTGCTGCTGCTGCTGCTGCTGCCGTTGCTGCCGTTGCTTCTATAACCCCGTAGATACGATATGCGCGCGCGCGTACGCGCCTCTGTGTGCATATAATAGGTGATAGCGTGTGAGTGCGTACGTGTACGAGTATCACGCTACACAGAGAGACCCAAGCAGTTTCCTACTTGATTGCCGCTATCGTCTGCTTGCTCGTAAAGGAACTCCACGCGGACTCCTAACTTGCTTTGGCCAACCACGTAGCTCCGTAACGTCTCTTCTCCAATCACCGTTCTCCCTTCCCCACTATAATACGTTGAAAACCGCTTCCGCTCACAAAGAGTCGAATGAAAACTCATCGTCGACCAATCAGGTTTCGACTTTTTCCAACTCTACTGACAGCCGGGTGTTCAGTCCGCGCGGAGTACGTTCTATATAGTAAACGGAATGAAGGTGCCATGCGAAGCCGCAGCGAAACATGAAAAATAGGGGGCTACACGGGGAAAAACACGGCCAGGGGCTTCGCCCGGCCAAGCTACGCGAGAGTGAGTGGGCCGGGGATGGATTCCCCGATTCTCTGGCACGAGAGATGGGGTTGGAAAAGCAACATAACGAAACGTCGATCGCATTATCTAGGTTAGGTAGGTAGGTAGGTGGGTAGACAGGTAGGTATATCCAACTCTACTCGACCCTTAATCTGAGACGGATTTGAAACTCTATTGTCACGATTCACGGAAGTACACGAGCAGGGGGGGGGGGGGGGGGGGCATTGGCGCTCGGCGAATGATTTCTCGGACAATAAGCCCTGGTTGGTTTAGAGAGTGCAGTAACGTACTGTGAAAGAGAAGAGTGCAGGGCTTAATAAAATCTTTCGTAAATTATTCCTTAAATGTACCATATATTTAATACTTTTCGGATAAGTGCCACAGTACGGTATTATATTTATATAGAGGCAGGTGTGCGTATAATACATTCTAAGATAGTAGGTGTTTTGTTTATTGCAAATCCTTTTCATTGCTCCTTTCTTGCTCGGCTATCTAACTGCGCGCCGCGCCTCCCTTCCGCTCAAAACTTTTTCTTCTTGTTTTAGCGGTACGACAAGCAAAGATGCGCGGCCATGCGGCCATAGAGTAGAGTGTTGGCGAAGCTGTCGGTTGTGTGGTTATATGGAGCCGCCGCTACCACCGCCGCCACGAGTCGGTGTGCGCGACGCCAAGCCGCGCCGTGTTCGTTCCTCGGTATAGATATGTGTCCTCTTGCTCAGCGGCCGTGTTCACAGAGCGCGCGAGTGAGAGAGAACTGATGCGGTCTGGCGGCTAACC
This sequence comes from Tenthredo notha, assembly GCA_914767705.2. Classification (NCBI taxonomy): domain Eukaryota; kingdom Metazoa; phylum Arthropoda; class Insecta; order Hymenoptera; family Tenthredinidae; genus Tenthredo; species Tenthredo notha. The sequence continues at coordinate 7,297,106 of OU611908.1, forward strand.
GCACAGTGGTTCTCAAACGTTGGATACCTCGAAAAGGCTCAGGTTAAATGGTATATCCATATGCCTATACTATATACATATGCGTATATGCTTACGTACTGTAGTTAAGGTTTTCGCGGGCAGGTATTGAATGGGTATAAAGGCTGCTTCGAGGAGTTCGTTTTAGAACGGATAGAGTCCGAAGAAGGCTCGCGACAACCGTCGTGATTTCTCGTCCGGCAAGGACCCTGGAGAATTCTATACATATGTATATACACCTACGTGCATATGATGCATATATGTATAAGTATATAAAGTACATAAGTAGAGCACGCTGTCATTGATGACTGGGTATAAGGATTTTTCGGCGGCACTTGAATACGAACGATCGATGCAATCGGTTCTTGAACAGCCTTGCGCGAAAGGTTGGTGAGAGCCGCAGAGAGACCCTCTTTCAGCTCTTGAGAATACGGCAAAATAGTAGTCCGTTTGCAATTTGTCAAAACCGCGTATACCTACCTACACCTACCCAGCCTACTCCGCCCCGTTCGACAGAGCCAACCTTATGTAGGTACTTTATACGTATATACATATATATCTTTACTATATACATACCTGCTATATAGATTTAAAGGTCGGTCGGTTTATCGGGTAGTAAAATTCTGGAAACTACCTGCACCGGTAGACTTTCAACTTCCCTCGAATTCGCACCGCGCGTTAGGTACTTCCGGAAATTTACCGATAAAATTCTTATATAATATACGTATACGTGTGCAGGTGTTTCATTCTTGTCTTCAACTTCAGTATATATACTCAATACCAATCTAAGTATGTAGTCTATAAGAAAAAAAAATTGAAACGTGTATTTATATGTACATAAACGAAATGTATAGGCTTATCGGTGTCGCAAACTAATCGCCATGAACGTGTCACAAGGCATAATGCTGCTTTAGCGGCAGTGTAGTAAATACGTACCAAAGCGTTAATTGAATTACTCGCCCCCGCCCCCCTAGAATTTTTAACGGACGATTTGCCCCGGGTCTCCCTTTAGGCCGAGTCACTCATCCAGTTAGTTACCCTCGCCCTGCTGTTCGACATTTCGTCACACCAAGGGTGGCCTTCGCGGGTGAAGACGAGGAATGGGTGACCGGGTAGTAGGTTCCCGGATTTCTGCCCCCCCCCCCCCCTCCCTTTCACTCACTCCAGTGAAACTCCGAACCCGAGGTACGGGTTGGGATCAGCGGGAAGCGGCAAACTGCCCGCAGATGTCGGTCGTAAACCCTCTCCACGTTTTGCATTGTATCTCTTGGTGAATACACGCCCTTAAATAAATCTATCTGCGAGAGAGGAGCGAGCCACTCACACGCTCGTATACCTACCCGTAACTTTTTCAACCACCCGTATAGCCTCATGGCATCTTCGATCTATACCACTGACTTGCCCATGTAGGGTATGTATTTCAGTTATTAACCAGGACATGTATATATATACCTACTGTTTTTTTGTTTTGTTTTTTATATCTACGTATTTATTAACTAACACCTTGACGATACAAAAATATTCTTTTCTTCATTTTGAAACAAAACAAAACAAAAAAAAAAAAACAATATGTATAAAAGTCTCACGGCCGATCTCCGATTACTTGGAAGACGAGACTGCATCAGGACCGCGGTGACTGTATTGGACTTTTAGGTAGGTACGGGCGTAGGTATATCTTCGGTGATCTTATGTATAATGCATATACTGCAGGAACACATAAAAAGGTAAATTTTCAAAGTATCGAATTTAGGTAGGAGTATAAGTCTATATACCTTGTTACTACTCTTACCTCATTCTTTATTTACCTTTTTTTTTTTTTTTCTTTTTTTCTTTTATACATACCTCGATCGAAGTTGCGGCTACACGACGTATACGCTTTACAGAAACCTGCTCCACCAATTTCGTAAGAACGGTTACCTTTACTCGCCGGTCGGTTGAGTCGCTAAACTGTCACTAAAGAAGAGTTTATAATATCGACGTGTAAAGCTGTATTCTGTTATTTGAAAACCGTTTCTACCTGAACGGATGTAAATACATAAGCACACACACACATATATATATATATACGTACGGAATATAAAGGGTCGGATATTCTCTTTTTTCCACTCGACTATACGCCAATGCGTGCGAATAGACGCGTTTATATTCGCCCGTTTCTCGTAAATCTTCCCCGGTTCGAGAATTGCGTTACCATTTACCCGTGAACAGAGATTCCTTAAATCCACTATATACATACAAGAGGGGAATTCCTTGGCGAATAAAAAAAAAAAAAAACATAAAATGAGTGTCACATTGGCATAGAACGTCCTATATAAACTATTTATCTATATCGGTAATTCCGTGTCAATGATAAAGAAACGCGAATAGACCGAATTCGAATTGGCATAGAATATAAAATATATATATTCGTGTATCACTATTTTGTTGGAAATGTATTTACGCCAATGTATAACTAACGTCTGTCGACAATTTCTTCCGTTGCTTCTGCAGCGCAGCCTTCCATCGCGCGGTTCAAAGATGTAAACATCTACGGCGACAAGAAGTGATTACTGCTGATGTTGTTGGCTCTTGGTAGAGAGCGCTTACTTTCTCTCTCTCTCTCCTTTCATCTCTCGCTCTCGAATAGCTCGTGCTAGCCATAAGCCAGGCGATTAACGCGCGAGGCATGCGCAGTGAATAATTGTTCATTTGTACAAGAATCGAGTGCGACTGCGGTCAGCCCGCGTAAGAGCACGGCAGGGAGTGTGAAAGAGAAATAAAAATAGAGAAATACAAGAGAGCGCTGCAGGTGAGCGAAAGATGCTAAGGCATACAGTGCGCCGGCGCGTTGCAGACCGGATTTCGCGTTTCTTTATACGCCGTTGCATCGTATCCACACTTTCCATGCTCACCTAACATTAATTTTACGCCACCGCGCGTGTTTTATGGTCCACCATTAATTTTTACTTTTATTTCTTCTGTCTTTCTTTCTTTCTTTCTTTGTTTCTTACTCATCTTTTTCTTTTTTTTTTCTTATTCAATAAAAGAGACGTAGGCAACTGACTCGTATACCCCGAATCGCCGTCTCGTCGATCCCACGGTGACTTAATAACATACTTTATTACATTAGACTAATAGGGAACTGGCCAGCGTAAGTCACTAATTCGTTTTTTTTCTAACGTTGTATCTCTTATTTTTCTTTTCTTTGACTTTTCTATTTTTTCGTTTATTTAAAATTTGTTCTATTGGTAAGCGTGCTTCATCACGCACGCGCGTTTTTTTTTTATTGGCCTAAACCTTAGAGCCGATAAAGGCATACGTTAACCAAATAATTTTGGGTGTATAAATTATCATATAATCGGTATACGAGAGCTACAGCACAGATATTCCCAACCTATTAGACCAACCTCTATTTTATTTAGCCGATTAGATTGGTCAGGTTAAGGCACAGGCTGTGGTCGGTCGGGCTCATTGTTAGACCCAAAGCTTATAACGGACGAAGGTACCTATACGGTGCGTGTTTCGATCGGAAAGATTGATCATTGACAAATTTTTCATTCCTCGTATTATATATTTGTATCACAATAAATTGTATATAGACTTGTATCTCAACCTTGCAATACTAAGATTATATTCGGACTGATGTAAAAATAAAAGTATAACATATCCAATATCCATATTTATTTACATATGTATCGATATACTTTATATACCGTGACAATTTGAGGATGCGGAACGCCACGAATACCAACCCAAAACTCGTGAGCAGCAGTTTAGTAACTCACTAGATGTTTCTAGTAAAATCACTAGATTTTCAATGATCTTACAAGGACAATCTAGTAAGTTACTAAACTGCTGCTAACGAGTTTTGGGTTGGTATCCGTGGCGTTCCGCATCCTCAAATTATCACGGTATGTGTGAGATAAAAGTAGGCTAAATCTTATTAAAACCTACCACCTTCATATCTCTAATATATTGTTGAGATTATTTATTATTTGGGTTATCTTTGTTATACGAAAAAGTATAATTAATTATTATTTTTTGCAGAGTGGGTACTCTATTTCAAATGTTAAAGAAAAGAAGGTTTTGTATATAGGTTTTTTTTTCTTTATTTTTAAGGTGGTACGATCTATCCTCCCAGTACGTCAATTTTTTTTTTAGTGATTTTTCAATGGATACACATTGCAGGAAAAAAAAAATACCCATGTCATTTGGATAAATACATCGATTATATTTTTTTTTTTTAGCAATTGTTCCGGACAAATATGGCAACACGTACCTACGTATATAAATATCATAAGAAAATCTTTAGCGCGTCACTTTCCACGCTCACAAGTTTTAATAAACGTCAAAGTGCGGGAATACGACCGCCCTGCGGCTACCCTGTAATCGTACAGTATACGAAAGGCTAGAAAAATTCTTAGGTTATGGTCTGGTATACTTGGTAAGATATAAGGTAGGTCTATATATATATATAGACACATATACGTATAGGTATAGTTGTTCCACTATACGCTCCATGGGATATATGAACGTTAGCTTTTACCGTACCTATACTGCGGGCTACACCAAGAGAAGCTTATATGTAGTTTAGTTCAGTCGAAGTTGTTACGCTACAACGCTAAAGGAAACGCTCGTATAACTTTACACAATGTAATTACACAAAGCGGGCTTGTAATAACACAGTAAAATTGTAAAATCGATTTTACTTTTTTAACTTTTAGTTTTCTTTTATATTTCTTTCATATTTCTTCGTATAAAGATTACTACGACTGTCTCGACATTTACTGTACCTCTCTAAGATTACATAAACATATATTGACGGCAAGAAAAAAATTGGTATAACATCGCTAATACAGGATTAGACTTTCTTTCGACGGACGATATCCGATTTAATTAAACTCAATCTGCACCCTATAGATTCTAGGATCAAACGACTGCAATATTTTCGAGAAGTTATACCGTGAGGTTTCGTATAGATAGAGCTGGCCCAAGCTCGCAGTCGCTGATTCGTTCGAATATCACAAGGACTGCCAATATGTCAGACTTACCACGAATATCCCTAGAGTTCGTTTTATAGTTTTTCTTCTATTTGTTTTTGATTGTTGTCAAATACAAATGGCGGCAGACTGTGGCAAGAATAGGTTATGTTTGTTGTGAATCTAGTAGACGACAGAACTAGGGATATTACTGAAAAGTTGGTAGAGTTGCTAGCGCGATTCTGCTAAGTAACGATATGCGAATAACTCAGCGCCTGCGCGCTTGGAACCAGCTCTTTTTACGAAACCTCACGGTATAATCTACATATATAGGTATATACCTGCGGGTTAGCTATATCTTCAGTCGTACAAACTGAGGGTATACATGAATTATTTACGCGATCGTTTATATGTATAGTATAGGTATAAGATAAGGCAAGTATAACATTTCTGCATTGGTGTAGCAATACGGTTATAAAAATACTTTTATTTAGCTATATAATAGGGATAATTATCTTTAGTTTCTTACACGCTTGTTAACATTTCTTATACCTTTACAACCGCATATAGTTATAGTTGTACGACCATGTGCCGATTCTTGGTAATACCTACGTTATGTACTGGGCTTCTCACTCGCAAACAATTCTCTCTCTCTCTCTCTTTTCCTCTGTCTAACGCATCACCCCCCCTGTTATTTTTCACTTTGCAAATTTGTTCTTTTTCCCTATTGGTTCTTTTTTTTTTTGTTCTTCTTTTCTCTTCTTTCTCCCCAATATTCGAGGTTGATTAATTGTTCAACGTTTATTCAACGTTAATCATTTTCCCTTTTTCTTATTCATCCCCCTTTTTTTTTTTTTTCCTCCGCTATGTGCGGCACACATATGTACTACCAGTAGCACCATATCATCAACCGTAGTTATAGGTAGATACTGAAAATTTTACACACGTTTTTTGATGTTAATTAAAACAATTATGATATTTATTTAGCGATGTACCTATTATGTACCTATATTCAACCGAAAATTCATTCTTTCTCTGAAACTCGAGTATATACCTCTATATAAACCATGTATAGGTATACATTCAGTGATTATTATAAAATGAAATTGAATTCACGTGATTTACCTACTGCTGCATTAACACCAACGAATTTTATATACGAGATTCAGACTTTGAAGCACATATATATTATATACGTACAGGTATATAAAATAATTTGAAAATAATAATAATAATGATAATAATATTTCTACTCGAGATGATCCAATTCCAGATATGCTGGAAATCAAAGCATTTACATACGCAAAGATAGATAGAGATAGAAAAGTATTCCTAACCATCATATGCATATGACGTGAAGTAGGAAAGGTAGAATTCTTGCTGCGGATGAAGCGAATAAATAGAATCGTTAAATTCCACTGGGAGTCATCTCATACTGCACCGTATAACCGGTGGCAATGAGACATGCGGTTTCAAATCGTTTAACATCTAAACAAATACCTCGAATCTTATGTAAGAAATATAAAGCGAGGGAAAAAAATTTTGATTTGTATAGTATCGGCTGGTCGGAGAGAGTGGTAGAAAAAAAAGAAACAATATAAAAACATGAGAAAAAACAAAAAATATACTCGAACTCTGTGTTATATTTACGTGGGGGTTGGAGGAAAATTTGTAAATATAGGTACTAGCTATATCTGTAGGTGGCAAAGTGCGGGACACTTATCCGCCGGAGTTATACTTGGCGGTTTATTTTACCGATGACGAGGGTCCCTACAGATTAGAGTCAAATCAATATTGGGCAGCGGGGCGAGGCTTTTATCGGCTGAAAGAAATCCACCCCCTTTACACCACCCTTCATCTCTTTCCCTTTTCGCCCTCGGGGGTTCCGTACTCCACCACTCTCATTCCATAGCCTCAACAACGCGCTATGCCAAGCCGCCGCCGTTGCCGTTGCTGGCGCTCCTTCGCCGTTCGCTGTTCGCCGTAACCCTGCAGAAGAGAGATCTCCCCCACGTTCAGCCAACTCTACTGGACTTGTACCTTCTACGCTCCGCAGCTGAGGATTTACAGATTACGCGAGACTGGGGTTGGGTGAGTGAACGAGTGAGAGAGATAGATAGATAGATAGATAGATAGATAGATAGATAGAACGCGGAGGGTTAGGGATGGGAATGGGGAATGGGGGATGGGGATAGTGAAAGAGAGAAAGATAGAAATGGAGACAGAGACAGGGAATATACAGTATACCTATATACGTATAGTATGTTGCTGGTTCGTGGCAGCATGAGTTGGACGAGGAAGGGGCGACTCGACAAAGTCCGCGCGGACATGAAGCCAAAAGTTTGTTCGACGAATGAGAAACCTGGGATATATTGCTACGGTCCAATAGGGTAAGCGATAGCTTTCATACGGCGTTATTACACGTTTATTATCGCTTGAGAAAAGAAATGACTGTTTATAAATAATTAGAGAGGTTTTAATTAACTCTCGAGACGCTTGGCCCCGCGGCATTCCTCTTTTAATCACCCCGCACACCGCCCGTTTCTGTATACTATTTGTTAAACTAACCTATCGATCGGTATTAATCGTTAAGTCACCGTTCTAATTTTATCCCAACTACAGAGTAGGTACCTACATACTCCCTACTTTCTTACATTTACATACATCTATTTAGGTACATCGAATAGCTGTAACAACTATAAGATATGTTACACGTCGAAACGAAGCAACTAGTATTACAGCGCGTTTAGATTTGGAAATTATTCAACCTCTACGAAATATTGATCATATGAAATTTCTTCTTTTTTATTTTATCTGTTTTTTTCTTTTTTTTTATTACTGGAATGTTTTTCCTCTATGTGTGTAAGTTGTTAATTCACACGTGTTACGAAAACGGCTTTGTCATATCAGTATACCTAATATAAAGAACTATAAAAAGAAACAAAGCCTGAAGTCTGAAGTCTGAAGTCACGGTACGTTTAAAAAGTTTTGCGCATCGGTAGGTATATTTGCCAATATACGAATGATGGTTATAACTCAGTCGTAATGTAAATGGGGGTAAACTAAGAATATTCTCAGAGACCGGAGATAACATATTTTATTTTATTTTCTTCTTTTTTTCTGTTTTCAGTATCTTTGAGAAGATTGACTAACACCGTTTACATTCGAAATGGCACGTATTAGCGAGTTGTGACTAAGACGAAATACAAATGTTAATTAAGTATACAGAAACGTTCTCAAAAGCTTTATTAGGTGAATAACGTGTAATTGCTCAACGTTATACATTAAATTTATATCGTGGAAATTTTTACGTAGATAGAAAGAGATAGACGACACGTGTAACGACAACAACAACGAAAAGAAAGGACAAAAGAAGAGAGAGAGAAAAAAAAAAATAATAATTGGAATTCAATCGTTGCAGAGTAAAATTCTTCAAGATTTATCACTAACGTTGATTCAAACAAAAAAAAAAAAAAACGAAGAAGAAAGAAAAACATAATAATAAAATCGTCCGGGCCGAGTTGGTGCTACCCCGTACACGAGGGTGTATGTAGAAGTCTGCCAAAACCATCCCGCATCACTAATTGTTAAAAATTGGTTATCTATGCGACCACGCATTCGGCGTTTGCACGTTACTCTCTGCCCTCCCATTTCGCTTATCCATTTACCTCCGGAGTGCGTGATCGAACGGTAGGACACAACATGATAAAAAAAAAAAAAACAAAAAAAAAAAAAAAAGAAACACGGAATCGAGTTGGAAAGAGCCGAAAAAGAAAGAAAAAAAAAAAATGAATGCAAACAAACAAATAAATTAAAACAAGAGAGAAACGCTATCTTGATCAACTCTATAAATTTTTGATGACTTCGCGTTTCTCTCGACATTGTCGAGTGCGTGTGCAGGCTTATAAGGATAGGCACCAGTTGGCTTTGGTTGGCTTCAGTTGGCTTCAGTTGACTCCGTTTTACCATACTGGCAGTTGCCACCAGAAATCATTAGACATTCGATTGGCAAAGAGGAGTTACTTTTTTTTGTTTTCGTGTGTTTTCTTATGTTCGCAAAATGTATAAGTGGGTTTATGTTATGTGTACATACTACCTACCTACCTACCTACCTACCTATCTACCTACCAACCTCTTATACGTCTACCACTACCTCTTTCTACCTACCCGCGCGTGTATGAATTCCGTTTCCGGTTCGTCGATTCTTCGAAAGGATTTATTATTCTCTCAAGCATGAAACTGACTCGGGCGTGACTAAGGCCATCAACCAACATATTCCTATATTACTGACGAACTTTATTCGACCCACTCCTCTCGAGCCGCACTCAACTATACACGTCCACGGTTAAGCCGGATTGAAAATATACTTTTCTATTACGAGGCTCGGGGGTTAGACGAGGTCCTCTTGGCCGAGGCTGAGCCGAGCCGAGCCGAGCAGAGCAGAGCCGAGCCGGGCTGGGTTATACTATACCTTGGGTTAGATTATGGCGATAAACTGAGAATTTACGCGCCTCGACAAACTGTTCTCGAGGCCAACGCCGGAGATTCCACAAAGTCGCGGTCGTAAAACTGACGAATGAGAAATAAGAATGGAAATTTAGCCGAGAAAAGAATCTTGCCAACAAAATACGAGATTAATAAATTCCGAGTCTAATCAAATTATCTAATTCACTATAATTATATGATTTTGCTTCGGAACATAATACCTACACGTACCTACTCGCAATCTCAATGAGTTACTAAATTGAAACGATTTTTTTACTTTATCATCTAGCCTCAGGGATTTCCACGATGCGAACGAAGGGGAAAACCACCCTTGGGTTCTACGCTCTCGACCCTTCCTTAATTAAGAAGATGGAGAAGGGGCTACCGCTGCAGCACACTGTCCGTAGAAAAATACTTTCTTATATAGGTATAGAAAATTTCTGGAAATATTATATATTCAGGCACAGTTTTCTTGGCTGAGACAAAAATGTCATATACGAAATAAATAGTACTTTACTTTACTCAGTGTGATAATGGACGTTTTACCTACGCTTCCCATTTTCACACCTTATAAAAAAAAAAAGGAAAAGCTTCTTCTGATCTCGTGTGACTGCGCTCACACTCGTCGGAAAGAGTTTTACCGCACTCGTGTCGTAATGTACTGATTTCGATAGAAGAGCGCAAAGCAGCAATTCATGCACGAGTGCGAATGCCCGAACGAGCCCAAAGGTGAGCCGAAGGATTTTTCGCAACACATGCAACGTAAGGTCTTCCTCTGTGTGCCGTCTGCGGGCACGAAGGCAGGTTTCAGCGCACCAATACGGGAAAGTCTACTTTGGGTGCATGTAGACGATGCGCAAAGTAGAACTTTCGGTGCATGTGTTAAGAAAATAGATTTATGCATCGCGATCGGGTTTCAGATGGGTTCAGAATGGGGCTCGGGTTATATCGCATCGGGTACTGGATCCGTCCTTTACAAATAGACTAAAAATTACCTTGGCAGCGGGTGGTTCTTGTCTCTTGCGGTTTTTAACGCGGCAACTGTTTGTGAATATTGTATGCTTTGTAAATATTGTTACGTGTATGTTCTGCCTGTATATATATATATATATATGTGTATGCATACCTATCTACATCCACCTATGCCCAAGATCCAGGTAGGTATACTATATATATATGAATTACTTCTTCGAGTAAATGTTATCTTTGAAAATAAATGTACTTTACATAGCAGCATAGTGCGGTGGCCGCAGCCGCGTCCATCTGCTTCCGGAATACGATATAATAAGCTGGACCCGTAATCGTTTGCTGTTTATAATTGACAATAAATTGGTGAAAGACAATAAAATTGTTCGTTTAAAACAACGTCGTAGTTTTATGCGGTACATATCTGTATATATGTAACATTTTCAGATAAAATCTCTGTACCTAACATCATGAGATAAGATCAGCCTCTCGTCCAAGCCTTTATACAAGGATGAATAGGTACAATTGGTTCCAATTGCTTTTTATCAAAGCACCAACTTATTATTGGGGTCCAATTGTAACGGGAGACATTCGAATATAGGTACCCTATCTCCTTAAACGATCGACTCTTAATTTTAAACTAAATTTAAAACCTTCATTTATCAAGGATGTAATCAATCGCCACCTTCATCAGTGAAATAAAATAAAATAAAATAAAATAAAATGAAATATACATGATACGCATAATGGACTATATTATATCATATATTTGTAACACATAAATAAAAGCTAAAGACTCGGAAAAACCTTATCTGTCTGTCATCTCCCTCGAGTGGACGGACGATGAGATTGGCGAAGAGTAATGCGTCTCCAGTCCAGCTAATTGACACGTTCGACTGGCTTTTGCGTCCAATTTCCTCGAACTACCAAATAGCCCTTCCATTACGACAGTTCGCCGGAGCCGAGGCCGAGGGTATGGTATAGAGCTACGCGGCCCACGGGGATGGGGAAGGCTTTACAGAATTACTGGCCCGAATTGATATTATCTCCGGGATAATGTACCGTTGTCGCTTCACTTAGGTATACCCACACACAGGGTCAACCTTGTGCACACCGCATACGCATAGGTTCAGGGTAAAGGAAGCCAAAGAGGGAGCTGAAGAGAAGAGAAGAGACAAGTTTCTCCTCCTTTAGCAGCATAGCCTTTGATAAATAATTGTTCTCTGACTCATTGACGAAGTAATGAACGACGAAATTTGTAAAGAAAAAAAAAAAGAAAAAAGATGTAGGAAAACCCGGGGTAAAACCTTGGCAATAAGTAATATTTATTATTGTCCATCAAGTACAGGTATTGTTAGTTATTACTTATCATAACTTTATAGCATAATGTTGATTGCACACGGTGAGTCAAGTTCACTTGATTTATTTACGACGGTAAAATGATGTAGGTATTTGTTTTTAGAGTGATCATCCTCGGGGAGTATCTTCCCATACGATTCTGTTTCGTATAAATTATAGTTTTTATTCGCGGCGAAGTCCAGCTAACATCAAAAAAGTTACGGGAACAAAACCGGATATGGTCTTTGATTTTCACCATCGTCGATAAATCAACATCTATGTATATAGAAACACGTATTTTCATCTCAATAAATAAATCAAGTCAACTTGAATTATTACCGCTTACCCAATTTACACTATAAAGTAAAAATGATCGGCTAAAAATAAAGATAAACATCATAAACCCATAGGTAAAAATTGACAGAATATTAATAAAAAAAAAAATGCTTTCCAGAATGCGTTAGTGTTTTTCGATTTTCAAACATCGTCCGCGTGTGTATGACAGATACAAGCAGGGTGTACCGTTTTTCCTCGAAATTCAAGGAAATGCTTTTATTCATAAAATTCAAAGCACTTCGAAGACTTTTCGTTTTTTTTTTTTTCCCTTTCTCGATGTACTTTTTTCTTTTTTATATTTATTTCATTTTATTTTCTTCTCTAACCAATTTATTTTAAATGTATAAACTTTGACATTTGGTGAAACTGTTTTCTGGCAGAGTAAAAAGTTGTTTGGTTTGTTCGTATAACGTTTTTACAGCTCGTCAAATGTTGGGTGTACTATTTTACCCCGGTCCCCTCTCACCCCCACCCCCCTTATATATCTGTATAATAAAAACGAAATCCAGTCGGATATTATCTGTTTCCTATACCTATACCCGAAGACAATTCAAAACTTTACCATTACAGTTATTTTTGAGGAAGAAAATTTATTCCGTCGCGTCAGTGAAGTAAACAGGTAAGATATAAGATATAAGGTAGGTATTTTATACCTACCGATCTATAGACTTATAAATTTGATCGTTTACATATTCAGAGTTTGCGGTGACAGTAGGTATTTTGAAATCTTCTTTTTATTTTCTTCTTTTTTTTTTTCAACAAATATATGATAATACCTTGAACCGTATATCTACTATTTGATTGGATTCTGAATAAAGTAAGTATATTGCGACGATGATGTAGACTAAAAATAAATCGATAAATTTCACAGATCGATAGCTCAGATTGTTTCCGTAAAAAAGACCAACGACTTGTGGTTGAAACGAAAAACAAGTTCTATAAAACCGCGCGAATCTAGGATTCTATATTGTCGAAGTGAATTTTTGATTTTTAACTTAAAATCTATTACATCTTTTGAAATAAAATAAATCTTTCGATAAAATATGTTAAAAGAAAAAAAAAAACTACGAATGATTGCGCGATGATTTTCGGTAGTGAATCAATATTCAAATTCTAACGATAAGAGAGAGAGAAAGAGTGAGAGAGAGAGTGTTTTGGAAGGTGAGAGTTTAACTCCTGCTCGTAGCGCCATGTCGTAAAATAAAAATTTATACGAGCTATATCCGAGAAAAAAATTTCCATATAGTTATATAAGTCGTAGGTATGTACATATATATATAGAAAAGAAGTTTGTCCTTGTGTAAATCGTATACTTGCACATCAGTTGTCGATATCTTTGAACTGAACATGAGTAATATAGTGAAGTAACATCTACGTTAAGTTTTAAACTTAGTAAGTTAACTCTCCACACATGAATCGTAGGTATAGATTTAACAACATAAGATACATCGAAGCGCGACTCTTATTGCTAAAAAAAAAGTTGCCTCTGATGTTGTCCCAGATAAGTTAATTATTCAGAGGGTGCAGGTTAAGCACGGATACCTAACTACCTACCTACCTACCTACCTACCTACCTACCTACCTACCTTGTGCCGATATTGTTACAGGTCACGTGCGAAGGTGCAGGTGATAATAAAAAATAAAAAAAAAATAAAATAGGTTGAGAGGTGAGAGAAAAAAAGAATACGATAAAAATTCTCTCTTATGCGGACGCGGACGTTAAGAAGCTGGAAGCACTCTTTTCCCTTCATATATATATACACGGTGTATAGGTACGTACATACATGGGCTCAGGTCTAGCTCTTTGTTAGTAAAAGTATTTGAAAGCTAGTCACGAACTTGAGCGCACACAAGGTTTCGTTAGGTTGAAAATGGGCACTCGCTAGTTTTAAAACTACCTGCAGAGAAACAGCAAATAATTCAACCTGCTTCAGCTATACGCGGTATATTCTTAAAGTACTGCAGCTGCACCAGTCCGACGTTTGACTTGTTATGTAGGTAGATAGATATGTATGTAGTTTTCGTTGTCTACGTCGTCGTTGCGAACTAGAGGAGAGACACTCGTAACACGTAACATCTCACTTTCTCTAAACATGCTGTTGTAGAAACAACGGGGTTGAAATATATAACGAATAACGAGCCGAAAAGGGTGTTATTAACTACACTGAGTTAATCCTCGTTGTAAACCACCGCGCACCGCGCTATACCATCTCCGCGACTTAATAACCCCCTACTCATGGGATCAAGTATAGTTTTAGGGGAGGCTCACTTTGAGTTACAAATTAGGAGCTTAACCAGCTTCAAGATGCTCTTAGCAAAGTGGTGAAATAATGTTTCTGCATTATTTAATCGTTTCGGAATATCCTCATTCTCATAGATTAGCTATGTTTCTAATTTCATTTAATCGAGACAAATTATCTCAGAGTCATCATGTCCTACGTGAGCATCCAGAGGTGTGAATCGGAATTCTGATCATAGCATCTTCACATCGTATTAAAATTTTAAATTTCCATTCACAGCCTGAAAAGTCTGCTACAGGTCGAAACCAAAAACACGAAGCCTCTATGAATTCTAGGATCTAAAGGTCCAAACTAGAATTTCAAACATCTAGTTGCGGCCTAAACTTACATAACTCTTACTTTTAGGTGCAAATCAGAATTTCATTACATGCATAATCTAATTCTCAAATTCTAGTTTGCATTTCTGAGTCTCCTGCAGCTAAAACTTATGGAATAAAACTGAAATTCCTGTTCCGACTTGGGCAGCAAAGTCGTATAAATTTGTTTTTTTTCTTTTTCTTTTTTTTACCGAGTTCTGCAAAGCACGATATTAGGTGGGTAATAATCTAAGGGTCCATCTCGATTCTAGAGACTAAGATCTCGAGTGTAGCAAAGATGGCCAAAAGCGGTCGCGACCATTTCTTGTTGGCTTGTTTCTCTACATAGCCTCGAGGATACGGTTTGGTTCACCGGTCGATTCTCGTGCACCACTTCTGCTCTCTTCTTCCTTGAACGATTTATTGTCGGGCAGCTAGCTAGCGCTCAGCGGTTGGCCTCCTGTGTTTTTATCCTCGTAAAGACCTGGAAGATCGTCTTGGAGCGCCCCGGGGCATTCGTTCGACAACGACAGCCGCGTATACCCTGATCACCCTGCTCCTACGAGTACCTATACGTATTATAACAGCCGGCAAAGATCCCGTCGTGAAACCATCCTAGGTATTCGCTGACAATCTGTTCCTTTTGGAAACTAAAGGTCTAAACCTGGCACCGCGGTGGTACTTGTACACATTATAGCTTCAGGTATTATGTACACCGGCACCGGTACCCCTGCAGTACAGAGAAGCTACAGTTTTGCAAAAAGATAGTAGTTGGCGAAAAGGACGCGACAGGACTTTAGATGATTGAACTCACCTTCAACACTCCCAATTCAGTAGCTAACAACACCAAGACGAGGAATTCCAATTCACTGTAATCGTATTAGTGTCCCAAGAAAGTGGGACACTTAAAAGTTACATTCGCCGAATAACTTTCGAACGGGTTGACCGATTTTCACGAAATTTAGTACCCGAATACCTCAGATAATTTCTCGGACGGGTATTTAATTTCAGGAAAAATTTTCTCGTATTAGGAATCAGGATTTTCAAAGAAGTGTTGATGCCTTGACACAACTTTTGCACTACGGTAACTGATGAACCGATTTCTTTCTGAAGACAAATAATATGAATAATGCACTGAATGAAGGAATGGAATTCTGATATGACGACTAACTACTCAGGATTTAGCCCGGGGTAAAGTCGGTTTAGTGTTTTGATATGTGCGGTACCGCATATCATGCGGGGTTGCGGTTTTATCTATAAGCTTGGCACGCGAATATTTGTTTCCAAGATGTAGATATAAACTCAGCAAGGAATTTGCGATATTCTCGTAATACTTTAGAGTAATGCGTTTAAACGTCTCATTTCACTGTGGGCGGAATTTAAAAGCTACCTCTCTTCTCTCTCTGATCGTGACATACGTTTATAGCTCGCGAAACGATATATTGCTTTAGACTAGTAAACAGTTGAATTATATTCTCTAGATCGACTAGAGCTGTAGTGTAGGTGGATGTGTACACTTCAATGAATATTTATTATTACCTATAGGAAATTTTCGACAAATATTTGACTAAAAGTTTTCCTACTTCAAAGATTCAACGATTCTAAAATATATTTCTATATCATATATAATATGAGTCATGATTTCGAATCGTATTTATATACTTATATTCGTACGAATATTAAGAACTTTAACACAAATACGAGGTACGTACGAGGTGCAGTTCTAATTGTAATAAATACAATCTATGACCACCAGGACGAGTTTGAATATCAAATATTATGAAATGGTTAATCATCCCTTCTGTTAAATCAATAGAAACCACATTCGTATGAGAGCTAATGTAAGGACTATATCAATGTGTACACGAGACACGTAGGTGGTAAAACGGGATACATAAACCTAGCGAATAGCAATGTGCCACGACGATTTTCTTGCACCTCACCACCGGCAGGAAATGATGTCTACCTCGCGGTGAATAAAGCCGGGAGCTCGCCAAATGACCTATAGACCATCCTGGATGGAGAACTGGAGAATGCGGTCGGCCACGTACTATAATGGTGCGCTAGGTACTCAAGGTACACGGATATATGCATATAAATAGGCACATATACATTATACATGGATGTATACAGGAGCGAAGTACCAGAGGGAGAACATCCACTGTATATACCTACTGTGAGAGGAAAAAAAAAACTCCCCTAAAAGATAAGCCAGCCACAATCACGTCGTATACCTAAATACACGCCGGATTTTTATAGGCGTACTGCGCTAACAGGACTCTGGAAACTAATTATACAGATTTTTATAGATATGTATGCAGGTCAGGGTGTTCAAAAAAAAAAAAATCGGCTTATGGTATTTTCTACTTCTACTCTTTCTCTGAAGTGCCTATACGCTCTTTCCGAATCGCTGATGGACACTAGAAACACTGAGTAGCAATTTTCATATGTGACTCGGCCCAGTTTCTACAATTTCGACCCGCTACTTTTGATTTTCGTATCCCGTCTTCAGATTTTGACTTTATATCAGAAACGATTAAACGAAGAAGAAAAACCTTGTGATTGAATTTAAAAAAATTCGCATAGTGCGCAAAATGAACGAAAATCATGAGAGTAGAAATCGTCTGAAGAATAAACATTATTCATTCTGAATAAAAAGGTTTAACATTTCTATACATGCAGTAGGACAGTAGGATCCATCCATAAGGTGAAGGCTGCATCCTGATGGACTAGGCGAAACTCGTAGCTAGTCCCGAGTTTGAAATAAAATGCAAATTTGCGGAGCAAAGCGATATATACATATATACATACATATATACACATGTATAGTATAAGGCGCGGCGACATCGCGGGACTCCCTGTTATGAATATTTCAATTCCACGTCAAATTTGGTCTGGCAAGGCCGCTTGCCGACGACGGTACCGCATGTATCTATATACAGAATCCCTTTGCAGGCGTATCTAGGTGTATCGGTTTAAACGTACGAAACGGAGATACCTACCTTCGCGCCTCTATTGCATACGTAAAATATACAATACAATTTATATGGTAGGATATATGGTATAGATTCGTTTTCTAAGCTAGCGTTCTTCACTCACTGCACCCTTTTAGACCCGTAGCGACCCACAGCAAATAGCCCCAGCACCTCCTTCTTTTTTACATCTAAAATCCATTCATATATGTATATGCGTTCATATGAGATTAAAAATGCCTTTAGCTAGTGCGTGTGATGATTTAGAATCGGTCACCACAGATTATTTGTTCCTTTAATTTACACATACCGCGTTTTGTTTTTCGCGACTGCAATATTCAAGGCTTTGAAAAAAAAATTACGACGCAGTTTCGACTGATCATCGAGTCATTGACTTCTTGAGTGGATTGAGAAATTCTTTGGTGTGCAAGTTCAACGAATATTTAGAACGTGAATTGGATCGTTACGTATTACACGCACAGATGTACATATACATCTATATCATATCTATTTATTCATCGCATACTCCGTAGAGTCACGTGAGATAGTATACAGAGATTGTGCTTTTGAGATGCCAATCGGTATATCGACGTGTCGAGCATTTCTGAACAACTGCCAGATATCTCGACTTCTCCTCCTGCTGTTGCTGCTGCTGCTGCTGCTCCTGCTTCTCCTGCACAGTTACCATGGCGAACGGTTTCGGTAGTTTCATTGGTGCGTGTGCAGGCACAGACATCTGGGTTATATTATCCTCCGATCTGAAGTCCTCCCGCAGTTTCCTATACATACATATATATATACATATGGGGAATTCCACGTGAACTCGACCAACTTTTTTCCCTCACTATTTTTGATTCGCTTCATGATTTTTTATTCGATTCTACGATCTCGAAAAAGCACTGCTGAATTTTTTCAGATTTTTTCCTCCAATCGTTAATTTTCAATGATTATTCAAACCCATTTTGCAATAGGCATTTTTTAAAAATCTCAAAAAATTCTCAAAAATATTTTTTTTTATTTCGATCATTTTGATACCCCTCCCATGAAGGGATCGTTATTCCTTCTATTTTTCGGCACTTTTAACATTTTGATAAAACGAAACACCATGTTCCAACGTTTCGAAAATTCTTGAAAAATTACAGAAAATTCTGTGTTCAATTCTAAATGTTTTCGCGTGAGACCCACGATGAATATACGCGTGTTCGTCTATGCGGGTCACTCGTGGTTCACTCGATTCAGATCGACACAGATATTTGCATCTACGGCCTGATCTACGGTAATGCAAATATTTCTGTCGATCTGAATCGAGTAAACCACGAGTGACCCGCATATACGAAAACGCGTATATTCATCGTGGGTCTTACGCGAAAACATTTAGAATTGAACACAGAATTTTCTGTAATTTTTCAAGAATTTTCGAAACGTTGGAACATGGTGTTTCGTTTTATCAAAATGTTAAAAGTGCCGAAAAATAGAAGGAATAACGATCCCTTCATGGGAGGGGTATCAAAATGATCGAAATAAAAAAAAATATTTTTGAGAATTTTTTGAGATTTTTAAAAAATGCCTATTGCAAAATGGGTTTGAATAATCATTGAAAATTAACGATTGGAGGAAAAAATCTGAAAAAATTCAGCAGTGCTTTTTCGAGATCGTGGAATCGAATAAAAAATCATGAAGCGAATCAAAAATAGTGAGGGAAAAAAGTTGGTCGAGTTCACGTGGAATTCCCCATATATACCGTCGAGATTGGTTGAAATAAAATTGAAGATTCGCCATCCCCTGGGATAACCTAATATATGCTCCCCAACGAAGGTTGCAGCGATTCAGTTATTTCGTACACTATATATAGCCCGTATACGATATATACCTATAATTTCATATGCGCAGGAGACTACACCTTATTCTCAAATACACCGGCATATATATATCACACATACATTTACACCAAGGCACGTATGTACGTGGACGTATGTTATAACATGAGAAAAACAGCCGTTGACAATGGACAGGGAAGCCCCTCGCTCTACACCGTCATTAAACTCCTTCCGAACCTCCTCCCTCAGGGGATTTGCACATAAAATTACAGGTTGTATTAGAGCCATGCACGTATTGATGCACGTGTCTTCCGGTCACCTATAAGCTTGCCCCTCATAGCTTCGATGATGAGCTATAGGAGGAAATGAATGGCACAGGGTATATAAATGTGGGAGGTAGAGTCATCCGTATAAAGTAATATGTATTTTAGCGAGAAGGGATAGAGAGGGGTTGAGTTTCGCGTCGCGGTGGACTTACAAGGGCCGAATTTAAGGGCGCCATCAAATATAATTAGACCCTGGAGAGTGGCGGGCTGCAGAACCCTTGGGCAAAATAACCCCCTCACAAAATCAATTCCACCCCTGGTATAGCGGCTAGACCGTTCAACGCAGCGAAACGATACATCACGAATACAGCACAAGGCCCTTTCCACCCTCCCACGACCCTCGAGTCTGGTTATTGCCATTACAGGGACTCGTGGGTTACATCCATTGTTACATCGAGGAGGACCCTCGTGAACCTTAAGTACGTTACATTATGTACGAAGCATAACAAGGGCTGTTCAGAATTTATTTGCTGGGAAAAAAAAAAAGAAAGCGAGGAAAAAGAAAAGAAGAAGGAACAATAAAAAAAAAAAAAGAAAAAATTAATTTCCTACCACGGAACACCGCTTTTGAGCTTATGTACGGTTTATTGGTTCGTCAAGATCGTTCTACCCCGATATCCCAATGGTTTTTGAAATCATTTCACGGCGTACAATAATCTACATATTAATTTAGTACTGAATTATGCAGGACAGCGTGCGTTTACTAATATACCTACATACTTATTTATTCATTATAATATATACCTGTGTGCGAAGGAGGTAAAATTCTTTCTCCGCCACTCCTATACTCGTAAAACTTTGGCTGTTAGAGGTTTACGATCGCGTATACCTTCTATACCTCAGCGAAGATTTCGGTTGAGTTAATTGGAAGAATCGTTTAAGAATCTTTGGCGTGCTTTGGCAAAGTACAATTTGCAGTTGAAGACCTGTACGTTGCAGTGCCTAAGAAGTAACCACGTTACCTATCATCTTATAATTCTACCTACAGCTACAGCTAGTTTGAAAGGGAATTAGCTGTATGTGTGTGTATATTGCGAGGTGTATTCGAGGGGTTTGGGCTGGTTGGTTGGTTGGTTGGTTGGTTGGTTGGGTTGCTCGACATCGCCAGCCCTGCTTAATTAGGATTTAGTTGGATAGGGGTCGCTCGTTGCCCTCGAAGCCGGTCGTGGTGTTAACTGTGCAAGATTATACCTAGATAAACTAATTAGGTATCTAAGATCCGTGAATTTCCGCGCGACGAGCTATCCCATCCGAGTTAGTTTTAGTTAGTTAGACTCCATCTTACACCCCCCCTAATGACAAGTAGAAGATACCAGCCTCTCTACTTTACTCATTCAGAAAAGCTGGAGAAATACCACCAGGTCGAATTCTGACACGAAGTCATTTTCAACCAAGAAATTATAATTTATGATTCATTTATTGTCCACAAGGTTAGTCAGAAGTCTTATCAACAACTATACTACAGTTGTATAGATATAAAAAATAGTATGACTGAAATGATTCTGAAATTTCTTATCGAAAAAGCGGTGATTATTCTTTGGTCAGATTACAAGAATTATACTTTTTACGAAGTTAACCGCATATCATATCGTATCGCGAACATGACAATAGCCGCGAAATAATATCAGGGTAGGAATTTCCTGTATATATCTGTTCAAAGAACAACAACAAAAAATGTGAATATTTCTGAATTGTTTTCTTTTTTTTTTTTTTTTTCTTTTCTTTTATTTCTCTTCTCCCAAGATCAAAACCAACGCCGAGCTAGATAATGAAGCACGCTTGAGAGGGTGAGGAGATTTCTTTTTTTTGTTTTTTTTTTATTATAATACCAGCACAGTCATATCACACTGTAAATCTGAAAGGACGATGTTGTTATCCAAACGATTATTTCTCTAGCGGATGTTATTTTCTAAAATTGCGATAGCAGAAACTTTGTCTATAGGCACAATATTTTTCGTAGCAGTGTTACAATACTGTAGAAAAATAAATTGAAACGAAACGAAAAAAGAAGTAAACAAATATATTATTTTTTCTTTTCTTTACATCTGTATTCTGTATGTAACGTGTACGAAGCACTGGGTGAAAAATTTTTCTCAGCACAACTGCACTGGATCACAGAAACGTTACCATATTGGTGCAAGACCCCTGGAGACGAGGGGGTGGTAAATAAAATACGTACAAATTTTCTCCTCTATAGTTTTATACATGGGTATACTATGTATGTAAAATATACAACAATAGACGGTACATACGTAGGTAGGTAGGTAGGGCATGTATGTATGTGTGTATAGAACGGTGGTGGTTACGGCTGCTTCTCCAGCCTTGGGAAACCGCAGATGCCGCGCGCGGAAAATTGCGAAAAAAGAAAAGAAGAAAAAAAGAAAAGAAAAAAGAAAAAACACAGGAGAGGAAAAACTCGCCGCCTCGGTTTTTTTCCCTCTTTACCTCTACTTCCTTCTCTCTCTTACTCTCATACCCCCGACACGACTATTTCCTACTATTTTATCCTCTTTCGGCGTTATACTTCTCTTTGTGCGGGGGTGGGACTGGGTTTTGTCTTCTATAGCTCTGCGACGCCACCATCCCGTTGCTACTATATCAATCTCCTCGGCTCCGAGTTTCCTCCCCGGACTCTGGTAACCCCTCGTGAGCTCCGTGTTGCCACTTCATTACCTCGTGTACGGAGAGTGGTACAGTCCGTTTAGAAATCCTTCGTCTTTTTTTTTGTGTATAAAATTTTACATCCAATACATATAAAATGTAAATACACGCACTGTATATATTATATATATATATTATATACCTATGTATGAACGGAAGCGAAATTGATTCGCACGAGACGAGTAGAGGCGCGGTGGGGTGAGAGTTCGGTATATAGATACGTGGGTGTCGAACAAACGAGGTTCTAACATCCCTCGCCTCGACTAACGCTTCGCCCCGTGTTCGACGATCCGTTAATTACCCGGTAGCAAAGTGGCCGCTCTCTCGCAGCTCCATCGACAATTCAAGTCGCGTCGTTCGACCCTGCAGCAGCAGCAGCACCACCACCAGAACGAGGGACGTTCAAAGTTTAGTGCTATTGACGTAGCTCAACAAATCCACCACCGCGCCCTGTGGATGGTCGAACTTTTGTGTAGCGGAGCGTAAGGTCCGACGAACGGTCCCGGGTTCGGATAACTCGAACCCCAAGTCACCCCTCCGGGCACCCTTAGCCACATCCATATAATTAGACGATTTTTCTGAACGGGAAAACTCCACGTTTATTTATCCATAGATCAGGATGTCTCATACTATTCTGAAAGTCCATCAATGCGATTTTGAATTAACGGCTTCAAAACCATTCGGTCAACAACTTTGATGTAAAACTGCGTCTACGTTTTACAATTTTGGTACGGTATTCCGAATTCCTGTATTTCTACTTCAGATCCAGAATCAGCGACCCAAAGAACCCTTTCTGATTGAGATTCAGAAAGATCGGATGTGCAGGAAAACTGTGTACTTTGCAAAGTTGAATGAACATAGAAGAATGACTATCGCCACTTCTTTGTGGTAGAATTTGTTTGATGTTACAAAACTAACGTTTAGACTGATGGAAGTAGAAAAAACAAAAAAAAAGTCAATTTTATTTCAGACACCCTTTAATACACATTAGAAACTATCCGTGACCGTGCGGGCACTAATTGTAAGCAAAGAGTGAGCAGTAGCTTTGTGATGTCAGGATGAAGGAATATTGTACATACGGGTTGACATAGGCGTCGTGTATATATGTGTGATACATTTATATATATATATATATATATATATATACATATTTACGAATACGTGTGTACATCCGGAGATATACGGAATACGAAATGTAGGTGCTATACCCACTATACCGCTTTCAACAAGGGGTTAGTAAGCGGGGTAGAATCCTTTGAGACGTGAGAGCAGCAAGGACGGAGAGTGTTTCCTACCCGTTTGAGTATTTCCTATCCCTTGCCTCGCCTTTGAACCGCAAGCACGTAGCTTTAGTACCTAAATTCCACACCTATATATATATATATATATATATATATATAACGAACATATACGTGGTGAATGCGGAGGTGGAGGAGGAGGGTAAGGTTAGGTTAGGTGAGCTGGCGAAGTGAAATGACAACGATGCTTTTCGTAGAGAGTTTCGAGGTTGGTTCTACCTACGCCTTGAATAAAAATTGACCCTGCAGGTTATAGTTAACGGAGAACCACTGACTGGTACCAACCTTACAGATAGAAGAAATATTGGCCCGCATCTGGCGGTGAACGGACGGGATCGCAAGAAGGCGACCCTTTATCCCTTCCTACGCCCTCGATATATTGCTTAACTTATCAATTTCCGAGAACCCTCGTGGTAAAGCCGAACGGGTAACTCAAACCGCGTGAAATCAATCCGAGAATTTCGATTATTAAGTCAGATTGACCGTCGTTCAAAATTACATTGAAAATTTTCGAGAGCCAAGAGAGAGAGAGAGAGAGAGAAAGACAACGTGTCAATTTCGACGGAACAGGTGCTCGACGCTTCTGTGACAGCATGTTCGACGCGTTACACCGAGGGGAGTAGGGAGTAGGGAGTAGGTGGTAAAGGTCGGGGGTATGAGGGTGAGGGTACGCCAACATGGAATGGCGTGTTGAACATACACACGGTTAGCACGGCTGCTGGCACGGCGAGTAGGTACGGTAATGTTGCCCAGCCGGATGCTGGCAAGGGCTGGTAATAGCCCCCCGCCTTTCCCGCTCGGTACTCCCGTGGTAGAGCCAAACCCCTCGTGATTGTATCAACAGCCTCATCAGCCTCATCCCAGCACCCCGACGCCCTAACGCCCCAACGCACCGACACCCGGCCGCGGAATTTAACATTTACAATTTAACGTGTACACCGGTAGGCTCTCACCTTCAACCAGCTTCTGTAGGGTACAGCTGTATGCGTACACACGTTGTAACCACATCGTTTCTTCTTTAATCTGGGCCCTTTGGATCCAGGCATAGAAACTTTTCTCGTGTTTGAAAATCACCCATAAATGACTTTACCAATACTGTTAAATAATTTCTACTATGAGAGGTGATAGACCTATTCTTTCTAGAGCTTTCTAAAATTCGTAAGACTTATTTAAATAATACGAATTATCATGCGATTTTGATCAAATCATATGTACAGGTCCCTCTGCATGAAAGACCTCAGTTCGTTGACGTTGGATTATATTCATCCGCACACTGCAGTATAGGGTCCGAGTTATTAATTATTGGCAATTTCGAGATCAAGCCCATCATGGAACGTCAACCGTGACAGCTAATCGACGCCTGCAATGGCAGGTACCTACGTTTTGCATAATAAGTGTATACCCATCTATGTTATCGCTGAAGTTTCGATGATACGCCAATGTTATATATATATATATGACAATGATCGTTCGAAGGTTGGAATTGATTTTTACATCGACCAAAAGTCTCTTCTCATAATAGATGAAGACATGGGTAAGAAAGGCAGATAGCTGGGGAGTTAAATATTCGTTAAAACTGTCGTCTCTCGTCTCGGCTGGAGAGTTTCAAAAATTATATCTCGCTCTTATTTCTACCTCGAGGTAGGTACGAGGAACGTAAATTTAAATTAGCGTGCTTGGCAACGAAGGGTGTGCTCTCGAACGATGGCTGGTCGATAAGTTACCGTTCATATCTTTGCCACCTGACTTTTCCAGGGAAAATATTTCCCCGATTTCTTTTCACAAGAGTTACGCCCGACTATAGAACGGCGAATTTTTTGGCAGTGTTAGAATAACAGGCTAATAAATTGACTCTTGGATATCACCAGTCAATTCTATGAAACATACGTAAAAATCGACGTTTGATTATAGTATATGCGAGAATAAAGTTTGAATGAATACAGTATTTTGGTTATTTTACAAGTTTTTAACAATCATGAATAGGTATAAATTCACGATAGTAAAATGATGCGGAAAAAGGCAGAACTACGCCAATGTACGAGGTAGGAAATCTGCTGGAACTTATGTATCGCGTAGATTCATTGGATTCTATATCAAGAGGCAAACACGTGTTGAGAGCGTGTCTAACGCACGGAAATACAGACATCGAGCACAGCTAGTTCTTCTGAACATAAACCGAAGAACGCAAAGATCCATAAAACGTTCCTCTATATACACTATGATAGGTAAACGTATAAGATCGTTCATATGCTATCAATCGCATTGACGAAGGAAACACGGCTTGGCTGGTCATATCCTCAAGAACTTTACCCATATGGCGTAGGTAGTTATTTCTATATGAGGAATTTCACCGCGTGGGATTTTTTTTTAATCCCGCTTCGTTACAGCCGAGAATTTTCACTTATAATACCACAAGAGCTTCAAAATTATCGGGTATTTCCCGATAGGTTCGTTGCAAACAAATGAAGGAGTCAAGTTGTTCAGGTTAAAAAATCACGAGCGCGAAGCGCGAGTGATTTTTCTGAAAAACTTGACGACTTCGTTTGATTGCAGGGAACCTTGAGGGAAATACCCGATTAATTTTGAAGCTCGAGTGGTATTCGGGGGATTATTTTTTCATCCAAATTTCGGCCGATAGAATTGCACCATGAGACAAAATCCACAGTTAAAAATTAAAAATTCGGAAGTCACAGAATTATAATTCAACCTGTCAGTTTGACGTGTGGTTAATTTGACTGGATTATGTTTTGTTTTTTATATATAGCAACTACCAGAGAAAATAATCAAAAAATTATCAGTATAATACCATGTAGGTTGTACCACGTGACGTCGAATGGTGCAATTCTATTGGTCGATATTTGGGTCGGAAAAATAATCACCGTCACTCATTGCAACGTTATGCATACTAGAACATGCAATTCACGGTTGAGGATCATTTCTTTGCATTGTCGTAACTTCATTCATTCATTTATTTATTTATTTATTTATTTATTTATTCATTCATTTATTTATTTATGCTCAAGAATCCCCTAGCCATATTCGTTTCTTATATACTTTCGGTTCGACACTCAACCCGCAGTTTTATGTCTTGCCGTGCGTGTCGGTAACGCGTTGCTTAAAGAGCAGTGATTTCAATTTCACGCCGAGTAATTAGTTTGTGAAATAACAGCTTTTTTTCCCAACGCAGAATTGTCGTATACGATCTCAGTACATAAGTTGTTTAATCTATATAGTATGTACATGTTTTGGTTACGACTAAAATCTACCATAAATTTCTAATTTCAATTAATTTCTTCACACGTATTCTTGGCCGTTTCTCTGCAACTATACCTACATATAGATTCGACGAATTTGTGGCTTGGAAAATATCGAAAGAAACTAAAATCCGTAACGACAAGGAATTGTTTGGCCAATGTTTCTCTTCCGATCCCACTTTCGGAATCCCCTCGTGTCGTTTGGCATTTATTGTTCGTATTCGATTATTTGCTACTTCTTTTTTTTTTCTTTCTTTCTTTCTTTCTTTTATACCGAAAATAGGATGTTGTTTGTTCACGTTTCGGGTTTTAGTGAACGAGCACCACCGCGGTTTGAAAATAGATCAGTTTTCTCTTCCTGGTATAAAATTCAATCAAAGGATCCTGGGGTATAAAGAATTGCAATAAACGATGCTACCGCCATCACCGTCGACGCCGACTACGACTACGACGCCAACGACTTTGGATATATATCTCGCTCCTTCGTTCTTTTTATTGGCCATTAACCCTCGTTTTATGATTTGGTTTAGCGCCTTTATTTTCGCTGCTTTTTTTTTCCTCTCAAGCTCCCTTCCTGCAGCTATTCTCTCCCAGTATCTTACCGGGAAGAGGGTTCATCTATATACGCGACTATACCGTCTCGTTGCCTTGGTTGTAGTAGCATCTCGACGCCGTTACGTCCGACCCACCCTACAGCTCGAACTCCGGCCAGTTTCACAGTGCGAAATAAAACGGCGCTGCTGCACTTTGCCCTTATTACGCCCCGTTATTCATTCCGCCTTCTTTTATTTATTTCTTCGTTTATTTCAACGTTGTCTCGGCTTGGCTCTGCACAGCTCTATAGTATACATTCTTTTATCCACGGAAGCGAAAGAAGATTAAGTGAAAAGTTGCGCGCTAAGTACTTATACCGGGTAGTCGTACTCTACAGTTGGGATTAGCGCCAAAGGACCTGGTCTTGTATTTCGTATCGAGTCATGTTCTTCCCCCGCGATATAGTACGCAGGATTAAGTCAAAGCGATAAAATTACCCGCTCTTCTTTTCCTCATTTTTAATTTATTTATCGAGGTATTTTTATTTCGCGTGAAAATCGTATATTATATTGACAAATACTGTAGTACACAAGACTCGAATCGGTGCACTAGACCTTGAAAGTTGCAAATCATAGCCAAGTTGTTTTAGAATAAAAAAACGTAAGCACGTTTCAATTTCGCGTAATAATTTCGCGAAGGTAAATGACGATCGGTTATAGATCGCGTCACGTAACACCCTGTGGTCGTTAACAGAGACGCGGGATCGCCGTTGCTAAGCCTACAAACAGGCTTCGGCGGTTGTA
This sequence comes from Tenthredo notha, assembly GCA_914767705.2. Taxonomy (NCBI): domain Eukaryota; kingdom Metazoa; phylum Arthropoda; class Insecta; order Hymenoptera; family Tenthredinidae; genus Tenthredo; species Tenthredo notha. Next base: position 7,325,468 of record OU611908.1, read on the forward strand.
TAGACTGTTAAGTAACCTATATAGTACTGATATGTGTCTATACATGTTCAGAGTAATCGTGTATTGGCTTTCGAATTATATCATATACAGGGAGGGCAGAACTAAACGCGCGGCGTGGATAACGACTGCGGTAGATACTCGATATATACGAACATATCTATAGATGCCTTGGTAATGGAAATCACAACTTTGATGGGTGCAGCCTACTCTTCGTTGCGAAGTGCATACATATATACATATATATATATATATATATGTGTGTGTATGTGTATATGTATACCAAAGCCGATACGTATAACCGCGGTTATATTACAAGCTTGTTTGGTTCTGCCCCAGGGGTTCCGAGGCGTAGGACGAGGGTGGCGATAGGGGATTTCAGAGCCGATAGTTACCACAAATTGTGACGAATTTGCTACGCTTGCGAGCGCGTGCAGTTCGGTGCCTGTGTACCTCGATTGCGTGTCATTGTTATAACGGTAATTTAAACGTTGTAGTTTTTAGTATTCATACATGTAGGTCAGTTTATGGATTACAATTATAGAACGCTTTGTCGTTGTATTCATAACCAGAGTGGACTTATTTTATTTTATTTTTTTAATTTTTTTTTTACACAGTTATTATTACGGTTAGCTTGTATTGCATTGTTTAACCGTTGGGATGTGAACACTGGTGTTTTACCTACGTGTTTCAATTTTCCACTTTAGTAATTGATATACATTTTCTTTTTTTTAAACTTTCAAACGCCACCTGTATTTATTTTTTTAATTTTTTGTTGTTGTTATTTTTTCTCATCAAATCAATGCAAAGATATATTCTATTGACACCGTTTTTTATATCCTATTTAAAATCAGGGCAATTCGAGGTATAGAATCATGTATACACCCGATACGAGTTATAAATTTCATTATCTAGCTGATTGTTGGGTATAAGTTATATATGGGAAGTACAGGGTTGTGTTATAATACCTTATACTTATGTATCGTGACTGACGAGTTAGTTCCAGTAATCTATATAATGTGTGGATTATACTGAATATGGTATAAAATAATCATGTTAGGTATATAACTAATAATTGAACATCGTCGTGGTAGCCGAGATTTTTTTTAATGCGACGATATACCGAGTGGTTTGCGTAGGAATATACATATAACGAATAAATAATGACGTAAAGACCGACGTTGCGGAAAAAAAAAAAACGAAAAAAAAGAAAAAAAAATTAAGCCGATGTTTTGAAAACTTAACTACCTATGTAGGCTTTATTAATTAATTTTCCTCCATTTTCCGTCCACCCTCTCGTACTTTCGAGTAATTCCGGTGGCATTATTCCAGGCACGTCTGGCGGTGGCCGACTCACCCTCGCGCAACTCTCATCCCCATCGCCCACCTCAACCCCATGGCGCCCTAGCGAGGGTGTGTACCCTTGTTCGTCGTTTACTTTTTATCTTGGCGGCGGAAAACCCGCCCACTTTTCACTAACACTCGCTCGGTTCACGTAGTCCGCCTTTTCCTCTTCCTCTTCCTCTTCCTTTTCCTCTTCCTTTTCCTCTTTATACCTCTATACCAGCTCACTTCCTCATACCACGGTTCGACTGTTCTGTGTGCGAGTCCCATCTTTTCTCTCATTCCATTTCGCCCGACCTTTATTCCGCTAAAATCCGCCGGGATTTTGGAGATCGCACTCTCCTATGGGGATATTATCAGATTGCGCGGACTTTTTCTGCTTCTTCATTCCCGTATATAGAGAGGTATATAAATATGTGAGAGAATGGTCTACATATATGTATATATAGCTAGTACATATATATATATATATATATATACACCATACCATTTATACCGTAATGGGATTTTCTTTCGCAACGCATCTTTTGCAGTTACATTTCCACTCGTGTAACTAATAGCATAGGTTTACTTTTTCTATGGTGTATATATAAGTATATAAAAACTTTGATACATACATACGTATAATATCATCAGTAAAAAGGTATATATGCCTACTTTTGGTACATATAATTTACCAGGACGAAGGGGTGCGCCGAGCGGTTTCAACTGCCATCGACTACGAGCCCGACCCTGCTTCTCAATTTCAATCTCGTCGTTTTCACCCTCCGTCAAACTGTCCGAAGTAGGGTGCAGGAACAGTGAGCTTGTTGTACCCTTTTCAGGATTTTCAACGAAGCAATTTTCGATCGAAGCACAGGATCGAGTGGTTCCTACAGGAATTTTTGCAGAGGGCTTGTCCCCCATCTCCCAATCTCTACATCGACTATACTGCAGCTGACTGTGACTTCACCCTGCATACTTGGTTGTATGGTACGATAGGGGTTGGTCCAATAACGTGTACTTTTCATTTTTCACACCGGTTACCAAAAAAAAAAAAAAATCGGGTAACAAGTTGAATTATCGTATCTACTATTTTGACATCGCCTTTACCGCATTTTATTGTGACGCAGATATTGGAGTTCGAAGTAAAAAAGGATCCGAGTAGAAGTTGCGTCCGATATCTATATCGTCATACTCCATCGTAATGAGGAACAACCGAACAATATCCGATCTGGCTGGTCAGAGTTAAGCGGGGACTTAATCCTCCTCGATATAGTCGTTAATTTGATCAAAGCGAGCTTTGACGCGGGCAAACACGAAAACACGCGTACGCGGCCACAAGTGGCCTTCGTTACGTCATCGCTAATACCCTTTCGCTCCATGCTGCCGACGCCACCGACGCCGCAGTGCCAGCCGACCCGTATAGCCGTGTAACGCGTATTACCTCTCTCCCTCTGTCTCTTTCTCTCTCACTCACTCTCTATCTATCTATCTATCTATCTCTCTCTCTCGCTCCTGCTGAAACTTTCAGTAATTACTGTAATTAGTCCAATTAACAGACTCGCTTGAGCGCGCCCCCCCTCCTAAACCCCGCTTCATCTCTCGCCCTGACCTCGCGCCGGTACTCGGTGGCTACCACCCTACTGAACCCCACCGCATCCCATCGTTGAGGGATAAAGAGGGCTGGGGTAGAGTAAGAGAGAGAAAGAGAAACAGAGAGCAAGAGAGAGAGAGAGAGAGAGAGGGAGAAAACACTCGTCGACACGCCCGACAGAGAGCAGCGGTTCGTCGGAGCTCATCCGACGCGCCGTCAGGGTAAACGCGCTGAGGCTTCTCTCTTCCCCCTGAAACGGCGCGTTCTGCTACGCTACCACGCTTCCGTACACAGAGGAATCCGTCGACGAGAGAGAGACAGAGAGAGACAGAGAGAGAGTGGAAAGGAGGGAAAACGCCTCGGGTAGGAGTTACATCGCTCTTAACACCTTCTCCAACGGCGTAGCAGTCGAGGATTTAAACCGTAGCTGTAGGTATAATACGTGCACTTGTCGTATCCACACCTTGACGTACGTATACATATGTCTTGTAACTTCGGTAGAAATACGAGGTGTAGGTCTAGGTGTGAGTATGCACATGCACATATGCACTACGTGACGCGTTACGTGTTATCCGTTGATCTGTACATATAAGTTATACCTAGATATAACCTACTTTTCAGACGATATCATTATTTAGGTTTGAAGTAATATTCTATTTAGTCGTTGGTTGTTTTTCCTTTCACGCTTCATTACACCTTACATTTTTCACGTTACAAAAATCGATCGGTATATTATGAATTTCCAAATGTATAGTTTGATTTTTTTTTTTCAACCCTTAATTTTTTTTTTTTTCTCTGATCGTACTTCGCAGAACTTATCTGTAACACGTATATTGGAGTATAATGAGGCTATTTTTATAACGCAGAGGCTACCTCGTCGTATTATTTCATATTTTCAACAAATTAGCTCGATTATTGTATGCAGCATCTCGCTCAAGAAGCGAACCTTCGACATGGTTGAAAAATTGTCGAGATAGTTTCTGTCATAAGAATATCGGTGAACTTTTCTCATTCTTTGCGTTCTGAGATATATATTTATATATATAGATACAGGGTGAGTCTCTTCGAAGGTCTGAAATGGGTGGGACTTAGTTACGGCGAAGGTATAACGCATTCAGTCAATTAGGTAAACAATTATCTCGCTGAGGGATAGAGTAGCGATTCTTAATCACGAATCACGGCTGCAAGTAAATCCCACCCATTTTATACCATTGAAAAGACTCACCCTGTATATCTGTACCATGCATTACGTATTCTTCATTGCCTACGTAGTATAATAGTCAAGTGTAGCTTGGATCCAATATAGTTTCTCGTCTTTCTTCCTTCATGAAAAAAGAAAAGGAAAAAAAAAATATATATGAAATACAATAAAATAAGAATAAGTTCCGCTGTCGGTACCCACCCCTCAGCACAGTACACATCTAATATTTTAAAGATGTTGCTCGGCTCCCTCTTGCCGTCAGCCTCATTTGAAATTCTTTGAATACCCGTCCCGAGACGACGGCATAAGAAATCTGCAAGCCCCGGTCGTATATTTTAATCAGGATACACCCCCTCTGCCCCTGATCCGCCGACGCCACCACCTTAGCGTTCCTCAACCCTCCCTCGTACCCTGCACTCGACGGCGGAGGGACTTATAAAAGGGGAAGAAGAAGAAGAAAAAAGTAAAAAGAGAAAAGAAAAAAAAAAAACTCTACCCGGATGAAAAGAAGTGAATAACTCTGGGATAAAAGCCGAATAAATCTTTTTATTATCCCACCCCGTAGCCATCTCACCCTCAGCTACGACCTCCGTATACACGCCGCGTTTTCCACTGCGCTCGAAGTATCTATATATATTTTTTCTTTTTTTTTTTTTATATTTATATATATATATATACATGCGAAACGAGTTGTACTAGGTACAACTTTTATATTTATACTTATATACAGGTATAAATATATATATAAATATCGTTACATACATATATAAAAATCTTTAGGTAAATGTAAAGGAATTGAGAGTTGGATGTATTTCTTCCCTAGCGACTGCCTCGCCCCTCATTATTATTATTATTATTTTGTATTTTTTATGTTTCATTTTCCAGTTTTATCGAAATATCGATAGATACCTCTTACGTCGTTATTATTATTATTATTATTATTATTATTATTATACCGACTCTGTATATACGAGAGTTTTATCTGTCGACATACCTCTATAATACGTATATAGATGTATAGGTAGTGCAGATGTGGAATGGAATATTCGTATATCGATACCTTATTGTGTTTCAATAATATGACTCAGTTCTCTATTATATCTAGAGCCAGACCAACTGCGGCCCGCAATGTTTACCCCGATGTGGAGGTCTCCCCCCCACCCCCATCCCCATTATACTTATTGACATTATCATCACTGTTGCAAACGACTACGGTACTGGGTATATAATTGGATGACGTATACACGTATTAACAACCACCCTTTTGTTGGGGATTGGTTCAAGCAAATTAACATTCAATAATGGAATTGATATCAGGCGCAGAGGAAACTCTCTCTCTCTCCCTAGTACGTTAATTAACAGATATACAATTAACCGATTGGTCCCCGTGCGGATAAATGCAGTATTTCGTATAACCAAATTAATTTCAACTTATACATTGATGTTTTAGTTCGATACTCTTCTCTAACATAAATTTCTTTTCTCTTCACTTTTGCCAACGTAAAAACCCTATTGAATTTTGAAAATTTTTCACTTAAAATTCATTCGTCAATCTGTTGATCGATTTCTTAATGTTTAGAGTTGGGTTGAATAAAAGTTGAGGATATTTATTGTTCTGTGTACCTCATACTCGCTTAGCTATAGCGCGTGGTAATATTGGCACAGCGAATTACCGGCTGACATATTTCTGTGTTATGTTAACAATTCTTTCAATAATACCAAGGGGTCTGGGAGTCGTTCGTCTCGAATGGTATCGATATTACGGTCTCTGAGCTCTTGGACCAGCGGAAAAAGAAACGTTAGGTAGGTATTGCGGACACTATTTCTTCCGGGTGTCATACCTCCGCGTAGCGCACATTTCATTTAGCAAATTGGCAATAAATAGCGAGAACCCCTACCCCCCAATAAGAAACGAAGGAGTAGAAAGGACCCCTTCTCTTTCAACCCTCGAATCCCCAAACTCCCAAAGCCCCAGAGCTCCCTAGCTCGCATAATTCCCGAATTAAGTTCCACGAGGGACGACGACTGGGAAGTTACGAGAGTTTCGACGCAGCTAGGGGACTCAGCCTCGGGTGTCTCTGCACACACCTGCCAGCAGCGTTACCTTCACCCTTAGCAATCTCTCCCTAAACATATATGGAGACCGAAAACTCGGGCTGTACGGTTTCGACATAGAGAGAGAGATAGAGAGAGAAAGAGAGAGAATTATAGGAAAAGAGAGAAAATTAGAGGAAGTGAGAAAGAGAAAAGAGAGAGAGAGAGAAACCGAGTCGGTAGTTGCGGATGTGGTCGGTAGCACGCGATCGTCAAACGCGAAGCCATAAACGTAAACAAGGGCTGTTAGGTTAGGGCAGCCTCCGACTGAGCGCGTTCCTACAATCAGAGTTAAACATTTTGCACCCTTCGTAAGCGGTTCTCAACTATTGCAAACTTCTTAGTTTGTATAGAGAGATGCGAGATGTTTGAAAGATCGAATTCAGTGTTTTTCGAATAATGACAATAATTACCAAGATGAGAAAATAATCCATCAAAGTTATTAATATAAACGTGTTATATATATATATATGTATATATAAACGAGTGAAAATAATAATAATTAGAATGAAAACTAGACGAAGTATTTGTACAAAAGATAAAAAAAATTAAAAAAAAAAAAAGATAAGTAAATACCTACCTTCATATTTCCTCTGCGTACCGTTCACATCCACATATGTATATAGATATATAGATATATAATAAACGCAGCATCAATCTTGGAGCTTTGCAAGTTGAAGTGTGAAGTGTCATGCCTCAGCATCACAGCTCCAGCTTCACGGTCCCTCTCTTTCCATTTCCATTTCCATCTCAACCTCCACCTCCACCTCCACCTCTAACAGCACGAGATCAAAGAACGACTTCGCGTTCTGACTGCCGCGGGAGCAGCTAACAACGAGCACATATGCATGCGAACACAAGAGAGGCACGTCGCACTCAGACATAGAAGCTGGTGTAGGGCGCTGGTGTTCTGAAAAGTGAACTATGCGCCAGTGGTTCAGAACTGCACTCTCGTCGCTCGTCTTTCATTTTTTTTCTTTTTCTTCTTTTTCCTCTCTCTCTCCTTCTGTCTTTCTTTTGGTATTTTCTTCTTTTTATTATTTCTCTCTCGTCTCGATATATGCAGAGCGAACGACGGTACGAGGTATCCATACAGACGTATATACCTACGTATGAACGAACATATACATACCAACCTACCTTGGTGCAGAAACGTGCAACGAGCCGAACACGCGGCCTTTGAAATAGGTATTGCGTACCGGCGTTCTTTGTAGAAATCGCAAAAGCGTTGGAACACGCTCTAGAAGTTACTGAAAGATATCTACCTCGCGTTGGACAGATTTTACGTGGGCAATGCACCTCCGTATTATATATTTATAACATATATACTATATCTAAGTTGGTATATACTTTGATTTAAACACGAAACAAATCCCTATATATTTATATACCTCTATATATTATGTTTATAAATATAAGATATATTCATGTGTAAGTAAAGAATAAAAAGAAATAAGGTGCGATCATTTGTTGTTATATATCTATACCCCACTATACCCTCGCGGTATATTTAATGACGTCAGATGGTAGCTGGTGCTGGTGGCTTGGTGGCTGGTGGCTGGTGCTGCTGCCACGTTGGACTAGGGTTCGACGACCCAGATGGTTTCCCTCGTCTGCCAATTAGCGGTTTACAAACAGAAACTGAGATTAACACGAGACCGAAAGCAGCTAGCGTGTGTATTTGCGCTCTAACTTCTTAACGTTGTTTTCCTGTTTTCCACGAGTACCTATACCATTATACGGCTTTACCTGTGCCGTGAAATATTCACCTCTTTTTCAGAAAGCGAAAAATTTTACCCCAAGAATTCTTTCTCTTTTTTGTTTTTTTTTTCTTTTTTTGTTTCGAGTAAGAAATGAGAACCGTTGTTAATAAACATTTGCGGACCTGTTATCCGGCGAATCCTTTCATCGTGATAAACGAAAAAAAAAAAAAGAAAGAAAAAAAAAACGGCTGGGGTGGGAGAGGGAGAGGAAACACGAAACGTCGCGTTACTTATAGGGTGAGAAAGGGTGCCGGGGAGAAAAAGAGTTGTGTGCGCACAGAGTGCTAACCTCAATTATACGAAGGAGAGTTCGGCTTGACTTCAACACGCAACTAATTTGGGAGTAAAAATTAAAGGGTTAATCTGACCCCTTTTCTCGCATTTCCTATTTATCTCTTTTCGGTAATAAAAAAAAATAAAAAAATAATGGACTTTCGGAAGTTCGGGAATTCACGACACGACTATATCACACGCTTCGTATAATAATTATGTATATATATACCTTTATATATATGTATGTAGGTATATTAAAACCGCAACGAACGGTTAATAATCCTTCATTTGTTTTAAACTATCAAATCATTTTCTACTGCAAGGTAAAAAAAAAAAAAAGAAAAAACCTCGGGGTAAAACCGCAACTCTATTGTCGGACTTGCTGTTTTATTTATTTTCTTTTTCTTTTTTACTTCAATGATAATTAAACCCATGCATAATTTCACTCCGCGAGCGCGAAACCGCGGTATATAGTATATACCTAATGTATAACGATGTGTGTATGTATATGCCATCTAATGTATAACCTTATGTATAACAGTTATGTAAACGCGATGACGGTAGACATGTATGTATACATATATATGCATAATATGTATATATATATATACACTTATAACGTCTGAAAACTTGAACGAATAAGAAGAATAAGAAAAGGGGGATAAAGCTGAACCGAAGTAGAGACTAGACGGCGAACTGTCGGGCAGAATATAAAGCTTGGTACCATTCTTCATTCAAACTTTTATTCCCTTGGCTTATACTTGTTTTATTTTTACGTCGTCTTACATCGGACTCTCGTCGCTTCCAGTAAGGCTACCATTTTGAACTTTATACTGAAAGCCGCATGTTTATGAACGCGTACCAACTCTTACTTCGTAGACGTACATACGTATCTTATATAGGTATATCTCCTATACATAAAATATATCTACCCTTAGAAGTATAAGATATCACAGTGTTCCCATTTGCTAAGAGAGCATGCATCCATGTACTCTACGTACATAGGTCTATGTACACTTCGTATCTAGTAAGTATATATATAATAGCTAGTAGCTAAAGGGGTGGATATGTGTGCGAAGTGGTTCTTTGTCCAGAAGGGAGTCTACCGCTATTCAACTATCGACAAGCAAGCGATGTCTACAAAGTCATCCATCTGATATCTCGTATAGCTAAGAGATGCGGATATTCTAGAAATTTAGAATCAGGGGCCCTTGCGGGAACACAGAGTTTCGTGACCTTTTAGAAAGCCATAAAAACATGATTGAAAACATCAGAATATACATTTGTTCAGTGACTCAGGGGCCCTGAGCTTGTGCCCCACCTACCCTTATAGAAAATACGAAACTGGCTTTAATCTTTTATAATTTATTGATCCAACATCCACGATGCGATAGTTTTTTTTTTCATTTTAACCCCCGCATAGAAATAACACCCTAATATCGAAACTCTTGACTCTCGTAACTCGATACATTACGGGTGGGTATATGCGTTTGTGAGAGGGGTTTATATTTTGGGGGATCGTGCACGCGCCCATTTGCCTCCTTTACCCTGCGGGAATTTATTAGGCGATTAAATTGGTAATAAAGTAAATTTGACACCAGTTTATTTTTTCGGTTAGGATATAGTTTAGCGGTTAGAAGTTGTATTCTAAAGACTTGATGGTTGTTACGAGAGTCGAGTAAACTACACAACTACGTTAATATTAGATATATTCTCTACAATTCGTACAGTCTAAGGACACGTGCGCGTTTCTGTTTACACAGTCTTGAAAATGAAATACTTAATGCTACGGGGTTATAAAGCAAGCACAACAACCTCGCGTCGATCCATTAATATAAAAGTTAAGTCGGATCAAAGTTGGTCGAGTGGTTTCTTTAGTCAGGTGGCGCAAGCTTTTTTGCTCTCATACTCCCAAGGGGTTGCCGACCCCTGTCTCTCGTCACCGTATAATCCTCAACCCTTAAATATACCATGGCCATATACGACCCTCGGACCGTCGCGGTCATACCGGTGTGAAAAACTCTTTTCTTCCGCCTCCGGCAAGTGTGTTACACAACTTTTTAGATCATTTCAGGTAAGTAGGTATGCAGGTATATCATTTAGCTATAATGAAGAAGAAGAAGAAGAAGAATTCTTTTCTTTCTACATTCATACCTTTTTTTTTCTTCTATTTTTATATAGTCCGAGGGGTGAAATATTGATGGAAATTTTTGGCGAGAAAAAAAAAAAAAACATTCACATATCTGAAATAAAAATTCGTGTGATTATTACAAGGGCTGTTACAGGGTGTCAAAAAATAGCCTTCAACTTTTGACCCCTTATACAGTGACAACCACTGGCATAAGCCGCACTTAATTTGCGTTGCAAAATTTAGCTGCTTGCGGGGGAAGAAAGTATACCCTTTCCGCTTTTCGCTTGCTGCTTCTGCTGCTGCTGCTGCTGCTGCTGCAGGGCTCAAGGGTGGCGAGAGAAAAGTGTGCTTAAAATATTAACGCCCCCGGCGCTTGTGCAGGGGCAGTTGTGAGCGGAAGGAGTTTTCTCGTGGTATGAGGAGCTGGGTAGGTACTGGGAGGAGCTGTGATGGGGTATTTCTTTGTTCACCGGCGCTCCGGGACGGCCTAGGGCGCTCCGGGGCGCCGGGCAAACAACCTGCCAGGCAAAATAATGCATGAAATACGCACCGCAGTTGTTATACGAAATTTTACCCTCGCAAAGTTTTTTTTTTTTTTCCCCCATTTCAGTACTTTTTCTTTCTTTTTTTTCTTTCTTTTCTTTCTCTCTCTCTCTCTCTCTCTCTCTCTCTCTCTTTGCCCCTCGTAAAAAGTAAGTTAAAGTTTCGCCTGCTAATGAAAAACCTTAAATTTTACACAAGGCAATTGGCCCCCTTCGTTTCGACGTGGCTTCGAATTAGGACCCTAGGGAAACGGTGCAGTACCTAACATGTTACAGTACACCACATACTCTACATTTTTTCTTTTCTTTTTTTTTATCGATAGGTAAAACCCTAAATCTAGTCCACATAATATATTTAAACGAAAGTAAAAAATTTTCGCTATTTATTTTCAACCAACAAAACGATGCCGTCGAAAGAGAATTTATAGGTTAAAAAATAAACCGACTATTATAACGAGAGTGTCAAAACTTATTACACTTTATTAAGTGCGAGTACTCGCAATTAACGTGGTACTCGGCTGCAGAGTTTGTTCGTTGTTGTTTTTTTTTTCCCCATCTTTTTTTTTTTCTTTCCGTGAGATAAAGTAAACTCCTAAAATGGCGTCTGGACGGTGTCTCGTCTTTTTGTTTCATATATTTTTTATTTTTTATTTTTTATTTTTTGTCTTTTTTGTAACTGCCAGACCCGAAGCATCGTAGTTTCAGAGTTCGAACCGCTAAGTGGTACCTCGGATGCACCTGCAGCAACAGCGCCAAGAGGATTGGAAAGTTTTTATTGCTGTAGGTACGACGGTGCAAAACGGATCGAGAATTTCTTGACGGACGGTACATATATAGTATATACCTATAATATATATATACAGATATATATATATATATACTCCTTTGGGTCTCGTATCCCGTTATTACCCGATCGACGAGAAACTAGTAATATTATCGGCTGCAAGCCCTCTCTCGTGTATAGCAGATCGACAGAGAGAAATAGATATACGTACATAAATCCATACCTAGTATATATATATATATATATATATATATATATATATATGTATATACCTAAACGTGTGCAGCAACGAGAGATATTTTTCGCCGATAAAGGACATTTTTTTTTTTCTATCCTTTCGTATATAATGACTTTCAATAACAATCAACAAAAATAAAAAGAAACAAAATTTGTATTACTTATTTTAATCGCTGCTGCAGTAGGTTTGATGATTCTTTATTTAATTTACTCATATTACACAGCGATGTACCTATCTTTGCTTTCTCGGGATATTACTTGGATTTTTCTTCTTTTTTTTTTTTCTTTTTTTGCACTGACCGAATCAGCGTATACATTTACATAATTACACGGTTGTTATAAACACGGTTCCACCGCGCACACACACAAACACACACGAACACACACACACATAGGGTGTAATTAGTTTCGAAAAATAATTAACTCTTGACCATGTACAGATATAGGTATATAAATTCTCGATGTCCAGGTGTTTAGGTCACAAACTTCAATACTTCACGATATTTTATTTTCGTTGGATTTTTTTCGATTTTTTTTTTTTTTTTGTGTTAAATTTATTTTTTTCCAGGATACTAAAACTCCGACCTAGAGGGTCGTCGACACAACGTCGATCAACCTGTTTCCGTTAAGTCGAAGACAATTCCTCCTTTACTCATACCGTAGCTCTATTCCAAGAATCTTCGCTCCTTTTTATCGATCCCCAGGTGATCGTACGGGGGGACACCGAGCTGCAGAGTTAGAGGTATATAGGTTGTGCACAGGGTTGTGTATATAGCAGAGGAATAAAGTGTAGGTGAATGCTGTGTGACGGGGCAAGAAGAGAGTTGAGGTAAAGGAGGGTGAAAACACAACCACAAAGGGGCTGGCCTCGCTAAACATTGCGTGCGGGAGGATCGACGAGTCTCGGGGGTAGTCGGGAGTCGTGCGGACTCTGAACAGACCAACAGGGGAAGGCACGAAATATTTGAGTTGCTTGGCAAACACGTAAATGTAAACTTGGTGCTTACAGTGGCGTTTACTTTTCTCTCTACCGTCACAACCCCTCTCTGCTTCTGCCCCGGGGCTTTGAGCAAGGTATGGGTGCCGAGGTCGTGGCCGAGGGTAAGGGTGAGGGTGAGTCGACTAACCGTCGCGCAAATATTGACCTGGTGGGATATTGCTCCCAATCCTTGTTTGTCGTATCCTACGTGTGCAGTGTGCCGTTACACACACACACAAACACAGAAACATATATAAGCACATCTCTCCCTCTCTCTCTCTCTCTATCGCGTAATACAGTATAGATATGCGTATATATTAGAGTCGTCCTTAATTTGATCATTTTCGATTTTCAATGCTCCCATGGTCTAGGACGTCTCCAAATATATACAAAAAAAAAAAAATGCAGCTAGAATAGTTTTAGGTATTGCAAGGCAACTCTTTGTGTCTTCAGGGTTGAGGAAATGTATGCCAATTCCTAAACGCGTAATTATCCTCAACGGGATCAGCGGGGAGTTCGACTCTTAGATATAAGGATCAATAAGAACCTGCGATTTATTGAACCGATGTTCAAGTACCAGTTATATTGTATACCTACCTACCATACTTCAGTTACTAGACCGATTGATCCGTATCGACTTAGGCATGTGTCTGGGGTGTACGTTCTTATTTTTTTCCTTTTTCTTTTTTCTCATGACACTAGAAACTCGACGAATTGTTAAAAACCGTCTATGGACTGTATCGAACGGCTTGGGTATTATTTCTTTTCTTCTTTTCAATTCGTACCTACTACTCTCAAGTAAGATATTAGAAGTTGGTGTCTCCAACGATGTCAATAGAGGTTTTTGCTATATAATTGGAAATAAGAAAAAGAATATCAGTAAAGTCTGGTGAAACTTTAACAAGAAACTCGGTACACTTATACACGTATATAGATGATGCTTATGGTAAAACACAACTATAATGTAGAATCTGGAACTTTTTCTTGCTCCGAATCTCGATTTCCAAATTCTGTTACATTTGGAGAAAAAAAAAAGCTCGGGTTTCTCGATACGACGATAACAAATATGAATAAAAAAGGGACGAAGAGTTTGCGATGATAAGCCTCACACCCTCATGCGATATCAGAGGAAATTCTCACCCTGTAATAGTATGGTGTAAGGTCGTTTTTTCTATTCCAAATCCTTATGTCATGTATGTTTAGGATATTAACCAATATACTCATATACCTAGGTAAATATATGTTCGCTTTCGTATCTGATTGCGATTAAAAAGTTTGGCTTCCGGCGTGGTATATAATCGAGTATATTCGTCTTCGTTCATCCCTTATTTTTCCTCGTTCTCCGGAAGTCACGATGAAAACTTTGAAATATACGAAGAAGGTTTGCGGTTGTATGATGGCGTTAGCCTCTATTCTATAACACGAGGCAATGAACAACAGCCAGCTGTTGCAGGTGCACATTGTTGGTTCTTGGTGTTAGTTTTCGAATGGAAGGTTCCTTCGTAGGTTCGTATAACAGGCTGATGTTAATAAAACTTAAAAAGGAGTCAAAATTTTGTTTGAAAAAAACAAAAAAAAAATTATATAACGGTAACGAATGACACCGTGACTATGCGGTCGCAAAATCCTCTTCCGAGACTTCTCAGAATTCAACGTACCTATACCTAAAGCTACCGGGTCGATAATGCGTTATTAAAAGTTTCGAAAGCCTCGGAGTCTGTCGACAGGCAAATCCCAGGCTATAATCGTCCGAGGGTGATATTCACCCGGCTTTTCGCTACCGGGAAAAGTTTCAAACGACTCATTGTCTGCAGACTCGCGTCCTCGTCGAAGATGTAGGTATTGTATACGTATACATAGGCATACTATATATATATATAAATATATTGGTATGAAGCGCGTTGTTACTTCCTCTTGAACCTAGCGCGGAGAGGGTTCGTCAAAAAAAAGTTTCAAGAATACTGAATTACCTGAGTGGAACTGATCGCTCTTTCCACCGGGGGCGATAAGAAGAGTAGAACTTATCTTCGTTGGAATCGAAATGCTTCAAGCTTTGCCAGATGACGCTGTACGTCATCGAGGGCCATTTTAAAAAATCTATCTAAATTTTTTTTTTTTTTTTTATACAATTTTGTTACGCAGTATTCATCATCTAACCCTTATTTCATTCCCGGTTAGGTAGGTATATATATACCCCCACCCCTTCTTGTGACACCACGCCAAAGCTTCGACGATATTAATTAACGTTAGGTAACGACCTCGCAGCGCGGAAGGAACTGACTTAATCATTTTTCTTTTTCCTTTGTTTAAACTCGCAAGCTCTTATAAAGGGCGACTTAATTACTAGTCTTAAAATAACTTTTACTTTTTTACTTATTTTTTTTGTTTTTTTTTTTTCTTTTACCCTCGCGAATCGTCGAGTTAGGTGTCACTGTATATTTATAACGACTGTGCGACACCCCGAAAAAATCTATCAATTATTTTTCCTTTATATACAGACGAGCTCGAGGCGTTCGCATTTGCTCTGAAACCATGCTATATACTATATACCTATATTTATATATATATATATATATACACAGGTATGGCCATATACAGTTCATTAATACGAAATTATTGCAGTCGATTTGTTTGTTATTTGATTTCGAACGAGACCATTATTATCGCGATAGCTCAACGCGACCATTACTCCTGGGCACCGTGTCGTAGACAAAGTGGCGACATTCATCATAATTCCCGAACGAGTCGGACATCGTCGACCGACCCCTGGGACATCGTGTTTCCGCTGATTGCTTGCTGCCATCAGTACCCGGGCCAAATTACACCGTGTAGTTGAAACGCATAATCCATAATTGCTTCGCAGTAATGTACATATAGAGTATATATATATATATATATATAAGGTACACACATATATATATATATATATGTATATATCTATATATGGTATACCCACCGTAAAATTGAGTATGAGACGTCCTTACATTTGCCAGACATCGTCGGTCTGCAATTTCGCGGACTTATAAGACGGCTCAAAGTTGCTGACGAAGAGCCCCCCCCAAGCCTTGCGCCGCGCCACTGCAATGAAAAAGGCTTAAGGAAGAAGCGAGGAAGTTTCCTCGTCCGGAAACGCCAAAGTGTAAATTTTCTGCCTCGACTTGGTAAAGAAGATTATGCTAAAATTTTCTACAACTACTTAATTTACCTTATAATAATTATATATACGGATATCAGAATTGTAAGGCATTGAATTGTTTAAGGAAAAAGTAGGCTAATTCGTACCACAAGGTAAATAGGTAACTACCACCTTCATATCTCTGATACCATTGAATGACAGAAACACGAATTCATGTCTTGTGACAATCAAAAACTACGACGTTGAAAGCTACTGCAGGGAAAAACTTGTCACGAAGATATAGTAGTAATTTTCACTAGTTACACATACCTTAGATTACTATGTTCGTAAGAAGTCAAATGATCGATTGTATGAATAATTGTGTAAAAGTGTAATTTTCATACCCTGACGATTAGGTAATCAGCCAACTCTCCCATATATTGATTAACAAATCACATAATCAGACCAGTAGGCAAAATGCTCTAGTTTATCCCTAGCTTGTCAGCCACGTATAGAAACCACTAAAGATAACAGTGGATGCTTATTGCCGGCTGATATATATATATCTATATATATATTAGCTCTTCTGTGTTCCATGTCTGTGAACAACAGGTGTGCCTGAGCACCACTGCGGGCACTCCATTACGTTGGTTAGTCGGCCGCGGCTCAATTCTGGCTATGAGGCCAGAAGGCTATTCTGTGTAACCCCTCGTGGAAAGCCTCGGTGTATACCAACCTACTACTATGGTAGAGGTAGGTAGGTTGCAGTGCCGGTACCCGTACATCCTAACCCGGTCTTCCACACGATCCCCGAAAACCAGGAACGAGAGACCAGAGCCACGTAGCACTACACGTAATTAAATGGATAGTTTCCGCATTAGCCACGATTGGGTAATCCCTATTCTATCGATTATCGCTCATAGACCCCCACCGGCGTGACAACGGCTTCTCATCGCCTTATATCAACCTATACATAGGCATCGGTGTATATTCAAGAGTTTTATATCTATAGGTTAGGATAACCCCGGTTTATCACGCAACTTTTTGTATATATTTACTATTGCCTTATACCATCCGCCAATGTACACAGTCACATTATATATATATATATAGGGACCCGTAAATATTAATCAGGCAATCTTTTAGCGCCACCTATAAGGGTGCAGAGAGAAAGTGGGATACGATATCGACTCTAGGTCGTAAGTTTCATGCTGGAGGGTGGAGGACGAGAATTGGAAATTGAGGTAAACTTTTTCCCTCTTTATATGGTTGCAGGAGAATACGACGATTAGAAAATTGGTTTACTATACGCTTCGCGTTTACTATATGATAGCGCTTATATACCTATATACAGTATTACATACACACATACACATGTACAAATAATAAACTATCAGGTGAATATATCACTATAATTTTGCACCTGATTGATTACGTCGGTCAATCTGATAAACGCTTCGAATGAAAAGTGAAGAAAAAAAATTAAAAACCGTCGGTTAAACTTAACGGTCTTATAATTAATTTCAATTCAAATAGTTAAATCGATAATTGCAATACGTAGGTAGGTAGCTTAGCTAGCTATATAAAATATACATTGATCTTTTTATGACCAATAATTCACAAAACTATCAGCAGAATTTCTCATGCATATCTCCTCTATTATATATATATATTATATATACTATGGCAAATGACGCAAGGTATATATCTGTCACGCATTTATCTTTAATATTCATAAGAAACCATTTGGTATATAGTATAGTATATCACGTATAGATATTTTATTATCGGAATTTTTACCGCCTCTAATTTTTCTATCGTTCTAACACAACGACATATGTTTTCGTTCGCCTATTTAACAATATTTTAAGCTATAGATCTAATGATTCATTGAAATCTCGTTGAGTTATTCGCGTACACACACACACACGCGCGCATACGGCGTGTTAAAATTTCCGCGTTATCGCCACGAACGCAACAAACATCTCAGATACATCAAAGCGGTGCCTTGACTCGAGGGGTTCGCAACAGAGATCAACCTACGCCACTAATTAACCGGATGGTACTGAACACCGAACACGTATACATAATATAGACGAATGGTGAGTTTCGTGCGAAACAATTAATCAACGGGATAAGCCGCGTATACCAACTATCTCTACCTACGTATAAATTATATCCTCGTTCTCTCCTCATTGACATATAATAAACAACTTGGCTATTTGCGGAGGATTATATATATATATAACATCGTAATATATACCCATACATATATATATATATATATAGCTGCGAGAATAATCGACGAGTTATACATAACGCTGGCGATTGCGATAGTCTTTATGTCAACCGGATTACTTCTGGAATCACCTATAGACTACAAAATAGTATATTGTGATACAATACACAGTGCGCAAAGTATAGTATTCGAGATGTGCGCATGCGCGAGAAAATGACAAGTGCGTAAAGTAGAGTATTTGCGATATGCGCATGCGCTAACTCTTCTTTTCTCTAATCGGCGGTAATAATTAGGTACTTTACGCACGCTAAACGCAGATCTAGAAAATTAAACTTTCTAAGCAGGTTTTTAAAAATAATTCATTTCAATATTTCATTCTCTGATATCTGTACTGGTATGTACTACCTATTGTATTATATAGACCTTCATTCCGTTGAGCTTTTAAACTCGTTTATATTTTCAGAAGCAACCGATTACTCCGAGCTATAAGAGAGACGGTATTTTATTAACCTACTTGTCTCGACGGTGCCTTATAGTATCGAATTAAACGGCAAGTTAGGATGAAAGGGGTTCAAAAAGGTGGGCTTTTAGAAGCCTGTAGAGAAAGAGAGAGAGAGAGCGAAAGAGAAGGAGGAAGGGAAGGAGTTAGATGGCTGGTTTTACACCAACCGAATGCCAAGGAATAGCTCTTTAAGGGTTATAAGGGTTATAAGGGTCATAGAACTCGAGGACGGAATGAGTTCGTCTTAAATACTCCAGAGTAATAGGATTACCGAATTTGTCGAGTTATATCCCTCGCTGTACCTACCTACCTACCTGGGCAAAGTGATTACCTACGTATATTCATACCTAAGTTATTATTATTATTTCATTATTATTATTATTAACCGTGACGTAAACCGCGGGTTTTTGGTATCGTATTTGTTTAATCTTAAAATCTTTTTCGTAAAACGTCATATGGCGTTATAATTGATGAAAAATTTTTACTGTGTACCTATAATACGCCACGGCTCCCGAATTCGAAACGACGTACATTCCGCGACGTGATGAATAACCATGAATTTTATTAAAATACATAATACGTATAGGTAGGCATTGTATACCCATTAGGATTCTCGTATAACATACCTACTTGCACAAATTTTCGATTTTTTAAAACAAAAAATTATTCCTTACAATTTATGGAAACGCCGTTTAAGGTATTGGAATGAAAATTTATTAATACATACGTCAAATTCGCCATAAGTATATTTTATTTAAAGAAAAAAAAGAAAAACATGTCCACATAGTATAGCTACTTATATATACTTACTTATGGGTATACATAATTACATATACTTGAGCTTCCATAGCGCTGTTATACCTGTTATACCATAATTTGAAACGTTAAGTTATGCGAAGGAAATGGGAAAAGAAATTATTGCGAAAGTTTACAGCCTGTCACGGCTCGATACCTGTCGAGAACCGTGGTGGCACTGCGTTCCAAATTATACTTTTTAATTTGAGCACGCCCGCCCGAACGACCGGATGGGCGGTCTCGCGTGCTGCAGCGCCTACGTAATTCGCTCCGGAAAAATCAGCCGGGCAAAAAAATTTCAGACTTGGTCGGGTCTCTTTGTCCTTTTTTTTTCTTTTCTTTTCTTCCTTTCTGTTTTTTTTTTTTCTTTCTTTTTTTCATCTCTTCTTTCTTTATTCCTCTCAAACTCTACATTATAATCTCTTTTCGTCGTCTCAGTCACTTAACGGTTGAAAACCAAATGACGCATTACGTACCTTCATTTAGATTCTATGTATAGTTTATGAACATTGCATACAATAAAAGATATTTCTTTGTACCACGATCCATTAGGCACGAGGAATGAAATTTCAAGGTAGGTTATTAGTATATTCCGATATTTTACAGCCCGATAATCACACCCATTATACACGTATATGAAAGAAAATAAACGGTGCGCGTTAAAAAAAAAGTAGCGTGAAGAAAAGAAAAAAGATAAAAGAAAGAAAAAAAAAAGGAGGGCAACTTATTACGAGAATGTAATTGTGTCGATCGGAGATAACCCGCGGGTAACCGACTCAACCCAAAGTGACCTTTGAGCTTTTTTAATTGCGGCTGGCTATGAATCAAGAATATTTATGTCGCTTATCGCGCGGCTTTAATATACGCATAATTATGGAATATAGTATACGTATGTATGTATATAATATATATATATATATATATGTATACTTACTTATATAGGTACGTGTATCGCTATTTCTTCGATTATTTTTCTTATTAATTAGAGTCGTAATAATAACAAGAAATTTACACTCGTATGATATATTTTATTAGAAATTTAACGGGCAAATAATTTGTCCCAAAGTCCACTGCGTAAATACGTATAGTATATATATATATATATCGGGTATAGGTAAAATCTGTACCATCAATAATACCCTATATATATATATATATATATGCCGGGTTATTTGCGTGTGACAATAGACAACTGGGCAACAATAATGTTTCCTGAATCGCGCCCTGTGCAGTTATGTATATCTAGGTATCGGTAAGCCCATCGCGTGTCAATATATGCATTTCCACATCGCTATATATGTATATGTATATATATATATATATAGCAAAGCTGTACGAATTAATGAAATTTGACTGGAAATTAACCATCGGCGTGTCACGGCTTTGCGAATGCACATATACCTACCCATATACATATCCATGTAGATATGTATTTACACTGCACCTACACTTTCGTGTATTATGAATATCCACGTGCGTAGACGTGCTCGGATGTAGGTATAAACCTATATATAGATACACATGGGCGATCTCTGCCTGGCATCATCGGTAAAATAACGTGCAACTGTTTCGTGATAACGATGAGTTAGTGTCGCGACTCGCTTATATAGGTACGTGTACATCACTTTCTCTCTCTCTCTCTCTCTCTCTCTCTCTCTTACTCGATGTCCATATAACGCGCTTGCGATATGAGCCCATGCGATGCCGGTCAGATAGCGCACCCCGTTGTGCCGCGCGTGCTGTTCTCTATCACCCTGATGATATACCTACACGCACGCCTTTAATAACTAGAGGTAAACGTGTACACGTCCCGATATACCTAATACCTATTCACTTGTGTTTATATAGATCTCGTAGGTATAGGATGTACATACGTACCTGCCTATATATATATATATGTGGGGAAGTGACGCAAAGGCAATACAAATCATATATATATATCTATATGTATATGTATATAATATAATATACTGTTACTTTCATAGATGCATAGAGGGTTGCGCGTGTTTACTTGAAATGTCGCCGCATGTTCTGCGTCGCTATAGCAAGGGAGGATTTACGGGGTTTTGGGAAGGGGGTGTATCGCCTAGATGCGCATGAGGGCTGTATAACCAGTATATATACTCCAACCGTGGAGAAAGAGAGAACGCGTATCCTAATCGCAATCGTATATATATATATATATATACCTACCTACTTTCTATATATATATATATAGGAAGCCAATCTGTTCCCCGCGGGAACAGCGGCACTTAACGGTTATTAAGTCGAGGCTCGCGGTGCAGGCGAGCTCTATACGTATACCTACCTACTCGTGGAATTCAGTAATTTTCAGTAATTTCTCGGCGCCAACTGATTACAAGCCGGCCAGGCAGAACTTAGAGCAAGTCTTGTTTCGTGTTTTTACCCCCGTCTCGTCGTTTATACTGTGTATATAGGTATACACATATATATATATATATATATATTTACAACAAGTATAAGTATATGTATATATGTACATTGTACATCTACACACCACCCTTGTAGCCAACCCTATACTATATACCTACCTATACCTACATATATACATGCTGAATGTTTTATTATGCAAAAGCTTTCGCCCAACGGTTGAGCCGTTCTGTCTCTGACGGGTACCTACCCACCACCAAGGGGTTGGGGCGGGGGTGCCGTGAATCACGTAAATACGGGCAGCCATTTTGCGATAAACTTTTTTTTCGGGTGCTTTCCGGGAGAAAAAGTTGGGACATGCATGCTCGTGGTAGTGATGGTGGTGGTGGTGGTGGTGGTGGTGACGGTGGTAGCGGCGCGGTTGCGAGGGTATGAGAACTTGGAGGTCGCGGTGAAAGGGAGCGAGACGAAGTGCCGGGTACGGGGGGGTAAAGGGAATGGGTAAAGGAAGAGTGCGAAGGAGGACGTAGAATCAGGGAATAAGGGGTGAGGCGAGGAGTAACGGGGTGCACTATGATCCCAACGCGAAGAGGCTTCGCTGATGCATGGAGTGGGGAAAAAAAACTGTGCGGTAGGGATGCGAGAGAAGCTATACCTACGATATACGGGGATGGAGAACTGAGAGAGCCGGGTGCACGGGAGAGGGACAGACAATTAATCTCCCATAGGGATGTCAGCGGTTCTCATATACCCGCGACGAGAGGGCGAGAGGACGAGAGCCTGTGTACCTACCTACCTATACCTACTTCTTATTCATTTTTATTATTTTAAATTCCCGTCACCCCATCGCCGAGAAAAGCCGCGCCAGATGGCTGCGCGGGTAGAGAGACTCTCAACGGCGCTCTGGCTATATCTACCTACTATATACCCACAGCTATACTATAGGAGTTTACCTCGAGCGAGGCTTTGCGCCGCCACACCCTATAACCTGGAAGCTATACAGCCGTACGAACTGTGCAGCGAGAATGAGCCACGAATTTTGGTACACACAAGAGTATATAGTGCCTTATACGCGTAGGTATCCTATAAGTTATAAACGCGCTGTCCTGTCCGACCGAGCCCGAAGCAATTACCGCCGCGGAACCTCTCGCCGAGCGTACCTAATGGAACCATTAGCGTACGGGCGATAAAGTATCGATTATAGGCGGAGAGGAGAAGACGATCTAAAACCCGAGCGAGAGTTGGACGCCTTAGAATCAATGCCTTACATTATAATTGACGCGGCTGGATGTTAGGCCGGGTTAAATCTGCATGTGTTATTTTTTTATTTTTTTCCCCCCTTTCCTGTTTTGGTTTTTTGTTTACGTCAGGAGTTGAAAGAAATGCGGTATCCGAGAACGTGGGGTAACCCTTCCTCGCACCTAGCGACCATTCGTTACAATATAAGTCGTATTATTATGAACTGGAATTACCTAATTTAACCGGGACTCGCGCGTATACGTGCTACGTTGTGTTACGACTAAACCGTCCCGGACTTGGGCCATTCCGGTTCTATGCCTCTGGCTAAACCACCCCATTTGGGCGTTTTCCAGCCCGACGACCTTACCCGGGGTAAATATATCCCTCCTTGTGAGTTCCCGTTTGAATCCGCGCGGAGTTTGTTCCAGACTCTACCAACGGAAACTCTCGGAATAGACACTTGACCAATCAGGTAACAGCCTCGCCGGGTGAAACGCCTCGTTCGAGGCTAGGTGACGTATTTTTGAAAAAGGACCAATGCCAACGCGTTCTCGTCGAATCCCGCGTCAGCTCCGGTATCGTCGTTGAGTCGCACAGCTAGTGACAGCTACTCGTTAACTCCGCGCGGACTCGGTTCTCCATTTGGCGTCGTGCGGTCGACGTTTTGCCCGCCGAGAAACTATTGGCCTTACATGCTTGTGGATGAGAGGAGCTGGCGGCTGAAGGGACGCGGGGCTATACGGGGCTATGGAATATAATGCTAAGGGTTCAGACGCTCGTCAGAGGCGAAGCTTTTTTTTCAGGCCTACCAGCGACAGTCGAGCTTGTACCATTACATACGGTAAACTTGGGCGTCATATGTTCGAGCGTACGGACAACCGAGCACTCCCGAGGTGGCCGAGACGTTCCACGATATAATACTCGCTGCTTGTCGTCGTCTCTTCCCTATCCCCCCCCTTCCCTCTTTACTGCATTCGAGGTTACTCGGTTCGTTGGACCTTTTTTACGCGCCCCTGCAGCCGATACCAATTATTAAAATACACCCGGTTTTATCGCTCGGTATATGCCCAGGGAAGCGTTTCAGTTTCGAGCTACCGCTGCTGCTGCTGCTGCTGCTGCTGCAGCTACGGTCGTTATCTTCGACGCGTCTCGCCTGTACCGATACCTGATATATATTTGCTTTCTATCCAATTCAGGAACATGGGATGCGCGTACATAGCGCGAACGTTCAAAATCTACCGTCATCATTTTATCGCCGATTGTTTCCGCTCGTATGGCAACTATACGCCGCTGCTAGGCTCGAGTCCCGCGACCGATTACCGATTTCGCGCCTCGACGATTTCGTATATGACTTTTCGACAATCCATTAGTCGCTCGTCACGAATCACCGCAACCCACTACAGATATATATATATGTATATACACATATAGGTACTATACAAGAAATTCTTACTCCTGGCTAGGGCAAGACTAATTCGCGTATAAAACAAGCAGTTTATACCGTGATCCATGGTCTCGAATAATTATAGATTATTGCCGTCATCGTGCGGTCGACCGTGCTGCTGTTCGGAGGGTTGAGATGTGGTCGGATATAATAATCGCCGACAACGACGACGACGACGACGACGACGACGAAGTGTACTATCGTTGGGAGGAACAAAAAAATTCTTTGTTCTTTCTATACCAGGGTGCGTAGTAGTATAGCCCGCAGGATTGTGAACGACGGGTATATCTCCCTCGGTCTCGATCTTCCTCGCGCAGCATTCCCATTTTTCCCCCTCGAGGGACAGTCGAGTCAACGATTCGTAGCAAACGGACGATTAGACGCAAATGGAATCGTTATATACTTGGGGAAAAAGAAGTTTCGAAGTTTTTCTCTTTCTCTTTCTCTCTCTCTCTCTATCTCTATCCATCTCTACTTCTCAGCGGGGGCAAATAATAAGTAACCTCTGACGGAGGAGAAATGAAACGAAATGAGTTTAAAAATAAAATGAAAAAAGTAAAAGAAAAATGAAAAAAAAATAAGAAAATAAAAATAAAAAAAATAAATAAACTAAAGCGTTTATATACTTTTCGTTTTATATATTCTTAAATCTATACATACATGTATATATATATATATATAGGTATCTACATATATACAACGTACATATATAATACGTATAAGCTTGTAATTGTGTGTTACGAACTAACACCACTCGAGCACGACGTTCAAACAGTGGTTTTTTTCTTCTTTTTCAGTATATAGTAAACACTGGTTTCGAACGATGTTATACTCGCTGCAGTAGGTAGTCGCCGCAGAAATCCTAACTGGCTACTGGTTTTCATCCGTTTCGTTTCCCCAGCAAAACTTATTTCTTGACCGAGGTATTGCAAGTCCCACAGCTTCGTCAACGTGTTTCAATCGTTTTTATTTCTTTTTTTTTTTATTTCGGGTGTAATTTCACTTCTCAAATAAACGAACGGAAATTATCACCGGAATAAAAAAATATATATATATATATATATGTGTGTATATAGAGAGCGATAAATTATTTATATTATGCATATACACCGCATATATATACGTTGGAAACCCGCGATTAAGACAACAAACAGCATGGGCAATGCCGATCACAAGACAGCTGCTCAAAATTACGATATTTTACGATCGAATTTTTCATTATCCAAATATACTGTCATTTCTTTTTTAGAAAACTTCAGCTCGTAATTCAACCTCTTGCGAATAATGCAATATGCATAATATGTACCCCTCAATGATTCATTCAATATCGTGTTCTATATCGTATCTATACAGTCCAGCAATAAGTAAAATATGCATTTTAATGAATGAAAACATTTGAAGATATAATTAAGGATCATTATCGTATATCATTCTAATAAATCTTATACTCGCATGATCTATTGATTTTCATATTTGGTCCAACTATATGTTGCAAACATTGAAACAACAATTGATTTGACTCATATATATGTATACAGATATAACTTCTTGTATTTCGCCACTCTCTATAATCGATATAGCTTATCATTAATGGTTAAAACTGGCAGGGCAGGGCGATATCTTGTCCGGAATGTCGACACAGGTACATATTCTATTCTCTTGGTCTATGCCAGGAGTAAGGTCCCGTGGGCGATACCCTGTGTTAAACGGAGTTTGGACTACAGTTTGTTCAATATACATATATACAATATACATATGTACAAAGATATACCTACCGTAGTCAAACTGTGTAGGTCGTGTTTCGATATATTTAACTATAGCCCAATAGTTTCTCTCCGATCGGCCTTGAATTTAACCAAACGTAGCTGGTCTCGACGGCTGTGGCAGTTACGACGAGGACGCGGTAGATTAGTATGCATGTAAATCTACCGTATAGAATCGGAAGCGTAGTTGTGTTGGCCGAGCGTCACCCAAGCTTTGATCTTTTTCCCTTTTTCTCCTCCTTTTTATTTTATTTTTTTTTATCTCTTTCTCTATACTTTATTTTAAACGCAAACCCGTGTTTCACGAGCCCGAACGAACGAACTAACGCAACGGTAGCCGTGCTCGACGAGGGACGAGAATCTCTCATGGGACCCAGAGTCCTCGACGAGTTGGTCTTTTTAGGCCCTATACGGCGGAAGCCCTCCGTATACTACACTGCGGGAACTGCTGATCCTCGGCGAAAACTTTGTTTTGACATATATAGACGTGGGCAATACGACGAGGAGGACTCATCCGCAAATATAACAACTTTTCCATATTATAAAGTGAATATATATAGCTACGTGTATGTATATTATATATATAAACCTCTGGCATATAGTCTGTAGCCTGCAGTATAGAGTGCCGCTTTGCGTGATATACACCAAGATACAACGGATATTAGGAACGGGGTATTCCCCGGAGGGCATTATATAGACAGAGGGAAGTTCGTTCATCGCAGTATAATATAGTGAAACTTTAATTGTCGGTAAACTCCTGTAATTTTCAAACCCCTAATCATCCGGGCTGTTATATAGTTTTCTATTTAATCTTCGGTACCTATATATATATATATATATATTATAACGACGAGCTGCATCCGCAACACGCAGCGAGATAACCCGCATCAGTATGAGCAGTATCAAAAGAAGAAGACAGACTCTCTCGGGCTAGCCGCCAAATATATATATAATAAATATACATATATATATATATATACATTTGTGTATCGTTTTCTGCACAATGAACCGACTAGCTCGAGAGAACGTGAATGGGATGACGTCAGGAGCAGGCAGCCTCAGTTGCGTTTCATTCTAATCTAATCTGTCAGAACATCGGCACTAGGCGCGGTCTTCCCTCTGCTATACTCTGCTCACCATTAATT
Source organism: Tenthredo notha (assembly GCA_914767705.2). NCBI lineage: Eukaryota > Metazoa > Arthropoda > Insecta > Hymenoptera > Tenthredinidae > Tenthredo > Tenthredo notha. The sequence goes on from OU611908.1 coordinate 7,353,022, forward strand.
GTAAGCTTGGTATATATATATATATATAGGGTGATATATACCTAGATCTATATATGGTGAATGAGTATATAGTTACATATACGTATGGGTTCGAGGATAATTAATTTAGCGAAAAAATTGACGACCTTATACTAGAATTATTATTTTTTTTTTTTTCAAGAAAATTCGGGACTTTTAATATTTGGTAGGAATTTTTCAGTAGCTGTGAAAGAACGGTTTAGAATACTACGGTAGTCCTGAAATGATGGGTATATGTATAGCCGTGTTTGAAGCAGCTGGTTTTAATAAATTTTAAACGACCCTAGGAACATTTTAACGTGTATAAGTGACCCTGGGCAATTATCTCCGCTATATAAACTGAGTAATCGCTTAGTGAAGTAAAAAGGAAAAAGAACAAAAATAAAACAAAAAAGACAAAAAAAAACACAGACGTTCTGATACGCCACGTTGCAGATGATTATGAGTAGAAAAGACCGTGAAGGTGGCTCAATAAAAGCGACAAGGTAGTAGTACCTATATTGTACTTTTTTTTTTTACATTCCTTCGCCTTTAGAGTATAGGAATCAGGGTTAATTCGCAACCAAGAGATGTAGAACGAAGCTATGTAGGTATATAATAATTTCAGCACCATATAATCGCGGCCGCACATGGGTAGGTATAATCATTTGAAAATCAGCTAAACGTAAACCCTCGATCGTCGTTCATATACGTGGTTTAAAAATCAAACGACAAACCATACATCCTACGCGGTTGTATTCGTTAGTTGGAATAATAAAAAAAATTTAAAAAAAAAAAAAAAAAAAAAAAAAAGCTCTATGCCACACTGGAGTCGACTCGTTTAGCTCGATTGTCTTCGTGTTGCGTCAAGACCCAGTGAAGCGTCACGGCGGGCCTTGCACTTGTATTGATTTTCACTTTACCTTAACGCATTAACATTTCTAAAGTACCGGTACCGGTACAGGTAGGTAGGTAGGTAGGTAGGTATATACGTTCCATCAGTCGTGAAGTCGCCTCGACTCGACGCAAGGGAAGGCATGGCAGGGCGACTCGACTAGACTCTCAATCTCACTCTCGCTCTCCGCCAGTGGAAGATATACCTGCCTATTGTGTGTATGCACTGTGCATTCACGCTACGCGAGACAAAAGGGGCTTCGGGCTCCTTGGGTGGTTTGGGCGGCGAAGGGGTGCCGCGATAATCAACGAGTGGGAGAGAGATGGATATATGTTGACGGTTCGATAGCCACGCGATGATTGGGAGACTCTGCGTTTTCATTCGTCGGTTCAGTATCAGTCCGCGCGGACTCTGCTAGTCTCGTCCTTCTCGCACTTTCCGAGGTTCTCTCCTACGTACACCGTTCGTTCCCTGCCTGCCTGCCAGCCTGCCTGCCTGCCTGTGTTCACCCAACCGCACTCTCTCCTTGTCTCGCGTTCTTTACCTCGCTCTCACTCCCGCCCAAGCAAGCAAGCAAGCAAGCCTCGAGAGTTGAGAGGTCTCTTCTTGAAAACAGTCTCTCAGCAGCAAAGCACCAAGATCTCCGACGAGATATGGATTTTCTTCTTTTTATATTCCACGCTTGCCTACCCTCCATTTTGCTTGCTCCGGTCTTGTCTGCCTCGCCGATCTCCGACTACCGTATGTGTCCTATGTGTCGTATGTGTCAGCTGCTATCTCGCACACAACCTCTTTGCGCGCCTCACCCCAACCCGTCTTCATACACTGGTGGTACTGGTACGGCAAGTATAGTTAGACCTCGCCCGAGTGGGTACCTATATATCTCCGTATACTATATGTATGTATCTATGTGTGGAGACGATGATCAACCCGCAACTGCAGGAAAAGGAGAGTTGAAAACCAGCCAGCGTCCGGTTGGTTGTTGGCGGGTAAATAAGAGGCAGATGGTAGGTGTTGATGCTCATCGTCAGTGTCGGAAAGCCGAGTAGGTAGGTAGGTAGGTAGGTAGGTAGGTAGATAGATAGATATAGTGGGATGGGTATTGCGTTAATTAACCAGGGTGCGCTGTTGGTCTCGATTTCTTTTATCATTTTCTCTAATATTTTAATTGGTAAGGAGGTTAATAGCGTTGCCAACCCGCTGCTGTTGAACAACTATGCGCATCAGGGATCACTTGAAGTTAACGAAATCATACCCCGAGACACGTACTAGAATAGGTATGTAGGTATATATGTACAGGTTATACCAGGCATGAAGAGGCTTGTAACGGTTAACCAACCCGAACCGCTTCGCGCTTCGATAACTATAATTAAGGGCAATGATCAGAAAGATCGCGAACAGTTATTTCTTTGTATGCGGTAGTTTATATAGATTGGTTATAGGAAAAATTGACAAGAAATAACACGCACGTAATATATAATATAACACGATATTTATAATCGCAAAGAATTTCTTAACATCAATTATTTCCACTCGTTCACAGATTTTTGAAAAACCGGCGACAATGACCGGTCATAAATAATACGGTAGGTTAACTTTTCGTAATAGTTAATCGTGCGCGGTTAGCAATTTTCAACGGTCAAAGACGCTGTATCCAAGGACTGTGAAATTTCGCGACTAGCCAGGTACCTATATACCTACGCGATATATATATATATATATATATATATACAGGGTGCGCCAGAATTAAGTGGCCAAAAAGATAGGGGTAATAGAGGAGGTCGAGCTGAGTAAATCGACCTATATAACATGTGGTCTCCGAAGTCGCGTTCGCGACATACGGCAGGTTAAAAAATCTCGCTACACGCCGCAATTTAGGCAACCGAGTACACAGCAGGCAGCGGTTAGCAGTATTGTTGATAAGCGCGCTCGACTGCTGATTCAAACCATAACACTTTCAAATCTACGAATTTCAAACTTCAATGTGGAATTTCTGAATTTGCAAGCGATGTTCATTTCCATCACGCATCCTTGTTGTTCTGTTTGGGGAAACTTGAATGCCAAGAGTGTTGACGTTTGAATTTCGTAGATTTGAAAGTGTTATGGTTTGAATCAGCAGTCGAGCGCGCTTATCAACAATACTGCTAACCGCTGCCTGCTGTGTACTCGGTTGCCTAAATTGCGGCGTGTAGCGAGATTTTTTAACCTGCCGTATGTCGCGAACGCGACTTCGGAGACCACATGTTATATAGGTCGATTTACTCAGCTCGACCTCCTCTATTACCCCTATATTTTTGGCCACTTAATTCTGGCGCACCCTGTATATATATAATATATGGTGTACATACCTATATAGGTATTACTTTAGGCGAGGAGGCGAAGAGGCGAGGACATTATCGGTCGTCGCTCGCAGTGCGGTTGTGCGGTGATGGCAGCGGGGTGGTTGGCGTCGGTCGTGGTAGTAGCGGCGACGGTGAGGTGGAAAGAGAGAGAGAGAGAGAAGAGAGTGAGAGCGAGAGAGAGAGAGATGGAGAGGACGAGGTACCGCAAGGGTGGCCAGACCGCAAACGAGACCGGGGGCTCCGCTATCTGCTATCTGGATAACCACGCTTGCCGTGCCACGACCCGACCCCGTCCCGACCTCGACAGAGATACAACGCGGTACCCGCCGCCCCCGGGGTTGTATTCTCGCGCGTGATAGCCAATATTACGTGTATTCACCGCGCTAATTTCGCTACCAATTGACAAGATGAATGAGCCAGGAAACAAAATATGGCGTTGTCCGTCACGTTGGGGTTGACCATTTTATACCATATTCTGCACCCGTATATAACAGCTGTATACATATAGGTATCACATATACATATAAGTATATAGGTAAGTATAAAGACAATAGAAACACACAAACTTTGACTTTATGATTTCTGGCTCACGTTTAATGCAAAAGATTATTATAATCTGTATATGTATACTAAAACGCCTATAATATTCATAATTCTTATAATTTAAAGACACTGTTTTCCCGCTTGATATATTATATTTATAATATACATAATTTATTCTTCTATCATTCTACGTGCATCTGGATATCGACAAATATTATAAATATAATAAGGGTATAACTAGCTAATGGCAGGCTTTAATGAATCTGTCTAGTTTGAAAGTAAACTTACAAGATTCATAGGCATCTGCAGTATATAGTTTCTTTCCTATCTCGATACACCTGCAGAATAGACAAGTAAGTATAAATACATACCTGTTACGTTATTCGTAGATATTATGTGGCTACATGCACTGCCTTATGACACTGGTGTCTGGTGAACGCAATTTTCCGGGTATGCTCCCGTATAGACTTCTCACTATAGCAGCTATCAACGACATTGTGAAAGTAAAGGGTACAGGTAAGAGGTAATGGTATACGTTGGAATGTCGTCGGTTGTAGAGACAGATATATAGGTATTTATATACTATATAAAATACAATTTGATACAAATCGCAAAGTAAAGATTGCCGGTTTGAACTGCACCGGTCACAATAAGAATCTTACGTAATACCATAAGCTTAATGACGTTGAGCATGTTAATATAGTTTTTTTTTTTAATACGAATTATGACATTGTAAGTATTAGGTATAAAGAAGAGAGTGAAAAAAAAAAAAAAAGAATATTCAAAATCTGAACTGGTCGAACACGTTTATAATTCTACACCTATATAATCCCCTTGTATTTTTAATTAATCAGCTGAAAAAGAAAACAGCATCGTGTTATACATGGGAGTAAATAAATCCACAGATATCAGCAACCGAGGCGTGTAGATGGATACACAGAGGTTGTTGTATATCCCTCCCAGCTATACCTCCCATAAACCCGTGTACGGGTAGCTGTACGGGCTCGCCTCGGTTCGCTTCGCTTGCTAGTAATTTCGTTATTGTACTGTTGATCCTGCGCACCCACGCATCGACCACGAAATGCGTTGGGACGGTAGGTATAGTACCTAAATGTATATAGGGGAGTGAGGATGATGCAAAGGGCGCGTCCCGTCCAACTACGGACCGTCCTGCGCGGATCTACCTACACACATATGTGTATATATATCCACCTATGTAACATATATCTATATACCTAACTTGTACAGGGGATCATTTGTGTTTGCAGATATTTCCCCAGCGTTTATTAGCGGCTGCGGTGGTATCCGTCTGACGGCGGGTGCGCGCTGTATACATATATATATATATAAATATATATGTATATGTATATTTACATATACCTACATATGTTTATATATCTGTATACGAGTATACACGCGCGTTTGCGTGTTGTTAATTTACCGCGCGGCGCGTCCGGGGAAGCGTTTCGTGCACGCCGTCGCGTCGGCCTATCTACTCAAGCATTTCGGGCGCATATAGAATGTTCATACAATCGAACGCGCTTGGATTCAGGTACCGCGTGGCGAGGGCTTTAGCGTTATAGTGCGATGTGCGTGACTTAACACTCCAACCCCGGGCCATAGATGCAGGCTAAATTTTTATTGTATAATCTATAAGGTGATGGGTACAATTTTTTTCGAGACTATGCATAATGTATATATGATAGAAAATAAGGAAATGCCACGTTTGTAAAGTACCAAAATCAGATATCAGGGTAAATATACATACAGGCGGTGGGTATAGATCTCTAACTTGGATATAAGGTCCAGACGCCGGTCCCTTTGACGTACCCAGCTGACCGAATAGCCCAAGATCTAAATTGAGGCTAAATGCATCGTGAAAAAATACAAACAACAGGAAACCGGTTACAGATTGAAGTTAAGCTAAGACGAAGCTACCGTGACCGCCTAGTTTTTCGAGGTTCCTTTATTGTTAGCGCGGCAAACAGTCAGGCGGTTTCGCCTACACGAAAATTATCACGTCCTAAAACGCTTCTGGTTATATTACACGGCACAACTTTTTAACAGTTTGGTGTTAATCATTTAAACTTTTCGGAATACTTTGAATAGGTTGCGCAACTCGAGATTCATTCACGCTTATAATACCACGATGTATACTACGTAGTACCTACCTATACGTATAGTTAGACTCTTATTGGTATAGGTAAGTACATTAAGAACTTATTTTCTTTTTTTCTACCGTACTTGTTTTTTCGTTCATATAGCAATTCTATATAAACGGATAAAACCGCGAAAATACTTTGAATAACATTTTTCAGCACGGTCCTCCTCCTCCAACCTTGTTTTGCTTTGCTTTGCTTTACTTTGCTTTGGGACAGCGAGTGGTGTGAATATTTCAAAGGGGAATGTTGTATCAAAGAAGAACAGAATGGAATTGAAAAAAAAAAAAAATTTGTAAAAAAACCAATTTATGCTTTTGAATCGTTTAATTAAAACAATAATAATAATAATAATAACAATTTTGAAAGAGAAACGAGAATATAAAACTAAAAATGAACCCCGAGGTAGGTAATTGCCAAATTATATTATTACTTATCAAACGAACAGCGATAAAGATCAAAGCCTATGGGGGATAAACGTTATACCTATACCTAGAAGCGATCAGGGGAGAAAATATGAATAAATAAGAAAGAAAAAAAAAAAATCGACGTCTGATACTATTTAGCGTTACGTATGTATCGTGCATAATTAATGTGTGTATGTTGTATATGCAGGTAGGCGATGTTTATATATACATATGCGTACATATTAAGACAAGCAGCGTAATAACATAATTGTTAGTTGTAGGTATTTTATGAAAGTTATTCCTCTCTCGGGCTGTCAAATTAGCGGGAAGAACTAATAATATATTTAGCCATGAGTAGGTATAATATTCAAAACACGGCATCAACTATACGCGAGTTCGCGCGCATATTATTATCATCATTCTCCTCGTTATTATCATTATTATCATGCAAATACAAGGCACTAGTAATAAAGCTCGCGGTAGAAGGTGTAGCGGGGGGAGGAGGAGCGCGCATATGCAAAGCGACCGTTCGTATATACCGCTAACCGACGTTATAACAGGAATACATCGCGATAGATGAACCTTCCATTGAATGCGCGAGCCGAGCCAAGCCGAGCCGGCGGCGTGCATGACATCACTAATTATAATTCTAATCTACATAGCTAAATGTATGTATGTAACGCCAGCTAGCGCCACCGGGCTAACCCCCTAGGCTACACAGTCAGTCATAGGAGGTAACTTACACATCCGCGGTTCTCTTGTTTCTATACAAGTTACGTTTTTGAACCACGCTGATTGCACGGCATAGAATACAATTTACACCAGACCCTCGCGGTTCACATGTTATGATAATATTTTAGGTTAGGTTATAGTGCTGAACGGTATTTACTCACCACGCGGTACGTAGAACAAGACGACGTCTGTTGCAGTACGAAAAAATGTGAATATAGAAAAAATAATGAACAGGCACGTAGGTATGAAGAGAGAGAGAGAGAGAGAGAGAAGGAGCGGAAGAATGGGGATACGGTAATAAAAGACAAATGCTATAAATTAATTTTAATATTATTATTATTATTCATATCGTTATTATTATTACTACTACTAATATTATTATTATTATTATTATTATTATTATTACTATTATTATTTAACAGACGTAAGAGTTAATCAAATATTTACATTTCGAAATTTTTCCTCAGCGAAGTAGAAAAATATTATAGCATGTATGAGGTAATTATTATATACAAAATGTACATATATGTAACGTCGCATAAGTCGTATATCAATAATAATATATATAATTCATATATAACTGTTATATTAGTAATAACTAATAGTGTATTTACAATAGACTCGGACATCTTGAGATCTTGCTGGAAGGATGATTTTTATCATTATCATTATTATTATTATGTATTATTATTATTTATATTTTTAAGTATATGGGGCGGCGGGATCAGGGGTACTTTTTAATATATCACTTCGTAAACAGTCGCCTTTTTGTCGCCTGATCCTGTCACTATGTACTTATCGTCCGCGGATATGTCGCAGCTCAACACCGACGATGACTCCTTCGACTGAAATCAAAGGAACAACCCGAAATAAAGAAATGATCATACAGAAAAATCGAAAGGATTCTCCCCGCACGATCAGGCATAAAAGTCCATCAATTTACCTGGAAGATAGATGCACCGTAAGGCGTGCGCCAGGCGTTGAGAAGATTGTCCTTCCCGGTCGAGACGAACCACTTTCCACAGGAGGCGAACCGGAGAGAAAGGACGCAGGACTCGTGGAGGTGAAGCTGGTACTTGTCAGGTTTCGTCGCGTGGAGGACCTCCACGTTCGAGTTCTCCATGCCTACGGCGAGCCACTCGCCGGTGGGACAGTAGCCAAGGGAGAATATCTGCGATGTGAAGTCGTGCTGCTGCAGTTGCCTGCCTTCACGGAGGTCCCAGGATCTGACAGTGTTGTCGAGGCCTCCGGTCCAAAGTTTAGAACCATCGGCAGAGATGTCGATGCAGGAGGCGCCGTCCGTGTGTCCTTGGAACTGCCGGACCAGCGTCTGATTCTGCAGATCCCAAACGGCGATGTTCCCGTCGCTGCAGCAGCTGAAGCAGACCTTAGAGTCCGGGGAAATTGCGAGGGCGTAGCATGCCGGTGCCGAGGAAGTGAGTTCCGCCTTTATACGAGGCGTGGGACTCGCCAGGTCCCATATGCTGAGCTGACTGGCTTCACCACCGACAATGAGCGTACGACCGTCCGGAAGGAGCTTCACTGATCGGATGTAGTTGTCCCGCTGTAGACAATCGAGTTGCGACACAGGCTTCACGTTTCCATTTCCACCCTGACCGATGTCCCAGACTTTAACGCAGCCTTTACCTCCAGTATAGACGTACTTGGTCGGGTTCGAGATCGTTACCGCGCATACTACTTCCCCGTGCGTCAGAGTGTTGATCTGACGCGCGTGCCTAGGTATACCAGGACCGATCAAGGCATCTGGGGGAAAAGGGACAGGCTGCATCTGACCCTCGCTGGACACGTGGAAACTGTACGCTCTGAAACAACCCCTCTTACTTGTCAAGCCTAGTAGATCAAGGCTACTACATCACTGTGCAGAGAGCCTCAAAGCCCTCTCAGAGTAATGAAAGAACGATTTTGTTTTATTTGAAAGTGTGACTAATGCAGAGGATTATTTATCGCATACTAATTACAATGATATAGAGAATTACTACTCCACGATATTGAACGATATTTCTTCACTCTCTTTTCGGCATCTCACGTATAATCTTTGAATGTGAAAATAATAAAAATGGCCGCAGGATCTAATACAAAACCAACTCCCTCCTAAAGTTCCTCGAATGTTCTTGCCAACAAAGCTACAACCACATACCAGTGACCAAAGTCTTTTCGTCACAGAACGAACCATCTTTTATGAAGTGTAATAAAGATCAAAAATTAACTCACGGCTTGCCACCAGGTACTCCCAAAGATCCCATAGGAGCTCGCATACCCGCGTGAGGATCATACAACTGCTGTGGTGGTGGCCTAGGTGCTGCATACCCGTTATACCCTAGCATATCAACATGAGGATGTTGTCCTGCCGGTGGCAGATGATGGGGTGGTGGACCTGGAGGATAATGTGGTGGATAAGCACCAGGAACTCCCGATGGTGGACCTTGCATCATCTTCCCAGATCCGGATGGCTTTGAACCGACAGACGCGGACGTTGGTGTCATAGGTTTCGATATAGGAGTGGTAGTCTTCTCTCTATCGTCCATCTTTTTGGCTGATGGAGTGCTGGCATTGCTGCTTGTACCGCTTCGGGGTGAGTGAGGAGGTGCCTCCTTCTTCACTTGACCGCTCATCGGAACCGAAGATGAGCCCATTTTATCCAAACCGTTTTCTCGCGGTGAAGATGTGCCGTTTACCGCAGGGCTAACTGGGCCTTCGCTCGCATCATCAACGACAAGATCTTGATCACTCTTCTCGCCATCGCTTTGCTGAACGGAAATAAAGAGAACCGGATATCAGCATGCGTGCCTAGGCACTACTAAGCACTGGACAAGGACACGCAGGGAATTCGTGCACGAGTATGGCATGAAAAGACCGCTGGCGATCTGTATGCGACACTGGGGATATCCGATGCGATCTCGACGCGGTATTGAAGTTCGAACAATGAAATGGTGGGACGGGAATGTCGACTGCCAAGGTAGGTATAACGCGGGTAAAGGGAAAGAGGTCGTGTTCAGTAGTATTGATAATGGTATACATACATGGGCCATGTCTTTGTCCTGTTCCTTCTTCATCTTTTTCGCATGCATCTGATGATCATGATGGTTTTGGGAATGGTGAGAATGATGCTGGTCCGGGGGACTCCTGGGGCGGCTGTACTTGTCCCCGGGTGATATGGAACTTCTCTAAACATACAAAGACGAATCTACATTGTCAAAACGAACTTATAAACGAAGTGAAACTCTTTTTTGCCTAGAAATTTTGATGATCGGTATATCGTCGCGTGAAATTCGCAAATCTTTAAGATTGCTGAGATCATTTAATTTAGCATATATTTTAATTGCAGTCCAAGTGGCCTCCGTTGCCATAAACTTTTAGGCGTCCTAATTTACATTGCCAATTTTTATTGGCAATATATCAGTGATTATTCGAAATCAAGAGACTTCGATGGACGATGAGTAAAAATTAAATACCACAATTAAATAGTAATCGATCGAATACCTAATTAGCACCTAATCTTTAGAATAATTAAGACCCGCGCAACATCAATATTCTCCTAAATATCAACATCACATGAATATTGTTGCGGTTGCTAGGCAAGACTACGTTCCACGGTTACTGGTGCCAATTACGATTTAATTGCTTTACCATAAGATTTATTTCTCCACTGTCCCGTCACTGTTGCCATGAAAGTAGGTATACCTACGCCTTTATCGACGACATACATACTTACAATATGTATATATGTGTATTCTTCGTAAACGGATTGCTCATGTCTGACAATCCGATGGCGTTGAACAGAGATTGGCTCACGAGTTCTACGAACTGCATAAGACGCCTACAGCTTAGCTTAGTCTACGACCTAAAAATCTCGAGAATCGTTGAATGGGATCCAATAATATCTGCACTCACTGTTACTGATCTAATATATAGGCTATATATTAGTCGATTGTTCACACTAACACAAAAATTCTCAATGAAATTTAAAACCGTTTTTAAATATGACTTGTATAATGGTATTTATCGCAGTGACACAGGATGTAAATTAAAAAGAAAATTCTTGCGGTATGTTCTCGGGTTGTAATTCGAGCTCAAACTAACGCCCATGTTAGCAAGACGATCTCATAAGGCAGTAGTTGTTGAGAAGATGCTGTACAGAATGTATAAGGTAGATAGATTTATATATATATATATATATGTGCAGTGACTTGCCGTACCAGAGTTAGGGGGAATGAGGTAGGTACAGAACTCGGAAACTCTTGCCGAATAGAGTTGTAACCAAGAGGTTATCGTGTCTCTGCACTCGAGCGAAGAGGTCGAGAGGTTCAAAGGCCATTCGCCGTACGTATGTACTACGTTCGCGCAGTTTTTTTTTTCTACTCTCTTCTTTCTTTTTCTTTTTCCTTTTTTTTTTCAATTAGCCACCCGACGCGACCCGACTCAACCGAACCCAGTGTAACCTGAGACTGAACCATGTAACGGAGGACGATAATGGACTTTGGAATGTCCCTACACACAGAGACGTAGATGTGTACGCATAGCTGTGTATGTTCAGGTGTATAACCTCGTGGGTGTTGATAGTGATAAAAATACAGAATGCCTATACGCCGTTGGGTAAAAAGGGTGCTGCAACAGGGAGAGGAGAGGCTGCAATGATTACAGAGTAGAGCCTACGATGGGCAGGATGGTCTCGGGATGAGAGTCGAGGCTCTGATGCAGAATATATATAGGAAGGTAGAACTCTGCGTTGAGAGGAAATGAGAGATGATGAGAGGAAAGAGGAGGGTGAGGTGGAGAGGCATGCAATGGACGAGAGGACAGAATGAGAGGGCGTTCAGAGGCGGGACGCGGTCTTGAGGTGATCACAGACAAGGACGCTAACCCGTAATACCTACCTATCTGCTCTACCCATCTCCCGATCTCTGTTTCTCACTCTCTCATCATTTCAGACAGTCTCTCTCTTTCACTCGACCCTCTGGTTTTCTCTCCTTAGTCAGCCTCCTATAGAAGTTGGCTCAGGTCTTTCCCCTTTTTTCTTTTTTTTTTTTCTTCTTTTCTTTTTTTTTTACCGTTTTTTACCGCGGCCTCTATTTGTTCTCCTTCGATTATAGAGATTGGAGCTCCTAGGGTAGGTTCCGTAATGGATAGATCACAAGAGTCCTTCCCATTTGTAGCCAACTCGTGACTGGGCCAAATCAAACCATGGTTATTTCAGGCAGACCAAGATGATGATGAATTTACTATCCAATCTCCAATCGTCCAAACCACCGCTGGGAGTTTGAGAAATTTTCTCAATGCTATGGGTTAATCTCCGTTACGTTATACCCTATAACTAAATACCCGACAATACAGAGAAATTGAATTTTTCCTCGCTTGGAGTTCATTCAGAAACACCTTTGGGACGATAGGCGAATGTTACGGATTTAGTTGCCCACAGCGATTGATAAACTTCAACCAATGCTCGTGTGTTATAAAAGAAAATTGTCAAATTTATACAGTCGTTAAATCGTGATGATTTTTGATTCGGTTAATCGTAAAAGGAAATTTCGCAATTCTGGATAACAAAGTGTATAAAGATTTCGGCCAGGAGGCCAATAAGCTACGGAAATTGACGAGTGAAGCCTTGCGCAAGGAAGCCTTTGCGGGAAAATGCACGACACCGCAGACCTATAACGTGTAATTATATATCTTATATGCGTCATAAGTTACGTCAAATGAATAGTGCACTTGGCCATGATAAGGCGTTTTAATTTTTCTCTGCATTAGCACGGCTACGTCTAAAGTTCCAAGTCACGTGATAAAATGCAAGTCAAAAAAATCTGGCGCCAAAGTATTGGCGGGAATTGAACAGCAGCCAAACATTAAACCGCTCATTGTACAATGCCAGGATAATGGAACAATTCGAAACACTAAATTCTGTAAAAAGAACGTTAAGGGAGAGCGGAATAAGATCATTAAAATTGGCAACAGGTTGAAAAAAATTATGCACAAAATTCCACCGTAAGTTGTTTAGAATCTATAATTATAACACCTCATATCTACATCTGTCAACTCTTCAGAAGCCCCTTCAACATGAGAATTGACATTCGTTGTTAGACACGGTAGTCAGAAGAGGTTTAACGATTTTTTTTTTTTTTCCTTATACGGTTTCTCTGACGTATATACCTTATACACCGATTATACACGCGCCAATAAGTCGAGGGTTCGCAAAATAAATCCTATAGAAACTGAAGGCACTACAGATTTCAACGATGATTTAATGTTCTCACACCTATAAGTGCCTTATACGCTTATACCTAAATTTTTATCTAACAAATTATACAAGAATGGTTGTTGCTAGTCGAGCTACTAGTCTCCACGTTTCCTATATGTTTAACTACACGCACGTCCTTTCAGGAAGTAGAATTTTTTTCCGACTACATTTAATCATGAAAAGTTTCTCCTTCATTTCTCTCTATCGTTGATATCAATAAATCTATATCATAACGCGGGTTTTGATTACAGTGGAATCGGCATGAGCGAACCCCCAGTTGCTATAGCCGAAAGGCCAGGAAAAATTCCTGCGAAAAGAGGGGCGATATTTTCATACGCAGCAAAGGATTTACACTTACAGAGAAAGACTGCTATCGCAATAACTAAAAACGCGAAGGTTCGTGCTTCGGATTACTATCCATACCGTAGGTATTCGCTTAATGGGATTCTCTGGTTTCTTGTATACGCGATTTTCCGTGTTTAGGTAGAAAATTGGTACACGGCGGCCAACGACTACCTGGCCGCAAAATCGAGCGGAACAACGCCGACCTGGGAGTAAACCTTCACAGTCCATAGTTCATAGTTCATAGTTCGTCACGAGATGTATAATTTACGAATATCTAATTATTACTTTGTTTCTTTTGAAACTTTCGAACTTTTGATGCTAATAAATGATCCATCATCATCACGAAATAGTAATTAACATGATAATTTGAGATTAAATATGTGTACTCACGTGTCGTTCCTCTGCCGAACTCATCCCTGTAACAAAATAAAAAGAAAAAAAATATTGAGGGGATATTAAATCAGATTGGAGAACGTGTCACGTGTTAGAAACCTCGAAGGTAGATATACCCTATATACACACAGGTGCAGTGTGTTTACAAGTATATTTATATTTGCGTACCTACACAAAGTTTCTGTATGTTTGTTCTGCACACGAGCTCGGGGGCAATATTTTAGTGGAAATACATTTGTGAGCTTCGGAGGCCTCGGGCTTGGGGAAAATGTCAATAACATTGAGCATACATCCCCGGCAATTGCATTCATGCATATTTATATTTCATAACAGGCGTACATATTTCCGTTAGAAGCGTATATAAAACGTAAATACACTATGAAACGCGATATTTGTTTGAAAATATCGCTAACAAACTATTCGTTTAATGCTATACTCCTCCTACTATCGAGGATAGAGAATAGAGCGTAAGCCCATGGGATGATATGACCGGTCAATCGTACCGAAGGCAAAACGTAGTTACACACATTTCATTTATGTACCGATATTCACAACCCTCGTCATTTTTAACCGTCAATTTATCCGTTATATCAACCCGTTCGGCTATCAGAATTTGTATAGAATTTGATTTAATTAACTCGCAGCAAACAAATCCCAATAATCCGAAAAGGTAATAGAAAAATTTGAAATTTTCACCTCCTATTTTTTATTACAGCACTGTATATATGGTCCCTTTCTTGAACTTCTTTACACGGAGGTGAGAATTCCGCTTAAACAACAAGTAAAAAGAACTATGTACACATACGGTTTTTAATTTCATGTGAGAGTTGTGATTTTTCTGGAGCCGGCATATACCGTGCATTTTTCGTGAAAGCACGACATGCCTAGGTCCTAAAATAGCCGAACATACGCCCTATTATATTCAACCGTCCATAAACAAGTCGCGTTGAGGTGGCCGAGAGTCGGAATCGGCAATTGTTTTAGTGATTATCAAGTCCTTGATTGGCTGTCTAGTGATAAACAATTGCCGTTTAATAAAAACATCGAGGCTGGACATCTGACGGCTTACCGTCAAGGCTCAAGCGTCAAAAATAAGCGGCAAGCCGTCAGATGTCGAGCCTCGATGTTTTTATTAAACGGCAATTGTTTATTACTAGACAGCCAATCAAGGACTTGGTAACCACTAAAACAATTGCCGATTCCGACTTTCGGCCACCTGAACACGACTCACTTGTGGACAGTAGCATATAATAGGGCGTACGTTCGGCTATCTTCGAATCTAGGCATGTCACGCTTCTACGAAAACGCACGGTATATATATATTGTGTGAATTGCGTACATGGAGACTACTAATACACCTGAACAGATCGGTGGAATTCCTTGGATTTGCGAAGTACCATCGTTATGGTAGCACAAGGTGTTCCGTTCTCTTCTCGGTACTATACGAGTACGTGTTATATGTCCCACGTTACCAAGGCTGTCTCATCTATCTATACCCGTCTAGTTCACGCTCTTCCGGGACACCGGAGGAATGCAATGCGAAAGACAAGAGTCTCTTCATACCGATCTAAGACTAGAAGACTAACTTGAATTCGACTATGTATCGTAAATTTATATACACGTCTAGCGATCGAGTATTGGTAATACGTATATAATATACAAATAATGTGCCACTGACGGAAATAAAGTTAATGAAATTTGAAACCGAAGAAAATTATTGATATTTTAAGACGTAATTCCTAATCGATGTGAAAATGAAAAAAAAAAACGAGATATGTCTGGCACTTAGTTTAGTATTGTAGTTCACTGGACAGTTTCATCGAAAACGAATTAGGTAAGTAGGTTTGTTTTTCTGTTTAATAAATGAAATATAACGCACCTCCGTTGCTCTTGAGGTCGTCTTGCTGTCCTCGGTGATGATCTGGTTTACCGAGTATGGAGAGAGGGTGGCCACCGCTTCCCCCAGGTGCAGCACCAACTACAGGGGGTAAACCCAACCCCTGTAGAAGAGCCGCTGAAGCTGTGGTTGGCACTGGGAGTCCAGCTCCTGGACCCAAACCAGGAAGACCCGGTAGTCCAGGATGAGGTCCCATCGCTGCACCAGGAGGTAGTTGTTGGGCATGCATTTGTTGCAGTAGTCTAGGAAGGTCAGGCCTCTGTTGCTGAAATGTTAAACAAACAAACGTGGTGACGATTCATCTCACATATCATTCGCGAACCGGATATTTGAAAATCGCGATTTTGATTGTCGGGTGTGTTTCGCACTCGATTGTATGCACAAAGAATAAAAACATGAAAAGGCAACAAATGGCGGCTATTTTTTGTCGCCCCCTCGAGTTATTATTCCCCGGATGCGATGACCGATTTCAATCGTTTAAAAGCACTTTATTTATTTGTTTATTCATTCATTTATTTATTCAGTTGCAATTTATCCAGACCTCGATCGGTGCGATTTTTCGCGATTTCGTTTAGAAAAAAAAAGAAAAAAAAAAAACTATCTAATTTTACGGTCGATCAAATCCATATAGATGATTTATTACCGGGACAACAACCGCCTCGGTTGAATGCCATACAGCATCTCTCATCTCGCGTTGCTGAATTATAGGAAAAAAAAAAATAGTTACCCAAGTAAAAATGAACAAGATTTTTTTTTTACTCGTTAAAAAACGAGATCAAGACATATAATGTATTCGTTTTTCGAGTAACATCCTGCTGCGGTATGTATATCTTATACAACTACCTACTTATGTAGGTACATACCTTATACTCTCATTATAATTTAGTCAAATAATTAATGTAATTAAAACGTATTACCACGAACAGACAGACCATTAATGAGTCACGCGCGAGACAACCGCAATTTTGCAAGCATACGTGTACGTTACATATACCTAACTAAATATTCTACGTGTGTATGTATGTATGTATGTATGTATATATACGTACATACATCATTTATTTATATTTGTATTACTGTACAAATTCGCGTCACAGGTGCGTGAGGATTTAACGAGCCCTGATATGCACCTCATATGATCATTGACAATGACGTCCTTCGCATGCTGAGAACCGCTAAAGGTACTTGTGAAGAAAGGAGATGAAAAAACGAGGGTTGATTAATCGCTTAGGGGTTGTAGATGTCTGCATATTAAAATTCGAAGATTTTGAGACGGTGTTTAGGATCAAAATAGGACCCTGCGGTTTTGGCTACATTTTTTTTTTTGTTTATGTACAGGGTGAGTCCGTTCAAACTCCGAGAATGGGAGTAGCTTAGTTGATTAATCAGGCCGCTCCTCTCAGCCTGAATTCACTCACTCTGTATATCTGCAGACGTCCTGACTCGCGCGAGCTTCGAAATTCGAAACTATTTTACTAGTAAGGTGAGCTAGAGCTTGATTAGAAGAAAAATGGGGCGGGAAGTATAACGAAGAAAACAGAAGTTCTTCAGGATTGCTCGAAAATTTGAAAGAAATAATACTATCCATAAAATCCATAAAAACAAAAGATTCTCACTGAACGGAAAATGCCATAATAATTATCTCAACGGTATTTTTTTATGAGTGGTTCGTTCTATACCGATCTCTCCTATAAACCTAACCTTTTTTTTCAAACTGCAGTTAATTATAGCTGATTTAGAACGAGATATAAAAATATCCGAGCTGTATATCTGTTGGTCAGCTATAGCTATCCCCTATTTCTATAATACAGCTACTATTACTAAATTATAGGTTCTGTTATGCGATAAACTTTCTAACTAGTTACTCGCGTAGGTGGTAATAATAATATATATATATATATATATGTATATAAATATAAACATACCGAGAATATTCTGTGAGAGTAAACGATCCCCTTCCTACGGCAAAACCAACACCGGCGCGGACCGCGTGCGTGAGGCTTGTTCGGGAGGGGATGCAATGCTAATGACACATCATTCCCTCCCGAACAAGCCTCACGCACGCGGTCCGCGCCGGTGTTGGTTTTGCCGTAGGAAGGGGATCGTTTACTCTCACAGAATATTCTCGGTATATATATACTTGAGTTTTAATTGACGTCGAAGACTACGAGCGTGTTAATTAAATAACTTCATTAGCCAGTTTCTAAAAACTAAATAAAACATCGTAATATACGTGACGTCGGAAAGTATAAACGACCTGTAGTATTGCAGAAGAAGTCGTTTAACTCGGACATTTAATGACCCGAATTAAACTGTAATATAAAATTTAGTATTACCGTCTTAAAGTCTTCGGCTTATATGTATTCATGCATGATTTTATATACTGATACATTATATACAGGGTGAGGCTCTTCAAATATCTAAAATGGGTGGGACTTATCTGTGACAAAGGCACACCGTGATTCATGATCAACCTTATCCCCAACAGGATAATTGTTTACCGGATTAGCTGAATGCGTGCCTTCGCTTTACGTAAGTCCCACCCATTTAAGACCTTCGGAAAGAGACTCACTCTGTATAAAAATTAAACATACAAATAGAATGGAATATTATTGTAGTATTTTAATTTACGGCAACGTAGCGTAATTGCTGCTTCATTACGAAAGTTTTATTAATGCTTGCTGAGGCTTATACGACAAGAGACTACACGGGGGTTGATAAATGAATATTTTGTGGTCGTGTCGCTCAACGCCTGCGTATTATTATTATTATTATTATTATTATTATTATTATTATTATTATTATTATTACGCTATGCCCTATGAGATTCTACCAACAGAAAACTTCTCTTCCGGTATAACCGAACCGTGTTTATATATCGTGTATACCTATATATGTATGTTTATGACCGTGTTATTAAACGAAATATTGATTCAACCCCCTGTTTACCGAGTGATACATATTCATATTCATCGGTGCCTAGCGCCTCTCTCGCAACCCCTCGCACGATTTCATATCGTGTTTGTATACGCACTGATTACTCATGCTAATATAATACGACTGAACCCCGCAGCTCGACCCGTGCTTTGCCCTGGTCTGGTCTGCCATGGCCTGGCCTGGCCTGCGGCCGTATCCGCAGCCGCAAACACGAGCAGCCGCGACTACCTAATCGACCTTGGTTTCAAATTGCGTTGCGTTCGCCTACTACTACTACTGTATGGGATTTTAACTCACCCTGGGATTCCTAATGATATATATATATATACAGGGTGATCCTGAATGCGGTACTTTCTTTACACCAGTGGATTCCTCGTGAAAATCTAAGACCAAAATTATTCATCCTAAAAAGTCGAGAGAGAAGCTGCTTTCAGATAGGAGCGGTTTAAAACAAGCCAATACGCGAGTAGATACGAATCTGTCTCAGGGCCGCCACCACCGGCCTGGCAGTTCTCGCGACGCGTTACCGGCCACCGTGATCTCGCCTAATGACAAAATGATGGTAGCGGCCCTGAGACAGTCTCGTGTCTGCTCTCGTTTGAGCTAACTTTAAACGGATACTAACTGAAAATGACTTTGCTTTCGACTTTTTAGAATCAATAATTTTAGTCTTAGATTTTCACAAGTAATCCACCGGTGTAAGGAAAGTATTGCATTATGGATCACCCTGTATATATAAACCTATATGGGGGATTCCATGCCAAGTCACCGAGCCTCTGACTCCTGAGCATTTCACATTTTGCTCATATTTTTTTGATTTAGGGTAGTAGTTCCCATCTTGAGAATCATGGAAAAAAAAAAAAAAATTGTTTTTTAAGAACGAAACAATGGTGGGAATTCCGGTATCTCCGTTATTTTTTTACAATTTTTAGTTGCACTAATTTCAACCATTGTTGAAAAAAAAGAATTCTTTGCGATAATTATTTTCTGCAATTTCTTTCTTTTTTTTTTCAATTTTTTCTTTTTACAATTAATCGTACTGGATGTCCGTGTGCGGAAATATACCTAATGAATTTTTAATCCGACAATATACTGACATGAGAACGAATTAATGGATTTTTCATTTCAGTAGTTATTTGAATGAATGTGATACGGTTCTGGGTAACTTATATAGAACTGTTCAAAATCTGAATTTTTATCGGTAAAATAGTTTTTGAGTTATTGAAATAATGAAATTTTCACATTCTACCGTTTTTTTTTTTTTTTTACCTATATTTTTTGATCCAACACAAATCTGATGTTAAAAATTTTTCTTTTTGTTTCTAAATTAATCGATTCAGTAATTTCTGATGCGTTTTCCTTCGAGTTTGACAAAATCCGGGAAGGAAGTGCCGGAGGGAGACAGCCTATCGAGATGAGCTGCCAAATTACTGGCCTGCTTTTTTTTTTTTCTTTTTCTAAATAGTATGAAATGATCGTTCTAATTCTAAAAACGTGGTAAAATTGTTTGTTTGTTTTTCTTTTTTTTTTTTTTTTTCTTTACAGATTTTTACAGATTTTTTTGTCGAACGTGTTATTTACTCAAGAATTTATGAGTTCTAAAAAATTGTACCATGTGATCATGTTTTGAAAGAAAAAAAAAAAAGGAAAAAAAAACCGAAACCAATAAAAAATAAATAATCGTAAATTCTGTGTCAGATAAAACGATAATTTATTTGATGAGCCATTTTCAAAAAGTTGGAAAACAAACTTTCTTCTATTTACTCAAAAAAAAAAAAAAAAAAACGGGTATATATAGTATAAATAATATCCAATATTTTTATTTTATTTTTTGTTCTGTTTTTGATATATCTATTATATTTTATACAGTTAATAAATAATATCGTATGACGTAAAATGGGTGGAAAAAAAAAAAAAGTAAAAATAAAAACAAAAAAATTGAACAACCAATTGAATTCGCATAATCGAGAATTTTATTCGTTCATAATAATAATAATAATAATATACAGGGATCAGTGATCGGTAATCTCGTATAATATTTACAAACTCATATATCCAAGTATCATGAATCCATTGAGTATATACCTAGTTACTATTTTTTTTTGCTTTTTTTTTAACAGTATTCATATAAAGATATATACATATATAACTGTACTAACAATAATAATAATAATAATTAAACGAAAATAAAAAAAAATTACACACACACACAAACGTAACGTCTAATAGTAACAAAAATTAAACGAACATATTGCGTTATTTATCGCATTATTATATTTATATAATTTCTTCTAAACTTGATACATAGTCGGTAGATATTTTCGTTCCCTTGGATTATTTGGATATGTCATGTCAGGCATGAATTATAGGTACTTCCCATGTGCCCTTGTCAATATTCATGCGGTAATCTAGGAATTCTCTAAGAAAAAAAAAATAAATAAAAAAAAAATAATAATAAAATCAAAATTAGTTCCGATCAGTAAAAACGAAAATCCGGAACGGGAACAAAAAAAAAAAAAAAACTCACAAACAAACAAAACGATTTTTTTCCCTTTGAATCTATAATATCCGAAAGGATACCGAAGTCGATTACAGATTTTTGGAACAATAGAATAGAAAAATAAAGTGTCAGTTTTTTTTTTTTCCTTCTTCCAATTTTTCTGATAATATTTTTTATTTTTTTTCTCTCTTTATATCCGCGGAAACTTTCTATTATACTATTATAGGTATACGATAAGTGCGCCTATAATCTATCTTCTTGTAACAAATGATAAAATTGTTTAAGTGAAATCCGAGAATACTATGGTGATACCGATTGAAAAAAATAAATAAAAAAGAAGAGAAAAAAAAAAACGAAGAAGAACGCGAGGGTCTAGATATTTTATATTTATGGTTGTTGCAACAGCTCTCGTATACAAAACCCAGTAATACAACTGTGAGACGTTTTACTTCGAAATGATGTCAGTATCATTTTTTTTCTTCTCTCTTTCTCATTTCCGGGTTTTCGAAAATCGCATAAAAATCACATGTATCAATAAATTCATTTCGTCAACTCTTATCTCCGTCTTCAAAATCGTTTGTACAAGTTTTTTTTTTTTTTTCCTTTTTTTTTTACCGTTTCTATTTCGAATATAAAATTAATCTTTCAATATAATCTCAAGCGTCGAGATTTGGCGAAGTATATATGTACCTACATTACTTTATCAATAATCGTTATTAGGTTAAAAATATATATCTTGCGATTACACATCAAACAGGTGTATATAAGTATATCAAGAGATAGCTTAGGCATACTTATATACCTATAATATAATAACTAAGAAAAGAAAATTTCGAAGCAAAGTATAATATACAGGGTGAGCTTTCTCTGGTATAGAATGAGGGAGGGGCTTATCGGAGCAAACGCTCCGCGCCTTTCTATTCATACTTGTGATAACAAGGACGATAGTCCTATCGAGAAACCCCACTTTTATTTTCACGTGCCGTCAAAACCATCAGATGCCCCATTCTGTTATTCCTATCCTAAATAAGAACATACCTGTTCTAGAATTCGGACAAGGAGGGTTCAGAATTAGGGTTTTTCGATATGATGAAAACAAGTATGAATAGAAAGAGGCGTTGCGTTTGCGATGATAAACCCCTCCCTCATTCGACACCAGAGAAAACTCACCCTGTATAAATATATATATAACAAATTAATTTTTAATTCATCGATACAATATACACACTAGAGTGGTCCTCACTTAGGCCTCGGACGAATTTTTAAGCAGGCGCCTCCGAATAATTCCAAAATAATTCTCTAATTTTTTTCATATTTTTATCTCAACCTTAACCCCTCCGAACAAGAGGGTGGATATCCCCATTTGAAATACACATGTTTCGGTTGAATTCTAATGCCCACTAAAATCTCGCGGATAAAGATTTTTCGGAAAATTATTACGCTCACGATAAAATATATAATGAGTATTTTAAATTTGGAAATTCACCCTCTTTGTGGACGGGGTTAGAGTTGAGATAAAAATCTGAAAAAAAATAGGGATTCGTTTTTGAATTATTTGAAGCCGATTTGGGGAGGGGGGAGCATATGCTAAAAAAAAATCGTCCGAGCCCTGAATAAGGATCACCCTAATATACACACACATAGGTAGGTACTGCGATGTATTAATACTTTGTCGTAAGTAAGTCCCACCCATTTCAGTGCTTTGAAGAGACTCACCCTGTATACGAAATAAAAATGATAAAAATAATTGAAACTATGCTTACCCCAACTATTGTGTTCAGCTCCGTCATGGTTACAGTTTTCGCCCTTTCTACAGCCGTAGCGACTTGCTGCTGGTGTTCTTGCGATAGGAAAGGTAAAATTTGAGCGATTATCGCGTTAAGTCTCTTCGCAATCTCGGTCTGTAAAATAGAAAAAGGAAAAAAAAAGATTTATACAATATTATTAATAAAACGAATTACCGTCGAGCTTATAAAAATAATTTTTCTGTATTTTTATTCACTTTTGAATCCTCTGCATATAATACTATCAATATTTCTCTTCTACTCTACGACCCGCAACGAACGTTAAGACTTATTTAAAGAAACGACGCGGACGTCGCGGGAGACCGACGACTATATACGACTACGACTACGATTACGAGGAAAAACGTTGCGTGAGGTAAAACGCTCAAATATAGGTTCCAATATCTCATTCCTCTCAAGATTTTCTTATTTATACTCATCTCAAAGTTAGAAGTCATAAAATGAAAAAAAAAACTAAAAAAAAAAAATTCTTTTTCTCGTCAATTTTGATACGAGGTGTCTATATGTACTTTGACTCCGGTTCCACGTATCTACGACGATTAACACACGTAATAAGGAACAAATGCAATGTAGTGTGTTCTAGTTAGGCGGTAGGGTTGAACACATAAAGAAACTTGCACTTCCGCTAACTGCATGGGCAACAGGCTATAATGTATGGATGGCGTTACGAAGCTAGTTGGTTTCCTCGATGCTATATGCTCTAGCGAAAGCGTAGAATTTATACGCGACATTGTAGTTGTATATAGGTGTATAAATTAGATCTATATATGTGTGTGTGTGTGTACCTGCAGGATAAACGAGAAAAGCAGGAGCAGCAGCAGCAGCAGAAACGGTATAAATAAAGTGAAAAAAAAAAGAAATGAAGGTGAGGAAAAATTTTTGAATAAAATACGAAATGAAATAATAAATATATACATATATGTATATATGGCGTTCGCGGAAAGCAACGCGTATGACGATCCTTTCAGTTTTCACATTTTTATATCTATTTTTTGGGCTTTTTTTTTCATACATATACAGGGTGAGTCAGAACTCTCGTACCTACCGAAACAGGCAGGTTCCTTGTGGAATACTGAGACGATAGTTCTTTTAGGAAAACTCTCTTAGACCAACGGTTCTCGAGTTATTAAAAATCGCGATTGACCAATCAGAGCGTCTTTCTATGACATTGACGTCAACTACTTCATAGATTCCAGCCGTTCGCGTCAACCGCTCTATAATCGCATTCATAGAGAGACGCTCTGATTGGTAAATCGCGATTTTTAATGACTCGAGAACCGTTAACCTTGGAGAACTTTCGTAAAGAAACTTTCGTCTCAGAATTTGATAAAGAACCTCCCTGTACCGGTAGGTACGAGAGTTCTGACTCACCCTGTATATGTATATTTATTTTTTTCATCTTTTTTTTTTCTCTATTAAATCACGTTTTTCGTTCAATTGCCGAGCAGCTGCAGGGATTCAACGCGGCAAGAGTTTTGTATACATACAATATAAACATATAAATATATATATGTATATATAAACCTGTGTTTGAAAAAATAAAAAAAGAGATAAAGAGCGAGAGAGAGAAAAAAAGAACGACGCTTCGTTAACTTCGAATAAGCGCGTAAATGTTTGTTTCTGTTCCCGAAACCTCCGCCGAGCACCGAGCGCTCGAAAGCTCGTATTCCCAAAGCTTTTTCCCGCCCCATTTTTATGCGAGTTTCATTTTTTTTTTTCTTTATTTTTGTTTTTATATTCTTCCATTATTATAATTATTATTTTCTTCTTTTTTTTTTGTTTTTTCTTCGTTTTTAACACGTTTTTCAAAGCCAGACACTCGCTCGCTTGCTCGCTAATTATTCATCCGATTTTTCGCAACGGGTTTTTTTTATAGCACAGCACCGAGGCGAGTGGTCCGCATTGCTTTATGTCAACGTTGTCTTTATATACCTATATGGATGTGTAGGTGTGTAAAATTGAAAAGGAGAAAAAAAGAAAGAGAAAAACTTGAAATAAAAAAAAAATAAAAGATAAAAGGAAAAAAAAAAAAATGATAGGTACGGGAGGAGGCTGTATGGAATCACCAGTAATTATGTCCTCGGGGTAACGTCGTACACAACTCTCTATGCAATGGTTATAAAAATCGGAAGTCGAATTAGGTACATATAAAACGATATGCACGTCGCACGATACGACGATATTTACACGCTATTATAAATATATCCACCACGTACTTTGAATGAAAAATTTCAAAAACTCATGTACTATACCGTCTGAGAAAAAATAAAATAAAAAAAAAACAAATTGAAATCTCGTGAATTTGTTTGTATCATTTAACCCGATTTTTGTTTGTAATTTTGTTGGGATTATTTTATTCTTTTTAGCAGCTCAAGTGACGCGCAATATTCCCCCATATACACATATTTATAGTATTGCTGGACAACGCTTGACCAAACGATATCGGTATATCCGTGAAATAAATACCTTGGATAAAATAGGACGGAAATAGGTAACGGTTGTATGTATGTATCACGAAACGTCTGTGAAATAAAAATACACAAGTATTTAGAAGGAGAGAAAAAGAAGGAGATGAGAGAAGCTTCTTCTCTATATATTCTTCTTTTTTTTCTTTTTCTATTTATCTGGTCTAGTTTGAAAAGCTTTCGTCGTATAGTTTTGTATATTATTATATACCTTTCCTATGCCGCCGTCAACAAACTTGTCTATTTCCGACCTTCGCGTATAGTGGTGTTAGTTGAATAAACTGAGATAACCGGAATATATAATTACCTAGTTTTACTGTCAAATAACACTAACAGTTTTTCATCGACACGGAAACGTTTCGAAATCCTATATAATTTAATACACGTATTAATGAGATATACTATAGATATATATAGTAATATATACTTTCTAAAGCCAAATGGCAATCGCACAACAGTCCCTATCTATAAGATATATACCTACGTATGTGTCATATGTATAACGTAGAGAACTGCTATTAATAGTATCGACCTGCTCCAGGCGTTAATTAACAATCGATTCGTGTAATTAACTCCGCTTACGTTAGCCAATTTGCAATGTCCCTATACCTGCGATAATTAGAAGCATGACTGTGCAAACAGCACAAGCCAGTTATAGGTGCCAAGAGTTATTCGGGGCACGCTGAGTAAATATATAAAGACACTTCTCGTATCTACCTATATTAGTAATATACCGTGACTTTCTCTGGATGCTCAACGCCAGGGATACCAACACAAAAAAGGGTGCTATTTTATAGGCAGTAAGCTGCAACAGTACCTTAGTAACTTACTAGATGTTTCTAGTGATTTTACAAGAAACATTTAATAAGTTACTAAGCTGCTGCTGCTGCTACAGCTTACTGCCGATGAAATAACACCCTTTTTAGGTTGGTATCCCTGGCGTTCCGTATATACCGTGAGGAAACGTGGAAAGAGCTGGTGTATAAGTATATCGTGCGAATAATAACGCATACGATTTATCCAAATCCGCAAAAGTTTTTCTTTGCGCTTGATTTCATATGCGTTTGCCGAATGAGATGAGATAATAATTGTTAGGTTGTATGGCTATATGAGATGAATTAGGTTAGACGAATGGTTCGGTATGTGTGAATAAAGAGGATAGGGTATATATGGATTTGTGTGAAACGCGAGAAAAGTGAAGGGGGAATTAAAGCAATTTCGAAATACGCCGAGGGACTACAAAGCGAAGCGCTGAAAGTGCCTACCCGAGGGGCCATCGACGTGGGGGTTGACAAAGTTTCCGTCGTCGCCCGATCCTATTCTCTGAGACGTAATACTCAGCTAGCGGATTTACCGAAAGAGGATAAAGAACGAATAAAGTAAGAAAAAAGAAAAGCGGAAAAAAAAAGGGACAAAGTCTGGGAAATAAAATCGACGAGACGTAAAAGTCCCGTTTTCCCACCGCACGAGATTACGTGGGTTGGTATATATTCTCATGTGAATATTTACCGCGTATCCTAAAATTGAAAATGGCATTTCGTTTCTTTTTCTTTTTTCTTTTCGCTTTCTTTTTTCTAATGATTATTCAAGAATCCCTAGTAGATCCCTGGTATAAAATTTGAGTAAAATTTTCCAAAAATTCTACACCTGCGATGCTTCAATTTTACAAATGCATGGGAAGAAAGAGAAAGAAAAAGAACAAATAAAATTTCTCTTATTTTTTCCGTCAACTAGAATATTTTCATCGAAATGGACGGTAGAAAAAGAAAAAAAAAAGAGAAGAAATAAAGAATAAAAATAGTCGAGACTAACGAGAAACGCGATTAACGAATTATCGTCAAACCCACCCAATTCGCAGGACGTTCTCTACCAGGCTCGAAGGTAAACAAGCCTGTTCGTGATTCGGCGACGCCGTTGGGATAGATATGTACACATAGAAAGTTTTCAGCCCTTTCGACAAACTCCAATCAGCAACGGCAGCACCAGACAAGGACACCCTGCACAAGGGAGGTTTGTGGTGATATTTCGATCGGTGTGTGTATGTGAGTGCGAAACGTTAATATCAGCATTAGCAGTAAACCCTGTACGCGGCCGCCTATGCATTGTGGATCTTTTTGAATTGAGCCGAGGGTTATATGCCCGCACCCCTTTACCGCTACGGATGTGTATCGCCAATATTGACCGAAGAAACCGTCGCCATCTCGACTGTACAAACTCCACACCCCACCTTCACCCTCTCCATCTCCATCTCCATCTCTTTCTCCTTTTACCCAACCCCTATCCCGCACCCTCTTCAGGGTTTCATCTGTCCGCGGTACAAGGACTATTTGACTTTGCCTGTTCAAACACAGTCGGTACACATGTCTTCAGCTCTACCCTGCTGCAGATAGGTATATAGAGGGTTGCGACGTCGGCGATGTGCACAATCCCGAGGAAATCACTCATCTGGACAAAATTCACCCTCACCTCTTTCTTCAACTTTTTCGCATTCTCTTAACTATTTTTTCAAATGAAAATATCGTTCGGTTCACGATTTTTTTTTTTTTTTTTTGCTATGATTCTCGAGAACGAGCACATCGTGTTAAGACATCATTCTACAATCTGAGAAAATGCTAATAAAAAAAAAATAAAAAAATAATTGAAAAGTAGTCAGATCGCTATGTAATGTTATTAGAATTTTATGGGACGGTCGAAGAACCTTTGGGCTATCAATCATAGTTTTGAGTGAAGGGCGCGACTTGGCTCAGTGAAGAGTAAATATTTGTTCACATATCGCTCCGCCCCTGGTAGAAAATTGAACAGAATCTGACCAGAATCTGTTGAGTTTTCTGGTGAGTGAGCAGATGCTGGTCAGATTTTCTGGCCAAATACCCCATCAATTTGACGACAGATTCTGGCCAGAATGACATATGTATCTGGGCAGATTCTGTTGAAGGAGCTGGTGAACGAATCGGAGATCACAAGAAATTTCTGCGTGCACTATAACGACGTACCTAGCAAGCTGAAAAATGTTCGTACGCACTAACTTTTCCGTATATATTTGTAATTATTATGTAAAAAACCCGTAGACTCAAGAGTGCTCCAAAACGTTATAACCTGCAAGCTAACAGCTGTTGGTAGTTTCATATGCAAAAAAAAAAAAGAAAAAAAAAAAGGAAGAGAGAAAGAGAACACTGCGACTGTGAGTGTGTGATAGCTCTCTATATTTTTAAGGTTATCCTCAAATGTACGTAATATTAATCGTTCACCAGATTCTGGTCAGATTCTGACCAGATACCCCCGATTATCTGGGCAGATTCTGCCCAGATTGTCTGCCCATAAGATGGTGAATGGCCAGAAAATCTGATCAAATTTTCTACCAGGGGCGCGTTTATCTCTTTAATAGACTCTACAAACAAGAAGTCTGAAGTACGACACTCCGAGGTTGGAATAATAATACCAAGAGCCAGTTTAAGGTATATAGGTAATAAAGGTGTGCAGACAGAGGTCCTCGAGTTTCAGATTACCCGTATCTTAAAACCCGTCAATTTTCTATATCTGACTGAAAATTCCAACTGATATTAAGATGCAGGATATATGTATAACGATTAATGATTTACGATTAAAAAAAACAAGATTGAATTCACGTGATTATCGAGTATCTGCACTTGAAATGATCTTATCAGATAAAAAAAAAGCAATGAGAAAGGAACCGCTTATACCGATTTATACAACAATAAATCCTGTTACCTCTGGCCTAACGAAATCAAGATTGATACTATGATCTGATAATTAAAATTCCCGGTACAAATGATCGAATTTTAGATCCGCACGTATCTACTAGAAGAATGATATATAGGGGGGAGGGCGGGGAACATCGATCAAATTAGTTTAGAATTAAAAATAGTTTCCTATAGTATTGTAGGGACTTACGCCCCTCTAGTAATGAGTCAGTAATAAAGTCGAATGTGTTTGGTGCAGCCTCCTGGAACTAGGGGACACTTTTTCGTCATCACCCTTAGGGTCCCCTTAGGGTCCCTTTAGGTTCCCGCTTCAAGGGGTTACGTCATCGACGATAGTATGAGAAGGGAGTCCCCCGATCTTTCCGGCCACTTGGTCTTATTAGGGGAAGCCAATCAACAAGAGACCGGGAAATGAGGGGCGACTTTGTTATATGTAGGGATAATTGACGGAGGGGGGGTGGTGAAAATTACTACCGTCAATCGATCAGAAATCGCGACTTTTAACGACTATGTGGGTACCGCGTGAAACCTAAAAGGGGAAACTGCGAGACGGGGGAGATCGGTCACGAGGGTTAGCTAGGGGGGGGGGTTACAGAATTCAAACCTTACGTCTTTCTAAAGGGACTCGTATTATCAACGCCGATTTACTACATACATAGGGAAATATTGTATACGCTAGAAATTAGTATAAAAAAAAAATGAAAAAAAAAATTGATAATAATTTTTAGAGGGATTTACCTGTTTGTGCATTTCCACGTTGAGGCCGTAGGACATCTCGTAGTACTGAAACACAAATTGTCATTAATTACGGAAGTAGCGTTCGACCAAAGTCTCCAGTCAATTACGAAGCTTAGATATACAGGGTGAGTTTCCTCTGGTATCGCATGCGAGAGGAGCTTATCATCCGAAACGCTTCCGCTCCTTTCGATTCATACTTGTTAAAATCGTCAGTTTTGACGACGCGTGAAAATGAAAGTGTTTTTCTATAGTATGATAATAGGTATGAATATAAAGGGACGGAGCGTTTGCAATAAGAAGCCCATCCCTCATGCGATACCAGAGAAAACTCACCCTGTATAGTAGGATCGTATTAACCAAAGACTGAGATTTAAATGACGTTAATTGCCCGCAAGTATCCGACCAAATCGCATATTTCCGCGTATTTTATGTATAAACAGCTATCATAAAAATTTCCAATCTTCGGAAATGATTTTCCTGTCAATTTTTTCTTCAGAATAAAGAGAAAGATTAGTTTGGTTATAATTGAGTGAAGAAAATTTTGCACAAACTGTATAATTGATTCGAATTGTATAATTGAACTTTACCAAGATAAAGTAATTTGTCTTTTTGTTTTGGCATCTATTTTGCTAAGATAAAATAATCATATAAATAAATATTTAAGACTCTTATCACTTATAGTTGAAAGAAAAAACAAATTCTATATGTTAGTTTGAATTAAGACGCACATACCTAGTTGCTTATAAGTGGAATTGTAATTAGGTGAGAATTGTACTATTGAGCTAGTGTGTTTAACAATTGTCAAATTCAACGCCCACGTTGATTATCGTGTCGCAGCTGTTTATACATATAATATAATATAGTTATAGATATAGATGTATATAAATGCATATTATACAGGTAGATATGTTCACACGTATAGATTATATGTACATAACCGAAACGCGTTAACCGGACACTTGCGATCAATTCCCATTTGGGCTTTAGTTATAATTATTGTTTGGGGTTCCAGCATCGTGACCATAGTGTGGCCATTCCGCATGACCGGCAATTCAACACCAAATGGTTATATATATATGTAAATTTAATTGATTATATACATATACCGTGCGTTTTCGTGGAAACACGACATGCCTAGATCCGAAGATAGCCGAACGTACGCCATATTATATGCAACCGTTCACAAGTGAGTCGTGTTTAGGTGGCCGAGAGTCCGAATCGGCAATTGTTTTAGTGGTTACCAAGTCCTTGATTGGCCGTCTAGTAATAAACAATTGCCGTTTAATAAAAACATCGAGGCTCGACATCTGACGGCTTGCCGCTTATTTTTGACGCTTGAGCCTTGACGGTAAGCCGTCAGATGTCGAGCCTCGATGTTTTTATTAAACGGCAATTGTTTATCACTAGACAACCAATCAAGGACTTGGTAAGCACTAAAACAATTGCCGATTCCGACTCTCGGCTACCTCAACGTGACTCATTTGTAGACGGTTGCATATAATAGGGCGTACGTTCGGTTATCTTCGGATCCAGGCATGTAGCGCTTCCACGAAAACGCACGATATATAGAAGAATTATTATCGTTGGTATTTAAGATAAATAATTGTTCTTAATAGAGTTTATCCACGAGGTTAATGACAACATGTGATAATATATAGAGCGGTTCTTCCGCAAATCGTAATGATATAATTCGCGTGTTTTAAAATAAGAAATAAATATGATAACGGAGAATTAAATATACTTTGTTCTCATTGATAATATACATATATAACCATATTGAAATTGAATTGCCAATTATTTTTTTAATTTTTTTTTTGCTTTCTCTTACGATACTATGCCATGCGACTTGAGATATAAATCATGATAAGGGTATATAATCAAGATGTGGGTGTTAGAACTCCAGAGTCTAGAAACATATTTGATTGATTTGATTTAAAGCTATGTACTGCAATCAATGCATATAACACCTAATTGATATTTGAAAAAAGCTATGAGTGAACGGGTACCTATTACCAAATTTATATCTCACTCACGAACGAGATAAAAACTATATATATATGTCTACAACGATACGTTATTATAGAATCCATAAGCCATGCATATAAGTAAATTCATAACACTACCTATACATGCGGAAGGTCTCTGTTCGTCTTTGTAATAACTGAGTCGAGTCCATATTAAGAATTTTTTTTTAGTCAGTTGAATATATTTCCTCAAAAAGAAACAAAAAATAATAATAATAATAACACATCCCCTTGTCGATCTGTTTTTTAATTTGAAAAAAAAAATGAATTCGGTCCAGCTTTAAAAGCAACAAAAAAAAACACATGTTTTAATATTTTGTGTGACCACTGAGAATCTAAATATCCTCCCCCTCCCTCCCCAGAAATATATGTAATTTATTGATTGTCAGGGTCTCACCATAACGTAGTGCCGCTGCATTTCAGTCTTCTCCTGAGCCAATTTCTCCAACTCCATTTTAATGCTGGACAGAACGAAAAAATGCGGGAAAAACGTGCGTATTAGTATACAAAAAGTTACAAGGTAAAGGGGGTGGAAAAAAAAGCTTTGGGAATTATCGTATCACAAATATCATATGGTTCCGTGTATATATGTATATGTATATATAGTATATGTCTTAACCTCGGAGGGGGTTAAAGCCGTTTTGGGTTATGGGTCAGGGGTTAAAGTTTCGGTCGGTTTACCAAACCTGACGGTGTTAACAAACGGACAAGAGAGAGAGAGAGAGAGAGAGAGAGAGAGAGAGAGAGAAAGAGCTTATGTGAAAGAGAAATAAAGACAGATAGAGAGCAAGTGAGTGAGTTACGGTGCCAAAAGCATACATATGTATTTTTATGTATATACCTCTAACCTATGTACTCGTTAAACTGGGGTTAGAGAAATATAATACGATATCGTATAAAAGCTCATTCAAACAAACAACCGGGATTAGTTAGCGATTTATATATATATATTTATACAGGGTGAATTTTCTTCGGGGCTCCGAAAAGGGTGTGGCTTAAATCGGCTGATACTCCGCTTCCTTCTATTCATACTTGTGATTTTCAGAACAACAATCTGGCTACTATTTATTCAAGTCTTGCCGTTTTATCTGCATGATAGACGAGAATTTATGTATCTCTTTGTCGAAACAATAAGACACTATATTCTTCACCATAATTTTTTAATCTATTGTTTATTATCTGAAGGCAATTATTCCGTAGATAATAAGAAGTATGAATATGATGAGGCAGAGTCTCAGCCGGTTTGAGCCACACCCTCTGGACACCGGAGAGAATTCACCCTGTATAGTATATTACGGTGCTCCTTGATTCGGTTATATTTGAATTCTAATACTCTCATGGGTCAGAACGTCTACAAATATAAACAAAATAATTGAGTAAAAATTCCAGGTTTATATCTCAATCCTAAGTACTGCCTCAAATACTTTGATCCGTAGCTTCGAAATTTATATCGTTGAAAATCTTACGAATTTTCATGAAATACCTGCTACTACAGGTAAGAAGTGTACCAAGTTTCAGATCTTTAGAAGGTATACTTCAATTGGGAGAAAAAGAAAAAAAATGAACCGCGAAAGGTGGAAAATCGTGTTTTATCGAAATAGGAAAATTCTGAGACTTTGAGGCTGTACTTAAAATTGAGATAAAAACCTGGGGGTTTTGGATATTTTTATTTTTTTTTGCATATTTCGAGACGATCTGGTTAATGAGAGCATCGAAATTCTAAAATGATCAAATTAAAGGCCACCGTAATAAAATATATGGGGCGAAACATGTGAAATTATAATAATATTAGATTTATGTAAATATGAAGCTTTTTTTTATTTATTTTATTTTTCTGTTTGTTTGTTCAAATTCTCTGTCTCCTCACCATGACGTAGTGTCGTTGAATCTCGATTTTCTCCGTTGCCAACTTTTCGCATTCAAGCTTCAAGCTATGGGGAAAAAAAATCAAAAGAAATGAAAAAAGATATTCCCTCCTGCAAACGTTTTTTTTTTTTTTTTTTTTTTTCTTCTGTTAATGAAATATTTCTTAATAATTTTTACAAATATACAGTAAACATACGAAATACGATCACATTAATGGCATGAATAATCATATTGGGAAAAATATCATCATATTACATAAATATTTCTCGAGGACTGGTAGGAAAAAAGAAAAAAAAAATTCTATAAAATTAAAAAATTTGATTTATTTGAAACCCAAATATCGAAAAATCAATCGAAATCCTTGCATCAAGTGTTTTTTACTTCGACTGCGTCAAATTCTAAATGTTTGATCTGAAATTAAGTAAATATAATACGATAAACTTCGGAGTATGTATTGTAAAAAAAAAAAAATATATATAAAAATAATTTATGTGAAATCCGAAACGCGCGTAGCAGAGATTTTTTACCTAAATTCTGTGTATAGAAAAAAAAAAAGGAATTCCAGAACCAATCTCGTGTATATCTATACTCATGGAAACAAATATAAATCTTTATGTCAACGGTGTAAAAAAGAACCGAGTTATGTCATAACCCGTGGTCGCGTTTATGGCCCCCAAAGTGTAGGCATACTGATAACAATGGCGTAAGGTAACAAGCTTGAAATATGTTTATACAGATCAAATATGGATAGAGAGGGTAAGGGAGGGGGGAAGGGTGACACGTGTCTAATATTTTGTCTATGAATCACTAGGTTTGAAACAAGTACGTTCTCGTAATTTGGTTCAAAGTCCATTACCCCGAGATCTATAAATATAATAGTTAATATATCCGGAACGATGAGGAAAACAGCTTTTCACACAATCAGTTGCGGAAAATGATGTGAAATTTTATAATAATTATCATAGTGTCTCAAAGACGGTACGATCTTTTTTTTTTTTTATTTCAATCTCTAGTCTCGAAAGTCTCTTCGATTATGTTGAATATCGAATTTGGAATGACCGAATGAAAAAAAAACAAAAAAGAAAACCGAGTACCGAGAAAGAATTCTTTTTTTACTACTCGTTTTACGGTCAAAGTCATACGAAGATTTGTAACACGATTTAAAATCCTGCGTGTTAATCGAGCGGAAAAACCTTATTGGGAAATTTATTATCATACGTAATTCTGCGGAAATTCTTGGACAGTCAGAATTTCAAGAAAGGAAAATATCGATTTTTTCCGGGACACCCTGACGTGTTTATGGGACTTTCCATTCCATGCCAAGTCCGGGTATCCAGCCTTTGACCCTAACCATTTGACGTTAATTATTTAAAACATCTAAAAAAAAAACGCAATCTTGTTTTATTGTTTTTAATTTTTGAACAAAAAAAAATTTACAGTCTCGATGACTAGGCATAGAGTCCCCCATATACACGTATGTGTAAACGTGTATAAGACTGAATTCATAATGCGTGAGTGTGTTCATATAATTATTAACTAGATACCTACAGGTGTTTGTATTTCGTCTTGTTCTGTTGTCTCTAATCTAAAAATCTGATCTACACTTGGCAGTCTATTTAATAATTTAATCGCACCATGGTGTGAGTATGTGTAATCATTTACGAAACAAATCATTATTCAAATAAGTATCAAGTTTTTTATTTATTTTTTTAAATTTTTTATTCAAACAGTGATTTTTTTTATCTAGGAAACTCGGGGTTGATCGCAATGACACTGTTAAAAAAAAAAAAACAAACGTAAAATCTGCGGTTATTCAAGGCCTACAAGGGAGTAAATTTTATTTAGATTTAACTGAGTAATTCTGATCCACATTTTGGGGATAAAATCATTGAAAAAAATTCTTATTTCTCGAGATAACAAAGCTTGATATATCAAGGACAATATAATATCCTAGAATTCTGTTAATTTAACTCTTGTAGGCCTTGAAGAATCGCAGATTTTCGTTTTTTAATATCGTCATTACGATCAACCGTTACCGAGATATCAATGTTTGAATGAATAATTATAAAAACTCAAGTATACCATCTAAAAAAAAAATAGTGAAAAAAAAATGTGAAATCTCATAAATTTGTTCGTATCATTCAACCCGATTTGTTTGTAATACTGTGAGGATTATTTTTTTTTTAT
Organism: Tenthredo notha; assembly: GCA_914767705.2. NCBI lineage: Eukaryota > Metazoa > Arthropoda > Insecta > Hymenoptera > Tenthredinidae > Tenthredo > Tenthredo notha. The sequence goes on from OU611908.1 coordinate 7,389,229, forward strand.
TTTTTTTTATTAATGATCCGTAAATACTTTAACAATAATTCAAAATTGGATTAATCATTTCCATCTATTTCGACACACAACGTTATGCTAAACCGTACCTGAAGGTACATTCACTTTTGTAAATTTATCAATTTACATGGCCCGAGGTTGTTAACACACGCAGTTAATTAAAAAATACGAATATGTCTTGACAGGAGCGACTAGCCTCGGTGTCGAGTGAATTGGATATAGTAAAAAAGGGGGAAAAAAAAAGAACAAATAATATGATCAACCAAATTGGCACTCGCGGGTCTTTTTTGTTTTTTTGTTTTTTGTGCCCCGCGGTTTATATACGATATAGGATATAATCCACCGAATTATATACGATTTTTGATTTGCTTCATAATTTTTTTTACGTTTACCTCAACTCTATAACACCCAGTCATGAAATTTTTTCAGATTTTTTTCATGAACCGTTATTTATTCATGAATTTTCGAAATAACCGTAGAAAAAAAATTCTGAATCAAATCAAAAATGGTGAGGGAAAATCATTGGTCGAGTTGGTATGGAATACCTCATATATATGTATGGGAAATTCCATACGAAACCGACCAATCTGTGACCCCGACGATTTGTAATTTTCTTGAAAATTTTCTATTTTTTTTTTTAGATTTTTCTCCTCAGATAAAAAAAAAAAAAACCTTTTTCAAAGAAAAAAGATCTTTGAGTAGAAAAAGGAAGAAAAAAAAAAAAAATGAAATTTTCGTCAATTTGAATACAATCGGTCGAATTTTTTTTTTTTTTATATATTCTCTTTACTCACTTGTGATATTGGGCTTGTAGAAAGTTAAATTCTTCTTTAATCCTGTCACACGATTCTCCGACTGTGAATTTGAAGGGTTGACCAGGCTGCGGAGGTCCCTGAAAAATAAATATATTACGATAACTAATGAGTGAAAAAAAAATCTAAAATTTATTCTTATATATATACCGAGAGGTTTCTGTGAAACATCGCAGTCAGTCACAGCCAACTCGACACTACCCAAGTTTTTTCTTTGTTTCTTGCAAACTGACCATCCCCATTGCTGCACTGCTGCAAATCGGACGTAATAGACGAAAATCTTAGGTAGTGTTGAGTTAGATGTGACTAACTGCGATGTTTCACAAAAATCTCTTGGTATATAGACCGTGAAATTTTATCTATATCTATCTTTCGAGTGCAGTAATACATATTCATGTGTAATTGCACAACTATATACATATATAAAACAGGGTCCTGCGAGATGTGTTCCCGGGATGCAGGAGCAGGCGCGATATAGTAAGTAGGTAATTCATTTTGCCGTGAGTTTTGCCAGTTTAGAGGATAGGGTAGAAAACGCGATACATATATAAGCACATATGTATATATACGTTTACGGTGAAAGTGGACCAGACACTAACCGACGTCGAACTCGAACATCACAAGTACCAGGGAGGAACAGGTGTTAATTACATGTTCGCGGTGTCCACCAGGATTACACACGCTATACAACCAAAACTATGGGCTTCGAAACCCCCGAGGTTCGAGCTACAGTCATTACCCCCGGCATTATAGTTTAGAGTGAATAGGCTACCGGGGCTGGTTCGGGAATTAGGCTATAACCACCATGGCACAACTTTACACCTGGTTATAGCGGCTAATTCAAGATAATACCCATTCTCATATAGATTTTCGCTATTTAAAGACATTTACCAAAAACCCCTGACCTGTATCAATAAATTTCCTGAAATTCCAGAGTCCTCTGTCTACGCGAACAGATTTCAGCTTTTCGCATTTGGCACCCTGCCGTTTTTCTCTCTCTCTCTCTCTCTCTTTCTCATGTTCTTTACCTCGATTTATTTCCACCGGAATAACGGTTGCGTTAAAAAAAAAAAAGAAAAACGAAAAATTATGAAAATCCTCGAACTGCTGCTACTGCTGCTGCAAATCGGACGAAATGACGAGCTAAGAAATAGACTGCAGACATAAAACTGACGTGATATATGTAGGTATACTACGGACAGCAACCATTCTTCCACAATATTAAGTTTCCGAAAAAGCTTTCCAATTCTGTTATAATCCTCTCAAAGTATGTATATATATATATGTACATAGAAAGGTATATGAGTAAACTTTTTTCATTTTTATTCTTATTTTTATTTTTATTTTCTTCTTTTCTTCGTCTTTCCACTCGGCTAAGTAAGTAAGATCTCCACAAGGTGTATATATAAATATATATATATATATATACATAATGCGGCTTCTCGTATGAGTATATGAGAGAAAAAAGAAAAAAAAAAAAAACCAGTAAAACAGAAAAAAGAACCGAAGAAAAAGAAAGATTTTTTTTTTTTTTGCATCAAGTACCCAGATATACAATCCATACGTATGAACGTATACCTAATACAATGTTTTACAATGGAAGAACTGAAGTAAACTTACATACATATACGTACGTCGTATATCAGAAGTCACGATAAGTGATACGCAAACAGGTATGTAGTACCTACCTGTCTATAACACGGTTAATAAACTGGTATTTAACAGCTGTTAGAAATAACTTGTTAATACGAAAAATCTACACTAGTAGTAGTAGTAGTTAGGTATGGTGCACCTCTATATAAGGTATAGGTTTTCAAACCAAGCTCCATATTAAAGTTTCGGTAAGTAAATAAGGAAACTTGTGTATCTGTGTGTCTTCTTTTTTTTTCAATGCCCCAAAATATGAATAGAAAAACAATAATGCAGCCAAAACCTAAGGTTCCTATCTAAATTCTGAATGGCGTTACAAAGCCTTAGAATTTTCCTATTTTAATATATATATATATATATGGGGCATTCCATGCCACCGCGATCAAGATCTGGCGGTGACATTTTAGATTTGCTTAATAATTTATTATTTCAAACTATTTTTCAAAAAATGCATACACAATTTATTACAGATTTTTCCAAGCGTCGGTACCTGAGATACGATTTTCGAAGTGAAAAAAAAAACACCCATATTCTAAAATCTGAAAAAAATCAGGAAAATCTGAAAAAATATTACAAAATTTTCGAGCGCTATTAGAAGATGGAGGTTTGATTACGGGGAAAGGTGAAGTCGAAAAATGCCGAAAAAAAATATTTAAAAAATCGGAATGTATTTTCGACATATAAACGGACAAAAAGTACTCTATAATATGGGTCTAAAAAAGTATATTTTCAGAGTTAGGTACAGGAATCGAACATATTGTAGTTATATACATATAACTACAATATTGTAATATAGATTCCGATTTTTTAAATATTTTTTTTCGGCATTTTTCGACTCACCTTTCCCCGTAATCAAACCTCCATCTTCTAATAGCGCTCGAAAATTTTGTAATATTTTTTCAGATTTTCCTGATTTTTTTCAGATTTTAGAATATGGGTGTTTTTTTTTTCACTTCGAAAATCGTATCTCAGGTACCGACGCTTGGAAAAATCTGTAATAAATTGTGTATGCATTTTTTGAAAAATAGTTTGAAATAATAAATTATTAAGCAAATCTAAAATGTCACCGCCAGATCTTGATCGCGGTGGCATGGAATGCCCCATATATATATATAATATATTATGTATAACACGATTATATACTATATATAGTATATATTTATACACGAAGACGTTTACTCGTATATATATATATATGTATACTGTAATTTATTACTACGGGAAACCGCGCGTCGTCAACAACAAACTATAAGTATAGGTGTAGACTGCATAAGGATAGTTAACGAATCGCGTTATATCTCAGCTGACGTGAGCTGCTACAGCAACGACTTTTAAAACTGACTATTTTTCTTTATTTATTTTTACTTTTTATTTTTACGTAGGTAGGTAGTCATTTATTCAGGGCTCTCTATCTCATCCGTATAGTGTCTGACTTCTATATACGTATATATATATAAATATATATACCCAAGTCATTAGTAGACTCTGTACCATCGCTCATCAGGCTCCCTCACATGTCGTTCCTGCATCTAGACTTGTATATGCGGTTAACCGCATTGATGTATCTGTATATTTATCAACATTCTGTATACTGTATACTGTAAATGCATAATGTATATAAATATTGGAAGAAATAAATAAATAAATAAATAAATAATAATGACGATATGTGGATAGAGATAAAGATAGAAAGCGATATTTATATGTATATGTATATGTATATTGTATATATAGAATCGAAACGACCGATGCAACTTTGAGCCACTGACCGCTGACCGCCGACCACTGACCACTGACCACTAACCGCATATACCGAGTAGGTACCATATACAGGTATATACCCTAGCATACGTTTGGCATAGATGGGGTTACGGATCCCATCGCGTGGTTCGGCACAATCTGCGAACCTTGAATCGGGGGAGTTGTTGCGCTGATGTTGCACTAATACCTACGTGTTTCGCGTTAGGTAAAGAGCCCTTATACACAAGCTTATACAAGTATTTACGAAGTGAGAAATGGAACACTAAACTGTTCAAATTACATATAGGTTATATGATTTATTTTAACGAAACTAAAAGAAAAGAAAAAAAAAATTCTTTTCCTTTTAGTTTTTTGGTATCATATTTTTTTTTTTTTTTCTCCTTTTTCTCTCTTTTTTCGAGTTTCTAAGGTATGAGAAACTATCCTATATAGGTACTTTAAAATATAAACAAAATGTCAAATAGTCAGAGTCAAAGACTGGACACGACTTGGCATGGAAAATCCCATTAACACGTCAGGGTTTTCCGGAACAAATCGATATTTTCCTTTTCCTTTTTCTTTTTGTTATTATTTTATATCAATTTTTAGCTGAGGTGTCTAACTTTGCATCAATCTCTTCTATCTTATAGTCATACACAGTGCAGTACTACGTGTACTACTTATATTATAATCAGTAAAACCTTACATCTAGTCAAGTACCGTACCCTCGAACACGTTTTAATCAATTTTTTATATCTTTTTATGAGATACGGATGATCAAGCTTAGGACATATATATAATGGGTTTGTTTTTATAAGGCTTACCTCTTAGAGCTCTGCCAATGTTATCGGTTTAACGTGTCCGATAAAATAGTATATAGTATATATCGTGTGAAAGTACATATGCCTATACATAGACTTAGATGATAAATAAGCTAAACGTTAGCGCATTGATTCACGTTAATGTAAGAAAATATAGATTTTTTTTTTAGTTATATTCGAATCTATTTTAGTGACATATACATGAACGAGTTGTTTAATAGTTATACCTACCTACCTACATACATACATATATGGTGTATGATATAGGCATAGGTATACTGCACGCGTTTCTGCTCTATGAATTACGCAATTTATTCATTCGTAACCGCGAAGCAGTCGCGAGTAAAGGAGCTCGAGTCGAGCGACAAGTTAAATATTTGAAGAGAGAAATCCAACACGCTGTCTCTTATATATATATATATACATATAGCTATACTATACATAGGTAGGATATATACCGACATATAGCGTACCAAAACGTAATTAGCGAAGTGACGTAATCTTTGAAAATTCAACAAACAATTAGCATTGATTAAACACCGTGCTACGGCGCGCAGTTTCGGGATTATTATACCTACCTACCTACCTACCTACCTACCCTTCTCTCTCTCTCTCTCTCTACCTCTATATATATTTTCTTATGTAGTACCAGCGAGCTAGAAGATGAATGATGATAAAAGATCTTCTCTTCAGTATTCCGATGTGGTCACATACCTTTTAAATTCTATATATATATATATATACGCACATATGTGTACACATAACTATATACTAAATTTACATACGCACGCATCTATATATATATACCTTATATGCTACAGGTGTAAGAAACCATGTGTAATCCGCGCGCACTATATATATATTTATAACAATATATATATATATATGTATGTAATGTGACTAGTGCGCAATTAGTGTAATTTCTTATACTAGAGTTGATAAATTAAACCGTATAGATAAAATCTGCAGCGTAGCTAACTACTCGTATCAAAATTCTCGTTAACTGAGTCTTATGTATGGTCATGCAACCCGTTTGTTTTGTATAAGGTATAGGTGTACCTATCTACCTACCTACCTATCTTTTTTTATTTATTTATTTATACCCTACGATTACCAACTGACAATAAAATATTCTCGAAGTACTCAACGCAGTAACGGTATTATATACACAGGTCAAGCCAAATTATTATTATTATTATTATTACAATATATATACTGTATTGTATATATGAATATACTATTCACTCATTTCCGTATCTATATATTATCTATATGACCTTGTTTAGAAAAAAAATATGTAAGTAAAAAAAAAAAAACAATAATAATAATAATTTAATAGCTGTATTAAATAACGATGATTTGCAAATAGTAATTATTGCGTAATAATTACAGTTAGATAATGTACAATATGTACACGATACAGATATAAATACCGTGAAAGAATTGGTTCTAATTCGAGCCGCCAATTTCATACTTGCCACGAATATACCTAAAGTCCGTCTGCTATTTGTTTTCGATTGTTGTCAAATACAATTTGGCGGTAGACCATGACAGGAATAGGTTATATTTGTTGTGAATCTAGCATACGATATAATAACTAGGGATATTACTGTAAAGTTGGTGAAATTGCTAGCGCGATTCTACCGGCTAACGATATTTGAATAAATCAACGCCTGCGCGCTTTGAATCAGCTATTTCTACGTAACCTCACGGTATACAGAGTGAGTCTTTTGAAATGTCTAGAATAAATAGGATATGCTTGCAATGCTTAATCACGCCTTTGCCGCAGGTAAGTCCTGCCCGTTTTAAACCTTTGAAAATACTCACCCTGTACATACATAGTTATCAATTCGTAGAGAAATGTCTCTTATATATTGGTATTATATTGTTATATAGGAATCTGTATATCTGTAGTTGCAGTGCTGGCACGCCCGTTGTGTGAATATGTAGTATAGATGATATAATGGATCGTATATAATCGCTTTGCAGTTGGGTGTATAATATGACACCGGAAGTAACGTCAGCGAGTAGTGATGATACCGATGGTTGTATACTGTATTAACGCGGTTACTGATTGACACAGGTATAAGGTATAACAAGTGATGATGTAGTGACAAATTGATAGAAAGGTAATTTATCACATAGTCATAGATATAGGTATAGGTATAGGTATTATAGCTGTTACAATGGTTTATAGATTTAATTGATTTATAGACAGTTATAAATACGATTCGAAAAATTAATACTATTATAGTAATAGAATGACTTAGAATCTATGTATTAGATAGATACATGAATGATATATTCTCTGTATATAAAATGAGAACCCCTGTTACGAATAAACAGAACTGTATTGTATTTGGAGGCTTAGCCCGCGCAAATATTAGCCACGATATCGCTTATGGTGCTTGTTGAACGAGGGCGACGCCGACGGTTGGGCGCACGGGTACACTAGGGTAGGTAGAAACTTCATTTCTACATATACGTACTACATACATATACATATGTACATCTAGGATATATATATGTGTGTGCAGAAGAGAGATATAGAGAAAGAGATGAGACAGTGCCATGAGCGGGCGAACGTATAGTAGGAATAGGAGGAATGGGGAGAGTGTTTGTCTGTCCGTTCCTAGGTCTGTTTGTCCTCGCTCTCCGTGTTTGAAGAACGTCGGTGCTCGGTCTGTGCAAACCCCTCATTATTGCGAACAGTGTACATAATCTATACACACACACGCACATACAAATATACATACATATAGTCATATATGAAGCCACGTGCGCGCGCGAACCCCCTAATATACGTATACGTGCATTATAGGCAAGTAACGTTTTCTTGTTTTCCTATTTTCTTCTTTCTTTCTTTCTTTCTTTCTTTCTTTCTTTCTTCTTCTACTTCTTCTTCCACTTTCCTTATATATTGTAATAGTACATACATGCATATTATTAACCTGTATACTTTTTTTTGGAGGCTTTCTATTGTTCTATATGTATAGTTTTCAGGTAGGCTAAAAATAAGAATAATAATAATAATAATAATAATAAGAATAATGATAATAAGAACAAGAAGCTGTAGCGGAATGTAGCTGTGCACAGAGCTAATGGGTCGAGGGGTCGGAAGAAGAGGGACTTAGTAGAGATTGGCTCGAGGGTCTCTGGTGCCTGGGTGCAGAGTAGGTTGGGTATAGCGCCAGAAGAATGAGATTTATACTCATTATGGGTAAATTGCTTAATGGCTCGAGTCGTGTGCAGAAATAGGCTTTCTCGTGCAGGCATGGTCTCCCTTCGCAAATAATATATACCTATGTATATATATATATATATCCTCGTGCTCAAAAATATTCTCGGAATTGGATTACCGTTCGCAAATCTCTTTCTCTCTCTTTATTTCGCTACGCGGCAAAAGAAAATTACTAATACAGATATATAACTATATACTACCTGCACCTATAATAATAATAATTATGAAATTTTCAAATGAGTTACTTTTTTTCTATTTTCTTTAAATTGATTTTAGAAATTAAAGGAGTTGCGTTTCGTGTGTAAGTAGGTATATACGTAGGTTAGGTTAGGTTAGAGAGATCGAATCGGTAATATACTATAGGTAACGGCGCCGTTTATAAAAAGAGAAGAGCGATTTAAAATAACCGAACTGACAGAGGGGTGCTGGGTGCTCTTTGCTCTCTCTCTCTCTCTCTCTCTTTGCACCCTGAAATGTCCTGGAGTGTCTCTGTAAAGGGCTTTGCTCCCCTTTATGCGGGGATTGGGAAAGGACCTATACTACTGTCCTGGGGGATGGTGTCATGATTATATTATCGGCTCGGAGCCCTCTTCAGGCCCCTAGGGCGTTCGCGCCCCCCTTTTTCTCTCTCTCTCTCTCTTTCTGACACGATACGGGTACCTTATATTATAGTTTACACTTTATACCTAGCTCGATGGTAAAAACCCTGGGACCTATAATAGTTCTAGTCCTGCAGGACCCTAAATGCCCGAAACTAACCTTTCGCTTTCATCCCACCTTACCTAGGGGTTCTTTGTTCCGAAGTTCCTCGAAGGGCGTACTGAATGGTGGATATTCAGAGGCAGCTGCACTCGGAAACGTTCCTTTTCGTTAATTCCTCAAGTTTATATACTAGTCCTTGAATTTTCAGGAACCCTGAATTTCTAACACGCAGTATAATAATAATAATAATAATTTTAATTCTATATGTATACAGGTGAAATTATCACCCTGTTAGATTGAAATAAAAAAAAATTGCGAATGAGAAGAGGAAAGAAAACTACTTGAATGATATTATATAACGATTTTATCGAATGAATCGACTAATTCCACCGTTACCAATGCATTGGGGCTAAAATACCGCATGAAAATTTCTTTCAATTAGTTCGGACCCCGTTGAGTTTCGCACCAATTTTTTTTTTTTTTCCCCCTTGCTCGACGGGGTCCTCGACTTCCGATATTCCCTGGGGTCTTCTATAGTTGAATATATATATACGTATATATGTATGTATCGTGCGTACTATATAACGTAAACGTATATAAGATCTCCTATACACGGTTCATTGTTCGTTAGCGCATACGGCAGCACAACAGACTGCGAATCCCTAATGGATATCTACCGGCGAGCGACCCCTCCTCTCACGCACCCTAAATACAGGCAATTTATCGAAAGCCATTGGCTCTCATAAAAGTGTCGTTTTTGGTATGGGGTTGTCGCTTTGTATCTCACCCTAACCTCTCTTTCTCTCTCTCTCTTTCTCTATCCTCCCCATACCTTATACCTTATATACAAGCCGCCACGAATCCCTCGGGCAAACGAGACCAGACCCAGAACCTCGTCACAATTCGTGATGCTATCTTCTATCCTAGCGTAGCTGTATATATCTATATCTATATCTATATCTATACATCGTACGCTATACCGCACACAGAACGAGTCACCTATATAATATTGGAGAAATGAATATATAGGTAGGGAGTTTGGGACGGAACCCCCCGAAGGGTGTTTAGTTGCACCCTCTTTGTACAACGACACCCCTGCATGGTGAAGGACGAGGGCTGTTAACTGTTCAAACATCGTCGTAGCACGTGCAGGTACGATACGCTTTTTAGATACTTGCCCTTCGGGCTCGGTGTGATATTCAGATATAGAGGCTGCGTTGGTCGAATGGCATGAAGATGTTCGAAGGTGAAAGTGATTTTAGTTTTAAGTAGAAATAATTCAAGGTCATTGCATCGTTGCTGCCCCATACATCAATAATATAAAACAAACAAAAAAAAAAAAAAAAACATTTTTTGTTGAACTATACTTGTTTTCTCATTTGAGCAGTAAAAAGAAACGAAGATGAATAAAAACTAAAATAAATATTTATCTTGTTGTATTTTTTGTTTTGTTTTTATCGTCGTTGCAGCGGCACACTTCGATATTAGGCGCGCACACTGCAATTGACGCATAATAATTCATATCACGTTACGTTACGTTATGGCGTTTTAAAATGAAAATTAACGTTATATTTTATATTAACCCGCGACACGTCGCGTACCGTCGCTCTGCGGCTGGATACCGGGGATCCCGGGTCCCACAACAGTATTTATACAGCTTAAACAAACTTTAAACCAACGTCAACCGACCCACCGTCAACAGCCGCGTTGCGTTGTATCTACTCGGATAATACGAGGGCGAAGTCCCGACGGACTTTGACTACAACAGCTAGTATAAGTATAGGTGTAGGTCCTAGAATTTATTATTACAAGGCAAATTTTTTTTTTATTTTTTTTCCTTTAGTTTCCTCATCGACACACCTACTTCGAACCTTAATCGCCTAATCTTAATGTTCTATTTGCATAGTATAAATAGAACTTTTATACATTTTTATTTTAGTTTTTTAAATAATAAAAATTCTCACCGGGTGACGAGCAGCTGCTGCGGCAGCAGCTGCCGCGTTTATCCCGGCGCTTGGATACATCCTTTGGTCAGTCTGCAGTGTGCAGATTCCGTTCTTGTAAATATACGATATATTTTATTCTGGTGTCTCCAATATCCAGACGATCGTTGTAATACGTGTAAATAGATATATTTGTGTATATAAATATGTATCCCTTGTCACAGCATGGCTCGGCACAAACTGCACTTCACCATCACAATATATTATTCTCGTTTCACTTCGGATAAACGAGATTCACAGGAAAAAGAGAGAACAAAAATATATATATAAAAAAACAATATATATATATATATATATTTATAAGAAAAATAAATAAATTAAAGAAAAACAAAAATAAAAGAAAAAATAATAAATGATATTAATAAAACTCGCGGTGTATCATCGCACCGCACCAATATCGGACACCATAAATATCGTATATTAGACACTCGGTTCACTCTCTTATCTCGTTATATATCCACAATTTTTTTTTTTTTTTTTTTCTTTTCAAATATAATACAACAAGTATTATATTATATTATATTATATTATATTATATTCACTGTACCACAACGAAAATTCCTTTTCTATTTCGCAAACGGCGATTAAATAACTGAGAGACACACAAAATATTCGACCGCTGTGCGCGCGGGTCGCGTATCAACTATCAACTGCCGGTCGACGTTAAGGGGAAGGCGTCCTTCCCCCACCCTTCAGCTACTGAACACCACGTGGCCTCCCAGACTTCTCCTCTCTTCCTTTACATCGCGTTATCCCCTCTCCACAAACCACGGGCTCTTAACATCTTGCGAAGGCAATGCAGCGGGCAATACCTAACCCACCCCTCCCTTTCGCCCGAGCCTTTAGCTTCGTGAGGATTGAGGCAGGGGGGATTTAACAGAAGTGACACTTCGTGTCGCCACGATGAAATGGACGGATGCAGCAGCGATACGTAGAGCTCGCTCGCTGTCGGTGCAGCGGCAAAATGTTCGCGTTTATGGTGTACATGTGTGTTTATGCTTGGTTGGTTCGTTTTGTAGGTACCTGTATATACACACCGATATTTCTATATATATGTGTGTGTGTGTGTAGATATATCGCGTATCTGCTGGAGGCTGATGAAAGATTGACGGAAACTTGAACGGCGTTGCTGCGGCAGGGCACTTTAGTGTTGCAACTTGTAACGAGTAGAGTCTGCACTTTGGATCGAGGAGTTGTCGGCAAAAATGATTATAAGTATTCTTTGCACGCGAGTGCAGGGTTTAGAGATAAACTCATGCATCTATTCACTCTTATTGTTCCTTATATTATTGTTATCATTTGTTCGCTTTACCTATGTATAAACGCAGTATTATTATACATATATATAAATTATGCATAGGTATATGTACACAGATCTCGAAACTGTAAAATGGTTTTTTTCTTCTCCTTCTTCTTCTTTCTTTCCTCTTATCCAACCGTTTATACTAAAACAGTAATGCATCCACTTGTACAAAGTCAAGCGGTAACAAGAAGTCGCACATATTAAATAGTAGATTGTACAGAGACGTGTATAGGTATATATATATATATAACGAGCTGCAAATATCAAATCTTATACTATATACATACGAGTCAGCGACACGTAGGATATACCGTACAAAGTCTCAGCGAATAATCAACGACTTTTACTGTCTCTATGTTGTTATTATACGTATAGAGGTGTATATCTGTATATTTAGGTCCGTGTATAGTCGAGAGAGTAGCAAATCGCGGACCTGTGGTGCACGTGCGCGAGTATTACTGCCCCAGCTTACCGAGTCTCTATGTTTCAATGTGTGCAATATGTATAGATACGTAGGGGAGTCAGGGGTATAAGTTTAAATGTGTGCAGGGCCACTTGCGCACATCGAGAATCTGTTTATTGGTTAATTGCATCATTCTTGTCAAGAGTCTGACTGCCAACTGGCTCGACCGTCAATTGCTTCTTGGTACACGTGCATCACACATATAGTATACACAAAGCTACATATGTAGTTTTCGCCTGATCTTCACTGAACTGGTATTAGGTATAGGTATAAGGTGTATATATGTAGATATATAATATATATATATATATAAATGTATGCGAGTAGGTACACATTTAACACATAGGTTAGGTGTATACTTGTGTTACTTCACACGCCGTTCCACAAACTCACGCGTGTAATCTGAAGAACCTATCATCGGTTAACGATAATTAATGCATCCTATGTATATGTATAGTTATATACTTTACTCGATCAGTCGAAGCTTGTGCTGTACCTACCAAAGTCAAATGGGAAATCTGCGAAAAGCCTGAGCTTCGCATCAGAAGTAGAAGCAGCTATAGAATAATGAACAAGATAGTTTACCGCGGTAACTCTGATTAAAACAAATGTCGTAACATGCGGTAAAACATATCGTCATATACATATGTATACATGTATATATTTATATAGATATAGTATATGGATATATATGTGTATGGAGAAAATTTTATTTAAATAAGATGCAGAAAAAGTCGCTTCCTCTTTATATGCGAACGCTGTGCAGCAGCAGTACACCGCCGATGCAAATAGGTTGAAAAGAACGTTTGTAATGAGTATAGGTAACGCATATATATATATATATACTGCGGATATACTATATTCATTCAAAATGGCGTCGGCTAGATTGGGTATACCCTTCACTACCCCTACGGGATATACATACATATATCTATATATACATATATATGTATTATATATACGTATGTACCCATCTGGATGTGCACACAGGGGCGGTTTTGTGTACCTATCCACGTTATATATATATATATTGGGATATCTCTCTAGGTATAGGGTATACCTACTACGACGACGGGAGTAAAAGTCCGTAGCGAGTTTTCTACACAGCCTTTACTCTCTTCTCGTTCTTTGCGAACGCCTGGGCGCACCGCGTTCCGATGTGAAATGCGAATGCTCTTCACTGATTTCCTTCTCTAAATATGGCCGCCGTCTTTCCCCTGCGACCGCGTACACCGACTCTAGCTCTCGCCCCTCCGTCGTCGTCGTCGTCGTCGTCGTCGTCGTCGACTTATTCTTCGCCGTCGGTATCCACTATCCCCGGGAAGACCGAAGGTTCTACTTGATTGCCGAGGCGTCTTAACCTCAGGCATGTAGTCCGCGCGGACTGTTATCCACTTTCATGAGCCTATAAGAAAGCCGGTACCACACTGGGGACCAATCTTGATGGTGAAAAATCCGAGTGACGCCCAATGGGAATAAATAGGCGTATCGTATAACAAAAACGCGAATGGTACAGCCGGATCTTCGGTCGTTGGCCAATCCAAACACTGCTATAGACGAGGCAGCTAGATGTTAACTCCGCGCGGACCGATTCCGGACCTTTATTATGCTTTATATACCCCTGGCGACTGCCGGGTAGTGGCAGGACAGGAGAGACGGTAGGGGAACACGAACGACCCAGGGGTCGTGGCAAAAACATGCACGAAAGGTTTCGGAACCTTCCTGTTTCTAACCCCCGGGCCGGGGTGGCGGGACGGCGGGGCCCAAGTCCCGGACCCTGACGCCCTAGCCGAACTTCATGCAGGCGCTGAGCTCCGGCTGCCAGTACCGTGGCTGTAGTATGGGGTCTGACGTGGAACCAATTAATACCGAACGAAATGGCCGGGGGTTCGAGTTACTCGGTAACGGAGGAATTCCAAACACACTCGGGTTCACAAAGAGCAGCGGCGCGCCTGCCGTTTACCTTCCTATACGTTTAGGAACGCCTTGCTACGCGACGCGAAACACACACCGCGCGTTAAAACCGGGTCAAATTTTTCTATAACACCGCAGGATATTATAATAATTCAACAATCCATGCACATTGTATGTATTGTACTAGGTACGTATTTTGAATTCACCTATATTATAGTATATACCTATATATAATACATTTACGAGATCTAAGATTCGCGGATTAAATCACGCGACTGAACAGATAATATATGTACTTTATATCGTATACAAGTACACAGTACACTTTCGAAAGCCCTCATTTCTCTGCCTAAGGCGCCACGCGGAAGGCGTTAATTAGTCTAAACTAAGTACTACTATAATATCGTCTCGACTCTCATTTACGCCATTTAAGGCGGTGTCGTAGTCTGCACCGAAAAAGTTTGAATGGTCGGTAACACACTCTGTGGTTTGATAATTCCTAAACAAAGATAGTATATTCATTTTTAATCCACAGTGTTCGATGATTTATACAGAAGAGTCTCGACGTGAGATTAATTGACGTCAAGTGAAATCGAGAAAAAAATTATTTTTCAACCGCTAATTACTGATACTTACAGGTTTTAGAATGTGATTATAGATATTTCTAGCGCTGTGCTTCAGTGTATCTCATCATGATCTGCGTGAACTTTGAATAATAATCAAAACATCTGAAATTCACCATCGGAGAGCAGCCGTCATGTTTGTACACTTCGGCAATAATTCACGATACACGAAAAGTAACTTTTCTCTCAATTTCATTGGATACCCTGTACGATACCAGCACAACTTATTATCATCACTCATAAGCCATCGAACGCCCGGTGTAACAAAAATCGATTCAATATCTCCGTTTAGTAGTATGTAATTCGATGACCTATAATAAATAGATAGATAGTTAGATAGATAGACATAATCAGGGTATAATATCGGTCGGTCAAGAAGAACTGGAGCATATTCGCCTTAAGTTTCCTCGACATGCGTCGAACGAGTAGGGTTGTATATTACTCTGAGGATGTAAACCTTCACTTCATATCTGACGAGTTTATTATTACACATATATGTATAATTATATATATTTATTAATGCATTTCATTAAAAGTTAAAGGAGAAATGTTAATGAGGTTTTGTTCAAACCGAACAACAGTTGATTACCTCCAATTATTGGCTTTAATACCGGAGCTACAATCCATTAGTATAAAATTAAATTTTCACTTATCCGTGTTGGATATACAAGAGAGTATTCGTCGATGAGGGTCACTTGTTGATGCTTGACAATAAATTCACAATGAATTGAACACAGTTTCATTCAACAAGTGACCCGCATCCACGAATACTCATGGTATATGTAACTTAACATATGTGTTTAACTCTATGACCTCTACTTACGTACGCGTGGCTGGGCACTATACATACATTCACATGAACAAGCGGGTGTGATTATAGTGTTAAGAAATTCACTTGCGGGATAGAATAGATATGTTCAATTTGTACCTTTCCAAGCCAGACCAGCTCCCGGTTGTCGACGTATTATATACATCATATACACGTCTACCGTAAAGCTGAGTGCTTTTGTTCAATTGACCAGCATCATCTGTAGAGAACATGTACAAGAAAAAAAAGAAACAAAGAAGTAGGTGGTGGGGGGTATGATAGGTATCAAAAGCTAAACGATCGTATGTTCAATTTTTTTTTAATACCTAATATGTACCTCATTCGTTCCGCCTAAAACGGTCAGACACCTGCGCATTCACCTCATATTTATATAACAAAATAACAAAACGAGAATAATAAAAAAGTTGGCTCGAAACAAAAATAATTCATCGTTTTATCGCCACAGCCGTTATATATATTGTTGCAGTGCGTTGTGCACATTGTGTATGTCTACGCAATGCTATATAGTTATAGCGTCTACCTATAGTTATACGTGTTACATACCTACATGTAGGTATACATACATACATATGTAGTAACGTATCGTAGGCGGGTAATGGAAATTGGCCGTTTAGCGTAGGGTTTAGGTTCAGGACATATTATACACGACTCGTGAATTGTCCCCGTTTTTACAGTGTCCTCTATGCTTATACTGTTAATCTGCAAGTTTTTGTCTCTACAGCAATACGGTACCAAAACGTTGTCTTGTCTTAATTATGAAAGGCTTGTTTTACGCAATAATTACGCGCGGCCTTGCAGCGTTATAATATATATACAGTGGAACGAAGTATTTTTTTTATTTCTTATAACGTATTATGGGTAGGTAATATTATACATATATAGTAGTATATAAGATATAGCTTATAGTACACGTATTATAGTTAGTTTGCTGAGTAACTTTGTAATTTCACATTATTCACTGTGATACTAAAACCAGGTCAAAGTTTTTTTTTTTTATTTTTAATTTTTTTTTTTTTTCACCCTGGCTGCAGATGACTGAACATTTTGTCTTCTCATAAACGTGTTGGTAAGTACCTATATTATATATAGTAATAATATACATTCACCGCGAAGTTTAGATATATTTGATTAATCTGTTCAACTAATGTCAGTAAGTAAATACAGTTATTATCGTATAGAAATAGTTCGCACGCCTAAGTATAATGGTTATATCTACTTAGTTAGGCATTTGTGAGATTGTTTGTTTATCATTATATATTTTCGAGTAAGAACAAAAAAAAAAAAATGTAAATAGAAATAAATAAATAAAAATGATGGTATATAATAAAGCGTAAAACTTGACCTCGTCAAAAGTGTAAACAATTTTGTTTACTTAATTTTTTTTTTCTTCTCATACACAATATGTTATAACCTCTTCAATTTATTGTTGTATTATATAGATATATAGGCAGGTAGTGGGTATACCTATTACCTATAGACCGTAAAAAGCACACGTGACATACTTATAATACGCGTTATTCAAGCGCGGTGGAACACCGATTGTTTGTCGATCAACGTACTACAAAAGGCTGCAATTTTGCCTGCGGATTAAATGTCGCCCCCCTCCCCCTCCCCCTCAACCATCCTCTATGCTCTGTTGTGTGGATAAGTACATAGAATAACGGTGTATTATTTCCCACACGAGTCTCCGCGCTAACCGTATTAATACCAGAGTACATATATCCCACTGGCGAGGCCTTTTCCCCTCGAGCATATATACACACATATCTAATATATATGTGTATATATATGTGTATGTATACATTTAGCAGAGAGGGTCAGGCTCCGTGAGATCTACAATGGCAACAAACATAAAACATTCCCTCGAACTAGAGCCGACCTAGGTAGGTAGGTAGGTTGGTATATATTTATTTTAAAAACAAGGGAGGCGTGATCTTATGCGCATGGCGTTTTCTTTAAGTTAGTTTGGCTGAGTCTATACAAGAGACCTTGCGATAATGACCAGGAACACCGAATCTCTGCTTTCAGTTGTTCAAGTGTGTGCTCTTCAAACTCCGCTCTTCAAATATACTTTTTCTTGAGGGTTTCAATTGGGCTTGTGTTTTTCTTTCTTTCTTACTCGCTTTATTTCTTTCTTTCCTTACTTCCTTTTTTTTTCCTTGGTTCATCTTTTCAACGACTGCGGTCCCCCTCCCTCCCCTCACTCGCTCCTGTCCAAAATATAATTCATATAAAGTTGCATGCTTCGTCATCGTACTCTTTGATTAACCAAGCGAGTCGCGTACCGCGACTTGACCGTGATCGAATCTTTTAAATGAATTCAACAAAGTCTATAAGGCGAATTTATTCTCCTTGTAGCTCTGATGCAAAGTAGGTATATAGGATATGTATGCTTACATTTATTCATGTTGTATTCCGTCAACGATAAAGCGATGTATGAATAATAATATGTTACTATTTTACTACGTATATGTATGTGTAGATACACGTTAACATTATACATATTTGCCACGTCCTTCTGTGAATCCATTTATCATTATTTTACATTTCATTTTTATTTAGATTTTTTATTTTATTTTTGCCTTCCACTTTGGCTAGTTATAAAGAGGCATTATGTCAAATTGTAATTCAACAAGTGATTCTTTTCATATTAACGATCAAGCATGTCGGATTATAGACATAGCTCACGGTCGTATATATATTAGATATATATATATATGTATGCGAAATCCCCCATTCATGCGATTTATAATTTATCGAATATATAGAAGGAAAAATTCGAAATTTCGAAAAATAGCTCAGTCCAAATTTCGTGTACACTTGTAAAAATACATCATCCCAACTCCAATTAATCCATTGGCATCGAGTTTACCCGTGTGCTTCCACAAAATTTAAAGAAAAAAAAAAATTCCAGCGCCAGAAACGCTGAATAAAAAATACCCATATAGGATCTCTGAAAAATACGTAAGATAGAAATGAATTCATTTTCAATCACAGAAATTTTGAGCTTATCGAATCCCTCTGCAAATTATACCTAATAGCCGTTCGAAGTTTTGCGATAGACTTCGAAATATCGGTAAAAAATTAGTTACGTTATTCGATGTATTCAAATATTCTTTATAATTAATTATTTATGCGGATTCTTATAACTCTGTTATCGTTTGAAGTAATTTTTTTAGTTTAAAAAGTAATATATTTATCGCATTTCAAGAGACATCGTAATCATTTGGAAAACAACAAATCGACTTATATGTAAATATTCGGATATTTTCTATCTACATATCTGTATATAAATCGCTTTGATGGAATATAAAACTAAATTATCAAACGGACCATATAGTTCGTCGCGCCAGGTGCCATCGTAAATCTTTATTATCGATCTCTGGTTATCTACAATAAATGTTATTCCAAATAAATTATGCATTCGGTTTGGAACCGATAACTTGTCGTTCGAAACCCGCGCCATAACGGAAACGGCGCTGTATTGAACTGCGCAGACCACGTGACTCCGCTTAAATCCGACCGCCATCATGGGATCGCTTATTGCCTCTGTCAAGTGTACGATTAAGATTTGATTTCGAATCTATTCGAGCGTATAATATCCTTTAACAAGAGTCAAACGTGATAGATGAGAAAATGTAAAAATTTGTGTTCTTAGTCAATAAGATTTACACACAAATTCCATTTGGATCATTCGATACCTTACGAACCTGACATACGTCAGCATCGAACATGTCGAAAAACAAAAGAAGCTTTAACGCAGCTTGTCAAACTCGTAGGATAAAAACATTTTCTCATATCATCAATTCAATTACGAATATAAAGGTGAAATGGGTTATTTTAAAGCGTCACAAATGCGCTACACTGCGTAACATAACTGCGCCGACATCTAAATACAAAAAAAATCAACGCATTGATACCTAACCTCATTCGAGATACATCTTACGTGTGAAGGTAATAACGCATTTGGTTCCTTTCAATTTTCTCTATCAAACACAGAGGCAAACTTGATTCGGAATAGTGATAGATAAGGTAGATTAATTGCTTGGCATTCGATATGATGTTCATTGACTTTTTATCCCATTAATAAGTTAATCTGTTACATCCCCGCTTAGATATTGCTCATGAATGAATTACTAGCCAATAACTTTTGGCTTATTTAATGATTTATAGGTCAGAGACTGTGACTTTGTTGGCCTGTTGATTTGATGAGATTTTAAAATGAGTAGTCTTAGTATTTATAAACACCAAATATGTTTAAATAATTATTCGAATTAAAGACAAGTGGGATATTACAATATTTCAATATTTGTTTTATGCTTATGAATTTATGAGACCTGATACTACTACAATGATAAGAATATAATTATAACAAAATTTGTTTCAGATAACAACTATTTTCTCTTCATGTCTCTGGGACAAATAAACATTATGTTCACATATAAGTCATTCGTCGATGATTAAATCTTGTTACAAGTCCTCATAATGGGAGCAAAAAGCGATACGACCTATGTCTAAGATAAGGTACATATTCACTTTCAGATAAGCATACCAATAGAGTAAACTTATGTCGGAATCAAATGCAAAGAAGATAACATTATTTACAACACTTATGTGGAACAGATGAGATAATGGAAGACTATAAAGGGCTGAGAAGTTCCAACAAATCAAGAAATCTAGGAAATTGGATTGATTACTAATCAATGATTCCGATCCATTTCTCATCTATTGATACACTGATGATCACCATCACGTTTTGACTCTCTCTAATCTCCTGACTCCAAAGTATCGCCCAAGATTGTGTCTCACGGTAATAAATTCTTTTGTCAATTCACGTGAATCACGTTCAAATTGAAAACAGACTTCAAGGACAGGTGACTGTATCTTTGAGTAAAACAAAAGGCATTAATGCTTTTATGATTCACGATAGATGTTCAATATTTTTCTGCAATGCATTTTTTATGCTGTGGATTAACATTCTTATAGATTTTTTTTATTAGACGCTAAATATAACGTAGATTGAGAGTTGGTCAAGACGTGGGCAAGACGATACTAGTAAATAATAGATAAAATTATTTATCTGCTGAGCTTGATCGTCGTAAAGGCCTCACCTTAATAAATTCACAAAGCATGTTATAAATCTATCGCTAAGCCGTCACACTGATATAGTAAGAGGAAATAAAAAAAGAAAAACGTACTCCAATGAGTCTTTTGATATTTACTGAACTCAGAACGTAGACAAACGTGAGGGATTCATTGTTTATTGTGTAAGCCACAGGCTTACAATTTGCAAGATTTATAAGATGTTTTTTTTATATCTTTTTTTTTCTCTTTACTTTACAGATAATAACTGGCACTTTGGAACCCTTGCTTGAAAAAAATAGAGAGAAGTGAAATAGAGAAGAAAGACAATCTGAGGAGGGAATAAACGATGAATTGGATTATTTTGGCAACACATGTCTATACACATCACCTATCTATGGAACATATCGAGATTTTAGATTGGAATCTCATTTTGTTTAGTGTAATTTAAGCTAAGAATATAAAAAAGCTTGTACTACCAGGGTGATAAATATTGCGAAACAGTATCATGGTCATAATTTTTGTCGAAATTTAATCGTAAACGTTGAAAAGCTTGTCGCTATGAAAGTAGTGCGCAACTTCCCAAACTCTGTTTACCTATTCAGTGAGCAAATTTATATGCTAAAGTATTTGAAAAGTCTTTTATATTGCTTATCGTCGCAATATCGGAGCAATTTTCGCTTTCTTAATTCGTTGTCATACGTCATGGTCGGCAAATAATTACCAAATCAAGCATATGTTCTCATTTATAACATTATCATTAACAAAATCAGTGTATTCCGAGTACAACCGAGTATAATTATTCACAATGTTGTAAAACACATGAATCTCATCGAAACAAGCGGTTTTGGGTTGATCGTGAGCCAGCCTTTGAACTTCCCGTTTTCAAACTCGTTTTGAGCTAAAATAATAATAATAATAATAATAATAATGGCATTATCGTAGTCGAATTTTGAAAGCGCAATGTCAAATTCGTGATCAGCGACCCAAAAAATCTTATGGTACCAATTTTTATTCGAATCCGTTCATCAATTCTCAAGATATCATTTTTATTTTATGTTTTATAACTTTGTTATTCAAATAATTCGAAAAGTACTGAACCGATGGAAGCCAAAATCTAATCAGTTCTACGTTCGGGAAAGCAGCGTCGATTGAGACCAGGATCATTGAAATCCGGTAACTCGTTCTCGAGATATCGTCGGACAAAAAAATTGAACACATACGTACACACACACACACGCAAACAGACGTCCATCTGAAAATGATTATAGGTGATTCTCTAGACCTTAAAACGTAAAGATCTAATGAAAACTCGACACTTCATTTTCGGGGTGATTATAATAACTCCTTTTTTTTTTTTCAAACAGAGATACGGGAAGTATTTATATACTATCATAGATTCATTGGTACAAAAAATGGGACATTAATCTCTAGTATCGGAGATTCCTTTTGTTATATTACCAGCGAGGATCAAATGTGTGGTAGGTGTTTGATAGGGTGTATGCATATACGTTTTATTCGAGAAGAGAATGGCGTGAGATCGTTTCGATGCAATACCTGGGCTAGTGGCGTTCTATTTATCGATATGTTAATACACATCGCAACAGCCGGTATTTATTACTTTCGGATATTCATAAAGTTATAAATTATCATTATAAGCTTTGTGTTTAGGCCTGTATGAATACATATCTTGCGATCTGTATACAAGAATCGGAAGTTGAAACGATCGAGTGGAAAATTTTTAACATCTCCACGAATGTATTACTAAATTCCTGTCTCGTAATTGTTTTTTTTTTTTTCTTTTTTTTTTTTTATCTTTTTCTTTTCCTTTTTATTATATTACCTCCTTTCTCAGTTCCTACACTTTATACAATGGGCTTTTTGTTCCTTAGACGGCGCGGTTGTGTTGCCGTGAAACTTTCTAACGATAAGTTTAAAAACACTTGTGGCTCCAAAGATACGACGCTGTTGCCTTACTGGCTTATAGTGCAGTCGCGTTTCCTGGGTCTCTTTTCATTGCCAATGTAAGAAACAAAATAACCTCCGTCTATCATAATGAAACCAACAATGCTTCAACTGTTTTTCCAGATAATAGTATAACCTCAAAATGTTGGAAATAATAAAACACAAATTTCCAACAAAGTAAATTTACTCTCTAAGGTGTTTAAACAAGTTTCTTTTATTTTCTCAAAACTACAACCGACTAAAATTATGTATAATATTTCTACATATTGCTGAAAGCGATTATAGATGTCCAATACTCAGATAGAAAACAAAAACCCGCATATTCTTGCGCTGGTTGAATTTCTAAATTATTTTTTTCTCTTTTTTATCTCAAAATGAGAATAAAATTAACGATAACTAGACAATAGAGTCGTATAAAAATTATATAACGTTTGAATTCGCCTTGTAGTTGAGTGACACTGGTGATCTCTCGTACCTGCAGGTAACAGCCAACATTTCTCGTTTTATTTTCACGTCGTAATGCGCATGCGCTTGATTCCGAGGTTTCGAGAGGTAGTGTTTGTGGCCTGCGAGTAGCGTTCCACAAGAAGCGTTTAGTTTGGCTGGATGTCTGTCGAACGATTCATCGCACGTTAAGATCGCGATACCCTAGTAGAGGCACAGGTGCCAGTGTTTACGTTGTGTCTTTACCTCAAAATTCTTCCCGCACTAATTGAAAATAACAAAACTCAACAAGGCCACGTATTTTTTCACAGTGCAGTGTGTTCAGAAGTGGTTTTAAAGTTCCTTGAATAATCAAGTCTGTCAACCTGTTACAAGAAATTCACACGTATTTTGGATTTTACTAGAAATTACAACAATCAGCCAAAACTCTATCATTATTTCAAGGTGAGTCTTGCCGCTTAGATATATATGCCCAATCGTGTTCTATTCTATCACAATTATCCTACATAAGTAAACAAGATATTCTAAGGTCACCTACAATCGGGAGTTTTAACCACATTCTCCAACCACCTCTTTATTTGTTCAACATATCTACGCGGACAGGTGTTTGCGTTATAAAGTGTTAATACCCAATTTTCACAATATAGTTAACAATTCTTCGAATTTTAAATCTATAATCCTGTTATAATATGATCGTAACCCACGGATGAGCTCATATACTACGTCATTTAGCCGGTGACCACTACGGCATTCTGCAGTACTTTAAGTAGGCTGCGAAACTGAGAAAGAGGGGAAATTCTCTAGCACGTTTCAGGATGCAATATAATAATGAGAAAGAGAGGGAGAGGGAGAGGAAGAGGAAGAGAGAAGAGAAAAAAAAAGAACAGAAACAATTTCTCCCAAGCCCGAGCGCATAGTATAAGCGGATAAACAGGTCGCTCGGACTAAGTCGAACGAACAAACATTTCCGTACTTAATTCATTTATTATTCGATTAGATATCTTTGTAGAATCTTAATAATAATAATAATAAAAATGAGTATTTTCTTCATTCAATATCCTGGGTCTATTAACGAGATGATGTTTTGATTATTTTATTCGTAATACTAAAACGTTTAGATTTTTGATAAAAAATTAACACCTTGTATTGTATTGTTTGACTATGTATGTATGCATGATGCACATTCGCAAGGTTTACAGGATTTGATATACGTACACCTACCTCCTGCCTACGTATTATACTTTTCGAATTATCCCTGACCTACTTTGACCTAATGTGATCATACGTATAGGTATTTTTCTGAACCTTTTTTTGTTTATTCTATTTGTACAATTCATATAGAAATGAAAAAATAAAATAAAAAAAAGAAACGGTCCCGCGCTACTGACGATAATCTGCACTATATACGAGGCACTATAACTTTTCCACCGGTCGATACATACAATATTTACATATGTATATATACGATATACACATGGGTATGATATAAATACATGAATAATTAATTAGACGCTCATCTTATAGGTAAAGAAGATGATCGATTTTGAGAATATGGAAATGAAATTAATCAATTATACGATATAGGTATACGATTTTAATCTAATAATGATAATGATAATGCTAATAGGAATCGTTATAATTTAAAGGTAGCATAGTAAACCAGAATTTAGGAATGTTCTTCGAGGCGGTAGAAAATTTGACTTAATTTTAAATTGCATAGTTATTATTAAGGAAATAGTTAGACGTAACGAGGTCATCTAATGATAGTAACTTAAGAGCTATTGGTTTATAATCGAGGTGTTAGACGATGGGAGTAGCGCGAGGTTTGCACGGTAAAAATTTTAGTATTACGAACAACGAGTTGACTCATCGTGATAACTGTCACAGAGAAACGAGAGAGAGAGAGAGAGAGATCGGTTTCTCTTCGCCCACGTTAAAAATATCGTGACGTTATTTTTTTTTTCCTTTTTTTTTTTATTTTTAGGTGAGCATTAAACACGCATTTCATTATTTTATTTATTTATTTTTTTATTATTTTTCATCCAA
Source organism: Tenthredo notha (assembly GCA_914767705.2). NCBI lineage: Eukaryota > Metazoa > Arthropoda > Insecta > Hymenoptera > Tenthredinidae > Tenthredo > Tenthredo notha. The sequence continues at coordinate 7,414,876 of OU611908.1, forward strand.
GGCAACAAAAATATGCTATAGTATTATTGAATACCAATGAAATCAAACACGATGTAGTATATAAATGTACATGTAGAATTATTAACAAACGTATTGTATTACGAAAAGCGAATTAGTTGCGCGAAGATACGCCCCTCTCACGTCTACCTACATACGAAACAGTACAAGTTTAGTATACTCGCGGGGTCATACGTAGATGCTAACGGTCCCTTATTGTTAGGCTTACGTCTTTCGATTAGAGAACGTATTACCTACGTATATATATATATATATACCTACATACCTAACTACGTCGGAGGTGGGCAAACGGTTTCAAATTCTTCTTTACATAGTAATGGGTTAGTCACGAAGTGTCGAGGACGGCTAGTTGTCCGGTTGAAATTCCTGAGGCTGTATACATCGCAGTACTTCGTATTAATCTTTTACCTATACTATTATCCATACCTATTCGATTCTTCAACTTACTCAAGTCAGATTTTAGATAATCTTTGACTTTTGTCCCACGCTATAGTCATTCTAAGTTTCATTTAATTATTTTTCATTACATCCGGATACGTGGAATATAGAGATATAACCGTGAGAAATTATACCATTTAGAAAGAAGTAAAAAAAAAAAAAAAACACAGACAGACAGATAGATAGATTTACATGCAGATACATAGACAACGGATATATACCAGCTCGTCTCCACACCCACTCCTATATCATTTTCTATGCTCAACCTTTATAGGCTCAAACCATTGTGTCTTACAGTCAAAGCTGCACCTGAAAAATTAGACATATATATCCTTTATGAACTTTGATCAATCCTTATTCTCATCAATTTGCAAAAAAGATGAAAATTTCATCTCTTTATCCCCGCATGCAGCCTGACATAAAATTATCTATACCTAGTCCAGTCGAGTTGGACAGGTTCTCCGCACTGTAACGTTTTTTTTTTTTTTTTTTAATGACCAGCTTTGTTGTAGCAAATCTTTGACCCACTGTACTATATTTCTACAGAGTCTATAAGCGGTGTTGAAATTAAGGTTTTTCTACTTTTAGGAGTACGGCTTCCCTTCGGCTTTCGTGTACGTTGCTTATAACTAAACTCAATTTTTTAATATGTACACGCAATGCATCTACTCTTCCTTGAGACAAGTGTAGATCAGTCATCAGTCATGTGACTCTTTCAAATTAGATATACATGAGATATTGAATCTGATCATTTTTTATCACATCAAATTTGTACCAGTGCAACAAAAAATCGGAAATGTGACTTCGAAAGCTCCGTATATATATATATGCAGAACAAAGAGGACTCGGAGTCTTTGTTCAATGATCAACGGGGCGTTTGCTACTGTTGAGTGTTGATTGCAAAGTACTGTATTATAGTATACATACTTATACATGCACCACGTTGCAATTCTGTATGTAGATGAAATTAACGAAGTTATATATATTCTCTGTACATGTGATATGTGTTTAGAAATTATTATTATTTTTTTTTGTTGTAGTAATTTTGCACATATCTTATTAAAATTGAATTGTTTCGTTGTGGAGACTTTATTAAAAATTTATATAACGGATTGTGGCGTTTAGTTCCACCTCTACATCCAACGAACCTCTCACTGCAGTTCAAATACAAGTTATACAGGTATATAATATACTGTTAGATACTTAACTGCTGACGAATGTAATTACGCCAAAATTCTGTGTCAGTAATTTCAAAATCATACCATTTCATAAACATGTATATATTATGCATTGCGGATGTGGAATGCTCGATATTGAACGTTGATAATTATGAAAGAATTGATGAAAAAAGTTTTGTAATGAAGAATGAAGAACGATACTAAATATCGTTCTAAAAATTTTTTTATCTTCTTTCGTATTTTAAATATAACGGAAATTATCCACCAAGGAGAATTCTGGTTTTGAAGATTGTTTATCTGCATCAGATACCGTAGCTTTCTCCAAAAATTATTAGCATTTTCTTCTTTTTTAAGAAAATGAAATTTTTGGCCTGATTCATTAGGCGAAATATTTTTGTTTCAAGGTCAAATTTTGGATATTTTGAAACGTGATTGTCTTTCACTATCATTCGTATAGTATATATAGCCGATACTATATCGAATTAGTTTAGCGGTAAGAGGCGTTAAAACCACGTGATAGCGGGAGGAGGAGGCCATACATAGATTTCCGACTGTTGTTCCACGGTCACGTGCAATTAGAAAATTTGTCTAACGTAAGCTACCACACGTGGTTAGGTAAGCACGTGCCGTCTGCAGATTTACCTTTGTAAAATTCCGTTATCAAATTATAATTAAAGTAGAAAACAAGAAGAAGAAAAAAAAAAAAGTTATGCTACGTATGTGAAGTGGGAAAAGAAACGTGAAAATCTCACGAATTCAAAATCCTTGGTTACCATATACCCAGAATTTAATTTTTCATTCTTTTTTTTTGTTTTAATTTGGCATTACGATTATTTAGCTGTTCCCACAATTAGAAGAACAGCCTTCTTGAACAGCGTAATGTATCAACTCCAGCTCTCTCTCTCTCTTTCCGCGCCTATTTGTATAATTCCACAATAATAGTATAAATTGTTAATTTTCTCACACTCAAAATTACGGTTTAGGTAGTTGAAAAATCTCAATTTCAACACAAGATATTTTGATTCTTTAAGTGAAATCGTACCATAAATAATCGCCAGGTATGTGCAAAGCCCCGAGTACCAATTAGGTAGAAATGTGTAATGAAGTTTGATGAAATAAGAAGAAAAATAAAGAATTCAAATTTCGCCATATCATATATCCGTAATGAACCGCTGCACTATTCATCACAATTAATATGTATAATGATAATTAAGTTCGTCACGCAGGTCTGTTCGTTCTAATAAAAAAAACGAAATTAATATATGTCCGTTACAGGATTACTATGATCAGTTCATAGATCCGTATGAATACCGGCTGAAGTAGTCAATAAAACGAGGAATAATCATTATAATGAAAATTTTGAACTCTTCGAGGTATTCCAAAATTTTCATGAATCACATTTATTCATCTTTCAGATTCTGTTTCCGCGGTATATCAGTCGTTAGAATAACGTAACGTAATCTGTTTTATGACGCCGAAAATAGACTTCGATTTTTTATCACACGTGCAGCAATGCAAACTTCTATTTTAAAAGGCTTAAATTTTATTTCTTATACTTGATGTGCTATACTATACGACTGACACAGACGTACCTTATAGTAATAAAGGCTAAGCTATATGTACATGCGAAAGGTGAGATCTCAGTGATGTGTCAGACAATTTCCTTATACGTTACAAGACTGGTTTACCCACGTCAAAATTAATCGCTGATTATGACGTAGGTAGATTCGTAGCTGAGGTCATCATGTTACTAAACATGACTAAACATAACAGGTTACTGGCTCCAAAAATCTCAATCTAATTCTCGTTCTCATTCTTAGTTCTTGGTTCTCGGTTTCTGGGTGATAAACTTTTGTCGACTTTGTTACTACGAAGTGTTACATTCTAGTTGATAAATTGTCGCATGATGACTATGATGTGCCTTGGCTAATTGTAAATAGCACATCGTTAAACGTGGATATATACGTGTGACTTATTGTCGCGTCTAGAAAGGCTTAGTGGTTTGCTGGTATATGTATAATGGTATGGAACCTCTAGATAGGAAAGCTACGCAACGCGCGTACCTAGTGCATGAGTCTGTGACAACTTCCGGTTCCGGCTTAGTTATTTCCTATCATCAAATACCATCAAATTAAATGGTTTTGGTCCTCGTATATACGTCATCAGGTTTTACGGAGCTGTTCCATTTTTTATTTCATCAGTAAATGTAGAAAAAACTTTACCTACCTATATTATAATCTGAATATTGTTTTTCATGGATCATAGACGAAATAATTAATTACAGTTGGTATTTCAAATGACAATGATATGACTGCAGGCTGTATATCTTTTTACACAATCTAGCAAATAATATTGAGTTTCTGTTTCTTTTTTTTCTTTCTTTTTTTCTTCGTTTCAGTTTTCTTTTGTCAGTTAGAAATTCTGCGAGGGTGTTCAATTATCGCAATGTGCATAAATCTCTTCGTCGTTAAAATGTTTAAACTTTCCCCATCTCAAGACCACTTTCTATAACCACATAGTAACAAAAGATAATATAACGGACCTAGTCTACATAATTATGGCTATAAAGTAAATTAGTTTGCGGATTTAGTTATACCTCGAACACTTTTGAAAAACTTCAACTTTTTAACTATAATTAAATAATTAAATAATGAGAAAACCACAATTCGGTTAAATTTATTACATCTATATACCTGGTTGTCGTAATAAACTGCAATCACGTATATCTTATTGCTGTTTTTGATTCTTCTCGCCCTCGTAATTGAAAGTTATAATGCTGCGACGCGAAACGTATATACTGCAACTTGTGCAGAAAATGAGATTTTCGTGGTCCTTTAATACGGCTTATAATTAATTTCAGTACCCTTATGAAAAGATTTTGCGTTGCGTCATACTAGCCTCACGACGAACATCTTCGACGTCTTCGAGCTACATAGTTTAAATTTAAAAAAAACCTTGGCTTTCGACCAAAAATCTTTGACCGCGTATTAAGAGTGCAGCAAGCACACATATATATATATACACTAACTGACTACCTAGATACTTTTAAAATCACGTTAGTCTTTTAAAGCACACGGGGCGATATTGCGAACGGACTAAGATGAGCTATAATTAGCCATAAGATTGTTTTATTCAAATTTAGAAACTCAAACACGTATCTTTCGATCGCACTTTGACCTCAATCGTAGTAACTACATAGAATATATAATTTAAATGCTGGTTTGAAATCCGGGCGTTAAACCAAAAAATCGCGAACAGAAGATAGGCTTACAATTAGTGAATTTTACACACCCGTACAATTAGTCACCCGTATTAATTATACACAACTAAATAAGGACATACGAACTGCAGCTCTCATTGGTAAATCAATGTACATATCTTCTAGAGTTTATCATTCACGAAAATTGACGATAGATTGTGAATAATTGAGTGAATCTAAACGATCGAATCAAGTGCCAAATCTTCTTCGAACACTTGTTGTACAGTATTTACACACACGTAATGCGCAGCTGGTTTATCACGTGGCTTAACGTTGCATGTGCATATATTTTGTTATCTAGTAATATAATAGATATTTTCTGTTCACAAACACCTTATGTATATTATAGGAGGCGTATATCGACGTCATTGAAATATATGGTTACTCGCACGATGACGATAATTTATTTGTCAAGATATTGTATCATAATATATATTTATTTTAGCTTTAAGGGGGTACATACACCTTAAAAATAATTTTTTTCAAATTGCTGCTACGCTCTGAGAAAACATTCTAGTGACTCAGTTTTTCTACAGTTGATTAGTGCTATTTTGATACATAGTTCATGATTTTAACAGATTTTATGTCCTCCGCTGAACAGAAATTCAGTCCATCGAAGAAAAACCAGTTGTCGTAGGGTACAGGTTGCTGCGTTGGGTGAAATTTCTTCAACTTTTAAGGAAATATTCTGTATGAATGTAATTTCGGACCAAACCAATAATATTTGATAAATTTAATATTTAGACATAGAAATTTTTGGTTTCAAAACATTTTTTCCAGAACGATGGAAAAAAAATTCTTACAATCAACAAATTTCTATGTCTAAAACTGAAATTCATGAAATATTATTGGTTTGGTCCGAAATTACATTCATACAGAATATTTCCTTAAAAGTTGAAGAAATTTCATCCAACGCAGCAACCTGTACCCTACGACAACTGGTTTTTCTTCGATGGACTGAATTTATGTTCAGCGGAGGACATAAAATCTGTTAAAATCATGAACTATGTATCAAAATAGCACTAATCAACTGTAGAAAAACTGAGTCACTAGAATGTTTTATCAGAGCGTAGCAGCAATTTGAAAAAAATTATTTTAAAGGTGTATGTACCCCCTTAAAACTAACTAAGGTGAGAACATTTCTATAGATAGAAAAAAAAAAAGAAAAAAAAAAAAAATCAGCGCAATTATAGCATTGCAACCAATTACCAAGTTGCTCTTGGCATTGGCTCTGGCATTGCCGATGGTGCTGACGTTTCCTGTTTCCAATTTACTTCCACTTCGCGGTTGTTAACGCTATTAAATACTGTCGGTCGATTCATTCGGTTCGAGTAGGTAAGGTATTCCAAGTTACCTATTATACTAATCCGTTAAATTATCAGTATCTAGCGAGAAATTATTATACGATTATGTTATCATCGAGAATTTGCCTAGTCGATTAATTATCAAAAAATTTGAATACATGCGCTGAATTATTTGGTACATTAAAACATATCTGGTTATGATAATTGAGATGAAAGATACGCGAACAAAAACCCATTTATGATTTTTGTGGCTTTCTTTTTTCAGGAAAGTAGTATAGTATTATGTCAATCGAACCATGACTTTGCGTGTACCTATGTAGTCAGAAGGAATGAGGCTGTTGCTACATAAAACGTTAGTTCAGATACTCGGCTTGTTATTAGGATAATTTAAAAGTCAGACAAAAACAAAGAAAAATGAAAAAAAAAACAAAAAACAAAAAAAAAATCGTTTTGTACTGAAATAGCGCAATCTGATTTGAAAAGGTTTTACTTTCCAATCGCGTGACGTACCTGGTGTATAACTATAGGAGTTGTGACGTGACGAATGATCTAAATAATAATTCATTAATTATATATGAATAATACATTATCACATATTTTCGTCCAAGTAAAATTTTTTTTTTTTTTTTTTTGCAATGCGAATGTTTCACGTCTAAAAAAGGCATCGATTAAGGATTAAGAAGCAAATCTTGTGATCAAACGAAGAAGGAAATGAAGAAAAAATCTATTAGCGATAAGGATCAATCATACTCTCCTGTGTGTCGGGTATTAGTTTGATTGCGATACCCATAGACCATGGAGTCTATGTTTTATGACGAAAGGTGAATGATCCAGTGACGTATTTACAGCCTTAGCCGAGTTTACCGCTTCAGAAAACTACATTCCATTTCTCTAAAACCTGTTCGTATATTTAATTACCCCAATATTATCAAAAGCTGCGATTATATCCTTGTCACTTACAATTAGGCTTTTTAGTGATTAAGAAGCATCGTTAAACACGCAAATTCATTTTTAGAAAAATCGTAAAAATTTAAAATCTTCAACGCCCAGTACTTCTTTGGGGACATCTTTGATAGCGATGATCTGAGTCTGGTCGCTTCAGCAGAAATCTCACGATTTTTTAAGTCAGATCTTAACTGACTGAGTGCAAGGCATTCATTTCTGGTGACTCATTCGCATTCTGATATATAAGCTAACCCGCGTGCAAGTTCGCCCGGTTCCACACTGCAGTCGACATCAACTCTTCGTTGGATTGGCTGCTTAGGTATACAAGATAGAAATATCTTGGCGATCGTTCCGAGTCCGCAGAGCAGCATATAGTTCCTATAGACAAACCGAGGCAGGCAGGCTTATGTAAGACAAAGATAGACGCGTTTTACAGACGATTTCACAGGTCGTTTGTGCCGTGGAAAACCATAGAAATCTTTCGTTGATTCAAAGTTTTGTATTTTGACTCGATGTCGTGGTATCAGTAAATCGTTTTACATACATTTGTAGCAAGTTTACTAGCATCTTCAGATGGTTAGATTCAAGGAACAGCACTCGATGATCTGCACCGTTCTCACTTCTGAAAATCTCTAAGTATTCGATATTCGAACAGCCTTGAGTATATAATTTAAGGTTTTGGAGTATAAGAGAGGCAGTCTGCAGGAATGTAGGGTCTTTTTTCTCACGCTGCATCGGGTCTTTCTCCATTTCCGCTCTTAGCTAGTTTTCAGATCCTTATAATAGTATATAAAACCCGGCAGTTTCACATAACAGCCATGATTCTGATGTACGATAAAACGCGCGGGTTGTAACGTTTGTGGAAACGTGTAACCGTGGAATCATGGCATCGTAATATCGTAAACATTGCAATGAGTCGAGTTGTTCGTAAGTCAATTCCAACATGCAATTCATCGGCCTTGGTAAGTTCCCCTTAGGTATACTTAACGAGACTTACGACTTATGTTTGTTCTCACGTAATAATCCTCGTCAAAAATTTCCCACCCTGATATTTAAAAAATAAAAGAAAATTGGTAATTCATCTAATGCACGAAAATAAAAACGTCTTTTACTGCTTTATTTTACGTCCTACTCCGCTTTCCCATATATCCGCAGTACTTGTTACTAGACGGTGTATTAACCTCCGTTGGTGGTTATATAATTGAAAGCTGAAAGACCGGTTGAGTCCGTCTTGTACAGAGTCTGAACTGTCTTGAAGGGTGAATGAATGAAATCGGCTTAAGTCTTGATTCACATGAGTATAATATCGGAGTATAACCAGCACACAGTGTGACGACTAACTAAGTACTTATACAAATACAGGGAAAGTCACGGTGGAAGTCGGTGAATGCAGCAGGAAACAGGTGATTAGTAATTAGAAATCATCGCGGTCGAAAGTGTTGTCAGTTGTTGCAGGTCTCGCCTTGCTATACATATGACTTGTAACATTATATTTTTCGACTCGGTATACGAGGGAGTTTCAAATTTCAATTTTCGAATTTCAAATTTTAAATTGTCGTCCTACGAACCGTTTCCACGAATACTCCTGTTATATCGGTTTCAGGAAAAAGAGGATACAATTAAATACTTCAAAGAGAAAAGATAGTCCTGCACGTTTTTGAGTTCTTTTTTTCATTTGCCTGGTGGTACGATAATTTTGATGAGGTATACCAGAAGGCCTCCGGGTCTTTAGGGGGATAAAGAAAACTAAGAGAGTGGCAGCATGTTTTATTTATCGCTTATCATTCATCTTTACATCTTGTGTTAAAAGTCTCTTGAGTCTGGTATTAGTGTGTAGGTAGTATACTAAGCTAGAACATGCGATAACACGAACTAGACGGTTTTGATAATACAATGAAACCTTACTTGGAGTATCACGCGAAATATTTTCCACCGCAATATCTATAGACATAGGTCAGAGGTCGTGAAACCAATGAAATGGTGGCAATGACTCAGGACTTTCAGATATACTATGAGCCATTCAAATTTTCACGAATATCTAATTTGCAATTCTAATTCCACAAGTTCTAATAATCAACTATCTAAAATCTATGTATATTTTCCAAATTCGAATCATTCTACATAAATTAGCCTTCTTCAGAGATTTTCCTGTGTGAAATACGTTCAGACGTTTCATCTGAATCGATTCTCCTCATCCAAAAACCGAGCTACAAATTTTGAAATACTGCTTTATGGGTACAGACTAGATCCCCTCAAGTATGCTTGGCTGATGAAAGGTACAGGTGACAGTGTAACACATCATTCACAGGTAGATGCACTCTGTGAGCAATTTTTGCGGTTGGGTTACAGAGTGGGTATGAATACATGACTTCCTTAATTATTATACAACGCATATGTATGCAGTATAGAGTGTAGATTGTAAAAGGGGTACGTGTATGGAATAAAAAATGAAACAGTGTAGAGTAAAAGTGAATTTGAATGAAAAAATTGAATACACAGATATTTCAAAAGCGTTTGTAAAAAGGAATTTTATATCCACCTACACGCGTACGCGTCCATGTACTTCCGTTCATTACTTGTCGAATGCTCAATTTCCTTTGACTATTAAAATTCTGAACGTAAGTAACAGACGACTAACTACACCTGCGTCCGTTCAGTTCTGATGAGATTGACCCCAGCTATCTCTTCCTCTCTATTTCTCCCTTTTTTTTTTTTTTTTTCCATAGTTACTTTTTTGTCCCTTTGCTCTTTCGTACACACATCCTCATTCTTTCCCAGCACACGATCCTCACGACTTCCTGTATTCCCTAGCTCCCAAGGAAATGAGCTACCTCTATGTAGGTATAATACCTCATACCTTACACCAAGAGTCATGCATCGCTATGGTTAAGGAATCTATATTTGCGTCTTACTTACTTTTTACTGCAGTAATTAATGAATACTACCGTCTCAGCTTTGAGACATAGAGCTAATCTTGTGGGGGGGGATTATCATATCATGTATGATTAATTTATTAATGATATTGACATGTCGCCGTCCCTGCCGCAAGTATATCATCAGCTAATGAAATATATCGGCTAATTCGCGTCTGCAGGAGTCATCTTCGAGTATGGTCAGCTCCAGATCACAGACTGCAACATCATCCGGTGACTCAAGGAACGATCTTCCCTACAGGAACTACTATTCAACGAGTGAACTTAGACCGGAGGGAGGCACGGGTACTAGCAGTGGCCCTGCCTCCCTTTCCATGTCTGTTGACATCCATAACATGGTAGGATCCCCATCGGTTTCTATGGCAGCTCCATGTCCACCTAGTCCTGACCCGGAGGGATCATCAGGTGTCGCACTTGGAGTGAGCAAAAGCGACCCTGAAGAGGAGGAAGAAAGCTACGAGGGTTTCGGATACGGGGACGGCGACTCACCAGGCAGTTCAGCGCCTTCACCAACGAGGTCCAACCCCCCACGGTAAAAGATCTCGAGTCTTCCTTCCTCCACACCCTCGATACATCGTATCACCTTACCCATTGCCATTGCACGTTAAATTTTTCGGTTTCTTATGCGTGCCGGACACCCTGCCGTCTTAGTAACGTTAAGTCGATGAATTTTGAGACCGGAAATAGAAGCCTTGACACTGTAACTTCACCAATTATTTTTGGATTTTTTTTCTTTTGCACATACCAAATCCTCGTATCCTCTGGATTCAAATTTTCGTTGATTCATGACGATTCGCGTATCTTGGCAAATGCTAATCATTCCTGAAGGTCAATTTGAACTTTGAGTAGAACGTTGAACGGATAGAAAAACACCCTTAGCTCGTATATATTTTAATATCAGTTCTTGAATCAATAAGGCAACAGTACCTATATCCTACATATCGATTTCTTATTCCAATAAAAAAAAAAAAGTTCTAAACTTACAAACATTTCTAATTATATAAATCTGGTATAATATATGACCTTATTTCAAATGTCAAGGCTTATACTAAAATAGGAATAAAGATAAGAACCATTCAGATACGAAAAGTCGAGATCCTCGGTTATAAATCGACTTGTGATACTCATCAAGATTTTATTCAAATTCAGATCATTCTTTCACTTTATGTACCTTTATACTCATGTACGCACAGTTAAATTAAGCGAAACTTCGAAGCTTCTCAAGACCATAGTTCACTATCGCTGATGACCTTGTATGATACACACATAACTGTATCTATCGTACGCGTGCTGCATCTAACATAGTCCATACAGGTGTATCTGGTACGCTAAGATTATACTAGGCAATTGCTACAGCAGCAGGTATGATAGGTAGACCTCAGCTGAGCAAACGCCTTCGGTAAACGTGCGTCGAGCGTGGAACTAGGTTCGCCTTTTAATCACCTTATCGCATTTTATTTATGCAAGCGTGAGAAATACTAGTGCAAAACTTAGTTAGATATCGCGAACTTGTTACACACTCTATTAGATATGGGTACGAATACGTTCGTGTATTATACTCATATGCGATTATGAAAAAAACGTACAGCTATACCATTAGACATTTGCGAAGAAACGGACGGCTGCGGTGATGCGAGACGGTAAACTGTTGGAAGTGTTACGGAAATACTTGATACATCAGTTTATAACTTGAGTATCTAGAAAACGGTTTATATATTCACAAGTGAAGTTCACACTTATCGTATATCATTACGGCCAATGCTTTAAAAATCAAATTTCCGTCTCGAAAGGCGAGTGAAATAAAGGAAAAACCATTTTAATTGCATACCTAATTCTAATAATTTGTTCTTGTATTCGAGATTCAACATTTCGAGATAATTTTCCTGGAGGACAAAGAGAACAAAGAACAAGATGAATAACATCTCGTAGATTTTTGGAGTCGCGATTGTCTCGTTAAAAATGAATCAACCGTTTTGAGATAAGACGTTGTTATACTCTAACATAAATCTAGAATTTTTATCATGAAAAATTATTTCACAATCTCATTCATTTTTGATTTTGAAATAAAATGACATATCGCAATTTTATCTACAGACTTCTGGGATCAAACTGAGTAAATTTGGTATTTTTTTTTTCTTTTTTTCGTTTCACTTTATAGAGACGGACGAAGTCCCCCATGCAACATTGGCAGAAACACCTGGCTGAGGACGTCGTTGAGACGAACTCCACCTAGGTAAGCAGTTTCATATTATTTTTTATCGTCCTATAATAATTCTTTTTAATACTTTCTCACGTTATTTATCATCGCTGTTGAAATTTCACTGAAAATATACAAAATCTTGGAATAGAAAAAAACAAAAAGAACGGAGAAATATTTAATCCAATTTTTTCTCCAATCTATGACGAGGTATCTCTGATCTTGTACATCGATTTTATTATTATCATCCCAGAAGTAGATATTCAGAGATAAAAATCTAAGAAAATATTGATTTACAGCCATATGGAAGAAGGCTTGCCGAACAGGCGCTGGGGTTCTTTCAGACAGTAAGGAAACGTTCAGAATACCTTACCCTCATAGCTAACTACTATATAATCTCAGAATTTTCCTCTGCTGTATATACCGAGAGTTTTTGGTGAAACTATCGAACTCCCTACCTGCGGCGAAACCAATACAGACACTTACCCGCGTGCCGCAGGGAGGGGGTCACTAGTTTGATCAAAAACTCTCGGTATACCCTAATCCAATACGCATTTATATGAATGGTGGTTGTGTACCCTTCATACGATATTTAATATACTCTAACCACTGAAATTCTGTTATATGAATGAAAGCTAATGAAATCGCGATACGATAACAGAACGGATTTCATCTTACTCGTAAAAAAATACCAATAGTACGATTGATTGGATTAGATTTTTTTTTTTGCCGAATAAATTGATCTGTGAATATACATTCGACCGGAATAATTTTAGCTACATTTTTCGAGAGTGAAAAAAATTTGATCTTCAAACGCAAGGAAGTGTTGCGTATGAAATTTTTGTTCAAATTTATAATAGCTGTACATGTAAAAAAAAAAAAGGAATGTATAATTATTTCTGAAATCTATTGTGCATGTGTTCCATTTCGATGTAAAGTATCCAACTTAACACGCGATGGGTTTGCGCCACTGTACTTTTTATACAAAATAACTTAAATTAATTAACAATTAGAAACACGGTTCGTTGATAGAAGAATAATAAAAAAAAAAAAGGAATTGAAAATTAAACGATACATTTAATGCCCACGCCGTTTCCTCCAGCTATACAAATTTCAGAAATTGAATTATATATCTTAAAACGTAATACTGTTCATTTATTTATTTATATATTTTCCAAAGAAACAATTGGCTTTGATGATTTTTAACAATGAAATTTCTACAAGGTATAATTATAATGCGTTACTTTAAACTCTAGAGGGTATTTAAATGGTCAATGACTGGTTCAGCTTAATTGGTCTTATTAACAATATTTTCCTTGCTCGGGTCGCTTAACCCCCCCATGATCCCGTGTGTTTAAAGCGATAGTTTTTCTCCTAACTTATATATAATTTTTTATTTTATTTTTTTTAAATTATTTTACAGCTCTGGGAACAAGAGGCTAGGATCGAACGCATTAGCCAGGTAAGAGAAAAATAGATACAGAAAATAACCCTAGAATCAATATTTGATACTCCGTACCATTCGGTTTACTATATTTATCTTGTGTCTTGTTATACATCTGTTCACTACTCCATAAGAAACCCAATACCCATCGTTGATCCTTTCTGAATAGAGAAGAGAATTGAATTAAACTGTTTACCTTTTTTGTTTTTTTTTTTTTTTTTTTGTTGCAATTATTTGCTCATTACATCAAACAGATTCAATAAATTTGTTTTATTTATTGAATGACTGAGGACCTTTAGATCCCAATTTCACCCAATTTCACCCAATTCTGAATCACCCTGTATATGATGTATATATTATTGTATACGTTCGGTCCCTTCGTAGCCCGTCTATTGACCCACTGACAACAATAGCCTTAACTATACAGTTTATTATTTATGTCATATTGATTCGCGTTCTCAACACGATGGGCCACTCGCCTTGGTCAATGCTCTACTTGCTAGACGCGATACTCCAGTTGTGTTGCTTTCTAGAATTCTCAGTCTTTCGATTCCTATACAATCCACTGATTTTCATAGTATCATACAATTTTTAAACATTCGTCATACTGACGATATAAATGAATCAATATACATATATATTTATTTTTTTAAACCTATAATTCAGACGCGTATTATATATGTTTTAAAATTCAAAGCCATTCGAGCAATTATTTTTACTCGTTAAAAATAATTCAAGGTATGTTAAATACGCTTTCTTTGCATCGCATCGTCGATTTATTTATGCATTGATGTATTCAAAAGTTAAGAGATCGTAACGTTCTGTATTACCGATCGTGCGATATAACATAAGAATCGTTACCGTTAGCGCAACCTACAGTAAACTGTGAGAAATTTAACGCTGTTTATACGGTACAGTCAATCCCTTCTCACCCGCGATGGTAAATGATGAATAGTACATTTCAAATTACTGATAAAGTAGATTTCTGCTTTCTTTTTTCTTTTCTCTATTTTTCAAAATTCAATATTTTTGAAAATACCTCATTCTTTTTCAAAATTAACTTCTGATTTGGCTGTTCTTTTTTTTTCTCTCTCCATTAACGTATAATAAATCGATTCAGTATCTTCGTTTTCCGAATCATATACTCAGCTAGGCGTTTATCTAGTTCAAAGACTAGTCTAGGATTTGGGGTTTAGATAATTCAGGTCAGAATTGAAAATTTAATAAACCAAAGACGTAGGAATAACAATAACGTTTATTGCCGGATGTGTTAAATAGTGATTTTGTTAAACCGAAGGATACTTCTTTCAAAAACATTGCAATTTGTTGAAGACTGTACTCAAGTTAACTGTTGAAAAAATGACAAATAAACGGTGTAATTATATTAGAATAACAAATTCTTATTGTATTTATACGTAATTCGCGTAGGTAGAATTTTTCCAACCTTTAGAAACTATTGAAACTATCGTTTAATTACTGTTATTCAAATTATTTTATCAACGTATTGGTTTAAAGAATAGAAAAAAAAAAGACCGTTTCAAATTACAGCCAACTCTATCGAAGCAGTAGTTTCAACAGTTCTGGAAGAGGATCGACCTGCGATACGGCAGACGAAATATACAGCGACGTGTCCTTAGAAGATGACGTTCTTGGTCTGAGCCATAAGGTACGAGTAATTACTGATTTTATTTTTTTACATTAGAAATTTTTATTTAAAATTGAACATCGATAATGATCGAAGAAGGAAAAAAATAATTACCGATCGAAATCGTTGTGTTGCGAAAAATTTAATGATACGAGGTAATTAAAATAACTACATATTATGGTATTCACATACGATTTATTGATCCGAATAATCTGTACTTATCAGCAATTAATCTAAGTTTTTGGTAACGATAGATACGTTATATTCGTTATTCGTCGCGAATGGCCAAGCCCAATATGTTACATTTTTCGACGGTCGCAAAGAGGTATAATGTAAGCGATGCATATCTACTGATAAATGATTTGTTGGCATAGGGGGATCAGTGTGCAAGCTGTTGAAAAAAAAAAAGGAGATTCTTTTATCTCCATAATCCAAAATTCGTTCTACTTGCCAGTAACGATTTTTTCTTTTAATTCCTTTTCCACTTTTTTCTATCGAATGTTTATAGAAATGAGAGAAAGTTTGATTGAATCTCGCGGACGAAATTAAGCAGAAAAAAAAATTGCCTTTGCAGGTATGTTTTTTCTTTTCTTCTTTCTCATACCTATAGATATGCAATTCGATGGATAAGAAATCGCGGACTTATTGACGATGCTTAGATCTCGTGAGTAGAAAAATGTAAATGCGACATACTTTTAAACTAGCTTATATTTATTTACCAACTTGTACACGTTTTGACCTCATAGCATCGTCGATCGTTAAGTATAGTAGAAGATTCTTGCTATATTCACGAACGAATCAATGTATATATGTTCAAAGAACTCGATCGTCGACTTTTACTGAACTCAGATCTCAGCTTTCCACTCAGAGATATCTAGATCGGTCCTTACATCAAAACCTTTCGATTTATTTACTTTTTTTTTTTATCGAAATAGTGGCCCGAAATTTACCGATCATTCCCTATGTTTAATCAAAATGGATATTAAAAAAAAAACGGAAAAAAACAAATCGTTCGCATGCATAGACTTGAAATCTACTTTATTCGTGTATAACATCCATGCAACAACGTTATACGATCGTTCAGCGATAAGAGTGTGCAAAGAGATGTGGGGAGTCCGAGCAACCGGTCGAAGTCTTTGGGCAGTTGTCAGTTAGTACCGGTCACTCGACTGGGACGGACGATTTTTATTCAATTCTTGAGTGTTCCCCCACGTGCAGGATGACGTGATGTCTCGTTTTCCATTTATTGAGTAATTCGATCGAATCGCCGATCGTTTGACCGTGTTCAACGATGTGATAGTGCTAAAGAAGAGCAACGAAAAAAAAAAGAAAAAACAGCGAATATAAATTCGCGGATAAATTGTTTGGCTTGTTCATTTACTCTCGGTAATAATAAAGGTACCCACTTATGGCCTGTGGCGAACGCTTTGGTGCGTGAAGTTTAACGACGAGAGGTCTTCGCCGTTCTGAACGAAGACTAAGACAAAGGAAGTTTTCTCTTGGTGTTTCGGACAAGCAAGTGAGCGTTACGTAATTTTCTAATGAAGGTACAAAGGCGAATGTAAGAAGGTGATTCAGGTTCAAGGGTTCGTGAGCAGAGGTAATTAGCGAAATTTAATATAATCGGCTCGGAAACAATCGTGCAGATGAATATATTCAACTTCTTATCAACAGATCCGCTACACGTTCATTCCTTATAACCGAACAATTTAGACTAATGAAATTAGTCACGTGCTAGTTCCGCCTATGTTCAACAGCTTGATGTGAATTCACGAAAAAGGTTCCACAATTTTATCAAAAACACTCCACCTTCGGACTCTGGCAAATTATTTTGCCTGCCTGTTGTTTAGTTGGAAATAATTATTCGATCGCATACCAATTCCTCAAGTATGGGGTGAAAACTATCTTTGGCAAATGTTCATCACACAAACATTTTTCAATATACGACTGTCTTCATGCAGGAATAAATATTCTTGTTCAAATAAACGCGAGAATAATATATCTGAGAGATAGAAGAACTTCATGTTCTTGGAACAAGGATTTGGCAAAATGTTTTTACCACTAATTAGATAACATTTTGACGCACATATTACATTTATTGGCCACACGCAATGCCTTTGTTCGTTTTGCACAGTTTTGGTTCGATAATAGTTGTCGCAATGTTTTCTTGACTCTTCTTTGCGCGTACTTCACAACTTTCATGTTGTCAGCCTAAAATCATGAACATAAGATCAAAAACACTCTGATAATAATGCCTGAAAATTTTACAGTATGAAATTATTTCGGCAAATAATTCGTTTATATGGGATCGAGTCCGAGCAAATGTTGCTGCCAGCCTTCTCAGCCAGGACCATCAGCAGCTTATACCCAACCCCGTCAATCACATCCGCAATATCCTTCTGTTCAGCCACCAACACCACAGGATCAGTCTTGCCATAATTTTCCTCCGTATTCTCCACCCTGTCCAAGCCAATACACGGAACCTAAGAAAAGCACATTCGCATCTACCATCTTTACCAGCTTAATCCTCTTCTCGATTTTTGCATGCCTTTATATTTACAACACCTACGTTGTGACCAGGGAAGGATTTGGCAATTCTACACGTTCCTCTGTTTATGGAAATCAAACTACCGGAGTTTTTCACTCGACACGATCATCTGGGGTAAAAAAAACTTCATGATAACCATACGTAGGGTTTAGGTGTTTTCTTTCGACTTGTATACTGGTCAGGATTTTCTATTTATCGTTACGATTAGTCAAGTAGTTTGATACTTTGAGTGAAAGGAAATCTCTGAGCTTTTCTTATCTCTTGTTAGGAGAATTTTTTTTTAGAGGGTAGGTGTGCATCTCTTCGTTATCTTAAATTCTCGAAGAGATATTTTTGACGTTTGTCTTCAGGGATATACGTCGATGCATGAAACTGACGAAGACGATGACGAGGACTATGCTGAAAGTCACGAAGACTATTCCACTGATTTTCCCAACTCCCATTCTCACAGAAAAAACGGACCCACAATTTCGTTGGTAGGTGTAACACCGCGACTTAAATTGACCAGCTTTACACGCTATCGAATATTTCGCACAGTAGGGATCAATAGTTTATCGGTTACTTATGAAACCTCTACATGCTCATCGTCGAGACGATATATTTTCAATATTTTCAACAACAGCACGGTATTCGAAAAGATATAAAGACGGGTCAACAGTCCACAGAACCGTATCTTCGCTGTACAAGAGTTACTATAGATCCTTCATCAAGGCACCAGGACACCTCCGACAACCTGTCTGGACACGGATCCAGGAACAAGTCCTGCCTCGACGGTGAACCCCGTTCGAAGACTAGAAACGCCGGAACGTAGCAACATTCTTAGACCAGCGAAGTATACTGATATTTCTTTTTTGTCTTTTTTTTACGACGCAATGATTTGCGCGGAATGTTTGCTGGCAACAAATTTCTATGTTCCTTTGATCATATTCGTTATCGTATTAGCTTTTATCTGGGTATTGTCAAAGTGACATTTTCACGGGATATAAGTAGTTCAATCCAGATAATATGAAGCTATGCAAACTGTACAACAAGAGGAAATATGTGACACCAATTTTTCACCATTTAACTGGGTTGATTTAATGAGAATTCCGATCGGATCGTGGAAAGCGATTAGAAGTTGGAAAAGAGAAAGAATTTATTGAAATTAGGTGAAATCTTACAGTATGTTACAACTTGGAATAATCACGGACTATGTATTGATGGAACGATGATTGAAAAGATTTTTAAATATACGATGCAGTAGTAAAAATGTCTCGTTAATCCAAATTCATACTATTTTTATTCTTTTTCTTTCTATATACAGTGTGAAACAGCTTTGCCTAGATTTTATCCCCAAGCTTTTGGTAGATATAAGGCATTTTATGAACGATCATATACATTCGATTAGAAAGCGATATTCATTAGCAATATCGAGTATAGGAACGAGCGCCGTCGAGCCGTCTAACAATGAAAAATACGAGCGTCATTCGCGTAAAATAAATGCATTGAGTAAACAAATGTGAATATCTGATAAATTATTCTGTCCAACGTTTACGAGACCCGGATGATAAATTTTCAAGCTTAATATTCAATCGGAAAAAATTCATTCAGTGTGATCGTATTACAGAAATTAATTGTGAACTCTATGATCCTTCAGGATTTTTGTCATTATCATACTTTGGAGAATTGAAAAGTTTCGAAATACATCTTCACCGGTCTCGTGGCCCTCCAAAAACGAAAAGAGAAAAAAACAAAAATTCATCCAATTTGTTCAACTCGCGGATTATGGCCTGCAAAATGCATCATGAAAGTTTCATCAATTGGGGTGGCTGGCCGTTTTTGAGTTTCCTCATTTTACTTGGCACTGTTGGATACACGGCATGGACGATGTACAAAGAACGTGCTTAGGAATCGAAAAAATTACTTCGAAAGCCATAGACGTGAGATTTCTTTTACTTTAAGTACAGATTACAGCTTATACTGACTAATTTATCACTTTTTGAACTCCGTATGTGTTAAGAATCGCACACATGATATACGAGCTTTACTTATCACCTCGAACTCCATCTAGAGTATATGACCATCGCCAATTGTAACATCATTCGCTTCTTGAACTGCAGGGTCAAGGCAAATTCTAGGGATTAGACCCAAGGTGGTAATTATCTTAACGTTCCGATCAGTCGTTAATCATCTTTGCTATCATTGCTCTGTGTATATCGTTGCAAATTTTATTCTCCAACTTACGATTCGAATAGATGAATAGTTTAATTGACTAACGAAAACAAGGTGGACATCCAGTCGTCGTGGAACTTTTTTTTCTTTTACCATGAAATTCTCATGGAATTTCGTTCTTACATTTATCTGGACATTATTTTCAAAATTTACCGCACTTGAAAGATAATCAGCATTCTTCACAGCTCGGAAAACCATTAGTTGAGTATATATTTTCTAATTTGTTGACTATCCTCTTTCGTTGCATATAATCGAGGAAAAAATTTCCGGGAAGTGGTTCTACTCGTCATTTTTTATTTTTACACAATTGATATTCGTACGACGTGACTTATATTGTTATATCGAGTCACTTAGTATATAGAATGTGGGATTTTATATACGATGATTAATACGTTACGGGTATTCGAATAACTTACTGTGAATTCCACCGCAAAGTTATTACGTATAACATAGTCGTAAACAGTCTTGATTGTGAAAAAATTATTTCCATCTCGTTGTTTAACGTTCAAATTTTACATAATTGAGAACGTATATCAATACTCGAATACTAAAAGTTTTTGTACGATACTAGATGTCTGTTTTTCTCGTGCGCGTGCGCGTGTATACAACCGTCAGCGCCATCTAGTTGAATTTCTCGGCGTAACTGAGACACGTGCATATTTATACAGTAATACAAGCTTACATATACGCAGCATGTCTATATATGCATTTGTACTCGAGAGTGTATAAAATAGTGCGAAAAACCCTCCTTACTCTTACTATAAACTAACAGAATAACAAAACTTACGAATACTCGATTATCACGGCTATTATTTCATTGCGACATGTTTATTGATACTTACACGTGTTATAAATGTCCTTTACTTATATACCTACACCTTTTGTAATATACCGAATGTTCTTATCGTTGAAAATTAGTAAGACTTCTATATGGGGTAACGTATGTCATGACAGCCGACAGATAAGTCGAACAAATCTTAACATAGTGTGAAGAAAAAGTTGGGCGCGAAGGTTTATTGCATGTATAATAAATTTCTCAATCTTATATATATGCAGTTTGTATATTCTGTGTATACCCGGTGTATGAATTTCGTTGAAATAAATCTGAGCTTTAAGTTTTCAAATTTCGCTGTATAAAATGAAATTTTGAGATTGTTGAAGTTATAAATCTTGAATTGTTCTGGTTTTTAACAAAATTCGAACAATTTGTATAGATATATATATACGGGTATACAGCCACGCCCTTTTATCCGTTTAAATTACTCGTCAGCCTGAATAACAACACACTCATGTTATAGCAGTTTAAATATTCCTAATGTAAGTTATAATCAGCGGTATTTGTTACACTACGACTATCAGAGTACACAGGATACATGAGTCATTGGCTACGCACTCAGCAATCGGAGGGTCAACGAGGGTCGACTGATCAAACCAACCAACCAACTAACTACAACCAGGGAGGTTCTGCAGTCTGCGTTATTCTGTCGTTGGTATAAGTGGTATAGATCATTTCACATCATTATACTACAAGCATTCAAAGCATAATACACATACGTTACCCAATTCGAAAACCTACATTTTATAACAACCGTGTTTATAAGCTGTTGCATATGTATGTAGTACGTGTGTGGGCGCGTCCGTAGGTAGCTGTTTGCATTAACAAAAAAAAAAAAAAAAACAGAGAGAAAGAAAGAAAGAAAGAAAGGAAGAAAAAAGATAGAAAAACTAAAAAACAAAATAGAGAAAAATTTAATGGAAAGTACGTTGAGTACCTATACGGGTGCGGAGTGCGAAGTATACGAACATGTGTGCTTTTTTTGATATACATACACGATCTTATACTTTCGCTGTCTGGTAACTGGGAAATACTTATGAGGAATAATGAGTTATGTTGATAATTGAAACCGTTTTAGTATCCTTATGATTCTATTAAATTTTTATGCTCGTTGGTTTTTCCTTCTACTTGATGTACGTTAGCTTGATTCTACCACTTTATATAAAATTGATTAATTCATTAATGGTATGTACGGAAGTATACTCGATTCGTGGTGATAATCTAGGCACTAAATTTTGATAAAGAAAAGAATAAGGAAAAAATAAATGCAAAAGTTAGCTGAGACAGAGCATGATGATAATATGGCGCGTTAGCTTGTGGCATAAATAGCCAAGCAGCCTTTGGTCGACGTCGGTAAGTACGAACGAACAGCAGAAACTTTCAGTATCGAAGGCGCGAGCGTCGGATACACGTCGGTTGAATTTAAAAGTCAAAGTAGTCTAGCAACGCGTGACAATACACACGGTATAAGATAGAAAGAACGAAAGAAAGAAAGAAAGGAAAGAAACGCAGGAGGAAGGAAATGGTTACAATTATATTAAATTTCTTCGGTGAAGCAACGGAGCAAGAATTTTAATTACAGTTTCATCTACTCAGTGTCTTCTTAATTTGATTCTTAATTTGAACTGATTATTTTTGTTCGTTAAACGAGAAAAGAAAAAAAGAAAATAAAATAAAAGTGAAATAAATAACTAAATATGGTTTAAAATTAAATTTTCAATTCACGCTTATAATAATCACGAGGCAATGAAAATCGTCGAGATAATATACCTAGCTGCGGTTTATGATTCCTTGGCTATTTTTGCAACCGCGTAAGTCCGCCGCAGTAAATCTGAGAATCACGCGTCACTGCGCGCGGCTATGAAATCGTACCGATGCGAAGACGGTAGTGCGTGATCAAAGCATTGGAAAATTTATACTGAATTTTTGTTTTTCTTCTTACCTCGCACACGGTTTATGAAATAATTAATCTAACAAGAATTGGGGGTGAAAAAAAAACAAAAAAGGGTGAAAAGTATCCGCGCTAGTGTTTGCAGTATAAATTTTCAATACGAAAAACCCGGTAGTCAAAAGACTACGAGAAATTCGAGGAACGTTCGATTCTTAAATTCCTTCTATACATACGATTTGAATAGTTGTGAAATTCGAACGTTCGAGCTGACCTCAACAAAAAAACAAAACAAAAAGAAACGGTAATTGAAGAAGTTTCAATTGCAACGCGCATTATTATTCTGCACTTGCCTTTTACACTAAAAAAAAAAAAAAAACTCAATCTACATACCTATACAAATTATTTAGGATATACGTTGGGTTTTATGTCATCGCGATTTATCAAGATTTACACAAAATTTCACTCCCTATTTTCCACACGCACTTTTTATTCACGCTAATCAATGGGATAAAATAAAGTCCCTATCTTTCACTTTTTCTCTCTCTCTCTCTCTCTCGCTCTTTCTGTACTTTTATATCATCTGACTTTTCTGATGCGTTATATAGTGCCGCGTAGTTTGCGCTTATGCGCAAGTCCCGAGAATTTTTTGATAGCGAGTTATTCCAAGACTGATCGTCCGTCTTATCGTTGGGTTAATCGTATGTTGACGTTACTTAGTATCGACACATAACTCCACACCTATATATCAACGACAGATATATGAGATCACAGCGGTGTATATAACCAATATATTGGAATTTCATTATACCTGCAGAGTTTGATACGTTTTATTTTTCATTATTTGTAAAAAATAAAAATAAAAAGAAAGAAAATGAACAAAAAGTGAAAATAGCTGATTAAAAATTATACGCTTAATTGTGTTTAAAGAACGAGCTTCTATCAGTGGGAAATAAGATCGTATCTATGTACAGTGCAGCGGTGATATAGAAACTTATGACAATGTCGTGTTTAACGTCACATCGATCGTAATGTTGGACTGTGACGATTAGAATCAATATTAATACACGGTATATATAAAAGAAATTTTTTAGATTGTGAATATCCGTTGATTAAAACTTTTAAAGAAATTATAAAACCCGTGAGGATTGCGGGGTGATGCGATGAACGCTGTCGCGGTTCCCGTAGATCTGCAAGAATCTGAACTGGAGAGCCTTGAGAATGGACGAAGACGCGGTATGTCCGTTGACCGGGCTACGGGGGCGGGTGCTGGTCTTGAATACGACATGTGGGAGGGTCAGTTCCAATTTCTTGGACCTAACGGCTCCCTGATGGCCACAAGTCCTGTTGCTCAAAATTTTGGTAGAAATTTTGACCAAGATTCATTGAGCTCACCAACTGACGGATACAAAGTTACACAGGTCAATCAGTGGTGCGATCATCTAACTGATCACGTAAGACATCATGCTCTTGACATGATAAACTATAGGGGGAGGGGGGGGAGGATGCTGCAGGAATGGTTCGGGGATTATATTTTTTTATTTTCTTTTATTTTTGTTGTTGTTGGCATATCTATTTTATGCTTCTAAATTATCTTTATTTATATTTATGGCAATAAAATTTCGAGGAGTATTCAATATTTGAAACCGTCACATAGTAGACGAGATGAGAATAGTTATGATAAAAAGCGATTTTGAAACGGTGGCCATGTTAGAAAAGTTGGCAAATAGTCAGGTTTGGCAAGTTACCAAAAGGACGATTAAAAATAGTCAATTCAAAAATATATTATACTTACAGTACCTACTAGTCATCGCTATCTCGATTTTGACTATTCAAAACGGTAAAAAATGTTCCGACGTTTGTTCGAAAACTCATTGCAGCTGGCAACGGTTAACAAACAAGTATATTGACTAATACGTATAACTTATGTGCCTATAAAACACAATTTCGCGTCATTTTTTTTTCTTTCTTTTCTTTTTATAACTATTATAGCGTTGATGAATTTGCGAAACGCATTACGCATTGCGACACGCAAATTATTATCATTATTTTCATTTTGCTACAGGTGCAATTGCTTCAAGAGCAAATGGACGCTTTGGCAGATACCCGGTCAGCTGGCGAGGAAAGATACGCTAGGGCGAAACAGGAAAATGCAACACTTCAGGCCAGGGTGCTAATGCTTGAAGAGGCACAACGCGATGCCGAGACCAGAGCCGAAGAAAGACTTCAGGTGAGAATTTTCGAATTTTGTAATTGATTTTTATGCATATTTTGAAATATCACTATTTCAATACTCGTGGTTGCAAAATGAATCGGCATTAGGGGGAGATTTGGGGAATGATTGAATGATTTCGGGATCGCCTTCAATCACCCGTTTTAAATTTGGGGTGAAATTCGGAGAATCGATGCGTTCTGGTTTCTTGCGTGTTATATTTATGGAATGGGATTTGCATAAGGTCGATACTGAGGAGTAAAAATTAGGAAAGTTTCGATTGTACTTATACTTCTTCGTGAAACCGTACAAGTGAAATTCCCAACAGCCTCTTATTTAGGAAATAATTACTTGTTATAATTTACAAACAGCACCTTTTTACGGTTTCAAAACTCGTTCTATGCACCTCAATGTTGCATAATAATTTCTCTCGCACATTGCTTTTCGCGATTCTTTTGTGAAGGAAGACTTTTATAGCCAGGTAATTAATTTATGTCAAACCAATTTGCAGGTGACCTCGTTAAATGCGGATGGTCACAGTCTACATTTATTGTATTATATAATATCGCTTTCTAACGTTATAAAGGTTCAATTTTATTAAGAAATAGAATTTGAGGGTTGTATTGAGTTCAGGCGTTAATTAAACTCCTGAAATTCCTTGTTTCGGGATCTTATGGATCCTAGAATTGAAAGAAGCTTCGTGATTTTGATTTCAAGCCATGTGAACTGATAGGCGAATAAGTTATATAAGTCAGAAATAGTAGAGAGTCGCTGATGAAAATTTTCAAGTGAAAATGGTAGGAAAATCTATAAAAGGTATTAAAGAAAAATTTGGTATCGTAGGCAGAGCAACGGCGACACAGAGAATGGGCAGCTCGTATAGAACGCGAACGTCAACTTCAGCTTGAAAATTATGCGATAAGACTGCAGGCCGCGGAAGTTGAGAGTACAAATCTTCGTGACGAAGCTGCACGGTTACGAGAACAGCTTGAAAAGGCGCGATCTGAACGTACCGTATATCAAGAGGCTGCAGAAGATGCACGTAGAGAATCTCAAGAGGCTCAAGAAGCCGAGCGAAAGGCAATAGCCAGAGCTAACGAGGCTCAATCACTGATGGAAGCAGCGCGCGAAGAGTTGATTGTAAGGACCGAGGATCAACATCGTTTAGAGGAGCTTGTACAGGAAGTTACGCGACTTCGAGCTCGGAACAAAAGTGAGTTTGATAGAATATAAAATATAAAATATCGGACGTGGGCAGGAGGAAATTGTTTTTTTTTTCTTTTTTTTTTTCTTTTTGTTTCTTAAATTCCTACAGTTGTTTCGTCGATTGCATGCTAGTGGGTTTTGCAAACCTGATCTACGCCCACGGAAATTGAGTCTGAATTACCAACCTCATGGTCGTTTATATACCCACGTCCAACGATTATGAATTCGTTAAATATTTAACCTGATGAAATTTACCCTTATATTTTTATATCGCAATTTTTTAAATATTATAATTCATTATTAAAATTCAAAGGCTTGGAAGAATGTCGAGACGAACTTCAGGCTGCAGCAGCCCTACAGGCTGGTAGAGAACTTTTGATGCTGAACCCATGTGCCAGGGAGAATATAAACGCCGAAGCAAGCCTTGCCGCTGAATTAAGAGAAGGAATGAGTCGGGATCAGGTAATTGATTACTCTTGTATTTGCCATTGCCTTAGTCCTGGTTGCGACAGACGGTTTAAAAATCTCGTAAACAACGAGATTTTTATCCCGTTTTTTATCAATAAAAAAAACGAAGAAAGGATTCCTCGAGTTATCAGCAACGAGGAGGCCCACTTGACCTCCGGTGTTTTTTTCAAACGAAACAGCAACAGATCGCGGTGGAAAAGTTTGGGAAAATTTATATTAGCTGGAAAAAAATTTTCGTCAATAACCACGTCGCGATCTTTGGCTAACGGAACGTCAAATCGTTTTCGAAATTCACCCGGTTTTGAATTATATGATGAAAAAAATGTCTACCAATCTGCAGACTCGATTATTCTGTTCAAATTTGAACCGTATGACTTTTGTATTGATTATCCTATCCAAGGAGTTATTAATCTACTCTTGGACTTGTACAAGTCTTTTCGAAGCCCGGTCATGTAATATTTGAATGAAATTTTATTCGTATCGAAATCGGTATGACGGAATTCAGGATTCAGTTAAAAAAAATCGAAAGAACATTGATTTCGTGTTCGTTGAATTTTTTTTTTCCTAGTCATAAGCTTAGTCCTACTTTACATTTATCCTTGTGTTTTATTTATTCATACATCGCTGAATCGCAGGATAAAATAGCCAACGGAACCAAACGCGATATTAACGGTCAGATACCGAGGAATCTGCTTTCTTTCAAACGCTAGACTCTAGCTTAAAGCTTGAAGCAAACACTGTGTTGGCTTGATGATAATAATTTAAAATATATCACGGTGTGGACATAGAACGATCGTTACATCTGGAGAAAAGATCAGTGGAATAGCCAAAAAAATTTATTCAAATTTCGAAAAAAAAAAAAAAAAAAAAACAGTTAAATGATTGACACTAATATATTATTTAGTAAAACCCGGTTAAAAAATTATTCCTGTCAATTGAGTAAGACACGCATATTCTATTTGTACTTATTTATGCCATGTATAAAATGATATATATTAGGCCAGATATATTTGTCTATATAGTGGCAGAAAGTAGCAAATTTTTGGGATTGAATATTCGGAGCAAAAATGCGGCTATTCATAAATTGAGAGAAAGAAAAAAAAAAACTGAATCTTTTCTCCGATCGTATAGTCAGCTAGGTAGGTATAGACCGTTTTTCGTAGTTATTGCATATCGCTTTTTCACGGTATTTATTGCTGCACTGATCGCAATTCATTTTTCAAACTAATCCTGTATAATAATAATAATAATAATAATAATGATGATGATAATGATAATAAGCGTATAGAATCAATTGTATAAAAAAAAAAAAAATCACCCTGCTTTGATCTTGAGGGAGTAGGGATCGCACGTGTTATGCCTTCGCCCTTGCAAAGTTATAACTCAACATTATAGGTACTTAGAACAGTTAGGGGTACTTCAACGATTGATAATTTTCTATATTTTTTGTTTTTTTTTGTTTTGTTTGTTAATGAAATATTTTTTCAAAATACCAGAGTCTTCAATTATAGTTGCTAGTAAGTTTTGACAAAATTTCTTCTCTACGAAGATAGATGGATGTAATTATATTTCGCGATATAGATAATGTTGTATGAATTTTTTGTATAATATCGAATATACGTTGGAATAGTGTTATTATTTCGTGATAATATGTAATGGCATATATATATATATAATTTGTTAAATATTTATTTATTCCATTTTGTTTCGTTTCGTTTATTTTATTTTATTTTATTTTATTTTATTTTATTTTTATTGTAACATGATAAATATTGCCAATTAAATTCTTTTACAAATTCTCGAATTTTAGTTGTTTGTTATAACTTTTTGTTTTAACGTCACATAATTGTCCTTGTCTATTGTAAATTTGAATCTCGGTATTAAAATCGGTTAGATTATACCGTGAGGTTTCGTAGACAGAGCTGGTTACATGCGCGCAGGCGCTGATTTATTCTAATATCGTTGGCCGGCAGAATAGAGCTAGCAACTCTACCAACTTTACAGTAATATCCCTAGTTCTGTCGTCTGCTAGATTCACAACAAACATAACATATTCCTGCAAAGGTCTGCCACCATTTGTATTTGACAGCAATCCGAAACAAATAGCAGACACATTCTAGGGATATTTGTGGCAAGTCTAAAATTGGCGACTATCGTAATATTCGAATAAATCAGCGCCTGCGCGCTTAGAACTAGCTTTTTCCACGAAACCTCACGGTATATGTTCTTTAATTTATTCAATCAAACAACGTTCTTTATCGATATCGATATCAGTTTCAATGTCTGAAAGATAAAAAAAAAAAATTCAATCTATTCATTATGAAATTAATTTTACACCAAATTGAGGTGCATCGTAATACTTAGATCGAATCTTCTCCTTTTTTTTTTTTTTTTTTTTTTTATTCAACCATTTGCTTAATTTATTTCGCTTTTCTCGCTTATCATTGTAATATTATACGTTGAGAAAGTTCGTACGCCTGTATTTGTCCAGTTTAGTAATGATTGTTATTTCCTTAATCGTTTTTTAGTTAAAAAATTTTTTTTTTTTCTTTTTTCAAATTATTCTGAACCCTGTAGATGTCAGAGTAACTTATTCGTCGGTTCAGATTTACTTTCGTTTTCATACATTAATAGTCTCGTCTATGTACGTTTACCAAAAAAAGACAAAACAAAAAACAAAAAACGAAAATCCCATTAATTTTATTTTAATCAACATTCAGTTATTCGTAGTAGTAGATAAATTATATTCGATTTATTTGTTTCCTTGTTTTATACAGACGGACGGACAGTCGCACGCTGATCACGGCGAGCCCTGCACTGTTTCCGAGGTAAAATGCATTCTTACAAATAACCTGGAATTTAACATCTCAACATCATTAAACATTAATCCATAACACGCTTTTATAATCACGCTTAAATTTTGAAACAATATCAAATAATGGCTGACCAATGATATGGATATCCCATATTCTGTACATAAAAGTTGACAATGAAATTTTGAAAAATAATTTAATTTAAATTGGTCTTTGCAATGTCTTTGAAATTTTAGTTCAGTTAATTTTTTAGTATTTTCCTTTATTTTCTTTTTTTTTTTTGTTGGCATAGATGGATGAAACAGTATTGAAAAAAAATGTGTTTTATTAGCAGAATTGATCACGGGCTATGATTTGAAAATGGTGGCATCTTGAAAATTGTTGACCCTTATACATACCTCACCCCTGTGTTTTTCAAACGTTACAGATTTACGAATACCTACTTTTTGCATGCTTAGATCGCTGTTACAATCCCAACTACCTACCAAGAGATACCTTACCAAATATCTCCATATCCTGTGTATAATATTAATGATCGTTGCTCTCGGGTTAACCAATTGTAAAATTACTCGGATATTGATTACTTTACTTTATACGCATTATTTATTACTCGGGATATTAATATTGAAAAAAAAAAAAACTTTGTTTTTGATACTAACACGATTTATATGATGCTTTAATTATTGAATTTGATAATTTAATATAGAAGGAGGAAAATAAAAATATTTTTGAGCTTGAAGGAATATTGTTAATATTATATTTAATTCAAAGAATAAAAATTTAACTCGCATGAGGTATACCGTGAGATTACATGGAAAAAGTTCGTTCCAAGCGCGCAGGCGCTGATTTATTCGAATATCGTTGGCCAGCAGAATCGCGCTAGCAACTTTACCAACTTTTCAGTAATATCCCTAGTTCTGTCGTCCGCTAGATTCACAACAATCATAACCTATTTCTGCAACGGTCTGCCGCCATTTGTATTTGACAACAATCCGAGACAAATAACAGACAGACTCTAGGGATATTCGTGGCAAGTCTGCAATTGGCGGCCCTTGTAATATTCGAATAAATCAGCGCCTGCGCGCTTGGAACCATCTCTTTTCACGAAACCTTACGGTATATATGCAGAGGTGTGAAATACATATATTTTGTAATTATATTTGCAGATGAAACAGGCCCTAAAAGAACAACAGGAGGTAAACACCCAACTGCGGGCATATATCGATGGGATATTATTAAATATTGTTGAAAATTATCCGCAATTGTTAGAAGTTAAACACGGGCATTAACAGCACATTTCTAGTTCCTTTATTTCCATTGAAATTTAACGCCCCGAATCATCTCTCTCACGTCGAGCTAATACCTAACCTTTATACCTATATACCGTGAATTTTCTTAACGGTGGGACGATCCCTGCGATGAGTAGGCAATTAGAATTACACAATTCTCAAGTCACCACCGTATCTCTCCACAGAAACCCCCAACCTCAACGATTATTTGTAAAAATAACATAATATTTTGGGTAAAAAATGATGTATTTCCAATTGCCTGCTTATAGGCGTACGGATCGTTTCGCCGTTAGAAAAATTCAAGTTATATAATTTATGTAATTTATTTGATCGCGTAAATTTGTAATTAATAATACCAATATATATATACATATATGTATATATAAATGTGTTTTAAACGTGTGATAATCCGTCCATACAGAGCGCGGAATAGATAGATAAAATATAAAAAATGAAAGATATAAGAAGAAAAAAAATTAAAAAGTAAATGATAGAAATAGTGAGAATAATATATGTACATACATACATGCAGGCCTTCCATTTATTATTTTGATATACATGTGTATGTATAACAATTGTAAATCTTAAATCTATACACGATATTACATTTATTATATATTATAATGTCGAGTGAATCTATTAATTATTATATAAATGAATGTTTTTTCTTTTTTTTTTTTTGTTCTCTCTTTGTTCTTCTTACTCTGTTGTGAGAATATTAAGGAAATTTTTTATACGCATGTTATTAATTATCATTGTATACATAAGGCCGTATAGGTAGGGTATAACTTGCAATAATATCCGATTTGAATGAATTATCAATATAATCAAACGAAATAGTCTCAATTCTGTGTTCTTGTTATTTTTTTTTTTTGTTTCTTAAAATATATATAATAATATTATGTAGATATTTTCAAAATTAATTGTCGCCCTGGCGAGCGACACCGTATAACGCTTATGTATGTATATTATGTGTAACTGCAGTGATTAAGGCCCATTCCTAGTCGGCCCACCTCCTTTTGGTTGAAATGTGTTACATTTCTATGATTATCATAGCCCAGGCGTCGAAAACGAAAAAACAAAATGCACAGTGCGAATTCAAATTCAATTCTGAGCACACGTCTAAAAGCGTGTTCGTTTCATGTTAGGAATTGAATTTGAATTGACTATGTGCATTTTGTTTTTGCGTTTTCGACGCCTGGGCTCGGATAATAATTGAAATGTGACACATTTCGACCAAAAAGAAGTGGACGACTAGGGATGGTCCTTAACTGAAGGGTTAATTATATGTATACGTTCCCTCTAATCATATTTAATGTTATAGCGCGTTACTTAATCTTTATATTAAATTAACTAATAACGTTAAATATATATTTTCTTATCATTCATAGTTTTCTCATGTTATAATAATATCCAGCCTATACACCCCCGCACCTCTCCGGACCACATGGATATATTTTATGGTTTTAAATGAAAGAAATTTTACTTACAACTCCGCACCACTTATTCGTATGATTATTTAATTTCATTGGTCTTATATTAATGTTCATTAACAACAAAATTAGGTGTTGATACAAAAATGGGAATATCATGCAATTTTTATTGATAAATAAAGTAAAAAAGTAACGGAGTATATATATATATATATTACGAATAGACTGAAACGCGATATGTATACAAGCATTGTTCTACGAATCAATACCATTACACAATTTTATTTGTACATATTAAATAATTAATAATAAACTATATGTGCGTGAATCGTTTAAGAGGCTCAAGGAAACAAACAAAAAAGAAAAAAAAGAAAATGCGATGGATAAAGTGTGTAAAATGAATAGATAAATGAATAATTTTTAATTAGAGTAGCCTGTAAGCTCCTGGATAGAAAAAATAAAAACAATAAAATCTACAATTTTCTGTACATTATCGCCAGTAACAGAAATCGCAGTTTCAAATTCTTAGGAAATGATGTAAATGGTGATATAGTGGCAGAGATCATTAAGTCTCGATAAATTTGCCATTATTTATTATATATATTATAATCTGATATTGGGATCTGCTAATTTTTGATAATAAAACAAGAAATAATATGAAGTTAAAAAATTATTATCGGTGTATGTTTTGTGTGTGTGTATATGTATACCTTTTGTGAAAAATAAGTCTTCCGAATCCTCGTAGTGTTATAATTATTGCGTTATTAATTTTTGGTCGAAATTTATTTAAAAAAAAAAAAAATTTAAGAATTTCATTAAAATTCTTAAGGGATAATATAGAGGGATAGTTTATTTTATTTTTTACAATATAAACGTGAACCTTTATTTAATCGGATTGCTTTCTATTATAATAATATGGCAATTACAGTGTAATTTCAATAATATATAATTAATAATAGATCGTATCACGAGTACACCTACACCTACACCTACCTAAGTAAGTATATATGTATATTTAATATGTAATAATATTAATGGTAATAATAAATTAATAACGATTGTATACCTTAGATTTAAAAAGTAAAAATTCGCGGGAGGACTGCACTTAAGAAAGCGTATGTATGACAGGAGTGAATAAGGTACGATAATATACCTTTGAGGTAACAATTATTTAAATTGGTTATAGAATTGAATGAACGGATTATCGATTCTTAATTGTAAATAATTGATAATTACATAGCTAGAGTAGTAAAGAATACTTCCAGAATATCGTAAGTATTTAATAAATGGTATATACGATGAATAAACCTTATTATGATTATAACGCGACTCGGAGAGACGTTGGCTAATATTGTGAAAAAAAATTGCGAGTAGGTATATTCGATCTTATAATTTATTATATGTTTACGACGTGTCGTATGAAACATGAGACAACCAGGGTGGTCCGTATCATTTAAAAAGATTCTGGATTTGAACTGATTTATTTCAATCAAACTTCAATCCTTATCCCAATTCATTTGAATCGAAAAACATTGGAAATGAGATATACGAATCCGTTACTTAGTTTGATCATTAATCTGACGAGAAAAGAAAACACATTAATATTCGCGAACGGAATGCCTGCGGATTTGAGTCTTTTGAATTGTAAAAAAATCTGAAAAAAATGCCTCCTTTAATATAATATAAATTTTACATCGCCTAAAATGATGTTGTGGTAACGGCATCCTCGCGATCGATCACCCAACTACAATCACGGTACGTCCAATAAAAACTACCGCTGTGCTTTTCCTATATATTTTTTTTTTTTTTTTGTAATAAGTTCATTTGGAACTTATCCCGGGTGACGTACTCCGACCAAAATACGTGCTACGAGCTTTTTAAACGTTAAAAAAATAATAAAGCATTTCGTGCACATTTTTTTTGTTTTTTTTTTTGTTCAGTTAAAAAGGCTATACAACGCGTTTTGTGCTTTTACACTTTGGTGGGTTAATGCGCCTTGTATGTATCCTTGTTTTGGTAACCGGTCACATACCCCGATTGATCAGGGAGGTCCTTACGCCCGGCAATTCCCTTGCCTTTTCCACTCTGGTCAAATCGTTGCTTATGCGATCCTGTGTACTTACTAACGTCCGTTAGTCTGTCCACTGTTGAGGCTGCCTTTCCTGCCTGTTGCCCACAAAATATGAAAAATAAACATTCGTTTAATATCTGATAGCGAAATATTGTGACTGACTTATATCAGTAGAAGTGTTAAATGTCTTGAAACTATAACTAAATCTTAGTTTAACCAAAGGTGGAAGCACACATAAGTCCATAAGCCATAAGCAGAAAGCATAAGCCATAGCACATGCGCATCACTTCGATCTTAGTGCAGTTCTTATATCTATATCTATGGCTATGCATTCTGTTTATGGTTTATGGACTACTGTGTGCTTCCACCTTAAACCTGGAGTCTGCAAATCGTGCTAAGTAAAATGAAGCAGTAGAAAATGTTCGTATAGTTTGAGTAGTAGAACTGTTAAATGTCTAGAAACTATAACCAAATCTTAGTTTAACCAAAGGTGGAAACACACATAAGTCCATAAACCATAAGCAGAAAGCATAAGCCATAGCACATGCGCATCACTTCGATCTTAGTGCAGTTCTTATATCTATATCTATGGCTATGCATTCTGCTTATGGCTTATGGACTTCTATGTGCTTCCACCTTAAACCTGGAGTCTGCAAATCGTGCTGAGTAAAATGAAGCAGTAGAAAATGTTCAGATAGTTTGAGTAGTGAAAAATCGTCAATAAATTGTTTAACAGAGACGCACACAAACGTGTGAATGAACATGAATGATCAATTTGGTGGGATTCCTGAAACTGTTGAACTTCTACTGTCACGAAACGGATTTGGCTCTACGTTTACGATTTATATACCTATAAAACACTGTAGTATAATGTTAGGTGCGTGAATCGTGATCAGTGTTTGAATATTGTCAATGAAACCAACGTTTCAATGGACTCGATCCTCTAGACCTCGCTAAGCTGACATCACGATTCGCAGCATTGTTCACCTGGCAAAATCGTTTGCGTGCATTTATATGAACAGACACGTCGCATGTCTCGTGTCGTTTTTATTCAAATCAGCTAAATTTCAAGGTATATAGGTATAGGTTGTTATTTGCTGAATAGCTTATCGAATGAGTTGCCTGTTAGAGTTTTATAAATTGATGTCAATCGATCTATACGACCTGTCAGCTGACAGACTCTGCTTCTAATTTAATAATATAGAGCCAGACTACGAATTGTCGTCCTACTCGTTTGTAACGTTATTGGATTTCTCATTTCATTTAATTATTCTTGCATGAGTATATTTCACCTGATTATGTATATAGAAACTATCGACAATTTTAGACTTATTTTTGAAACTTTTTTTTTAACAATCTTTGCTCAGGACGAACGTTCTCGTGTTTACTAATGTTTCGAATATGTATATCCGTTCTATGTACACGACACAATAGCGATGTACCCCATAAATAATTCATGGGTCGTCAGATGACACATGTAAATACGGTGTTTTTTTTTTTTTTTTCCCAATATTTGTCAAACAGTTATATTTTTTCTTCTTCTTTTTTTCTATAGAATTATCGAAAACTAAATAACCACGACGTTTCGTTTCATTTAGACAATTGTTCCAATCTCGAAATGTCCATCGAGACATAACGGTCAATCAAGTATAATGAATAAATGAGATATAGCTATCAGGGATCCATGAAATGATTTCAAACCTTCCATTTTACCTATTATACCTTATTTAATTACAGAATTAACCACTCTAATTGAAACGTACCACGTGCGATGAGACTCCGGGTATCCCGCAATTCGCAAGTTTATTCTTTAGCTCCTCTACATCCACTTTTTTGTTCTTCGCCAAATCATCGAGGTATGCCTTGTACTGTTCCAAGCCAAGCTTTACAGACCTGAAATATCAATTCATACAACTATTTTGCAACAATTGGAGATTTCATTCTCGCGCAATTCTTTAAATTCAAATCCCCTCGAGCAAATGTCTATAATATGACACAAGATTTGAGCGGGAAGAACGTGAGGATATCAGTTGAATTCTTGATGGCGCTACTTTCGAAATTGTGCAATCAAATCATTGCCTTTGCCTTGATGGCTCGGAATGAATCACCCTGTATATTATATGCTCGTCTCAATTTCTTCATCTGATCACCTGTTATAAATCCACAAATACGTAACAAATGTGACGACTTACTTGTGTTTTTTAAAATAAATTCCTGTGTCGGTAGTGGTGATCTTTTTTCCGTCAATAACTTTGGCCTGTTTCATCCACTTATCGCTCTGGCTGAGAGTTATTTGTTTACCATCACTTTTGGGGTCACCAAATTTAGAAAAAGCCTTAAAGCTTGCAGGCAAGGATCCGGTCCCTGCAGGGCTGGCAGGACTCGCAGGTCCAGAGCTCCCAGTTCCTTCGGTTCCAGCGTCGATCTTTAAGGCTGACAAACCTTCGTTAGGAGGTGCTACAGCCGGTGCTACAACCGCAGCCGCAGCTGTACCATTTTGTACATTTTCCGCCATTCTATTATCTGAAATTAATTAGAATCGCGAAATGAATCAACTTTTATAATAAGATTATGATCGAAGTGGGGTGAGAATTTTGCATTCTTTCCGCATCCCTCGATCTCAAAGAAACGTCTAACTTTCGTTCCGCGTAGCCTGCAGTCTATTTACACTCGATATATACTATCTTTATCATATTTACCAGATAAAATCGACTGCACAAAACTTTTTTATTGCCTGACAACAAGATAAACGCCATAGGTTTTAATTCGTTTATTTGTAAAATATAATTCAAGTGATAGGAGGAACTGGAAAAAAACGCTCAAGTCTGGTCTAGGTATAGATAAGCTTACGATCATTGATTTTGATTTGCACACATATACTCGCGTGTAAATGTTTACGAATGTGAAGGGTATGTGAAAAAGTAAGAAAAACGGTTATCGTACGTGAGATAATATTTAGTATTTTATTATCCTATTATACAAGTATACGATTTCTCGTCACGAACATCTACAGGTATACCTCCGCCTGTTGCGTTCTCCTATTAAGCGCGATGTTAATCAAACAAGTAAGTTTCCAAGGTTACCTTAGTCCTTACGTGACTAGCTGCATTGGGAATAATATCTCGCGTGATATGCTCAATGCGATTTGACAGCTGCATGGTAATGGAAGGAATTGTTTTTCGAAAATTATGTGTTGATTCAACACGAGAGCGTTAGTTCGATTACCAGTTAAATATCGCGTGCTTCAATTTGAAAGCTGCACTATGAGGAATGAGATTAGATTAAACTGGGTTAAAACGGATTAACTTAGGTCACGGCTTGGAATATCCTAAAGCTCGCTTTAGTCACTCATTTAATTCAACCTCTATTTATAAAGAGAAAATTGACTCTAAATATAGTAGCCTTACGCGTGTAGCAAGATTATTTTTGCACTACAGCTGGCGTGGGTGTGGTTTCATACTTTTTTTTTCATTAATTCTAATCAATAAAGTGAGATTGTGTAAATCATTACGGGCCCACGACATCCAGGAAATATAACTTTGCCGTCCACACACAGCTCACGTTGATCAGTGCTAAAAAAATAACGCCATTATCATTCCTAGTTGATAATTGAACCAACCGTGAACCGTTATAGAAGTCATTTAGCAAGGTTTTGCTAATTTTTTCCATTCTCTACGGTAAAAATGAACCGAAATTCAGTTTCCATGTTAAATGCAGCTATTACGTGACAGAGATTATATACCTGTTGCATAACGAGACCGTCTGCGATAGCAGCTTGGGTATACAGTAGTAGGCATCGCTAAAAGTGAGCCAATGAATTATATTATTTTCAGGTTGTATTTTTTTTAGGAAAAGAAAAATGCCAGCTATTATCGACAGGTAACTTGAAACTCAAGGGCTGAAAGGGTGCGAGGATTTTCACGGCCACATTGATATACTATAGTATAAAAAAAAAGAACACACACAACGGACGCGTTATGAAACATCTAATTTACAGCGTTGACACCGCGTTTTTATCGCAGATAAGATTATTGCAAATATACAACATACGTATAAACATCGGCCTCAATATGTGATAAAAATCGATAAATTATTATCCATTACTTATACAATAACGATATCATCCTGGGTTGCTCTCATATGAGTTATTAACACACGTATGAGATGAAAGTTTTATTAATCAGTCGTTTCACTAGAGCTATCATCCTCTTCGATATTTCAGTCTGTGGAACAAATAAAGCTGACTAAATAAATTATTGCTAAAATAATGCGCAGCAGGTTGAGGTCACAATAATTGGTAACGCGTTAGGTCGTGCGCTGCATATGTTCTGGGATCCGTTACGCAATGTGGGAGAAATAGTTTAAGGTCAAGGTCTGTCTTGATCACTGTCCAAAAATTGCGGAATCTTCAAAGTGCGAAAATTTCAAGCATCTTGAATGGTTTTTCTTGCTTCTTTTCTCCTAGTTTTCACACTCGCTACTATATGCGGAGTCGAAAATAACTTCTGGTATATAGGTATACTTGCATAGCTCGCGTGACTTGGACCCACACCCCGATTATACGAGATACGGATAAGAACTAGCCGATAAAAGATCTATTATTTCCTCATCCATTACATTATCTGCATGTGCTGAGATCATTGAGTATAGAAATGGGGTGATGTCATGGGTAGTTAGGATCGCTGACTGAAGAGTTAATAAAATCAATACAAGGCCAGGCCCAATAAGAGAAGTGCGGTAATGGTTTTTAGCAGAGATATTCAAATTAAATTTGATAGCATGAAAATTAACGCAAACGAGCAGAAATGAGAAATCCCCCTTATTTTATGCGAGTGAATTTCATGTTTGCATAATAACGAGTTTATCGTTTAGACTTGGAATATTGTTTCTTAATTATCCTGACGTACGATATAATAATAATCATTTTTTAATTATGCGACTATCTTCACTGAGCTAGTAAAAAAAAAAAAGTGAATGCTAAACCGTGTTATTTCATACCTATAAATAGGCAGTTATACCAGTTACGTATTGTGTCATCGGTGTATATGGAACCGGAAAACACGCAGTTTTTGTTTACCGCTTTCGCGTACGATAATTTTGCGTTGACACCCGAGGCGTTGGTTCTATTAAACAAATCTCTTTTCTGCACGCGAAGGCATTATTATCTTGTCCTTCTGTTTTCCCAATTCCGCAAACCCTTTGGCAAATTTTAAAAACAACGAGGCGTAGTTCTTTCGTTAATTGACTGGACAGGAAGTATGCCCCCCTCCCTACGTTTCAGCAAATACATCGCATAATGCACGGTGCCGTCATAGATCGCGATGGTATAACATGAAAACCTCGCAGGATTTGAAGGCCTTCAAATCCCCACCACAGTATGACCAAAGAGTGGGTTTAAGTGAAAGCGCTTTTGGTATAGGTCGTCAGCCCCCTAAAGCCTAAGGGGTGAATTCGGAGGGCGCATGTGCCATATTGATCAGTCGTTCTAAATTCGTGTATCTGTGTTTGCGCAGGCAATGGTGTTGCACTACGCTGTTGCTGGAGCCATGCCATTTCTATGTGTATACGTGTAACCAGAATTACAAAAGCAAGAAGAAAGAACTGTCTAGTACGCAGACGCGGGATAAAGACGCAAACAGAGAAGAGATCATGGGGAATTGAGCAAGGAAAAGAAGAAAAAAAAAAAAAATATATTACTAATGTAAAAGAAAAAAACACAATTTGTTTAAGGATGTGCTTC
The DNA here is from genome assembly GCA_914767705.2 of Tenthredo notha. Taxonomy (NCBI): domain Eukaryota; kingdom Metazoa; phylum Arthropoda; class Insecta; order Hymenoptera; family Tenthredinidae; genus Tenthredo; species Tenthredo notha. The sequence continues at coordinate 7,454,951 of OU611908.1, forward strand.
AGCATCTGTTATAATTGACAGAAGATTTAATAGACGCCATTCACAACCTGATGCGATATTCTTCCGGCTCGGCTATGACGCTACATTGCATCGTAGACGCTATACATTATGCAAGAACTGCGGTTGTAAATAAACAGGAATTAAAAGTCGATGAAACCTGTTGACGATTGATTCGCTTATTCTTGACTGTAACATTATATGCTTTGGAAATTCTTATTGTATATCTGAACTATGATCTCATTTGACATTAACACCAAGGGCAATAATAACTATATATACGTATAGCAATAAGAGTAATCAATGTTTTCATTACGTTCATCTGAAATTTTGTCTCCACGATTTTGCGTGAGAAATTTCTAACTCTTGAATTTTCTTCCTTGCCATTTTATATAGAAATAACTTTTATATCCTACGCATTAATTCACAGCTAGAAGAGTAATATAATCGAGTGGCTTGATTCCAACGAATTCTTTGGCCTCACGTATAAGAAAGAAGAAAAAAAACAAAAAAAATTAGACCGACAATTTTCTGTATCACGAAATTTTATTATACCACTACAAAATTCGCACTAATTATATCAGTGTTTGACGACAGCGTAGATGAATGATTACTGCGGAAGAGGAAGCGATACAGACGTTGCAGCTCGGAAAATTGACGCCAATGTTGGAGATTAATCTCAGGGTCATTCACAAACTCACTTTTTAGTCGATTTGACGTGCTTGGCTGTTGATTCCTGGAGGAAATCGCGATATAAGAACTTGCGGTTCGGTATTAGAAATTAGAAATTTAGAATTGCCGCGCCGCGGTTGCGATTCTGTCTGGGAAGAGACTGTGGCACCCGTTCGTGGAATCGTAGCCGTCGCCCTGGCTGCCCTAGCCCCACCGCCGCCCCCACTCGCCCCAATGGTTGGTCCGTCTGGTTTGCAAACTTTGGCGCACGCTGCCGGGATTTATAGATATAATTTTAAAAAGTCTCGCTGCGTATGCAATTAATCTATTAGGTGAAGGTTGAAACGATCAAAGATATCAGGATATATGTTTGAGCGAAAAGACAGATTTTTTTTATTTTCATTTCAGATATGAGATAATCGTCAAATTTAGAAGGAAGTAGAAACATTTGCTAATATAGTATATGGATTTAATCCGCAAAGAAACCGCAACTTCGGAACAGAGTTATATCTATTATTCATCGCATTCAAAAAAACCCACCTTGTCTAAGATAGACCTACATCAAAATGTCAGAAGTTTAAAACGCGTAAAAATAACTTGGCAACACTAACAAAAGCTCACAGCACTTGTCGCAAGATTTTCAATCGGTGGGATATAAAATGATCAAGAGTGGTTTACTCAGATTTTCATTTCTTGGCAGTTGAAACCGGCGCTAAAATATTTTTTAATATAGTACATGGTGTAATGGACTAGCGAATTCGGTCTAATTGGAACCTGGTAAACTGTATCTATAATCTTGAAACGATAGTGATCCATATTTCGGAATTCGAACCGTAAATTTACTTCTATTCACATTCTGCGATTGAACAAATGATTTGTGCTCCAAGAAATTTTCATATTCTAACTTGAAGATATATTTCGTGTTCTTTATCGAAACACAAATTATAAAAAAAACATATATATATGTATAATATGACTTATATAGGTAGATTCGTAATATAATGAACCGATATGGCTTCAAAAAATTCCTGATGTCGCCGATAGATGCATAATCAAATGATTAGACGATAATAATTATCATCACCTGATCAAAAAATTATCAACTAATCAAAGAGCGATTGTTTATATGATGGAATATTTTTTCCAAACTATTGGAGCTATCGAATATCCGTTTCTCCTAAAAATACTTATTTTGTTTGCGAAAACACTATGACGCTTGATATTATATTATTATGTGTTCTATTCTAGTAGCCGCGATATGCGCCTGTTAATAGGCAACTCTGGTTGCGTATGGCCAATAGGTAGTAACTGTCGCGTACGGCTTACGTTACGTGTCTAGTGAATATTAGCGAAACGATAAATTCCTCAAGATAAACAATCTGAGTACCAGAATCTTTGAAAATACCTGTAATACAGTTTGAGATGAGCGTTATCCATTAAGGAAAACAAAATCGTTTCAAACTTGAATATAACCAAGTTGATTTATGAAATCTTCAATCGATTTTAAATGGTAATAAATATCATGAAGACTTTGTTCCAATCGTAGAATACGTTTTATTTATAATCAAGATTATATCTAAGTTGTAACATTGAGAATTACACGGTGACAATATTGATTACATTGACTAATAAGTTCTTAAACAGAAATCAAATTAAATTAAATCTACATTCATTCATTTAGTTGCCAGCAAGGAACCTTTGGGTTTTAATTTGCTATCTAAAATCTTTTGCTTCCTCTCATTTTCTTCCAATTGCATTCGGTCATACCTTTCGACAGCGAAATCAATTTCTGCTGTTAGCCTTACAATTGATGCCTGAAAGACAAGAAGAAATAACATAGAATCACCATTTCTGTAAATATCGTTTTTTTCAAAGATAACAAATCATAGACATGAGATATTTACTGCATATTCTTTCTGCTTGTCAAGCCGAACTCTATGTCTTACACCAATCGGTGTTGGACGACCATCTTTGAAGGAGTAGTCAGGTAGATTAGTCAGAGCCCCATATGTATTCGGATTTTCAGTGAGACCTCTCCTGCAAAAAGGTATCACATTTATGATATGATTTACCAAATTTAAAAAAAAACGCTTGTCTCTACAATGTTTTACTTTGCTCTCCATTCCTGATTCACTTGTAGGATAGAAGATGTTTGCAATTTTCTTGCACAGTATCTGATACTCGGTGAATCTGAAACGTTTTTAAATTTCTAACGTCTTATTTACATCATAGAAAAATAGCAGAAGAGTTGAATCGAATTCAGATAACCTAAAAATTATAAACATTGTCTCATAAGCATTCTAACGCTTACCTAGGCACAGACTCGATCTGTGCAGTGTTTTAACCAATAGTGCCATTTCCGTTCAATATTTGCTTCTATTTTCCCCCAAAATAAACCTCTCTACTTCAATAATCGGTACTTTTAATGAAACAGATGAACACACATGCGTGTAATTCATACATTAAACAAATTCCTTTACCAATGACCAAGCAACGTATTGTTCAATGACCGTTAGATGGCGCCACGTGATGAATTCAAAGAAAATCATTCTCTTTGGACAAATTTAAGGCGTTGACTGTTTAAGGTCTAGGTACAAGAATTTATCGTAAATAAAATCGCCACATATGTAGAACTCGCCGCGACTTTGTGCTTGGTAATAAAAAGCCGGTATTTAAAGAAACTACAATGTACAACCCCACGGCCGTTTGAATGGCATAAAAAATAACCCAAGAGCTAGCCGTCCTAAAATTTGAATTTGAAAATTTGTTAAATTTTTCCAATTTTTCAGCGCCATATCTCGAAAACCGAATAAATGTAATCGATTCATCGGATTTTCAAATTCTACATCGATTCTCGGTCTACCTCGTCATTTTGCAGACGCGTAATATTTCAAGGTCTTGGAAATGTGATGGTTAACATTTTTCACTTACATGTCCCTATTTGATTCGTGCTATACATAGGCGTGTGTTTCACAACTCTCCCGCTTAATATTGTATAATTTTTTTTATTTTTTCTCAATACACAAATACTCCTATAACGTTCTAATGAATAGTCGCTATAGTTTACTGTCCATTCTATATGACAGAAGAAAATTCATAGCAACGTATAATAATTGAAAACTTATCTAGTGTTCAACAATATTCGCTTCGTTGGCGAACGTAGTTGGTTGGCGGCGTAGTTTCCTGCGGTTTAATGGCGATTCACATTCTCAGTTCACTTTTCCCATCTCACCGTAATCCCTCTATACTTCTGAACAATTTTTGAGTTGTTCAATCTGCTTATCAAGTATAGTCACACGTTTATAATAGTACCTGGTCACGCGTCAACGCCAGAAATGGCTAAAAGTTTCATAACTCAGTGTAGCAGACGCGCGTTTACCTTTACATAGAACAAGAAGGGAAAAAAAAAAAAAAAAACGAAAGTGAAGAAAAAAAAAAACACATACAATTTGTTTAAACACTCAAATACGTCAAATGGCGACCTGAAAATATCTTAACCTAATAAATAAGAATATATTTATTTTTTAATAAGCCATGGTCTCGGTGATGCAGCCGTATATGGTGAGTATCTAAATATCTGTTAGGTTTCCAACACCACGAACCGGCCTAAAATTTGACGTTTTAACCTTTTCATACCACGATCTTTACTCGTCAATTATTAAACGATATTTAATCACGCTCATAGGACGTTGAGAGTTCTAGAAGCTACATCGACGAGTTGTATTCACCCGATCGCCAGAAATGCCTAGAGGCTATTATGTGAGTACTAATAGACTGTTGCTTGGTACGAACTAACCTTAAAATATCTCATCCAGACATACATCGCAGCCATCCCGCTTACTATTCAAATTATCTCGCTATATCGCGAAAATGTGATTAAATAATATCACTAAAAGAGTTCGAACAGTCGGAAAAGAAAAAAAAAATTATTTCACAATAATTTCATGTTTCTTATTTTTTTTTATTTTTTACTTTTCTTATCAGCTGCCTAAAAAATTCTGTCATTGGAAGCAACCGGCAAAAGGGTTCCGTAATTGCCCAGGGTGTTGTACCAAGACTGTTGCAATTGTTGAGTGACTCGTCAGGAGGTGTCGGTGAACGTGTACGACTTGAGTCAGCAGTCACGTTAGGTTCCCTTGCCAAAGGTACGGACCAGCATGTCAGAGCTCTTATAGAGCTTGGTGTCGTACCACCGTTGCTCCAGGTGCTGCTGGCTAATGCTAGTATCGATGAAGGAGGTGAAGGCGAACGGGAAGGGGAGGTTGAAGGTGAAGAAGAAGGTAAAAATCCTTTGGTAGAAGCTTGCCTGCGATGTTTGCGGACTGTTTTTCACCACACAGCAGCACCTGTACATGCAATTTATCAGGATCCTGGATTAGTACCACGCTTGTTGGGACTAGCTGCTAAATCTGTTACCAACCAAGTATGCGTCGCTACTATTCTGACCGCGGCATGCAAGGTAACGACGGTTGTTACTCATTCACATATTTCTTACTGGACTTTCGATCTTTATAATTAATCTTCACATACCATATCGCGATAGCAGACCGCTGAAGAACAAAATGCACTTTCGCGAGGCGGAGCTGTTGGCGCATTAGCTGCGCAACTTGATTCCCCACTTGCCGATGTACAACTTCCAGCCCTAGCCTGCCTTGCTAATATGTGTTATCAGAATCACACTGTATCTGCACTTGTTGCTACTGCTACTACCAACAACTCTCAAGGCAGGTCAGTTATTCGGGAATTAACACATGCTCAGTACTTTGAAATATTATTCAAATGATTATTGAGGATTCCGGGTATTTCGGATAAAGGATAAACGTCCAGGGTATCTACCAGACTCTTTACTTTAGGGTATTTCCTATATTCATCATCATTCAGAAAGGAAAGAGTTACATTCTCAGTCTTCTGTTCAGAAAATTGAATAGAATACCAACAGAATAGAAGTAGTTTTTGGTAACAAGCCTAGAATTGTGATATATACAGTCTGTGGACATCCTGAGATCGTAGTATAAAAATTTTCGGGTACTATTAACATCAGAAAATGCATCAATTCACTTTGACTATCGGCTGTTTTCCAATTCTAACAATGCTAGTTGTTCTATTACTCATGTTTATATTATACCGTATACAGAGGTGTACCAGTGGCGTTGGGTCAGCTGATGGGTCGGGAAAGAAGTGCACTTGTTCAACTGGAAGCAGCCCGCTGTGTCGCATACATGCACAGAGCTGGTGCTCTCTCCGCAACTGATCCACGAGTGGTTTATAGAGCGTTGCCTTGTTTGGTAAGGCTTTGTCATCGGGAAAGACCACCAAGAGAAAGAGTGGCTGCGGCCGAAACGCTAGCGTACCTGACCGAAGTCGATATAGATCTGCAGCGACTTGCATCTATTAGTAATCACCTCATACCCACTCTTGCAGAACTTCTTAGGCCACATCCTCTGGTAGTTGGATAAATACGAAAATGTTATTTCCGGAGATTGAAACAGATATTTAAAAATGTTATTCTTGGTCTTAGGTACTAGACGCAACACTGTCACAGGATATGCGCCAGGCAGCGTTCAGAGCGTTTGCTTCATTGGGTGCAAATGACGAAGATATTCGTAAGAGAATCATTGAGACAGAGAATCTGATGGAACAGGTGGTAGGCGGTTTGCAAGATCCAGGAGGACCCAGAGTACGATTGGCTGCAGTTAGATGCCTCCATTCGTTATCGAGAAGCGTACAACAGCTGCGCACAACCTTCCAAGATCATGCGGTTTGGAGACCGCTTATGCAACTGTTACACGGAGCGGACAGAGGATTAGAGGGTACGAATCCTAAGATCAATAGGCATATAATATATGGAAAGAGTGCCAGTATATAACGGAACACGGTACACGGTACGAAATGTATTAGCTAGATAGCTGAAAAGCCGAGATCGGTGAATAAGTTTGTCTCGTTGTAAAGAAGCTTTCCTCTTTTTTTTAGTACAAATACTGAATTTGTTAAATCTAGTTTTTATCGCTATTAAACTATCCGAAAGAATTCCAATGCACATATGTTTTTTAAAGCTTAGTGAGAGAATCGTTTACAAGTCGGTGACACGGTGCTCGAGTTGCGCCATCATCTCAACAGGGAACTGGTGTACTGCACTTTATTCAAACCCGTATTGTTTTGGTACCCGTCGCTCTTCGTTGTATTACCTATATTATACCATTAGGTAGGGGATTAGAAGGCGAAGAGGATTTGCTAACCGTGGCCTCGAGCACCCTGTGCAACCTGCTATTGGAGTTTAGCCCAAGTAAGGAGCCTATTCTCGAATCAGGTGGAGTGGAGTTGTTATGTTCATTGACCAGGCGGCCAGATCCCGCGCTACGCCTAAACGGTATTTGGGCCCTGATGAATGTGGCTTTCCAGGCTGAACAGCGTGTTAAATCACAAATCCTCTCATGTCTCGGCACCGATCAAATATTTCGCCTACTCGCTGATCCGGAATTGGCTGTTTTAATGAAAACACTTGGCCTATTAAGAAACCTCCTATCAACAAAGGCACACATTGATCGTATAATGGCAGAGCATGCCGCTCACGTGATGCAGGCTGTTATTCTGGTATTGGAAGATCCCGAACACCCCGCCGACGTCAAAGAGCAAGCCCTCTGTATTCTAGCCAATGTAGCAGACGGAGATCGTGCCCGTGATCATATTATGGCAAATGAAGATGTACTGAAAAAACTCATGGATTACATGGTTTGCCCCAAACCTTTTCTCTTCCTTTACTTAATTTAGAACATGATTTTACAAATAAAATTATCCATCAAATACTACCGATGATCAGTGCTCACAAATTTTCTATAATTCATGCAGATGCACAGCAACGTTAAGCTACAAGTGGCGGCAATCTTCTGTGTTTGTAATTTGGTGTGGAGAGAAGAACCTGGAGCGACACAACGTCAGGCGCGCTTACGTGAACTCGGCCTTTACCGTATTCTACAACAATTACGCCACACTAAGGACTCGCAGTTATTTGAAAAGTACATACATTTAATGATCCGCTGTTTAGTGTTTACTGTAGTCTTATAATCAACTACTTTATAGCTAAACGGTCTTCGTTTGAAATATCTTTATTTGAAGTGTATGCTTCATACTTTATGAGCTTAAGACGATTTTGATATTGTTTATTATCTTGTTTCAGAGTTAAGGCTGCCATGTCACAGTTCACCGATGCTTGAGCCAGAATCGACTGACCCAGTTACATTACCATTTAGAACAGTTTTCACTTTTTATCCTTAACTCTTGAAATTGATTAACAACAATTGAGGGTCACTTGTAAGCTCAAATCCAAACCCGAACCCATGCTGTGATCGTCTATGTACCCTTATGCTCCGTGTTTATTAGATTAGGTGCTCGAGATTTAAAAAACAAAGAAAAAAAAAATCTTATTTTAAGTCCTAAATTTGAGTACTACTATTCCTTGTATTTATTTTTTCCACCGTTAAATGCGAATGTTGAATTGATTTATTTGAAATAATCAATCCCGTTTATCTTTATTATTAAACCAAAAACAAAAAAAAACTAACACATTACACACTGAAACTTTTCGCTAGCTATGTTTGTATTATAGAAGAATATTATCAGACGAATCAATTGATACCAGGCGATAATCGTAAACAGATTACCTAATTATTATTATTATTATTATTACATTTTATGGAACGAGAAATCTGAAAATCACTTGGTAATAACGTCGAATTGTTAAGGATTGTTATAGGCAGCTAAGCTAATACATCGTGATATACTATTACGGCGTTTAGAATACTTTTATTGTGACGAACGTACCCTTTTTCATATTGGATTTGACAGAGAGGTGATCGGTACAGTATAGAAAATATTTAAAAATTTGTAATTAAAAATTAAATTAATCTAACAACATAGAAAAAAAGAGAAAAAAATGAAATAAAAATAAAATGAAATGAAATAAATGGTTTCATAGTAATAGAAGCAATTATAAATAATAAATTCCTGTAAAAACTAGATATATATATATATATCATTATTAAAAAACATTACAGTAAGTAAAGTAAGAATTTTGAAAATAGTCTAGCATGCATGTATAATTATATACATTCATATTTGTATATAATATGCATTATCTTTGGTAGAAATTTACTCTTTGGTATAAATTCTTTCACTGGCTTAAACGGTCTATGAGATTCCCGAAAAAAAAAATTTCATTAATGTCATTATGAACCGGCTATCTCTGTATAGGAATGTTTCATTGATCACGATATACACTTTTAATAATACAAATAGACATATACGTAGTGTTATTCTGGTTATTTTTTACTTAAATATTATAGAGATTTCTCTTTGATGTTCATTCATTTTAAATGATAAATAATGTCATGATTAAAAGTTAACGATACTCTAGAACTAAAAGTTTTCATGTAATGTAAATTTAAAGGACACTAAATGACTAGGTAATAATAGCCAGATTAATCTATTCAATAATGGCCCGATGCCATATTAAATAATCAACGGACAGGATTTCTTCAGAAATTCGTTCACTAAGCAGGAGCATTCCCATCGCTGATTAGACTGTCCATAGGATTGTTAGCGAGTGGGTCTAATTCTGCGAATAAGTCCAGCCATGAATTTCCAGCCTTACCACATTTACTTTTATTCTGCTGAAAACGAAAACGTTTACATGAATAACTAACAACTATCGGTAAGAATGATTTGGTACAATATAGTTCACTTACCTTGTCGCTACTACCGCTAACTTGATCTTTGTGATTTGTCCCGAGTGTAGCAGCTCCTAAGCTTTGCTTCAGTATACCAGGTGGCAAAAAGGTATCCCCAGACATCATTTCCCAATCAGTGGTACTGGTGCTAGGCCCACTATTCAATATTTCTTCAAACAAAGCCACACTCTCTGAAGTTAAAAGGTCAAGAGGTGGTTGTTGTAACTGCTGTTGCTGAGGATTGTAAAGTGGGGAATTAGTAAAGTCGAAACCCCCACTGCCGGTGAATGAATCCATTGCCAAATCCAACTGTGTCAGACTTTCGTCCAGTAATATTTGATCCATTGAAGCAGCAGACTTTTTCACACTTTTATTATCGCCCAGTTTCTTGTTCTGAGCATCGATATTGTTGAAGAAATCATCGAATTCTTTGTCAGGTGTATTGTTCAAGAAGTTATCAAGCCCATCTTTCTTCACACTTTGACCAGTCAGATTTAATTCTGTCAAACTCAATTGCGTATTGTTCGAATCGTCGCTAATATCTAGTAATTTCTCATCATCTGAACCGTTCTTAACAATCCCTGATTTCTTTTCATCCTGGGCTTTTGCTTCCTGGGCTTCTTCCACATTGTCATGATAATCGGATTCAAAAAACAGCAATCTAAAAACCACGAATTTAATTCCAATGAATGTTTCTACTCTTAGAAACTTTTCAAATCAAGACAAGATTCCACTCACTTATCTTTGTCATCAAGGTCCTCATTACCACCAGTTTCTTGCGCCAGTTTGCTAGAAGTTTCGGCAAGCTCTTTTACCACCATAAAATCATACTGCTGATACCCTTTGAAGCTATTTGCTATTGTCGAATATGCTTGAGACGATTTTTTAGTAAAATTTAATAGTGTACTCTGGTATAGAACAAGCGCATGACTGAACATATTGCATCTGGCTGCTGCCAGTAAGTCGACTTTCTGCAGGCAGTCCAAAGCCAAGTGATCAAATGCCGATTTACCTCTGTTAATAACAAATTGTGTTATTTCAATGTCAAATTACATTTTATGCTGCCAAAAATAGGTAAATACCTTCGAACTCTTGTCTGAACCTTTCTAAACCGTTCAAGTTGCTTAAAAGTGTCTGGATCAAGTTCTTGAGATACATTTTTCATCCAAGATAATGCAGCACGATATTCCGTCCGAGCTTTTTCCATAGCTTGAACATTTTGTAAAGTATCTTCGATAGCCCTTTGTCGAAAAGTCTCAACTTCTTGATATAATCTGACCAAAGGTGCTCTAAGAGCAAGTCTTTGCTGGCCGGAATATGACAGTGATTTACCAACAGCTGACATCATCTTTCCAGCTCTAGTTTTATCCTGTTTACCAGCCTCTTTCAAAAATCTACCCATTGCATTTTCTTCCTGCGCCAGATCTGAGAGGAGATTTTATTTTCAATCCCAAAGTAAACTAAACAAGGATATAATCAACGTGCCAAAAAAACTTACTGCATAATCTCTCCTGATATTTGTCAATTATTCTTTGCAGATGTAAACAAGACTCTTGGATACTACGAAACAGTTCTAATTTAGAATCAAGCTCTGCGTCTGAAGCGACAATACATTCGTCCTCTTTTTTGCCAAGTTTTTGGGACAGAGCCTGTTTCGTCACCCAATATTGATGCTGCATTTTAGTCATAGCAGAATCGTCAGGTAAGTCAGCCCTTTGCACCCAACGGTCAAAAGCGCTGCCGGACATTCCGGACGCACTTCTGTCACTTAATTATGAAAATTTTCTATTTATTTTCAAAAATGGAATTCAGAATAACGGTTTGAACGATAATTATAAAATAATACGATCGTGGTTTGATGAGGAAAACCAGTTACTTGCAGGATCGTGTAATCGGTTAAACTTTAAACTGTGTTAATGTAAAGCGAGCGTTTTTATCAAAAGCTAAGCGATAAATGTAAGAACTTTATGGTTTCCGGGCAGTCATATGCAAATTGTTGGGTATACATTTATACTGATATTATACTACATCGATGATGATGGTGATGATGATGATGATAAGCAGTGTATGAATTCAGATAGACTTACTATGCGTTCATTGTTAACCGTTTTTATAACGAGTTAAATGAAATTCTATTACAATAATCTTGTCAGAAATTAATGAAGTTTGACATCTCATGTGCTTTAAGTCTACCTACTGGCAGCCATTTACACGCGTTGGCTGAAAATTCTAATCGCGATTGCGCGGTCTTCGGAGTTCTTCGACTGCGACTACGCTACGGCCTTTTAGCGGCGATTGGGGCGACAGGTTGTATACATGGTGTGTTTGTTATTATTTTCACAGGTGCAGGACACTCGTGTATGTCTAGTTGCAATGCATCAGGAGAATTGTTTATCGGCAAAAGAAAAGTTATTTAATTGTTTTAACAATTTGCGACGAACACTCATCGCAGCAATAATAAACTAATTAATCAATTTTTGGTCCTCTCTTGGCCTGGAACTTTGAAGTCATTTTTCTTCATAGAATTATAAGGAGAGAGCCTTGTTTCATGCAATTCACAAAACGGTGTTATCCTTACATTCGAGAAAGTGGCGCCATCACGAAAATGCATTGATATTTTTTGATAACTACTTTTAGCGAAAACAACTTCGAGTGCTTGTAATGAATTAAATAATTTTTGGTAGGGAGATAAATTCGTAATTACACTTATGAAATTATTATAAGATCACAGAATAATTTATTCAACATTCCTAAGTAATGTTAAACAGCGTTGTACATGTACTATATATTTAAATTATCTAATCCTAGCTACTTGCTTACTCCGTCACAAGAAAAAAAAAAAAAAATGAAAAATAAGAATAAAGATTTGCAGTGGACGCGAAAGCACAACCTTAGATACATTTTAAAATGTCTATTGATATAGTGTTATAGATGTAGACACAACTCGAGGAGTATTCAATGATTAAATAATAAATACTGGACTTAAATTATTAGCAGTTTGTTTGTTTAAGACCATGTTGCCTGCATTCTTGCAATGAACTTGATAATTACCTGTTTACATTGTAAACACACGGTCAGTATTAAGCAGGATTGGACGGTAGACCCATAGACCATGCATCCAAAAGTTTTTGGTCGTGTGGACCTGCTCCTAAACTCATCATAAGTCCAGACAAATCCCCTCTGTGGCCCCGACCTCTCATAGCATGCACTACTTTGGCTATACTGAAAGAACGATAATGAATTATTGTAGTTTTTGCATGATTTGATTAAATAAGGAGACACATTAATTTCATGTCACATACTTTGCCCATTCTTCTTGTAAAGCGACAAAATGTGCTCTTAAAACTGGTTCTCCCAGTTTCTCATTGTCAAACGACTTTTCAATCTTGACTAATAGTGTGGGTAGCTTTGCAGGCAGAGTACCACCCCACTTGATGATATGGGATTTTGTATTCTCCATTCTATGCTCCTTTGGTATAATTTCCAGACGACATATGTTGGAGCTTGACAAGGGTACTGCTACTGATGTATCCATACCTTTGTTTACAAATTCGATTATTTTCAGTTAGATTTTGTGGGGATAGGTGGCTTATAAATTAATATCGCCAACTTACCGATAAAATTACACGCGTTTGGATCCTTATATTCAGTTGCTTGAGTTACAACTCGTCGACATGCTGCAGGAACCAAATAGCTCAGTCCGTATAATGATTCCAGGATTTCAACCCTTGGACCTCGTACTAAAACTTGGATACCTATTAAACTCGAGTACAACAACTGCCGGAAATTATCATTCCCAATAATACGTCTTATACCCTTCAAAATAGCGATTGGCGATTTATAAGAGACCTCAGAAAATTCTGATGCTATTTTTGTCTCTTCCAAAGTGAGCTTCGGGATTACAGGCGACTTTGCGTTCACTAAGGTAAAGCCCTCTTCGGTTTCTACAACATAGAGCCAAAATGTTTTAGTAAAATATCAATAAATAATCAATTATTGTATAATTATTGCAGAAAACTACTACATATGTTCGTGAGTGTACGGTAATGTTACATCACCTCACATACCTACATGATGTTCCAAGTCATAGCTTAATTCGTCGTCCAACAAATTCATGGGCAATATTTCAACAAAATGTCTGGTACCTGCGCTGAGTATCCATACAAGCCACATATGTATTCTGACGGAAAAAAAAAACCAAATGAGAATACCAGTATATCTCCAGATAATAATGATACATAATAGATGATAGAGATACTAAGGATCCATCGATGTTTTACCTAGCAAATACATGCTTTTCATTTGTAATATCACCAAGCGATCTGGGTTGTTTATTTGAATTACATTCGGAGCCGCTACTAGCGGTTGTCAATCTGGCAGCTCTTTGGGGACATTCAGCTTCATCGATATTGTATTTTTTTTCAGATATATCTTGCAGCTCTCGAATGACTTCTCTCAAGTTATCGACTAGGAACGGCCACATATTTAAAAGAAATTGTTTATCTCTCATGAAGACAATGAAACTGCACCACCTTTTGAATCCTCGAGCCTGTAGACAAAATTCGGAACATTGAAAAAAAAATCTCAAACCTTGAATTTATCAAAAATAATCACCTGGGCATCTTTCAAGGTAAAAGTTTGACTCAGAACATGGCCTCTATAATCGTCTCCAAAATAACATATCCCTTCTTTACCAGGATGTACCTCGCAGCTCAAACTTCTGAAACATAAATACGAACAATAGTTCAGAGATTATTCATCTTACAAGGTTCCATGTTTCTACATTGAAAATGAAAAGAATCACAAGATGTATACCTTATACATGCATCTTTCAACAAATTTCCAATGTCTTGAGTGAGTGGACATTGAGCTGATAGAAAAGAAGTTCTTGTTTCGTGTTCATTGCTTAAATATTTGACACTACCAAGACTTCGGCATCCTTCACAGCTCCGCTGATTTTCATCTGTCTGTGGTTGTCCCTGTGCTTCATTTTGTCTCAAAACATCTTTAGATCCATAAAATTTAAGCCTTTCTGTGCTAACGTTTCCAAAGCAATTACGGTATGTTTGTGTTGTGAAAACTACTTGAGGTCCATGCACTTCGCAGAATGTGCATAGCGCAATCACTGCGTTCATTTTCCGTTATGCAGAAAGATTACAGATAATTCTTTTCTCCAATAAGAAAAGTTTGATCTTTTTTTTGGTTTATTTGACATTACCTAGAATTAGAGTTTCATTCTTTTACCTATATATTATGTAGCAAGTATACCACCTAGTGGTCTGGGACAAAGAATGGGTGAAAAAATATAAGCAGTGTTAAGATTTTTTAAGATTTCGTTTATCAATTTCAACTGACAGCTTCTGTGATGAACTACATGGATAAAATCGGGGTTTTTAAAGTCAACGCTAATTTCCTTGTGATTAATGAATGCTTATTTATAAAAAATACATCTTCACTGGTGACATAACCTCTACGTATATATACATATATGTTTAAGAACTGTTCACGAAACGACAGTTTTAAACGTAAGATTGTAAGACTGCAGATTACTTGCCTTTCCACTGATAATTATATGCGTATAAATAACGATTTTTCAGTTATTTCCCGTGATATAATCTAAATAACAGCCAGACAGAAGCACATGACATTTTGCGATAAAAACAATCACTGGATTATCATGATGGTTTATTTTAGAATTATCTCTCGATAATTCTACAAATTACACACCATACCGGTAATGTAGAAAACATATCAGTCGGTAGCAAGGAACTAAGCCTCCGTCGGTAGCCAAGAATATTAAGATATCTACGTATTTCTGAAAGACTGGCCTGGCACATGCGCAATTTATTTTTTTTAAATCCTTTGGCTTATCTCCTTGATGGAATGTAGCCTATGCGCAATTTATATGTAAATAGACTTAAATTCAAAGGAAATGAGGGTCTTCACGGGACTCTCGTGTAGTTGAGGGCAGCACTGCTACTGGTTTCACAGATGCGGCTCCGTATACTTAGCAGGCAAATAAATTCAATTTAACTTTTTATCGATGCAATCGTTTGGGAATTGTTTGGGAAAGTTTAGGAATATGTTTTTGTAGTTTAGGAAATTATGATTTCTTTGTTATTTATAAATAGTAAATTGTGCATCAAGGAAGCAAACAACGTTTTCGCTCCCGAGGTGGGGCTACCCGAGCGAGAGCGAGGACTCAGCGAGCCGAAGGCGGCAAACTACACCGAGGAAGCGAAAACGTTGCCCCCGTGGTTCACATCCTTATATCTATGTCTCATCGAAATTTTATAGAGCCTGCCTCTAGTATTGTGGAGATATTTCTAGCAGTCACGTAGGACGTTCTGAGATAGAAATACCAGATGTGGTCCATCGACGTGATGGATCCAGATTATTCTGCAAAAAAATAAGGTTTCAAATTACTTTGGTTTTATTCAATATTATTGACCGACCAACCAATTGCTAAAACATCGTCAAACACCTGGAGGGGTAGATGATGCGCCTTATTACACCCAACTCACGAATCATTCTGCCAACACATTATTGGACTAGATTCAGCGGTAATTCAAATTTAAAACTTTATTTTTTTGTTCCTATTTTTTTGGGACGAAGAGAAATGCTAAAAGCTGATCGAACGACTGAGAAATCAATGCGCCTTATTACACGTAACCCGCAGATCTATTGTGCGATTCGAGTTCTATAGTTGCCTAGCAGACGACGCCGTCGGCGTAACTGACCTACGACAATGGCGTCCCCCATCCCACCCCGCGACCCGCGGAGCGAGTCAAAAGCCGCCGTACCCGAGGCGGCAGACTTCAGTTACTTGCGCGGCCTCGTCGAGTGAACACGGGTAACACGAGTCGAGGAGATTTGCGGCTCGGGAAGGCTGACATCACGGAGGCACATTGGACATGAGTGAGTTTGAAATATTTCGATCAATATTATACGACGGCAATAAATAATCGACAATTTTCAAAGCTCGTTAAAAACAAGTGAAATTGTATTCGATACTTTTCCGACAAATTTCACGCGTCTCGTATTTTAATCGTCGAAGTAAGTAACCGTTGAATTGCTACCGGCAAACTTTGATTATAATTGCAGATATTGTTCATTTTCAAGTACATTCTATTTATACCAGTGAATAAATGTGCTGAAATCTAGTTTTGAATACAAATATAATGCGCGAGAGAGTTTCGTTTGATAACTTGGCGATAATTATCATCCCGTTATATTATTGGCATATAATTCCGAGTCCCTCGCCCTGTAGCGTCGTTTGTTTTACAGCATATTTCGTGACTCCGAAGGAGTAACTAATTTGTCGTGTTATTTCGAGTTGACAAGTATTTTTCGGGATAATACTCGTTCCCCGATTTATGCTTTTATTCGATTCTTTGACAGCATTATCGGTCGACGGAGATGAGAATGAACATCGCTGATACTTGAACTGCATAGATCCTGCGTGCCACTTGATCGGAGATGGACGCCAACCAACACTGCCCGGCTGGTCCTGGATTAACGGTCCACCAAGATAATGGTGAGCTTCCTATTATTTTAGCCAAACACCCAATTTAACTATAAATGTATGTCTGCAAAACATTCATTGCTAAAACATACTTCGCGATCCGATACAGATCTTGGACAGATTACTTTTCCACGTGTATGTACCACAATACTCATCGGCCAAGTAACCGTGACGCTCACCCTGTATCTTTGACTCGATACTGGGGCCTCCGGCTTGCTTCTGTCTCTCCGTATACGCCAGAAACTTTGACGACAACTCGGTTTCACTCAGCCGCAAAGGATACGATACCGACGCGAAATAATATACCTAGAGGTAACATATTGTCCGTCTTGTTATAGGGTAAGCCTAGGAGAGAAAGCACACTCAATTCTTGGAAATAGCAATAAATTCTCTCTTTTTAATGACAAACCTGAAATATGATTGATAGATCTCGAGAGAATATGTTTACCTTATTGAAATATAGTAGACTCACCTCGTATAGTAGAGAAATATTTAAATAACCAGGATCAAAGTTTCAAGGTTTGAAAATAAATAGCAGGGTAGACAGCTGTAGGCCTAATTAGGCATCACATTTATTTTTTAAACATGGAACATAATTCAATATTGGTGATAAATTACTCCAGAGTCTCAAGTACCAGTCATAACGATTGAAATATTGAAAAATCTATTCATGCATGCAATAGTAATACTAGCTTATTGACATTCTTGATTCTGTTGAAAATGGTCAAAAGTTTATATCAAATTTAAAAATGGTTCAGGCAGGCTTACAAAATCAATCATAAGAAATATATTATAATAAATTTCATACAGATGTATAATCACAATTAGGAATTCTTTGGTATTTAGTTGAGAATGTTTGCTTGAAAAACACATAAACTTAATCTATCCAATGTACCCTATGCTTATCTAGTTTTTATCTTTACAGGCGTTGTTCACCGAGGGAAACTTGCTCCTGCCCATCCTCAACAAAACCTCTTCAATATTCATCAGGACAGGGAATTCACACTAGGGAGTGAAGCAGTCCAAGCACTGGGGGAATGACCGCAAGACAACTCTGCACCGCGGAGTATTCATAAAGTAGCATCAGCGAATGGTTCGTAATTACAGTTCCTTTTGAATCAGTTTTGATAAAATCTCGCATCTGGTCTGGTCTATAATTATTTTAAATTACTTTACTTTATAATTACTTTTACTAATTAAATCGAGTTCAATTACACATTACCAAACTATTTTAATTGAATGAGTAATTTCATTAAAAATGTAATCAGTGACTCGTAACACTGCAAATATCCATGTAATAATAAGATCGTTTATGCAATAAACATGTATTATTATAGTAAATTAACGAATTCTTGAATAAATATCTCTTGAAATTGTAATTAATCGATCGTTGAATCATTTTCCCCTGTCCTTTCCTTGCCTATAAGTCGAAAATCATGAAAATCGCATGATTTCATAAAGCCAAGAACTATTTTTGCAAATATATTAATATATTAATATTAATATATTAATATTTTTAATATTAAGCTGCCTTACCATATGCAACCCGCATGCCATTCGTGTAAACGACAGGGCCCATGTTAATTTTTGTTGCCTATTTGGTGTTTTCCGATTGCCTATATTCAGGCACATTGAACTTGGAAAAAAAAAAACAGAATTCTTGGAATTCAGCTCGAAAAAAAGGTATGAATGACACTCTGAAACAACTCGAAAAAAACGGCAAAAAAAAATCCGTTCAAATAACTTCTGGCAGTTGATACCTTATTTTAGCAAGCGAATTTCTGGCAGTTGATACCTTGATTTTAGTCGCTTTAAGGTGAGATATCAACTACCAGAAAATCGACCAATCAGGAGGCTGCTTGAGCCAATTTAGGCTCAATTTCTCGAAAAGGAGCCTCCTGATTGGTCGATTTTGAAATTAAATCAAGTTACGGCGCTACAGAGGCTAGCCATCAGCAAAATTCTGGATTTCTGGCAGTGGCTGGATTTTCACCGCAGCAATTTACTGCCGCGGCGCTATTCGTTGTTAACCACGTGGTTTACCTACGCTATTCGTTGTTAATCACGTGTTGCTGCCGCAGTAAATTGCTGCCGTGAAAATCCAGCCACTGCCAGAAATCCAGAATTTTGCTGATGGCTAGCCTCTGTAGCGCCGTAACTTGATTTAATTTCAAAATCGACCAATCAGGAGGCTCCTTTTCGAGAAATTGAGCCTAAATTGGCTCAAGCAGCCTCCTGATTGGTCGATTTTCTTGCATTTGATAAATCATCCTAAAGCGACCAAAATCGAGGTATCAACTGCCAGAAATTCGACTCCTTAAATAAGGTATCAACTGCCAGAACCTTTTTTTCGACGTTTTTTCTAAGCTACTACAATACGCCTGAATATAGGCATTCGGAAAACACCAAATAGGCAACAAAAATTAACATGGGCCCTGTCGTTTACACGAATGGCATGCGGGTTGCATATGGTAAGGCAGCTTAATATTAAAAATATTAATATATTAATATTAATATATTAATATATTTGCAAAAATAGTTCTTGGCTTTATGAAATCATGCGATTTTCATGATTTTCGACTTATAGGCAAGGAAAGGACAGGGGAAAATAATTCAACGATCGATTATTTACAATTTCAAGAGATATTTATTCAAGAATTCGTTAATTTACTATAATAATACATGTTTATTGCATAAACGATCTTATACATGGATATTTGCAGTGTTACGAGTCACTGATTACATTTTTAATGAAATTACTTATTCAATTACTCAATAGTTTGGTAATGTGTAAGTGAACTCGATTTAATTAGTAAAAGTAATTATAAAGTAAAGTAATTTAAAATAATTATAGATCAGACCAGATGCGAGATTTTATCAAAACTGATTCAAGAGGAACTGTAATTACGAACCATTCGCTGATGCTGCTTTATTAATATTCCGCGGTGCAGAGGTGTCTTGCGGTCATTCCCCCGGTGCTTGGACTGCTTCACTCCCTGGTGTGAATCCCCTGTTCCTGATGAATATTAAAGAGGTTATGTTGAGGATAGGCAGGAGCTAGTTTCCCTCGAAGAACAACGCCTGTGAAGATAAAAACTAGATAAGCATAGGGTACATTGGATAGATTAAGTTTAGGTGTTTTTCAATCAAACATTCTCAACTAAGTACCAAAGAATTCCTAATTGTGATTATACATCTGTATGAAATTTATTATAATATATTTCTTATGATTGATTTTGTAAGCCTGCCTGAACCATTTTTAAATTTGATATAAACTTTCAACTATTTTCAACAGAATCAAGAATGTCAATAAGCTAGTATTACTATTGCATGCATGAATAGATTTTTCAATATTTCAATCGTTATGACTGGTACTTGAGACTCTGGAGTAATTTATCACCAATATTGAATTATGTTCCATGTTTAAAAAATAAATGTGATGCCTAATTAGGCCTACAGCTGTCTACCCTGCTATTTATTTTCAAACCTTGAAACTTTGATCCTGGTTATTTAAATATTTCTCTACTATACGAGGTGAGTCTACTATATTTCAATAAGGTAAACATATTCTCTCGAGATCTATCAATCATATTTCAGGTTTGTCATTAAAAAGAGAGAATTTATTGCTATTTCCAAGAATTGAGTGTGCTTTCTCTCCTAGGCTTACCCTATAACAAGACGGACAATATGTTACCTCTAGGTATATTATTTCGCGTCGGTATCGTATCCTTTGCGGCTGAGTGAAACCGAGTTGTCGTCAAAGTTTCTGGCGTATACGGAGAGACAGAAGCAAGCCGGAGGCCCCAGTATCGAGTCAAAGATACAGGGTGAGCGTCACGGTTACTTGGCCGATGAGTATTGTGGTACATACACGTGGAAAAGTAATCTGTCCAAGATCTGTATCGGATCGCGAAGTATGTTTTAGCAATGAATGTTTTGCAGACATACATTTATAGTTAAATTGGGTGTTTGGCTAAAATAATAGGAAGCTCACCATTATCTTGGTGGACCGTTAATCCAGGACCAGCCGGGCAGTGTTGGTTGGCGTCCATCTCCGATCAAGTGGCACGCAGGATCTATGCAGTTCAAGTATCAGCGATGTTCATTCTCATCTCCGTCGACCGATAATGCTGTCAAAGAATCGAATAAAAGCATAAATCGGGGAACGAGTATTATCCCGAAAAATACTTGTCAACTCGAAATAACACGACAAATTAGTTACTCCTTCGGAGTCACGAAATATGCTGTAAAACAAACGACGCTACAGGGCGAGGGACTCGGAATTATATGCCAATAATATAACGGGATGATAATTATCGCCAAGTTATCAAACGAAACTCTCTCGCGCATTATATTTGTATTCAAAACTAGATTTCAGCACATTTATTCACTGGTATAAATAGAATGTACTTGAAAATGAACAATATCTGCAATTATAATCAAAGTTTGCCGGTAGCAATTCAACGGTTACTTACTTCGACGATTAAAATACGAGACGCGTGAAATTTGTCGGAAAAGTATCGAATACAATTTCACTTGTTTTTAACGAGCTTTGAAAATTGTCGATTATTTATTGCCGTCGTATAATATTGATCGAAATATTTCAAACTCACTCATGTCCAATGTGCCTCCGTGATGTCAGCCTTCCCGAGCCGCAAATCTCCTCGACTCGTGTTACCCGTGTTCACTCGACGAGGCCGCGCAAGTAACTGAAGTCTGCCGCCTCGGGTACGGCGGCTTTTGAATCGCTCCGCGGGTCGCGGGGTGGGATGGGGGACGCCATTGTCGTAGGTCAGTTTACGCCGACTGCGTCGTCTGCTAGGCAACTATAGAACTCGAATCGCACAAAAGATCTGCGGGTTGCGTGTAATAAGGCTTACCCCCTACTATTCATTAATTAGGTAATAATCGTTTATAATAATAGTTTATTGTTATATTACGTAATTAAGGACGAGTGTTTTTATGATTTTCATCAAATCAAATAAAACTTCCCAAAATTAAAAACATTGAAGACGTGTTTCCCAAAGAATTACGAGTTCATTGGAGGGATTTTGTTTTTTTTGTGAATCGTGCCTGCTTACTATATGCCCAATATATTTTTTATAAATAACGAACAAATCATAATTACCTAAACTACGAAAACATATTCCTAAACTTTCCCAAACAATTCCCAACGACTGCATCAATAAAATAAATTAAATTTATTTGCCTGCTAAGTATACGTAGCCTGACATTTTTGGTACGGATGGAGAATTTGATTTTGGGCTTGCAAAAGATCCTAAGAAAATTGGCGCCATCTGCGCCGAGTTTTACGAATATGGACCCTTACTGGGAAAATTCAACGAATTACGCTGACCATTTTTATCACCGTCATTAATTTTGTATTACAAATTTGCAAATGAGAAATCAATCATCTTCGAATATCTAGTCTAAAAGCAAAATACATGTTTATGCTAGCATTGGTATGACATTTTCAATTTAACACCCTCGTATGCCGCTCGCATCCAAATACCAACAGCATGTGCTCCTGGATCAGGATACTCGAACCGCTTGAATTAGAAGATAAATAATAACACATCGATGTATAGTTGATTAAAGAGAATGCTGTTCACGTTACAAGAAGAGCTTTCCAAGTCCAAAATCAATTAAAACGGAAATTTCAAGGCCATTGATTAAGTAATTGTTGTTTTTAAACGAGGAACCGTTACTCAAGTCCGGGTGAGCATCTATAACGATGTTACACAGACTTCTGATTTTACTTGAGTCGTATCGCAGGCTATTTTGCGTTTGCATTTGCGCTTGGGGAGTTTTTCTTGTACATTTACGATGTATGAGTAGTGATTCTTCCTTAATGAAGATTTTAAGTACCTTACATCTGACTAAGCTAGCTCTACCCACGCGTGCCGACATTCTAAGAGTCTCGTTAGCTCTGGATTCAGCTGCTTTAACCGCATCACCGAAGGCTCTAATGGGATGTAAATTCATATTCAAGGCGTCAGCAAGATGATCTTGAGCTGTGAGCAATGGGTCAAGCATCGTCCTGTCTCCTACATTCGCCTGACCATATTCTATTATAGCCTTATTACCCGCTGCTAATGCATTCAACCACATAGAAGCATCAACTGGATCTTTCCAAGATCGTTTAGCGAATTCCTGCTTATTAAAATACGGATGAAATTGTTAGTAGTAAATGTGGATACTGAATTTTAAGAATAATTTTTGTATCCGTAATTATTTAGCACGTACTTTTTTGATCGAAAACAATATTTTTATGGATTCATACACTGAAGGTGCTCTTTGTACATTTTTTCATAATCAGTACCATAGTGGTTTCAAAAAATATAATAATAAGTAAAAACACGTGCCTTGGCACCTGCGTCAAAAAACAATGAATAAAGTCCTCCCATAATCCCACCCATCACTCGTTCGATAATGTAACTGATTTGTCTAAATGTTACAAACGGTCTGGAACCCGAAATTTGTTTCTGCTGTAACATATCAGTTATATTAGAAACGTGAATGATAATCTCAAGACAACATCAACATAAACGAAAGTTATTATTGTCAGATCTTGAAATTATCTGTAGGAATTATTACTTCGATCGCGGATTTAATAGCTCTGGCTCCCTGGGCAAGGGATGTTCCACAGTCTCCATCTCCAGAGTCTTCATCCATAATATTCAACTGCTCTGTGCAGCTGATTAATGCCTTACAAGCAAATGTTAAGACTATTAGAAAGACTTGTGTTGTACGTTCATCAAGTTCCGGACCACAGGGCTCTATATTTGGAATGCCACTACCATGGCTAGTCTAAAATCACATACTGTAAAATATATTACCACCCGTAATAAAACGTAAAGCCATTCGAAATGTAAATTGGATACTGCATCCTAGGCCAAGGCACAGAACTATGAACACATTGTAAAAGAATGGGTAAATTGTCCTTGCTACTTGTACCTATACTATGTGTTACGTCTCACTTCTCATACCTTAGAGTCTTGTCTCAGAGCAGCTCCTCCCATATCAATACTCGAGCTATTCTGAAAATGAAATAATAACTGCTGGATTACGTTTACATAGGTTGAAACGATTTGAGTAGCGCTAGTAGATCATTTGGACCGATTTCATACAAAATCCTATGATTTTGTTAGGATTTCTAGTGAACCCCAAGTGATTTGAAACACGAGTGACAATATTCGTTTACCCAGTTTGGACCTAGAGCTGATATGTCTAGCACTTTAGGCCAAGCGGGGGCAGCTGTTGGGGCATCAAGATATTTTTTCAAATTTTTATCCAACGACAATTTCAGCACTGAAAACTGGAAGCCAGAAGTGTCCAATGAAGTCATGAGCGTCCCCACGTATACTCGCTCCACATTGAATCCACGAGAGATCAACTGCTGTATAACTTCCATTGCAAATACGCCTGATTCAATTTGACTTGAACCTTAGTGATGTATGCATATAAAGATGAAGCATAAATCATGAATAAAAGGTTTTATGGCCTTGATTATTAATTATGAAAGTGTCTACCAAGCAAAGTATACTTTAGAAAATTATATCTCATGAAAGTTTGAACAGATGCATAGGCAAGGAATGAACTGTGGCTTACTATTCAAGGAGACAAGTTACGAAATATATTGGTTAACAGTATCTACATATTCAACATGCAAGTATTTTTCTCACCTCCAAGATTGTTTATAATCAAGGCAATCTCATCTCTAATCGTATCGGGGTCATAAGAGTGAGCCAATTTTAAGCTAGCTTCGGCAGTTTCATCAGTCATAATGTCTATCATTTGAAAAACTATGTCCTTAGCTGTTGTAAAAGGAACTCTTGATACTCCGGGCTCACCATGTATACCTGAGCCTATAAAAACGTATTTTGAATCGAAAACATTGGAATAAAATTAGCAGAGTCCAGTTTTACGGGAACCAAACATATCATGAAACATCTTTGACTGAATTTCACTGCGAATGGTTGATGAGAAGAATGAATACAAAATCAACACACCAATCTCCATTTGTTCTGTGGCTGGATCTTGGGCACAATCACAAATGCCAGCCAGAGGTGGTACCCTAGTGCATAAACCAATAGTCGCAATTCCCCCAGAATTCATGATTCTATTACAAACTCCATAAATCTCTTCTAATGATTTTCCTTCCTCGGCCATAGCACCAGCTATCTTATGGATAAACAATGTAGCAGCCAAGCCACGTCGTCCGGCTGTTTTGTCAAACGATTTTAAACAGGTGTCATCACCTACGGTAACCATCCTGACTAATATGCCTTCATTCTGGGCTCTCAACTTAGCAAGTCCAAAATTTATACGATATCCTGTATAATTTTGGACGATGATAAAAACACCTGTAAAATGAAATGAACGCAGACAGAT
The DNA here is from genome assembly GCA_914767705.2 of Tenthredo notha. Classification (NCBI taxonomy): domain Eukaryota; kingdom Metazoa; phylum Arthropoda; class Insecta; order Hymenoptera; family Tenthredinidae; genus Tenthredo; species Tenthredo notha. The sequence goes on from OU611908.1 coordinate 7,480,262, forward strand.
ATTTACAATATCTATACCCAATCACATTTATCATCACTAGTATAATTTCACCTGGTGAATGACTGGAACCTATTTCTTTAATCACTCTCAATATTGAATGACTGGAAGGTGCTGAAAAAAGATCACCAACAACAGCCGCAGTCAGCATTCCTGGTCCAACAAAACCAGCATGTGTAGGCTCGTTGCCTGCTCCTCCACCCGATATTAATTTTACCTGTTATGGTAATAGCATAATCCATTTGTGGAATTATCGTAACTATACAAGATATTTATATTCTGTAATTTCTGTTCGTATTGCCAGAATCATGGAAGTTTTTGTCTGCGCTATTAAATATCCTGCTTGCTTACTGCAATTGACTATAAACCTGAACCTACTTTCCCATGCATCAGTGCGTAATCTCTGCGTAAAACAGCTCTGGAACCCTCGAGAATAATCGTCCCAGGATGGGCGATTGAAAATCCTCGCAAGTATTCGTCTACGGCAGTTTTTTGGTCGTTCCAAAACCTTCGGGTTCGCATTATACCAAGTGGGCTTTTATTCTTGCAAGACATGTCGTAATATTTAGGTATTTGCGATATGTGATGCGATCATGCGACTGAATGATTGCCAATAGGTTAGCAGTTAGTTGGGTTAGAATATCATTCGGAATATATCGAATAATGGATTTCAGATGGACTTGTTATTATTATTATTTTTTTTTTCATCATTTCTTGAAAACGCGGGAAACGTTTCTACGCTATGATTTGTGTCGGCGGATCATACCAAATAAAGTTCTTGATAAATTTTAATGCGCATTTTATGTTCGGAATAAAAACATCGCCGATTCTGATCGAGCATTGCTTGTTGACACCGACGACAGTATATGTAAAACCTTCATTTTATTTTGAACTGAATACGCGGCGTTGAGTATACGTAATGTGTTGAACACGATAAGGGCGCCGTTCCATGTAGAGCCGCGGAACGGAAAAACGAAACGGAGTGTTGTATGCGTCAGTGTATGCATACACGCAATACATGGAAAAGGTCACTAATTTCCGTTCCGTTTTTCCGTTCCGGCTCTACAAAATACTGCGGCCTTATATAAATCGATAATTGAATGATGAGAAGATTATTATTGTTTTTTTTTTTCATTTTCTAATTTTGAGTGATGTAATATCAATGTTTAGATATTTCAATGAAGTAGAGAACAGTGTAAAATATAAAGGTATATATTTTGTTTAATAATAAATTCGGCATCATTGGCCAAATTTTTTTTTTTTTCACTACATATTTTGACTACAATATAATTGCAAGTATTGCAATATATTATATGCTGTGTAAATAAAGTAATGGCATTAAAAGACTTGAATGTTTATAAAACTATATAAGACTCGATTTATATCAATTTTAAACTAAATATTAATCTTGATAATAATCGAGGCCGCCATTAATTTATATTCACTGCACTAATGGTTTATAAATTTATAACAATCTTAATAGTATCAGTCTACAAAGTTATACTAGTACAGTCGGGACTCCCAATAAGAGCGCTGCGGGGCTGTAGGAGAAGGAATTTCTAAGAAGTGTGGTACCTCCAGTCTCCACTCTCTATTGAAAAGCTCGCTCTCAATAAACAAGCACGGTAGTGGGGGTACTGCTCGGTCGTGGATTAGGGAAAGCGCTCTTATTAAGAGCCCTCTTATTGGGAGTCCCGGCTGTACTTATAATAGATAAATGATATAACATTTTTTTGTTTTCAACAATCATTTATATCATTTGCAAGCATTCATTTGATGTGGACCTTATATATATGTATATACGTATGTATATATTCATATGAATATAATATACCCATGTATACAGATATACATAAGTATAATATACTCACATCACTGTTTAATTACTTTTTTGATAATTTGTTGTTGTTTTTTTTTTTGTTTTCTTCATGCAACATTCACTCTATATTTTATAACTATATTATTCTTTATTGTCTACATGACATTGCATTATTATTATTTTTTTTATGTATCCCTGTGATGATTAGGTACGATTAAAAAAAAAAATCATCAACATACAACGTCGCAATGGAGATACTACAATTTAATTGCCGAAATGTGTGATGAAATAAAATCGCTCAGCTGTTGCAGCATGTATAACATACGGACACAGACATACGAGATACATTCTATAGGATATTAAACGAGATTAAACAAAATTATGAAATTTATGACATATTTTTGTTCAATATTGGAAAAAATCCCACTGATTTTACTAACAGTCAATAAAATTCAACAAATAACATTTTAATATTCAACAAATTTATAAAGCACCTATTATTTACAAATTGCTGTGTAAAAAATGGCACTTGCAAAAATTGTCGTGTGTAAATTTTCTTCTATTATTCATCTAACTATAACGATATTTAAAAAGTAATATTTATCAAATGTGATAAGACTTCTTGTATATAAGAAAGTCTTGGCTAATGTCAAGCAATAATCTCTTGCAACGAGAATCTATCAAGTTATTGTTAGAGAATATTGCTACAATCATTTTATATTACTACATATTCTTGAACCAAGAATTTAAATTATAAGATATTCATATTGAATGAACTTTTGTGCGTCTTCTTCATTCTTCATTTTTATATTCAATATGAAACTAATTGAATTGATTTGATTTTATTTGATCATATCATTCATTCATTCGTGGCTATTCAAGTGGCCTTTCAATATTAGATGATCACAAATTTTAAAGCGACTTGGTAATATTGTGGAAAAGCCGCTTTCCCCACCAAGACTCCAAATCGAATGGTTTGAAGTCTGAAATTTGACAATTAAAATTCTTCATTAATTCTAAAACTCATTGTTTCACATAAACAAATGGCATTCATAAATCGAATTAAAAAACATTATGAATCTATTATAAATATAGAAGGATATCTATATACCAATTCTGATGATAATATCACTATTGGCATAACACAGCATCTAGTAAGCAGAGATATCAAGCTAAAAAACAAAAATTCAATCATAAAAATAATATCATAACTGTTACTTAAACTTACCCTGTAAAACAACATTAGGCTCTCCATCGTTGTAATATACTATCGCCCCAGGACCTGTGACATAAATTATCGAAGGATAATCAACGTTGTGAAAATTAAGAGATTCTATCTTAATTGTCTCTAAAATTATAATTAAAAAAAAATCTATGTAATAATGAATCTGGTTACTTACTGCAGGGTTCAGAGCATTCTGAACCATCCGAGGACTCACTGTTCTGTGTGCTTACTTGACTCCATGCTAAAATAAGATTAGGTGTATGATAAGATCAACAATTTATGAAAAATTGTTATTATGTAACAAATCTATAGAGTGTTGGAGTGCTGCAGAGTATTTAAGATTGCTGTTAGCTATTTCTACTGAAGTATTTCTTGGATTGCATCATATTACTCAATACGTACAATGAAAAAATATCATTCATATGTACATTGAAAATCGGATAAATATGCGGAGAATAAGTAGGGCTACAGACCCCATAGGGTGAAAGTTGTGCCATGTGCTACCCAGATCTGAACTTGACAGAGAATGATGAATAGCTTTTATAATTAGTATATTCTGTAGGAGTGATGGATCTATTGAAAGAGAGCAAAATTCAGATCTCAAGTATTTAGGGGCGGGGGGGAAATCTGCGAAATAATAACAATCTGTTTTTTCAATGAACAATGAATAGATTAAACAACAGAAAAAAAAAAAAGAAGAAATTGACAATAAATACGAAAAGCTATAAAAAATATTGCGGTAATTGAGATATTAGATAAAAGAATTTCGAATTTATTAAAAATTCGTGTTTACACTCATAGACGAATTTGATGAGCTCTTCATGCTGCGGAGTTATTGCTTCCTGATTTTGAAGATGCCTTTGAGAGTTGAATTTTGATTTTCCATTGATGTGAAAGACTGGCTTTGGTACGTGACTATATTCAACAAAAAAAACAAACAAACAATTGATATAAAGTTATATAGTGTCTATAATACCCATAATTTGTGTAAAAAAAAACATGCTGAAACAGTTGACTCTACCTTTACATTCATTATCAAATAGTGAAACAGGTGCATTGGTAAAAGATATCTTTTTTTTTGTCTTAGTCACGTTACAGTTGAACAAAATAAAGTGCTCGTTATAATGTGATTAAGAAATTTCAAAATACCAATAGTTTGTAGTAAAAACGTATGATTTTAGCGGCTAAACAAATGATCTAAGGAAATTTCTTATCAATGGGGCATAGCGAGATACGAAATACCTACAGTTGCTATGGGAGATGGCTTGCAATACTATCATTGCGTAATATCAGGATAAATAGGTAAGTAATTGTTGCGTCAAGATGAAGAGGATAATTATTCGTTCGTTGCCTTGTCCCGTTATTGATTTCGCAATATTATATTACTGCTGTGACTTTGAATACGAATGTAATGATGTAAAACTTACTTAATAACTTCGTGATTTTCGTCGGGATCTGATTTACGCGTAAGATCACGCAATGTTTCGAGCCTCTCTAAGTTTTGAGTAATTCCTGAAATAATAAAGGTTGTATAATATGTCGATTAAATGTTGACAGTCTATATCGAGTACAAAGTAATTCTCTACCTCTTCGCGTTTTTGCTACGATTTTACTAGGCCCCTTTGAGACAGTGTACATGATTTTATTTTCGAAGTTAAGAATTAACACTCACTAGTATCAAAGTCGTATGTAACTACTTGGTACGAAACTGGAAACACGAGACTATCTAGCAGAAGCCCTGAGAACCGGGCTGAAACGTAGAAACTTAGTCAGACGGGCTGCTCGAGGCTCATCTCGTATACGAACTTTCTCCAAACTGCCTCGACAGCAGCTCTATCTGTTGTTTAGATCGCTAATCGAGATGATGACATTACTATCGATAATGAACAACAAAATCGTTGAATTTTCGAAATTTGATTTTATTTACCTGTATTTTAATTGATATAAGACTTATGATAAATAAAAATTGTATAATCACATGCGTATGTAGAATTATTAAATATTTTATTATTACAAATCGTTCAGATACATTTAATGGTAATAGCAATCAGATAGGTAATACAAATGAATCAGCAAATAATATTTAACGTATAATTTAACACCTTATCTCGAATAATCAATCTGTACGTAAATTTATAAAATATGGATCATCCTCGATGCCAGTTAAAACGTTTCAACACTTTATCCATTCGGTCTTTTTTTATGTCGTCGAGAATGCAACTCTCGCATATACCTATATGTAATCAATATCTGGGTATGGCTATAATGCATCTACGAATGACTTTCACCGAGGAGATATATTATAATATCAAATCATATTGTATTTGTATTTAGCATCTATAACTGTCTCTAACTTATTCCTAAAGTCCCTGATTATCTCAGGCGAGAGTTGACACGCTTGTGAGTATGGGCATTTACATTACAAACTCATCAACTCAAATTTGAATAAATAAAAATAAAAAAATAAAAAAAAAAACAACAAAATCGAATTTTTGATTGAATTAAACAATTTTTTCAAATAAATTCTAAAAAAGAATATAAAAATTTGAGGAAAGTGAAAAATCAATCGGTTTGAATGTAATATAGCTAAACCTCAAAGAATAATATACTAGAATCATATCTCCAAGTTTAAAAATAATATAAATCTAAATTAACGTTATGTCCTAAATTTGACATAACATAATTTCTAATTAATATATCGAGAACTGAGAAATTGGTTTCCCAATAACTTGTACGCCACTACAACCTTGCTTCTTAATAAACCCTATCACTTTCAATGGTATTTCAAAAGTCTATCTTCATAAACATATACAAGCATTTGATTGCCATTATAAAGTTCTACCCAAATGTCTTAATGATATATTACTGTATTGGTCCGATTACAAAAGAATTTCATATTCTCTGATACTTATATAAACTTTTGTTCAAAAACTATAGTGAGCTATGTATGTAAGTATGCATGTTCTATAACTGCTATTCCTAAAATCTAAGCTACTGTTGTTATCGTTCCTTTGTTTGGACATTACATTCGAAATAACAATAGTCTCTTGCATCAGGGCCAATATGGTAACTAACATTTACAGCTTGGAGCGAAAACCTTAATTGTGCATTAGTTTACGTATGAAAATACAGAATTAAAAAATGAAAACAACTTTTGAAGTACGATTCGACAAATGTTAGTAAAATCGTAAAAATATACAAAACAGCCAGTCCGGCAAAAAAGAACAAAAAACAAAAAACAAAAACCTACCGAAACAACGAGAATCGATAAAAATTCATTATAAAAACAGCTTGTGATAATATATAGGGAAAAAAAAACATATATGTATATTTTTCAAAATTGCCTTATTCTGGTATGTAATAATGAGTATAAGAAATGGGCAGCATCAATTATTTTTTGAATTAATTTTACAATTTTTTTTTTTCTAATTATAAATATAATTGTAAGAAATTTTTTTTTCTTTTAATAAATAATAATTACAATTGTTATTTTTATACGATTCTGCCCATCTCTGACTCTGTCTTATACTTTTCGAGAATAGTAATATATAAATGCGATAAGCATGTTCACCTTGGCTTGTAATAATTTCTTAATTTTTTTTTTTTTATGAAGATAAACTTCGAAGTTATGATCGATGAAATAAACAATAATAATACTATAGTAATTTTAATGATTAATCAAAATTAAGTCTTTACGAGGCTAGTAGATGGAAGGCTTGTAAGTGACATTATATGCGAGCATAAATTGTCCCTTAAGACTATTGAGAAGTGTAAATCAGAAGCCGTCAACCATTTATACTCTATACTTAAGCTATTATGTAAATATGTATTTAATATTTTCAATAGATTATCTTTTTATATAACTTCGTGTAACATATAGGTATATAATATATAATATATACTATATATGCATTTATATACATATATGCTGCAATTTTATATATTTAAAATAATATTAATATAACCATATTATAATTCTATTCTTCTTTTCTTTTGTTTATGATTATTATTATTATTAATTAGCTTCTTCAACTGGTATCTATGCAGTGCTTGCCAATAATCGATCTCTTTTTCATAGTTATACGTTTGATTATTATTTATTTGAAATTAAAAAATATAACGCAAATATAGTTAGTTAATCAAACCGTTATTTTGACGTAAGTACGTAAAAGCATGAAGCAGTCTCTCTCACTGGGCCGAACATTCCCTATATAAGATGAAAGAATATTATAAATCTTCTCGAGTTAGCAATCGATTATTTTATCATCAACATTCATAAGTTACCGAATTTATAAGCCTTACCTTACACTTGCCTAGAGAGCGAACAAGGACTTGTCTTGATCTTTATTAATCTGACGCTGCGCACTGGTATTGGTCGTGGTGGTGGTTGTAGGTGGTACTGTGGGTAATGCCTCTGCCGCGGCTGCTCTCTCGGCTAAAAATCTTTCAAACTCAAACGACGTCAGCGATTCTTGGTCACCTTGGGCACCGGGCTGAAATCATAGGGTCAAAAATAGATCCCATCATTAATATCCAGTGAGATACAGTCTCGTTTATCAAGCTTCTGATAATACTGATCTGGTTTTGTTGCAAAGTTCTTAAAGACAATTCAAAGATTATATGGCTTGATATAAAACTACATATACGAGTCGGTTCGGAAGACGTGTACAGAAAACAATAGACACGGTATAACGCAGGACATAGATAATTGGCAGAAAGTGGAAAGGGACATACATGTTGGGACAAGTGCACAAATAGGAAGTCACTCACTCACCGTGTGATCCAGCCAAGCAGCCATCTCGTTGAATTCGGATTCTTGATTTAGCTGAGCAACAGAAGAAAACCAACATTCAGCGGAACCAAATACCAATGCAAGCAGCAAAAGAAATCATAATATGGGTAAAAACGCGGAAAAAAAAAAATCAACTGAAGTCCATTCGATAAATAATTATCATTCCTGTATTAGTAGAGCAACACATCAAACATCACAAACGAACCGCCCTATTAGGCATGTTACTACCATCATTGCCATTAAATGAAAAACGAAAAATGGACAATTAAAATTTGCGAAAATATTAAACCTGGTAAAAAGTATCGAACAAATAAGCTATTTGGAGAATCGTCAGCAGATTATCGAGCTCGTTGTCTATTTCTATACGTTTGTTGTGTTGAATAATAAATAACACAAATGAATATCCGGATTTCAGAAGTCCAATTGCTCAATCCTCACAAACATTATACCACCACAATTGTAACAATCCATTGACTTAAATCAATAGGATATTACACCATGTTTAGACCATAAGCAGTATCTTATTTTACGTACAGCAGTTGTTGGAGCAGCTGTAGTTGTATTCTGTGGCGGGTGGTTGGGATTGTTTCGATTGAGGATTGCTGAACTTAAACCTCCTCCGCTCACCTGCTCTTCCGCGTTATCCTCGTACCTGCTACCACTGAAAGAAGCCAATACCTTCAAGTGACACACACAAGAAATCAAATCAGATAATTGTGAATATTATTTCAACTTGATTCTGTATATCAATTGGCAAAAACTTCCATTTCAATTGATTATTTTGAATTTTTTTAAAATTAAAATTGCCCTGAAATTTTAGCGATGATAGGCTATCTATTTTTTCAATGGAATAGTACCTGTTATCAAAGAGATATTCGAAATACAGTAATGTCATTTTAATTACCTGTTCTTGCTTGTTTCATAAGTAGCGTTGCGCGACTGGGCAAACATATCAAATTCGTCGTTATCGCCCTCTTTTTCCTTCGGCTTTTCTTTCCTCACATCACCTTCCCTGGCTGCATCTTCCAACATGCCTAATTATACAGTAAAAATACGATAATCTTAATCATTTGATGAGAAAACAAAAACTTTTACTTCATTACGTTTAGGTATGTTAGCAAGCTTCTGTAATGAAACTGTTTGTTTAAAAAAAAAAAAAAAACATGCCAGGACTTTGACTACTACCCTCATTCAAATCACTCCCTTAAAAGCTGGAAATTAATGAATAGATTAAGGAAATAAAAATGTGCGTAAATCGCTTAGATATTTAATAGACTTACTAATGCCTGCTAATTCTTTTCCCAAGGCGTCCGTCCCATCTGATAAATCAATTAGTGATTCAGCTTCGCGTTTATTTAGCACAGGAGTGGCATTAGCACGTGTAATATTTGGTGGTTGGCCGATAGTCTGCGCTAGTATAGTACTAGCAGGTGTTGCCTTATTTTTCGTGTATCGAGTATAGCGCAGAAACAGGTTGTTAAGTTCATCATTAACACGAAGCAATTCAGCAGTCATTTCATCATGTGCGAGCTTACCAATTAATTCCACAACTCGGTCTTGCATCGCTTTGCACGTCGCGTGTAGTTCCTAAAATTTCATATTTCGTATTAAATCATTCAAAGTATTTAGAACACAAAATTAAACATTGAGAAATGATATTTATACCGTAAGTAGTTCCAAGTCGGCTGGATCTGGCTGTTGATTGACCGTTTGATTCGGATTAGTAAGATGAGTAAGCATCTCGGCAAGGACTCGCATATTACCCTGAACAACATCCAATTCACTCTGTAGTTTAGCTAGCTGTGGTTCTGTGAGTTGAGCCGGTAGATTAATTCCCTGTACCGCCAATGGCGCAGGAGGTTGTTCGGCTATGGGTGGTGGTACTGGCAATGCTGCACTCTGTTCAGTTTCCGGTACACTCTGACAAGTGACTTTCTGTTGTTAATATATGATTGAAGAAAAAAAAATAAGAGTAACAAATAACGTAAAACTAAACTACGAACAAAAGAATGAGTCGCAACTTTATCTATAGACAATTAGAGCAGGCTAAATCGAGCGCGACTGGCATATCTCTTCTTATCAAAATGTATCAAATCGTAAAAGTTAACGTCTCCAATTAGCAAATGAGCCAGAAGCCAGGTAAATTGTAAACAACTTATCAGTTGAATAGGAAAAATATTTACAGATATGCATTATTCATTATCACAAAGACATTACGCATGTTGAAATTATTCGAGTTAGAACATTATTTTACCCTTTGCGGTGTAATTATTGGCGCCATAGCGTCAAGGTCAGTCATGGGAAATTCAATCCCTTTTTGTTTGAGTTCTTGATAGACTTGAACAACTCCTTGAGTGTGAGGTTGATGCCTAAAGGTTTCAGCCCAAGCTTGAATAAGGCTTAAAACTTTTTCCTGTACAGCAGTTGGCGGTTCATTCTTTGGACCGATTAATTTAACAAGTTCTTGTACGAATTCTCTTGAACAAGCCAGGGCGTGAAAGCACTTGCCACAATTTTTGACACATGTTTCAAGGACCTGAAAAAGAGATAATGATGAGGCATGGGTTTTCATTTAATACCGAGTGTAAGAATTATTGAAAAGAGTTAACTAACGGTAAGAGTGTACATAACGATGGTGTAGTTTTTTCCAGCTGCTTGATTCAGCCTTCGTCTAATTGCTTTAACGGCGTCTCTAGGTCCGTCTTCAGTTTCGTTAATGATGTCGCATATTTCCATATTAAGTGCCCAATTCTCGCTTGGTAGACTTCCATCTGTCGCTTGTTCTGCAATTTTATTTTACAATAATTGCTCGGTTATTATCTGAGGGTAATGTGAATCATAGTAACAGTACATAATTGGATCAATCTATGAATATCATTTGTATTCCGTGTATAATACGAACATACACTAGCTTGGAATGATACAAAATTTTATTTTAAATTTCACTCGCAACCTTTTGATCTACTGTTATCCATGTGCAAGTGTGTTTAGAGCTAAAAATAGACACAAAACCTGTTAACAAGATATTGTTTTGAGTCAATTAGAGCGAAACGCAATTTAAAATTTATGACAAATGATTAAATTACATAAGTTAATTAGACTAGAAGTTTAATCTACGAATGGCACTATCATTTGAGAAGATTTGTTCATGAGAATTGATAAAGTCAATCCTTTTTTGGTGATAACTAGAGCCGACGGTCTTAGGCATAGCTTTTACAGACGTTTGGATACGTTTAGATACGCTACTGACTGGGATGATTCATTGAATCATCAACACAGTAATGTTCATTAGCAGATATAGAAAACATGCAGTGTTTTAATAATGTAATAATGCAGTCTTCAGGCAAATAATCAATAAAACAAAGTAGCTGAAAAAAAGAAAAAAAAAAAAACCCATATGACAAAACAATGGTATCGAACGTTTACATAACGCGTTAAAGTAGTGAATAAATTGATGATAATAATTATTTATATTTATATTCCGATGAATGAGTTTCAAGTTATATGGCGAAATATGAACCTCACCTATCCGCTGACCAACTGCCGTAGAAAATGGGTTCACACCGAAAAACGACATTATTTTTATTGTCCGGTTTTAACTGTTCAAATTTGACACTGTGTCTTCGATCACTGCCGCATACGGAACTGGATAGTAATATATCGACAGATTGTTGTTGGTCAATGATTTATCAAATTTTCACGTCGATGTAAGGACTGAGAATCATATGACACTGCGGAGTGCGGCTAGACGTCAAATCATGTTATTCACCAACCAATAGTGCCCCATTTTCTATGACGTACTGTTTGTGTAAGGCCTCCGATTGGCTTAAGATTAAAATGGCGACGTCAATTAAACGCTTGCTACGCACATTCAAATGGCTCGAAACCGACAATAGGTGTATTATACATATAGTTAGCGGTAAATACAATGAGCTATTGCGTCTCTATGACTCTATCCATCGTTACAATTTTTGTATATACATATATTCATATCACAGTGTGATTAGAACTGATGTAACCAATTTTAAAATCGACTAAAATAGAATTTATAGACATGTATAGTAGATACGAGATTCGCTGATTCGCTCTCTACTACTTCGGAACCCTATATGCATAAACTATATATTTCCCGTTTCTATAGAAACGAGATAAAAACTTTTGAGCGTTATTCGATTACACACTCAAAGTATTTACATATTTATTATGACAGCAGACCTGAAGTCTGACTATAAATAAAATTATAAATATAAGAGTATAAATATTAAAATAAATCTACTGAAATTATGAACGACGGAGACGAGCCGATTATTTTACAAGAATCTGCAGAGCCAGGTGTTATAGATAAGAAAATGTTATTAGCTTTGATAATTGATCAAGGCCCGAAAAATGAGGCTGGACGTTTGTATGTAGAAGATGGTATAAATCTTGAGGAAGTAACAGAAATTCGAATTGAATTTCTCAGTAAGATTTTCTTTTCTGTATTATGGGATTTGAAAAAAAAAGAAAAACAACAACAAGTTGTAACTTACAAATTTTGTTTCTTTTTAGATATATTAAATATCGATCATTTGTGGTTGATGCGAAACTTGGTAAAATTAAAATTAAGCAACAATAAGATAGAAAAGATAGTGAACTTGGATGTTCTGATTAGTTTAAAAGAATTGGATCTATCGTTCAACCACATAGAAGTTATGGAGAATTTGAACCATTTGAAAAATTTAGAAATTTTACTGTTATATGAAAACGAAATAAGCACTATTCAGGGAATTGGTGATTTGAATGAACTAATGATCTTCAGTATTGGCAATAACAATATCACCGATTGGGAACATGTAAGATTTATTCTTTCATTGTTTAAAGTATTTTAAAATCTAATCAATGGGGATGAAGTTATCAACACAGGAAATGTGATAACTTACCACAACGTTTCTTATAGTTAATGTGGTTCATTAAATCGATACATTATAACGCGTGCCTTAAAACTCTGTACAATTACTAGAGAATGATAAAATCTTGTACAGGTGATGTATTTACGTAAGATGAAGAAACTGCGCAGTCTGAATATAGCTGGAAATCCTTGCCTAAGCCAGGAAGGATATTTAGACTACTTGTTTGCATTCATACCACAATTAGTATACTTTCAATATAAGATGATAACAGATCTAGAACGACAAGCTGCCACCGATCAACACTAGTAATTATATTCATCCCAGTAAACTAACACAAATTAGTCAGGTCAATTTTTATGAGGATTCAAAGATGACTCATTTCGCGTTAGAATCAGGTTCTTTCAATTCGCTTGAATCTGAAACCTCTGACAAATTGAATGAAACAATTCTTATGCACTTCATTGTTTTAGTCGAGCAATAAGCAATTTGTTAGAAGAAGAAGCTAAGGAACAAGAAGAACTTGATAAGAAAATAGCATTTGATGAAAATGTTGCATTATTATCCATATCTTACGTAGAATATCTTGATGGAGATTATCTGTTCAACAAAATGTTTGAACGGGACAAGGGTAATTGAAATAATAATAATTGTTGTCATGATAGATGATAGAAATATTACAGAAACAGGTTTAACTTTCACTCATTGTCAGATAAAGTATAGAGGATGAGTATATTGTTATACTTTCTCGAATAACTTTGTTTTGAAAGTGAAACTATTGGTCTTGAATTTCTTTTATACAGAGGGTAATGATCTTTTAACATTGAGCGAAGATGCACGATCAGCTCATGCAGAGTATAAAGTTAAGTTCATGGAATTTTGTAAAGATTTATACGAGCTGGGACTTGCCGAACAAATCAGAAGGTCTGAGGAAATAAAAATGTTTCAAGACTTGGTCACTAAAGGGGAAGATGATATACAGAAAGAATCTCAAGTGTAAGATTCAATTTCGCGTTACATTTAATTTACATATAAAAGTTGATGATTTTTACTAGCATAAAATTTCCTTTTAAAAACGAAGAGAGTTGTAAATTTAAATATTTCCCAATTAATAGTGTTGCAATTCATGTTTTTCTTTACAAATGAAAATATCATCTATTGAAGAATGATGGATGAAATAATGGACAGAAAGGGTGAAATATTAAGCGATGTAAAAGAACTTATACAATCTATAACCGAAGAGTTGGAGGCAGATGTTCTTGAGGAAAAATTAGAAAAAGCTCGACAACTGTCTGAAGAGTTTAGTGATTTGGTTGCTAGAACATGGACAAAGCTTATGCACAATGAAGTGATTCTTCATGAGCAAATGGAGGTGTGCATTCTTTGTTCATTTATTGACAAAACATAACAATTAGAGAACTCGACAGTTGTTTTAAATTTCTCATTTTGTAAAGCGCATTCTTATAGTGTTTGTGAAATTGTTGTTCGAGGTGAAGATTTTTGCACTGTCTTGAACAGATAACATGTTGCAGGACATCAATGAAGTATTTAAACAACATATGACGGACATGGTTGGTTCGTTCGTAGAAGCTGCCCAGAACATATTTTCTCTAATGAGAAATCTTGAGGCAGAATATACTGATAACATTGCTGGAATAGCTAGTGGTGTCATGAATGCAAATCAGACTACTGAAGATAGCAAAATGTCTCCTAGCATGATTGAAATAATCGGTGACAAGGATATACTGAGTAACAATCTCGGAGCATCACATGATCTTCATCTACAGGTATTAGGCAGATCTGCATTATGCTAGTTGAAATGAATACATGAGAAGAATGAGAGTGCTGTAAATTATCAATGCCTTTTTCTATGCTCTTCCTTTGTTCAGATTATTGATGGACGCGAGGACCGTTTAACCGGACGACTTAATTCTTGGCTTGAAGAAAAGATTGAAAAGCTAGTAGAGTAAGTATAGAGAAATGGATAAGTTCCAATGTAACAAAGTCACCTTCTGGTGAAATTCAAATACTTATTGAAAGTGGCGAATAACATTGACCACAGAAAAGTTCAAGAAGTATTTGTTCTAAACTATTTTTTCTAAAGGGACGAGAGCAACAGAAACCGGCAGAAGATATTGGAGATATCTCATTTTCTTGAATGTCAACGGGAGGAGTTTGATGCTTTACAATTACAACAGCCTCTTTACACAAACACGGAAAACCCTGATATCGCTGCAGTACTTGAGTCATGATATAAAAGGGAAATAATCATATTTCGATCATGCCTTCATCTCATAATACCATACAAATAAAATTGGATAAAAGAACATGCGGAATAAACGTTTGATTCGTATTCATTGTTCATTATTAGGTGTGATTTGATCTCATATAACATATTTACAAATATTCAATAAAAATTCATACAGTATAAAAATATTTCAAAATTTTACATGTACAATTGCTGCAGCCCAGTATCTCAATAACTATCTGAATATGATTCTTCACGGTTTAGCGTTGTGTAAAATATAAAACTTCACTTATTTTATATCACCGTATCCTTAGTGTCGGCAATTTTATTTCTTTTTCAAGCTTTGGATGTAAAGTTCCAAGCCTTTTTGTACCTGCGGTTGTTCTAAGAAGCTAAGAAATATCTTGGTATCAATATCGCGATTTTTAATCAGCCAGGATATCGCTGCCTTTCGTATTTGTTGTTTTGTCGCAGCCCTTGCGTCAGCTATAGAACAAAATTTTTATCAGATTATAATATGAATACAGAAAGTTTTATACACTTGAGAGTAGATTACTTACGGGATATTTTAGCATAACTTGATATATACTTTTCACACTTGGCAATTGCGTCTCCTTTATCAGTAGCCAATTCATCAACCAAGCCAATTTTTAGAGCATCTTCAGGTGAATAAAGGATACCACTAAATATGATCCGCAAATATTACATAAAGCTATTATACAAATAATATCACACTGAATATTTAATGCTTTTTCTAAATAATCAGAGGATAGAATAAGTCCTACCGCAAGAGTGATATCTCTGACTGTCGAGTACCAATAACATTCATTAACGAATCCTGAAACCATTTGGGAGCGACTATACCCAGCTTTGTTTCGTTCAGTCCTATTGTGTGTTTTCCTTCAACGAATACACGATACTCACAAGATAGTGCAAGCAGACAACCACCCGCAGGACTTGAGCCCTGGAATTATTACAGAATGCCATAAGAGTAAAGGAATATAGAAATAATTCAGTAATTACTAAAATTATATGGAAGAAAAATGTTTGCTGATTTGAACATTTGAATTCTATAACTTTTCCTAATATTATTGAAATACGATTGAAAACAAAGCATCTAAGAATATTGTTCTAACTAAAATCTGAGGATATTTTATATCTAGTGTTTGCATTTCACAAAGGTAGTTTAAACATACGTTGATCGCAGCTGCAGTAGGCAATCCTGTACCATACAAAGTCAACCAAAGTTCTTGTAGGGATTGCCAGAAATTTGCAGCACGTTTCATATCCGGCTTATACATTTCTAAGATATCTAAACCAGCTGAAAATATTGTTGGTAGTCCAGAGGTCAGTATCACACCTCGACATTTACTTTTTTCTAATTCTTGGAGGCTGTAAGTTAATTCTGTGATAAGCTCCAAGTTGAGACTATTTACAGGTGGTTTGTTCATTGACACTGTAGCGATACCTAGTTTAGGGAATTACTTTATTAGCGATAAGACTAGAATATAGTGTAGATACAGGTAAAATTGTTGTTGAATTAAGAATATTGCTAAGTATCATGAATGCACAAAAAATAATAATCATATTATTGTTTGCCCTACCTGTCTTATCGTTCACTTGAATATCAACCGATTTAGCAGCAGCCACATACCGCCTTGCCAATGGTGTTGCTAGTCCTTTGACAATATATTTTCCCAAGGTAGCCATGGCTTCAAATAAGGTGTTTGTTTTAATAATGTTTTAGTCTTCTTAATTAATGATACTTGATTAAATTAAAATATATTATACCAGTATGTCAAATGTATTCTGAATGTAGGTGGATGTACTTTAGACTATACGAAAGAATAGGTAGATATTTATTAAGTATTTTACTTACCTAGAGATAGCTTGTGTATTCCAAAGGTCGATTCGGTTTAGACTTTAGAGCATGGTGTACATTTACGCCTGGTTTACGCAGCGTCGTAACTTAACTTAATTTAAGAATCGACCAACCAGGAGGCTGCTTTAGCGAGGCGCCTTCAAATTAAGTATAGAGTTGAGGCGCTGCGTAAACCAGGCATTAACGCATGTGCTTATAACTCTTAAACCACGCCTACTTTTGTACCGGGTTAGGGATGAAAAACAGTTGCTGCGTTGTGCATATATCCCTATACTACAGGGGAAATTTGCTTTACCGCTGGCGGCGTGTCAAGATGTGGCATCTTTTGAATTTTCATTCGTACCGTAATGCCTGTTTTGCGCAGCGTCGTAACTTAACTTCATTTAAGAATCGACAAATCAGGAGGCTGCTTTAGCCACGCGCCAGGTGCATCGAGTCTCCTGATTGATCGATTTTTTTTTTTTTTTTATTCTTTTATGACTTAACGCAACCTGATTGATCGATCATCAAATTAAGTCAAGTTATGGCGCTTCGTAGACGGGTATTATCTACTCGCCGACTCGCTGAAGCAAATATGAGTGCGCCTGATTATATGCAACTACGAGTTAGAAATCACAACAATGTCATACGGGTTGTATGAGGCAAAGCGCACCGATAAATATAATCAGATCATTTCGCTTAGTACTTCTACATTTCATTTATCAATATAACTAATTCTATTGTTCAAATTTACCTAACTATAGTAATCGTTGTGTAATTAATCGCGTATGTAGCACGCGGTGCCAACCTCGATTGAATTATTTGAATGGGCAAAACGCGTCGCTGCATCTCTGTGCCTACGTGGTGGTACAGAGATCAGGGATGCTGCGCTCGAAGAGGACGCCGACCTTCACGCTACCAAACTCTCTGCTTTTTTGATGCTCATTATTTTTCCTATTAACTCGCTATAAATCGGCCAATATTCTGATTTATTACTTCAAATTTCGAGAGATTATGTGTCAAACTATTCTGAAGTTGGTAGGATAACCGAATTTTTTTTTCATTTCAATCCAAAAAAGTTATTCAATTTATCCTGAATAATAACACAAATCGCATTTGACTATTTATTCACCTTGCTGATAATACCGAGAAAGAAACTTTTTTAGAAAGAGAAAGAGAAGGAAGTTAATAAGTTACAGTCTAGGCTGATATATCAGCATATATACAGGGTATCCCAAAATTCGCGACGAGGAATTAACAGAGTAAATCGTTATCAAAAACGGGATCGAAATTTCCTTAGCTGTTTTTTCCGGAAACGCTTAGATTCCTCGTTATAATTATTTCAAATCCAGCCAGTGACGCGCGGCTTATGAACGGACGTTCGTCGATGTGATTACCGCTCGGTTGTATGCGCGTCTCCCAGCCTATTGTCGCCGCGAAACAAATTGCACATAACCAAGCGGCGAGCACCGTTCTTAAATCGCACCTTATTGACTGAAATTGAAATAATTATAACGAGAAATCTAAGCATTTCCGGAAAAAACGGCTCAGGAAATTTCGATCGCGTTTTTGCTCAAGATTTACCCTGTGAATTCCTCGTCGCGAATTCTGGGACACCCTGTATATGCAGTGAAGTAACACTCCTATGAAGCATCAGATCAAGAAGTACCACACATACACATACCAAGCGGATGTGAGATTGAGTCACTGTTCTGAGAAACACCACAGAATGATAACGGCTAACCTTTGGACCTATACTAATACAAACACCAGTATTAATGGTACCACTACACAATGCAAGTACTGTACGACAGACGGACGATTTGAACCATTCACATGTTTCAAATCAACATGAACAAGAGACTTTGAGCGAATCTCGATTAAATTCGGTATACTATCCTAGCGTGAACAGATATTGAAGTCAAAGTCCACCTTCAATATACAGTAAAAATGTAGAAACAAAAATTCTTCAATATACAGTAAAAATAATGTAGTCAAAGAAATATGAATAGTTGTATGATTCAAGCATCGGGTGAGCTCACACATACATATTTTTTGGTAACACATGCACGATTATCGCGTTTTTTGACCCATTAAGCGGGCTTAAAGTGGCGGTTTTCAGACGTGCGGGGCAAAAAAAAAAAAAAATTAAAAATAAAAACACCCGCTACGTTGAGCAGCGGGCGTTTTCAGGTTATTATTGCCCGCTACTCGAGCATAAGCGGGCAATAATAAACTGAGAACGCCCGTTAAATTATTTTTCAATATTTTCAAGAAAATTATCACCAATGAAGCAAAAACGCGAAAATTGTGCTGTTACAAAAAATATGGTGTGTACCAAGGGCTAGGTGGGCTTTTTGACCTTAGCACACAATATACTAATACATGTGTGTAGACATCAAGTGTAGATATAATTTTGTGAATGTTACGTACATGTATGTATATCTATTGAAAATACTCACCAATAGTTTTTGATACAGCAATGCCGCGTACTTGAAGAAGATTGAATTCCATTTTTATTTCAAATTGGGTATTACGTGTTATTCACTCAAAAGTGAAGAATCTTTTACATAGAAAGCACTGCACCAGATTCGTCGACGTAATTATACCACAAGACTTATTAATAGCTGCTTGTTTTAGATTTTACTATATTAGATGCTCGGATATATATTTTCATAAACATATAAAGGACAGTAAATTTGTTTTTGGCACAATAGATCGAACCATTCCGCGAAATAGTCAGCTGTGCAGGACGTTGAGCCGATCACGCCGTCTGCTTTCAAAACTTAAACTGCATGATAGCCATTGTTTATGCTGTCTTATGCACAACGTGCACAGCATCAGATCACGCAGTTTACATTTTGAGAGCTTACGGCGCGCTCGGATCAGCGTCTGCGCTCCGTTAGAATTCGTACGGGAATTTTATACCGACGAAAACGAAGGGGATTTGATATCTAAATATACGGGTAAGTCCCTGGCCAGCGGAAGAAACGACAAATAATCGATTTCTTATTTGCATTAAATTTCGATACCGAGCAAACGACAGAAGTGCTGCGTGATTCGACCGTAGCGTGGACTCTTTCATAATCTAACAGTGAGACACAGTAGATAGATTGACCATTTAGCAGAAACAACTGAATCCAAGAAATGAGATGCAGCCATATCTTCGATATCGGGTATTCAAAATAAGGCGGAACTATTTTGAAGTTATGTCTCTCTCAAGTTGACTATTGGATTCTATCCCGGATTTTACAACTGTAGGAATATTATTACGAAGTCCAATTATTCGACATACCGTAACGCGGTGGAAATAAGAGGTAGCAGCTTATCATTGTGACCGCGCGCAGGCTCGTAGACCAATCACAATACGGTACACACATGTCGTTGCCGGACTCTATTTACAGAGACTCTGCGATTGCCTTGCCGCAAAGCCTCCATGTAGGAAGGAATCAGAGAACCACGTGGTTCCCAAGTGTAATTCTGATTGTACTGGATTTTAGTCCACTTTTCATCAGCTTGGTGATGTGAAAAAACTCGAAATCAAAAATTCAACCTTCGACTATTTATTGAAAACTTTGTTTCTTTCAAACTTGAGTATGAATATGAACTTTTTCGCCCCAAGGGGGCCATTTTGCCCCCCTCGCCCCTACATGCATTTCTTAGGTGATGAAAAGTACCATACGAAATAGTATTTTCCGCCTGTCTTTTATTATGCTTATAGATATCGTTTGAGCAATTACCTAATTATGACTATTTGGCGCTAAATACTGAAATTTCGCGGGGTTTCCACGCTATGAATATTCAAAAGTTAAAACTTATAGTTGCTAATCAAAACTGTTCAATATCGTGAACCTCATAGCTCATTAGCTACTAGTATAGCTAAGTAACGATAGAGAAGGTATTTTTTATTCATTAGTTTCTCCGATAGAAATATGGGATTCTCAACTAGGATTCTCAATTAACAATGAGTTGAGCGGCAATCGAAATGGGATTCCCTACTCGTACGAGACGTGCAAGTGCCAGTTGGCATGTTGGCTTATAGGCGCTGCGCGGCTTGGACAAAGGTGTAACTCCGGAGGGGGAACCAAATCTAATGTTCACTTTAAACTTATATTTTTCATCCATTTGATCACTAGTATAAAAAAAAAATATGTTTTTTTCAATTGGTCTAATGGACATGGGGAATTCCACGCCAATTCGACCAATGAAATACCGGTATCTTGTGTACTATTCTCGACTGCACTTGTGTATGATATCATCAATTAGTTTACGTATACGTACTCATCAACGTGGAATATACATAGTTCTAGACTATAATTACGTGTAATAATTCATAATATATTCTCATACCACAATTATGCACAGCTGTAATTCAAAGAGAGCAAAATAAACCAAAAAATTACACGTTTGAACTTCTAAATTCATGTTAAATTCGCACACCAGGTATCAATTACTTTCAATTTTGTTATACTTATGTCAATTATATTATACAGACAGAGTCATGGTTACTGTAATTATGGCTAATTGATATGAGGAAGCCGAAATAATTAAACTTCAAATACTAGTTCGAGTTTCTTAAACGGAACTAATTGTACCCTTATATGGTCTTTCTGCAACTTAAACGTCTCCTGACGCGTACATCCGTTGTCTGAGAAACTTTTGCGGGTATACAGATGCTCGGTGATTAAACTTGTAGATGCATTGAAGTGTGCAGCGCGAATTACTAATGTAATACCGTGCAAATCGATTCGACTTCATTTGAATAGGACATATGTGCTGACATTTTACGTCGGGATCTCGGCAAAGGTAGGGTGCGTTGGATAAGAGGGGTACTGCTTGTGGAGTCCAAATCATTCTTATTTGGAATCGCAGACACATTCTGAACGGATAACGGTGTTAGAATGTTTGGAAACGTTACACCAGAAAAGGTGATTCGATTCACAACAATCTGTGCCCGATTGGGTGCCTGTTTACCACCATCAGCGAGGGCGAGAAAATCGGAAATAATTTGTTACGAGATATACTGGTGGTTTTCCCTTTGTATTTCACTGTCGATTATCACGCCAATTATGTATGATACGTACTTGAATATTGGAGATGTTAACAGCGCTCTGCTCAACACAGCCGAATTGTGTCCGTTATGTACAGGAACGTTGAAAATGTTGATGTGCAAGTACAACGGACAAAAGCTACAGGTTCGCTGAATATACTTCATTCAATTAGCGAATAAATTTTTTTGCACTATCGTTTGTGTAAATTGCACAAAACTTTGCATAAATTTATTCATTCGTACGTCGGACGAGTTTTGAATCTCACAGAATTTCGAATAATTAACCAACAGGAATGTGTCTCAGAGGTGGAAAGCTTCCTGAAAACAGTGACGCGCCGAGAAGAAGAACTACTGCAGAGATATGTCGACGAATGCATTGAGTTCTACTACTTCATGTTGTTCTGCATCGTTAGTACTACTCTGGGATTCGGTAGCTCACCAATCTTCTTGCCTCAACCATATCCAGCGCACACATCCTACCCCTTTGAGGTCAACACCATATTGCTGAAGAATATATTGCGCGCTCTTCAAATGATAGCACTTCTCCAGACCGGGCTTTTGGTCGCTATTGATTTTGTATTTTCAGCTCTTGTATGGTTTTCTGCTGCTCGTTTCGAACTTTTATCACACGAATTTCGGCAAGTCTGCGATACAGAGCAGTGCTGTAAATGCATTCAAAAGCATCAAGAAATACTGCGGTAAGCCATGGGTCAATGGTTGATTACATCTCAACAATTGGGTACAGACCTCATGGAAATCAATCGTGCAAATTAGCTACGATAAGTGTTTAAACATCGTGTCAAGGGTTTCCGAAAGACTGTAGCTCGTCCTTCTGAATTGAAAATCTCGAATTTTTCAGATTTGCTGAAGACGTGAATTTAGTAACACGTCTCATCGCTTATGGTCTTGGATGTAGCACAACTATCGGGATAGTCTGCGGTGGCATACAGCTTCTTCGGGTAAATTTTGTCTCTACTTTTCTATGTTGCTATATAACATTTATATTCTGCAAGGCGATAATGTGACATGGTATAAACCAGCATAATTTAACAACTTTTTGGTATCGGTATATAGGATGTATCTGCAATGATTAAGGTACGGTTCGTGACTTTTGTAATAGCTGGGGGGCTGCAACTGTTCGTTTACTCTTGGCCAGCTGAGTATTTGATAGAAACTGTAAGTTTGAAATTCGATTTATTGCATATAAGGGAGGTTGGGGTAAAATGGACCACTGAAAAAATAAATAAAAATGATTGATTGATTAAAAAACTTGAGGATGAATATTAATTTTTTTTTTTCCTAAGGCGTCCGTTTTGCCCCAGTTTCCCTTACCGCTTTTTACATCGATATGTGACGCAGATATGTAATATGCAACTAGAACATATGAGATTATATAGTCGTGAATAATAATCACTGACGCAGAGTGGAGCCATTGGCTTCGCCGTCTACAGTTCAGATTGGATTGGCAAATCGTCAGAAATGACAAGGCTCATTTTGATTGTGATGCAAAGAGCTAAAAAACCGGCGATCATATCTGTTGGCGATTTCCTGCCAATGTTATCACTCAGCTTTTACGGATCGGTAAGAAAACCATTATTTCTCAAACATCGCAGATAGTGGGGTATTGATCGAGTGATAGACATTTCGAGTATACAGTAATGAAATAGATTGGTTCCGTTCTTATTTCATTTTTTGTGTGCGGGAATGTCAACTTGATACGGTTCTCTGGGTAAATATTTTACCGCGCGCAATTGAAAAACCGTCTCACAATTTCAAAAAAAAAGTTTCTTACACCATCTGTAGCAAAAAGTTGCCACCCCTGTTTCTGAACGTCTTGACACGTCGACAAGGGTCTTAGCTAGTGCTGCACGTAGTTCAATCCATAAAAATTTCTTGACGTGTGCTCTATTTTTATTTCAGTTTTTGTCAACGTGTTTTTCTTATTTCACTACACTTCGTGCAACTGTTATAACGAGTGCCTCGTAGTACCTGCAATGACAATGCTTCGTTTCTATGAATACTATAGTCAAATTTCATCGTATTCTTGATCGAAAAATAAAATTACTTTTTGTGAATATTTAGAAGCGTGAGTGTTACCCGTTGATCTATTTGGTATATATGCCAGCTGTATAATGAAATACATGATACAAATGAAATAAACTAACTGCACTAGGACATTGAAAATTCACTCTATTATCAAACTACTCTTGAGCAGAATTGAAGACATTAGCCCCAGATCAAATGTGAAATTTGAATCGCACGAATACTGTTAAACTTTAACTGAAACTATGATCGTAAATAAGTTGATTCCAATTATATTACAACTCTATTAAGTACTTCATCATGCCTGCTGTCTCATCCTAATTAACATAATAAGTTGATTAAAGGTCGTGAAAGAAAAGTCTGAAGATGTTGAATAATATTTTTATTTGAATTTTGAGCCATAGAATGGTTATAAATCCACGCCAGAAAGTAACAGTAGCCACTTTTGCATTCAGTGATAATCTGTAAAAAAAATTGTCGTTATTGTGATAAGTTGTGTTCGCCGTATCCATTGATACTATAAGATAAACGTAAACCTTTCTACAAGCATTACAAACGTTATGTTCTGTTAATGAACATTAATTGAACCTTTTTCTATTGTTTTGAAATATCACAATTTGATAGCAAAATTAAGTTAATTCATCACAAATTTACCCTGAAATGTCCACTGATATTCCTGAAATGTCACGGGAGATATATCGTATCTATGATTGCGTTGTGCCATTAAAGTTTCCACTACACTTAGGAAAATTAGCCGGAGCTTGAACCATTTCACTGTGATCTCCGATCTTAAATACTGCGGTCATTCCCTCCTCGGAGTGAGCTGCCACGTGACAGTGGAAAATCCAGTAACCAGGGTTGTCGGCGACCATGCGTAACACTACGAATCCGTGAGCTGGTACCCCTATGGTATCTCTCAATGGGGCAGTATCAAAATTCTTTTCAATTAATCCAGCTTCGTTCATGGCTTGCACATCTGCTTTCTTTATAGTACTATTTCCTGGGACTATAGAGACCACGCGCATATAGTGACCATGGAAATGTATGGGGTGATCGTCATGCCACGAGATAGCTGCAACAATTATTTCAGTTTCATATTGAGTGAAAATATAGAATTAGGGCCAGATATTTTCCATTAGACACGACCGTGACTAAATAATTCTGGTGTATCAATATGTAGCCTGTCTTATCCCTCCGTCTTGGGTGTGCGTGATGGAATAGAGTTCAGGTTGAAACCATGAAAATGATAAACTTTCCAGATCTTGTCTAGCACAAATTTGTTGCATATACTTACTCTCGTCGATGAGGATTACTTCCATCAAACTACCCAATGTCGCTTCGTAGATATACGGGCAAGTGCAAAAGCCATTGCTGCACTTTTTAGCTGTATCATCATCTGGCGTGCAATACATATCAGATGTAATTTCTGAGTGCTGAGTAAGTAATGGAACGGGCGGTAATGAACAGCTTATGTTGTTCATCTGCCCCCAGGGTCCAGGCGTGTGATGGTTTTCTGTAATGATTGAGACTAATCACTTCTCTCCATTTTACCATAATAAGATTTGAAACTATTTCACGCACATCAGTAAGAAAATTTCCCTGATCAATAAGACCGAATTAAGAGCACAGAAAGAAATGATATGGTAATGGTAATCTACTCACTGTACGACGTCATAGCAATGGGTACGTAAAATATGAAATCCGGTGTTCCTGAAACATCCTGCGCGTCAGACATAGTGTTTTCGAGTTCTGAAATTCTAATTAAGGTGTTGTCCGAGTAATCCGTGAATTTCTCTGCAACTGGGCCCAGAAGCTGCAATAGAAATTTTCGAATTGCATTTGAATATGACACCATTGCAATTCTATGAAAATTGATGTAACTTCAGTCTGAGCTTCATGGGAAAAACGGTTCAGATTCTGATCTGACTTACAACTCCGGATCTATTAGCATCATCGTATTCAGTGGATCCCGATGGAGTCTCGCCACTTGCTCCTTCGTAGTGGAGAATCGCCACTGCGGATACCGCCCCACAGCTGCCAAGGCCTCGGTATCTAATCCAGTAATTTTCTTCTGGTTGATCTGCGATTAGAACGAAGTCATATCGTTCTCCGGCGTTTACAATGAATGAGTCGACTGGAATGGACGAAACGAAGATATTTTCAGAATTAGACATCCGTTCTACGTACTAACATTAACATTTCCAATCTGCTTACATCAAGACATTTATTCAATTAAAAATTACAAGTTGAAGTATTTGAGTGGTAATTTAGCTGATTGCTGTATTGTTTAAGGCATGGTTTCAGTCGATTACAGTTACACGAATTTTTGAGTTACATTGTCACATGACCTCTCTATTTGCGCGAATTCCCATGCTCATACTATGGTTCCGTGATCCGTACCTAATAAAAGTCAATTTTTACGCCATTTACCACATCTACTGACATCGACATTAATATTATTCTTCAATCAACTCTCTAGAGCGGTAAACTGCATTCCAACATTTCATTTTTAAGTCTCATGTGACCCAAACAGCTGGTCCTGATCTAAAGTACAGATTAACATTCTTCTCCGCAAATATACACGTTATTATAGTCATCCGGTTTGGAATTATCGAAAATGAACTCATACCCAGAAGGAAATTTCATTCTGTTCTGTAGTCTTTGAATAGAGTGAGACTTTTGGTACACACTAATATTTAAATTAGCATCACATATTTCATTGCAATTCAAAGATTGCTGTGTATTATTTTTATACATCAAAAGCACATTACCTTCAGTTGGCTCAACTGTCGCACCGTCAGCAGCAATTACGATCAGCTTGTGATCGTCTATGGAAACTTGTAACGGACAGTAAATTGCCATGTTTGCTATCGTTCTGAATCTGAATCTGTAACCCTGAACATATTTCAATTACGTTATCACGCATGTTGATTGGTTAATACTGGCGAATAGGTTGATAAACATGAGATAATAATTCTGTAACGTTTTGATAATTGTTGCGACAACATGTTTCAGGGAAAAATGTATTGAAAACTTTCAATTTAGTAAAACATAGCAGTGATACAGCCTACTGTCATTATACTGGAGAGAGTATGAGGAAAAGAATCTGAATAACGAAGCCAATTCCATATGAAGGTATACACACAATTCTACAAAATCAGACAATTATGCGTTCATAAGGCATAATAAACGTATCGAACCAGCTCACTACGGTATTGCAAATTACCTAGGCATAGACATTAGACACCATAACATAATACTCATCAACTACCTGAGTGACCGTGAAATTTGCCCGAGGTGTGTAATAAGATGTATCGTTTTTCGTGAATTCCAATGTTGCAGCGTATCCATTGACGGTTAGTGAATGGCCGATCGGTGCTTTTGACCTCAGCATAAATGACTTGATTTCAGAAGATGTAGGATTGGCAAACCAATGCCAAATCACCATTGTGTGTTCAGGGAGGTCATAGTCGTAATAATCTGCATTCACATCGTTTGCTTCGCGGACAATTAAGCTTCCGTGAAATCCGTCAGTTTCTTGAAGGCCTGTTTGGAAAGGTAGAAATTATGCTCATGGTCTACTGCAATCAGCATTTTCAATGCTAACTGATAAATGTTGATCACGAATAGCTATCTCTAAATACGGTGAGGTTTGAGGAAATACTCAAAACCCAAATGCTGCTACAATAAGTGATTGGATCAGCGTACTTAATGTCAAATCGCCCCAAATGAATTTCGTGCAACTGAAAGTGTCAATTGTTTTTCTGACAAATTATTCATACAAGTAAACGAGTTATAGTATTATCTGGGCTTCAAGTTATGGCTAAAGAAATAACCCCGCTCAGTCCCATGCAAACCCATGAATCGGAGGGATATCCTCCTTGTACTGGTACCCTCCTTGACAGTCAAATCAATCTAATTTGGTTGAACCCCATACTTTTAATGTAACTAACAAGAGGTTGTACATACCGACATGAGAGTGCCATATGTGAGTCCCAGCTGGCTCAGCTGTGAAATTATACAAAAACGAATTGCCAGGTAGAATAGGGCACTGTGTCACGTACGGAACCCCGTCCATGTACGGAGTATCAATCTGACCCATTCCATGCCAGTGAATGGACGCGGCTTCGGCACCGTGTCCGTTCGTGAATTTGACCAGAACGGTGTCTCCTTTGCAGACCTAGAATTGCAGAGTGTTGGTGAACTCTCGATATTGGGGTAAGGATGTTAAGGTGGTGCCCTACCCAATTCGACCTGTTCTAAAAACATTGGGCTGAACGGTGCTAACAGAATATTTCTAACCGGGTATCAAAAACGGGAAAAAGGACTCTATAGCGCAATTCTATTGGCGATTTCGAACACTTAGGTCCCAAAATGTTTTTAGGACAAGTCGAATTGGGTAGGGAACCCCGTAACTTATCAGATTTAATACATAACGACGAAGTAATACCATTGTTCTTGTCATTCATTGAAATTTTCGGGGTATGAAAGCCACCCGTTACCTTCCTGACACTTGACGCGAATCTCGGTGATAAAACTAAGCAAGATCGGCCTATGTTCTAGATCTCAGAATGGCTACTTTGTCTCATTTTGTCACCGATCAGAGAAATTTGAACCATAGCAATCTTTTTTATTTAGAGAGAAGCGCGAACGGTGAGAGTCAGACAAACATGTTAATGAATTGTCCTACCTCAATGCTAGGTCCAGGAAGCATATAGTTCACCACAACAGCTACACGAACTTCACCACCAGCAGTCAGGCACCCACCATCGTAGCAAGCTGTTTCATTGTATGGGCAATCGCCACACTGAGAACTCATTGTCAACCATTCAGTTAGAGTAAACTCGTAGTAACAGATGCGTGTATCATTTTCGACGCAATTTCTGTAGCACTCGTGCATCGCGCCACCTTATAACAATCAGAATATTTTAGTTAATTTGCTAGTAGAATCGGAAAATAAACCACATCCACAACAATAACTATTCCATGGGTTGAACACGATTTTGTCACAATGGAGAATTTTTGTCCTTTTTAATTTCAACTCGCCCTGAGTCCGAAAATATTTCACGTTCTTGTTTCAAATTCGAAGCAATTATGTGTCAAACTATTCCTAAGCCGGTAAAGTAATTCAAACTTTTGTGTGCGTATTTTGTGATACAAAGTACGGAAATTGCGTTTGAAGATTTTTAATCACTCGGTCTATATCTACGTAAGTTCAAGCAATCACAATTCACAAGCTTCGTGCGGATAAAATAGTCATTAATCAAAGAAAATAGTTTTTTTTCGACATTTTCAACATTTTCTAATATTCGAGTTATTGAAACAAAATAATCTTGAGGTTGGCGATGGCCATGGCGGGTTACGGTGCTTGACCTGAAGATTAAGGTGCTTCCCTACCCAATTCCACCAGACCTAAAAACATTGGAATAAACGCGTGCAGAAGGTGCTACAGTACTACTTCACTATAAGAAATTCGTCACCGAAGCGTTCCCCACTACTGGAAAATCGCACATGCATCAGTACGTCAGTGAGCATCACCACTGGGAGTACCTTACGTACACAGGTAGCGTCGGGGAAGCTATAAAGCTCGCTCAAGCGGAATGAAGGGAAAATTCGCTTTCAACGAGGACGCTTATATCGAGGTAGTACTGTATTAAACGGAATATCTCTGCCCGGACACCGAAATAATGAAACAAAATCCGTCGCGCAATTCTATGTGCGACTCCGAACACGTACGGCCCAAAACATGTTTTCAAAACCGTTTTACATGGATATCTTCTCTATTTTCGCGTGAAAAAAAAACATGTTTTAGGCCGTACGTGTTCGGAGTCGCACATAGAATTGCGCGGCGGGTATTGTTTCATTGATTTCGTTACCCAGGCAGAGATATTCCGTTCAATAGCACCTTCTGCACGCGTTGACTCCAATGTTTTCAGGTCTGGTGGAATTGGGTAGGGAAGCACCTTAAGTGTAACTGCGGTTGCTGCCTGCCTCGTTGGAGCGATAGAAAAATTCACGATATGTATATGGGAACGTTAAATTTGAACGATAATATTGAGAATCATTGCTGGGCACCACTAATTACTAATGACATTTTTTAATTAGTATTACTATCGTAATAAATTACACTTGTAATTTCGGTTACTTTTACCGCGAGAAAGGCTCTCAGCAAAGCTGAGAGCTGAAGGCATCAGTTCATACCGAGAGGAAATCTTGAAACCGTACACTCGACTGCGCATGCACAAGTTTCATCGTCTGCTGAGGTAGACTGGCCATCCCAAGACGATCTCACCGACCAATGAAATTGAATTATTTTGCGCATGCACGATCGACTGTACGGTTTCAAGATCTCTCTCGGTATGTAGATGGCGCGAGATCTGCGCATTATTGAGGGCACATTACTTAGAACATGATTATGCCACGTTACACACGCTAGTATATAGTATATTATCTATTTGTAAGTAATAACTCACCCCGTAGTATCGGATCGGAGTTATCGATAACCTAGAACAAATATGAAATAAAGAAGACTAAGTTTTTCGAGCAAATAAAAGCACCATTGTTCTGAAATAAATGAGGGGGCTACCAACCTCCGAAGCATCCCCAAGGAACGGCAATGCTGCGCAAAACGCGATATACAATAAGTACTTCATCCTCCTTGCTGTTGAAACTGGAAAGAATATTTTATTCATGACTGTAAAGGGTGTTTCATTTTGAAAGAAACAAGGAAATTTATTGAAAACAAACAGATAGTTATTGAGAGAATTATTACCAACAACATGGATAAGTATAAGAACATTGAGACACATATATTCATTTTTCCATTACTTACAAAAATGTATTCATTTTTTTTTTTTCAACTCACTATGCGAAATGCTATTTCGCGCACTCAGTGTTCGAAGTGATTTACTTCGCATACCATGAATAGTCAATTTGTAAAATATGGGCAGAAAAATAGTAGTTTGCTTTCTTGGCCGTTATTTTCTGATACCGATGAATATTAAGTTCGAAGGAAAAGATATTGAAAAAATAATACATAAATTCATCAGAATAAAATTTTGTTCTTTTGAAAATGATTTCTAGGAGTATTTTTTTCTAGTTATATTTCTGATTTTTCAATGCAGATGGAAGACAATGGAAATTTTGTTCTTTCGAGAATAATTTTTGGGAATATTTTTTTTTTTAGATATATAGTATGCGTAAAATTTCATTTTACGCACACTGTGTCAAAAAATATCGTATGAAACTAGTGCGCGAAATCGCATCTTTCAGATCGAATGAAATCATTGAATTACGATCGATGTATATTTGAATGAATGAACTCTATAAATTTGAATCAGTGGAAATCCACTGATTGTCAGTAGTTTTCACTGATTCAGATTTAGACAGAAGGAGGGTGGGGCAGAACGGGCGGTTGTTGATCTTTGAAACCAACTCGCTGAAAAATACGATTCAGATGACTTTGGCGTCATTCTTGAGCTTGACGAAAGAACTCGCGGATAAATAGCATCTTGGAAATTAAATATGGCACTCTTAGAAATAAAAATACGCGAATGAATGCGAGATTTTATGTTTGTCGTTGATAGACTCGTCGAATTCAAAATTCGAAATTATGCTCGTGACCCGCAAGTGAATCACGCAAGTGATTCCGGATTTTTCATCCATTGACTTCAATTGATTTCGTTGATTTCAGACGATTTCCAAGATGATTTCAAAACCGATTTCAGCGAGTTGAAATCACCTGACTTTACTGATTACGGTGAACTCAGTGATTTCGATCAATTTCAATGTGATTTCAGATTGATTTCATCACATGATTTTGACGCCATGATTTTGGAAGTGAGGAGCCCCTCGGAAATCTATTATTGAATTTTCGTTCAACACTTGGAGACATTAGTGTGAAACATAGTTTTTTTTTTCTATTCTTCATCCTTAGAAATATATTTGAAATATTCATAACGTTTTTGAAAACATCGCAATGGCTATAACTTATCGGATTTACAAAAAAATCAAAATCCTTACCTTATATCCGGAATACAAGAGGTCGCACAATTTCAATAAAAATATAATTACAATAAGCGATGATATTATAGTTTTAACAAAACTTACTGGTAGTGGTATGATGTCTGTATTCAGTATCGTAAAAAAAGAATCAATGTAGTGAAAAAAAAACGATACAGAGTAATGTTTAATTTCTACCACAGCTGGGCGGAGAAGAACGGTTGAGCCCGCTGGTACCGGTAATTTAACCACTTGGTTGTATACCGTCTGAAATTGGTGCCGTGTGAAATTGGTACCGTGTGAAATTGGTACCGTGAAACTTTGGGAAAGATTCGCCTTCGAATCTTTAGGAAATATCGTGATTTTCATGATACTCAATATCATTTTCGGAAATGATACTCGAACCGCAAAGTCATCTGAAAGCCTATGCGGCTACTCACCTTGCAATAGTCCATAAATCGACGGTTCCAGAACTAAGGTAAGTGGTTCCGACCGATGGTCAATGCTGTGAATCAAAATTTTTGAGAATGTCGTAATCACAAGAGTAAACAGTGTGTGAAACAGGGGGAGGCGATCCCTTCTACGGATCCTTACGCAGGGAAAAAGGGGAAGCAAGAATCGCGAAAATTACCCTATCGCTCTTAAGACCCTTCGTCTATGTGACAAAGTCCTAACTAGCCGCTTGTATCACCACGAATGTATCCCATTATATCGTAAACAGCTTTCTCAGAGAAAATATGAATTGAATACACAAATTTCGTTTTCACAGATACTTTCTTAACAGTCTGCTCTTTCATTTAAACAAAACCATCCAAATGGATGTAATTTTGGAAGCTTAGCAGGCTCATGGACCCGTGAGGGTGTATAAGTATAACTAAGATGACACAAGTGTGAAGCAAAACGCTATCACATATCAAGTTTTACCCCTTTGTGGTCACACCGGGTCAAATTGACCCGAGTCATTTTTAAACATTTGCCGGGTGAGAACTATCAGTCCGATTGAAACCAAAAAAATACTGAAAAATACTTTGAACATTCTAGAAGATGTGGCAAAAATCGGTACATCAAATTTAAATGGCAACATGTTAGAAGAAAATCGTAAAGAGGTCAATGCATTTTGGGTTTTTTGATTTTATTCAGTTTGTGATTTTTCATTTTTTTTTTTTTATTTGCGTTCTTCAATAACGGGCTTACCGGGATTTAACTTCAAAGTTTATGCTCGGGTAATTTTGACCCGTGTTGACCAGGAATGAATGTAATCATATTATTCGGCACGTGAATACTCAATTAATTTTCATTTTTTTTTTTCAAACATTTCAGTTGTGGCTTACGACCCTAGCTGAAAGCTACCTAGCTACAAGTATCCGTCTCATCGGCTGTTTCATTCTTTTTCAATTCATGGGGTACAGTTCTTTGAATTAGGAGTCAATTTTATTCGGAAGAAATGAAACAGCTAATGAGATACGTATTTGTCGCTTGAAATTCACAGTTTCGCACACTTTCAGAAACTGAAAAAATCATCACTTCTAAACCATCGAAGTCTCCATCTTCGTTGTGTGCCTCAAAAATTTTGCGTTCTCCATGGAATTTCAGGCAAAAAAAAAAAAAAATGCCCGAATCATCATAACATCAGTTTTCCAGCTGCTGGGACGGTATCGCGAAATCCCCCCCCCCCCCCCCCCCCCCCCCCAAAAAATGCATTTATAACGTGGTATAGGTATAGATATTCAGAGGCTGATTATATCTAGATGAGTGGTCTTCTTACGAGCTTCGTATCCAAGAAAAGAAAAAAAAAAAAACCAAATCAAACCACGAGCAAATTATTTTCAGACTATTCAATGTTGTATCATTTTGTTGATACAGTTGTGAACAATAAATTTGGTGAGATACGTCTGTCATATGAAGTCGTAATTTATTAGCAACCTAACATATCGCATGTGGTTTTAAATGAATACTTTTCCCGCGGCGATTATTTGACTTGAATAAATATTTGATACCGATTTTCAAGCTCGCATCGTATCAGCGTCATGAATTCAATGTAATTCGGTGGAACTAAATGCGGGGGGGATCAGAAACAGATGAATACACATTCGGTAAGAATCCGTATTTTTTTTTTTTCCGCTTCTTTCATAGCATATTTTGTTATATCATTATAAAATTATGATCAACAATTTTTCTCTGAAAATTTTGATGGGAACAATTATTATCGAACTATCCGTGATTGAGCAAATCTCAGAAGCTGTATATGAGCGAATCCACGTCACTTCACTCAAAAAAAAAAACGGTCAAGTCACGGATCTTTGCGCCATTCGAAATATCTTTAGTACTGTGGTAAAAAAAAATACAACTTTTGAAGGATTTTGAACTGCCATTTCCGCGGGACTCACAGAAATTCAAAGATAAATTTTTTTGGATACCCAAATCCTTCCCTTTCAACCCTAAAAAAAAAAATTCATGGAAAAAATACCTGAGCCAGAGAAAAAAAATAAAACGTCTTGTCGCGCGTCGCCGCGCGGTCGATATTTTGCAATATTTTGGTAGCTCTGAGAAGTGTAGATGTTTTTAGCGATGATTCGCTCGATGACACTTAGTAGGACACCTGTGTTTGAAATTAATTCATAATTTTCATGAAATCAAATTTTTCTTTGTTTCATCTTTAATTTTGTTTTGACGAGTTTATGAGATATTGGAATGACCGCATGTAATTTCAGAGTGCCACGAACTGTCAAGGCTTTGTCAAATCGATTTTGTATAATAGATTCTTCTGCTTGATGTTCTGCAGACGTACAGTAGGTACGCAGAAGAGAGCTTGACAGTTGGCGAATTTTTAGTAGTATGCGATTTCGCTGAGAATTATGCATTTGTTGTACAAGATTCCACGCAAGGGTTTCACTGGAGCTATAATCAGGCGACTATTCATCCAATCGTGGTTTACCTACCTACTTCTCCTCAGTATTAAAATTATTTGGAGATTGATTTGAACAACACGATGGCATTTTTTAAAGTTATTAGGTGATTTTTTATTCCAATTCTATTTTAAATGGAAAAGTTCATCCTCTGTGGTCAAGGGTCAAGCTTTTAAATAAAAATCTGAAAAAATTACATAGTGCTGGAAACTAAGAAATAATACTCTCATTTAAGAAGTGAGCCATCGATAAAGCATTTGAATTGCCCATTTGTATCAAGATCACCAGATACGTGCATGCAGCTGCTAATATCTGAAAGAAAAAAAACCCAGATCATCAGCATGACATTTCGATATAAATGAAGTCATTACTTACACCACATATCAGGCTGTAGTCGATGTCGAAGAATCCCCACGCAGTGAACTTCACCTCTTCGAATTGGAGCTGTGTAAAAAATTCTTGAATCTGTGAAAACGATGTTCGAATTTATTTCTTATACAGTCAGATATATTGTTGAGACATTGTGCATCGCGCGATGTAAAATTGTAACTTCGAGATCAATTATAATTGATAAAAAAATCGTTTTGAGAACTTGACTTACCTGACTCTTTGTTGCACGATCGTTATCTCCTTTCATTTCAAGCTCCTGGAGTACTACAGAAGTAGCTTTTGCTTCAGTAACTGTTAACTCACTGGCCATAACTAAAAAAAGTATTCTCGTTACGTGAAACAGAGCACCAATAATGAACCCCGCAACTGGAGTGAAATTTCTCATTTCAAGACGAGTGAAATGCATGTAACTGAACAAGATATTGTTGATTATCAGCAGCAATGAAATCGTCGTTCCCACGAGGAGATGCAGACCATAAGTTTCATTCACCTTTTAGAAGAGGAAGTACAATAAATTTCTGATCAAAATGCTTATATTTCATTCGATAATGAATGATCTTTAATTCTACGTAGTTTATTTTTATCAATAAAGTTCGCAATTCCGATTATTCTTTAAATAATTTTAATGCTGTACAATTGAAATAATATGAACTGAACATAAAACAATATAACTCAATATTCAATTATGACTTTTCGTTACTACTGATATTAATATCATCAGATTGAAGTAACTCTGACACCTAGGTCTCCGATTAGACCATGAATGTATTGGACATTGACCTACCCGTCTTGCAATTTTCCACAATTCGTGATATTGTACTCTCAATATTCTTAGGACTCTCAAAACGTGGATTTCAGTACGTGCCCTAATTCGAAATTTGTTAGAATAAGTTGCCTGCATTAGAAACTCCAACTCCAGCCAAAGTATATCATGCAAGTGTTTCGTTACCTGGAAGTTTCGAAAAAGTCGACCGCCAGGTACGACTCATGCTTTTTAGCGCAATGAATGACAAAATTGATTTCTTTGAATCGCTTTCTAATCATAAATAAAGTCGATAAAAAAGAGCAGTCCATCACAGCGCAGATAATCACGAATATCATGTAATAAAAGTGATCGATTGCGATGACGAAATCCACTTCATCACCACTGTCGATCGCCGGTAAGAGATCCATTATGATTTCCACCCATCCAAAAATTGACAGAATCAGCCCTAAATAAATACTCAGTATGATCTGGAACCTGTAATTTCACACATCATTGACAATCACAAATCGCTCAAGAAGACAAAGAGCTCAAGAAACGAATTTTAGGACAGTCTTGTAGTCTCTTAAGTTTGGGACCTACATTTGGGACCAATTGTCGTTCAAATCAAAAATCTGTTTTTGTGCTTTATTGGCCTCTCTCCAGGTTATTAGATTACTTGAAAGAAATGATTAGACATGATCACCTGAAAGTTTTTCTGTTGTCTATGAATCCATTCACACTCTTTAAGCCTTGGTCGATACGGGCGAGGACCTCTAACGGGGCCAAGAATCTGAAATTCATGTTCAAACAGATATTTGAATGATTGAAATGAAATATTTTGCTGAATTTATCACGAGACGAATAAAATCAAACACCTTTTTCGATCGAACAAGCCGGTGCCCAAAATATTGAGTAGCGAGATTACGCGAAATACATCTTCTAAAGTGTGCAAGAGTCTGCTGAAGTAGAAATCACTGAAGCCCATCCCGATGAAAAAGTAGGAAAAGTAATAGAGCATCGAAAATTCAAATACCAGAATAAAAACCGTGTAGATTTTATGCCAGTGGGATTTTGGGTTCATTCCGACCAATCTGGAAATAATTCGCAAAGGCTTTGTTGCATCGGACATCGACATCTCGGT
Organism: Tenthredo notha; assembly: GCA_914767705.2. NCBI lineage: Eukaryota > Metazoa > Arthropoda > Insecta > Hymenoptera > Tenthredinidae > Tenthredo > Tenthredo notha. Next base: position 7,517,366 of record OU611908.1, read on the forward strand.
AGTATTCGCAAACCGCATGTTTGTGTCAATGCCAATTAAACTTCGTCGACGTAAAAGTATCTATCTGGACACTTGCTTCGCAACGAAACTCTCTACTTTTATTCACCAGCACGTTAAATAATATTATAATAATGATCGGAATAAACTAGCTGCTTTACGCAAAAACTTGTAGTTTATATACATCGCTCCGTCGATTTATCCTGATATGCGACTAATAAAAGCAATATTGCTAATGCCTAGGTTCACTAATGAGGCATTATAAATTTAAGTCGTACGTCAGTGATAAATATTTTCATATATTAATCTTTGACAGATCGGAGAACGTCCATATAAAATATCAAAAAGGTAACGAGCACTTCAATTAGGCTGAGTGACTTTTGTAGAGATCGATTGTCGAGTGGCAATTACGTTCGCTCTAAGGTTTAGGTACTAAGTAATTATACAAATACCATTGCATCATATTTCGGTATCGACGAATGCTAACAAGAAATTATGAGCAGAGATTTCAATATCCAAATACGAAGATCAATTCATTACGAGTATATGAAATTCCAATTTTACTTGCTAGTATTTTATACGAATTGTACATAAAATTAGTTTTATTCACAATTGATTGTCGGCTTCGAAATTTATACTTTTGTTAGAGTAGCCAGCTACGATCATGAAGGAACTTGAATCACCCATTTGTATCAAGATTATAAGATACGTAAATGCCGCACCTAATATCTGAAACAAGATGAACAAAAATTAAAGAAAAATTCCAAGATCAATGCTACGTTAGCATTTGGACCAGGTAAAGTCATTGTGACTCACACCGCAGACCAGCGAAAAGTTTATATCGAAGAATCCGTATGCTGTGAAATTTTTGACTTCGAATAGGAGCTGAGTGAAGAAATCTCTGATCTGTGAAAGATCATGTAAAAAGTTTATTCATTTCTATACATTATTGAAACTATTCAAAACTTTCGTCATAATCTCGCAACTTCGTTTACCTCTTCCTTTGTCGCAGGGCTATGGTTCCCTGCAGAGAAGATACTAATTGTGTCAAAAGTTTCATACGTAGAATAATTAAGCTTAAGCTTCATAGAGTTTGTGAGTTATAAGCGCCAACGCAATTATCATGCCGACAAGGAGATGCAGGCCATAATTATCATTCACCTTGTGCAGAGATAAATGGAGTTTAGAAAATTCGTCCTATTCAATTTAACATACAAGTTATACAAGTTTCTTGGCCTAAATTAAGGTCAGCCTGACTTGAGTGAATCTTGAACCAAGGTCCTCAATTTCATTAGAATAGGTGTATTCTATATAACATACTTGGTTTGCGATTTCCCACAAATCATGATATCGGTTTCGCAATATTTCGAGTACTCTGACTACGTAATTGTCGGCATCCGATCTAAAGAGATGATGAAAAACGTTTGTTATACATAAATGCAGACTCTTAGCTATACTCACAAGTATCAGCTAATCGAGTACGATGAATTTGAATGTAGCGCTTGGATGCAAGTTTCCTCACCTAGAAACTTCTAAATAATTGACTCTTAAAGTGTAATTCATGAGTTCCAAGGCGACGAATGACTGAATTGATTTCTCTGAATCTCTTTTTGATTATAAATAGAATCGTCAGAAAAGAACAGTCCACTATAGAGCACAAAATCAGATTTATCGAATAGTAGCACAAACGCATCAATACAATTTCGGTATATTCATAGCTCCGAATTATATAGAATTTGTATTCTATTATCCAAAAAGAAATCATGATGTACCCGCAATAAAGATGACTTGTAAAATTACCAATCTGAAATTACGGTGGTTATTTTTGTTGTGCCACATATCGGTCGCTAGAATGTCAATTGCTTTGAAACGTGAACCTTCGCACAAGGAATAAGACCACTGCAGATTATTTTGAAACATTGTTGAAACAATGTGAACACGACGAATGATATTCATGGATGGATAAGGTTCAATAACAGCTTGAATAAAAACCAAATTGGTCCTATTTCTGGAACCAAGACTCATCTTTGAAGCCAAATGTGGTCCTAAGAGTTTGTGTTCACTTCAAGTTCCCTCTAAAAGACATGTTACTTTACACAGGAAAGAGGATTGTACAGAATTACCTGTAAGTGCCTCTGTTGTCTATACATGCACCTATAAACTCTTCAAGCTCTCATCAATCTTTGCTAAGTCTCTTAGTGGGACCATGAATCTGGAATTCGTGTTAGATCAGATATTAGATGGATAAAGATTTGTCGGCAAAGCTTTTTCTGCATACGAAACCTCTATAATAGAAGAATAATCATCGGAAGTTCAAGCCCCAGATGACAAAGATTGATATCACATAGCAGAAGTCTCGCAAAACGTATATACGAGTAGTTTAAAGTAGTAATTTTTGAAGTTACCACTTGCGTAAAAACGCCAAATGTGGCAGACTAAAGCAAGATCACATATCATCATCAGACCCGTGTAGATTTTATGCCACTGAGATTTTGGATTAACTCCGACCAATCTGGAAGCAACTAGCAATGGCATTGTGGCGTCGGATAACGACATATCTGATGTGAGGTATTTATAAATTGCATATGTTAATCACGTCAAGTATTCGAGAGCACTTCCTAAGTTGGTTATTGTACTCGAATCATTAACCGGATAAACGTATTCATTAAACGCTCAACGAGACGTGACTGAACTTTTTTCTCTTATCCACTAGCACGTAATAAATAAAATTACTGTTTTACGCAAGAATCTTGTGATAGGTATCTACATCTACATTTATATCCATGTGGCATGTATATCGGCCCTTCTCATTCGGAGCAGTACCACTTATGTGATGAATCGTCACTTAGGAATATTGATCTACGCGAATATTAAGCTATTATTTATGTGCTTGCAGTAAAACGTTGCTGAAGCAACCCTAATAATTTTTCAGCTATTTTTCAATTCTAGGAAGAATTCTTGTTGATTGCCTTCAGTGTTCTACTTTGGCCATAGCGAGGGCTAAGAATCAGAAGGGCGTAACCCACAAAAAATTGCGGAATCTGCCAGAAGGACTAACGGCTTAATTTTCAGATATACGCCCTTATGGCAGCAAATTCAACAAAGTAAAAAAAATGTGGGTTACGCCCTTCTGGTCCTTAGCCCTCGATATAATATAAGCATGCAAAGAGACATTATTGACACGTTCTTTTACGGATCTTATTCTTACGTAACACCTAGCGGGTATTTCAATTACGAACTTCTCGGTTATTTGAACACATTTTTTTTTTTTTTTTTTTTTTGAGCAAAGCTTTTTTTCCGTAGATATTTACTGACGTTAAATACAAAGTTCGTTCGCATTCGAAAAGTCGAAATTTCTGACAATCATTTCAAGGACTTTCAATAATTATATTGCTCTATTGATTCAGCTGCGAACAACGGAATTTGCCGTGCTACTTATACGTAATTCGTTTGTAGTCATGAATTGATATTAATATCAACTATACTTGTAATAATGTTATGTCTTAAGGTGCTTCCCTATGCAATTCCACCAGACCTGAAAACATTGGGAAAAAAGGTGTTATTAAACGGAATATCTCTGCCTGGGCACTGAAATCAATGAAACAAACTTCGTCGCGCAATTCTATGCACGATTTCGAACACGTACGACCAAAAAAATGTTTTTTTTTTACGCGAAAATAGAGAAGATATCCATGTAAAACGGCTTTGAAAACGTTTTACATGGATGACTTCTCTATTTTCGCGTAACAAAACCATATTTTTGGCCGCACGTGTTCGAAATCGTACATAGAATTGCGCGACGAAGTTTGTTTCATTGATTTCGGTACCCAGGCAGAGATATTCCGTTCAATAACACCTTTTTTTCCAAATTCTGAGGTCTGGTGGAACTGGGCAGGGAAGCACCTTAATGGCAAATGCGAAATTTTTGAAAATGTTCAAAAATGAGATTTTTTATTTTCCCGGCGTACTGGTTGTTTCTTTATTAATAAATCATGCCATGCCCTAGATTTGCAAAACTTTTGCAATTTATTCGAGGGTGAAAAAAATGCAAAACAAAAATTGATTTTTTATAATTGCACAAGGTTCCGGATCGCGTGCTGTCAAAAATTAAAAATTTAATAATAGTAATCACCAAAGTTTTCAAACTTTGGTAAAATAACAAACAGTACATCGCGAAAACTATAAATCCCATTTTGGAACCTTTTCCAAAGACGTAGCACGGCAAATTCCATTATCCGCAAGTGCTAAATTAATGCGAGCTGAATCAATAGATAGTCACGTATTTCGAATTTTTTTTTTTTTTTTTTTTCTAAGCGAACGAGCTTTGTATTTGACGTTAGTAAATATATATATATGTATATATATACGGAAAAAAGTTTCCGCAAAAAAATCTGTCCAAATAAACGATATCTTTATAATTAAAATATCCGCTGTGTGTTACATAAAAGCCGTAAAAACACGTGCCAATAACGTTTGTTTACATGCTTATATACAGGGTGTCCCAGAACTAAGTGCATTAAATGATAGGGGCAATAGAGATGGTTGAGCTGAGTAAATAGACCTCAAGAACATGGGGTCTCCGAATCCGCGTTCGCGAGATACGAACGGTTAAAAAATCGCGTTAAGCGCCGGCATGTAGGCAACCGCGTACAGACTAGGCAGCGGTTATCAGTCTTGTTGATTGAATGCCGAGTGTGTACGCGGTCGCCTACATGCCGGCGCGCAACGCGATTTTTCAACCGCGGATTCGGAGACCACATGTTCTTTAGGTCAATTTACTCAGCTTGACCCCTATCATTTAATGCACTCAGTTCTGGGACATCGTGTATTATACAGCCAAAGTAGAACACAGTAATAGATATTCACATGTATCAAGCATAATAATTATTGATGATCCTATTATTATTATTATTATTATTATTATTATATAATTCGACTCCTGCAATAAGGGCATTTATTCATTTCTCACGTGAATCGCAGTAAAGATTAATTTCAGACAAACTACAACGATAATTATGAATAGATGAGGGAACAAGAATGACGAAAACGATCCACCTTATTAACAATGAAACATTGATTTCTTATTTACCAGCAAACTTGACTAAACTTTCAAAGAAATGTACCATAAGTTCCTTAGTTTATGTGCGAATAGAAAACAGTTATACTAGTTGCAATTGAACAGGAGGTCTGAGACAATTATCTTATAGCGCGTTATAAACCATACATGTGTGCGTAATGCCTGTATAAAAACACGCATAATATTATAACTACTGCGTAAACTTAATGATCTAAATAAACATTCAAATCTATTTCTTGTTCGGTTCTAATTGACTGATATTCCGCATCAAATAAACTTATTCGTTTCAATTCAGGATCTTGAAAAATAAGACTTTGTAATCGTTTTTCATTCACTGCAGTATAGAAGGTATAATAAAAAAAAATATTTTCAAGTTGTATATCAGTTTATTAACGAGTTAGTAGAAAGTATTATATAAGGTATTATCATATAAGATTTTAAACTTTTAAACTTCACTTAAGGATCTAATATTTGCACCAAATTTACTCGACTGATTACAGACGAGATTTTGAAGTAATACAAAATCGAATTGTCCTGTGTTCATACATTCCGATTTACTAAGGCAGAGTAATCATTCTTATCCATATAACCGAACGATATAACTAATTGAAAATGTCTTGCCAATTATTAGACATTAATATGCTAAAGGAAAAATAATCAATCATGATTTATGCGGAATGTGATACATGAGAATACTTATAGTAATGAAGAACGAGTAAAACTCATCCGCGCTACACGATAAGCAACATATCGATTACAGAAATACCTATTATGTATCTTGTATGAAAAACAATGCTTGGTGTGTTATCTTAGGTAAATGTATGACCGAAAATTCGTTGGTATATATACGTAAATGCCCTGGTTACTCCAAAAGCTGTTCACCAGCTTGTTTCTTACTACTTATCAAGTTACAGTTTCTATGCACATTAAGGCATTTCATTAAGGCATTTTCTCAAATTGGAGTAGACACACGGATTATGGCCACTGCTATACTCAGTTATTTTTGTAATAACTGTATTCTGTCTGACAGAATTCACGCAGGTTATGCATCCCGAAAGAAGCGATAAATTAAACGATATCATGACACTAATGTTACAAAAATACAGAGGATCTGTGATAGCCAAAACTCGTGCGTCTATCTTCTCCACATCTTTGGAACTCATCTAACAACGGCAGTAAGACAGCATGGATAAAGAATCTTTGTTGACTAACGTAAAAATAAAATTAACGGGCTAGTGGTTGTTGACCTTTGTTCGTGTGCTTTTTTTTTTTTGAGCTCTGAGGTTAGTCGCGAACTAATATTTGCTCCATTTTGAAAATTAGCTATAAGTTTAATACTAAATAATTCATGCGAAAAATGAATCCTATATAAGTACTAAGTGTTTAAGACTGCCAGTATATTCGAAAGTCCATTTATTGGCTCTCAGCGTGTTCGGCAGCTGCCAGCATTTTGAAAAATTCTGAATTCTGGTCACTCAGCAAATTGGATGGGGTATCAAATTCGAGTACTTGGCCACTATCCATTACCAGGATTCGGTTGAGAGACAGAACAGTTTGCAGTCTATGCGCAATGGTCAGTATTGTGCAGTCGGAAAACTCCTGTTGAATCGTTTTCTGAACAGCAATCTCAGTTTCTGGATCCACAGCAGCAGTTGCCTCATCTAGCACCAGTATCTGCAATCATTGTAATTATTCTAGCTATGAAATTTCCCACGAGGTCTGTTAGTTTAAGAAAACTTCATCGGTGTGCTTGAAATTAGAATCTAAATAGTACAATATTTTTGGATATCATAATAAGGAAGAATACGAACCTTTGTGTCCCTGAGCAAGGCTCTCGATAAGCATAGAAGCTGTCTTTCACCCACGCTCAAATTGTCCCCTCCAAATCCGACGGACGCATCAAGCTGACCACTTATAGATTGCACTCTACTTTTGAGCTCAGTTTTTTCCAATGCTTGCCATATTTCAGCGTCATTGTGAAGTTTGAATGGATCTAGGTTTGACCTGGAAGTATAAAACGAGAGTTCTTATTCTTTCTTATCATAGTCAAGAAAAGTATTTTCCGAAATCTGCTACCTTATGCTTCCACTAAACAATATTGGATCTTGTGGAATTATCGAAAGCTTAGTCCGCAACTGGTTGAGGCTTATTTCAGATATATTCACATCATCTATTTCTATTTTTCCTTCTGCCAGTTCGACCAGCCTAAATAAAGCCACGGTGAGAGAACTTTTTCCTGAACCCGTCCGCCCAACGATACCTAAGACACGAAAATTTCAAGCTATAGATAAGACCGGGTCAAAAGTATGCCAAGAAAAAAATTCCAAAACAGTTTTGTAATCGAACCAATTTTTTCTCCAGCATCGATAGTGAATGAAATGTTCTTCAAAACAAGAGGAGAACTATCTCCGTACGCCATGCTCACGTTTGCAAACTTTATCTTTGCTAGTGATGGCCAAGAGGATGGTGGTTTCACTGTGGGTTGATGCGTCCCTCCTTCGCTTTTCAGAGTCTAAAATGCATAAAATTAAATTTGAAGTAAATCATTGGCCATGACTATCCAGAGACTCGAGTTGTCATTCATTAGGAAGACCCTTCAAGATCTCAAAAACGCAGCTAAAGGCTTACCCGTAAATAATCGTTTATTGTTTCAACGCTAATAAATCGAACTTCTATGTCCGATATTATTCTTATGGTGTGCTGAAAGACACCCGAGATGTGTATAGCGTACGAGAGAGCCAGGCCAGCTAGGGCTGGCGCTACTTGGTCTCGTAAACATATCACCGAGATTGCAGTAACAGCAGTTATTACTATTGCCAGAGCGTCAATCCGCACTGTTAGCCATCTCATTGCTATAAAACACATGAACATACACTTGCTATTTTCATCGAACATGTCCATGAATCTGAAATAGAATAACATTATTGTGCAGTCTTAAGTGACTCAAGATAACTGGCATCTGATGATGTGTTATTACCTCGTCAAGAAATCACCCTCTTTGCCAAAGGCGTGAATGGTACTAAGCCCTTGAACCGTCGTTGTAACATAACTAATAATTGGTCCACGAGACTTGTTTTCCATGCGTTTCAGATCTCTGACTGCCACTCTGAATAAAGCATAAAGTGGGTTGCATATTTGTGTTCCATGTGCTGAATTGATATGCATAAGAGTATTTTTTACCTGAATATCTTACTCACGAAGTAATAGATAAAACTGAGAATGCACAGTGGTAACAGAAACCATGGGAAAACTAAGCTTATCACCAGTACGGCGAATGATATTGTGAATATATTTTGCAGCATATTCGTAAGGGTAGTTGGGAGCCGGCTGTCAACTAAAAATAAAAATTGTTCATTATTCAATATGAGAAATAGAATGAAGACGTAATTGTAAATTCAAGAGAAGCCCACAATTTTGTATAAATAGTCTAATAAAATGAGGAAATAGCTAGCAAACCTTCGTCAATATCTCTACTGAACATGTGTTGTATTCTTCCCGTTGGAGTAGTGTCAAAAAATCTCATTGGACATGCGATTATTTTTTTAAACAAGTCATTGTGCAGCTTAGTCGCAGCTCCTATCGTGGCTCTAGTGAATGCTACAGTGCGCAGTAGACTTGCCAGTAATATAAGTCCAATTGTGGTTGCGTATACCGTTTGATAATACCAAAAATCAGGATTATCATTTATATTGTGAGAAACGACGGTGACATTATTTTGCAAAACTTCAGTAGCATTCTAGAAAAGAAAAACGCATTCACTGAAAAGATAATGTAACAAGTTTTTCAGATAGAAAAATTCTTGTAACTCTAGTGATTGGCTAAAAATTTAACACAATCTTTGTACTCACGCCGCTGCCAGCTTTTATCCACAATGCAAGCCACCAAGAACTGAAAGCAATACTTCCAACAGTCATGAAAAACATGAAGATCACCAGAAATAAGGAACAGTAGCCACCTGCTGCTAGTATGTATGCATGATACGTATGGGCTTTTATGGATCCTCTTTGGAGACTATCATCTACAGTTAGCCGTATGCCTAAAAAAGAAAAGCATAAGTGTTGAGAGATTTGTAAATAGATAATATCAGTTTTCAAGACTGATTTGAAAGGTTTTCAACAATAACAACATCGCTCATATATTATTCACCAGGACTATTAGCTTCTTTGGCACTCCTTGCGACATCAGAGGTAGCACTAATGATAGAACCTCGTTGTTCCTTATGCTCTGGCATAACGAGATCCAATTGCATATCGGGTTGGATCGTCTGGCTGAAAGAATGAGTCGTTTAGAAGCGTAAAACGAACTGTTAGATGCGATTGAAAAAGTGTTTGGCAAACTTACTCTGCGAGGTTTGAACTCTTGGTCTCATTATCAGTTGAAATAGCTGTGACCATTGAGGCATATTCACCATCTAGTTTAATTAGCTCATCATGCGTGCCGTGTTCTATGATTCTGCCATCGCGCATCATGTAAACATCGTCGCAACGATGCAAATACTGAAATAAATATGAAATCTATTGAAGGAACAATGCTGAGCGATTTTTGCAATGCAAATATGATGTAATATAGGTCTTACTTGAATCTGATGAGTAACAAAGAGGACAGTTTTACTGCTCAAAGCTCCAAGTATCAAGTTATCAAAAATGTAGGATCCTACACGTGAATCGACGGCACTTAGAGGATCATCCAAGAAATAAATATCACTAAAATGAAAATGTATTGCTCAGAAGACTTATATTCCACTCGTGTTCTCTGTAGCAACAGAACAAAACAGAGCAAAGGCTCCAAATTTCAATCCAATATTACCAATCGGCATAAAGTGCTCTGGCTAGTGCAACTCTCTGCTTTTGACCCCCAGATAAGTTGACTCCTTTTTCTCCAATCTCCGTTCGATCACCTCCGGGCATTATGTCGATATCCTGACTCAAGCTGCAAGCATGAATCGCCTTGTAGTATCTGATGTGGTCGAATTTTGCTCCGAACAGTATGTTTTCTCGTAGCGTAGCGTTGATTATCCAGGCCTGCTGGCTCACATAAGCGCACGTACCATCCCTCATTACTTGTCCCTCCGATACTCTAAGCTGTCCCAACGCAGCTAGTAAAAGACTGGATTTCCCACTACCAACATGCCCACAAATTCCGACCAGTTTGCCTTTTGTGGCCTCGAACGATACGTCAAAAAGGACATCAACATGCTCAGCATTATCTGTCGGCTTGTTCAGTCTCTCCTTTTCACCGGTGTCCCCTGACTCTGCAATTTCTTGATTCCTGTAAAGCGGAGTACTGTGTCGTAAGAAAAAGTAACGTGACGATCAATCATGAGATCGTTTGATAATTTACCGTTTCTTGTCATGTGTACGAGGACTTCCCTCAGTTTGAAGAGCATAAGTGTTACATGCAAATGTTCCATGACTAATCACAACAGCTTGTGATTTAAGAATTGGGTTTGAAATGGAGCAGTTGCCATCTGCTAAAAGTAATATGCTCTGCATAATAATAATAATATAAAGTTATTAAATTGATAGTATTCGTGTTACAGTGAAGAACTAGCATGCAGATGATTAATGGAACATCTTGATACAGATGTGATGGGTGAATGGCAATGCTGCTAAAACAATCTACATATCATCATATGCTGTTGGAGATGGACTTGGAAGGGTAACATGTGTCCAAAGCCTAGGATTACAGATCAGCTATAGGAACAATGCTTTCAAGTTAGAAGATCGGCCAAAACTTTGCGAGCATAAGTGACGAATGAAAAATGTTCATGCATGAAGCTAATAATGATTTAAGACTTAGTAAATGGGAATTGGATGAGACCTTTATTCTTTTAAAGGCAACAATGCTGTCCACGATCGCCTGTGAACCTTCCCTAAGATGTACCAAGGCCTGTTTGATCTGGGTTCCGAAGAATGTGGAGAGTGGGAATGCCTGTGAGACATATTTAGTTATTTGTCGGTTTTAAGGAATAAGAATTACCTACAATATGATAAATTATTACAGATAATCGAGCAAATGATCGTTAAAGAGTTTGTCACCTCACCTGTGCTGCAGTTAAATTATTTCCACCTGCTATGTGAGCGAGGAACGTTATGATCGCAGATATAACTGGAATAGTGGGTGCCATAGAAACGCTGAGACATTGACAATAAGAACTCTTGACGAGAAGCCGCTGTTCCCTCTTCCGCGTATCTAAACACATTACAAAAACTGTTGTAATTCTGATTTCAGCTATGCATCTTTTAGTATAGTACAGAAAATGAGCTTTCATATCTAACGAAACGGCTGGTTAATTATTCACCTAGAAGATCTTGGCTGAAACGTTTCTCCCAGGCATACATCTTGATCAACTTTATACATTCCAGGATTTCATTCATGAGCCTTATTCTTGTGTCAGAAATCTTCACTGTTTTACTTCGGAAATATCTGATCAGATCAGATATTTTAAACTGCAAATGGTGTTCATGATTAACGCATAAAGTGATTTAGGAGCTAAGATGATAATGTACAGAATAAAAACGGTGCTTCAAAAATACTGATCGTAAACCGACCTGCACAATGTAATATAATAGGAACGCTGCCATTCCAAGAAGCGCCATGGGGCTAAAAAGCCAAAGAATATAGGAGATTGCCCACACTACCATTAACGGACTTCCAATAATCAATGGCCCATATATAATCATTTCACATATTCTCTGGGCGTCATTGGCGAATACATTGATCACCTGTTGAATGAACGTTTTCTTTTTTCAAAGTAATTCGCGTCAATTTTAGATTATTGATCGAATATTTAGCAACAAAGTTTTACCTCCCCGATACTTTTGCTTCCCAAATTATTCACCCGAATGATTTTTCTGTACAGCAAAGTCATACACGCAGATCTGAGTCTTAAACCTGTTCTGTAATTCAGTCCCCATGTCCAGGAAAAGAATATCGAACGTAACATCTCAGCACCGGTCAAAAAACATACCCACTTGATACCCTCCCCCCAAGTTCCATTGCCTGATTCAACGTATTCAAGCAGTCTTTGCATCAATAATGTCTGGAAGTTGAAATTGTGTTAAAGTAGGGAGTAGTGGTTTACTCATTTATCAAACGATTCATTAATGGAAATGAATAACTCACAGGGTTGAGGAAACCGAAAATAATACTGATGGTGAACACGATACCGGAGCCAAAAAGTCGCGTTCTAGAAAATCTCCAAGCTACTCTAAAGAAAGAAGCCTTCTCTGGTCCTCTTCGGGCCAATTCATCGTTCCATAGCAATTCTAGTCTGATAAAATATTATCTAATTGAGTTTTTCTCAAAGTTTCGAAATATTTTTATTAATAAATAAACATGTATATAGATAGTTATCTCAATTCTAAAGATTTTTCGAAAAAATATCGATCTACAATAAATCCCCCTAATATACATCCAAGAAACTGTTACGATTTATGATTATTTAAATAAGCGATAAGACACCTGTCCGTATTGTAGCTACATGTATCATAAGGGGATACAGATGGTAATTCTTCCATCGTTATTCCTTTTGAGTATGCCTTGTAGATGTATTTTGAAATCCATGAGAAACTAATGACGGAAAAAAGTCCCGCGTTATCTACAGGCATTGTTCCATTATCTCTGTAATTTATAAGGTATTCAATTATTTAAGCTAGAGACTAGACTATAAGTATACTGAATTAGAATTGAAAAAAATATAAATCAAATAAAATATAATACTTCCGCAGTCAAGAGATACAATGTTAAATATGATCTTGGACGTTTTTATACAAGTGATAATTTCCTCTCTCTATCTCTCTCTATATACTATAATTTGAAAAGAAATAAATAATGGAGGGAAGATAGTGTCTAATAGTTCAAAAATTCTACAGATGCTATTTCATGAGCAGCAGGCAGCAGCAGCAACAGCAGTTTAGTAATTTATTAAATGTTTCTAGTGATTTTTAGTAATTTCTAGTAATTTTTCGTTATTTTCCTAGTGAAATCACTAAAAAATCACTATATTTCTAGTGATTTTTAGCAATTTGACTAAAAACATCTAGTAAGCTGCTCAAATGGTGATGCTGCTTGCTGCCCACGAAATAGCACCTTAAGGGGAATACTCCAGTCAATAGACCACAAATCATAATGCAAAAATTCTGTAATTAAAAAACGGCAAGTTGAATCAAACAAAGTTTGTTATAAAAAAGATGAGGAATTTGATTATCTACAAAAAAGTCCCGACGTTTTTTATCCTCAAGTCAGCCGTTTTCGAGATATGATATGAAGCGCGTTTTTCACGATGGCGACTGACGCCGGGGGGGGGGGCGCAGATTTTTGAAGTTAAGCTCCTTATCTTTCAATGGAACGATTGCGACAATGAAAAAACTTATCAGAATTTTTGCATCACGACCCTATAAATTCAATCTCTATTGACTGGACTATAGAAATGAAACACGATTTTTGCACTTGGAATTTTCCAAACCTAGTTTCTCAGCGAAAACACATCCGATTATGGCGAAATTGATATCATTGATGGAGAACAAGTGAACGAAGGGCATGACGCTCTTTGATTTCCAAAACGTGAAAATGTTTCGGGTGTTTTCATATTTATCAAGTACAACGTAAGCAACAATGATTATTCGTTACAGAGCACTCTTGATAAAAAATCTGTAAATTTCATTTTCGTCTTTTGGAAATCGAAGAGCGTTACGCCCTTCGTTCGCTTGTTCTTCATCACTGATATCAATTTCGCAATAATCGGATGTGTTTTCGCTGAGAAACTAGGTTTGGAAAATTCCAAGTGCAAAAATCGTGTTTCATTTCCCCTTAATGTGGCGGATGAATATTGTTTTGTTAATATTTTATGATTACTTTCTACTCCGGCGAATCGGTATAAAATTTTTCAGGGAATTGTTGTAACGATCAAATCCTCTTCCTGGTACATATTTCCAAGGACGTTCATCATTTTCTTCCATATTCTCATGCAACCTGTCAGACAGAATGATTTATCGAAAATGATTGCTAGTTTTAAACATCATTAGATATGTATTTCTATTCTTTCTTTGTTTTTGTTATTCTTAAAACGCTTACAATGTTACTTAGGAATACGGATAGTGTGGAGATTTCCTGTAAAACGGATAATACAGACGGGTTTTCAAAAACTAGCGCCTATCAGCTATCGTGTCGATGGCAACGAATCGATTGCATCTCGAAGGTCAAGGATTACATACGGGAATTTCAAAATAAGGATATTCGTATTCATTAGTTACTCGAAAATGAAATACAGGTCGTATATTCGCCGAAACAGCCAATGAAACACTAGAGCGTGTTTCACTTCTATTTTAGCCCGAGTGTGAATGAGGTTGAAGTTATTTAGAGTACGACCTAACAATTTTTTTGGGTCGGGTTCAAGTCCCGAGTTCAATGTTTCTACCGCAAGAGCGCAACCCCAACCTGACTTTGACCCATGTTTAGCTTAATCTAAACGCTCTTTGGCACGTGATGTCTAAGTCAGGGGGTATTCATCCAATCACAATTCAAGTCGAACAGGAGGGGCCAATATACTATTTTGAAGTAAGTTTAAAGTCCATGCCAACATCACGTGAAAATAGACCACGAGGCATTACAATTTTTTCTGCAATTGCAAGCGTATACCTTCTATAAGAGTGTGATTAGCCACTTACCCATTTCCCGTCTCGTTTTTATTCTCAACGATCTTGGAGTTCGGATTGGATTCGATTTTCCCAATTTTGTCCATCTTATCCATTGTTCCGCCCACCACACCGAAATGATAGTCTATAGTCTACCACGGTCTCAATAGAAATGAGTATGTGGTGTTCGAGGCAAATTGATTGGACCTATCGCATCATGCTTTCTGATTCTGAGTTGGATATAGCTCGTTTATCATTGCCAGTACTGCGAGTTATCTTATGTCTCTGTTCCCCCGGTGGGTTTTCATTTCTCTCTCTTTCGTTACTAGCAATAGATGCTACGGAACGACAGCATTTTCTGTCTAATTTCATTCGTGTTCAAACACTTAACACACTTCAGGATAGTATATCATTATTTTCTCATTGGTCCCTTAAGTATTGCTCTAGCTATGATTGGATAAATATTTTCACTAAGGGGTCATGCGATATGGCGATAGATGGTTTGACAGCGCCATCTGCGTTTTGCAAATATCTGAAATCACTCTAACTGGCTCTAACTCATTGTCAGAGACAGGAATACAGGATTTTCGTCTTACGTGTTGTCAGAATGCACTAGTATGCATGTCTGTGGTACACCTGCTGTTGTAAAAATATCCGATACTTGTTATTAGGTTAAAATAAGGGTACTTATAGGGTTTTCATATAAATACTATACGAAAAGTAACAAGCAATCATGGATAAAGATGAAATATTGCGGCACGTATGCAAAGTGATGACAAGGATTTACGTTTATTCATACAAAGGTGTGTGTATGTGTGCGTCTGTGTTTCCGTTTCGTAACCTCTAAGAATTTATTTTTGACATTACGCTATCCGTCAGTATATTATGTTGTATATACATAGTATTTCTGTCTCACCCGTTCAACTTAAATATCCGTAATTTTTATTTTTTTTTCTACTTCGTTCTGTTTTCACATATGCAGATGAGGTTAACGATTCTGACGACGAATGTGCTCTTTCAACAACAGAAGACGGTGTTCCAGTACGAAAATTATTTATTGGTAATTTAGCACAGAGAGTAAGTAGAATCTGTTCATTAATCGAATGACTATGTATCAAATTCATTTGTTATTTTTATTTTTTTGTTATATACTAAGACCGTTATTTTGTTATTTATTTTACAGACTACTGCCAAAGATTTACAAAATCTTTTCTCAATATATGGTAAAGTCGATAGCTGCTATCTTAAAAGAAACAATGGCAAGAGCAATTACGCTTTTGTTACATTCAGTAACGTCAATGATGCTCTGAAGTGAGTTTCTTTTTGATAATTATTATTGAATGAACCGTTCCTTTTCATTAAACTATTACGACTTTCAACTTGTCATCTTTATTCCCATATCAGAGCTAGGCAAGAGGGAAATCGCAAAGAAATTCATTTGCACAATCGTGATTTGAGGGTAATGCCAGCTGACTCTTGGCATCAACCAGATAGTGTGGAAAATCAGAGAAGACTTGCAGCTAGAAAAGACAGAGAGCAAGAAAGTATGGAAAGCAGCGATTGTTTACTTCAGCCTTATATGCCGACTAAGGAATCGTTGGAAGACGACGCTCCGATACATAAATTAAACGACGACTGCTTAATGCACGTCTTCCTTTACCTGCCAATCATTGACAGAGTAAGAATTGAGCGAGGTACCCAACTCCTTATACTTTTTAATATTCCCATAATGAAACGTTCGGAATTCTTCGGTATCTTAAGAGCGTCGATATTCATTGACTTTGAATAAAAACTGCGAAAGATCAAAGCAATCTTATTTATACATCTTAATAAGACTTGTTTTATCTGACCATTTTCCAAGTCTTTATATTCTTTGATTTATCATTATAGTATGCAAGCGTTGGCATGCTGTGAGCCAAGAATCTTGGAGGGCGGTTAAAAGGCTGGACTTGTCATTATCCAATTGGGGACACATTTCGGGCACTAAAGTTCAGAGTATCGATACCCCGACTTTACGCAAAGTATTAATACGCTGTGGTCGTTTTTTGAATCACATTGATCTGTCTCAACTATATCACAGACTACGCCCAAGCACGCTGACAATTGTCGGCAAGTTTTGCCCCAATCTTCAAACGATAGATACTACATGCCTGAATGTTTCATCATCAGGCATTGACACATTAACACAACATTGTGGAGATATTAGAAAACTGAGCCTTGGATCCTGCACCAGTTCTTGCGACAATGATCTGATAAAATTATTCTCAAAAAATAAAAAGCTCAAATACCTAAAGATAACACAAAACAGTCTTGTCACTGGAAAATGTCTGATGCATCTGCCAGCAGATGGAATTGAAGAAATTTCTTTATCTCAATGCAACGCAGTCACATCGTGTAACTTTTCCAACGTGAGATTCAAACCTTGTTTTTATATTATCTGATATATTGAAAGTTAACTATAAATTTGAACTTTATTAACACTTTCTCTGACTTTCAGGCTATCGCAAAGTTTTCAAAACTTAGTTCTCTCTCGCTTAGCAAATGCGTGAGTCTCAACGACAGCGCGATTCAAGCAGTCGCTTGCCGTGCCGACAGTCTAAAGCACCTTGAGCTTAGTGAATTTTTTCCATTATTGACCACAGCTGTGATGTCACATGTGGCTAATCTTGTTAATCTTGAAAGCTTAAAGGTTGCATTGAATCCTGTAGTAACTGATGATTTCCTCATAGTGCTTGCCGCACAGTGTGTCCTACTCAAGCACATTGATATTACCGGTGAGATTTCTCGTCGATTAATTGAAAACTCCTTCACCTTCTTTTAAATTCTCTTTAATACTGAACCTTGTAACATAATTTTTTTTTTATCCTAATGCAGGTTGTCACACTGTATCAAACGAAGGTATTGCTGCTATAGCGTCACTGCCTAGTCTAGATAACTTGGTGATGAGTTATTTAGGCAAAGTGTCTGACGAAGCTCTAGCCCACATGCAACAGCTGAAACAACTTCAGTGTCGAGGTTGTCCCAATCTTACTGACGAAGGCACATCAGCTTTGATCCAACTCTGCCCTCAACTTGAATTACTCGATTTATCAGGTTGCGATCACATCACGAATGCAACATTAGAAGTAGCTGTTAAAGCTACTAGAGTACGAAAGAACAATACGATTCTTAAAGTTATCGTAGGAGGAACGGGCGCAGCTACTGATAAATTGACGGAAATATCACCGTTGTTACAAATAGTAAACGTCGATTTGTCCGATATGCATATGAGGCCGGATTTTGATCACGGTGGTTTCTTTCCCTCCGAGGATGACGACATCGAAGAAGACGACGAAGAATTTTTGTACGAATTATCGGGCGAGAGAGGCGTTGGATGCGACGAGTTTGATGAGCTTGATGATTTTGATGAGTATGATGAATTTCTTGAGGACTGGGATACATGGGATGTAGAATAAGTTAGTTTATAAGTAACTGATTATCGTAAGTTTTCAATCATGTTCTGTTTACGTAAATTACAGAGCTGAAAATATAGGCAGGTGAAGAGACAAAACAGATACAATTAAGAGGAATATTTAATCGCATTTTTTGAAACACTGGAATATTTCAGTCTTTATATGAACCGTCTAGTATCATTCTCAAGGAATCCTTAGGATTTTTATTATTCATTATTAACAATTTACTCTTTTCATTTGGACTGAGAAACAACAATTTACACCGTTATTCTCATGTCAAAGACTTTATTTGATCACAATTCGATAATTGCTATTCCAGACATATGCAAATGCCCAATTCGATCCATAATTTTATTTTACTCAGTATTATATGTAGGTCAGCGATTTTTTGCTGAAACTCCGACAAACCTCATTGGTAATAACATCACAGTTTGTCTATCAAACCTATTATTATTATTTTACTTTTTTTTTTTTTTTTCTTGTATATTTCTGATTGAAATTTATTCTCATTTGTTATGATAAAATAAATTGACGAAAATAAAATAACAATACTACAAAAGGTGTGAATTTATTTTTGAAATCATAAGCCCTACCATTTTTCGTGTTTGTTAATTAGTTTTTTTCTTTCTTCATTTCATTCTGACAAAATATTCATACAGAATCTTCGCGTATTCCAAAAGTTGGAAAACGAATTATCGTATGCGTCGCCTTTGCAAAACCATTTTCAGACTCTATTTTCGCACAAAACGAACAGGTTTTTGGACGTGTGTATTCGGAATTGAATTTGAATTGGCTTTGTGCATTTTGTTTTTGCGATTTCGACGCCTGGGCTCGGATAATAATTGAAATGTGATACTTTTCGTCTAAAAGGAGGTGTGCGAGTGGGGATGGGCCTTAAGGCTGGATTTTCATGGACAGCAAGTTGCTGCAGCAGCAAGTGCTGCTAAATCCAGCCTAAGATTCCCTCCTACGTCATCTTTAGAGTGATGTTAAAAACTTGAAACCGCAATTAAGGAAAAATGATGAGATAAAGAATGAGATTCACAATGTGTAACACTGAATTATCGTTGTTGTTGATATATATATATTTTTTTTTCGTTTTTTTTTTTTTATTATTTGATGCGTACAGTACATTATGAATGTAAATTTAATATAATTTATTTACTTTCGATTGACATCGATAAAAATATACTACATTCTATTCCAACTTTCTATAAACATTTTTACCTCTTTTATTTATTTTTTTTTTTTTCACAAAAAATCCTTCAAATAATAATGTATACATCTTATGACATTTTAGTAATTTTTTGGCTGATATGATATATCTAAAGATAGGTAGACGAAACCGTGTTATTAATGAATTTATGACCATTACTGAACAAACTATGTTCATTTTACATTCACAAATACTAAACGTGTTTTTGTATCCGAAAATTAAATAGCCCAATCATAATATTTAATTGGTAAAATATGATGAGTAAAAGTTGTCAACTATGAGTTGAAGTAAATTGCGGAGAATAGAGAAACCCGTTCATTTGAGGCCCATCCCTAGGCGCTCACCTCATTTTGGTTGACATGTTTCACATTTTGATTATTATCTGAGTCCAGGCGTCGAAAACGCAAAAACAAAATGTAGGGCGCCAATTCAAATTCAATTCCGAACACATACGTAAAAAAAAAAATGTTCATTTTGTGCGAAAATAGAGTCTAAACAAGGTTTTTACGTAATTTGAATCATGGCCGCCGAGAAAATCGACATTCGAATAATGTAAAAACCATTTTTAGACCCTATTTTCGCATGAAACGAACATGTTTTTTGACATATGTGTTCGGAATCGAGTTTAAATTTGCGCTGTGCATTTTGTTTTTGCGATTTCGACGCATGGGCTCGGATAATAATCAAAATGTGAGACATTTCGACCAAAAGGAGGTGGGCGACTAGGAATGGGCCTTAAGGTGCTTCCCTACCCAATTTCACCAGACCTAAAAACATTGGGATAAACGCGTGCAGAACGTTCGCGTTAAAAAAACATGTTTCGGGCCGTACGTGTTCGGAGTCGCACATAGAATTGCGGGACGTATTTCGTTTCATTGATTTCGGTGCCCAGGCAGAGATATTCCGTCTAATAGCACCTTCTGCAAGCGTTTATACCAATGTTTTCAGGTCTGATGGAATTGGATAGGGAAGCACCTTAATGCTAAGATATAGAAAGAGTACATGTTACCACTCCATTTTCGGCGATGGACATATGCTCTTTCTATATTACGCTCTGTAAATCTATGATAACTGTAAAACAAAAAAAAAAAAAGGATTAAATTTCGCCAAAAAATTCGCAAATTGTCATCATATATCATTGTATAATATAGGCTTTCTCCTAATTAACTTATTTTATTATGATTTATGGATATCCTATTGGTATTTTTTGCGTGGTATGGTTCGATGGCAGTAGAATACAGTATGTGATGTCCTTGTTAAGAAATAAACTAATTTTTTCCATTATTATGGACATATTCTTATCAGGAAATCACAAGGTGATCCGGTACAGGCCCGGTTGCGTTGCAGGGACATCAAATAACACGACAGTCAACTACTAGGTATTCGTTTATACTTAATTTTTTATGGAAAGCGTTTTTGTGATCAAATAAAAAAATATTGTTCACATATTTTTTTCAACTCGATACGGAAAGGATGCACTCTCTCAAATCTCAAATCTCAATCGTTTCAATCATTAGGATAGTTATTTTTATTTCTCTTGATTTATGTGTCCTTTCTGTATCTCAGCGTCTCTCTAATTAAAAAAAAAAAAAAAACTTCGCTATTTGTTTAAGACTCTCTGCTTTTGTATGATACTATAATCACTGGCAAGTAATGCACACGACAATTTATCTGGGGTGGTAAACATTTCTTCTGCGGATATAGTTGATGAAAATTTCGACCGTCACAGATTTATACACATGTGTGCGTATATGTAATAATAAACCTATTAATTTTATAATATAATTATCTAAACATGCCGCATATACATTGCACACAATTTATACTCATTAAGCCAAGCAAAGCGAGATGATTTGAAATATATATATATATATATATTTTTAACAAATATAAAGCACATTGCGATCGCGGGAATAATTCAATATTCAAATTAGTTGAATACATGGATCGTTTGAAAACTGTTGCATGCAATTTATACTATCTAAGAGTCAGAGAGTCGTAATATATTTATCGCAAGGGTAGGGCTTTACATTTACATACACTTTGCCCACAATCATGATTCACAAACTGATATTGATGCACGTTAAGTTTGAAAAAGATGTAATTTTTGTGAATATGCGTTGAATTTGTTACGTTTATATTTCAGACTTTTTTTTTTTCTTTACTTTTATAAAATAGAAAGAAAAACTTCTTTTTTTTTTCTTTATCATTGAATAGCGATAAGAGACTTTATAAACAGTCGTTAAAATTCGTTGAATTTTCAATAAATCTCGCTTGGCGCAAAGTAAGGTTTTTAGAGTCTGGACTTGAGTTAACATTGAATAGTTACTATTGATTTTTTTTTTTTATACAATATATAGCTTAATTATTAGGCTATACTATATCACTTGGTGGCAATACTAATTACGCACAACATCATACTCCGGAATGTGCACGTATGTTAAGGAGTGCCAGGACCGACGAATCCGTTGTGCTTGGTTTATAAACTATCTAATACAATACGCAGATTGCATTGTTGTTAATTTATAAATAAAATATAATAACAGATTCAATTTAATGTCTGTTATCAGGCATTAGGCGAATAAAATTTATTCTCACAACGTGGCATGAAAAAATTTATTGGTTGAAAACTCCGGTATGTTTTAAGCCAAACCGGAAGTGGCCGATCCTAGCTATTTAATCATTCTTATATAGGAAGAATTATTCCAACTAAATTTCAACCAATATTGAAAGAAAATAACTTGCTATTTCTTTCAAATTTAATAATTACTGGCCTAGTAACAGATACGATGAAATTCTGTACCAAAAAGCCATTTAGCTCTTATTACATTACAGAAATTTTTCATTTCTATTTCTATACTTCTATATTTCTATTTCTATTTCAACAATTTATTTTTAAACAGTAATCATATATTATGGCAACGTATCAAAGTTGATACATGCAGCATACTCTTTTATGCTTATAGAAATAAAAATTTTCTATCCGAGTAAGAATACTATTAGTAATTTAAGCAGTATTGTCTCAAATTACAGGTTCCTTCACCCCGTGACTTTGACTTTCCAGTACAGACCTATACACATTTATAGTTTATCTCTGCCTATACGTTATCTGTTTAATTCGATTCCCATTTCCGTTTACTTACTTTCAAATACATAGAATATACATTTCACTTTGCGAGTGTACAACGTCACTAGTAAACTATCCTATAACTTTTTATCTTACATACTTTTTTAATGAAACTAAATAAACTCAATAATTAGACATTTAAAATAATTAAAAAATTTAAGCACAGTGGCATAATGTTACCTCCACATCATTATCAAACTTTATTTCGGAATTATTTTAAACTATATTTCTCAATGTTCGTTCTTTTTCAATCTAATATCATAGTTTATAATTCATCAACACAATTTTGAGATCTAGACAGTAATTAGGCATTTATAACTCTCCACAATTTTTCTTATTTATTTATTATTAGCAACTTTTACTAAAAGCCTGCTTCCGAAAGTTCAAAAAAGCATACAGTTCATCATCACTAACATTTTTACGTCTCATCATAGCGGCAATCTTAATCTTCACAGAGTTAAAAGTGAACCAATATTATGAATGGCTGGAATTATTACAATTGGCGTAAAGCAGTCAATGTAATGCACTATCTGAGAAGGAGCTCAATCAGTCAAGTCTAAACGTTAGGCCAACACGTAAACCATTTGACTCGACTTGATTGATTGAGCTCCTTCTCAAATTATTACCCAGTTCGAATGATATCTTCATGATGAGTAATGCACTATCGTTGCGCTAATATTGAAACATTACTGTCTACTCTCAAAACTGCAGTATATCGAGATGATCGTACTACGGAGATAAATTTCAAATGAGAAATTGCCACTGCAAATAATTGACTAAAATAAAAGGAACTCAGAACTACTTAAGAGTACTGAACGTGGATGTATGTGGTCAAGTATGTAAGAGTGACATTTATTCAGGACTGTACGTTCGCTAGGCGCGTTGGAGTAGTTGGTTGAAGATCCATAGTGCGGCATACCCATCCAGCGATATCCACATTCTCTAATTCTGCCTTTCTTATCCACTCATGGTTCTATAATTCGTAATTCATCGATATTAACATGCTGATTCAATCTGTTCATCAAAATATGAAAGACTTTCAGTCAAAAATCAGTTTAAGCATACCATCAAAGTTTTCAAATCTGCCCTTTCGGCGGGATTCTTTTTCAGACAACGATCAACAAAATCTGTGAATGAATTGGTGAAAATACCAGCTGGAAGTTTTGGGGGTGGTTCATTCACTATGTAGTCCAATAATTCAAAAATGGCCATAGGTCTCGGGCTACTTGCATCTATAATTCCAAGAGACGTGATATTGTAAACATTTTTTCCATTCGTTATTTTATAAACTTTCATCGGAGCAAATGCAATGTGTCCTGAATTTCACGGATATACTTACTATGTGCTGGCGACTGTGATGTCGGGGTGGATATATTATTGGCAGGAGTATTGTCGGCAGGAGATTGACTTTGTTGATGGCCAAATATCGAAGCCAAAGTTCTTGCGTCGGGAGATGGAATCGGATACATTCCAATAGCCATTTCAACTAAGGATAATCCCAGCGACCAAATATCGCTCTGTACCGAATAGTGTGTACCCTGAAGTCTTTCTGGCTGAAGTAACATGATTCATAAAAAATAAAGTGTGAATGAAATCTTGTTGCAAAAATTTCATTTACACAGAAATAGTTCAATTCATAATTTGTGATGAATAGCTTGAACATGTTTTAATACTTACAGACATGTAACTCCTCGTACCGACGAACGAATTAGCCATCGAATCGATTAGCTGACCAGATACACCAAAATCACAAATTTTTATTTCGCCAGCACTGTTGACTAGAATGTTGCTTGGCTTGACGTCACGATGCATAATGGCGTGTTTATCTCTTAGGTAGCTCAATCCCTTAAGCACCTAAAGAAAGTGGAAGATAATTATCATCCTGCAGGTGTTACGAGCTTCATCGTGGAAATTGGTATTCATTATTTTCTCTGAGAAATAAATGTTCCTGATGAAACTGGCACACACCCCTTGGGTGAAATATTTGATCTGAGCATGATCAGAGGTTGCTATGAAAGAAAAATCGCTAGTGAAATCCAGTTTGTGAAAATAAAGAGTTGGCTTTGGCATATAAGCTCGTTAACCAATTATCGGTAAACCTTAGTACTTACTTAGTAATAATTAATGATTAGTAAAAATGGCTCGACGTGGGACTACATTTTCAATAACAAATTTAACAAGCGCGACTACAAAGTCTGGCATGTATATACAAAGAAAGAAGTTAACCGAAGATGAAATTGAGAATTTGCACCATGAGTTAGAAACCGTTGATCACATGATAGAACTGGAAAGACTATGCGAAAAATACAGTACAGATGCTAAAACTGGTTTGACTAACGAGAAGGCTGAAGATTTATTCAAAAGAGATGGCCCAAATGCGATATCGCCACCCAAGGTGACGCCTGAATATGTTAAATTTTTTAAATGCATGTGCGGCGGTTTTGCTTCCCTATTATGGGCGTGTGCAGTACTGTGTTTCATATTATATGCAATTGATACTGAGGATGAAGGTATACAGTGGTTCGGAGTAATTATCATCTCAATTTGCATAATCTCAGGCCTATTTGCTTACTATCAAGAGAGTAAGAACTCAAAGGTGATGGATTCGTTCGCTGAGATGGTGCCCACCTATGCACTAGTTATTAGAGAAGGTATGAAGCTGCAGATACCTACGGAAGAGGTGGTCATAGGTGATTTAGTGGAAATAAGACTTGGGGATAAAGTTCCTGCTGATATCAGAATCATAAACTGTGTAGGATTTAGAGTAGAGAACTCTAGTATCACCGGTGAAAACGAACCGCAGTCACGCTCCAACAAACCGACAGATCCAAACCCTTTGGAATCACAAAATGTAGCATTTTTTTCATCCTTTGCTGTAGCAGGGGAAGCAACAGGCATTGTCATTGCTACTGGGGATCGTACGATGATCGGGCGGTTGGCAGGTCTCACTACAAACCTGAAGAAGGTAGAACCGCCCATAGCCAAGGAAATCAGACATTTTGTGCACATAATTACTTTCGTTGCCATCATTTTTGGCTTTTTGTTTTTTATACTCGCACTTCTCTTGGGCTACAACCTGGTAAAGTCTTTTACATATCTACTCGGCATTGTTATTGCCAATGTACCAGAAGTATTACTGGTTACAGTAACGACGAGTTTGACTCTGACGGCAAAAAAGATGGCGAGTAAAAATTGTTTAGTCAAAAATTTAGAAGCAGTTGAAACCCTTGGATCAACGTCCACTATTTGCTCGGATAAGACGGGTACTTTGACACAGAATAAGATGACCGTATCCCATTTGTGGTTCGCTAACGAGAAGCATCAGATTATTGCTAATCCGAATCTCGGAGCAGAGAGAGATCTTTTGCTAGAGAAAACGGCATTCAATATTCTTGTGAAAAGTGCGACCCTCTGTTTACGCGCAGAGTTCAAAATGAGATTGGCACCAGATACTATCGTCGTTCCTATTGACGAATGGGGTGTTATAGGCGACGCATCAGAGACCGGTATAATAAAATTTTGCGAGCATATTCATCCAACGACAAAATTTCGTAACCAGTATCCAAAAGTAGCAGAAATACCGTTCAATTCTACTACCAAATTTCAAATGTCTATACACAGAGAAGAGAAGAATGGATACATTATGATTTTAAAAGGGGCTCCAGAGGTGATAATAGATTCATGCAGTACAATACTAGAGATGGGTGGAGGCTCTGGGGAATTAACGGGCCCCGTTAAAGCGACTGTGAGAAAAGCATGCGCTGATTTAGGATATTTGGGCGAACGAGTTTTGGCATACTGCGATTTGCATCTACCACAGAGCAAGTATGGTTCTGATTATGCGTTTAATACGACTGATCCAAAGCAGCAGAACTATCCATCTGGTGGATACAGATTCCTCGGACTAATAAGCATGATCGACCCTCCTAGGCCAACGGTTCCAGATGCTGTAAGAAAGTGCCGAAGTGCTGGTATCAAGGTCATCATGGTCACAGGTGACCATCCAGTAACGGCAATGGCTATCGCTAAGAAAGTTGGAATCATCGGAGAAGGTCATGAAACAAAATACGAAGCAGCTATGGTCCGCAATATATCTATATCACAGTTTGAAGGTACGGATAGTGTGGCGATTGTAGTAACAGGCAATGAACTGAGAAACATGGAAATGCATCAGTTGGATGAACTCATAAGAGAATACGAAGAGATTGTGTTTGCCCGCACATCTCCACAGCAAAAATTACTTATAGTAGAGAGCTGTCAGCGTTTGGGTGAGATTGTCGCTGTGACGGGAGATGGCGTTAATGATTCACCGGCTCTAAGGAAAGCGGACATTGGCGTGGCTATGGGCATCGCTGGATCAGACGTAGCCAAAAATGCTGCTGACATGATATTAATGGATGATAATTTTGCTTCGATTGTAACTGGGATCGAAGAAGGAAGATTAATATTTGACAATTTGAAAAAGTCTATAGCTTATACCCTGACATCAAGTGTTCCGGAAATGCTTCCCCTTTTAATCACAATAGCATTTGGTATACCGTTAGCATTTGTTATAGAAATGGTACTTTGCATCGACATCGGAACTGACTTATTACCGGCTATTGCACTGGCATATGAGAAAGCCGAATCTGATATAATGCGCCGAGCACCCAGAAATCCTCAATATGATAAGCTAGTGAATAAGCGTTTGATTTCTATGACTTATGGCCAAATCGGAATGATACAATCGCTGGCAGGGTTCTACACCTATTTTACTATACTTGGATTCCACGGGTTTTATCCCCAAGATTTGATTGGTTTACGAGCACAATGGGAATCTAAAGCGGTAAATAACTTGACCGATTCATTAGGTCAAGAATGGAATTACGAGAACAGAATGGCCCTACTGCGGACAGCAAGGACTGGATATTTTATTTCTATAGTAATGACCCAGATGGTAGATTTAATTATTTGCAAGACACGGAGGAACTCTATCTTTCAACAAGGTATGGGCAATTGGTTTCTGAACTTCTCATTCCTTTTTGAAATAGCCTTGACGGCAATACTCCTCTATGTACCCGGAACGGAAATCATATTTCAAACAGTAGCGTTGGATCCATTCTGGTACTGGCCCTGTTTACCTTTTGCCTTTTTACTCTGGGTATACGATGAACTCCGAAGACTGTGTATTCGTATTTTCCCAGGAGGTTTTATTGAAAGAGAAACATACTACTAGAAGGCATTTAAACTTGAATTAGTTAAGAGTTGTATTCTTATATCGAACTGAATCCAAGTTTCGAAATTATGCAAAACTGTGAATACCAGAGTGCTGAATATCAATAAAATGAGCTAAGTCGATTTTTTACAGTCTTGAATGGATTGATTTTTCTCATCATGTAAACAGGATTGCCTTAGAAATGTAATTGCATTGAATTTGTTATACAGGAATAAAAACAGTTCAATTTTTGTAGACGATTTTTGTATATCTGCTGAAAATTGAACACACATAAATCCGCACAATAATGTAGAACAACAAAAATATTGCTTACCGCAGCTGTGATGGTACCCAATATCGATTCCGGTATTCTACCAGCTTTTTTTAAAATAAGATCCAACGATCCACCGTCCATGTATTCCATGCATATACTAATTTCGCCATCACTGAGAAAGAGATAAGTGATTAATAATCTTGTTGTTTCATTCAAATTGACAATATTTTAGAATATGTACCTGTAAAATGCACCATAGAAGCCTACAATGTGTGCAAAATTGCATTCGTGGAGAACTTTCAGTTCTCTTATTATTTGTTTCTTTATAGCTGGTTTCACTTCAAGGTGAATCAACTGAAATTGAAGTATTCTTAGTAAGATGCGACGTGTTTTATCCAATTATTTTTACATCGTAATTATAATCAGTTTCGATACCTTTCTAGCCATGATAAGCCCATATTTTTTGTGTCTAACTTTCATGACAACGCCTCCATTCCCAGCACCCAATTCTCCAAGTTTTTCAAAATCCTCGTCACACAATTCACCGACCTTTTCTTTCTGACCGAGAAAACTTTCAAGTCTCTTACGTTGTTCTTCATCCATTTCCAATTCCTCCAATCTCTCTTGGAGTGCATCAATACTCATCTTTCCCATTACACCACTGTAACATTTTATTTCAATGTTGTAACTAGCTTGATAATATTTCCAAACTTTTGCCTAACAATGATGATATTTTCAGTCGGACAAGCTTAAACCGGTAACAATATTTCAACATGCACTGAGAAAAATAGACGCTATTGTTGTTTAAAAATAAAATTCACTTTAAATGAGCTCATGCCTCTCTTTCTCTCACTCTTTTTCTCTCTCTCTCTCTCTCTCTCTTACCACACACTATTTTTATCTGCGTAACTTAATGTACGTGACAGAGTTTGACCCTTAGGATTTAGATCTTATCAAAGGAAACTTACTCGGGTATTGGTACCGGGGGTTCGGTGTAAACAGGTAAAGGTGGAACCGGCGGTGAAGGTGAGACTGCAGCTACAGGCTCAATAGAACCGGCAGGCAGAGTGAGGTTTAATTTGTTTTTTGACATTTGTGACGGTTTGTTTAAAAACTATTGAAAAGAAAATCTGTTTTCGGATGTAACAAAATTTCGAATGGTATTATAGCTAGGCCCTAAGTTCGGTGATTTTGGTAACGTTTTTTTTTTTCTATTTCAACTCCGATTCATTAATCACAAAACTATTCGCTATTATTTGACGATATTTTATTATCACCGTATCAGTAGCCGCAGATTATCATCATTTAGAAAATAAAAACCTGCTAGTTATCAAACAGCTATACTAGGTATAGTATATTTAACGATGTGACAAGGATAAGCTGTCAAACGTCCCGATCTGTCAAGTAATTTTATTTCTATTTCGCACTGCACTTAAGTACGGATAAATGTTCTTAATCGCAATACAAGAGTAAATAACGTATAAGAGTTATGACGCTTATCTACAAACTTTTTGCGATAGTTTGATCATGGAATTTGTTTAAAATGTATGAGTAACTAAAAACAAGGTTATATAGATCCTTTTCACGGTACAAATCAGTTATTTGATACAGTTCCCGCGACGTAAGTTAGCCGCGTACCGGGCGGCGGGGTTTGTTTTGTCAAGTAAAGAACCTTGGCGAGGGCAAGTATAGAAATGAAAAACAGCGCCATCCTCAACAGGAAGATGACTATTGGTACTAGGGAGTTTAGGGAGCGAAACTCGTGACGTCTTTTCCTGTAATATCGCTCCGCGAAGAGGTACAGGCTAAGCTTTGTTACTTTACGAATCTATAAGCATCTGTAATATAATATAGAATTTTGATTATTGAATTAAACAATCTTGTACTAAATACCATAGCGCAGATTTACAGTGTCATAGTTTTGTGCTTTTCTAATCAAAGTCGAAATTATACTACATAAAAGATACGTGCCAGGCTTCATGGCGCCGCCTGATGTTTTACATACCTAAAAATAATATAACTATTCTTTAATTTCATTACAGAGCAAAATGGGTCGGTACTCTCGTGAGCCTGATAATGCAACCAAGTCGTGCAAAGCCCGCGGCTCAAACCTCCGGGTCCATTTCAAGGTAAGAATTATAAAATTATTCAAATCCTACGAGTTAACCTATAAATTCATATTATTTATCAGCTCGTACTCTTCATACCAGCTTGAATTACACTTTTGATAACAAACACGCGTTCTTATTACGGTCGATAATCGCTAATATCAATTCTGTCTGCACATTTATGTCTCCAATTTAAAACAAATGAAAACAAAAAAGTTTCTAAAGTCAAGTTTTAACATTGCCATGTTATTTGATTGTTATTTATCAATTTTTACACAACTTAAGCCCTGGGATAAGCATTTACTCTCTTTCTTTTAGAACACTCATGAAACAGCTCGTGCTATAAAGGGAATGGCTTTGCGCCGTGCCCAGAGGTATCTAAAGAGTGTTATTGAGCACAAGGAGTGTGTACCATTCCGTAGATTCAACGGAGGTGTTGGAAGGTGTGCGCAGGCCAAGCAATTCGGCACTACCCAAGGTTATTATTCTATTAAAATACAAAATCTACTGATAGAAGATATTTTTGAAAATATAATACTAACTGCTCGTTTTCTTAAATTAGGTCGTTGGCCAAAGAAGTCAGCAGAATTTCTGTTGCAACTTTTGAAAAATGCTGAAAGCAACGCTGACTACAAGGGGGTTGATGTAGATCGTCTTGTCGTTGACCACATCCAGGTAAACCGTGCTCCATGCCTGCGCAGGAGAACATACAGAGCCCACGGTCGTATTAATCGTGAGTATTCGTTTTTATATTTTAAATTGAAATTGATGTTTGTTTATTTAAGGTATGTCTGGTTTCAGTCTTTTCTTAGAAAGATATTTGAGACTATTTGATGTTATAAATCCGGATGAATTCCTATAGCACAACATCTCAAAGTGTTTTCGTTTTTCATTTGTTTTTCTTAGCTTATATGAGCTCGCCTTGTCATATTGAGGTAGTGCTAACAGAGAAGGAAGACGTTGTTGCAAAAGCTACTGAGGAGGAACCTTCCAAGAAGAAGCTGAGCAAGAAGAAGCTTGCTCGTCAGAAAGAGAAGATGATGAGAGAATAAGTAAAATAGCATTATCGACATTACAATACGAGATCAAATGTACGGAAACATCAGCACAATAAAAGCTTACTTTGCTCTCAATTTCATACACTTTTATCACCTACATATTCCCACTCCAAATATAAATACTTCAGATTTTATCCTTGAAAAAACGCAGCTTTCGACTTTTAACATTGTCGTTACGAAAAATAAAAAAAACCTTAAATATTCGGTCGAAAAAAATGTCAAAAAATTTGAAATCTCGTGAATTTCTTCGTATATATTTTTATATAATTATATTAATACATTTTATAAGAATTTCAAAGTTTTAACAAAATAGAAATAGTCATAAATTCTTTTTTTTGGAGTATTTTCACGATCCTTCAGTAAACACAGGAAATTATGTATCAAAAAGACATTCTTCCCGTTGCAGAAAGACAAGTCATTTCTTTCAGGAACTTTTAGCGCTTTATGGGCTCTTTGAGCTTCACCTCTTGACCCAAGCTATCTGGGCTCATCATTGATGATCATATAATCAAATTCTTTTGGTGATTCATGTTCCTTTGCTACTTTACTAGTATAATCTAGCATCGATGTTTCTGAATCCACTACAGATTTGGCACGATAATATATCGGTAAAGCCGTTCTCTTTAATTTCTCTTTAATTTACAACAACAAAAAAAGAATATATAAATTTCTAAATCTGTATCACTCGATCAAAAGAATAAAAAGGAACTTTTACCAAATATAAACTAGTACCTAACGAAATGACATTTCGGCTATCTGACGTCACACACGCACGTGTTCATTCATAACGAAATGGGTTTTGGGGCCGAGAGAGAGTTACGATTGGCGTAGAACAGAATGAGAAGAAGGGACGATAGCCGGCTGTGATTGGGCGCAGAATGAATGCGGCGATGTTCAAGTTAAAAACAATCTAGAGTGATTGTTTACTTTTTCTTCGTCATGTTGACAGCGTGAAATAATTTAATTTAATTATATCACGAATTTTTGTTTTGTCGGAGCTGAGATACGCTTCGCGAGATATTTGGCGCATGAATGATGGCAGATGAGACTAACGTCTTGTTTATAAGAAGCAACACTAACGCGGTATGATAGAGACACTATTTTTTTTCGAGGTTAAGAACGGCGATGATATCGTACGTTGTGAGGTTATGTCCTCTCAAAAAATCGGCAATATCCTTTATAACTAATTACAGAAATCTAATAATACCGTTGCTGATGATATCTGGGATGACACAGCTCTCATCAAGGCTTATGACAAAGCAGTCAATCTCGCTAAAGACGAAGTAGCAAAGCGTATGGGTGTCGAAGCGCAAACAACTTCGCACGTTAAACACAACAAATCACTAAATCAAAAGCAAAATCGAATCACAACTAAGCCTTACAAGGTAAAACCATTTCACAAAACATTCTCAACCGATTCTGTAACAATGAAGACTTGAATACGCTGCCATTTCACACCTTTTGACAAAAATAATGTTCAATCTGTGCCAAACTTCATTTCCCAGATTTGAATCTTGGCGTAGTTTAGTGTTCAAATATTTTCTTTTAGAAATGGGTAGTGGGGTCACCATGCCGAGCTGTCTGGTCAGAAGACGGCGAAGTTTACGAAGCAGTAATACAGAAAATCTATGAAAATAGTGGATACTGTATTGTCAAGTTTGTGGGTAATGTGTTCCCCAGTTAATCACGATCGCTGTTCCCAAATCTGGGTTCAAAATACCGGGAGATGTATACTCATTGAATATTATCACCACTAGGATATGAAAACTTGGATAAAGTTGAGATTAGTTCACTTGCCGAATCCGAAGGACTTGAGAGCCAGATAGCTCAGACTAAGGAGGCAAACACAGATAAAACTAGCAGCCTTCCTGTCGATTTTGGAGGATTTGCTCCCACCAATAACCATCAATTAGGATATACCGCGGGCGAGGATAAGATGGAGTGCGATAATGATGATCAAAAGTTACCAAAGTCGAGCTTTGGGGCTGGAACATCCTTCGGTTGGCCGTCTGGCATGATACCACCTGCGCCACCTTTACCTCCACAATTGATGACTAGGTAATTTTGATCAGATGTTTTTTTTTTGGCATTGGATATCAACAGGTACCATCATTCTCTTCCGATTGTTATTTAGGCTCCCCGAAAACGACGCTGATGCACTTTCTAGTATGCTGATGTCTTGGTACATCAGTGGATTCCATACTGGTAAATTTGCTCATTTAGATCTTGGGACTTATAATTATATTACTGGTTTTATTTAATTGAAAATTCATTTACTCTTCAGGATATTATCACGGGATAAAGCAAGCCAAGGAAAATCAAGAGAAACGAAAAAAATGATGACCAAGAAAAATTTGGGATATAAATATAATTTTTATATAAATTTGAATGATTGATTTTTGTAAAAAAAAATTCTCTATTTATATGAAATTCATAATAAATGTAGATAAGCGAAATTTAAAACTCTCTTTTCTTCTTCCTTCGATTTTCACCCTACTGTGTTCCGATGTTTTTATCTCTATCTGAAGCAGAGTACTAGTGAGTTACGTTATGAAATTATACATATAATCACAATATTGATTATCAAATAAAAATTCCGAATAGATTTCTATGGAATCTATTTTTAAGAGCATAAGTACAATTCATCGGGTCGAGTACCTATCTCGATTTTTATCACGATATCGACATCGTAGGGAACGAAAAGATACCTATATGTTTCCGAAATTGTCTGCACTTAATAATTTCTGAATGATCAGATTTTATTGCCCAATAATACTAAATATAAATATATTCATAATTTCGAATCGTCGAAGCTTTGATATTTTATTCATAGTCGTTGTACAAGGTGGATCTTAGGGTGTTCCTTAATCCAGTAATTCCCGAATTTCAATACTCCCACGGGCCAGAACGTCTCCAAATACATACAAAAAAAAAAAAAAAGAAAACGTAGTCAAAACCCTACGTTCCTATCTCGATTCTAAGTACTGTCCTAAAGTCCTACCCCATGGAAGAATTGAAATTCGAAAATGATCAAATTAAGGATCATCCTAGTGGATCTAGTCAAACTTCGAAGTATATGATTCGTGAGCGATCAAAAAGCGATTCTCATTGTCCGTTTTCTCGGTATGTTTTGCATCGTTTACATACGAACATTTTTTTATCAGAGCATTTCAAGTTTAGCTTCTGAATGATATAAAGTTGTCAATTGCTCCCTTCATGGATATTATAATATGCCAGTTCTCGGATACTTTGAAACCAAATCTTCGAATATATAAAAAAAAAAAAAAAAAAACCAAAGAAGCATCGAGGGTCGTAAGATTTCTAAACCAGTAATAAATTCGTTAGGATGCACCAAACTTCTCCTTCCACTGTTTGTACATATCGGCTACGTGTTTGGCAGTGGGTTTGATCCTATCTAGAGCGTCTTGTAGGTAATTTAATTTGCTGATAGCCCCGTGATTAATCTTGCCAACTTCTTCTCGTACGATTTTATTCTCCTCAAGCATTTGCCAGATTGGACGCAACTGCATCATCCATGCTTCCTTGCAAATCAATTTTAAATCTGCGCACGAGTATCCTTCAGTTTTTTCTACTAGTTCAAAGAATTCTTTTTCTTGTAGGAGATCGGCGTGTACATAAGATCGCAGGTATTCAAAACGGCTTTTCGGATCAGGTAGATCGACCAAAATCCGCTTTTCAAGCCTACGAAGAAGGGCAACGTCCAGTTCCCTGTGTAAATAAAAATAGGGCATTCGATATAGATACTAGCTATTTCTGCAAATCCTGATTTCGGCTTACCACGGTAAATTTGAAGCAGCAAGAAGCAGAATTTGGTTTTCTGATGAAACTAGGCCGTCCATTCTGGCTAGCAATTCTGCTCTGAAACGTCTGGCCGGTTCTGTACTCGAAGACGTTAAGTCCCCATGACCTCCAGCAGCCCAGTCAGCTTCATCAACAAATATAACCGCAGGTGAATGATGGTGCGCAAGTTCGAAGAGGACCTGTACCGTTGAAATTTGAAAGAAAAAAAAAAAAAAATTGTTTAAACCTCATCCAATTGAAAGAATGTGTCTTTACTCACCCGGACTAGCTTTTCCGAGTCTCCTCTCCACTTGCTGACGATCGAGCTTGAAGAAATGTTGAAAAACGTGGTCTTGCATTCAGTTGCTACAGCTTTGGCCAGCATAGTCTTACCTAGGATATTGAAATAGAAAATAGAAAAAAATATTTCAATGTATTTTAATTGACATAAGCATAAACGATGATTTAACATTAATATTATATAGGGATGACCCGAAAATTCACTCAGATTTACTTTACGCCTACGGAGAAGCGTTTCGGTGAATGATGATCGAAGGTTAAAGGACGAGGGTATATTGGTTGCGATGATTAAAGGGAAGTTATTTCCTAGCCAGCGAGCCTGTACGAACTGGAAATTGGATTTTGAATTTTTGCGTGGTGATTTTCAGGACCTCCCTCGACACGTGATGACGATAATTTTAAAAGGGCGCTACCCGTTCCCGGTGGACCGTACAAAAGTATTCCTTGCCAAGGTGCTAATTTCCCTCCAAAAAGTTCAGGATACTTCATCGGGTATACCGTAGCTTCTTTCAACAGACTTTTGCACTCTTTCAAGCCCTCGATGTCGTCCCAATGAACGTTCAAATCCGTCATTACAATTTCCTGTAAAAAATGTATAGATTTATAACTCTGGTTTATCCGCAGGTTTTATCCCTTAAAATCATAACTCTTCGCCTCGATTCCTAGATTCACCTTAGATATCATTTCTGCCATTTCCCTCCATTCTGTTCCGGGTTGATACAAGTCTCCGATAGGTTTCAAAATCCTCTCATTAGAAAATAATGCCTCTTCGTTAGCTAATGTTACGTGAACATTTTCCGCTTTTCCAGAACATTGAAATACTGGTGTGACTGTCATACCAAAGTTCGGTTCAACTGTTGGTTGTAAGTTGTTCACTTTTGGTACCAATTTAGTTTTAGCTGTTTCTGTTAGCTGCACATCTGATCTCCGTAAGTTCTTATTAGTTTTCTCTTTTTTGACCCTGCAGCGTGAACGTTTTCCGGCTTTAAGGATCAATGATAATAATTGTGCAGACATTTCAGAATATTATGTTAACCGACTGGAACTGAATATACGTAACGAAGCGGCTTTCATTGTGTAGATATTAATGAATAATTTGATTAAATTTTATCGTCTGTATGACATCGGTTACCATATGGTTAATTGCATTAGTTGGATCTTCTGATCTCTAATAAGCTGGTAAATTGTCAGATCATAATAGTTAGCGCGAGTTAAATAGCTAAAAGAGAATCTATAGTTCCCATGATATAAACCCGTAGTAAATAATCATCTTCTCTTGACCTGAATAGACTAACGTAGTGTATAAAATGTTATAAAAATATCGCAAATTTTTTTTTTTTCACTCGTTCAATAATACACGTAACGTGCCTGCAACTGCAAGAGTACATTACTTATAGCTATAACGTCGCACGCAACTGAGGTATTCATTATAAAATACCCTGGATTTTACTCAACTGGGGCATAATTATAACTAAAATTAATTCTAAACACGACAGCACACGAGTTGGGACATATATAGTTATTACTTAATTTAAATCCAACTAGAATGAGTGTATAGAAATGCAGGTTTTACGTACAGTAAAGGGTTTCTCATTAACGGTTCTAAAAATGCTTATACACCCACTCAACCAAGACGAATTGAGTATGTGGAAAACGGTATTAACACGAATTAAATGGAATTAATAAGACCTGTACGTGTGTCAATTCTTTGTATAATTAAAAAAAAAAAATTGTGCCAATTCATGGTAATTATTCCGTTCTTCACAGACTAAATATACTAAATACGAAACTATTATAGCTTTGTCTTCAATGAAGTAATAATTGTTACCTATTATACGTTTCACACGCTTTATAATATTCTAACAATAAAAAGAAGAAGAAAAAAAAAAACAACCCACACCGTATGTAGTACATGGCAGATCGATAGAACATACGCTATCACAGGTACACGCACTAAGTAAAAGATCGATATCCAGGTGTATCCAGGATCCTATTGATCTTAATTAAAGTTGTCGTAGTTTAATTGAGGTGAAAAATGAACGGTAGGTACTTTATGAAAAATTCTCGTCACATAACTCGACTTTTAGCTGCAAAAGGCTAATAGTGAAAAAAATCCTGAATGCACAACCGTAGAAATGGGCTTTATAACTCATAATCTAATTTATGAATGGCATATTTTTAACTCACGGATTTTGAACGACGTTGCTGTAACTCGTAGTTTCTATTTTTTTACAAATTTTTGGATATTTATTATACTTTGCATAGTAGTAGTCAGAAAATTCAACGAGTACGGTGTCCAGATCAATGTTGTCGCAGACTTGATAGTCCCCCGAGAGTTGAGCCTCTCTTGCCAACGATTCAGCCGTATCTGTGCATCTGTATTTAAAAATATATACATCAATCTCGCCGATCGTTTCATTTACAATATGCAGTTTAATTCGGAATTATACCATTACGTTTATATCAACGGAACTATGGCTTGAATTACTAATCACATTTTCATACATATCGCCTAATGTATACCTAATTCATGATTTATGTATAATATTGTATCAATCGGCTTGGATATTGATGAAATTTATTAAATGAACCTTTCCCTAATTGAATTGTGCGAGTGCTAAATGGCCAGCAACGCGATTAAAAAACCCTATAATTTCTAGCTGCAATTTATTTATCGTACTGTAGAAAAAGTATACATCTATATATACCGAACCAATTAACTCGGGTGGAGTTTTTTTTTTTTTTTTTTTTTTTTAATCAACCTTTCCGCAATTTAAATTGCACGAGCGCGAGACGCCCGGCAACACGATTAAAGGACCTGGCTCGAACGATTTTATTTTCAGCATATAGAATAGTGTAGCGATAATGCAACGCAATTCTTTATAAATAGAATAGTAAAGCTATATACGGGATTGACGTTCAGCATATGAGATTATCTATGAAACTTTTACTACATATAATCATATTATAGATTACAACTGCTTTGATACTGATTTTATGATATTCGGGTAAGCCTACCCTTGTTCGCGCAAAAATTCCGCGATCAAATACATCAGACCTCTTCGTCTTTCCTGAGCGCGTTTTTCTTCCTGAAAAACAAGAATTAATTAAGACAATTTTTCGATATATGTCTTATTCATAGATCGATATATAATAGAACAGAAAATTTGTAAGAGATGTCATTGGCACAAAGCGGACAAATTTTCTGCAAGAAGTTTTGACAAAAATTAAAAATTTCTTAGCAATTCTTAGAGATTACAAAGATCAGCATATTCAGGAATTACCAATTCATTATGCAACGGGCTGTTTGACTATAACATTTTACCTAAATGGACTAAAGTGGAACGAGAACATCTTCTTCAAATCTGATCAAAAATAAATGAGTAAATAAAACTGGTTGTAAAGTATCTTCTGAAAGTTTGCAAAATAATGCTATACTAGAATGCTTAAATTCCTCCTAATGGT
The DNA here is from genome assembly GCA_914767705.2 of Tenthredo notha. Classification (NCBI taxonomy): domain Eukaryota; kingdom Metazoa; phylum Arthropoda; class Insecta; order Hymenoptera; family Tenthredinidae; genus Tenthredo; species Tenthredo notha. The sequence continues at coordinate 7,556,070 of OU611908.1, forward strand.
TCTTGGGTTTCACAAATTCTACCTTTTACAAGGATGTCTGTTCAGGCTTCAAGAATTGATGAAGCTTTGCCATAAGCTTTAGGAATAAGTTAGACAAACTCGATTTACGAATAAAGAAATTGTTTCGGACGATTTCAGATTGTATATTATTAGCATACCTTTTCTCTAGCAACGTGAGCTATTTTGCTGGTTGAATAAGACGACAAATAGTCTGCCATTGGGTAAGGTCTGGTCTACTCCGTGTCTAGTTTTTTATGCTAAGTTAAAAAATAAAATTTGTAAACTGCCTATGATTTGACTAGGACGACGGACGGGTAAAGAAAACAAAATTGTTTTCATGAAATAAGCTTGTTTTGCGTTACCACAGCGACAGCGGAATTACCCCTATATTGAACATCGCGTTTCGATCGCTTGGCTTGCATCTGTTTTCATTATTCCAACCACGTTTGGGGTAAGTATATACAGCTAACGATTACGTCTAATTGTGGTCAAATTAACTGTCCATTCAAGACAGTACTGCGTTATGTAATTATCGCATCTGTTCTAAACTCTGTGCAGCATTCGAATAATCCCAACCGATTTTATACAGTACAAAAATATCATAAATACTTATCGGTGAAATTAATTGATAAAAATGATATTGAGATATTTATTACTTTCATTTTTTAACTGGTATACGTATATAAGCTATACGTACACTTGAATGTCAGCCAACTTATGAATTGTACAATTCGATCGCTGCTATACCGCAGATGAGGCTGCGGTAAGTCGCTATCCTTGCCAATTAACCCGCGAAAATCTACCTATATTTGTCTGCGGGAGATCTTTCAGCCTTTAATCCAAATACCTATCTAGCATACAAACGGTACATAGCAAAAACATTAAAGTAAAACGGCAAACTTCGACGTTTCGTTAATCAGTATACAGAGAGGAAACGATATTTTAGTTTCCACTCAGTCGCAGCCAACTCGGCACACTCAAAGTTTTTCGTCTGTTTATTGCAGGCTGGCGCTATCTGAATTTTTTCTCTAATTTAATTGATTTGCTTTCGGATGCCGAGGTGGCTGTGACTGAGTAGAAACTAAAACCGTTTCCTCTCTGTATATTGTTGCTTTTCAGCAACCCCTTTCCCGAGGACGAAAACGCGTCTCTTCGGTAAGTGATAATGAGCGTCTCTATGAAATTAGTGGTAGTCTCCGATGCGCCTAAAGATCATGCGCGTTCGTGTTCTCAAATATTTACCACTTACTCTGCATAACATAGGCATTATGTATATATTGATACATAGAATATGTTTTTCTACCATATACGATCTGCAATGACCATGCGATATGCATGTATGCCTTATATTCCCTACACCTAGTGTAATTTCCGCGGTAATTTAGTTTCGCGGTATGGTGGTGGAGGTAAGGGATGCGGGTGGAAAGGGTGGTCCGCGCGAGCATCCGCGTCGTTCCTTCGGGTATACAGTTTGCGTTCGATCGACCCGGCCACTACGCAGCGTGCTGCGCTCACTGCGACAGTCGGTCTTCGTTGGTCCGGCAAGTCGCGTGGTTCAGATTGGGTTCATTTATCAGACATATTTATCCTGCAGCTGAGCCAAACGTATCCAATTTCAACCCTTAACTCGGTGATCATATGATCGACGTCGCATCTTAAACGACGAATTTCATTAAGGGTATAAATTCGTGACGTGACATTGCGGATGTAACGTGCTTGTGATTACGGACACGCACGCGGTCACTGTTCATTTATGTTCGCACCTTTAAAGCTTGACCGTGTTTCAGTAATGATTAACGCTACGAGGCGTAATGTGATCATATTTTAATTTCCGATTTAACGAAATATGATTTTACAACGTATTTAGCATACGTTTATCGATCTTTTTTTCATTGTAAATCATATAACTGAGGGAAACCTGCGACTAATGAAACATAAGAATGTCGTACGTGGTAAAATCTTTGACGAAAACGATGAATTTTAAAGCCAAATACGTGAAATGAAACTTTTGGAACACATTCGTCATATATTGAGAGATTTTATAAGGTGAGCGAGTTTAAGGTATGAGATCTTAGACGCAGCTTATGCTATGAGTTATATTCAAAATATTGGATACTTCTTATATCCATAACTTAATCCATTCTCGGTTTGAATCGGTAACGAAGTTTATACTTCAGTAGCCGGCGAAATGTTTAATTGCCAATGACCAATTGAGCCGAATACTTCGACGGATGAAAATTGTATTGAAAAATGTCGAGATAATCGTTTCCTTAGATTATAGCTTAAGTTAAATCGAGATAATGAGAGAATTTCACAACCCGCAATGCCGCTTCTGAGATTATGTATTTATAGCAATTACTCAATTTGCGACCAATCATCAGTCCCACGCCGTTGGTTGGTAACGATGACAAACGTATCCTAATGCCTTGGTGAGGAGTCATGCTCCTGCTACCAGCGCGCGACAAGAGGTTCTTCGATTGAAGATTTTCAACAGAATTATACGGATAGAGTCGGGAGCCGGACGTTAATAGAGTTTACGTTTAAAGTGATCTTCTTCTGGTAGTTGAAGACATTCGTAAAAATTTTTACTACAGAAACAAAAACAAAAAAGGGAAGTAAATATCGTCATGGTAAATGCAATGATGCGGTACCCCTGCTGTAGTGTCCCTCTGCGACTCGCTGCATCCATCTTCGCCCTCGCTGCTTTTCTTGTTACAAGAACAGGTGAGTGATTTTCGTTCGAACGTATGAAGGAATGAAAATTTCGGACTATAGGATATAATCTCATGGGTATAAAGGATAATGTGATCATTTGTCAATCATATTACTCACTAATAATACGTATTGGACGTAACATGTGTATGAAAGTATGCAATCTTCTTTCTTGTTCATTTTATCACACAATGCCTGAAGTTAAGTGTACAGAAATTTGTTTTTTGTTTTACCTATTGAACAATGGATTCGTAACTGTTTCCAGATGAAACTAGGATCCATTAAGGAAATTTCTGGTCTATGATATACTAGATTGATACTCGTGCAGCGTGTTTTGACATTTTTTTTTTTTTTTTTTCTCGTTCAAACCGAATAGTAAAACTCAATAACGTTCACGATTTATGTATAATTATGTCACTTTTTACTTTATCACACGATTCTGTGCTTGCGCTTTTTCAAGGTATAGATTTGTATCTGAAATTCAGGAAACTCATTACCCGCAAGGGCAGATTTACATGCAAAGGTCTGAAGTGACGTGTCGGTCAAGAAATATACAAACCTGATACTAAGCTATATACTATATACTAATGATTATTGAATTTTCATTATCGCTGTATAATCAAACAACTTTTGTATAAATTATAATAAAATTCAAAAGATCCAGGAATAAAGATTTTTTCAGTTTCGAATCCAAGACTCTGTTCAAATTATTGAACTTTTTTTCATCGGTAGATGCAGAAAACACGATTTTTAAGAACACAAGACACGATGTGAACAAACTCCATGTTTATATTTTTGATTTTATCCGCAATGCAAATCTTCCGCACCCTGCATCCCTTATATCAACGAATGTTCATCAATTCCCTAGCCAATGGCCTAAAAACCTAGCAAATACAGTGTCGACAGTATCGTTTCAGATGCACTCGAAGAAAACTGTACCGACTTCCAGGGTGGAACAGTGAGACACGGTCTCCTCTACGTACCAGGACCAGCCGTTTGTAGCCTATGTGTGTGTTACCATTCGGAACCGATGTGGTGCAAGGCCATTTACTGCACTCCACCATTCGTAAGTGCAACAGTGTTTCAGTACGATACGACGTATGCATTTATCTACCTATAAGAAACGATTAAGAACAAATTACGACATCGTTGTCTCGCATCTATGTCTATTAGGACAAATATGTAATGCATCCTTATTACTTACATGGCCGTTTAGCGAAGCCTTTTTCTGCCTCTGCTATCGTAGAACGAGTAATAACTTCATACGTAGTAGGTACACATAATAGAGATTATTCTAGTAATAAAATAATGTGAAAAACAAAAAAAATAAGTAGCTGGGGTTTTCAGTTTTCAAAAATGATGACATTGTTGGATTGTCATTTTTGTTTAATTACAAGAAAAATTTTATCTTTATATTTATCTCGGCACGGTTTTAAGTCTTGACTCACATCCGCTGTGATTTGCGAGTGAATTGCTTTGGTCGTATACGGTTGAATGCTGCGCTTAAATCGTCTGTCTAGATTTTCTACAACGTTTGGATCAGTGGCAAACTTAACGCCTCTGCGTTAAATTTGATTGAATCTTTCCTGCGGGATTTCACCTTTTGTACCCCTTTCAAAGATTTTCTAATCAAGTGTCGTACTCGCATTGAGAAAAGGTTGCATTATCATTGAGTAATCGTCGTGCAGTAAATTACTTTGTTCGATAACAAAGCGTGATTTATACGTTGAACAAATTGAACTTTTTTTTGTTTTTTTCTGTTGCAATTTCATCAGATACGCGCAGCATTAAACTTCTTGTGATATTTTTCTTCATTCAATTCATGCAGAAAACTCTCTGAAGCTAGTAGAATTCAATCAATAAAGAAATATCACGTTGTAGGCTATTTTTTATCGTAGAAAAACGGTTGAAAATTTTAAGCTAACACCGCAGCACATGACACGCTAGATTAAAAAATAAAAAAAAATTAAAAAAATACCTCGATTTACGGACGGATAATCACACAAAATCTAAACTCAACCGGCTGTAATCTCTGCGTGATCTACGTACCCTTGTATCGCAATTCTGCCAAGGGTCAAAGCTTTTCGTTACTCGCAAGGGTTCGTTTAAAAAATTGATTCTCAAAGGATAATCACGTCAAGTTTTGCTCTGATTTTCTCGCAACTTTTCACGCGGGAATTATTTCATTATCATTCTAGATTTAGGCACATATATAGATACACGTGTATGAGGACGAGGGCTGTTATATGTAGTATCTACAGGGTATTATATTTCCTAATAACTTTCTGAAAAATTGAAAACGAATTTTTTGAGACAGCGTTTAGAGAGTTCTAACGGCTTCGCATTAATTGTGAGTCAGAAATTATCCTGTAGGTAAATCTAGTTGTGCTTTTTCCAAGATGCTTGCAGCATAATACTCAAAATCATTATATAATTAATAATTTTATTTTTTTTAGTTTATATGCGTTGAATGTCTTGATCTCATTTATTTTGAGGAAGCTGATATATGAGTCTTTTTACTTGTTTGATTCAATTTCGATGTTTAAATGTATAAACGGATTTGCAGTTATGTAACGATATTATATTCTTTAATCCCAGGGAATATTTTTTCCCGCCATGTCACAATAAGCGATGATCAGTCTCCTTTCTTTCCGTTCTGATTTCGCGCGGGAAAATCAATATTTGAAAATATTCACTCATACTTCTAGGGACGGATTTTGTATTGTCTGTTTGTTAGCGAGGCAGTTTTTATAAGCTTTCAATTATACATAAGTCGGAATATAGCGTGACGTATAAGCTTGTGAATATGTTGGAAACAACATTGATATGCATGTGAAACATGTGTAGAATTGTGCCAACAAACAGGCGCAATAATAATAAAAATTAACATCGTAAATATTCCCACAGTCTTTGGGGGTATGAATTTTTTATTTCCCTATACTGGTTCTGCAGGTGAACTGCAGATGTTATACAGTGTGAATATAAATTCGATACATAGTGAATATAATCATGAGCTGACACGTGGCGTTGAAATATTATTATATTTTTTTTTTTTCTAACTTTAGATTTCACATAGTCTGCAGAGTCACGGGGGTTTATGAAATTTTAAAACCAGTATAAAAAACGCTCAATTAATTAATGACCGTTATAAATTTAAATACAATTCAGCAATATTTTACCTCGACTTGAAACGTCTGATCAATGATTCAGATTATAGGGACTAAAATTTTGTCAAATTTCACGTATTTTATAAAACTTGAATTGCCTGGTAGTTCATATTGATCGTTGTTACCCAGAGGCCCCCAGGATTATAAAGATATACTGAAAATTAGTACAAGCAATCCATCATAATCTCAACACAGGCTTGGGGCTGACGATGAGCTTCCAATTAGCGGCCTAAGGCATACAGTGACATTATTGTTTAGCCAAATCTACAGGTTGAAAATCGTGATCAAATTTTACTTCAACGATGTATAAACAGTCCGTTTATCAGGAAGTAGCTAATCGCGAAATTAGGAAATAAAAAATTCACGAAGTCTTTCCGAACTGATATTATCGATAAAAAAATTTACGAGCCCTCTATGACCTCGTTTCCTATACTGGATAAAGCCAAAAAGTTTCACAAAAGGTTTCAACTTAATCGTTGTAGGGTTCAGCCGTGAAGTGTGCACGTCTGAAAGCTGTTCAATCGATTCAAAGTTTTGGATTATCTACGCTGAAAGAACTTTTTATTTTCTATAATCTTTATATCAATTCGTCTTGTCTTTCTAGCTGTACACTGAAAATGCATAACGATTTGCAACAATTCTACAGCAGATCTATACCTGAATTTATATAACACACAAAAATTTTCGTCGTTAGAGTTAAGTCCATTCGCAACTTCGTTATAATTTCAACTCTGCCGTTTTTCTCTGTACTTAAGGGTGAAAGTGAAGAATCAGAAGAACGCCTGGGGGGTGGGATGCTGGCAAACGGGTATAGAAAACTGGGTCAAAGGCCAGACCCTTGATATCATGCTGGGGTAGCATTATAGCGGTAGACCTCGAACAACTATGATAATTAATAAATAAAATTAATTTTCACAGAAGTGTAAGCGGTTTCGCGTTGGTGAGAGATGCTGTGAATTTGAATGTTTGGATGGAACTGATGCCGACTGGAATGGACCCGACCTAATTATTGCAGCTGGGACATCCAGCTTGGACCAAGGAATATTGCTCTTTGTTACGACGTTGATTGCAGCCTTGGTTGCACCTTAGCCACCCCTAATCGCGCCGTCTTGAAGTCTGGAATTCTACGGGATTCCGAATTTTGGGAAAACGGCTGATATCAGAAATATAAGCAAATGACCTTTTTTTTTTCTTTTTTTCTTTTCACGGGCTGTGGGAGGTGCTAAGGTTCTAAACGCTCAAAGTAATATATATATAAGTATTATGTATGACGAGGTATGGCGGAACCTGGTTGTAGGACAATTTTTTAAAATGAAATTCCTGTAGCGTGTTAAACGAGGGGCTTGTGTCTCTTTATTGATATCCAAGTTTTCTCATTGTTAACAAATTTTTGTATAAATATATTCATTGCGCTTTCACAAGGAATATTCGAATTATATTACCTATTGTTGCCTGCAATCGCGCATGGCTGTGGGCCAGCAATTGAAGTTTAAGTGCAGCTCGGTTTGAGGATCTGCGAGATGGTAAATAGAGATTTTCTATAAGCTTCGGAGATTTCGAATCTTAAGATAAATCTTTAACATCAGATTGTGCTTGATTGATACAGCGAATGTTATCATCTTGGAAATGGTCTTCTACAAGAATCGCTTAGACTAGTCGACTATCTCGATTCGCTAGGTGCTACGATCACAATTGATGTGTATAATATAAATATGAAATGCTTGCCTGGCGTGGGTGTGACATTATTTGTTCACAAAAATTGACATCTGTTATCCGGTCAGATTTTATAGTTGTATAATATTTTTGATCAATCAATCTTTTGAAAGCTTCGCTTGATCCAATAAATATAAATAAATAATTTTCGAATAATGCAACGCTTGCGGATTGATAAATTCATTTTTATATGATATCAGAAGAAAATCTGTTTATCTGTGCACCACAATGAAAAATTCACACATATTTTCTTTCCTAACATAAACCCAGGAGATCTCATCAAGTAGATGAGCTGTTAATCCAAAAAAAAAAAAAAACTCTGCAGTGACATTGGAACGAGTAATCTAAAATCACCATTTATTTCTATACTGATTATTCTGCATGGAAAATATAATCATATGTTGAAATTATTTTTAAATCCGGACAGAATTTCTACAGGGTAAAAAGAAATTAGAACACGTTTATACCTGGTATGCATAAATTCGCGTGTGAAATCTTGGCAATTCCATATGAATCAATCGATGACATTATTCATCAGATTGAATTTACCTTTCCCATACTGTGAAACGACTGGAGGAACTTTGATAAAATTCATCCATTCGGAGATAACAGTTTATCCCTACGATCACATATCATTCCAGAAAACAACAAAAAAAAAACCGAAAAACCGTATGCCTATATGCACATAGGTATATAAATATGATGTCAGTTGTGCTCTGTTCGCTCTAAGAAGACTTTAATAATTATTGTCACGTGAGGATGAGGTTTGAATATTTTCAAGACCGTTCAAAATCACACAATTAAATGTTCGGACATTTTTGAATGATTGCATAAAATCGTCTTGTTCTCCATTCTGTATATTATTTTTTCGGAAAATTCACGAATTGAATGGTATTTTTTTCAAAGAACGATTGTAGGCATGGAGAATTATATTCTTCCTCAATCCGTTGGGGGAAATTATATCCACATCTTCTTAGGGTTAATAAGAGTTACAGGTGATAATATTATTTCCACTGATCGCAGAACAAATTTGAAAATCTATCGACATACTATTGTACTGTATGTATAAAAGGTGAAAAAAAAACAAGAAGAGAAAAAAAAATCGCGGATCATTGTCATCAGTATTAAATGAAATACACAATGAATTGTTACGTCTAAAAACGTATAGTCAGTAATAATGACGATTTATATTGGGCGAGAACAGAAATGGTCAGAATTAGTTGGGCGAAAATATTTTCCGAATGATCTGATAAGACTTTTGCTTATTATAAAAATAAAAAAAAAACAGGAAAGGAAAGAAAATAGTACAGAAAATTACGGAGTCTTTTTTTATTTTTATTTTTTTGCCCATCTAATTTTAACCGGAAGTTAAAAACTCGTTTATCATACCACATTCGTAATTATCAGACGTTATAATTGACCAATTTCTCTAAGCTTACATTTTTAAATAACATTTATAAATACGTAAATTTATTATTATATTAATGTAAATATAATGAAGATAATAATATGAATAATTATACGATATTGTTGTTAAATGAAATATTAAGTTTGATTGGAATTTATCGAGAAATCATCAAGGGGCCTTTTATGTATAAATAATCATTTTAAATTCATTGTACTATATTTATTGATCTGAATTAATAATAAAGTGTGCTCTAAGTTATGAATTTCGAATAATTCAACTGATCCATCAGTTTAAAAAATAAGATTATCATAAAAAAAAATTCGTTCCTTACGCCAGCCCGATGTTTTTAGAACTGGTCGAATTGGGTAGGGAACTACCTTAATAGGAAATTATCAGTAAATGTATTTTTTTTAGTTATTTATTATAAAACGGCATGAATTGAGAAAAAAAAAAGTGGATTTGCATGCTTCTTTGATGAACATGTGCTCTTAAGTTTCTTAGACTTTTAGAAAATTTCAGATGCGTAACTCTGATCAGTACGAAATTGCAAGAGCTAATTAGCACGGTGTGAAAAAATAAAACGAAGAAACTCTGCAGGCTCGATTTTTGCCAATTGCATACAAGTCCTATTTTCGCCAATTCTTTTTGAAGTAGTTGTTTCCCTCGGGATTCCAGATAGTGCAGCTGTTGTAGAACTTATTCCCGCCTCGTTCAGGAATCGATCCACCAACTATACAAATTGCGCAAATTGCATTCGTTTTTGTTGTAGTATATAATGCAGGACTCATTTCTTCCTTGGGAATGATTTTAGCGTAGTTTGGAAAGTGTTCAGTTTCGCGGAGTACAGTTACGTATGAGATACACAATATGTTCAATAAAATATAGTTTTCTTATCCAATTTTTATTTTTTATTTTATTACAATAAAGATATATAAGAATATATTGGTTGCCTTATTATCGCGCGCGGCAAGTTTTATACCATCGCCAATCTAAAAGCTCAAAATCACAATCTGTCTCAAATTTTATTACTAAATATGTAGCCTAATGAAGTGTAAATAGTTAAAGAGCGAGAAACCACTTCAACGGCTGGAAAGAAAAAAAAGCAACGTAGGTATTGAAAAATCCGTTTTCTTTACGATAGACATAATATTGTTTTAAATAATGTGCAAAAATTACAGGGCAGTTCCAGAGGAATTATGACTCATTCATTTCGTCAATTTTTATTTTTTACCAACTTTTATTGAAAATTATTTGAATATTACATCAAGCTTATTTGCCATTTTCATAAATTTAAACGTATGTACACGTATATAAGTAAACAGTGGTTAAGTATGAGTATAACAAAATACATTAATGCACTAATGCAGTAATAAAAAAATAGAATGAATATAATAGTAGCATATAATAATTGAATCAATCAGTAACGGATAAGAAGTTGAAATTTTTTTTGTTTATCGTGTTAGTCTTTCTTCCAAACCGTATTATACAAGTCGCTGCGGCGTTGACCGAAAATTGGAATCTGTTCTCTGACCTCATCTACGACTTTCATATCTAAAAAAAACATCATTACAATTTTATCCGTGTTATAGAAGTCCTTGATAAATAGAGACAGCAATAATTGCCCAATCGACACTCAACAAGACTTCATCAATCTTACTCATATCCTAATCTTGTACAATTTTCACGATTCTTTGTGGAATAAATATATAAAGGGGATGCCGTTCAAAACCATTACGAATTTATTGAAATTTTATTCAACTGTAAAAAGCGAATTTCGTATTACCTATGTCAGCTACAATCAAGTTTTCTGCAAAATCCAATTCGTTGAGTACCTTCCCCCAGGGATCCGTCAATTGTGTATGACCATACGCTATGTATCCAGGACCTTCTCCTTGGGCTGGAGCTACGGCGGCAACGTAGAGCTGATTGTCGTTGGCTCTGGCACGTTGCAGAAGGGACCAGTGGAGGGGTCCAGTTGTCATATTAAATGCCCCAGGATATAACAACAGCTGGCATCCTGTCGAACCAGTGGCAGTCGTTCAAATTATACCATATCGTAAACTAAGGTCACACAGCTCACCTAAATTTCGATATATACGAGCCAACTCTTCGAATCGGATATCGTAACAAATTCCCAATCCCACTTTCCATCCTTTGACTTGAAATGTCGTCAAGTCATTACCAGCACTCAGAATATCGCTTTCTTTGAATGTTATTTTTCCTTTTACATCGATGTCAAACAAGTGCATCTACGGAATAAGAACATTTTTCATATCGTCAAACTGAGTTTACGATCCTTTCTTTCGGATGTTCGAAACAAGTACCTTTCTGTATTTCCCAATCAAGTTTCCCTCGGGGTTCCAGATCGTGCAGGTGTTGTAGTACTTATCACCATCTCGTTCGGGAATCGATCCACCGACTATACAAATTGCATTTGTTTTCGCTGCCGTAGATAATGCAAGACTCGTCTCACCCGCGGGAATAATCTCGGCGTAGTTTGGGAAGTGTGCTATTCGAGCCAAGTGGAATTTTATTACGTATGAGATACACAATATAGTCATCAAAATGATTTCCTATTAGATTTGTTTTTTTTTCTTCAAATAAAGCAGATTTAGGATGATTCCAAACGGATAAATCACTTATAATAAATCAAGATTTTTTTTTGCACAAGGTTTGAACGAATTTACAGCATTTCTGCGGGGGGCCCGTGGCAATACCGTCTTTTCTCGAGTTATGTAGCGATTTCGAAGCTCTTTAAACTGTTCATGTCCTATAACGCATTGGTAGAATTACTTATTCAAAGATTTCGAGTTAAATCTAATCAATAAGAATTCATGTTGAGTTAGAATGAATTAATAAATTGTAATTCATTAATCCCTCAAATAAATGAATTGTTCGATAATTTGGGGTTCCCCGAACTCTGTAGGTAATACCGTATACACGAATTAGTCGATAACAGAACGCGTAAAGGCTGTCTTACCAGTTCCGTACGGTGAGTTGAAGCATTCTGGTAGTACAACAATGTCGGCACCTTGCTGTTTCGCCTGTTGAACAAACGAAACCGCTCGAGAGATGTTCGACGCCTTATTATCGCTCACGGCGAGTTGTACCAGCGCTAATCTCAGAGCTTAAAAAACACAAACCGTTCTAAATATCGTTTATAACAATAGCGGGATACGCTAAAACCAAATATTGTAAATAAAATTGAAAAAAACCATTTTCTACGTACTTGTCATTGCTTTACTGTAGTGTCGAACTAGATTAACCAATGCCATGACCAGACGTTGATATTGTTAGGTTATGTCAGCTGACTAACTTAATGACGCAGATCTGATAATTTATGGTTGCCGTTTTAGCTTATTTTTGTAACTCCTCATCGCTGATAAGAGGATAATACTGTATATTCTATTGCAAGAATTATAGCATTCGAAGTAATCAAAGAAAACTGAATTGCTTCTAATATGCCAGTGAGCCCAAGGGCTTTTGGGTAATTGGATGAGATCTAATACTGGGAATGAATTCAAACTATCGAAAGATAAAAAATAACCGTTTTATTACGAAAAATTTATAAATACAATCGCACGTTGAATTACATTAATGGATAATCTGTAAAAATTATCTCCTAGGCGATCTAGACCTAGACTTCTTGTGTTTCTTGGGCTTTCTCCGTTCCGGCGATTCGGAGCATCTCTTATCCCTCCTCTTCTCACGCTCCTTATCCTTCTTGCGACCTTTTCTACTCAAACGCTCGGCCGAACTCTCGCGGCTTTTATGTTTTTTCGATTTTTTTGATTTCTTTGACTTTTTTTCTACCTCACTACTCTCCGAGCTTTTTCTCTTCCGCGATTTTTGATCGGGGCTACTCTCGCCACTGGTTGACCGTCTTCTTTGTTTCTTTACTTTCTTCTTTCCACTGGTAGAGCTTCTTTCCTTGTATTCTTTCTTCTCTTTTCTTCCTCTATCTTCACCATCACTTTCCGGCAATTCTACAACTGGAGATTGGCTCTCAGCATCAGCGTTATCCTTATTTTTATACTCTTGATACTTTGCAGAGTCTGAAATTTAATTTAACGATATATTAAAGACTAAATCTTCAAGTTTTATCTCGATATCATTACGCTTTTTAAAGGGGCTTTCAAACAGGATACTTCGGCACATTTTGGGATCACGAATATCATGGGAATCAAAATTACATGAACCGATGTCTTCCTACTTTCAATAAAATCACTGTGCAACAATCCAGTTTAGAAGCCCCGTTACATTGTTACCGGTCTACTAACTTAGGACTTTTCCATTCTTCAAATAATCATCTTTTGTCACTGCCTGGACTACAGATTCATTAAGCGAAATGACGTTCCCTCCAAGTGCCATTTTCACTATAAATCTACCCGCATCGTCGTCTAAACCTTCTATCTGCCCGTAACAATCCTTCTGCTTTCCAGCTACCATTTTAACAAAGGCTCCTTTTATCAGTTTCAAATCTTCCTCTTCCTTTGTTTTTGGTCTACCATTTAGCTTCTGAGTTGCTACTTTGTCCGCGCCAAGTCCCATCCCCTTGGGCCTTAAGGCAGGTATAGACGCCTCGACTAATCTGAAAAATTAGACAAAATTCGTTACTAACAGAATAGCCAGAAAAATTGATACACGAATATCGAGGACTCTTTTCTTTATCACTGGAAGACTAATTCTTCCGGCTTAGTTTTTCAGTGATTTTTATTTCACAAATTGTAGGAGCGTTCTAGGGACTGTACGGATATAAGAGAAACTAATGGGAGTGAATACTTCCAGAATTACTTCATACTTCTCATTTTTACCAATTCCTTTACCAGGCTTCCATCCCATGCCACGTAGCATCGCCATTCCGTAAGCATCAATTGGGATATTCTCATAATCCTCTAATGTAGACTGAAAGAATAATTAGGCTGTAAGATTGGGAGTAAAATTCGACATAACGCTAGCCTTCTAGAGCAGCTAAGCTATAAACTTTTCTTACCTCTTTTTCCCCTGCTAAAGAAGAACTTTCATTAAGAGGAAGAGAATAGAGGTTTGGCTTATCGCCATTTCCACTTTCAGCACTTTGCAAATCTTGTAGAATTTCTCTGGCTGCTTGTTCCTCCAATGTTTTAGGGGCTTCCTGGTCCTCGATTTTGACCTCTGCTGCTTTTGTCTTCACGATTTCAGCATCGGTTTCCATCGGTTCTTCGAAAGGCTCTTTTTTAACCTCAATGAGAACAAGGTCTCCATTTTCCGCCGATTTTATCTTTGGTTCGTAGATATCTGCGTCGATTTTATTCACGATTCGATCATGCCAGGTTTTAGATCCACGCAGAGGTATCACTAGTGGTTCATCCTCCTTTTTTTCTTCGACACTAGACGAGCGAAGTGTTAAAATAGAGGTTATGTTTCTGTACGACGCCGCGAAACGTTCGCCACATCACTTACTTACCCGATAACTTTTATAGCCTTCTCATCCAGACATTCGATATAATCGACTTTCTTTTGTTCCTGGGGCACAATACTCTTCAAAACTGTTTTTTTCACAGATTTTGAAAAGCCGAATGATATCTTTTTCACTTCCTCGGCCATGTTTGACAGTTATGCATAACTTCAGACGTCAGCGATGCGGGAAGCCTAGTGTTAACTTGGCTCCGTATACTTAGCGGGCAAATAAATTCAATTTAATTTTTTATCGATGCAATCGTTCGGGAATTGTTTGGGAAAGTTTAGGAATGTGTTTTTTTGTAACACCTGCATGGGAAGTTCGACTTCGCGCCCCGTAAAAAGTGCGCGAAGCGGCCGATTCGCCAACAAATCCAAAACTGTTAGGTAATGTCGTAAAACTGTTAGGTAATATTTATTACCTAACGCTAATCCGAGCAAAACGAGCGTAACTAACGCCATTGAACGAAACAAGTGGTGGCTACAATCACTGTCTGCAACATTCAGGTTGGGGCATCGTCACTGTTCGTCACCGCGTGTTGTGTACACGAAGTGCGAACTTCCATGCAGTGTTACAAAAAATAGTATACGACACACGTGCGCGTACGTGATCCTCACACTCGTGTTTTTGTCACCCTCGCTTCGCTCGGGCGACAAGCTACACTCGTGTGAGAATCACGTACTTCGCGCACTCGTATCGTAATCTACTATTGTAGTTTAGGAAATGATGATATCTTTGTTATTCATAAAAATATATTGGGCATATAGTTAGCAGGCACGATTCACAGAAAAAAAAACAACATTCCTCCAATGAAGTCGAAATCGTTTGGGAAACACGTCTTCAATGTTTTCAACATTTGGGAAGTTCTATTTGATTTTATAAAAATCATGAAAACACTCGTCCTTCTTTGTCACATTAATTATATTAAAGTGGGACCTTGTTGTAATACGGACGTAGTTGATTAAATAATAACTCCCATATGCCAGGTAGCAAATAAAGATACTCGACCAATTTATATTTAATATTTATTTTCAAGAATCAATTACAATTTACGAATTTTACGTAACTTTATTCTTCGATATATGAATAATCAATTGCTTTGTTATTTTCCACTTTCCCCTCCCTGCGATTATTTATTTATTATTATTATTTTCGTCAATAAGCAAAAGTTTAAACAGCGTACGGCACACGGGAATAGTAGGGAATTGGAATTAATGCATTTTCAGCTAATTCAAAATTGCAGCACACCTCCTCGGGTCAGATGTTGTCCTCATACCAGGTGGATTTTTGAATAAAAATTTTCCTAATTGAATATGAATGAACGAGTACAGTAAGATAGTGGTGCTGCACAAATATGCAGATGAAAAAATTACTACGTTTTCTGAGAAGTGCTCGTCTATGAATGAAAAGATAGTGGTGCTGCACAAATATGCGGACAAAAAAAAACTACGACAATGCACAATATAATCTACATTGATCATTGCATACCAATTCTCACCTCAATCTCTGGATTTCGGAATAATAACTAGGGAATACTGTATTTTCGATCTGTCATAAAAATATATCCCAATTTTACATCAATAAAGTTTCGGAACACATTTCATTATTCGGTCGTTCTCATCTAACGCGACTTCGATCACCCAATCACGGACCTGCAGTTAAGTGAAAATGTTAGATCACTAGGGAACTTTCGGTTTAGCGATCTCTAGTGATCTCATATTTTCATTAACGTTACATTTTCTCAATTTGGCATGAACAATATGAGGATTATATTATCCATTTATTCAGTTGAAATTGAACTTCAATTAAACAACACGAAGTTTATGATCCACGCTGCTTCTCTCAGTCGATAAAGTGGCTCCATTTCTTTTCTTCCCTCAAGAATCTATGACGAGTCGACTCACACGAATAATCTCGAATACTCACAAGGTGAGATCGACCGTGATTGGCTGAGTTGCTCATGTCATTTTCATCCAATTCTATAGACTAGAACCGTGATAAGCCCCCAGATTAATTCCCGCGCGATCTCTCAGGGAAAAGTTGGTGTAATTGTACAATGTTATTTATTAAATAACAGAATTATACCTGAATATAATAAAGAGATATTTTATAGCGGCTACACGCTGCTCTTTCACTCTCACGTTTTGTCATGGTTAAAAAATCGTAGTGATAAACGGTTGTTATATTTGTGAGGCTATTGAGCTTTCCGTGAGTTTACTAGGTTATAACAATGCGGGCTATAAGCAGCGACCTGCATTGTTAACAATCACTAATCTGGAAGAGCGGTAATCGTTTGATCGACTATATAAAAATATAGAAAACACGCTGAAAAGCCAATGAAAATTCTGACCAAAAAATAACAAACGTCAAATGAAATCCCGATCGAATTCGCGAAGGATCCTTTGTTGAAATTTTTATTTCTCGCCGTAATCTTGCAATGAAAGTTATGGATGTCTCGATCGAAGAACAGGATTGTAGCATAGAGATGGTGACACCTCCAAAAAAAAAAATGAAACAGGGTATGTATGTCATTGCGATAAAATTTCAACTTATAATTGAATCCGTTTTTTTTTCTTTTCTTTTTTTATTCTCAACTTTTCTTTATTCACAGCCTTGTTGCCATATCAAATGGTCGGTCCATTGGGTCCGTCCAGTGCGATTAAAACGAAGAAAAGAAAACTAGATTCACCATCACCTGTTGAACGCAAAAGTCCGAGGACTGGAAAAGCCGTTAAGAAACAAAATGCGGCTAAGAGAGTTAAGGGTAGTGAAGTCGAGGTGATTGAACTGACCCTTACAGATGATGAGGAAGATAAGGAAGATAAGGTAAAGATTAAAGAGGATAAATCCAGAGAATCTAAGAATGATGAGGAGGCGGCTAAGGGCGATAAGAAATTCAACAAAGAAGACGAAACTGAAGTGAAAAGGAAAAGGGATTACAACGTTCTTCATATGTTCTTAAAAAAGGCACAGAGAGAAGATGCCAAAGATGATGTTCAGCTACTAGCAATGAGTGATTATGAAAGTGGTAATAGCAAAGACAGCGATGGGTCTTTAAAGGCCAAAGCAGATGCCCAATCTGCCAAGGAAACAGGTGGAGAAGTTTTGGCTGAGGAATTGAACAGCAAGACTGATAAAACGGACAAGGATGAAAATATGGAGCCGGAGACCGGCAAGAAAGAGGATAACGCTGTTGTTGCTGAGGTGGAGCCTCTGAATGATGTGAAATCTGATGAAGATATGGAGCAAAAGACTGGCGATGAAGAAAACGAAGCTGAGATTTTTGAAAGAAAAGATTTGGAAGATGATTTGACCTGTGAAAAGAAAGACGGGGTGACATCAGATGATAATGATGGTAAAAATGTTGACTCGGATTCTGATATCGGAGTTTTATCATCGGAAGATGACGCGGATGATGAACCGTACAAATCAAGCAATGAGAATGACAAAGATAAGGATAAATCTTTGGATGGTGAAGATGGGAGCAGAACACCTAGAAGCGATACTTCAAATGCTTTTAGAAATAGAAAGTTGACTCCCAAACAGATTGAAAGAAGAGTTCAAAGCGCTAAGAAACGCGAAGAAAAGCAGCGAATGAAACAGGCATGTTTTGTGTTTTTTTTTGTTTTTTTGGCTCAGCAGATTTTCTGATAATGATTTATATCGGTTTCCGTTTTTTAGGAAAGGAAGAAGAAGCGCGAAGAGGAGCGAGAGAGTCGACGGAAAGAGAAAGAGGAGAAGCGTAAGGAAAAGGAGGAAAAGGATAAGGCAGAAAAAGAACAAAAGCGTAAAGAAAGGGAAATGAAGGAGTTGAAGAAGCAAATGGAAACCGAGTATGTGATAAATATGTGTAAAGTATTTTCAATCGTGTAAAGGTATGCTGCTTTTGAACTGATCGTTTGAATTAAAAAGACTTGAATATTTCCAGGCAAAAACAAAAAGAGAAAGAAGCGAAGGAAGAAGAGCGCCGGAAACGAGAAGAAGAAAAGTTGGAGGCTGAGCGTAAGAAGCAAAAGGCTGCGTATAATTTCGCCAATTTCTTTGTGGCTAAAAAGCAGGAGTCCAAAGCGGCAGAAGAAGACAATGTAGTCAAAGACCAGAACTTCATGCCTTTTGAAGTAAAGGTGGATATGAGGGTTGCTCCCATAACAAGAAGAAATCTCAACGATAAAAATAAACTAAATTTCGAGGGGCTATTCAACAAAGGAGTTTCTCAAACCAAATTATACCTAAACGAGTTGAAACTAAATCGCAACGCTGTTGGTAGATCTGATAAAACTTGGCCCTACGAAGCAAAGGACGATGTTGTCGTAGTCGGTAATTTAACAACATGATCTACTAATACATTCTTTTATTATTTCATCACTAAAACAAATCTTTGCAAATTCATATAAATATTGACTACCGTTCGATAGATCTTCTCCACTTATCCTAATAGTAAAATTGCTTGTTTTGATTAAGACGAAGACGACGGCTCCTCTGATGCAGTCGATCCAGGCAGTGGTCCAGTCGCGGAAAAGCATCATCCCAAGTTGTTTCTGTTTGCTGAAAATCGTCGTCCACCTTTTTGGGGCACTTGGAGGAAGAGGAGTGATCGCATAAACCCTCGAAGACCGTTTGCAAAAGATTCGGTAAGTATTTCTACCAACATTCTACCCTATTGCTTGTTTACATTTCTATTTCATCAGAAGTTTAATGGTGCCAAAAATTGAGCACCTTTTCCAAGTCTGTATTAATACCTTGAACATAATTTGTTGAGTATTAAATTGTTTTGAAAATCGGTGCGTTTTTCGATGAAAAATGCGCGAAAATGAATGAGAATAGCTGTGGAAAAGTATGTGAAGGATTTCATATCGTCGTTGAGTTAGTTGGTGATAAAAGTAAAACTTGACTCCCTCAGAGCCATATTTTTTGAATCAGTTATCTTAGTCTCATTGTTTGATTATAATCTGATCGTAAATCCTATGTAAGTATTCAGTTGGACGGTAAATATTTCCTGCAATACTTTTTGAAGTAGATAAAGAAAGAAAGAAAGAAAGAAAGATTGAATACCACCGTGTTTGATCGATTCAAAGAAAAAAACAAATGCAATACAGTTGTAAAATAATTTCAATGCGAGTGACGACTGTTATTAACATTCAGTATATGAAGTAGTTGTCTGCGATTATTGCGAGTCGGCGTTGATGTTTCGTAATAAGAGATAAAATATTATTTGTCATAATTCGTATTAGATTATCTCAGACGTGTGTATGAATGTATAAAGTATCTTAATTTCTGTCTCTTGAGTTTGCAAAACTTATTTACTAATTAGTTTCCGCTGAAAAAAAAAGAGAAAAACAGAAATAACGATACTGAATATTGTTGGAATTCAAGAATATTGGGACTGGAGTTCTTGCTGTACATAATGAGACGGGATACCTACCTCTATATAAAATTATTAATTCTGTTTGTTGAGCAACAGAGAGAGAGAGAGAGAGAGAGAGCGAGAGAGAAAAAAAATAAGAAAAGGAAAAAATTCATAGATAAAGAATATTGATAATTGTGTTTATTATTATACTTTTAAATGTCATGGCAATAGCTGATTAAAAAAGAAATAACTAAGTATAACTGCCGCAGATATAGCTACAACGCGTTTAAATTATTGTCGATGGGTTGGAATTAAAAGGACGAGTTATGTAAAAAAAAAAAAAACAAAAGGAATGAAAAAATATACATCTATAAATTGCGTATGTAATGTCAGGTTCACACTTCCAACTTGATGATTTCTAATGTCATTAAATCGCTAATTAATCAATCAAATAATTAATTCATTAATTAAGCTAAACTTTACACATACAGTAAGTATTTACCTCTTATTGTCTAATGGAGTATTGTTTATTACGTATCAGTTTTTTTTTTTTCCTTGTTCTTTCTTCCTTTTTTTTTTTGCGCAAAGTTCTGACGTTCGACTATAACTCTAACATATCTGCAATAACAACTTTAACGTACTGTAGTAATTATTTATAGCGGCGAAAAATCGAACGGTCAATTTTTTGGTAATTTATCTTTATTATTCACGATCGTTTTCTCGTTACCGATCACGAAAGATTTCGATCCTCCGAACTATGTTCTCTCTCTCGATAGCCGCAAGGATTGGATAAAAGAAAAATATACATTTGGCACATCGTTCTTTGGCACGATCTCCTCCATTCATATGATTCCTTTTCATGCACTGATTTCATCTTATATAATACTTGTCGACAATCGGCATAGCGATTTATTGTCTTTTATAAAAGATAAACACGATATTTCTTCGTGGCTTATGAAAATCGCGTTGGTCTAGCCGGTGTATATGCGATGCACATAATTGTATCACACCTCCGTAGGTATAGCGTTCATTTTAGCTGTACGAAAATTTTTCACAGCGCCAGGGAATGTCGGATAAGCATTTTTCCTGTGAACTTTACGATGTTTAGCTAGATGATCGCTCCGGGCAAATCTCTTCGTGCACATCTCGCAGGGATACGGTTTTATACCAGAATGTGATCTACGGTGTCGCGCTAACTCATCTGATCTGCTAAAACGCCAACCGCATCCAGCCCAGGTACAGGCGAACGGTTTTTCTCCAGTGTGTCGTCGCAGGTGGGCCTTAAGATGCGATGCCTTTGCGTACATCTGGAAACAACAAAAATTTACCTCTGGGTAAATTTTGCTAAAATCGGTTCAACAGTTATCGAGCTATGCAATGAACATTTGCTATGCAGCTTCTACTTCTTACTTCGAACCTCTGAACCGATTTAGCTAATAATTAACAAATCTAGATATTATAATTATCTGAGATCATTGACTACCACGATCTTTGGCGTAATGTACCTTTGTACAGCCTTGATATGTGCAAGGAAAGCACCGATCCTCTGCGGCATTCGCTAGGTTTCTGTTAGTGTAGTCATGAGTGGCCAAAGCTGCGTTAGCTGCGGATTGTGCTATCAGGTTTTCCTCGACTTGATTATTGTTCTGATCTATAAATGCGATAAACTAATAGTAGACAAAGAAAATATCAAACAAATGTCAAGAATGGTGGAAAAGAAAAAAAAAAAAAATTCTTACCGGTTCCCAAAGAATCTTCAAGCGCCCTAAGGTCTATACCTAAAACGAGGAGTGGTTCATCGTGCTGAAAGTGTGGCTCTTGTACTTGCGGAGGCTGGGGTAAAGGAAGATGCAAAAATCCTTCGCAGCCAGGTGTACAAAGTGGTGTTCTTTCCGGCAATCCAGTATTCCAGCTTCGATCCAAGCACCATTCAAGCTCTGAGTCAAGTTCGCTAAGTTCGCTGAGTTCGCTCAAGCATCCTAAAAAAAAATCGTGATATTTTGTTTCAAACAAGACCCGCGGTGCATCGAATAACATTTTGGATTTGCACAAACGAAAACTACATACCTGACGATGACGTAGAACCGTTCGTGGACCAATCGCTCCAAGTCATATCCGAAGACGAGGATAAGTTCCCGTAGTATTCTACAGAGTCTCTTAACGGCGTAAGCGTGTAGTCTGAAGGATCTGAGGTTTCGCTTAGCGGAGTAGCGCACGGGGTTTCGTAATCGTAAGAAATCCTCGTAAGGGGTGGCGAAAGCAGTTGATTTTCGGAGCTTGGCTCAATGCTCAGACCCAATGCAGAAAATAGAAGTTCGTCCGTCATCTGGGGTAAAACAGTCAAAGTTGAGAATGTTTACATGTCAAAAATCAGTTCCAATTTGATAAATATAAGCATATCGGTTTCAGGACGTGGAGTTATAGTGCATTACGACATAAGTGCGCGAAGTACGTGATTCTCGAGGATCACGTACTTTGTGCACGCGTATCGTATACTACTTCTTTAAACTCAGTGTGCGAAGTGAATAACTCCACCGAATCGTGAATCGGGCACTTCACGCACGACCACCAGGCATGAGAAATCTGAATTCGCACACTGAGTTGAAAAGTGAGCATTTATACAAGTTCTGTTATTCATTAACACGCTGTTTCATAGACCGAGTGATAAACCCTGTACTGTTATCGTGGGATTCATTGACTTAAGAATCTCGGGTGCAGAATGCTACCTTGCACTTTTTGATACGAAAACATTGCGAATAGCAACGTAGCGTCTCGTCAAAACAGTGCGAATTCAACAGGTATTATCCAACGGTATTCAACTTAATTATCGCATACTGATTGATCATTTCTGAATGAACGTGATAACAATAAGTCATACAGATTTATATATTTCGTGCATTACTCACGTCGAAGATCGATGTATCAGCTACCATTATGTCGACCTTGATCCTATCTTGATATAAAAAAATAACAGTTCTTTGCAATTCCACATTGGCTTGAGTGTTATTTTCGTAATTACGAAATATGTAAGTGAAGAGATCGGTTCTTTTCACATTATCCTCGGCTGCACAAATAAGAAGTTAATGAACGAGAAAGCACTCGGAATTGATACAGTGAAATCATATAAAAAAAAAATATACAAATTCCGCATATAGCACCGAAAATTTGTATTTCAATTCGGTAAAAAAAAAAAAAAATCACAACGGATATAAGTATTCTCCCATAACTTTTGGTCTAAGATACTCAGATAGGTATCGACTTCACATTGTAGTAAGATTTAGCCGGTTAGTGCAGTGGAGTGCAATACACGTGCTAGTAAGCGTATGGGCGATTGGAAACTGACACAGCATCGCAAAGCGAGTACGACAGTGAAGCGACGTCGCCGAAGTGATATCACGTTTTGTACCACTCGGCGCCGTCCCCGCCAATCCCGAGGGAGTTCCTGGCGCTGTTCTTTCTGGTCTTTAGTATCCAGACGCGGTCAGTGATGCTAATTGGATAATTGCCCGATTACCAAGCGATTTATGCACGCAGAAATACCAATAGTTCCCTCTCGCGATCGGTTTAGTTTTATTTGTTCATTCGTTATTTAGGTTCTAATCTCCCGCCTCTTTGTTGTTTATATTATTATCCGGGATAATTAATCGCCAGATTATTCGTACAAATTTACTCGTATAATTGGTGGAGTAAAATATTGTAATTTTTTGTCAAACTGATATTGCGAATGTATAATAAAGAAAAAAGAAAAAAAGAAAAAATATAATGCGTGATTGATAGTTTAAATAATAATCGATACGCAATAACTGATTAACGAAAGGCACCAAACATATTTATCGGTATTCAGCGTTGTTAAAACCAGACGGTGCTAGGCACCCGGTTTCATGTAAAATGATATACCAGAGCGTGATATCGCGCATGAGGGAGATAAATCCAGCCGAGTAAAGTATCTCCACGAAAGCTGCGATGCTTTTTGAACTTGGACTAGAAAAATATCGCATATATATATATACATATATATATTAATATACCGCATGTATACATCTATACCAGAGAAGATCGACTACCGCGTTAATAAAGTCCAGGACACTAGAAATTATTCGAAATAAATCAAAGCGCCTACTCTGTAACGGGTTGTATCTATGATCTACGGGTAACCGGTATCTCTATATGGGGTATAAAACAGCCATTACAGATGGCCCGTTGTGGGTTGAAAACGCCTATTAAATAATGTAACTGCACTTGAAAAATTTCGATTAGAATTTAAACCCTGCCGGTATTATATAGGTAGTACGTATATAACATGTTCTTTTATTCTCGACGAGTTCGTTCTGTCATTATCATCTCGCATTTGTCAATCTGTCACCCAATGTCTGCGATTGGTTTTTTTCCACTTCTGTTTTTAATAGAAAAATGACCAGCTACCAGCGCGTACAGAGTAACGGGAAATATTGTATCTGGTATCGAACTAATGACGGGTTTACGTTACGATAATTAATATATTATACAAAGAGGAAACGGTTTTAGTTTACACTCGGTCACAGCCAACTCGGCACACTCCAGATTTTTCGTATATTTATTGCAGGCTGGCCATCAAGTTTTCTTTTTCTTTTTTTAATTTTATTTGTTGAATTGATTTCCCCCGAAAGCAAATCAATTCAATGAGAGAAAAAATGCAGATGACCAGCTTGCAATAAACAGACGAAAAAACTGGAGTGTGCCGAGGACTTTGCTGTGACTGGAGTGGAAACTAAAACCGTTTCCTTTCTATACGTATAAATACCTACCTACGCGAAGTCACGTGGTGTGACAATTTGAATCCTTTCTTGGCGCCTTTGTTTCGTAACGCATGATGAATAGAATTTATGAATCATTATTTCATCGCGGTGATACTATCGCGTGAACGGTATAAAATATATATATTTTTTTTTTTTCCAACAAAGCGTATGAACTGATATCGGCAAGCATTTAATCTTGTATATATTAGTGCAGTAAAAATTCTCATCTGATTAACCATCTAACAAATTTTGGTATCGTTAATTATTTCGCGGTTTTAATTACGTCAGATTAGATTACAGACTTAGCTGATTACCAGGTGATCCCGGTTAGGCAACGATCTACGATATTTTAACGAATTCTTACGTTGCGCGAACAATAATACGTGTTGAATTCAGCAACATCGAGATTTCTGATCCATGCAGAAACGGTCAAAACGATTCGTGACGTATGTGTATATATACATATATACGTATGTATTATTTGAGAGGAACTCTTTCTGTATAATCTGACACGGTGAATCACGAAACGCGTGAAAGATTAATCGCGTTATCATATAATAATGTATCATGAATAATTGCCAACAGCTATATGATACGCTCAGTTTCTGACGTAGGTGATACTATCATTTATTTACCAATTATTTTTCCGTATATGATGGAATTAGGGTATTGGAGTTTATCTGTAGACCCGATGACCATCAAATTTTACGAACATACATTTTTCGGTCTAATTTCATGCGGTGATTTTCTACTTATTTTTTCATTGATGGATGTACTATATGTGAATGACGAACGAATTACCGTATGTTTTCTTCACTTTCGAACACCCGGTCGCGTGTTTTATGATAACAGGATAATCCGCACAAGCTGACATTATATTGTTTACTTGTACGTTCACGGATTTGTTTGTGCCCCTGTCATTTCTGTCTAATGTAGATATAGAATATATTTCGTACAGAAAAATGAGGAATAAAAACAAAAAAATCAAAAAAAAAAGAATCATGATGAAATATATCTGATGTATATGACGGTTTTTGACATTTGGAAAATCGACTTATAATTTATATAATTTCTATTTTCATTCTATTTTCATTCTCATTATAATTTTTTTTCATACCCAGACTACGATATTATAGCTTGAATAAAGTCTCACCATTTTATTGCGCATTTGAATAACTCCAAGTAATTGTGGTAATGAAATAATCTCACCGCGCATATGAGTGTAAATATGCCAAACTATTTTATCTCATTTAACCGGTGGTATTTAACACACATAATTATTATACGGAAGAGATTGCAACAGCCTCACAAAAATTATACTAAAAAAACACCAAAAAATAAATAAATAAATAACTAGAAAAAACAAAAATACGAAATTTTCACAGAATTTCTGCACTTCGATTATTATTATTATTATTATTATTATTATTATTATTATTATTATTATTATTATTATTATTATTGTTATTATTATTATTATTAATTTAATTTAATCCTCGTTATTAAATTATACGCATTTCGGTTATATATGAAAAAAAAAGAAGTTTTTATCATCACTCACTTTTCTGCCGATACTAAAACTCGGCTGACTTTTCTCTTCTCCGATTCCGAGTCCGAGTCCGAGTCCCTGGCCCGGCTTGGCGAGTTATCGTCAGTCCAACGTTGAGGAAGTTGACGCTGATACGAACGTCCTGCTCATTCACTAACGACTGAGGTTGCGATGTCCTCGTCTGAAGCCGGCTTGAAATTGCCAGTCTCAAAACGAATCCTAATTAAATTGCACGTGTACCTTAAACCGACCGACTGTGATAAGAGGGTACAAATTCCTCGTAGTAATTATTGGCTTTTAAAAAATTAGGAATTTTTTTTTCCTTTTCTTTTTTTTCATCATACCTAAAGTAGGTATACGAAGACATTTTTCTTTTTTTTTTTGTTTCGTTTGGTTTTATCGAATTTCTTAATATCTTTATCTTGAGAGATGTGCAACACTTCTTTTATGTCGCGTGAGTCGAGCCGGATGTCACGAGACCATGACGACCACGTATCGAATAAAAAAATAAAAAATTAATAATAATAATAATAATAAATGACTCAAAGATGAAGATACTCAACGGTTATTCAACGATTCGAAACAATAAAAATCAATAATTAGAGTTCCTAGGTTTCTTAGAAAAAAAAAAAGAAAACGAAAAATTATCTAAATCGATCTGCAAAACTTTTCAGTCTTATGTTAATATGGTTCGAATTTTATTATCAGATATGTTTCAAACTTGAAGATAAAGATGAAAATTAATCGAATTTTATAGCCGATACCATTTCGAAAAATGATATTTTACACAGATTAATCTTACTTCAGAAATGGTTCGACTACGATGTTGATTCTGACGATGAATGGGAAGAAGAGGAACCTGGCGAATCTATTCGCGGTTCGGACGACGAACGCGACGAGGAAGGAACCGAAGAGAATGAATACGATGTTGATAATGAGTTCATGGTTCCCCACGGGTAATTTCCGACTATGTATTACAAAATTATAAAATGATTTATAAACGTGACGTTAGTCGTTGAGGTCGGACGTAATGTGCATGAATCCTTTTGCAGATATCTGTCGGACGAAGAGGCTAAGGCTGACGAGGAAGACGGTGAAGATATGGTAAGCCGGAAGTTGTGGTGATTCAAAAAAAATCAATCAATGTTGAATATTAGGCAGATTTTAACCGTTATTTTTCATCCCTCAGTCGCCTGAAACACAAAAGTTGAAATTGAAAATACTCGGAGAAGAATTTGAAGCTGAACGTAAAACTAAAACGTCTAAAATCAAGCCCAAGGTGATCGGATGTGTTTGGCAAGGAGCCTTTAATTCCTATCCAGAAATCAGTGAGTATTTCCTTATTCTACATCAACCATCATTTCGTTTCGTCAGAAGTTACAGAAAAAAGTGCAAAAATATATTCTTGTATGTAAAAATTTTACCTGAATTACTTGCATCCTGAAAGACGCGTTCATCAACGCTCGCTGGCTATACAAGCTATACTCGAGTGTAGATCAGGTTGCAGCTCTGTCAGGCGTCGTAATAATCCAGACTATAAGGTTCCGCAAGAATTTATAAACTTCGTTCGAATTGATCAACTAGTTTCGAAGTTATATTCGATCAACATGTTTATAATTGATAATTTATCATTTCCAGCGGCTCCAAACGTGGTGCAAATTCTTTTGTCTCGTCAGGCGTGGACACGTGAAATTCCGATAATACTCAGCGCAGTATCGTCGTCTGTTTCGGAAAGTTCGCTTCCCAATACGTTAGAGTGCAGAAGTCCGGCGCCGCAGATGTCAGGGGCTAAGAAAAAGCGAGTACCAGAAGACGCGATCCCGAAACTAATAAGTTTAGTGCACGGTAATATGAACGGCAGGATATTTTTGATCAAGGAATTCATGTCGTATTGGGATAAGAACAAGACTGACGATAGGCAGATATCGAAATTGAGTTTGTCCGAGAAGATTAAGGAAATTGCTAGGTGGATGGCGTGTCCAGATGAGGGACCAATGCATTTACGTTCGTGCTGGTACGTAAGGGAGGAAATTCGTAAAGAGTACAACTGTTTTGATCTTAAATTGCCAAATAGATGGGAATACACGTTGCGACCACCGCGGAAAAGCGACGTCTTCGAGATTGATAAGCCGGAAAAAAATGAGAGGGATAAAAAGCGAATACCGCTGATTACTCAATTCACAAAGAAGATCACCCAGGAAGAATTGCAAAAGCAGTTGGTCGTCAAGCCTACTACGTCGCAAAACAAACCTCCGAAGAGGGTAGCTCTGATATCCCTGTCGAGAGTACCTGTGATATCTTTGCCGAGGATAGATCGGGTTATAAAATCATCGCAGAATAATTTTCTCTCGAAGTTCGTTGATTCAAAAAGCGTTGAAAATGAGGGAAGCAAGTCCAGTGTTGAGCAAAAACTCACGGTCGTTGAAAAAGCTCACATAATTCACGATCGGGATGATTCAAACGCAGATGAATCTCACCTTATGAAAAAAGAAACGATAGCCGGTGATAAAATTAATGAAACTACTACCGAGGGGAAGGATTCTTCGGGGGTTTCAGTTACAAAGGATGTAAGCGAAGGCTCGAAATCAGTGTGTGATGTTACAGAGCCGAATGAAATAGAGAATAAAAGTTCGGTGGTAGCAGAGCCGATGGAGACTGGAGAGGAAAACGTAATCACATTAGACGATTAGTAATCTGTTAAAAGTTTGCTACCTGCACTGCCTTATACTGTCTGACTCTGAATTCTCTATGGTAATCAAGTTGCATTAGATTAGGAAGAGGAGAGGGACGGACTTTTCTGTGCCTTATTAGTCGGCTGTGACGCCGCTCCTAGCCACGTTGGATAATTTTTTCTAATTTTTATTTATCTATATACACAGATAAATACACACTATAATATCTATACTACGAGAAAAAAGTATTATCAAAGTTAAGTTTATTTGAATACGTTTCGGATGGGTGAAAACTGGAACTTTCGGAAGCGGGATAAAAATTGTAATGTAAAATTGTATTGATAAAATTATATGATTACATAAAGATTTGATAAAGGTCATTTCGAATCCGCTGCGACCGATTGATTCGATCTTCAGTTAGATTTCATCGAAATAAAAAAACGACGGATTCCCGCCGCGGGTTCGTTATCGGTTTCTAAAACAAAAAGGTAAAAAAAAACAAAGAAAAGGGATTCTCCGATGTAGACCTACGCGTACACATACGTCGATGTAATTTTGATATTTGATAAATAAATAGGATCGTTATATCAAAATTTTTTTTTACTACACTTAATGTTCTAATTCGCTCGCGCTATACGTATATTGCTTTTTTTTTATTATCGCTATTCGTTTATATTATATGATATACCTATGCTAAATATATACGTGCATGTTCAATTTGTAAATCTATTTTTCACCATACATCATAAGTTTATCGAAGTTTTGCCATGTTATGAAAAGCGTGATTAAGAATATTGTAAAAAAAAAAAAAGAAAAAGAAAAGAAAAGATACAACAACGTTTTACTGTTTTTTTATTTTTTAATTTAATTTTATCCTACTTTCCGTTATACCAATTCTACTTAGGATTCAAAAGATCTATAGCAAATCGTTGTAGCAGGCTGGTAAAGAGTAATCGGAGTAATCCATTAGATCCGTAAGGAAATTGGCAGCCTTGCCATAACCGCTGGCATTTAGAGCGATTTATTATCCAAAAGCTTCCGACCCGTGGACTTTCGCCAATTAACATCTGGAACTTATTTAATTCATTAAACAGATATCCTCAGAGAAGAGCGGCTTTGTTCGGAAGTGAATTTTGTAAATGAACCCTTTTTCGTTAAAATATTCACAAGGGCCGATTCCAGCCTTTTCTAAGTGACGGGGAAGGGGCTCTGTTCTGGTCCTCAGGGTCCTACGTCTTTTTTTTTGTTGTTGTTTTTTTTTTTTTATTTTTCGTTCCTGTTTTGCGGCGAACTTACACATTTTTAAATATCTTTTCTACACTCGTTTTATCCCCTGGAATTTTACTAATCTCATTAAAAGGACGAAGAATTGCTTCAAGCATTATTCAATATACTATTTACGATTAAACTCTGAAAAATGCATCTTTTTCTATTTTCTAAATTTTGCGTAAGGTAATCACTCGACTTTATCAAAGCTCTGACTTTTTTCTTTGAGGAAATGTCATTTCGACAAACACTCAAAGAAGTTGAATAAGTGCTTCAGATATATCAAACGAAATGAAATTTCGCACGTGATATTCTTGATTGTAAACAGTTTACTTATCTGAAATGATTAGGAAACATTTAGACTTAGTTCCATTTTTTATATTCTATACCCTCAACCTTTTGGCTTTTATGTTACATTGTCTCAAATTATTCATACCTATGTATAATACGCGAGATACAAATGGCTAAGCTAATATTCGGCAAAAGGGGTATAAGTCGATTTATATCTTACCCCATTGACCCCTTCAACTGAAGTCCTTGCTTCAATTTTTTTTTTTTACAAGTAGACGTGGCGGTTTACAAAAAGATTTGAATTTCTGTATTCAAATTTCTTTTCATCTTAAATTTATTATTTATTTATTTATTTTTTCTCTCAAAATTAGTTCTCAATTATTTCCTTAATGCTATTATCACCCCTATATCTTTCTTCATCTCACGTCAGTACAAGCTTTAGGATACCGCAGAACTTGAGCCCTCGTTAATTATCCCCTTTCCATATTATATATTCATACACCCTTCTTCCTTTGGCAATAGAAAAACATGTTTGATAAAATTTGACGCAATGATAAAAACATTGTAGCAATTCTAATCGCGATTAGACATTATAAATGTGAAATAAGTCAGTGAAATGAGGACGCTTTTGGTCAGTCCTGATTAATGATCACCTATATTTCGGATTACAATGACACGAAATGGCATAAGGTTTATAATAGATCTTGGCATCGCAGGATCTTGGAAGACTCAATAAAGTGCGAGATGGGAATTACCTGTTGTCTTGCACGCTAAGGCAAGTCAGCCGTTACAAGTTCAAAAAATTGTTCGACCGTGGCTATTAAGGAAATTTTATAGTCGGTAGTTCAGCAGACTTAACCGGAGGCGAAACAGTGGGGCAAGAGGCATATGGTCCGAACTCTGAACAACTAAATGTGCCTCCAGATTGCTGCAATTATCGAATTACACTGGTCCAGGCTTTAAGAACGGTGCTATTTGAAATTGTTAAAGTCTAAATCGCCCCAAGTGGACACGACACGGCCCCTCGATTTCTTGACGATTTTTATTCTCAAGATATATATTCCTATACCTATATATATTACAGAATACATATAACCTTACGCTACATGGTCTGCTGACATATTTCGCATCTGCTAGAGATGTGAAATCCATCTGAAAGATATATATATCTATATACATATCAAAGAGCATTGTTCGTTGGTTCTTATAAAAGAAGACTTAACAGTTGGCTTGGGTGCCCCGGTAGTTCTTCATTATCGACAATAGACGAGAAATCATTGTGCCGGTCAGAGAGGTATACTCGCTGTGCGGTTCTAAGTTGCGGGAAAGTCACCTCTGCCTTTCGTCATCGGTGTCTCTCCAGGGTGTCTCATCTTCGCTCGCTCTATCTCTTCTTGTGAGTTTTGTTGCTCCGTTTGTTCGTCTCAGCTTCTGGTCGAAGGGTATGTATGGACCGAACGACCGACCGCTGGTCCCTCCATCCCCCGCTCTCCGTCTCGTCGTCCCTCCGTCCGGCTGTCCGTGCGACCTCCGTGGCAGGTATGTATACGGTATAGAGAGAAAATGGTAGCCAATGGCGTTGCCGCCTCGTCGCCGCTACAGTATTGAACGTCTCCTACGTGAGGTCCAGGTCTCCTCCGATCCTCCCTCTGCTCTCTCACCCGCTCTCACGTTCTCTTGCTCACTACATCTCTCTCTATTTAGCTCTCTCGCTCTCTCTTTCGTGACCCTCCGACGTCCTCCGTTACCCCGCTCTACCCCTCAAACGTCGACCGACGCCGCCGCCGCCGCCACCACCACCTCCGCCTCCACTGCGACTGCCACCTCTACATTTACCTCCAACTCCAGCTCCAGCTCCAGCTCCAGCTCCAGCTCCGCAGGATCGTCTGAGAGTCTGCTGCTGAGATCCAAGGTGGGATGGGAACCGTGCGGGGTCCGTATATCCTCCCATTAATATCCACGGCGTAGAGACAC
The DNA here is from genome assembly GCA_914767705.2 of Tenthredo notha. Lineage (NCBI taxonomy): Eukaryota > Metazoa > Arthropoda > Insecta > Hymenoptera > Tenthredinidae > Tenthredo > Tenthredo notha. The sequence goes on from OU611908.1 coordinate 7,588,384, forward strand.
GACCTCGGCGCGGATCCGCGGCTGCCCCTCTCCTCTTCCTGCCGTTCTTAATTGAATACTCGTGGTACGATTGATGCCCGGTGTCAGTGGCTGCTGTTTGTCAGCTTTCCTTGAAATCGACAGAGATTGACTAATTTATATAGACAATTCAGGGGGTCTGGAGGTAACGTCGTACACCAACGATGCTCTAGCTAACCGCAACAAGGACCCACCGATACCTCAAACATTTAGAAGTTCTATATTAGCTCTCGTCAATTTCTTGGAACTGTTTTATCTATAGCTGCAACGATCCTAATTGAAAACTTGCGTATAACTATGATCTCAGGAATGCTCATGATCATTGTCAGCTCAAATACGTATTCTTATTAATTAAAAGAATGAATTACCCTTGTAGATAATACCTTCACTCACGAAAAAGTTAGGTAAAATCAAGCAAGGATTGTTTTCTATCGAAATAACTGATATATGGGAAATTGAGCGTCACAGGAATCCATTGTTTCGTGTGTAGAATATACGGATAGACTTAATTGTGGACACATCTATTATATGATATATCTCATACCTATATAGATTTTTTTTTTTTTCTATAAGACAGAGGGTGATCGGGCTATCGCCACCAACCCCGTACGTTTTGGTCTCGGGCTGCAGCTGCCGACCGGATCTTATGCTAATCCCACCCTCAAACGATCTCCCATCCCCATCCACCCTCTCCAACCCTGCTTCTCGCATCACGTGAAAAAGTTGCTCGTTACACGCTCGCTCATAAATCTTCTCGCTGAGCTTAATCTGTTCGCCTCCTTGGTCCTTACTCGTTCCCGTAGCTCTCCTGCCACTACCGCCTCCTTGGAAAACTCTGTCGGCGGCAGGTGTGTCCCGGCCGCGGATTTTCATAATTTTTTATATTTCGGCAAACTCGGGTTTCCTTTTGCTGTACTACAGCAAAACTTCGTCTCGCTTTACCTCTCGCCTTGTTTTAACCAACCTCTGCACATTGTACCAGATGACTATAACAAGGAGATGTAGCCATAGATTTTAGTGCATTGCGAAAGAAAAAGGAAGAAGAAAAAGAAAAAGAAAAAAAAATTTCCGCGCGTATGACGGGAAATAGATTTTGTTTAAACTGACAAGAAATTAAGCTACGCGCATCTCGATTGCTTTGCTCCTGCAGTCGTGCACCATCATCGCCTTGACGTGACGTGGCTATGGGCAAACAGGCGTATACTAGGCAAATCTCTGGCAAGCTTCTTACGCGAGACATATAATACACTAGCTCACTGACGTGTTCAAGGAGTAGGTGGATAGGCGGATGGGTGGACGGGTGGACGGGTAGTTGGGGGAGGTTTCGGGGGCCATTATGGAGATGGATCTTCGTTCGAATAAAGGTTGATGGTAGCGGGGGTGGTTTCGAGTGGCGGCGCGCGAGTCTGGGTCTTGGTCTGCGTGAGGGGTAAAGGAGGGAAGGGCGTTCGCCCGGGGTAATATATCACCCTTGTCGTTCGTGAGACCATGCGAGCTCGTCGACCGATACCCGTACCACTTTCACCGCGGTCTGCACCACAACGACGACTACTACGACGACTACGACTACGACTACGACGACGACGACTACGACGACGACGACGACGACGACGACTACGACGAGTACGAAGACTAGGAAGACTACGAAGACTACGATGACTAGGAAGACTACGAAGACTACGACGAGTACGAAGACTACGACGACTACGAAGACTACGAAGACTACGACGATTACGATGACTACGACAACTACGATGACGACGACGACAACGACGACGACGACGACAACGACGACGACGACAACGACGACGACGACGACGACAACGACGACTACGACTACGGAGACTACGAAGACTATGACGAGTACTAAGACTACAACGACTACGAAGACTACGACGACTACGAAGATTACGAAGACTACAACGACTACGACGACTACAACGACTACAACGACTACAACGACTACGACGACTACGACGACTACGAAGACTACGAAGACTACGACGATTGCGATGACTACGACAACTACGACGACGACGACGACAACGACGACTACGACTACGAAGACTACGAAGACTACGACGAGTACGAAGACTACAACGACTACGAAGACTACGAAGACTACGACGATTACGATGACTACGACAACTACGACGACGACGACGACAACGACGACTACGACTACGAAGACTACGAAGACTACGACGAGTACGAAGACTGCAACGACTACGAAGACTACGAAGACTACGACGACTACGAAGATTACGACGACTACGAAGACTTCGACGACTACGATGACCACGACGACGACTACGGCGACTACGAAGACTACGACGACTACGAAGACTACGACGAGTACGAAGACTACAACGACTACGAAGACTACGAAGACTACAACGACTACGACGACTACGACGACTACGAAGACTACGAAGACTACGACGATTACGATGACTACGACAACTACGACGACGACGACGACGACGACGACGACGACGACGACGACGACGACTACGACGACGACGACGACGACTACGACGACGACGACGACGACTACGACGACGACGACGACAACGACTACGACGACTACGAAGACTACGACGAGTACGAAGACCACAACGACTACGAAGACTACGACGACTACGAAGACTACGAAGACTACGACTACTACGACTACTACGACGACGACGACGACCACTACCACCACCACCACCCTACCCACCCAACCTATATTCCTCTGCACCGTGTGCCGTATTGTACCCCTCTTCCTCCAAAGAGGTCTGCTCGACCTGGAGGCGGGAATTCGGAATCGATATCTACACGTGACGACGGGGAGTGTGCGACAGTCGGTGTCCCTATGGTCGTGGAAACGGTAACGGAGAACGGGGAACGGTTGACCACTCCCTGTTTCTCCGTTGGAGTCTTCGATCCCATCATCCCATAGAGGTGGAATCTTTCGACCAGTTTTTCTCAATCTTGGTACATGCGCGGAATATGACCAGTATCTTAATTGCAACGAAATAACGATGTTATCCGTAGCAAGGAAAATCAGTCTTTCATACACACACGCACACATACATGAGTGAAGATCAGAGCGTGCAGTGATGTTCGCCTGAACCTAGTCGTCCTTCCCTGCTATACCAGTTTATAGATCCTCTCCCGGGCGATATTTTCTTCGTTTTTTTTTTCTCGCTACGATGTCTGCTGCTTGCGTAACCAGAAGCGCGGCGAGGTGAACGCGGTTTAATCAAGGAAGTGGAGGTTGAGGGTGGTGACCGTGGGGCCGGTTGGTTCGAGAGCGTCGATCGATTTGTCGCCGACTGTCCGGCCGGGTATTCCGAGCGCTTGCGCCTCGCTACTTGAACTTGCGACATCGCTGATTCGTCCTCTTACTAAGCCCTCCGTGTCACTCTCTGTCACCGCAGTTTTCCGCTGAGAAAGAGTAGGACGAGGCTACGAGAGAGGGACATTCGAGACGACTCTATAGGAGACCGTCGGTGCGACATCGTCTATAGGCTCTTGCTCCAACCGGGGTGGGGCTGCTGTCGTGCTGTGCGGGGGCGTTCAGCGCCGAATGTCTCTGTCCTTCTCGGTCGGTTGGTTCTGTCGTTAGTCAGAGTGTCGTTCCTTGTCGCCCAGTCGAGGGGACACCGGGCGACAGCGCGTATTGGTCCTTCTCGAGGACAGGGCGTGGTGCGCCTCCATTGCAGCTTTCGATAATTACCGTTAGTTTGCGGTAACTAGGTTCGTCATTAAACCTACTCGAAGGATTCGCTATGTGTTACATAACGCATGTTAACCCACCTGATACTTCGAGGAAAATTTCAAACTTAAACCGATTAGAATACGAATGCACCGATAGACACATTACGTGCATGCACATACATATACATATACATATGCTATATATATATGTGCACGATACGTATATAATGTTAAGGATTTTAGCGTGGGTGGTGGCCGGGGGTATCGTGTTAACGGATAATTGGGACACGTACGTCGCGGCTGCAGCACGGATTGCGTGGCACGTAGATATAGGTAACATACAAGTAGGTATAAGGCATAAGGTAGGTACATACGCGGAGCTCCGTGTGATTGGGGAGGCGGAGATGGGTCGCGAGAGATAGCTGACCCTAACTAAGGTAGAAATGGGAAGGTATATCTTTAAGGACCATCTTTTCCATCTGCGGCCGTGTTACCGGTTAGGTGGTGCCTCGCTGGTCGTACCTATCTACGTCGTACTTGATGCATGGCGTGGGCGTTTCTCTCCTTACCTCAGCGGTTCTCATATACGTATTCGAAATCTAACGAATATATGCGACCTCCATGTTCACAAATTTGCGGTATCAAACTTTTCACTCTTCGTCGAAAAACTAAAGTAAAAAGAAACAATTTTCCAAACGATCAATTCTCGGTAATTACTTCGGAAGAAAAAAAAACAAGATCGTTTACGGTACCGACGTTTTCCCTTTTAGTGCGGACTCTATTCAGGGTTAATTAATTAGAACCCTATACAACATCGGAGGGAATTGATGCAATATAGGAATCCGAAGATATTTGGAACGAAAGGTTCTGTGTACGACCGTATAAGCGATTAAGCTTTGAACTTGTATCGGAATGGTTACTTCCGGTTCGGAGGTATAGTACGGGAGGTAAGGTTAGGTTTTCGGAGATGAATATTGGTTCCCAGACCTCCTGCAAGGGATAGTGAAAAGTAGTGGGTCGTAGAATTAAAGTGTGTTTGGAATGAAGCGGTGCCCATGAAGAACCGAAAAAGACACGCCAGATTATAAATCATAATGTTTGGCGGAGCCTTTTGACGCTGCTATACGACTATATGGACGTCTTGGTCTTCTGCCTCGCACGCACGCACGATAACTGCGGGAGCGGGGGCGGGAGCCAGAAAGGTAGAGGGATTGCTGAGCGAGAGAGAAGAGAGAAGGATAAAGAGAGAGAGAGAGAGGGAGAGAGAGGGGGAGAAAAGTCCTCATTAACAGATTATTAATCGCTTCCCCAGTTTATATTAATGACGAACGCATCTGGTTGGTTCATATGCAGAGGTGCGTTTCGGCCAGGTTTAGTTTCATCAAAGTTATTTAGAACATGTAGAGTGCATCGGTCTAAGTAGTGTCTTGTCGCATGCGTTAGAGGGAACCTTTGTCGCTAGTTAAGAAAATCTTTTTAGTTATATACATTGTATGGAATTGACAGTTAATTATTCAAATTATAGAAAAATATCGTTCAGTGAAAATGACGACAGCTAATCATGTCGCTTGATCTGTTAGGAGGACGATGCTTCAGGAGATTATATTCATCCCTTTAAAGGCCAGAGGGCATATGCAGTGAGTTCAGAGAACCAAGAGAACGATAAATCACGCGAAAAGACGCGTATAGTAGGTATTGAAGCGATACGCTCGCAGTAGCTGATGCTGAGACGTACATCGCTTCCAATTTAGAACGTATTCACATCAGGACAAAGACTCCGGGAGTTCATATGTCATCGAGGATTGTCAATGGCTGACATGCCGTCGTTATTATGATTATAACTACGGGAAGCTGCATAACAGCGATATCAGGGGTAAGAGACCAACGATTATAATAACGCCGAGTCTTCGCACAAGCGAATGCTAATGGCTGCATTATACCATTTCCAAGGTGCGCAATCCCTTTGCGTCAACTCCCAGGTGTTATGAAACAATTACATTAAGCTTAATAATTTTTGGATTAAAGCCGCATTCGTAATCAAGTTATTCGCGTGTCGTTGCCCTCAGTGCAGTGATCAGGATCAGTTTGACGAAGGGCAGCGTCCTGGGCTGTTGCCTTCGTCGATTCTTGGAAGGGGTGCATATTTATCTAGGTGCTTCGCCGTGTGACTACTGGATGCGGTTCCCTTAGGTTACACAGGGATAGATTTAAGCTTTGGAGTTGAGTTAGTTGTTGGTTAGCGAGCCTAAACCCACCTTATACCTGGCCATTGTCAATTTCTGTGCAATGAATACCGTGGCTATCGTGGTATTATTATTTTTTTATTTTTATTATTATTATTATGTAGAATCGCGAGATGCCGTGGCAAGAGGAGGCGAAATAAAAGGCTAGAAAATAAGGTGAATGGAAGAAGAGGATGGTCAAAAAGAGTTCTAAGCGTGTTATTTGACGTTTAGCGACTTAAACGTTCGTCTGTGATCGCCACTATACTCGTCTATAATCTTTAGGCAATTCTGAATCTTAACATGCAAGGCGAACTGAGGGGTGCAGCTGCTAGCTACCATATGATGCCAAAAGATATGTATTCGTCCGAGCTACTTTCGTTGGTAACTACAACAGCGGCCAGGGTTCGCCTTGTTGTCTGGCGTATTAGTCGTCATTTCTTTTTTTTACCTTGTTTTATTTCTAAGTAGTACGATGGCCAAGGTGTGTAGGGTCGGAGGTTCGGCACGGATTTCAAGCCGACGGTATACTATAATCGGGTTAATTGATTGTCGGTGCAAAGGACGAGGTTCGTTCCTTCGTTTCGCGGTTATTATCTCGGTTTATCTTAATTCGTATAGAATAAAAGTAAAAACTCTGTTGAAAATATTCTCCCCATATTTTAGGAATCCGCGATATTTATCCTTGTTTTATTTTTTTTATTTTCTTCAGTAATCATTCCTTCACAGGACCAGGCGCGCTCCCGTCCTTCGAGGGCCGTGCGACCACCGCTTGGATTCATCCGCATATGTAGGTAGGTAGGTATATCCGTTACCGAAGATAGCTGAAGCTGTTCTCCATCGTCCGCGGGCACGCAGGCGTAAGCACGCACGTGGTGTGTCGCGTCCTGCACGTAGCTTGGGCCACGCGGGGCAAAGGAGGCGCCGAGAATCGCGCCAGTGTGGGAACCTGGCGCGGAGCTCGCGAGTAGCATTTAATCAGGGCCCTCCTGCACGCGGCCCCATCGCCCTGTGAGTAGGTATATGGTTCGGTTAGTTTTTGCTCCGAGGTTGCCTGGAAATTGGCGCCAAATTAGTAAGGAGACGAACCCGGCGTTGAGGAGCTCTAAGGCGGGGCGAGAGGAACTCAAGAGCGCGGGTACCGGGAGGGACTCTTCGCCGTGCCTTCGGCTGCGTGACGCGAGACATTAAAAGTAACCTCTGCTCTCGTGCTCTCCGTTCTTTCCCCGCTCTTGGCTCGCAGCATCCGCGATGGACCAAAGACCGTAGGTACCTAGGTATTGTACGCGTGTATGTACACATATACTTATGAATGTTATACATCGTCGAGCGTGAAAGGGGGGCAGCTTAGAATTGCTCTGCAGTAATCATGGCGCTTCGCCCATCGTTCGTTGCCAAGTTACTCGTGGTCGAAGACGAAAAAAAAAAACAAAAACAAAATCAAAATTGAAAAATAAACAAATTTTAAAATAAATAAACTAAAACACGCGCACTTACGCCGGACAAACACGTGGGAGCGATCCCGCGAACTTCGGGTACCCACTTGCCACGCCACGTATAACCGCCACTTTTCAACAATTTCGGGCACAGTAAAGGGGGAAATTCGTAATTTTTTATTCGAAGAAATCGGCACTGATTATCTTATGCGATCATAGATATCTGACTTGTAGCTAGTCTGGAACTGTACAATGTACAGTATTGACCACGTCGAGTTCAGCACATCTGAAAAGTGACAAATTTGGGCTGCGATAGTCTTGTTGTTACTGATACAAAAAGACAGCTTTTGAAGTAAGAGTTGTGTTAGATTGTTCATGCTCATCAGTTGTTAGACTTATTGCGCTAACATTCTTCAAGATCCTTCACTTCTATATACGAATACAATGGTCAAGCATCTCTCGATTACTTAAATATCTCTTTCTATCGATCCTCAGAAATTCCAAGTGGCAAGAGTTGTTATAGTTCTCTTCGTTTCGCTTGAATGATCCTTGGGATGTTGAATTCCCATTGGAAAACTATCTTGCTAAAACTTTTTGATTAAAAAATGTCGTCTATGCAACGAAATTAATGGACGATTTGTTTCTGAACGTTCTGCAGTAGCTCGTGTAGATTTCAACTTACAATAGTTGGATCTTGCGAAACGAATCTCCGATCTCATAGAATTTCTCCAATAAGAAATAATAATTAAAGTACTATCCGAACATCATCACATCTTCATCAATCTTGCTACCCGGCATTATTTCATCAAATGGAACAAAAATTTTCATCTGCAGGAATCTTTGAATATAAGTGCGTGTCAGTTATTTTGATATCTTAAAAAAAACCACAAGATGACTCGAATGGTTGCCTTCTTTTTTTTTTATTGTGAAATTTCCAACACCTGCTGCATCGATCTCTAGGGTCTTTGCGGCGTGGGTGGTTGTGGATATGCAGCATATATGACGAGATTTCCGATCGTTTAGTTCTTAGGTTGTTAATAGATGCGGAGTACCTGTATTATTATAATATATTTACATCGGCTGAAAGTTGGCGGTGAGTATGAGGCGAGTCTTCGAGCTAGACACGAAGGTCACCATACTTGACGCGGCGTCTATGGTTATATGCAAATAAAGTACACAGCGGGCGTCTCTTTAATGGTAAAGCGTCCCGGCATACGTCGAGGTCGTTTCCGAGACGTGGTAAGAAGCTCAGCGAGTTCCCCGGGTACCGCGGGCAGTATATCACGGAGGCAGGGATAAGTTTTTGATCAGCCCTCGCCGCCCCGCTGGCTGACCTCATCGTGCAACGCTCTGGGGGTCTTTATACGAGCCACGTTGGCTACGCATATCCTAATCAGCCTTTGTTTTAGGACTGTAGCCCGTCTTCTTACTTCCCGACCGACAGCTGCGTCTATTAATACAATTATTATACTGTGTCGGTCGCCTAGGTCAACTTTAATTAGAACGACCTTTACTTTTCCGTGCAAAACAAGCGAGAGTTCAAACTTTGCGATTCGACATTTTTCGCATATACACTACGATGCACGACACGTATGCCATGCAGATTAACCTCGTTTCTCTAAATCATGAAAGAAGCAGAATCATCAACTACGTATAAAACATTATCCAATAGGACAGATATCATTCGGATACGATGACCAGCGAATGGAAATCGCACTGGATTCGTGGCGGTAAAGTTAAGCATGTAGCATGGATTGGAAGAGATGTGATGGCCTGGTGTTCGGGACTGCATATCATCTTTTACGATGTTGTTCAGAAAACTGAAGTTCTCCAAAGTTACGTGAAGCACTCACAGGGTGAGGGTGCATGCTGCCTTTCAGGGCATCCGACACTACCGATTTTTGCCTTCGCTGAAAAGGTGAGCGATCCTCGGATTTTGGTGTACAAGTATCCCGCTATGAAGCTGACGTCCGAATGCGTCAAAGGCGGTCCAAGCGGCTACCTTGCAACGGCGTTTACGGAACATGAGCACCTTGTCACTCTGGCTTCCTATCCGCACTTCTCACTGGTCGTTTGGTCCTGGAGAACTGGAGAGAAGCTGACTACAGTACCGACTCATATTAAGGACATGAAAAGACAGATGATTGCGACGACTTTTAATGGACCAACGATGATTGCCCAACTAGGCAAAGATTCCGGTAAACTGACTGTTTGGCAGATGAAATTGTGCGGAAAATTGGTCAGCTTAAAGTTTAAGGATATCAAATTGCCTCGTGGGGAGCGTGTCAACGCTGCAACATGGAATCCGGAACCAGGACCTCCGATGCTAGGAATTTTGGACGAAGACTGTCGCATGTACGTTTTGTCGCACGACGCTACAGTGCCGACGAAAATCGCTCAGACGCAGAGATGCTCTGAGTGCGTGGAAATCGAAGCGTCTGATATCTGCTGGTACCGTGGTGGTCTTATTCTCAAGACGACTTTCTGCCAGATTCGGTATTACAAAAAATTGTCGGAGAGTAATCTTCACTGGTCGAGAATATGGATGGTAAAAGTTCAGGCACATCCTTACGTACTGACTTCACATCCGTTCAGGAACGATCGTGTATTCTTTCACACTCTTGAGGGTGACTTGATGCAGCTTGAAATCCCTGACGATTCTGAATCCTCGACTCAGCCTAGCATGGTCACACATCTTCGCCGCGGTTCGGTCTATCGATTTATGAATTGGATTTATCCTTGGGGTCACCACCTAACGGTTGTCGATAACGCGACGGAGCTCAGCGTCCTGGAAACCTACACGGGAAAGGAGGTTAGCAGAATTAATCTAGAAATGTCTGGGTCTGTATCACGTCTTGCTTCCAGGAAAGACCTACCCCTCGTCGCGTTAACCAGCAATACGGGAGAATTCAGATTGATCGGTATCAGCGACCCCATGAAACCTCTGATCCTCGCACAGTATCACCTTCACCGTGATGATTTGGACTTGCTGAAATTCTCCTATACCGGAAACTACGTTATAGCCGGTTTTTCATTGGCTGGTATCTGCTATTGCATTGCGACTAAGATCGGTACTCGGTTCGAGGTGATCGCTCGACTCGAAGCCAGTCGTCAAATATCTGACATTCTGCTTTACGACAATCTCGGTCACTTGAGACTTTTTGCATTGTGTGTTACTTCAAAGCGTGCCACTGTCGGTAACCAGATCTTACTTTACGATCTCCCAAGTGGACAGAATCGTATCACTGCTGCCAGCTACGTCTTGGAGCTACTTGACAGTTTTCAAAATCTGGAATACAGTCCCGTTAGCCAAAACCAAGTGTTAGCTTCACCGTACTTGACGCGGCAGGTACAAGTCCTCGGGATTCAAAGCTGGAAAGAGGTTACCCTCTTAGCAGCGACACCATCGGATCACCAGGTACGCCAGACGAATATTTTCACCGATAGTCGTTGGGTAACGACTTACTCCCGTGACGGTATCGTCACCGTTAGAAAAGGCGACAAATTGCGAACACGCGTAGCGTTGATCATGCCGCATCATCGAAAAGACCTCGGTGTCGTTAAGGCAATTATGAAGCCATCCGGGGATGTGATAATTTCGCTTGGCTACGACGGGTCTTTGGTGTGCACCAAGCTATTCGATGATACTAAAACGAAGGATGCAGTGGGTTCAAATGATCCAATTTTGACGGACAAAGTAGGAGTCATCGCCAGGGAATCTGAGTTCCGAGAAAAAGTGTTCAGAAATGATTACGCGACGCTTGATCCAAGCATTGTGAAGACCCTGACTCAACCTCGAGTTTATATCGAGGATGCTACTGAGTACAATGATCAGACTTGGGAGGAATGGAGACGATCGCGAAAAATCGCTGACGAGACTAGAGAACATGCAACGACAAGGGCAGCGATTCAAAGTTCGTTTGCCTCGATAAAGGCAGTAGTTGCACAGTTGATGAATGCCAACGAAATCTGTCCTGAAATTGAACAAGTACCCATATCAGCATTCGACTTGGACAAAGTCAGTCGTGATCAGAAACTGAAGGCTGCTAGAGACGCACGAGAAGACTACCGATGCGAGTTGGAGTGGAACTGTGCTGGAATGGATCAGGTTTCGGATTGGATAAAAAAGTTTTGCTGGGACAAGCAGCAAGTGCAAAGGCAATCAATTAATACAATTTTCGGTCAGTTCAAGGTCATAAATTATCCTACAGTCGCGGCTGACCCTTCGGAGAACAGCCTTCTCAGCTGGGCACAGTTCTCTAAACAATTTGTACATGACGTAGCAGATCCAACCGCAACTTTTTACCCCTGGATGACAGGATCCAATGATGTAGTTGCGGAGCAACAACCGCTCGTAAGATGCGATACGACTTTGTCTATACTTGACGAAAAACAACGCATCGATGCAATACTTGACGAGGACGAGGTGGACGCGGTTATCGATGAAGCGGAAGTAGAAAATCAGAGGATTTTGGAAGGCATGACGACTTACAGGTTCATCGAACGCTCTCAGTTCTATTATTCGCAATTCGAGTTGTGTAGTTATGCCCAGATGGTGACCGAGAGACAAATGATCAGCAACGACGTACAAAAGCTACGAGCTTACTTCAACAAGCTATTCAACGACATGCACGCTATCAAAGAACGTGAGATGAATTTAGTGCTGGAAAGGAACGAACGCATACGGTACATCAACAAGGAATTAAATCTTCTGTTCAATCAACGAGTTCCCGAAATTCCAATCGACCCGGTGTGGGACCAGACGGAAATACCAGAGAGTATAGTCAATGTGCTTGAGTCAGAAGTCAAGGTAGCCCCGTACATCTCGCCTTCTGCCCAGGACATACTAGACAAACAGGCTGAAGAAGCGAACCGTTTGAGGCTGTTATTACTTGCCGATGATTTTCGGGAGCGGGCGTTGATAACGATGATGGACGGGGTCCTCGAGGTGCGTTGGGAAGATCTGATTAAGAAAGACGTTCCCAAGCCACAGTGTATGCTGATAAAAACACCGGATGCATATACCGCAGAAGACATCCTGGCAGTGCAGCAATACAAGAAGGACGTCGAGGCCCTGATGCAAGAACGCGAAAAGTATAGACGGATCCTTGAAGCTGACTACTCGAAGGTGAACGGAGCCCTGAAGGATGGGATTGAGCGATTCAAGCAACGGCTAAAGGACTTTTTCACAACAAGAATCCACGTTGAATCGGCGATTAAGCAGCTTAGGCTTCGCTACTGGCGTGGTTGCTACCGTGAAATGCGTCGACAGCAGATGTACGAGAGTGAAGAGAAGCTGAAGACGATGATCATTCACAAGGAAGCCGAGGTTGTCAGTTTAAGTGAGGAAGTTCGTAGACAGCATTCCGCAATCGCAGATCTTCGAAGCCACTACGAAGTCGCTTGCAACCGCGAGAAATGGCAAGAAAAAAAAGTCAGGTCCGAGTTTCCTGGCCTAGCTAAAGCCACCCATGATCTATTGATGCGTCAGTACAAGCGTCGACCTCGAACAATACAGAAGACCTTGCCACCTACTTATTTAAACGAATTAGGAAAGGCTGTGGCAAATATGACGAAACCATTCTTTCTAACAGGCGAGTGTATCGACTATCTCAAAGGTCTAGATGCTCTTGACGTCCGTCCAACGACCCTGCCATCTTCGATCGACGCTATACACTGGGATTATTTGGTACGTTTTCGTCGACACAAGATTGAGAGTGAGATGCGGGTGAAGGCAGTTTCGGTGGACATTATCGAGGCAGAACACACTGTGGTGGAGTTTAATAAGCTTATCGCTAGCGCAAAGGCGGAAATAGAGATCTTAGTTGAAAAGTTGAATGCTGCGCGTCAGGCTAGAGTAAATTTCGACCAGGACGTCGAGGTGCAGTTCGTGCTGAAAATGGGGCAGATCGAAGTTGCGTTGCAAAGTGACCCGGAAATTGCAGAGATCATCTTCATACCACGGTCTGAAATTGAACAAATTAACTCGGTTATCCGAATCGCCGGTACCACAAAACTGAAGGTAATGAAAAGGACGATAAACTTTGGAAGAGGGATTAACTTTAAGGAGTGGGAGCACAAAATGCTCAAAATGCGAATCGAGGATCTTCGCGAAGAGTTCTACTGCGTGGAACGAATCATGGTCACGAAGGAGGTTCAGGAGTACCTGAAGCGAAGGGCCAAGGGCCTGAAGGAGGATAAAACACAGCAACAGTTGGAAAAAGAGCTGGAATTACTGCGAAGAAACTGGGAAAAGCTGCTTATGGATTGGTACCATAAATTGGAGACAGTTGATACGAAAATCAAGGCAATTAAAAAGACAAACTCGATTCTCGACAAGAGAATCACTATGATGAACGTCGTGCGGTGCGAAATGGAGCTGCAAAGAGACGTTACTACCGAAACTAAGGCAGTTGAATATTACCAAAGAAAGATGGATGTCGTTGTTAAGCGATCGGGGCTCGTACGAAAACTCCAAGACAATTACTCCGAGCTGTTGGTCCTGCAAACCGAACATGAACTTTTGCGACTACGTCGTTTTCCAGCGTTTAAATTCTTCAAGACTTTGGATGATGATAATTTCAAACGGCACAACTGCTAGATTAGTTTGCACTCGTTGTATTAAAAGATGTTCAAGTCCTCCAGAATTTGACGTACAATTGTTCACTAACGTTAGACATTTGTTATACAATGGGCTCATCATTTGATGGCCTGTTTAGATTTGTAGTATTAATTAGTTTTCAATAGTAACTCTCGCAGTTTAGTTTTATGCGATGTAATTCAACAATATATAAGTAAAGAAACACAATTTCGATGATGAACGCAAAGGGATTATATCATCATCTAGTCTCCTTCATGCATCATTGCGGCATTAAGTGCCTAAAAGTATGCATACACGTCTTTGGTATGATTCAATTGTATCGAACGTGAGAAATTCCCAGGTGGCCCTTACGATGCTATTTTATTATTTTATTAAAAAATTGAAAATCATCCCACACCGATTAGGTATCAAAAATAGTTCCACATTTTCAAACGTCGAGGCCGTTAGGCTTCCCGATCTTCTTGGCAAATGATCATGGTCGTAGTACGAACGCCAGAAAAGTAAGCGCAGAATTTATGGGCACCCAAAGGTGTCCGGCTTAGCGGATCGCCATTGTCGGGCGACAATATAAATATTTTTTATTAATGGCGGAATGATTTTTATTAATGGAAGTATGGCATCAAATGTTTTGGTTCGTGGTTGTATTTCCACTGTCAATGTCACCCTACGGTAAAGTCCCTGTAACGTCATCCTGCACCCAAAAAAAAGGACTAGAATTTTTTTCTCTCAATACACGAAGAGACATCAATCATCAACCTGTTGCACTAGCACGCACGACACGCTTCGGATCTGTCTGCAGGGGTGAAGGTAGAGTTACAGAGCTGTGAGGAAAGTTGACACTCGTATTTCATAGAATTATTTCTTACTAACAGGGCTGCTTCGTAGGAAGTAATGAAATTAATAAATCAACCAAAACTTTTTTTTAATTAACATTAAACATGCGTCGGATATTGATCAGCATAAATCTACAAATTGGAAACTGCTCGTTTATCCATCTTGTTGAAAAATACGATACTAAGGAAAACTGTGATTCGAAATAACTTGTTTCTACTTTTGCCACGAAATTTTGGTTTTTTCTCATGTCAAATAAAAGGTTTTGAGGTAATTGGAATAAGAAGGCAATTATATAGTATTCAATCGAAATGAAATGCTACTTATCATCGATATCGAATGTAATTAATTAATTATATAGTTATTGTGAATTTGGTTTGAGACAAGTAACGCATACGACAACTGAGATACCGTCGTGCATTACACATTGAAGAAACGAAGCACTCCAATCAATGCAAATAAAATCGGTAGAGTCGGAAATACGAAACGTGGATAGGTATAGGTAGTAGATGAACGGAATAAAAGCTTCATGAATGTAAAAGACCAGTGAATACTAACCATGCGAGGCAATCTGGTAATGCTTTTCCACGGGAAAAACAGGAAAATAGCTTGCCACTGTAAGTAAAACGTGAGTAAAGGGGCTTTCTCGCTCCTCCCAGGTTACGAGCGTTGCTTCAACCGACGTATAACTAATTTCAAGCTCTCTGTACGTTAACGTGGAATGTCAAATTCGAGATTATTTTATAACAGATTATTGATATCCATGCAGAGATGGATAACGATTGTCGAATCGAACCCACGCACATGGTTTTGATGAAAATTGAAAATTTATAACTTTGAACAGTTTCCTTGTTCTTACCACACGGGCTTATCGATGTATAATTTTGTATCACGCGAATTCCAAGCTGTATATCTTCACCATACATAAATTGGCTCCGTAAGTTTTCGTGAGAATGTTCGCTTTTGATTTCCAATATTTTTTTTTTGTTATTCCCCAACGGATATGTATATTGAGAAATTTCTATGATTATTATTATTAATAGTTCCACTGATGGAGTTAGTCGTGAGATATTTTTTTTATACACAGTTATAATGTCGCCGTTCACTTTCACTCTCACACTTACAAATACGGTTAATGATAGTGTTAGAAGTGGCTGGAACTTCGGAATATCGTTTTTATTACGCTCACCGCATTGTAAATCGAGCATTTCTAATCTCCAAAGGGATTAGCTTACGCACTTACTCGTCGCGTGATGACTGCCCATTCGATCGTGTTTTCTACAAATGAAATTGGTTATCAACTATCCAACTCTCGACTGAATCGACCAACAACTATAATTGATAAAGTTACAGGCTTTCGTGATACTTTTGATTCCAAGTCATTTACATGTTTTTGTTATAGCTTTTCTGATTCAGGACTCCCATTATTTATCGGTTGCAAGTTTTAACTCGCAATACTTACTACATTACTGGGCTCTTCGATTTTTCAAACTTTATTCTCGAGAATCATCACACACGTATTATGATTTTCTACATTCTTGAATAAAGGTGTATATCAATGCTCCTCGAATCCTGATCATTACTCATGGTTTGGTCGATCGTCGTCGGACGGCCAGGATTGGGAACCTATCTTATCAGTGAACTCGGATGCATCTCTTTCTCCCCGTGTCCTGGACTTCCTGGACTCGACACGATCGTGGTATACTTTAAAAAGAAGCAATGAAAATGAAAAATGGACTGGGCCAACAATGAATATCGACAAAATGCCTCCTTTGGTTCGTCTGATTACCATTACAGGCAGTAATTACCTTCGTCTGGTTTGTATCTCAGTTTTTCTCGTCGCATTCGATCGAAAATGTTCGTGCCATCGCTGCTCATTTTCCGAAAAACCTTCGTTAAGACTCGAAGCATTTCGTAGTTGTCTGCAAAGTGCTTGTCTTGTAATTATCAGCGGATAAAAATCCGCCATATTATTTTGTGGTAAAGGATCGATAATAATTCACTAACGTGGATGTATTATAGAAGCTTTCGGGTTATACTCGCGGTCTCTAGCTATTTCGACACGCTCTATATAATTGCTCATTGCTAAGGAACAAATTGAATTTCATGCAGGTAATTGAGTGGGCAGGTAAAGCAACTCACTACAAGGGCCGTACGTGGAACCTGCTACACGAATCTGGCTTGATAACATGTTCACGATACTTATGAGTCATTCAAATACTCTAAGGGTCTCATATGATGAGAGTTAATTTCACTTGACGAGAAATTTTAATAACCATAGTCACCGGGCCATTAGAATGCAAAAAGGAAAACCATCGCGAGGACAGATATAAGATGGATTGAAAATTTTTGTTAGGTCGTTGCCCACGGTAACAAATAACGGGGGTTTGAAGGGGAAACGAAATTCATTTTTAAATCCTTTTCTATGTTCATTTTCAGCCCCTTCTAAATGAGTCTCTGAGAATTCGTATGTAGAGAAAAGTGCAGGCTGCAAAAAGTTGAATAATAACAGAAAAACGGCTTTCAAAAACTGACGTTCATAGTAATTGAAGTAAAGGAGATAAAATTTCGATTTCTTCTCTCGGATACCCTATGTCACAGGGTGTAAATTGAAATACCTCGATACTTATACGACCACGCATGTAGTACTTTTCTTTTCCAACTCTAGTATAAGAAAAGATACCAACTAGTGAAAATTACCCTCATGACTATTAAATCTATTCAGAAGTACGTCTCACATATGTGTATTGCGAAAAAGTGCAGGTTCGCTGGTACGTAAGCATTTGACACTGACTCTTCGTGAGAAGTAAGGTTGTTTTAAGGTAAGGGGTTTGGTGAGGTACAGGGGGAAGGGTAGGTTTACGATCGACGGTACGCAAGAGTCGAGGAAAGGACAGCGAGCAAGGCGTGTTATTATCCAACCGTAGCTCTTCGTGGCGCTCGAGCGTCTCGGTGGCCGGCGTCGACGACTGCAACAGACTAGGGAAGCCGCGGTGCTGTGGCGTGGCGGGCTTAGCGGGTAATCCGCGCGAGCCTCCACTTTCAGCCCATAAAGAGACAAAGGAGCATTCTCGCAGTACGGGGCCGTAAAATCTCGTTTTTGCAAAAACTTTGCGCGCGACTAACAGCCGCCGGCGGTATGCCTATATACCATATATATATATACACGTATATACCATATGTATATATATATATATTTACGGGTACATACTGCACTGTAATGCCAAGAACGGCCATTCTTTGGACCATTTCCAAACTGCGTCACCCAAGGATCAATCCTACCAATAAAACTGTCTGCAATACACTCTTGAAGACTCACCTATGTCCTCCAGTTAGAATCCCAAAAAATGTCAGACATGGCGAACCATTTCGACACATGACATTAATCCCACGTCCGTTGGGCAGTGTCTTGTCTCCTTGAATCAGTACTGATACTATTAGCATATGAAACACGGTATTCCAGTCTAAAACTTCTATACCAAGCTAGGGTTTTTGAAGGGGGTGATCGAAAACCAGACCTTAGTAGGGTTTACCCTACCAGAGTTCGGTCCCAAGTTGCCACGGCTTATGCTTGTCCGTTTCCGAGGATTTGACTGAACGTCAGTGATGTGGCTTCTCGATTGGGTGGCACCTCGATTTCCATTTTCTACCTATATTCTGATATAGTGAACTTGGTATTCTGAGAAAATGTCACAAAAATAAAATAGGTCATCCCGAGTCAATTACCTAATTAACCTTTTCATGATGCGATCGCATATCCACCATATCAGATCTCTTTTCGACAAGGGGTTGACTTAGTTTGCGATAAATACTGCACAGAAAAAAGGCACGAATTTGTCTTAAAAAATTAGGTATATCTATATGATCCCTGACTCATAGACTCGACGAGTGAAAACGAGTAAGTAATATTCATTAGACTCGTTAAACTGAAAAAGATCATCCATCCCGGAATTGTTGACCTTTAATGCAAACATGCTTCGCAGCAGTGACTGACTGATCTCTTTCCTGAAAGTCCAAAGGTGTCGACGTCTCGTTCGTATCGAAATTACCCCCTTTGTTCATTGACAGCTAATCGTCGGTCTAAGAGGTCTTCGGAAGATCGTGTATACATATATATATTCACGTATATTGTGAGAGTGGGAGACTGCATTAGTGGTCAGCCCTGTATATAATATACAGCAGTATACATATAGATATAAGCATAATATGGTCTACGCATTATAGTCAGTGCAAAGTCTAAGCGAGTGAGCGAGCTAGCGGTTAAACATTGAGACGACTCGAAGATTTTGAGCTAATCTCATTTTAATGACCGGGTTCCGAGTCGTGAAGGAATAATGAAGTGTCAAATGGTCTGTGGTGGGCGTTGTTTTTCCTCAGCCTCTCTCACGGTTTATACAACCGACGCATTTCTCGGGCAGATTTTAATTAGCAGGAGGATCTCCTCCGTTGTTAAAGTCCCACCGTTATTATCCCCACCCTAACTCATTACGAATATTAGAATTTAGAACGCAAGTATTTTTGATCATACGTGACCCACGTATCATGTCATGAATCAAATCCTAGTTTTTAACACATATATTATGTGTAATTTATCTGACTTCAGGGCAAAATAGGACCATTCCAATTTTTCATAGAGAAAGATCAAGCATTTTATTATTAATATCAACGAGGCAGACGTAATGCAAAAATCGAATGCCCTAAGGCTGACGGTAACCATGAGCTGAATAACACTGAATGCTGAAATGTCGTAGTGCGATAAAAGTGTTTTAATTATTTGAAATGCGATATAGCATAGTGGAGAGAACGTTTATCTGGTTTTCAAACCTGGCAGGGTGGGTGTAACCTATTTAAGGTTGGCATGGCGCGTGTAAAGCACTTTATGAACCTGGTATTATAACTAAAATCACGCGGCAATCGTGAGCCACAATTCAAGATCGGCAGCCCCACGGCTCGGGTTGCTCGGTGGAATCGCGCTGGATCTCGATTGCCATTAATTCGAAGTTGGCTGACAGGTCACTCGAGTAGAACAGCCCATTATAGATTATATAGCCACAGCGGCCGAGGCAACAGTTATTTAACTTATTGGATATTTAATAATTATTATTGTTGTTTGTATTGCGGATCTCACGGGTCGCGGGGTCTTCGGACGTATTTCTGAATTTATTACCGTTGACCGGGAGAAACCACGTATATAAGAGTTCAGAGGTATAGCTAGGTATATACGTTATCCGTTGATATGTATCCGTTTCGCAGGTCTGGGGAGTAGCGGATCGCACAAGGTTAAAGCTTGGCTTTTTTCTTTTTACTTTTTTTTTTTTCGTTTTTATCAAAGGACAACATCTCCTGTATCCAGTGTAAAATGAGCTACCGCAGTAATTACCGAATATATGGCAAAGCGAAACGATACGATGGGAGAATTGCAGAGCGGGTACCACTTATACAGTTTCGATGCATCGACGGGTTCCACGTTTGCGTGCTACGAATCAAAGAGGCGGCAAATAAAACTGAAAAATGGAACTTGCAGCAGTGATTCGGGGGGCCTGAGATCAGAACTGCAGTCTAAAACGCAGGTCTCACATGGTTATATTTTGTCGATTTTTACCTTTTTGAAAAGTGTACGGATACACCAGTAGAACATATTCGAAGATATATATATATATATACACGGGGCTATAACTTATAAAGACGTCTTCGACCTATGTTTCTAAAAGATCATTTCCTATTTCATAAGAAAAATCTTCGCATCTTGAAACGTTGCGTCGTTTGGTGCTGCAGGTGGTAAGAATTTATTCTACTATACACTGTGTACTGACTATGAAGAACCGCACAATGGTTGTTGCTGCAGCGACGAGGATGACGTGGTAATTTGCCAAATTGCTCCAGCAATTGCTAGACCACCGATTCGATCCATTGTTATTCGAACGATCCGCTCGAAGGTGTTCCGGAATATTTTATAGTATATATGGGGCATTCCACGCCAACTCGACCTGAGTCTGACCCTCGACCCCTTGGATTTGGTTCTTAATTTTTCATATGGTTGTTCCATCTTTCGAAAGCACACTGAATTTTTTTTAGATTTTTTCTATCAAATTTGTTCAAATAGAAAATCAATTACTTAAGGAAAAAATCACATCGAAGGACATTTTTGAAAAATCTGAAAAAATTCTCAAAAATCCTGTACTCGATTCCAAAAATTTCGGTGTGTGGATCAGAGTGGGCCGGCGCTCGCTTCCATCTGTCATTTGCGATTTTCTTAAAAAAAAAAAATAGACGCAAAAGTCAGTTCACTGTGGGCAGTTAAAATAATCTCAGAAAATTCTGAAAAATTCGGAGTTACGTATCAGAACGTTCAAGCAACTGCTCACAGTGCACTGACTTTTGCGTTTATTTTTTGATTTGGTTTTTTTCCAGGAAATCGCAACGGACGGTAGAACCGAGCGCCGGCCCATTCTGATCCACGGACCGAAATTTTTGAAATCGAGTTCAGGATTTTTGAGAATTTTTTCAGATTTTTCAAAAATGTCCTTCGATGTGATTTTTTCCTTAAGTAATTGATTTTCTATTTGAACAAATTTGATAGAAAAAATCTAAAAAAAATTGAGTGTGCTTTCGAAAGATGGAACAACCATATGAAAAATCAAGAACGAAATCCAAGGGGTCGAGGGTCAGACTCAGGTCGAGTTGGCGTGGAATGCCCCATATACACTATGAAATATTTTCCTGGATTATTTCATTCCGCGTATATTTCGATATGTAACATAATTCGCGATAAGTTACGTCAAGTTTATACACAGCCCTCTCGTAAGAAAGAAAAAAAAAAAACACGTCGTTTAAACGTAACATACCTACAAATTGGACAAAGCCTTGAATTTAGCTTCAAGAGCTGGTGCTGTATAACGTATATTTAACTATGGAGGTATCTGTGCAGCAGTTTAACGTTTAGTCAGAAAAACAAAAAAAAAAAAAAAAAACACTGACTGACTCAAAGTTAGTAGGTAGGAAATGTTAGCGTCGTCAGGGACAGAAGGACGCGAACTGGTCCAGTTGCGGTGAAGAGGCAGAGGACGAAGGACGATTACGCGGCAGTAAAGATCGCGAAACGACTCCTCTCCGAGAGTCCTGGCCCTCCGCCGAGGCCCTCGAGGCTTGTAACCGCGAGTAATTATGTAATTGGCGAACGATTACTTACGGTCCGTTCCTCCTTACGTACAGCCCTCTTCGCCGGTATTATACAGTATACTAGGCATTGGCAAGAGGGCCAGTGACATTCCACCCTTTTTACTTCTTACTTCTCAGTACTTGCATCTGTATTCTCTTTTCATCGCTTCGGTTTCTTCGACTTTTTATTTCTCAGTTCACGCGATAGTGTATAAGTGAGATGGCGTTGAATGATTTTTATCAGATATTGCAAACGGACAACTATGTAGTACAGCCCCGGCAGCGTTACTTTGTAGGATAACAACGCAACAACTGAATATATAATTACTCTGACTTTCGAAGCGATATACACGTTTATCTAATTCCGCGCGGTAACGTAAGGAGAAAAAAAAAAACAAATGTGAAAATCTTCTCGTAGAATGGATGAAATATGCAAATCTAAACTCATCATTTTTATTTTTATTTCCTTTACGTGATAACGCGTACCACAACTCCACTTATACTAGTCGTGCAAGCGACGATGTAGGTTTAACAATGCGATAGGATCACACCGGGTCCTTGGAAGGGTTCCGGCCAATTTGACTGTCAAACTTCCGTGCGAGCGTTGATGTATTAGACCGATTAAGGGCCCCCAATTTGTACCCGTTGTAGAAAACACTGGGTTATCAGCGTGGCTATCGGACCATTTTATGAGCATGAAATGCGGAACTCCGGTATTTTGGTAATTCGCGATTATTGTTAAACAAAACTGATCGTAATTTTCGATTGTGTCAACGACAAAAATTCAAGACGAGTTATTTATTCATACGTACAAAATCGTATTTGGTAGATCAATTTTTTTAAGGATCTCGTATACGCGTATAACGATATGTGTGATGGATATGTTGAATAACCGCGGTAGGTAGGTTCCAATAGCTATGGACGGTTAATCGCGTGTACGAATTACCCGCAGGCATAGTAACAATTGTGGTCGATGGTCGAGCAGCAAACTTGTGACATCCTGTGACGAACAAACATTATAACAGATGGTTAACTGCAAAGAACCGAACTATACAGTCAGAAATACGTATACAAACTCGAAGAGTAGTCTGCGGTGTCACCATATGACCATCGCAGACTTCTCTGACCGGATATGTAGTATATATATAAGTTGTGGTCAATATTCCTCGGTTTTCAGGATTTTTTCGATATATATAGACAACAATGCAGCAGGTATTGAATGTCCTTAACTATAAAGGATCTTTGAGTTCGTGTTATAAGTGCAGCAGATTTATAAGAAAAAAAAGAAAAATAAAAGAAGCAAAGTTATAAAGAACTCTGCATGGAAAACGACAGATCGGTTAATTGGCCTCGCCATACGATCAGCGGCTCGATCAAAAGATCGAACAAGGTTCCCCCTAGATCCGCTTATTTTGTATATAATTCAGTCCTGAGCCTAATTCAGTTAGATATAAGCGGCTGCAGGGTATAGGACACGACATGTGCAGGACGTAGGAAATTGGGAAGAGATTTTTATCTGACTGATTCGATATTAATTTTTGAGGATACGTTGCTGTGGCTACGTATCCTGACGATATTCAGATATACAGAGATGATTCCTTGAAAGTTCACAGTCAGTCACAGCCAATTTGACACAACCCGAGTTTTTCGTCTGTTTTTTGCAGGCTGGCTATCCCCTTTTTAATTTTGAATTGTTAAAGGCCGTCAAATGATTTAAAATGAATAAAATGTGTAAATAATTAATTTAATTATTCATTTGTTCATTCGTTCATCCATCCATCCACCCATCCACCCATCCACCCACCCATCCATCCATCCATTTATCCATACATTAATTTGATTATTTATTTGATTATTTATTTATTTATTCATTTTAAATTATTTGACGGCCTTTCACAATTCAAATTAAAAAAGGGATGGCCAGCCTGCGAAAAACAGACGAAAAACTCGGGTAGTGTCGAATTGGCTGTGACTGACTGTTAACTTTCAAGGAATCATCGCGGTATATATATATATATATATATATATATATATATGTGCGATTTGCAATCCGCGTGTGTGATTAGCGCGGAACCCGCGCCTCGGTTGAATCTTACCGTCTGCCGTTTTGTCTGCGTGTGTCTTTCCGGCTATTTACAAACCCGCAGGAGGATCTATACAATTTTCTACTAGCGAGAAGTGCGGGTATTTTGCTAGGGCGCTTTTTTGCGGTCCGCTACGGTAGCGCGTCTGTGAACGGTGGGTTCGGGGTAAAGACAGGTTACGGTTCTACCTTTTCATTAAACAGTATCCCAGCCCCCAACTTTGGACGTTTGGACGTTTGGACGTTCGGATGTTCGGCCGCTCAGCCTCCGCACGTAATATTCGGGGATTCGCGTTTTTTAGAAACGATAATTCCTCCTTTTCTCCTCCGCCGCACCACGGACGCCTGTTATTTTTCAATCATCTTTGGCTCGGCGAAAGAGTTCGCGAGAACCGGGGGAACCGGAGGAACCGAGACAGGTAACTGCGGAACATTAATAATCGACAAAATGTATTTAAATACCAATTGATTTTGCGTACATTATATACCTTGAACCGTAGCGACCACCAGTTAGTATCGACTACTACTGGCATTCATTTCACTGCAGCATGCGTTGGTCCGAGTGGTCACCGCGTCGGCGGTACGTCGAGGAAGGGAGCGGTGGGCGGCCGGCGTCGTTCCGGGGACCGCCTTTCCTCGCGCCGACGCGACGCTTTTTTTTGTCTTTACTTATTTTCATTTTTCTTCTTAGTTTTCATTTTCAAATATATTTTCCACATGGCGTTGTGCGCAAAGTTTGATTTTGCGCACGCTTCGAGTGCAGAAAATTCAATTTAACGCGCACTGTGTTGAAAAATGTAGTTCGATATACGAGTGCGAAAGATGATGCTCGACTCGTGTGATCGTCACCGTGTCGCTTCGCTCGGGCGAAAAACTTCACACTCGTCCGAGAATCAAAAATTGTGCACTAGTATCGAAAAGTACTATTATCTCGTTCCGATATTCGCCGCACTCGTACGACTTTTTTTTCGTGTACATCGACATTTGGATAGTTTGCTACACACGTATATCGCGGAATCACACGAGATTGAAGAAATTTCTAGGGGAGATTTTATCGGGAAAATAAACGCGAAATAGGGAATAGTACGTTTTGTATATAGTATGTACTATGTGTGTGTAATTATGTATATTTAAGATGCAACGTGTACATTAAAAAAGGATTTTAGCAAATTTAATCTTCGCTTGTTACACCAGCGCGAAACTCGACGTTGGTATAATCTAATCTCTTAGTCGATTAAAAGCTAGCAATTATCTTACCACAAGGAAGTTAACGAAGTGGCCGGCTAACTTACGTGTAATTAACTCGCCAAATCGACGGGGACCTCTCCGGATCTCTTGGACTAATTATCGTCCCGTAGCCCATGATGTCCTGTTGGAATTTTCTTATTTTTCATAATGAAAAAATAAAAAAATAAAAATAAATAACACATAAATATATATATATATGTCTGTATGTAGGTATATTCAGTCACGGGTACGCGGTCAGCTCTACATCAGAAAGGTGGGCGTGGTGGTCCAGAGATCTTTCTGATAAATGACTAGGTATTTCTCATTTCGGAAGATTTCGGGTTTTCAAAAAGCGAATTGAGCGAACCATGGGCGGGACCGCATATCTCCACTCCACTTGAGTATTTTTCATTTTTACTTTCGTCTATCCTGCAGGACGCGACTCGCGAGTATTATACGTATAGATTCTTTTTCTTTAAATTTTTTTAATCATATATGATCGCTGCATTAAAATAGACATCGCAATGCGTAGATAAAGGAGTTCAAAATTTACCTGGGATTTTTTTAATATCAGCAGAAAACTGATATAATACCAGCTACAACACCTTCAAGATAATTATTTCTTTTTCATTATCAACGTCCATAAGAAACACATTCAATGATTGGTATATCCAGGAATTGGGGAATATTTTTTTTTTCTTTTTTTTGGATAAGTGACGGATGCGGATGATGAAGTGATATTCGTATAACATATCATTGTCATTAATTAATTTTTATATATTTATTTTCATAATGAGTGTTTTTTTTTGTTTTTTTTTTTTTTGTTTTTTTTTTTTTTGTTTTTTTTTTTTTTTTTTTTTTTTATAATTGATCTATAATATACATCATAGCATTCAATTTATACATAATTACAATTGTAGATTTAATTTTGTCTTCGTAGTAATTCAGTTTTTTGTTGTTGTTGTTTTTTTTTTTTTTTCACTTTTCATTTCGTTTTCTTGTATATAAGAAATTTCGAGCCATATATATATATATATTTTTTTTATAAGATAATATATGTTGAAAAAAAAAAACCGTAAAGACAAAAAGAAAATACGTAAAAAAAAAAAATTTGTTTTTCTTTCTTTACTTTTTTTTTTTTTTTTGATCCATCAATTTATCAATACAATGTGTCATGTCGTGCCAAAAATTATGTATAATAATACGAAAATAAAAATATGTACAACAAATATATTGTACGGTGGATTATAGCTCGGCGCTCTCAGCTGTTATATGGATCTTTTCGAGTACGCGGAGTTTTTCTATACATGTGCGTATGAAGCATTTTCCACTAATCCAGCCACCTTTTTTTTTGTGACCCTTCCCGAAATTTACAAAACTTTGCAAGTTTGTAGAGCTAGTTGAAGAGACTTTTCGTGAATTATTTCAGATTTTTTGAATCCAACCGTTTTGAAAATACTATATATATTTTTTTTTGAGTAAACATATCTAAAAAAAAAAAAATAGGTTGCAGAAAAATAATGATTCAAGGTAAAAGTTACAGTTTTCCATCGTCTATTCAATGGAATTTATGTTATGATTCAAAACTCGAGATGGGTAGAATAAAAAAAAACAAAGAAATCAGAGTTTCTGCTATTGTGAGACTCGCGGGAAAATCGTACTTCCTCATTTGTTTAATTTTAAGATTTTTTCCTAGTCGAATGGGTCACTTGTCACTCATTGTTGCTTCAAGAGATTTAGGATCTTCACTTGTTTTAGTGAAAAATCTAGTTGACAAGGACGATAAAATGATGACATCAATTTTATTGAAAAGATTATCAAAAACTTCAACTTTTACCTTGAATCAATTTTTTTTTTCCCACGATCTATATTTTTTTAGATATGCGTTTACATGAAAAAAAATATACTATTACCAAAACAGTTGGATTCAAAAAATTTGAAATAATTCACTGAAAGTTT
Source organism: Tenthredo notha (assembly GCA_914767705.2). Taxonomy (NCBI): domain Eukaryota; kingdom Metazoa; phylum Arthropoda; class Insecta; order Hymenoptera; family Tenthredinidae; genus Tenthredo; species Tenthredo notha. Next base: position 7,615,624 of record OU611908.1, read on the forward strand.
CTTTAACCAGTTATCTAGAAACTGAAAAAGTTTCAAAAATTTCTAACAGGGTCACGGAATAAAAGTGGCTTGTTTGGTGGTGAATGCTTCATATTTATACATATATTAATAGCATTCATTCGTAGTGTTATTATCATGTAATAAAAGTATAATAATTCGATCTATTCGTGATTGATTTAAAAATTTATTACGTATTATATCAGAAAATTTCCGATAATAACTCCGCGTCTGTCAAGTATCACCCAAGGCGCCTAACCCTAACCTAACCTCTAAAGTTTTTCATTATACATTGTAGATAACAGTAAAATTTAATTCTAAACAGGAAGTCAGGCGGCAGTGCCCGCTACTGGCCGCTTGTACAGAATATCATAGGATTTATAGGAAACAATAAATAAAATCTATCTATTTTCATTTATTTAGCGAGAGACTGAATTATGATTTTTCTTTTTTTTTTCTTTTTCATCTTTTCTTTTTATTTTCCTCACTTTGATTCGCTGTGGTCAAGCAATAAATTCGTTTTTCTCAACCACTAACTTAAAACTCTACTACTACTAGTTCCCTGCACTAAGATTGCAATCATTTTTTTTTTTCTTTACTTTTAGCTGCCGTTGTTTCGATTATTATTTCTTTTTATTTGTTAGTTATTCTTTTTTGTTTGTTTGTTTGTTTTTTTTTTTTTTTTTTTACAAAATTTGCAATAGTCACCGTGGTATGATATCGATTACAACTATTATATAATATTACACTATGATATAGCCTATAGAATACAGTTATCTTTACGCAATACATCGATATATACAGTACTGATTGGTTAGTGATTAAATATTAATTACCGTATTTATTAATATACATTATCACAACAATGATAAAATTAGCATAGGTTTCCTCGATCTACTGCCTCATTTTCTCTCTCTCTCTCTCTCTTTCTTTTTTCTTTCTCTATCTATCTATCTCTCTCTCTCTCTCTCTCACTTTCGTATATTCATAGTATACTAACTACACGCGATTCTTCGTCTAGTGTCACGGTTATTGTTGTCCCCCTTACCCTAAAACATTTTAATCAATCCCTTTCAACTTTGCCCCCCCCCCCCCCCCCCCCCCTCCCCCCGCGGTGAAAATACACACCTTAACAAGCGACAGAGAGTATTTGGTATTGCACTTCTTGCGCGCATCATCATCCTGGCCTCTGCACCCGCATGGGTGTATTCCGATATAGGTAGGTTCTAATAACCGCATTGTATCGGTAAAATCGTTGAGAAATCATCGATTGATGATGATAATAATCGCGACGGCTGCACCAACGCCACGATTGTATTTAACATCTACGTATGTATTATATAAAGTATAAACCTTCTATATATGAACACGAGTAATCTATATATTCGTATATGAGTGAGCAGAAGTCGTTAGTAGATTTTGGCATCACAGCAAAGAGTAATTACGTTGGCGGAGAGCGTGATACCAGGAGAGCGGTCACGAGGTGTTTGTAGAGAGCGCGGGAAGGTCGCGGTGCGCCTGAGGGTCTCGAGAGTGCGCGTCCCGTACAGCCTTAGAATTGAAGACTCGGTCGCAGCCCGGTATCATGCATCTCGCAGCCTCCTCCTTGACCTGGAGGTCGTCGGGATTCGGCGAGGAAACGGGAGACCCGGAATGGGACGAATTATGGAGGTTGTTTCGCTCCTGCGACAACCTGGTCAGATGGTTAAGGTGTTGATGAGTGAGACCGTTCAGACCGGCAAGGTGACTCGCGAACGAAGATAATCCCGGAAAAGTACCAAGGTGCGGGGGTAGGAGCAATGGATGCGGAGGAGGAATCCGAGCGCCGAGATCAACTCCGCCAGGAACACCAGGAGGCATCGGGTAACCGCCAAGAGCACCGATACCAGCGTCTGCGTAGAGTCTTGCAAAAAACTCATTGTGAAGTAGAGGGTTAAGCTGAGGATCCTCGAGGTGCGGGGGGAGATTTACTGAAGATAAATTTGCGAGAGGGGGACTCGACGATGTCGATAGGAGCTTGCGATGAAGATTAAGGTTCGCGGAGTGACGATCCCGGGATCTCTTTGAGGGAAAAGCCGCGTTGCAGCCATCAACACTGCACCGGTGCATCAGTTTAAGATGAACGTTTTGGTAGTGCGTCTTGACGCCAAAGTGGTTCTGGAATACCTTTCCACACGCCGTACACCGTCGAGGATTTTCCCGGTCCAGGGGAACCTCCTGGGTACTGACGAAGCCGCCGTTCTCGTAACGGGCGTACGTTATCAGACTATTGTCCATGTCCATGCCCGTTGTGGAGGGCGAGGCGCTGGATGAGCGTGAGCCACGAGAGTAGGTGTCCATTTGGTCCATTAGGTCCAATTGGTCCATTTGGTCCAACCGCTCCGTAGGGTCCATCGTGAGGCTGGGGCTGGTAGAGATTCGGCCAGACCTCGAAGCCTCCAGCGTTCCGAACAGCATGCGACCCTGCGACAAGGACTCGAGTTGACGCAAAGCATTCGAGGAGTCGAGCGAGAGGTCGTCGGCAGTTGTCAGGTGGCTGCTGTCGACCGAGCTCGGGGCACGGGGGGGATCATCGGGGCGCTCACCTTCTTGAATCGGATGTTCGACTGAGATCTCGTCCTCGTCCTCATCATCGTCATCGTCCTGGTCCTGGTCCTGGTCCCGTTCCTCTTCGTCGTCAGCCTCATCACGTACTAACACGTCCGGCTGCCGATCGCCGCTCTTCTCCGGTACGCTAGAGTTTCGGGAAGGTTCCTGGAGTCGTTCAGGCGACGACATCTCTCGAGGTGGTGTCGTAGGAGAGGCCGCAGATTTTGGTTCGGGAGTAACGGGTTGCCTAGGAGAACGACGGCCACTGCTCGCCCTAGAGCTTAGATCCCTTGGTTCTTCCTGCAGCGGTTCTTCTTCAACTGATATTACCACCCCGTCATTCTCTTCTCGACTTCCATTCATAGATGGATTTACTGAAGCCTTAACAATTGGTTCTCGGTCTCGTTCCCGCTCTCGCGATATCTCCGGGGATCCAGAAGTCGACCTATTTTCCTGCAAAGGAACCTGCAAGTTTCCCGGCGAAGGTGACGTCTTTCTTTCCTCAACCTCTTGTAGTCGAGACATTGACATGTCCTGAGGTTGATCTTGAAAAACTGCATCATTCGAAGAGTCGCCATCGGTCGACGACGAGTGGATCTCAGCAGGCATCGCGCACCTTGTCGGATTCTGCGATTTTCTTTTTCGAACACCACGGTTGTGAAGGTTCGAGTTCAAGGAATTCGCATGCACGGAAGACGGCTGTTGATCGGTCGTGCTCATCGAATCGTTGTCTTCGTTGCTATCAGCGTTGCTGCCCAGGTCATCATCAAGATCACTAACAGATAATCTAGGTCTCTTAGCTAGACTAAAGTCCGCCGGTTGATCCTCCTCGTCCCTCTGCGAAATGTTCATCGGTGGGTGTGGGTGATCCTCCTCAGCAACGACAACGATTCCGTCATCATCGTCATCCTCCTCTTCGCCTTCCGGTATGGTCGGAGGCGCGGGTGGTGACATGCTAGCCGTTGTGTTCGAGGACGCTCTGCGCTGATGAAGGTCTTCGTATCCGCGGTGATTTTGCGACGACGAAAGATCCAGGTGTTTGAAATCGAGAGCAGCAAGTGACGCAGAATGACGCAGACTATCCGGGGGCGGAGTAAGCAGAGGAAAGGATCCAAAGGATAAAGGATTCAGCCCCGTAGCCGGAACCGGGAGGCCGACCTGGGGCGGAAGAACCAGCGCATGTGCCATCGACGAGCGACCATCGTGGGGTGAAATTTTTCTCCGAAGATGCGGGGAATGTAGCTTAGGATTTGGGTTCGCGCTGTGACGATTCCGAGATCTCCTCGAGCTGAACATCATGTTGCAACCCTCAACGGTACACTTGTGCATTTCCCTAAGATGCACAGCGCTGAAGTGTATCTTGAGCGCTCCTTTGTCGCAGAATGTTTTTAGACATACATTGCACTGCACTCTTTTCTTTCCGGTTGCCGGATTAATAAATTGCGTTCCCAAGTTCAGGGGAAGGTTCGGCGATGTGCCCCACTGTTGCCGTTTACCCGGCGAGTGTGGCTTCCGTCCGGGTACTCCCGGTGGCCTACCAAGAGGCGCCGGTTGCATGGACATCGGATGATGGTGGTGATGGTGGTGATTATGGTGATGATGGTTATGATGGTGGTCCTGCTTCATGGAATCTCTTCGGCTAAGATTCAAAGCACTCCCCGAGTTTTCGTCGTCATCTTCATCGTCCTCTGAGCCAAAATCGCTGCTTTTTTCTCCACTGCTGTGCATGTCCACAGAGCCAGGCATCCCACCGCTTATGGGTTTGTTCATTAGCGGTGGTGGTGGAAAGTGCGTGGGAAAATTTGGAGGAAGTGTACCCGAGGAAACCGCAGCAGCTAAGGAGTGACTAAAGGTAAGGGCAGCCGACGAAACCGGGGGCATCGTTGGTATCGGTGGCCTGAGCTGGGAGTTTGAAAGGTGATGTGGGGGGCTGTGGGAGCTTTGCGAATGTCTCAACGACTTGCGAGAGCCAAGGAGAAGGTCCGTGGGAGGCGGCGGAGGGAGTGGCGGAAACCCGGGCAAGCCGAGAGCTCCAAGTTTCCGAAAGTCGAAGGGTTGCATGCTCTGTAACCTGTTCAACGGCGACACCGTAAAATGCGAATTCTCTAGGGTCCGTGGCGGAGAGTTGCCGCTGGTCGTCGGCGTCGTCGGAGTGTTCATCGACGATGGGTATACGTGCTTTTGCGCGGACGGCGACATCGACGGATGAGAAACTGGCGGCGCAGGTGGAGGCGGGAGCCGCGAACCTGGAGGTGGCAAGCCACAGTGCAGAAGGTGAAGCGGCGGTGGCAAATGGGCGAGTGGCATCGTTGGCGGCGAGGGTCGACGACTGGGGGACATAGCATCCGCTCCCGGCGTTCCCGCTGCCAACAAAAGTTGCTGGACGAAGGGACGCGTCTCGGCGAATCTGAGGAACTGCTGAAGGACCAGCGGCTCCTCCTCAGCCGAGCATATACTCCATCGGTCCAGAACCGGGCCGTTCTGCGAGTCCTGGAATTTAGAGAAACATCATTATCACACGGTTACGAAAAGTTTACAGGTAGGAAGGATTAAAAAATGGGACCTCGTTCTTCGTCAGGTTTTAGGGTCTTATGTCAGAGATCCGCGAATGGAAATTCGCTAAAATGTTGAAAGTTTTCAGAGATCGCTTTAAATGGAATTCAGCGGATGAATTTCAGTCAGTCTTCTCATTCCATTAGTCTTCGTTCTTGCCGTGGGTTATACAGTGCAGGGTAAACGCACCCGGCATTGGATTCAATTGCCACTGCCGGGGAATCCCCGAGGAAGGGAGACTGAAGAGAAGGGTTCAGGGGTTAAGGGCGAGCGTTGTGGAATATAGAGGGAAAACCTGTTCCGTTATTCATGACTGCGCGTAGCGTACAATAATAATTATCGGTCGAAGGAGGGAAGCGTGTGTCTCGCGACGAATTATCTCGCATCCGACCCGAGTGACCCGCGGGCTTGGTGCGAATCTTCTTTGGGCGCTGTGGGATCGGAAGGGGTGGATCGATATCGCCCTTCCGTTCTTCCGTCCGTCAGTCCGTCCTCTCCAATTAAGGCACGCGACCTGATTTAGAAATCGATCGCGGACGTCACGACTCGGAGGGAGAGTCACGCGGGTCCTTATAAATTTGGAAGAGACGTGTATACAGCATCGCTCTGCTTGTCTCTCTCCTTGTATATTTACGCATTCCAGCGGAGCGTCGACGTAACCCAGGACGCCCAGCGCCGCGACGTCTTCGGGTCTCGTGTATATTTGTTCAGCGGCACACACAAGATCAGCCTATCGCCCGGGTACTTGGTTATCCGTAAAGAAGAAAAAAAAAAAAAAAACTGAAAAAAAAAGGGAATCTCGAATTTTACCATAAAAAACAAATTATTATCATTATTAGTATTCCGTTAAAGTTACTTTATGTGACAATTATATCGCGCGGCTGACGTCATACGCGTGGAAACATTTAAACAATGATATTATTATTCATTCGCCCATATTCTCCCCCGCGGTAGAAGATATGCGTGAAGAAACTTTGATATCGTTTTATAGTTCTCTTTTACGGTCGGTCAGCTCTCTTCAAACATTTTTCTCTTTTTCCACCGTCGCGAGATAGATTCAAATTATACCCACACGGTCTATTCGTTATGCGTGTTCAACTCGTCTCGGTATTCTTCGAAGTAGCTAAACAGTCCCGGGTTCCGTGAAACAAGCGGAAAAGACAACCTGTCTAAGACTAAAAAAAACCATGTCTAAACACCCGGGCAAGATCGCCTGCAGAGTTCGTTGGCAAAACCCACAGGACAGAATAACGTTTGTTCCTCTTTCAATCAGATTGATACCGATCACGTTCTTCAATAGAATTTTCGTTTACAAATTTCGACACTATCAAAAACGATCAATCCCTCGAGGGAATCCGAGGCTCTCGAAATTTTTCGAAACTTTATATTAATCGACAACGCTACCTAATCCCTGATGCCACGATTCGTATTCATATTTAGATTGCGCCGAGAGAGTTCTAGCCGAGATATTTTCTTGAAAAATAAAAATGCAATCGTAGGTGCCACCCGTGACTGGACACTGAATATGATTTCACGGCTGGCGGTATTGTCTTATTCGTGTGTAGAAAACGTGAAGATCGTAGCCTGATATCTGCTTTTCAATTGCATCGTAACCCGGTCTTTTCTCTCAATTGAAATTTCGTCGTTAATGGCGTCTAGTTATCAGGTCTTAAATCTGCCCATATAGCTGCAGGATGCCGTTGTAACGGATGGGAGTGTTTCAATCGCGCTTGTAACCGAAATAATTAAATCTCGATAAAGAACACGAATCGTGCTTAGAGCAGGTAATTAAAAACTTCTCTTAATAATAACCGAAGCAGCTTATAATTCTGTCCAAGAAGACACTCGGAGATAACTCACGGAAGTAGAACTTATCGAATGAAAGCAAAACAAAAAATAAAAATAAAAATATGAAAAAAAAAAAGGAACAGTTCTCAAATTCTTATCCGTCGTGTCGACGAGGTCCGGGAACCGAGTTGGTAGGTAGGCAGGCAGATACACCGGACGTCATGAAAGATTTCGAGTTTGCTCCGGGCAACTCGCGTCGTATAATATTAATAATATTGATATTACCATATGATAATATAATTCGAGCGCCTCAGGGTACGCTTAAAAAACACAAGCTTCGTTGATACGATTCGGAGTGGCTTGTACCTACGTCCAGCTTTCCCACAACGTTTGCGGTTCCCGCGTGTCCTCCTGGTGGGTTATCCCGAGTCCTGGAGCACGAGGCCCAACTCTACCGTTGACGACGCCCGCCCCGGTGGACTAACCGTCGATTTACATACGAAACACGTTTTTTGTATCGAACAAGATGGTGGACTGATGCGGCGTCTCTCACGCGTGGAGACATTTCAGGCAATTTCTCGCAATTAGCTAGTTAGGTATATGCCTCGTACCTGTAGCTATATGTATGAGAGGTAACTAAAATAATAAGAGATAAATCGCGGGCCTCTGTATCGCGTGTGAATTATTCATATACATAGTTAGCTATAGGTACATTTCAACCATAAGGTTTGCGTTGTGTACGAGAGGAGAAACTCGCTCCGAATAGTAGATCTACACATATAAATATACATATACGTATACGTGTTAAATTTTGACGTGACACGTGTTAAAATATATCGCATTCATGAATAAATAATAATCAGAGATTGAGGTGAAAACGCGTGGATCATTAACAGAATAAGAGAACCCGTTCATAATTCAAGGTAAAAAAATTCATTCTTCAACAGCGGCGTTTATTGTCATTCGAACAAAGTTTCAAAACCATCATCTCTTATTTGCATCCAGTTTTCGAACACTTATACCCAGAGGTTCGCCTTTGGCTCGCGTGACAACGTCGATTTAAATCGTCGTATTATTCATTTTTCGATTCTCCATCCGTGCTGCAGGTCGCAGTCCGCACCGCCGCGGTGCTGCGGCGCGTCGTATTTACGTGGTCCAACATATACGGCGAAATGATTCAGAGGTAGGTATTAAATTGATAATATTTTCGATGTCGTCGATGTTGCGTGTTCGATTGCTGGGATTTTCTGTATCCTCAGATATGCTGCCTCTTCCCTCTTACCTCCACCTCCTTCTCCCCCCTCCCCCTCCCTGACCACCCGACAGGGTGCCAAGGGTCAAGAACATCAACTAAGTTTTTGTCTTTTAGTTTATCGTTTTATCGTCTCAAGGACAATAATCCAAAACGAAGAATTGACCAAACAATGCATATACCGATATCATCAATCATTCAACGCGGAATATATGTGTAGGTATAATAAGTATCTATATACACGTAGGTGTAAAAAGCTGACAACTTTCACTGACTGAGTAATAAAAAAATTTATCCCTGTAACGCGACATGTACATATATGTATATATATATATATATAAATATATGTACCTACTTCCGCAGTCGGGGTGTAAAAATTTATTTTAATTTACCACCTGTTATTTAAGTAACTTTGAAATACCTATCCGCTCGACAATCATATATTCCTAAGTTTCGACTATTTTAGGATTTTAAAATTAATTAAGATTCCAAAAACGAGCATCATCGGACTTATTATCGGACTTACGTTCACGTGTATTATACATCGTCTATCCTCCTTCCCCTTCCCGCCCCGTACGCGGATATATCAAAGTTCGATGAATACTAAGAAGGAAAAACTGGCGTAATTTCGTGGTAAACATTTTTTCTAACATATATTACCCACTTTTATACCGGAATCTGTGAGTACGAGCGTCGCGTAGCTGAGACGATCGTGCCTGCCGTCGCGTCGTAAATCGTGTCTCCGCATAATAGCAAGTGTATTCTCATGCATACATAGGTATCTATATATACATACCGATTATTTTGACTCCGCGGTAATAAATAGTATGAAAAATGAACAGATTTAGTTTTAGTTTTGATTTTAAAAACAGGTTTAAAAAGACTCGGGTGAATCGACGGTATTAAAAATCGCAAAATTCTAACACCTTTCAGCAAATCATTATTCTACATCAATGCGTGTTGGTAATAGAACCGTTGGAGATGTGAATATAGCGATATTCAATTACGTGAAGAGTTGTATCTCTTAATAATTGTCATTCCACAAATCGGTATGACGTTTTCGGTATTTCCTACTATGACGCGGGAAGATCGATTTTGATCTTACTCCGCATCGGTACATAACAGTCGGAGGGGTATAATTTCACGTTGCGTAATTCTCACTCATTTATTCTTAGGTACCGATCTCTATCTTATTATTTTAACCGAATAGACACGTGTATAAGGAAAAATTACACAAGTTTGTTAATTTGTCCACTAAATTTCGTCCATTATCTGTTATCGAGTATCTCATATTAATCCCGATTAATTCATATAAAAAAAAAAAAAAAGTCTATATTTCGGCACAGATTCTTTTGACTATAAAAGTTCGTATAACGGAATAACTCTTTCGTCGATGTCTTTCACTTGTTTTTCGCACTTACTTTTTTTGTCACAATCATTAATCAACTGTCAATTATTCACTATTAAGTTTTTTTTGTCAATTTTATTATTTTTATCACTTTTTCGTTTACTCTCTTCGATTCACACTTCAATTTTCAGTTTCTTCTTTTTTAGATTTTTATTTTTTATTTCTTCTTTTTTCTTTCAAGTCACACTACAAAGTCTGATTTACGATTATCACTGATAACCCGCTGCACACACTTTCCTTTTTATCAAAATTTAACTTTATTACTTTTACTGAAATTATTCACGAGATTTTGTCATTAAAATGAATCATTTATCGTCGTATTAAAACACCGACATATCTTCTTTCACAAACCGGTTCATGTTCAAATCTTTTCCAACAAAGTTCCTATCTTGAAATCGGAAGAAAAAACAAAACAAAAAAAAATGCGAATTAAGAAAATCTCTATAATTCTCATGTCCGCGCTGTCATTGTCAAACTTTACTGTCATATCTTAAAGATCGTTTAACGATTCTTCGTGTCACTTTGTACAATTGTAATTTCGTTATTTCCTTCATCAGTTTCTCAGATAGAGAGGAAGAGGATGATAGAAACGAAACACAAAAAACAAGTTAGATCACTAAGAGGTTTTTGTACCGTATAGGATCTGTCAATAGTGGTAATCATAAAATCTATCAATATCTCACGTGCGGCAAATAAATACGTTGAAATAATCGCACGAAAGTTAAGTTAAGATTGGAGACGAGGAGACTAGATAATGTCACTGTCACATCCGTCAAAGTACTCCCTTTCTCCCCCTGATTCCAGATTTCCGTTTACCTCTCACGCGCGTCGTATCATATAATATAGTATAACTATAATGATCTTTGCATGAATATAAATACGCATGTGTTGCGATCTGTCAAAACGATTGAACTGCGAACGAATACGATACGAGTGGGTGTATGTAGATAACGAGGGGGGGTGTATGGGGGGGGATGAGGTGGAGGCGGGGCAGGGAAGTCAGGGGGATGGGGGATATAAATTTAAAGAGCCATCACACAGGAACGAGGAGACTCACCTGCAGTATGTATCCTCTACTGTAATCCTCGTTGGTCCAGCCAAATGCGGCGAGAAGACGGGTAACTTGGGGATGTGGGAGTTGGTTAAACAATTGATCGAGTAAAATTTTTAGTCGTATAGGTAACGCGCGCGATCCATAGAGTACGAGAGATGCGACGTCAAACGCGGCCGTCGGCTCGACACTCTCTGGGCTGCGTGACTTCTCCACCTCCTGGTCGGCGCTTCGGTCATCCCCACCAACGGTCGCTACCCTCCCTCCGGCGCCGTTGTCCTCCCTACCAACCGGTAGGGGGCTGGAGGCGACATCCCCACCACCACCAACACCACCGGGTACATTTGACAGTCGCGCGAGCGCTGCAACACACAGAAAATAGAAAGAGAGGTTAGATACACCACCGACCTACAACGAGGCACGCCACCACCGACGACTTGCCGCACGACGATCTCTCCCACCTCTTTCAGATCTCGACGTTTACGTTTACGTTCGCCGCGCGTCGCCTCAAATAATCCCTACCTCCCGCCCTTACTTTTCGTTTCGTGCCTTCGGTTCAAACGACGCTTTTCTCCCCCACCAAAAAACAAATCCCCCCCCCTCCCTCCCGCCACTACCCGGAGCTTATACTGTCGTTGTGATACGACCTAAGAGAATTCACCGCCGCCGCTACCGCCTCGGGTTCTATTGCACTCCGAGACGCAGCATCCATCAACCTGCTGCCGATGGACCCATGGACCGCAACGGACCAAACGCCTTGGACGACCTTAACGCGTTCGCTCTCCCTTGTATAGGGAAAGCCGAAAGACCGTCAGGCGTTGTGCCTGTTATTACAATTCCGTCAGGAACGATTTAACGCTACGCTACGAGGTGGCAGCACACAGTTCTTTTCTCTAGTATAGCCAGACGTACGGAGAAAAAGTTTAGACACTATGAAACTTATGTATGCGGTCATATATCTTTTTTTTCTCATTAGAACTCTAGATGGAATCGATACCGTATTCCCCTGCTATATAGATGTATCCCAATTTTACTCGCTTACTCGAATCATTTCGATTCAAGTAAACGTTACGTTACGAACATCTGCAACAGATTTTTTGCGCAGCTGGACGCGATTAGGAAAGAGGGCGGCATTTCGACCGACCGACTAACTATACACAAGTATCGAAAGAACTCGAAGAGATACATAATTTTTACACCCTGTTGCTCGGGGCTAAAACAAAATACCTGACATTACTCTCAATACAAAGTAACATTCTTTGAAAATGTTATTTTCGCGGCGGGTCATTCAGTTCAGTTTATACTTTGTAACACTTAGAGTTAACCATTTATACCTACACAGATATATTGACGTATATGATTCAAGTATGATCCCGTGATCTCTAATACACAATCGTAAGTGGTGCACAACACTACACGTGGCTAGAAGTAGGATCCATTAAACCTTTTTTCTTGCTGACCAATCGATAATATTGAGAAGGCGGTGTGTCTTACACAACGGATGGCCTTTGCCGGTGACTGTTATATTGTCATTATGGGGCCTGATCGGTCCCAAGTCTTGGGCCTCCGAGTCCCCCGGCGTGTATATGCAGCGGTCAATAGAAATCATGGAGTCATCGCTATTGGGCGCCACTTGTCATTAATGACTCTTCGATTTTCGATTTAATTAAACTGCGATGACGATCTGCCACCTAGAGTAGTTATTTCTTGGAAGGACGCGCCTACGCCTCGATATAAATTTTACAGTATCTTTACATTATATACCTGCAGTGTGTATGGGTAGATTACATGGATTTTGAACGAAACCGTGTCGTCGCGGAGGGTCGAACGATAATCGCATATACGAGAGCCTGGTGCCTCGGATTCGCTTAATCCTCCCACTCCCACACCCCATATACGTATACCTCCGGTATACATATACGCCAGCGCAGCTCGTTCGAGAATGACGTAGTAATTGGAAAATCTGCGAGAATCGGATTTTGGTGTAATCCAGTAATAACAGAATATAGGGTTACTCGACGCGATTCTCTCCGATATTTTCACCAAATTTTTTCGCTTTTATTTTTTTCTCTCTTCTTCGGTACACACACTTTATTTCACTCTAACATATGTCTATAAATATGTTATTAACACAAAAATCGTTTTATATACAATTCAGGGCTTGGAAATATGGATAATGGTATTCGATCTCGGAATTTCTTTCACATTGGTAACGGAGGTGATTCTGATCACTGACGAAAGTACATATGGATTTACGGAACCAACATTTTGAACCTTTGACATGTTTAAATCTGATTAGACAGTTAATTCAATGACGTCAACTTTCTACACTCTCTATTCGTCATTAACATGCGAGGATACAGACATGTATTTTATAAACATACGGTGCACATTCATGTTTAATACATATCAAGTTATGCTGTTCGTGAAATTTCAAGAGAAAATCACATTTCTGTTGAACACGGTTGATATTGGTATATATATTTGTTGTTTATTTAACACAGGGGCATATTATAGTGGCCACGAGCTCATAGTTGGTCAGTAATTCGGATTGACGTTGTTCCACGCTTTGTTCTCAAATCCGTCCATCCGTGCTGTCGCTTGTCATGTATTCCTATCTGGCATATTGGTTGCTATATTAGGAAATTACATTTTTGTTGGCAAAAAATCTGACTTTATTAGCTAATGTACTCCTGGTTTAGAGATTCAGGCCTTTCCATGGATTCTGATCCAGCGCAGAGCTGTCTTTCTGTTCATATACAAAAACGCGAAGTATTAGTATAGCACAGAGTAATGTACAGAAATTACGTGTGTATGAGATTAATCTACACTTTCCAGTACAGATAGAAAATAATAGGATTATCGGTTTGATTCCCATTGCTGAAAAATTCCACAAACTCACTTGATAATCCTAGCCGAATTTTGTGCAAGCACAATGCACAATATCCCTGGTCTCTATTACTGCCTAATTAATGGATGAGCTCGTAATAACGAAAAATATGATTTTCGTGACATTAGGTCGTATTATTTTTTTGTTACGCTGTAATTTGCTATGAATAATTCGATATTAGGAATTTGAAAATCTGAAAACCTGAAAGCCAAAGGTCGTATGTAGACTTCTTCTTCGCCTATGAAATACATAGGAATGAAAATCATAGTTAGAAAAAGAAGTGAATTTCTAAGGATATTTTATCAGGACGATATGATAGATTGCATCAATATCATTGAAATTTGAATAACTTTGATGAATTATTCCCTAGTGAATCATTCGGCATCGAAAAAGTGAAATGTACGTTTTTCTCAACCATTCTGACATAATATGATATCATCTCGATGATCTCGCAACGTATACGTCTATAATTTGCCCTGTATCGGAGTCTGGACACTGCAGCGCAGTGACTTAACAAACGCCGTTGATAGTTGATGCTCCGAGCGTGATTTGATCTTCTAGGCATCCCACAGGCTACGGTGACAGGTGGACAATGGCCTTTCGAGGCCGTCCGCGGGGGCTTTCGAAGCCCTTTCGAATCTTTTGTGAAGACTGTAGTGTTTTCCGAAATTTTTACCAGCGGGTTGCGATTGAAGAAACGGCACCGGGTGGTGCAGGTCGTCTTGAAAAGCCGGCCGCTCACGATAGTTCGAAAAGTAATATTTCAGTGTTTTCGGAGGACGCATGGCTTGACTGACCAACGGTCATTTGCTAATTCTTTTGTTATTATTTGCGTGAACAATTTCTCGAGGAAATATCTTAAACCATAATGGTTAAGGATTTTAGCTACTCTCGCATATGCATCGTAGCTGCACAGCAGTTCTTTGTGCCAAAGATAAGATTCCTTTTTTATTTTTTTAGATTTAACAAAAACAAAAAAAAAATGATAATAAAATAAAAAACAAATAAAAAATGGATAAATCAATTTTTGTGAAAGACAATTATTTGAGTAATTGAATTGAGTTATCTAATCCGCGCAGAAGATATCGTTTATACAACAAATTGACCCATCTTTCACTATTAATATCAATTATTTGACCGGAAACTGGGGCGCCAAGGCGGTTGACGGGCCAGTGACGTCACTGCCGGTCAACTACAAGTATTTCGCATTAGTCCAACCCCCTCCGATGACGCCTTTAATTAATTAGGTTAAAAAGACGTTAAATGAATTGATACCAGTTTGTAGCTATCTATTCAGAACAGAAACAGAAATGCGTATAAATAAATGCAACCGTAGAAATTTACTTCATATACGATATAAATTGAAGTTATTACTATATTAGTTCGTCGAATGTCTCAAGGGGAAATGAAACACGATTTTTGCACTTGGAATTTTTCAAACCTATTTTCTCAGCGAAAACACATCCGATTATTGCGAAATTGATATCAGTCATAGACAACGAGTGAACGAAGGGCGTGACGCTTTTCGATTTCCAAAAAACGAAAATAAAATTTATAGATTTTTTTTTATCAAGAGAGCTCTGTAACGAATGATCGTTGCTGCTTACGTTGTACTTAATAAATATAAAAACATCCGAAACATTTTCGCTTTTTTGGAAATCAAAGAGCGTCACGCCCTTCATTCACTTGTTTTCTATCACTGATATCAATTTCGCATTAATCGGATGTGTTTTCGCTGAGAAACTAGGTTTGGAAAATTCCAAGTGCAAAAATCGTGTTTCATTTCCCCTTAAAGAAGAGAAGAAAAGGAGGAAAGAGAGACAAAAAGAAAAAAAATGAGAAGGATTCGCTCGTTGAATAAGGGTGGTTTTTGTTTCAGCATAAGTTTTGGTCGGTCCTTCGTTAATCCCATCACGGTTAAAAGTTATATCCATGGTTATTTCTGTACAAAGTTATTATATCCGGTTGGATAATTTTGTTTTTACCGACTTATAGAGGATTTTGTAATTCCGTTCGGCAAACCTAGGCGCAATCCATTCGCGAAGAATTGTAATCCTAATTTAATCCAATATAAGTTTTTCAGAATGTTCAAACGAGTGTAAAATACGAAATTATTAACCCGGCCAAGTCTTCTGCACAATTTGATCCGAACAGTTGACAAGCCATACCGAGGCACGGAGTTAAACCTATTATTACCATATTTCACTGAAATCCGAAAAATAGTGAAAATGTCAAACGAATATCCTTGGGGGAGTGATTCCCTCGGGAAATATTAACCGAGAAAACACGAGGAATACCGAGACCGAGATCGAGGCGGTCAGATCAAAGACGACTGCCCAACGTACTATGGTCTCTGCCATAGCCTCACAGCGTTTGTCGTTATTCTACATGTGAAGGTGTATTAATATATAGAGGTTCAACACCGCTAAGATCTCGATTGCCGTTTGCGTGCGCGAGCTTTTAATAATATTTAATAGCCCGAGCATAAGATGATGTATTATGATACATCAAGATACTCTCTGGCAAATCCAGGATAATGTAAGTATATAGAAGTGAGGAAAGAAAAAAAATGAAGAAGAAGAAGAGAAAAAAAAAAAAAATTGCTCTATATCTAGTCTTATTGTGAAAAATAGGGATAGATTGTTGACTCATCTCATTTTTGTATCACAAAAGTTAGTGAAATTGGTTCTAGCTGTTGGGTATAAGGTGCCACCATAACAGACTATATCTGAGCTGCTGTAGTGGAACAATTATTTCGCGCAGGTCCCTCAATGAGAGAGAAAGATATAGAGTCCCGCTGGGCTTGAGCGCGGACAGGATGACAAATGATTCTGAGGTAGCTGGAGGAAGATTATTTTTTAAAATGGGCTTAATCGTCGGCTTTCAACCGAAAGAAATCTAATACAATATATATACGGTATAACATAACAGATGGAATTTAACGGGGGTATAGGGTATATATGAATACACCGTGAAAGGGATTAGTTTTTATTTTACAACAACTAGTGTGTGTCGTGAAGAAAACAAAATATTAATAACCCCGGGGCACATGTCACGACAATAATTCATAATTCATATATATTTATATGTATAAAATTTTTTTTAAGGAAGCCAAACGATTAAAATGTCCGAAAAGATTGAGAGACAAACAACTCGAATTTGAACCCTCAGAGTCTATTAGAATTTCATTTTCTATTTTTTTTTTTCAACTCTGGGACTGACAATGAAACCCGAAAACGTTATTTCGTATGGTTTTACTCTTTTTTTTTGTTCGTACATCGTTGTTATGGAACCGATTCTATGATATACGAGAGTCGAGAAACGATATTACGTTGAATATATATATATATATATATATATTTTTTTTTTTCTCATTTTTTCTCTATTTATTTATCTCCCCAGACGCGCTGCTTGTAAAGCGACCAGAGATACGATATGAATATTTCGTACGTGGGTGAAGGAGTCGGTCGCAAAGCTGCAAAGTTGCCCGGTTCGCATTCGAGTTGATATACTTACACATTCATATATATTTTTTCACGTTTATATACTTGTATGGTTACTCGTTCAACTGTATGTGTAAAGTACAAGTTTAAACGAGGATATATACGTATAATGATATAATAGTGGTAAATTCTATAAACCCGAGACCGAATTCAACCCGCACCTTATTCCAAACCCAAAGTCTAGACGTTCTGCTCTTTATTTTATCTGTCGCCAGTTCATAGTGTTGTAAATATGAATTGTAAGGGTTTAACTTGAGATGACACGAATAAGGTATACCGCAAGGGAGAAGAGGACAGAGCCATCTACAACAGTCTGATTTTCAAAGTGCATTGACACGTTGCTAATGCTTTAATGGAGTTTGCCGAGTGGTATAGAACTCCGAGGATTCACTAGGGGAGGATTCTCCAGCTCGACTAACAGGACTATCACAGAGATCCTTCATAGACTGTATAGTATACCGTCCAAGAGCTACACAACTTTTTTTTATCCTTCACTTCGTTAATTTATTTTTATTTTATTTTTTTCATATACATATTATTTCTTTCGTTTCGAATTTTGAAAATATAATAATTTTTCTACACTTTGGCCGTTGTGTATGATACCTATATATCTATAGATATATATATACGCGCGGAAAAGTTCATACGGCAGAACTTAGGCGCCCCGGGGAGCTGGCGTTGTTCTCCGACGAGGTAGAGAGTGTCTTTTTTGGAACCCCATGCAGGGAACACGCCCATTCTTCATAATAAATGATATTTTTCATAATTAGCGGCCCCTTTCCTGCCGCCTGCCTTCAGCCTGGTTCCCTTTTGTGTTTGCATGCTCTTATACCCGCCATTCCATACCTTGAAAATTTTCTCAAGTGTCAACCCCGGCAGGTGCTCTTCTCATTGTGTCCAGTTTGTCCCGTGTACATCGATACCCATTCGACCCAGTCTACGCAAATTTTCGTAACTCAGGGTCCAAACTGACAATAGCCGTAAGTCACGTCTTTCACAAAGAATAAACGAAGAGACATTGGCTAGCTGGAATTTCGTCCGGGACTCGGTAGCGTGTCACAACAAATTTGCATTTGCCTTCAGACACCCCGGGGCTGTCACCAGGACTTACTTTTCAGGGGTATTTAGTTCTGCAACCGATACCTACCCTCGCTGTGAACAGCAAAAGGCCCTCGAGGATTTAGATTCCTGAATTTTACAACCTGGATAGGTATAGCCAGGATAAATCACAATAATCACTAGCAAAGGTACTTAGGGTTTGACGTATATCCATCGGTACCTCGTCTACAAGCCCATTTCAAATTTCCAACTGATTGCAAGAGAAAAGAATGATCTTGAACCTCGCGTCTGACTTATTTGACTCAGCAGTACGGATTTGAGTGCAAGTTTTTTTTTTCTTTTAATCGCTGCAGAAAACAAGCGTCTGATCTCTTATTTTTTTTTTTTACTCTTCTATCCATAAGAAGTTCGTGTGATGATCACACCGGCATTAAACTAGTCACCGAGGAGATACCTACTCCAAGGTATCCTGCAGAGACATAAGAGTAGTGGAATGAGACGGAACGATAGACGGGCACAAGAAGAGACACTCGAGATCTTAGACACAATGAGAAGCCTGTGGGTAGCCATTGACGAAAACAGCCGTGTCATTCGGACATGATACACCCCATTGTGCCACCGAAAGACCTTCTGCCTCGGCGTTATCACAGTTTCTACATCTTTTTATAGCTTTATATTATTACTTTCTCCATTGGACGATGATGTGATTTACCCTGGATCATCGTAATTGATCCAAATTCAACGAAACTTCATTCTGTCGTATTTTCACCAGATCTCCGGGTTTTTAGATCCAGAGAATCCTAGCTTCCGGTATGACGATATTAATGTCTTTATGTATAAAGAGATTCGAACAAGATTCTCAGACCGAGAACACCAGGGAGTAAATATAAGAAGCTGGTGGCGTAGGACAAGAAGTAGGTAGAAGGTGGAGAACGTCGAAGTCGGGAGCAGCTGCCCCTGCAAGCTAGCCGGTCGTAAAATCCAATCAAGTCCCACGCAACCGCGGTGGCTCTCAGCGCGTCTTTTAATAAACCCTGATTCGAGATAGCGGTCCCAGGGGTGTTAATGGTGCCCCAAAGACGTAGCTAAGGAAAGGTAAGGTAAGGTAAGGTAAGGTAAGGTAAGGTAAAAGTAGAGGGATAAGGAGAGGGGTTGGTGTTCCGGAAAAGGCCGTGACTCTTTTCATCCCTCTTATACATAGATTCTTTCGGGCGCACCCCCCAGAGGGTTGACTAGCATCTTGACACCGCGTTACAACCGACGCCGACAAGATAACGATCCCCTATAGTGGTGCGTCAAGGTGCGTGTGCCCAGTACGTTTGTTATTTAACAGCCAACCAAGCGTTTCTCTTATACAAGTATAATACGTATGCACGACTGCAGTGAGATTTAATTAACGCGATTTATGACGTTTTCAACGCGTTTAAAACGCGCACCGAGCTGAAGAGAGAACTTTGACCATGCGGAAGCTTTCAATGGTGACTAAACGACGATTCACCACGAAATACCGTCATTATTTTTAGAATATCATTCCCATACAATAATTAAGAAGATATTTATGGAGATTTGAGTTCTTGCTACGACTCGGATCGATTTTTGGTTTATTGAGATAAAAAAAAAGATTAATTTTTTCTTTCTCTTCATATCTTCTAAACTAGATTTGATACAATTCCTAGATACTTTTCGTTCAGAACTTTCCGAGAATACCAGTCGGTTTTCATCCGGAGTTCAGAGGGTTTATTAAAATTTTTAATAAGTCTGATCCGGGACCGGGACGACAAACTTCCTACGATTAAATTAAAAGAGAAGGACGAGACGAGGCTAATCTCAATAAACATGTCCTTAGAGTATCCGTTATGTATTCAACGGGGGGACACGTTTATAACGGCAAATAGTCTCATTAGGATACAGGGTCCTGTTCAATCCTATATAACCACCACTTCTTCAGTCTCGATCCGCTTTCCCACGATCTTACATATATTATAGTACCTCCATGTTCTCATAACAGAAAAGCTCACCGCTCGCTAACTATCGAAATAATATGAAATTTTTGTATTATACGTGGCTACATACACACATACACAGATCGTGGCTGGCACACACACACAATCAGGTATATATATCTGCTGTCGAGATCGGTATCTCGAATGAGAATAAACTGAGCTCGTGCGTACCCTGTTGATGAAACGCTGACAGCTTGACAAATGGCTCCATGATTCGCGGTTTCGTTAAAATCAATCACGTCGGTGGGTCACCTTTGCACTCATCTTAACGTCTTCGGGTAATTGCTCGTTACTTAAGAAACCCACTCCGATAGAATAACTAAGTTTCTGGTCCATAGGCGGGTATGCGTCGAATCATCTGACTTCCCCTTACATATACTATGCCTTAACGAGCCCGCAACACGTGTCTTATTATCTGTTAATTACGACGATATTAATTACAATATTGTCGGTTATATATTAGGTCAAAGTTTAACGATATTTGATTTTATTTCTTCGCTCAATAATATCCGTTAATAACAAAACGCTGAGGTGTTATTAGAGTAATTAATCGTTATGCGATATACAACACGACGTTCGTCTAGTTCAACACTCAACAAGATTCTATCGAGAGTGGGATACAGCCTGAATATACAAGGGGTAGAATAAGGATGGGATAAACTGTGGAGGAATAAAGAAGAGAAGAACGAGAGGCCCCATTAACGCCGTAATTAATAGCCGACAGCTAACCACCATACGATCGAATATTATTCGCGTATTATAATACAAACGGCGATACGATTTGCGGTGCGGCTGATAGCCCCCCATCCCCATCCCCCTCACCCTTCCGACTATATTGTCACATTTGAATAACACGCCTAGCAACTAGTGAATAAATTTCATAATTACAAGACAGTCACTGTGTCCGCCGAGGTGCTTCCCAGTGAGCAAACCATATATCTATAGTTTGTATTAAATATATACCGTGAGGTTTTGTGGAAAGGGCTGGTTCCAAGCGCGCAGACGCTGATTTATTCGAATATCGTTGGTCGGCAGAATCGCGCTAGCAAAACTACCAACTTTGTAGTAATATCCCTAGTTCTGTCGTCTGCTAGATTCACAACAAACATAACCTATTCCTGCAACGGTACGCCGACATTTTTATTTTACAACAATCGAAAACAAATTGCAGACAGACTCTAGGGATATTCGTGGCAAGTATGAAATTGGCGAGCCTTGTAATATTCGAATAAATCAGCGCCTGCGCGATTGGAACCAACTATTTCCACGTAACCTCACGGTATATCTATATTATGTATGGGGTAGGTGTATACTTTCGAGCTAAGATTTCGGGGTACATTAACGTTCGAATTACACGATTCGAACGTTCATTTGCATGCGAATAAAAAAATTAAGGTATGTATAAATCTATATAAAAATATAATATGTATCTTGTATACGTATGTATATGAGTATAGATCAGTTTTTGTAAAAGTTTGAAATTTTTTTTTTTTTTCAACCATATATACAGTTGTTATAGACCACCTGCCGCGTATATTAAAACGGTTTTACGACCTTCAGGACAGGTAATTTCCGTCATAGTCCGTGACGACGGCGCTTATTAATATATTATATCGTATCTTTCGGGGGCGGTTACGCAACCCCATAAACACCGCAGCTTACGGGGGCTGGGAAAAAAAAAAAAAAAAAATTATATATATATACTGGCGACACTAAAGTCCCGACTTTACACCCGAAACCAAAGTTTCTTTTTTTTATCCTTATTTCTTTTCTTTTGGGGTTGATGCTTTGTGCCTTGCCGCCATTGATGTCTTTGTCATCCCCAATTAGGAGGCAATAAAACTCGATTTTTTGTGCTCTTCGCACAGGCGTTTTAGGGTTGAATGAAATTTTTCGTTTCTTTTCTTTAGTTTTATTTTATTTTTTCCCCTTTTTTTCTTTTTCACTTCCAACTTTCTTACGAGAACTCACGGTGGAGGGGGTTGAAGACAGACAGACAGACAGACAGACAGACAGACAGAAAAAGATACCATGATGCAAATATAAAACTTGAGTCTATTAAATTTGTAGATTTTTTTATTCATTAATTGAACATTTTTCACGGTTCACACGCAAATATGAAAGTCGGTGACGAAAATTAATTCGATCATTCGCCAACTGATCTTATGGCATAAAATTTTTCTTGAGGGGAAAAAAAGTACCCATAGGTATGGGTATGGGTATGGGTATGGGTATGGGTATAAGGACTATAAGTTGAACCTTGCGATAAGTGAGAAGAAATTTTCTTATATATACTATTCGCTCTACGGGGACGAAAAACTACTCGAGAAGACTCGTGCGGCTACACGAAACTGCAGGGGGTACACCACAGAAACAAGATCTCATCTAGATAGCGGAGCAAACACTCGCTGGCACTTGCTGGCACCCACGGCACCGACGTTGGGCGTCGTCCCTTCCACTCCTGTTGAATAGTTACCACGGCATACGCGATCCTTTTATTTTTTATTGATTTTTATAATTTTTTTTTCTGATTTTTTGTTTTTTGTTTTTTTATTTTTTTTTTTATTTTCCATACATCCCGCGTAGCAATCATCCACTAATAACCGAGACGACGGGGGAACCCTTTATATATAAACGCACCTTTTTTAAACTTATAGGTCTACCTACCTACCTACCTACCTACTCCTATCTCGGCGTTAAAATAATTGCAAACGCGTGAGACGTAGAATTAATTTCCGGGATTATAATTTGCTTAACGGTACATGACGCTGCAGATAATGTGTACATAAAGATATATATATATATATATATATATATACACACCTATATATACAATATAGTTTTGCATATTTCTTGTCTCTGGGGGTGTTTAAATTATTAAACGTATAAATATTTGGCAAACGTGTCAATTTCTACGAATTTTTGCAATTTCGTTTATTGTACAATAATTTTGTCAAATAATATCATAGAAAAATCTTTGATAAATTGATTCGAAATTTGATTAAAAAAAAAAACTTATTTTTAACTCTGCGAGGTTTAAAAAAAAAAAAACCCTATAATAATTGTATGATG
The DNA here is from genome assembly GCA_914767705.2 of Tenthredo notha. Taxonomy (NCBI): domain Eukaryota; kingdom Metazoa; phylum Arthropoda; class Insecta; order Hymenoptera; family Tenthredinidae; genus Tenthredo; species Tenthredo notha. Next base: position 7,638,789 of record OU611908.1, read on the forward strand.
ACTTTAATCATCGAAATTATACGTGAATAGAAAAGAAATTTCATACGAAAAGATGCAGCTGTATAACACAGATATGAAATGAATTTATTTTTTTTTTTCGTGTTAAAAAAAAAAAATAAAACTAATTGCCAAGGCACCTGCTTCGATTCGGTAAGGTGCGAAGGTGTTTTTATTCTAAGTAATGAAATGGACGGTTCCCCGTTTATTTCGGAACAATTTTGATGGGGGCCAGGCGCGAGTTATAGGTACCGCAGCGATGGTATCTGATTTGGTGGGAGGAATCGTTCGAAACTTTGGTACGTACAGTAAAGCTATATATGACTGTTATATACCTATACACATGCCATAGCAATATTACAGCCTTGACAAATTGCCACGCTGAAGGCCGACCTCGGTAATTATAGCTCTGGTTGACCGTAGCTATACTAAGTTACATGAAGACATGTAGTACCTACGTCCGTGTAGGTGCATAGGTATATATGTATACATATACCGCGTCGCGACGCCCCTGACCACGTTATCCTGATTTTTGTACGAATCTTCTCACGTATTTTTGATTAATTTCCAATAACTCATTTTTTTTTATCCAAATCGAATATTAAATCCGTTCGAAATACAAGTCGATCTAAACAAATTATAGAAAAGGAGGAAGTTATAGTATATAATGATTTAGTTAGGCAACAAAATGGAAACACCGATGGCATCTTGAGTTCTTATTTTTTTTTTTTTTTTTTTCTTGTTTGTTTCTTAACTTTCAACGTAATGGTGTTTATATAGGTATAGGTATATGTATGGGAGATCGAGGTATGGAGACCAGGTCCGATTGCCAGGAAGCGTGAATCCGACGACACGCCCGCGCGTTCTCGAACGCAATAATGCTAGGTTTCTGTTGGCCCAACGTAGAGGCAAACGTCTGCGGTGTTATTAAATAGTAGGTGTTTCGTGAATGAATTATTTATTCGAAACTATATATATATATATATACATGCATGTGCATGTGCGTGTGTGTGTATATATATATGTATATAGGAGATCGGAAGAAACAGATAGCATAGAAACGATTTGAAACTTATTCAAGCGGCTTCACCACCAGTAGGCGTTGTTTGTTCGACTCCGACTAAAACTGAAGCTTCGATTCCGACACCGGGCAACGTGTCCGCAAGATTTTCTGCAGCACCGCCCTCGATCACCCCGGTCTTCGTACGTGACTTTACCAGGGAATGGCTACCATGCTCACTCCTCATAATCACGAATTGGAAACAGAAGGACCAAATCATAGTCATCAACCACCGGAGCTCAGAGTTCTCTTAAACGCACGATTGTACAGTTTCGACTAAAAGTTTATAGCCACTATATACTTCCAGGATTTTCTAATTTTCATTTATCTTGAAATTTCCTTGAAGTTTGGGTCCAAAAAAAGAAATAATATAATTCATAATATAGTATATAATCGGATATTTTTTTTTTCTTTACAAGATTACCTTAAAAGTCGCCATTAGGGATCGTAATTTATGCATCATCAGCAAAGTAGGTAAAACCCTTTCGTGAAAATCCCCCCATTCCCCCCCTGCGTCGTGTTTCTTCTCTTCGTCATCCTCGTCCTCGTCCTCGTCCTCATCCTCGTCGTCGTCTTGTTCTTCTTCCTGCATCCATCTTTTAGCTGAAAAGTTTCTAAAGGTTTTTCCCCTTTTTGGATACACCAGAGCCGTCTTAATTATGAGCAAAGGGCTATACCACTACGATGGGGGCTTGCGCAGCCTTTCTGCAGCGTAATATAGAGACGATCTCTACGCTTTTATACAAACAACAATAGGGGGGGACTTTAAAGCGGTGGGTACCTGTCCGTAAGATTCCTGGACAGACAAAAGGACTGTAAATTCATAAACGTGTCGTCCCTGCCTTCGAAGTAGGGATCCCAAAGCGAGGAGCTAAGAGCGAAGAGCGAAGAGCGAAGAGCGAAGAGCGAAGAGTAAGAAACCCGCAAGGTCCTCTACCCCATTGCCTCCAAATACCAACGACAATAAGACAATAGCCACCCGCGGTGGATCAAACAATAATGCTGCTGCCCCCAATCTATTCCTTACCCTTGTTGGACCTGGCGCTATTATGAATTCTTTATCGTATTTGTGTTGCAAAAATTTTTGTGAACAAGCCTGATGACAAATATTCTGGCAAATTATGTAAGCGATGATCCTGGAGATTCGTTTTGTGAAAAAAATTTCGACATAAAGGATCCCCGCCATTTCTGTGCGACGAGGAAATCTCTGTTGGCCTGGTTTGGCCTGGTATGGCCTGGCTGAAGCTGAAGTTGGGTTAGCCATCCTCGTTAGCAGCTGCATAGCATGATTTCTCCCTCTGTGACCACCTCTCTTCTATTCTACCCCTGCCTCTTTCTGAACGTATATATCCCAACATCCCGCCCCGCGTGTTACACAATGCCCTAAACTCCCCCTAAATAGAGGGTGGTTTAATGACGTCACGGGTGAACTGGGGACACACCTGGCTCTTGGAGTTTGTCGACCAATCGACGTCTCGGAAAGCGTCGGATCCTTGTCGCGACGCGGTACTCGCGACGCCCTATGGTCCAATGAAATAACGTCCTTTATGTCGATTGACACTAAGGACACCCTGGTGACAGGGTATACTATATAAAGAATGACAAAATGAAGTATGTTCGACATGGATTATTTCTTGGCAAGAAAACAATTGAAATAATAAGAAAAACCACAGCGTCGGTGATCGATAAATTTTATATTGGCTGATGCAGTTATTGACGTAGATTATAATTTCCGGTCCGTTGATTTTGAAAGTGGTCTTCAGGGTACGCGATGCAGCAGCTAGGATAACTCATCCGTAGAATATTTAATATTAGTACTGTAGACGTACCCATATATAGCTTATTGTATATATGTACATGTTTGCTGTGAGAGAAGACGAGGAGATTGCGACGTGGGGGGAGTCGCCCTAATGAAAGAGAGCTCCCACTCAACTAGTTCTCATCTGTCCGGGTTCCCATGCGAAATAAAATATCGCTAATCACCTGCATGCAGGGTTGGTTTGTAAGTGCCTTCTATGGGCGCCCCACATCCTTACGTCCATATGCGTGTCTGTTTGCCTGTCCGCATGTCCCCTACAGTACTTATATATATTGTACCTTTTATTATTTTATTTCATTGTATCCGTGCATCCATATAACCCCCGGCTTATACAGTGTAAAGTATATCCATCCACAAGCTTCGATCTGCCTTTAATTGGACCCTAGGATCCCGGTAATCTTGCACTGCATGTCTCATGCCTCGCTCATAGTCCGCTAGTATAATAATTTTCGCCATAAATTGAAGAAACACATTTTTCTAATTCGGAAACTTATTTTCTAGGCTTGTCAATCCTCGAATGATGATGAATCGCTTCTTATGTCGTTGATCACCTTTTGGTATTTTGTACTCCGCACCTGGCCGATAACTGTTGGATGAGTATTGGTATAGAATAAGTTGTTGAGGGTTGGTAAATGCCGGAGGTGAATAGAAAAAGGAAAATAAAAATGGCGTAATTTTAATACGACGTAAAATCATGGTTGATTAGCATTTGGCAGCCTCTTTTGACGGCGACCCCTAGACCCTCTTTTGATCCCCTGGTACGTCACTCGCGGTAGCTCTTACCCTCCGAGCTATGAGTTCACTTCGTAAAAGCCATGTGCAATGCAATGCGCACGCCTGTAGGATAATAGAGAAAGAGAAAGAGAAAGAAGAGAGAAAAGAGAAGAGAGAAGAGAGAATAGAGAGCTGACAAAACCCATGATGGCCGCTTTCCTGTTGGCTGAATGAAGAAAAAAAAAGAATTTTTTTTTTTTCTTTTTTTGTTGTTGTTTAAAACAGCGCCGGCTCGACAACCCTTTGTCAGGACAGAAGGGCGCCCCTTGATCGCATACAGGGTCCTTGTAGGTCACACAATGTAGGGGGCGTGTGTCTCTTCGTGTTCCCTATGAACTTTTATACGTATTCGACAATCGAGCGACGGTCCCCTTGGATATTAGCAAGGACCTGGACAAGCCCCCCCCTATTGCATTGTGGGACCCCTCGAGGCGGTACTAGCCAATCGGGCTAACGGAGACGATTTTTTTAATATGAAAAACCGAAGCGTTAGGGTTGATTTTAGCCCTTCGATTGCCTAGGAAAGGGTTTCCCGTTGTTCGAACTACCGGCAATATAATCCGGTAGAATTAAGTCCGTTGTCATTATGGTGTCCGAAATAAACGTTGCGAAATAAAAGGGAAGCGTTCTTTTTTTTTTTCCCCCCCCAACTAATATAAAACATGAACTATGAAAATGTCAGAAGCATCATTTCACCCCTAAAGTTTTATAATTCCTTCTAAATGTCTGGACGAAAGTTCGAGGACAGATAACGCTCCCGTATTTAGGCGACCCTTTGAATTAAGGTGGATTTAATAATTACCTTCACAGGTGGCAACGACGAACAACGACGGCCAGACAAGACATTGGCTGCAAGTGTGGCAAATTTCCTATTTACAATCACGAATATCTCGTTGGGGAACGTCGGTAACAAACTCTGAACAAAACTCATTAAACATCTGTCCGTTTGTTTCGATGTACCTACCTACCTACCTACCTACCTTCCTACCTGGAACGTTATATGCGGGAGGGAACGCAGCATGGTAAAGGGATGGAGGTCTGGCAGAGTTTAATTCACCTACACGTCGTGCGGTTCTCGGTCCTGAAAGTTGTTAACAAATTATCGGTACCTACTCACGTACGTCGTAGACAGAACATGTTATATGAACACGTACGTACGTTTACCCTAGGGTGGTCCTTAATTTAATCATTTTTGAAATTAGATACTCCCATGGGCCAGGACGTCTCCAAATATCTAGAAAAAAATTTCGCCGAAACCTCAGGTTCCTATCTCAGTTCCAAATACTATCCCAAAGCCTCTGAACTTTCCCAAACAAAAATACACAATTTTTAGTATTTCGTGGGCATTTTTTACTCCCTATCGCATTATCGCTTCAAATAATATGAAACTCTGCACACTTCTTAGCTACAGTAGTAGGTATTCGTGAAAAATTCACAGATTTTAATTTTAATTAATTTTTCCTCTATTCGTCGCTCTTCGTTAACCCCGTTTTTGCCATAGCAACTATCGCTAATTTAAGTTGAGTTGAGTTCGTTACGGTTAAAAATTGACCGAAGCAGATGTCACGAGTCTCTTTGCGGCTTGGCAGAACTCACCACGACTACTGAACACTCAACACTTTCACGAGTTTAAGGCTAGCAACGACGGTGAAGTAAAGACGGCATATGGCCAGGTAGTACTGGTTGTGGTTTCTGTCATTTTTCGATAATCGTTGTTCCTGCTCACCCTTCGCCTGTCCGTTTGTCCTTTATGCGTGCGCTTGTCGTTTCGAGTTTGTTTCCGGTTTATTAAAAATAGGAACGTAAAAACCTACTGCTACTTTAAAACCATGAATTCAGTCGCCGTACAGATGACGCGTTAAAGATAGTCGCTGCACTTGTTAGTTAGTTTTATGCATATTACTTCCGCATTAATAATAGGATATTATAATTACCCCTTAATTTTACGCAGAAAGTTAATCAACCATCTATACATACACCTTTTTACGAAGAAAAAAAAAAACTGCTGCTGCTGCTGCAAACCCGTCACTCATTCTTATAACGCTCGGTCTCAATTCAACCGGTTAACCCAAATAATTTGATTTTATACAATAACACACACATACACGCACTCACATATCTTTCTCAATCTCGTTTATGACGTAATACAGAGATTTTTTTTTTTTTTTTTAATTTTTTTTTTTTACATATTACTTGAAAGCATCGCCGGTGGCCGTGCCGGTGTCACCTTATAACTTCGTAATATAACTGTATATGCGCAGGGACTCTTTCGTCGCCGAAATACATATATATATACATATATATATACATTCAGATGAAAATCTGTTGTAAAAATTTATGTCGAACCAGGGCGTACCGCCCATTATATTTCAGACGACTTTGGTGGCCGTTATACACCGGCTAGCTGGGACACTTTCGTTGAAAAGAAAGTTTCTGAGGTACATAACTCGCTTCACATTATGATCCATGTGAAATCGTACCTGTCGCCGCGTTCGACCCGTAGAATATCTGACCATACCGATCCACGAATAATGAACGCCTCGTACAAATGAATCTGTTATATATATATGACCGACCGCATAGAACCCAATTAGCGTTAGTCAATAATTTCATTAATTTATATACGCACACTTAGTTATTTTTTTTTTTCTCTTTTTTTCTCTTCAACCTCGGGTTAGGTCAGTGTCTATAAAACATTCGACGAGCACTAAACTGATTCACGATCATAGATATATTGTAAAGAATAAAAAAAAAAAAAACGAGAGAAAACGCAAATAGTTTAATCATCGATGAAGTCCTAGGTTCGATCACACATGTGCGTTGTGAGAGTCTGGATAATGGTAAGTCGAGGCGGTGACATCAGAGGTATCTTCTTGGTCCGTATCACGGCTGGAGAACATCTAGTGCGGTGTTTCGGGGGGTCGTGTGTTCCCATGGTATAAACCAAGAACGGATTTAAGAAATAAATTAGTGATGCGCGCCGCGGTGTATACGAGTCGTTAAACTTTACCATGGTGTTAGTATACACACAAGTACCTGGTAACATATATCGTCAAATCATAGCTATTCGGCGAACCCGTTGAACAGCTAGGTATGGTAGAGTTTGGTTCGCGGACACGCGCGTGTCCAGGAAGTACATCGAATGTGGAAGTAGGTGTAGTACGAGGTCCCGCCAGGACTACGTTGAGATACTATAATGCGAATTATTTGCAGATCGAGACTCGATAATCGGCCAATTTCGTTACCACACATAAAAGACGAACCCCTCGCAAAGGGAGGAATAAAAAATAAGATACTGCGTGTGACTTAATCCGCGCCTCGTAAATTTACATTACTATGCAATCCGCGTCGTATTATACGCGAGGTTTTAAAAAAATCGTGACTCCACTTAACCAGGCTTCGACATATGATTTATTTTCAAGTTGTTTTATTTTTTTTTTTTTTGCAAACTCACTGTATACCTACTATGTAAGATATTTTGTATCGATCTGAACGAGTAAATTATATCCGCATATTGGGACCATTTTTTATTTTTGTTTTTTGTTTTTTCTTCGCCCTATTCATTAACACGTATGGGAAATATCCGAGACGCATCCTACTTATACACCTATCGGAACTTGCGCGGTCGTAATATCCGTAAGGTATACGGTACCTAATTCAACCGAGTGTACGTATTACTACACCAACACATATTTACGGCTATAATAAATCCTAGGTGTGCAGAGAAGTAGGGGTTTGTGCATGGACACGAAGGACGCAAACGGCTGTTGCGTGTGTTGAGGCAATAAAACTAGTATGGAAATCGGGTATTGTATGGAAATTCACTGGGAGTCACTCGGAGGCAACCACTGTGACCAGCGGCCCTCCGGTAACGTCCTCCACGTTATAACGTCCCGCTGAGAAAGCGGTACGATACTATTACCGCGAAGGTTTCCGAACGGTTTAACGTGTCGAAAAATCGTCGCGATCCTTTTGACGTTTTGCACAAATTGTTTAAAAAACAAAAAAAGAAAAAAAAAAACAAATTTTAAACACCATAAAGAGACTAGAATATGAAGTAAGAAACAAAACAAAAATAAAATTGCCATTATTCGAGGTGTGTATTTTATATATACGTACACCTATATCCCTCTATAAATTTCATTGACACGTTATAAACGTTCACCGGTCTCGATGAAACGGTGCGATAAAAAATTTCTATACGACATTTACGGAGAAGTCATGTCGGGAAAATTGGTGTCCGTAAGAATTGGTCGAGGCACCCCGAGCAGGCTAAAGGTTAGCGACTAAGACCTCCCGTGGAGTGTACGATCGGGGTGTCTACAGGGAGTCGTAAAAGTCATTTGACTAGTTAGACAGATCTCAAGTAGCCGTAGCGCGTGACCAAGAAAATTAAAGAAAAACAAAAATGATAAAAATTGTAAATTCTTGAACGTTAGTTAGTATCCCGAACAGGTAGCTTCTAATTTCTCATCGGTACCAACGCGGTACGGAAATAATTTGGAATTTGGTGTTCGAATGGTTTGAATCGAAGGTATAGTACTGGCTACAGGGTAGAGTCGGATCACGGCGAAAACCAATCACGGGATTTAAATAACACGTTGTACGGATAAGGACCGTTAGGAAAGGAACCCGGTTGTCGCCACGGTTGGGATTCCTTTTGGTAGCGGTGACTTTTATTCACCGATAATAACAGGGCGACTACAGTGCTCCTCGAAGGAACGTGATCAATTTCGTGTAGGCAACTCTGATTTCGGCATAATTATATAGGCACCGTACAGCCTATCCGGCTCGTCCACGATCACAATATCCCATAACTCAGAGCGGTGTACCCTCTCATCCTGCGACCACCAGATTGTGATTATTGTGACAAACCGCTGTCCGTGGCACATTGATTCCGGCCTTTACGCCTTGCTTTATGGGACAGGATTTTCACCGCGTTTATTCGGCGGTTCGAAACCAAACGAAACCAAACGAAACCAAACCAAACGAAATGAAACGAAACGAAACGAAACGCAACGCGGCGAAAGAAGAGGTAGGTACGTCTTAGAAACCTGAAGCACCAGTACCAATCCACCAATACCACCACCGTGCCTCTCTCGCATCTCTCGTGGTTCGGCCAGAAGGAGCAGATGGCTTCGAGACGCGGGTAATTGGTGTGCCATCAAGATTATTGCCTTTAGGTCCTCAAAGACGGTCAAATATAGCCTCAGGGTTCGCTCGGCTTAGACCAGGCGTTGTCGATCGTATCTTCAAGGAGAATGAGGATTTTCATTCTCGAAAGGATCCGGTGCTCGACCGATATGCAATAGATTTTTTGCAATAGAAAAGTGGAAAGAAAAAAGTCAACATATTTTCGCAAATAATTTCCATTTTATTCGATCATATCGCAATACTTGACTCTAGAATAAAAAATTACGATTAAAATAAAAGAATGAAAAAAAAAAAAAGAAATTACGTACCGCCTCTATATCTTATTACACCGTCTGAACCTCACTTACAATCAGAAATAAGAGCCAATCTTCGCAGTGTGTATTACGTATGGAAAAGGTGGGTTTCGTATCCTTCTTTTTATACATACCTATGTATATACCTATAGTATATGCGGCACCTTATAGCGGCGCCTGTGGACGTTCGCAATTATCTACGCTACCAAAAATTACGCTTCTAGACCACGACGGAGCAGGCGTTAATTTTCCTTGAGAGAAATAGGAAGCCGATTAGCATAGGTGGTATATATATGTATGTCTGTCCGTCCGTTCGTCCGTTCGTATGTCTGTCTGTCTTGCTGTCTGTCTGTTACGGAGGTAAAAGCATAGCCGTCCCTTTCGCTGGGCGTCCGGTATCCTCGAACCGTGTCGAGGCGTTGGCCAGGCGTCGCGGCGATGTCTCAACGCGCCTGGCACACAGAAATACCAATTTGCATATGTGTACATTCGTACAAAGGGGGAATTTTTTCCCATTTTCCGTTGCTCAAAAAAAACCGAGAGAGAGAGAGAGAGAGAGAGAGAGAGAAAAAAAACAAATCAGATTTCAGATTATACGCGACATTTACTTAAGGATTGCGAATTTATTTAATACCAAAAAAAAAAATCATCCCCTGTCGTACGACGAGATCGCGTTAAAATCGAGTATCTTAATTTCCTGTTCACAGCTTGAGACCCGCGGTTAAATAATTACGAATTTATCATCGCGTTTCTCGCACAAACTTATCGAGCGAGTGCAGAACGAGGGACGGAAACGCGTTGATCGAAAGATGGAGGTTCGGGGGGCTCCCTGACCTCTGACCCCAGCCCCCCCCCCCCCCGTCCTCCCCCAGAAGTATTTCGATATACGTTCTCGTGCCGCGGAGATATTTATTGAAGATAATTACGCGAGCTCGCTCGTAAACTCTTAAACGGGACCCCGGGTTCGATATCTTCGCACGGACAGAGAGTAGCGTATAGTTCGTGATCATACACGTTAGTTATACAGGGTGTCACAAAAGCCCCCCCCCCCCCCCGCCCCCTTCCGGTTCCTGTTCTGTCCAAGATTGTAGAAAATAAACTTGTAGAAAGAACAAAACGAAAACGTAAAAAAAATCATAAGAAACCTGAGATTTCCGGTACTGCGATTACGCTGGACCATTATTAAACAGGTACGGTTTTAGAATGTCAAGATATAGCCGTCGTAGAGCTAGTCTATACAATGATTCTTCTCACCACGCTAAGCTCGAGGCTTGGATTTTTCTTTTTTTTTTTTTTTTTTCTTTTCCTTGGTGTAAATTTTCTTCAAAAATTTTTCATCAAAAAATAATTTGATTTTGATTTTTGTTTTATTTTTTTTGCGGACACCGGGTGTACAGTTTGTGAGTTGCCCTGCCGACGAAGGCGAACCTCCGTCGCAGATAACATCCTGGATAGCGTCGGGCGTGCAACGCCACGGAATGAAAATCGATCAGCGAACCGAGCGCGCGAGAATCGAGATGATGCATTGATATCAAAACTTGCAGAGTGGTTTACTCGCCGCTTGATGGAATCGGTATCTGCGGTGTTTGTTGGCCATAGGTTCGGTATAGATATATATGTGTGTCCGCGTTGCAATTTCGGTTTAAATTATTCCGCAATTTTACCTAGGCATCTTCAATTTTCCTTTATCCTATTTCACTATACCTCTAGTCCACCCGCTCATCTCCATCACATCGACATTGATCCATAGCACAAATTCTCGTATATTCAAAGATTTAGTATAAGTATCAATGTCGTATAAGAATATCGTGAGAATCAGGTGAAACAGCACGGTCAATTCGCGCTAACGTTGACTGGATCAAAATTTTTTACAGGGCTAGTAAGGCCTTACCGTTTGTGGGGTGGTAAAGGCGGGGAGGGGGGGGGGGGGGCAAAGTGTCGAAACCTTTTTGAGCTCGAATCGAGTATTATGGCCCGCTTCAATTACACCGGGCAAAATTAAATTAAACACTCCCAATTAGGAGCGAAAACTTTTTAATGAATAATTAGCGAGATGCCTCCCTCCCTCCCTCTTCATCTCCTTATGCTCCTCGTTCACCGTGAGTTTCGTTAGGCGTCTACAAAGACAGTCGTCGGGCTCGGTTACGGTCCCGAAAGAGGAAACATTACTCTCGAGATTATCATAATTCGACTTCCCTTGGGACTTTGCGATGCCTTTGAATATGTATAGCTCGCTAATTAGAGTCAAGTGCGTTTATGAGCCGCTCGCCCACTGGTTCTTGAAAAATTTTACGCTCACCTACATGCGTACATATTACCTATACACCTCCTTAGGCCATATTAAAATTATATCGCGTGTATCTACTACTACTCGCTGTCACAATTAATAAAAAGCAAGTTCTCTGTCTTGATGGTATACATATTACATACATAGATATATATATATTCATTTATCCTGGGATCAGTGTACGAAATCCTTCACGGCTCTTTCCCACCTTTACATACTTCGTTACAGTTTTTTTAACAAATTTATTAATCAAACTGATTTCCTATTTGTACGCGTTGCTTTTTGGAGCGTAGTTTGGTCTTATTGTTAATTTAAATTCGCGACGATTATCGTTACGATTTATCTGACTTTTTTTTTTTTTTTCCTCTAGTATACGCTTAGATCTTCAATAGAATAGCCAATTTTCTTAGATTGCTAAATTTCGCGTATACATACATACATACATACGTACATCTACTCTACTCTCTACACTCTACAACTTATTACACATTAGGTTTGTCTACGGCTATAATATAGGCATAGTTCGCGATAAATGTTTCCTGCGGTATTAGGACACCTTACCGAACCATCCGAATGAACCTGGAATTATGTACACCTTATGCGTTAAAGAGAAGGAGGGAGGGGGGGGGGGGGGGGGGGAATATCAGCTTCCGGTTGAGAAATTCCTGACTTTAGCTCATTAATAATATCGTAACCCGCACGCTTTGCGCAATACACGGTATATTGGTTAGCCTCGAAACACTGCAAGCGTATAGATATAGGTATAAAGGCAGATAGGCATGTACAGCATATATATAAATGATTTATTTTCGTTTTTTTTCCTATTTTTTTTTTTTTTTTTTTCATCACGTTCGTCGGTGTCGGATTGAACTTTATCAACTTTACGCAATTGCCGTAGAGTCAGGTACACATTAATATACTGCGACGTTGTACCGCACAAACAGAGAGCCTTTAAATTCGTTTATAATCAAAGCGAAATATCGAAATTGCACCGCACGAGTCATTATATCCTCGTATGAATACATATATGCCATATTACCAATAAAGTTGTACCCCGAATTTTATTCCATATGATAATTTGGATAATTTTATACCTACGCTACCGTTACGGGCGCGAAAACACTTGATTAGAAAAATTGATTTTTTTTTTGGTTTAACGGGGCATAATTTTATCTGAAAATTATTCTAATTTAACGTGATCGAGAAGAGAGAGAGAGAAAAAAAAAAGAAAAATGAATCAATAACGAGCGATTTCCTTGTTTAAGTTCGCTTTATACAACACGTGCTATCGTATCGCGTGTTAAAAAATCCACACTGGATCGTACAACCCCTTTTATTTCGTTTAGCATATAAATCGCTTTCGATACCTATTCTATAGAAGTATTTTTATATACCGTGAGGTTACGTGGAAAGAGTTGGTTCCAAGCGCGCAGGCGCTGATTTATTCGAATATCGTTCTCTTTCCACGTATAATCTCACGGTATAATGTATATGGTGTAATTTTCGCGGTTTATATCAATGGATGCAAATCTGTATCCGAGATACGACAAGGTCGATTATACGGGGCAGATAATCGGACAAAATTTGTCCTCGTTTCCGGGTTACGATCCTCCGCGTTTTAGAAATTATAAGGAAAAAAATCGTCTATAAATGGCTGTGAACGTTTGACGATCGTTTAAATATCAAGTAATCAGCGATCATTGAGCTATTTAGACATTCAAGGCATTCGGATAGTAATATAATCAATATTTATTCTCTGCGCGCTTGTATACCAATGAAGTAATTTATTTCCATTGATTTCGTGAGGATCGAAATGATCCCGTGACTCAAGTAATTAACAGTAGGTATTGATAACTTCGTATATACCGTGAGGTTACATCGAAAGAGCTAGTTCCAAGCGCGCAGGCATTGATTTATTCGAATATTACGAGGGCCGCCAATTTTATACTTGCCACGAATATCCCTAGAGTCTGTCTGCTATTTGTTTCCAATTGTTGTCAAATACAAATGGCGAAAGACCGTAGCAGGAATAGGTTATGTTTGTTGTGAATCTAGCAGACGACAGAACTAGGGATATTACTGAAAAGTTGGTAGAGTTACTAGCGCGATTCTGCCTGCCAAAGATATTCGAATAAATCAGCGCCTGCGCGCTTAAAACCAGCTCTTTCCACGCAACCTCACGGTATATACGAGCTCCTCGATAAAAGTTTCTTAAAACATATATGAAATAATTTTACAATATCTTAGAAGGTAATGTAAGGTAATATATCATATTAACAGTTATATCTGTCACTAATGTCATACATGATTTGATTATCGATGTGTAAAATCGCTATTTCCGATTGGTTGGTTGATCCGCTATGGTAATACAGTCGACCCTCTCAATAAGGCCCATCTCAATAAGGCCGCTTCCCCAGGTTAGCACGTCGAGCAGTTCCCCCACTCTCAAGCAGATAAGGCGAGCTCGAATTTCATCCGCAACTATTCTCAATAAGGCCGCTCGACGCACTGGCTTTTTACATATATACAGAAATTATTTTCTTCAATAACGAACGCGAGAAGTGGATGAGGCGCCCGGCCTTATTGAGACTCGTTGCGGTGTAAACATCACCGGCGAGCGCGACGGTGTGAAGTGGGGGAACTAGGATTCGCAGAAAAACTCTTCCCCTTTCCGCGTTGACCGGCTTTATTGAGAGGGTCGACTGTAATTATAGCAACTGCGTGTATTTTCTTCTAATATATTTTTTATTTTTTTTTCTACCCATTAATTTTAATTTTTTTTATCGTTTTTTTTTTCTCCCAATTGAAACCGAAAGATTCGCTTTTCGTCGGAGATAAAGATCCAACTTTTTCTTCTTCTTCTTCCTCGTACGCTACATATATGTATATATATATTGCTTGATACTAAGAATTAATTTCGAATGCTAATTAAGAACGTTGCAACGATTTTGTAAACATGCGGTTTCACTACGAAAAATTAATTACCTACACACGACGTTTGACGAGAGAATTTTTTTTCCATCGACCACCCTTCCGTCTGTGTTTGCTGTTGCAGTATATAACGAATAGCTTTTTTTTTCTCTGGCCTTATCCTCTCGGCCGTGATCCTGTACGATATAAAGTCTGCGTGGTCGGATTGTACCGTTAATTTGCAATGGTCTCTGTATGGTATAAAAAAATTTAAAAAAAAACCAAAAAACAATGTCAATAATAATAATAATAATAATAATCACGTAGGAGAGAGAGAGAGAGAGAGAGAGAGAAAAAAAGGAAAAATACAAAAAATAACTGACAGAAGCAATATACACGCCGAGATTTCAACAAGCTCGTTTTTTTGACAAACAATCGCCGGATTAATATCCTGGCTTTCCTCGCATCCTGTATTCCACCGGAGTCCTGCAAGCCCTGGAGGCTAATGCCCCGTCCAGTTATTTAATATTATTTTTTTTTTTTTAAATTTGTTCATATTTTTCCGTTGAAAGAAAATAATAAAAAATAAATAAAAGTGTTTTCTGGATTTGAGAAAAATAAAAGGCGAAAATATTAACGCTTCAACGATATTGGCTTTAAATCTGAAAAATCAAAATCTCCGATGAGCTTTATTATTTACACAGTAGGTGATATACTCGATTAATAAATATCGAATAAATTGTTTTTTCTTTTTTTTCACAACTATTTCAGCATCAAATTAAATATCGATTAAATTATAAAAATAAAGTCACTATCTCCGTTAAGAAGAAAATAAAATAAAAATCAGGCTGCTCCCAATATTGAACTCCTTTATTTCTGTCGGTCGGATATACATATATACACAGAAAAATCGATTAAATTGGTCCAAGGAATTTTCGCTTATCCCAAGAAAAATTTCTGCAATTCGCATTGTAAACCGAAATTTTCTTACGTCAAGAAAGAAATTTGCTTGAGCCAAGAGAATTCTCTTGGTTCGAAAAATTTTGACTTGGCTCGGGAGATTTCTTGGTCTTCAATATAATTTTCTTGGGCGAAGTCAATCGGTTTTTCTGTGTACAGATATGTGATATCAGATATTGAGATAATAATCGATCTGTAGGTAGGTAATAATTCCGTTGATAGAAGGAAGTGATTTTGAGATTGTTAAAAATAAATTGGAGATTAATATAGCGGTCACATCGGTTCGGCGGCATGGGGCATATATCGGTTTGGTCATAGGTAGAAATTACAAATTAGTAACGGGTGTAGAAGCGACGACTATTAGACCGTCGAATTTGGATAATTTACTCGTTAAGATATATCGAGTCGTTAATAAAAAAATTAAAAATAAAATATAAAAAAAAAATCCGGTTCTTACAATTAGCGGCGTCGCAGTAATATAACCGCGGCCTTAGCCACGGCGCGTGGAAAAAACGACCGTATTCATTTCAGGATAAATTATATCCGGCAGGATATTGGGGATATCTTTGACTACTTTCACGCGTCCTGCTGACGTTTACGTCACGATTTTTCTTTTTTTTCTTCTGATTTTAATAAATTTTTCACATTTTATAGCTTCATTTCGTCTACCTTTTCATTAGTCCTTACATATACCTATATACATATATATATATACTGTAATAGGAAACACGTAATAAAAACCTGTTACTCCCGAACTCATCTTTCCGTCTTCTTCACGGGTGAATATAGAAGACAAAAATTTTTTTTAAAAAGCATGAACCACGTTCATTTTTCCTCCATTTAGAAAAAAAAAAATTATATCGCAGGGGTTGCGAAAACACGTAGAATATAATCCGCGATATATTCCACTAAAGAAACTCGGAAGAATAACTTCCTTCTTGGTCACTGGTGTAACATTAACTGATCATTTAAAGGAACCAGCGAAATCCATCGCACTACTAGTCGGTATTTTTGTAATTACTGATTCAGACGTTGTGTTAACGGGCCGATGTGAGAAGGGTGAGTAAAATAGTTTCACACAGCTTACGGGTAACTCCTCTGTGTGCACCTTTCTTCAGAGGGTAGAAAATCGAAATATGTATATATATAGAACGAAATAGAAGAGGTAGGTAGGTTATAGGCTTAAAGGTACACGCCCCTGGGCCGCACCCTGTACCCTGCACCCTGCAGGGATTAAAGCTCCAATATGTGTTCGCATAAGGGTGCCGGGCAATGATCCTAAATTCGAACGGGTGTATAAAAAAAAATCTTCAATATTAACCAGAAAATTGTGTTACACTGTGAGTTTAAGGGAAGAATTTGGTGGAGTTTTGAGAAAAAAAAAAGAAAATAAATAATAATTTCAACCCTCCGCGATGAACATTGTTTTTTTTTTCTCAGCAATATTAGAAATTGTCGAAATTTTATAGATGAAGAAGTAAGCCTTAACAAGAAGTAGAAAATAAAAATAAAAAATGAAAAATCTGCTCAGTTGTCGCCGATTGGAAATGGGATTCTTTTGTTTGCCTACATGGATTCAGAGGTGGATGGTTACGGGTCCATGTGTTGACCCAGCGGCTGTAGTTTTCAATATGTCCGCTGGACCTTTCGCGTCTAAATTTCACAATAATCCTGCGGTCGCCCCCAACTCCAACTCCAACCCCAACTCCAACCCCAGCCCCAACGCGATACCAGATATTTGGGGGCTCGCATTGTGGCAGACTGGATAGATCGGTGACTCATTATTTTGCTGGCCCCTCTCTCTGGCTCTGGCTCTGGCTCTGGTTCTGGCTATGGCTATGGCTATGGCTATGGTTGTGGCAGAGGTAGAGGTGGTGGTAGTCGTGACCGTACAGTGGTGGTAGTCGTTCGCTGCCCCCGGCAGAACGGACACGGTGGGCGCATCGCTGCCTTCAATTTGGGATTCGCGGCGTAATTTCAATAATCTCGGACCCGCTGACGGATTAATATCCAGTACGGTAGATAGATGCAGTAGTTACGTATTGGAAGAAAGGTAGAAAGAAGGCTACCAGGGTTAAGCGGTCAACGAAGCACCGATATAGTACATAACAGAGCAGTATTTTAATTTGCGTATATTGTTTCACAGTATCTTTACTACCCTCTTCTTTTTTTTTCTTCCATTTCCATTACCAATTCACCCCAAAAAACCGAAAGAATTTCGCAATTTTTCATAGATTTTAGAAAGATGCGGGATAAGGAAATGAGCAGAAACAGCAGGAAAAGGTTTCGGTATGTATACGAGGATGGGATTTTATGAACCGCAAAAAGAATTACACGATCCGAAACCACATGCTAATATCTACCATATCCTCTTTCTACCGAGGAGGAAAAACACTCTCACACATTGCTTTCGCGCGGTTCTTGGCATCGAGTAGATAGAACTGTATATATATATATATATATATATATGTATTCGAATGAATGAATGAACGAACGAACGAACGAACAATACGTGCCACTAAATCCATGAGGGACTCCTGTGCGGTTGTTACTTTTCACGGTAAAAGAGCGAGAGAGTCAGGGGGTTGTATCCACCCCGTGAAGGCTTTAGCAAATGAAATTTTCATGGGGAAATAGACGAATTTGGATACCTAATTCGGACAAAGTGTCGAGACCAGTGAGGGAATGGGATTACATATAACGGTTGAACGTACTTCAAACGGGGTTTTATTCACCCTTCGGTGAATTGACAATTGACAGAATTGATACAGTACGCTTGATCTCGGTATGCCCAATGTAGATGGGAAATATCGCCACAGGCATAAATAAAACCACCATCAAATTATATTCCGAGGTAAGGGTGAAAATGAAGAACCCTATCCACCATCACCCACAGTTTTCGATCTGAGGCAAATTTCTTCAGCCTTTTCCACTCATCAAATTAGATCCTTTGGCTCATCAGTGATACACTCGTTTATTTTTCATCCTATTTACTCGGTTTTATGAACTTTATAGCCACACATAGTTTCACAAAAATAGGATTCAGATAATACAGGAAGAGGTGTATATGTAGATTCTTATCTCTTCCTAGGTTATAAGTTTCTCCACGGTATAGGGTAGAAGAGGTACCATTTTTGGCAACCTTTTTGCACCCTTTTCGGCCACATCAGATTTAAGTTTAATGTTTTTTATGCTAATTCGAACCTAAAGTGGCAAAAAAAAAAACCTATATCGACGATCATATTTTTATACTGATTTGTTTGTTCTGTTATGACATTAGAGAAACAAAAATACTTTTCTAATACCAGCACAAGCTTTAAGTCCCGAATTTTCAGCCTTCGCATATCTTTTGAATCCACCAAATTGATTAAATCTAGGTATCATTCAGTGTCAAGATTGTCTCAAAAATCGAAATAAAAAATTCAAAAATGGGTTATTACGTTTTTTTTTTTCTTGTTCCAATTCTGGTCAAAATACGTTGATTAACCGATTCTTAAAATTCAGTATTCCTCCACAGTCGCCTACACTTTTTATTAAATCACTATGAATCGTCAATACGTTTCACCTAGGTCACAATTCGTGGTCATTTTATTATTGGTTAATGACCGTGTGTTTACTCTTAGTTCCAATAAAATACCCATACATGTATATAGGTATATCATCATGAATCGGGAACATGTGAATTGACCAAAAGGTACAAATCATATAAAATAATACTTTTTTTTTTACTTTATTAGTTATAGAGAATTTTCATTACGTATATTTATGTTGTTGTCGATGTATTTTTTGGACCGCAAAAAGGACCTCGCAGATTCCTATATATTGGTCGTAATATGTTATATATAGGTAATTAAGGCCAAGTGAAATTTATTAATGTGTACGTGATTTTTTTTTTTTTTTTTTTAAACTATACCGAAGGTGCAGTTGGAGTAGAGAAAGGTTGCCTTTCGGGTATTGGATTGTTTTTTCGGCACCTTGAACCTACCTGCAGCGGATGGCTCTTATTATGCGAACTCGATAAAATCAGAAAATCGGAGGGCGACAACCTCGACGGATCGCACCAGTTATAATTGCCTGTAGTCTCGTTACGTGACATCCGGTGAAATTGACGATTAAATTTGTCCGAATTTCTCGTCGTTAAACTTCGTTTTTTTTTTTTTTATTTTGTTTTTTTTTTTTGTTTTCTCTCTACGAGCTTCTCGGCTCCTTTGTTCATTATTATATAATTTCATGAAAGGATTTTCGCCTTTGTTGTTACCTGGACTCCTAAAACTCAACAAAAGGATGAAAAGCAGAAATAAAATGTAGAAGAAAAAGAAGAAGAGGAAGAAGAAGAAGAACAGCCAGCTCCTGATCCCCGGGTCCAGAACTCAGAAGTAGGTAAATGACGTAGCCAAGGGTAGCAAAACTCAATCCTCACAACGCAAGGGATCTTTTCATTTCGAGTTTCGTAACGGACCACTTCTACGATACATGAACCTGTAAAGATACTCATGGTATACTTAATTAGTGCCCAAAAGAATGGCAAACAAGCAGAAAAAAAAATAAAATAAAAAATTGGCGAGGGCCACTCTGCACCGTATCCAAGCGCAGATTTCTCTTTACAAAATATTTCCTTCATATTTTTCTTCTTCTTCTTCTAATGTACGAAAATGAAAAAAAGAAACCTGTACTTCAATTTGAAACAAATTTGGGGTACGTTAAAAGGTCGAGAAAAAAATAAATAAATAAATAAGAATAATTTGCATCCTAAAATCATTATCTTCTATTTTTTTTTTTTAATAAATCAATTAAATATATAAGAAAGTCACGTGTAAGTACAGTAAACGAATTGAATTGCGGTATTGGTGTGTTAAATCGTTTTGAAAATGGTCATTGTTGGTATAATAGGTAAATAATAAAATTCCATTTGATCTATGATCCGTTATAGTAGTTTTTAGCGAGATTAGGGTATGAAAAAAAAAAATCCCATTTGTCATACAATTTGGGAACCAGTGAAAGGAAAAAAGAAATTTCAATCGCAAAGCACATTTCAACGTGTGATAAAAATATGAAAGGAATCTTCACTCACATTGAATAACCATATATACGTATACCGTAGGGTAGTTATAGAGCAGGGATCTTTATAAGTGGATTCGAGTAATGTGCGCTTCGGTTTTGAGGGTGAATTGAAAATTCATTGAACGTGAGACCCCCGGTTAGGAAATATAATCTCATTTTTCACTGAAACCGGCGTGTTGTTCCCAGTGACAAAGTGACAGCGCAAACCGCAGACGACCGACCTCTGAAGTGTAATCTCTCTGTTATATGCATATGTGTATATCTATGTGTCGATGTCGACGTCGATGTCGTTTCGAATATATATGAAACTTTGAATGCAAACTCGATTGGGACTTTAAACAAGTTTTTGTGAGATTCGATGTCACGAAGAACGAGCCGGAAGTGGGGTCCGCGGGGATTCGAGGTGACGACGTTTATCGTATATTATAATACATCGGCATATGTAAATATATGCCTTGATCGACGAGACGCATTAATTAATTAATAAAATTAATGAAATTTATTATTTAAATGTCACTTTGTCTTGCACCCTATTTACCACATATCTCATTCGTATATATAATACGATAGTGTGAGTGCAGATTACCTACCTACACAAATAATTAGCCACCGTCCGTTGCAAACGGAGCCACCAACATACGGCTAATTGTAAGCCAAAACAGCTTATTACTGTTAACACTGGTTAAGCGCCCCTAGGCAAATGCGAAAACACATAGGGTCTTGTCGCATTGTATAATCCGCGGATCCCTGCAGGTGGAAACAGTGCTGTGAACAATTATTCGGTGTTAATAGATACTGGCAAAAATGATACGGGTTTTATTTCGATTTTTTTTTTACTTTTTTTCTTTTTCATATGACTAGACGTTGTTTGTTCGGTGACATTATAAATATTTGGCCAATATAAAGTTCGCGTCTCGGGGATATTGTCCAGATATAATTGCACCAGTCGATTTCTTTAATTGCGTATTGGTCATCTAACTGAGTAGAAGGACGACCGGATATTTTCCACGCAAACATGTTTTGATTGTCAACGTAGATAATTTTAATATGAGATCCCTCGAAAGTTATTATTATTATTATTTCTTATTATTATTATTATGTTCGAACGTTATTCTGCAAGGATCGAAGAACAATTTGTTTTTCTCATTAATCGAAAGGCGGGCGCAGCTGTCATATGAACGAGATATATATGCGCGATAGCGATACAAACTATGCTATACCATACGTATACCACGTACGTATGTACAAACACATTATAAATAACTCGTGACAAGTCTCGATGCGATTTCGGCTCTTTTCTCTCTTTTTCTCTCTCTTTCTCGTTGCAGTATAGGTATAATCTGTTTGCTACATATATTGTGCTTTATTTTTTCTTTTTTTTTCTTTCTCTTCAAACTATATAATCACACAAGCGCACATATACGGAGGCTGAGAACCGTCTCAATTACACGATGCCACAATGGGATCTGATTTAATACAATAATTACGAATAACAGTACTTACCAAAATTTCACACGTTTTAATTTCATCGTTAAAAAGACGGTGGTGATGGGTTGTTTTTTTTTTCTTCATTATCTCACGCGATATGTTTGATAAACTGGGTTTTAGTTCGTCGCGACGATATGGCATTACGTTTCGTACAAGAGTTTCGAAATTGTTGTACACAATCATCGAACCGAGCATCGAATGTATCGATTTGTAATACAGAGATTTTTTGTTCAACGATACGATAAAGATTTCATGACATGTGTCACTTACGCCACGGTTTAACTGTCATTTAATAAGAGGAGAAAATCTCGATTCGAAGATTATGAAAAAAATTGTTCTTCGAAAGTTTATTGAACTTTGAAAAGAACTCGGCTACACATATGACGGGATGGGCGTCTTAAATATAGAGCGGAATAGGCGAACAATAAACATGTGCAACCGGCGCCAAAAGCCGGCAGGACTCACCTGCCGCGAGAAAGATCCGGAACGAAACGTCGAGCCGATGCCCATCCACGGTAATTAAGGATCGTCAAGATACAAAGCGATTAGTAATTGATATGAGTAAACGTGCAATTTTTGTTCAAACCTTGAACCGTTTAGGTTCCAGGAACCGAGGGATCACTCGATACATATATTTTTTTTATTTTCTTATTTTTCTTTACTTTTTATATATGCGCATGTAAGTACCAGGCCAGCCAGATCTTCGATAGCAGACTTTTTGCAAGACCGTAGTAGATTACGACTCTACAACTCGGTTCCTCGTTGATAATCGTCTGTGATGACGCACGAGTCGTAAAAATAAAGTCTCTAGTCACGAGCTACGGTCCAAGTACCGATACACTCCTGTATATTCAAGACCATCGACGATACAGCAGACCCACGACGTTGTACATTTCTCAAATGTACATATGCACGACATTAACATATGTGTTGAGTTTGAACTGAAGACCGAATACTAAGATCTAAGGTTCGCAGAAGGACGGATTGCCATGTCGTGTCACGAAAGGTGCCGGAGTTAAAGTTTGTGAAAAACATGCGACCGCACGCGAGTCTAAAAAGTAATTTTTCTTGCAGTATGACCGATCCATACGTAACATTATCGAGTAGGTCATCGAGGCGATGATGTCGCAAGCTTATAAAAAGTGTTGAAAAAAGAATATTAACAAAATAATAATCGAAATATTGTACGTCGCCGAATAACGGCAAGCTTCGAGGATCAGATATTTCATGCGAAATGTCGTCATGCTGTGTCACAGTAATTATTGGACTTAAAATTCATGATGTTTTTTTTTCTTTTTTGTGCGATTCGATGAAAAGCAAAATAATTCCTGGGATATTATATTGTTGAAGCAGGAATTGGCGATAATGGTGGTCGCCAGGATTTACGAAGGACGAAATAAGATTGTGACGTATCAAGTCGAGGAGTAACAATGTATCTTCTAATTGATTCAATTTGAAAAGGCAAGGGAAGATCTATAATATGTTATGTATGAAATTTAAGTTTAGGAGAACGGAGATAAAGCGCGAACGACAACGACGACGACGACGACGGACGACGAATCGATGAGATATAATTGTGTGGCCTTGTCACAAAGTCGAGACAAAAACGTTTTGACAAGTAGATTGTTCGGGATTGCAATGGCCCATGAATTCCAAGTACCGGCGGATGATTAGTGGCCTTCACGGCTAATTAAAGACGTGAGCGATTTGTGAAAGGACTACGCTGTGAATTTGTTCGACTATCAAGCTCAACTCGATCCAGGTTATATCCTCTGGGAGTCTCACTGTTTCTCTTGTCTCTCAACGCCTAGAAATTATTGAAGTAGCTTCAAATTGCTTTATCAATCGTACCGGTATATCATTGCATCCTCAAACGTACAAAGGAAGTTATTAATACCTACTCGGATTCACAATGATCTAAAGCAATCGACATAATTTTTGTACAATGTATAACAACGTTAAACTCCTCATCAGCATTCACGCGAATACATGTTCCCTTTTCTCATAGTTTTAAGGTATTTGGAATTATCGAATCATCGGGTCATCATAATTGGAAATTGCTTTTGATGTGAAAGAGAAGAGTCTTCATCGTATCTATGGATTTGAGGATTGATGGGGTATTGGTATTGGTGTAGTTTCTTTGAAGCATCGTTTTAGAAGATGATGTTGTCAATCAAAGCATGCCGCCGAGGGTAATGCCTGTTGTACGTCTATAAAAGAGGAAATATTGGCAGGAAAAATTTGACAAGAAAAAAAAATTCGGTGCGTAAGAAATCCCCCGTGTTCTCCTTCGCCTAGTCAAGGTTCAAAATAAAAAAAGGGATGCTGCCGACTCGCCGCGGTCTTTGTCATCTTGAGTTTGTGACCCCATAAAATCAACGGCCTTGCAGCACCATCTTCAACTTATGAGGGGATCTTGTGGGGTTTTTGGAACCTCGAGATACGGCGTATAGAAGTAGTATATACTGTCCCTCTGTCGCTATGTGCTCAGTTCTTCACTTTTATGGCATTTCCAGAATTTTAACGACGGTACTAAAAATCAAATACGACTGTAAATATTTTTCTCGTAAAACTAACCGATTATGGAATAGCTACGGGGTGCTCAGCCCTCCTATAAGGACACACGATGACGCATGGACACTTCGTATAACTAGGAAATGACCATTTTCTAGGTAATTCGCTTTTTGGAAATAGTTATATGTATTTCCCAATTTTTTCTCCAATCAGAAATCGACCATCACAACAAATTCTATGACAGTCATTCCGTAAAGAACATCTTTACACGCTTCCTAATTAATCCAGAAAATAATTCTGTTGTCACTTGACTTTCCCGAATTTTTATTCAGCTTTTAAATCTCTTTTTTTTTCTGACCTAGAAGCACATTCAATATCCACAGCAAGTGCCCCTCCATGTATAGCTAATAAGGCGGCAAAGTACTTTCTACCCAAACCGAAACGTTCTCTCTGGTTGTGGTCACGGTAGGCTGCACGCGTCGCCTATTTAGAATTTAAAGCCTCCTTCTCCGCAAGAACGGATGACGGTTGACAGTTGACAGTTGACAGTCGACGCCAGTTTGACACCACTTTGACAAGGCAGTGCGATGGGCCATTGTGCGTGCCCGAGTAAGCGTGGAACACCATGGTATTGTTAGGGCGTCGTTCCGGGGCGCTTCACGTTTACGTTTACGTTACCGTTTGCTTTTGCGTTTGCGTTAGAGCGCGCGACACGCGGGAATGAATTATTTAGTGACAGACAGTGAAGCGGACCCAGAGTTCACACCAGAGTGCTCCGACGTAACGCAACTCGACGCGACGCGACGCAACACGGCGTGTGGTATATATAGCACACGTTTACACGCGTATAGGGGTCTCCCAAATACCATTAGGGTGGCCCACTATGCTTTTACAACCAAGTGACAGAGCGGAGAGCTTTTATAAGAGGATCGGTTGACACTTCGCCACTAGATGCACATGACTTCACTCTTCATCTCAAGACTTTGAAGCTCGGGAATGATGGTTTGTTCGATAGTTCGAACGATGCTAGGTTTTTTTTTTTTTATTGTTTTTCTTATTTTTTTCTTTATGGGGCGATTTAAAAAGCTTCCGAACTCTATTTGGTGGATTATGCCCGGTTGCAGGAAAGAAATTCCTCAGCTTCCGCAATTCAAAACCTTAAGGCAGTAAAAGGAAGTGGAAGATGGAGGAACGCAAATAAACGCGACAGAAAGAACTTGCGGGATTGTCATTTTATGGTGGTGCTGGTGGGACCCATAAGATCCCTCGAGTGCCCGTTTACGATTGCTTTTACGACCTGTCAATGGGTTTATGTAAGACCTGCCAGGAGAATGTTGTCGTGGTACTAAAAAACCCTGAAAACATTCACCTGCACGAAATTCGAGAGTTCTACCATCGACACATTTGTCATTCGGTAATTTCTGCAGACGTGACACAGATCCGTTGAGTATTGAGAAGCCGTGTTTCTTTCCTCAAGTATACAGCCGACGACCTTTTGTCTGATAGTGCATTAACGCCGGTAGATGGAAATATTAGCATAGCATACGCCCACCGCATTTGAATTGAGAGAAGAGGCAACAGCAGCAGCAGCAGCAACAGCAGCACCACCACCAACATCAGCCCTTCGATGTATAAGCAGAAGCACGTAGAAGGAGTCCCATGGACTCTTTGTCATGCTAATACCAACATCCATCCAACATCCTACAGATGAGAGTCAGAGCCGCCGAAGCGACAGACAGCCACGATGACGTTGCAGCTCTTCTCCACTCTATCCGTGATCGTTATTCGTTTTTAGACTGAACATTGAGAGATAGGATGTCACCGAGGGTGAATAAAAATTCAGGATGATTGTCAGTCGTTTTCACTTATTTCCATGAGCGAAAAAATCTCCCCATTTATCAATTATTCCAACAAGATCAGGGATTCATATAACGCGAGCTATCGGTCTTCTCACTTCATTCACTGCCGATAGAGAATACGTTTACTTAATTTACATATTCGTCGGGTTCTCGGTTAATCGGGTCGTGAGACCACGACGAGCCTCCGGCCTAGCTCAATTCCTCAATTTCCACCTCTGCATCCAGCCTGGATGATAGGTACGATGGTGCGTCTGTGTCGATGCCTCGCTGCACTCTGAGATCGTGTTATAGTGCCAAGGTAATGGGATTAAGACGAGCCTCAGGGATGCTGCTAATGTCATCTCCATGAACGTATGCGATTATCAACGATCACGGTAATACCGTGTTGAATAAACGCAACGTAGGTACATACACATACAAATATGATATATACCTTATACCATACGATCGTGCATATATCGTTACGGTTTCTTCGCGGCTATAGTCTCACCTCTTACCAGGGACTAGAGAATATATATATATATGGTGATGTCTGAACCAGGGAACCTTTTTCTACCATATTTTATCTTCATCTTTATCTTATCTAAGGTGTACACATAGTGGTCTGAGCTGACCTGCCGATCGGTCTGCTCACGTCTTGGCGCTGTGCGGTGCGCGTTGATAGATCAGATAAACCGGGCAGGAGACAAAAGGGAGATGCATTAGTAAACTGCTAATTACCCGCCCACAGATTTTCTGGCACAAGGCAAATCTACTTCGTCTAAAGTTTCGGTTTAGCTGTGGGCGGTTACTGCACTCGTAACTATAAGTGATCCGAGTCATGACTCGCGACATTTAGTGTCAAAATTTTTACGAATTCTATGTACATATACGAATAAATTAAGCAATCGTTGTCGTGTCGCGATCGGTGTGCTCGAACCGACCGGTTTACCAAGTTCTTATTATTTATTAGCTTTATTCCACGGGTTTCTTTACAACCGTTTATCTCGCGCTGACCTATACATTTATATACGCGACTTATTTACGAGTGATTGGGACAAACGGTTCTTGATTGTTTCATTACTATATACGTTCTATGTATATTATTATTATATGTATATATATTGCATATCGTCGCCGCGACAATGTTTTATTATTTTTAAACATTCAGTACTGACGAAATATTTCGCGATTGCTTAACTAACTATGGATAATAATTCAAAAGTTTGTTCGTGGCCCAGACATTCACGTGTATAAATATAAGATTTAACATTATAATATTTCAAAATGCCATTCGATTGTATATCTAAGGTATAATAATTAACGAGACATTTTCTTTATTTTTTCAATTGGTTAATTAAAAAAAAATTTAACTTTGTCATTTCATTTGGCGTTTAGAAAATATTATATTTTGTAGGCGTTATCTTAGTTTCTTTTTTTTGTTTTTTTTTTCTTTTCTTTTCTCTATTACCATCTGGCTATTAAATATTATATCCAATACCTATAAGCATTTATGACGCAACGTTATATGGGATTTCTACCGGTACTGAAATTTGATGTACAACCTTTAAAATTACCACTTACAGGACAGATGACTCGAAGTCTGGCTATCATAGATCGCGGCTCTATACTTCTTTAGACTTACCTGAAACAAGATATAAAAAACATACATGATATATAAATGAAATGAAATTCGAAAAAAAATAAAAAATAAAAAAAAGACAAACCTGTTTAATTAGGTACAATCAAGACAGTTTAAATCGTAGACTAATAGGATGATGTAAACAGAAACCACCGTATCTGTGATCAATTGCGTGGGAATTGATATATCTTACTTTTTTTTTTTTTTTAATACCTAGTGCATTAATCTCATTATACGATTGTCACATCCGGAAGCGACTATTTTATACTATTTTCAAATGAATAAATAAATAAATAATTTATTCATTTATTTACTTATTTATTATTCATAATGTTATTTTTTTCTTCTTTTTTTTCTTATTTGTCTTGTTATCGATTTGTTTTCAGATGAATTGAAGTGACACTCGGAACTCGTACATCACTAGTCTCACCATGAGTTAATGATTTCAATACCCCGAGGCGTATAGTAAAATTAGCATAACTAATAAACTAACAGATACAAGGATACGAGTAGAGATTCATTATCCGCATATAACCGCGTATATAACTACCCAATTTTTAGTCTGCACTAAACGTTATGTCAAATTTTAATCTGGCAATGGTTGTCATTCAAAAATTTATACACGAAATTTTTTTTTTTACCGTAAAATATATACCATTATCTGTATATAAAACGTTTTTGTATATGCCGACGTAAAAAGGGACCGCGGATACCCGCTGTGTTAGTTATACAGGTAAAACTATGTCCTTGCGGTTAAAGGACAACTGCGATCCACAATGACACCGGTTATTACATAAGTCGTCTGTCCAACTATATCAAGGAGGGATCCCTAAATTTGAAAAACCGTGTCTATACCTGAACAGGTGACATACCGTGACATTTTCAGGGCACTTGACTGCCGGTTTACCCTACGATTTTGTTATGGATTGACATTGTCGGTGACGTCGACTTGCTCCGCAACTCCGTAAACCGTAACGGGATTAAAGTTTAGCGGTTTAGAATGACAGGTACCCACGCTTTTGTCGCTTTTGTCGCTTTTGTCGTCTTTGTGACAGTGCGCATTGTCGGACAAAAAGGCTTTCATACCATTGGTGAAGAGACGTGGTGACTTGCCATGGGCTGTATACCAGATCAAAACGATAATCGATCTGTATCTGTACAACGGGCACTTGACTTACTCGCCTTGGGCTTTTAGGGACAATCACTTGGCACAGTCGACGTTCTTTTGGTACCAGTCTGATCGTAAAGTCCTTTATTTTGGTACCTAAATGAAGTTTCAAATCGTTTGATGGTCGAATTGACGAATTTCGTTTTTTCTCTTTAATGTCGCGATGCACTGCACGCACGCACACACACATACACATGTATAATCGTTGACGTTTTTTTCTATCGTTTGGACAGTGTTAACTTATCGGGTGACGGAGGTTGACCGTAATTAACTTAAATAAACCCAGAGTGCCGTGACATGGGTTTAGTCGCGCACGTCGCGTTACGTCGTACCTAGTACTGTACCGTGAGAGTTATTTTCAAGATTGTAACTGACCGATCAAACGGTGTTTTTTTTTTAAGTTGTAATTTTATAATATAAGCGACAACGCCTTGACGTTGATGGTAAATTTTATAAAATGAAAATGTATGATATGCCCACGAGTTGGTAAAGCTTACGGAATACTTCATATAGTAACCAACGACGGTTGATCAACTGGAGATCTGAAGATGCGCATAACTGAGAAGTGAGGAGATCTATAACCGCATAAATATTGACCATAATAGACGAAGATGGGATGTTCCTTTGCGGTAAGATACCCGACGCTGATATATCGCAGAAAAGATTTTAGCGGAGTAGATCTTACGAGAAAATCTTTTGCCATGCGGTAAACTAGGGACCTTAGAGGTAAGCGATTGCATCTTATTCCCCGAGGAGGTGGATAGTGCTGGAGGGAGACGAGGACGAGGACGTGGACGTGGACGTGGACGTGGACGTGGACGAGGACGAGGACGAGCCGCTCGCTCTTATTCTAAAATGTGATAATCTGATAATGCCGGGATTAAAAGTGGTGCCGCATTGGCATTAAATATAGATTTCGTTAATGACAGGTCCTGTGCGAGAGCTCGAGGCTAGGTCCTGCCGCAACCGAGGACCATGGAGGGCCAAAGGAATGCTGAGAATGCTGAGTAGGCTCTTAATGCGTTCTAAATTGCACCACCGGCCCTTAATTGATTGACAAAAACTTTCTTGCCGATAAAAAAGTCACGGTCAGTGACACGTCGTTCTAACATGTCATTTTTCTTTTGGTATTATATATAATAACGAACCAAAGAATGCTGCCAAGAGCCAAAGTGACAAATCGAGTCTTAACGTCTTATGCCCGTGTCTCTCAAGTGTCTTAGTAAATTATCCAAACTGTTGGAAGTTACTAAACAGACGAACCCGTTAATCGAGTTTGAATATAAAACTGCAAAAATGTTACGAGCTGTATTCTGGATTTCTGTCAATTTCAAATTTTTTTACTACTACTACTACTTGGATTTTGAATAGTTATAAAGGTATGCAGGATTATATTATTCCAGACTTATTGCAACGTGATTCAAGGCTGAGGACAATTTTTGTTGTACTATTTATCCGAGTGTATAATTATTATAAATATTTTAGAGGTAATGGAGGTTCCTAAAGCTAAGTGACCGTAAGCAAATCACCGTATAAAAGGTTTAAAACAAATCCAATCGATTAGTTGTGTGGAAGAGAAGATCCCGAATCGCATATTTCCATTCGAAATTGGCACGCGGGGGAATAATAGACGCGCAGACATAACAAGTAATAAAAATATGAAAAAGATAGTGTGTCACAGTCTCACAGTAATTTAAATCTCATTATATTGGACTGTGGTTTTGTGGTCCAGAACAGTGGCTCTCAAATTGGAGAATTCTCTTACCCAATAATCGCATCACCAAGAACATATGCCAGACGACACGATTGTGCCAAAAATTCGTCGAATTCAAAAATTGTCTTAAACGAATAGAACAATCGCTCTGCTAGTGAAATTATATCTTTGATCTGTACGAAAAGGACAGAGTATTATAAATCTTTGATCGATATCAGAAGGGGATGGAACATTTAAATAGGGCGAGAGTTTCACGATTGGGGAAAATGTCTCGTCTGGGAGTTTTTCTTTTTTTCTTTTTTACAGGGGTGAGAATAAAACGTCAACGGAGTTGGGGAACGATTAGGTTCGTCGAGACGCAACAAGTGGGACTCGGATGCTGGAGATCAGTGGATGTCAAGCCGAGGGAAATAAAAAAAATAAATAAAAAAAAAAAAGTCACCCTTATTCCCCTAGGGCGAGGCTAATAAAGGAGGCAAGTAGGGCGACCGAGGAGAAGGGCAAACGCGCAAGGAACCAACCAGGTTAAATGCTTGAGGGTATAAACGCGATCTCACAGCTTATCCGTGCGGAGTAGGTAAGGTAAGGTAAGGTAAGGTAAGGCTATTGCTTGTGAATTTATATTTGTCGCGTATTTCGAAGTACTCGTATTCCCATTTTTCAGGCTGGAAAAAAAAAAAATTTGCCGATGAATACCGATATTCACGTTGCGTTGGGGGTGAGAGGGGTGGACTGCAGTGTTTAACGGAAAGAAGCACCGATACTGTACCCTAATTAATTTTCGAAAAGCTTTGATCTGACGGATTGCGGCGATGCACTGAAATGGAAAACAAATATACGCTGATATACACAGTAGGTATACTAGACGTACATACGTCTGCAGAAGGATGTCTGATGGCTTGCTTAACATTTGGTAAAAACCAATTACACTGGAATCCCTGTGTTGATCGT
This sequence comes from Tenthredo notha, assembly GCA_914767705.2. Taxonomy (NCBI): domain Eukaryota; kingdom Metazoa; phylum Arthropoda; class Insecta; order Hymenoptera; family Tenthredinidae; genus Tenthredo; species Tenthredo notha. The sequence continues at coordinate 7,670,419 of OU611908.1, forward strand.
GATCAGAGATTAAGGGTTTGCCAGAACCAGGAACGAATCAAAAGGGTCCAAGGCACAAGGTTATTGTATCAAAATCTATGTTCGAATATGTCAAGGGTGAGTTTGTCTAGCCCCCTAACTCGGTCACGTGTCACTGTGAGCTTTGAAGCGCGTTTCCACCCGGCAGGAGTTGCAGGATGCGTCATAGATGATAGCTCTTGCGAAGAATTCGCACATGTAGTAGTATATAATAGAGGTTGAAAATTGTGTTAAATTTTCATTTACCAAATGGGAAAGCAAGAGCTTGACGTGCGTAGTGCCCGGTGCACCGCACGTCGGAAATCTGTCAAATTTCGTCCAATTTTGGGTAAATTTCGAGTGACACGCTGCCATGCAATGCTAAAGCCGCGGGGGTCTGCACCGAGCTAGAGGATCGCGACGTCCGGTACAGACGATAGCCTCTGCACCCTAACGAGTGCCCAACGGACACTGTGGTTCTATACCGCCGTAGGGCGTTCCGACGACGACCTCTGTGATCGTCGGTCTGTGTAATCGCGAAGTATGCAGATGATTAAATTTGTAACATCATCACAGCGACCCTAAATCGAGCAAGTTAAGGTTGAATCCCGGCGGGTTAGTCTGGTCTGTACGTATGTCCGTACGTACGTCCGGTGGGCCAAAGCCCCTGCAACACGCCAACTTTCTCTTACGCGATTATCTGATCCCTACTCGGAAGAGAAGTTTCCGTATATATTTCATTCTTATTTCAAAACTTAGATCATGGTTTACAAAAAAATAAAAAAATGAAAAATTGTATATTTCTAAGAAAAGGATGGATCAATAAGGCCCTCTGATTATGATTTTTTTTTTCAACGGATTCAAAGACATGTAGTAGTACCTACGTAGATAAATATGCACAAGGGTAGGTTTGTTTGCATGAAAGATTTCAAACGTTTCTTGAACACCCCATTAACTAAACTTTATGGATTTAGATCGGTATCTATTGTGGATGAAAAGTTTTATGAAATTTTGTTCAAAGTTTATTATTGTTATTGAATATTCGCCAGGTAGTCTAGAAGAGCCTGCAGTGAATGGACCTACCAATCACAATATTTTTGACGAGTTATGTCTGCGGTATAATAGAGAAGTTTTTCCCAATTCTTCACGCAGTGCACCGGGCTGGTTCTAAACACACGTTTGTTGTAATTCGGCCACAATGGACGTTGGAGAGGTCCTTGAGCCTTTAAAAGCACAAAGACATTCGCATCCTGCTTATCCCCAGAGTCCCTCGGGAGATTCCTTGGAGCGTGCGTAACGCGTTCACCCACCCGTGAGTTATGAGGGACGCAATATTAATATTTTGTATCATCCTTCCTGCAGGAACCAAGACCCAGGACTCAGAAGCCAGGAGCCAGGAGCCAGGAGCCAGAAGCCAGGAGGCGGGAGGTAGGAGCCAGGAGGGTAGCGACAGAGACCCCTTGTCTTTTGTCGTTTGAACACCGCGCGGTCTTTTGCGTCCCAGGAATTTTCGCGAACTTTTCTCAGGGATTTTCCCTGCTTTTTTTTTCCCCTGACTGACAGGACAAAACGTTATACCTACGTATAGTTTCAGCTTCGTATTTGGTTACGAAAGAAATATCTCTCCGATAGACGTATAGGGGAGAACTGGCAGTCGTTTCCATTTTCCATGGTCCACAGCCTCCGGATTTCTATCGACAGAAATTCACTTCTGTTTATTTTCTTCGGTTTATTTGAACTCGTTCGTTTTCTGGGTGTCAAACGATACTATAGTAACGTTTTCTTAGCCAGAACTAGTTTTGTGGCATTCACGGCAATTACGTCGATTAAACGCGTCGTTACCTTTTGGTTATATACGAAACTCTCAACATCTCATCAACAGCAAATCATTCGATGAGCTATTCTTTTTTATTCTTAGCTTTTTATCATGTGGTTTTTCCTAAAATCCACTCTAGCCGTATTCTGAGCAAGATATATTAGGTACACATTGCTTTTGAATTGAATGAGTATATTTGTACAAAATTTGAAAAAGTCCAAGCGATTGAATAGACCGAAAAAAAACACAAAAAAAAAAAAATATTGCGACCTAGTTTGAGAATCGCAGGTTCGAAGTGAACCGCAAAGATGCGTAAAATTGTATACGGTTCGCGTCTGCTGGATTCGACTTGAAGTTTTCTCGTCACGTTTCACCTCATTTATGAAAACACCTTTTCTTCCTGGAGCCAATAATGACGCGCGGCTTTCGTGCAGAAAAAAAAAAAATAAAGAACAAGAATAAGGAGCAGAGAAAGATGATGATGAAGAAGAAGAAGAAGAAGAAGACGACGAGGAAAAAGAGAGGGAAAGAAACAATACAAGGAGATGACTGTCAGGCTGGCAGCGAAAAATTGCGTCCCTCTTGCAGAGGTGTGACGGGCTCCGCCCCAGGTTTCGTCTCTGAAAGGTGGTTGAATAGGATCTCAAAGGAAATTAACAACTAAACAGTACCTACTTCTGCGAGGTTATTTGTATTATTCTAACACCCAGGGTTGGTGCTGCATTGTTTCCAACCGCACAATGACCGTTACCGCGAGCGCCTCTAATGATCGGAACGTCACACAACGAGCCGATAATTGCGACTGTCATTATTTTCTCCACGCTGCAAGTAGTATGGGTATAGGTACGCGAAAACGTGCACCGTCATCGTATTCCTAATTTATATTGATTGGATTTTCGGCACGCGGTCCGTTTGCCGGTTTCATCATTATATTCCACGGTCGAGTATCGCACGGAATACCCAAGCTTTCAAAAAAGAAAAAGGAGAAATAGAGAAAAAAAAAAAAAGAAAAAAAAAAGTGGAAAAGATGAAAATGCTGCTTCACCGTAAAACCAGCTTATTTCTCGATCAACGCCAACATTTTCCTATCCGTTTAGATCCTGATTTGAAACGATGTTACATCTCAAAAGGAGATAAATTCTGATTACAATACGTGAATTAGGTATAGGCACATCATTTTTTTTTTTTTTCTCACAATACAGAAAAATAAAATAAAATAAAATCATCTATGTGTGTGGAAATGTGAAAGTTGAGTGGTTCGTGTGCTTAGAGGATAGAAGGCACCATTGTTTGGATTTCACGGTACCGTAACAGCCCTACAGACCCCTCAGCATCGTGTATGAATTAGGTATACCTATAGATGGTGGTGTACACTCACACCTACGTAAACCTCCATATGGTCCTTTTCTCGATTATATTGTCAATGCGTTTCACCGTGCCATCTTACGGGGCACTAAGTAAAACTGGGTATACGTAGTGGAGTTGGAGCAGCATCCAGTCGAGGAATTCCGTGGAGGCTTCCCTCCGGACACAAAACAGACCTGTTCCTTTTTTTTTTTCTCTCTCTCTTTTTTCCTTCGATATTAAATTTTGAAAGGAACTCCTCCTGGGCTGATGTATATCGCGTCCTGCACTGCATTGGAACCGTTATTATCCAACCCCATACGCGAGGGATTCACACTTGAAAGCAAATAAAGGTTATCGCTTGCAAGTTTGAATGGTGAAATGATGAAACCCTTGCCGTACCGCACTACGTCCAAGAGACCAAGGAAATAAGATCCTTGAAACGAATCCAATAATTATACTCTCTCTTTCTCTCTCTTTCTCGTTGTCTTTTTTTTCCTTTACAACGGATGTTCACGCCATAATTGTGTATACAAGTATGTCACTATGGCTGCGGATATATTCGCATGACGAAAATACTCGTCTGCAATAATTTGGAAGAGTGCATGTCGGTTTTATCTAAGGTTGTTTCATCTCCCACGGCGATACGGTCAATCGGTACCGCGCTTGAACTTAATAACGACGATTTCTTTTGTCCAAAACTAATAGTAGGAATATGTTGTTTTGTTTTTTGTTTTTTTATTTTTTTTTATTATCCAGCTGCTGGTCACCGCCGGTGAATCTTTCCGAGATCAGCCGTGCGAAACGGTGATTTCTTCCTCCCGTTAATGTCTACGGGCTTTATGTTCATACGACCGTAACGCTGTCGTGTCTGCTTAAGTCGGGGTCAAAAAATTCGATTATTTCCGCTGTATCGTTCCGAGATAATCGTCGTCGCGTTATTCAACTTTCTTACTGTGGTCGCGATTTACTTTCATACAGCAAAAATATCTTGCGCGTATTTATGTATATATATATATACGAGAAAATCTCATCTGTCCCATTGATTCGAACCAATTATACATACGAAGAGAAACGTACGCTACTATGCCTTTATGCCTATTTACGAACAAACACTAACGATTCATTAGAGAGATGTGTTTCCTGTGCCACAGCTCACCCTGTACCCATTCACTAGAAGACAAATCGTAACAATTCATCATCGTCTGATTGGAGTAGTCATCTTGCTGCGTCTTCCGTCATAAACTATAATGCCGAACACCCTTCCATCCCTCGGTTAATGACTAACACTATGAAATCCATATATGTATTATAATATGTGGTGTGTAATTGACATAAAATTACCTATATTAGTGAATTAATTTTGACTCAAGATGAAACGTATATATGTGGATAGATGCTTGATTCTGGGATATGTAACGTTACAGTGTAGTTAACGTGGACATTGTGCTGACAGGCTGGCATGTTTGCATGAAATATGACGGTGGTATTTTTTTTTTTTTTCTTTTCTTTTCTTTTCTTTTTTTCTTTTTTATCAGCAATTGTAGCCACGACAGGATAAGTAGGCGAAGACAAATGCGCATGCCTTATTACGATCAATTGTTTTGCTAACCTATAACGGTGTCTTGTAATGTGAAAAGGGTTTCGGGCGACACGCGTATTAAATATTAAAATTAATCAAATTGTTACGTGCAGTTGCCCTGGGACAAACGATGATGAGAAAATGATAATGATAATGATAATAATAATAATAATATTAATAATAATAATAATTAGAATGAGAACAGAGACGAAATTGATTTCATTTAAAAGGAGAGAGAGAGAGAGAGAGAGTGGTGACTTATTACAGCAGTCATTCAAATTATCCATAAATCTCTTCTGTATCAATCACCGATCGCAGCTGGAGTCGAAAATTAGATCGTCTAGGTCTCTAAGGAGGCGAAAAGTTTAACATATTTTCATCATTAAATTAGGTACACCTTGCTCGAGGTACCCTACCTATTTTATTGCTTTTTTAAATAAAAGAAAAAGAGAGAAAAAGAAAAAAAAAAAAATAGAAACAAGATTTCGTTGCCGCCGGTGCCCGGTCACTTGAGACCTTTCGTATGCGTCGTTGACCAATGATTACCCAAAGTGTCGCCTGGCGAGCCTCGGGGCTTGCGTGCAAGAATGCTACGGAGAACCTCTCATTATCCTCAGTGTCACCCGGGCGCGTAATTTAGTTGAAAGTCTGGAGCGTTCAAAGACGAGGAAAAAAAGTTTTAAGAGTGGTATATAAAATTGACTGCCCATTTTTGTTGACCGAAGTCGACACGACTTGACGACTTTATCCTTCTGTATTGCGGTTTGTGGTCATCGCCGAAAATAACTACGTACCACTTTCGATTGGGAGGAGGGGAAATAAATTTCGCACCGATAATTTTTGCACTTCAATTCCAATATATCGACTTTACTATTCATTCTAACATTTTCCTTTCTTGTTCACAATTAACCAACTATAGTCTCCGCAATAAGGACCATCGCGTGTGGCGAAGATCTGGATTTGAGTTCTTGAAAAAACTGTTTTTTTTTTTCAAACTTCTGTCTTGGAGATATACATGTACCTATATGTAGGTCACTATGCTTGATCCATATGTATGCACACTGGCACAGTGCACTGGGCGTCGCGGCGCGTGCGGGAGGTCGTTGAAGGAAAAATGTTTTTTTTTTTTTTTTTACGAAGCGGCTTCACAGAAGTGACTCTGTCTCCCGTCACAGTATCTCACCTAACGAAGTCTTCCAGGAACTGGCCGGCTGATCGACGTTGTCACTGGTCGTCACGTGTAATCAAACAACGCATGGATCAGAAATAGTTCCGTTTCGTTCACGGTTACCCGTTTCCTATAGAGCAGATGGTGCGCGTCGAGACGGGACTCGACGTCACCCTACAGAACCGCTTCGAAACGTTCACGTCGCAGCTCGCGTCGCGTCGCGGCGCCGCGACACTCTCGTATTTCTGTCCCACCGAGTATAAACAAAACCGAAGTGACGATCACCATCCAGGAATAACACGCGTTTGGATCCCCCAGTTCCTTTCTTCGACCCTCTTCTTGCTTTCCACTCGTCATTTTTAACCCGGTCTCTAGTCGACCTCAAGTGCATAATAATCGTCGATCGTTGAACGAGAGAACGTGCCTTGAAAAATGTGTCGAAATCGAAACATGAGTTCGCAAAGTGATACTTCGTCCTTTCGTGTCCACGAATCTTGATACTTTCGAAGAATTTGCAAGGACCGTATAGTGACGAGAACTGATGAAATCGCGGTTACGCCGAGAGTAAATTGACAACGAAAGCTTTGTGGGATTTTGTCTCCTGACGAATGCGACGCCACGTCGAGAGATGATTATTTCTCTGAGACCGAATATACCAGACTATAAAACGATCTTTGTACTCATGATCGGCTTTACCATCTCAGACCAAACTCGAGGAATATAAAATGTAAACATTTCTAACGCAGTCGAAAGAGTCCTTTAGATCCGACACTCTACACGATCATTGTAACGCATACAAATTCTAAACCTCGGGCACGCGTCAGTCTTAGAATATGCGGAATATGCACCCCGGATATCGTGTGATATCGTGCTTCTTCAGTATGCAGCGGATCTCGAAAATGCATTTCTACATCGTGTCTAACCATTTCTATATCCTGACCACGGGTGATCCGAGGACATGATCTAGGGTTGGGATTATAGTCGCTGCGGGAATTACCTTTGGTAGAAGAAAAAAAGTAATTAATTAAGCGAAATAGCTTAAGCAATGAATAATAAGACGATATGGTACAGAAATAGTCTGTGTATAACGCGGGAGGTAATGAAGCCGAGAAGATTAAAATATATTTATCAGGTCAGAGATATTTTTTTTTCTCAACTTAGAATTAGGTGGGTGTATCTTTTTTCTCTTTCTACCTTTTCGAACGAAAAATACGGCCCTCCCCCCCTCTGTGATAATTATTGAACCCTGAGGGCAATAGCGCCCCCTGTTGGGCCTCGCTCGAACTAGAAAGGTGTCCCGCGCCCGTACCCCGGGGACGACGGAGTCTGCGGATGGACCAAAAGAGTGAGAGAGATGAGACTAAAACGCGGGCCTCTTTGGTCAAGCCAGAGACAATACGTCTCCCGCCGGGTCCGCATATAAATTGTTTCATCCTCTGTCACGTGATTCTCCCGGTTCTCTGGCTCGTCCGTTTTTCTACTATCGACAATATGATCTGCTATTAATCAAACGCTAGCATTAATCTCAAGGCGCGATGATGCGTTTGAGAACGATGCGGGAATAACAGCCCTAGGATATTCATCTTTTGATAGATTTTTTTTTTTTTTCATAAGTTTCTTTATTCTTTTTTTTTGTTTTTATTCACCTCCTGAAAACCGACCTTTACGGTGACCCATAGCTAAGGAAAAAGAAATAATCTAATTGGCTGACCCTTATTTCTATACCTTAAAAACTTAACGTACGTACACCTTATACAACCACCCGTAAAAAAAAAAAAAAAAAAAAAAAACCAAAGCTCTCGGAAACGTTTAATCTCCCCGGTTATACTCGTGACCCGAGACCCTGTACCCTATATAACGCGTTTATCCAAAGACAAAAGCATTGTTCTTTTCGCGGGCAGGGTCTCGGTTACGATTGAAATGGTGGTGAAAATTTTAGGGGTGGTTAACGCAAGAGTGTGCCTGGTTTTTGTCCGTGAATAGAACGCCGCACAATACGTATGCTGTTCGTTCGTGAACAGCTTCCTCCGCACCGACGTTTTATAACAATGTTTCAAAACACTCCCACGCATTGCATGGTACACATGTATATCTATGGACGTAGAGAGGGAGCCAACGAATACGTTTAACATTTAGTATTTGTTCAAAACCCGATGAGGACCAGCGTCCGGCTTTTGTCGACTCGTACGGGTTTGTTCAATGACCGCTGGGTAACGTAGTCATGCATAATATCTGACCCCCACAAAATTCAACTCCTCAAGGATTAAGGAGAGAATTTTTTTCTGCCAGTCAATGTTATTCCTCTCTTGATGTCCGAACTGTCTTCGTCTCGGTCTTCGTATGAGAAAGAGGAACGCTCTGCACCGTTCTCCGTGCTTCAGGCACACACACATATATATATGCTATGGTAATCCCTGAACGAGGGACATAGGTACGAAGGATAAGCGATCCTGCGGAGATGGCGCCTAAGGCCGTCAACAACGTTCGTACGGTCCATCGCAAAAGGATACAAGACAAGTTTTTGTTTCCTTGAAATTAGTTTTGCTAAGATCGTCGCAAAACAGGAACAAATTCTAGCATCATTTCTACAATTGTGCTTCGAATGTCCTAGTTTACAATTCTTGCGGTAATTGCGTGATGCTGAAGTTAAGGACAACCTTTTTGCACCTATCTTATTTCCTCGAAAGCTCTGGAGCTCTAAAGGACATTTTGGAAGAAAACTGTGACGTGAAGAAGCAGGAATGACGAGTTTTCAGGTTTTTAGATCGACTGTACGACGCAAAGAAGGTGGACAAGTTGAAGTCTTGGGTCTCTGAAAGCGTGGGCGGAGCGGAGCACGCATAGCTCCCGGCCCTCCCTTGTCTTTTGTTTTATTTCCTCTTTATTTTGTATTCTACTTCTCTTCCTCCTTTTGTTGTCTTCTTTCATCCACACGAGGATAGCGGGAATGACGTCGAAGCACAAATGGTTCTAGGGCATATAATGTAGGACCCTTATATATATATGTGTGTATGCAGTCACGCCGCGAATCACGATAAACCACGTTGTCCACTTATTGTTGCCGCGGTACATACCTACCTACCTACCTACCTACCTACCTACTACAACAAAAGGAAAATAATACTTGCAGAAAATAACTTCGAGTCGATGATGCACCTTCAGTTTTATACTCAACAGACGATTGTTTGTTTGTTTTTTTTTTCTTTTTTTTTTTAATACTCAACCACAGCCTCTTCACTCCTTCGTCTCTAGTCTATATTATACCGTTCATAAATATACCGCTCGAGACAATTATCGGAAATCCACTTGTTCAAAAAGCTATTCTTAAGTCCAAGAATCGATACAACAATTCAATTTAATACTACGACATGAAATACTCGAAGTATCTATATCGGTTCTTCAGTTCCTTTCTCATCCACATCATATGCCTACTTTTAGAAATTGTTTTTTTAATAGCTACAAGACACATCTTAATCAAAATTTTAACGTTTACTAAAAAAATCGGCTCAAAATGACAAATTTTTTGTTTCTATCTTTAAATTATATTAATCGCAAATCATTGGATTGGCGAGGAATTACTCTGATGAACCGTGTGACCCTGTAACCTACGATAATTACTTTTTTTTCGGTGGAATAAATTTGTGCATTGCCAAGTCCGCAAAATCTTCGGATAAGATTAGTGCAGAATTTTTTGGCAAATCTTGACTAGCTATAATTTTATTTGTTACGAAAATTTGTATAGATACTCTTTTTTTCCTTACTCGGCTTTTAGTTTCTCCGTGTTTTGTATCAGGCATTATTATCTCTCAGCAAGATGGTTGCGAGCTGGTTTGCTTAGCGTGTGGCTCGCGCACTGCTCGTGCAATTATGTAATTAACATTTGGTTTAATTATCTACCCGTTCGAAGTATAGTTGCGCGGCCGACTGAATACTGCAACGTTAGTTCCGTCTATAATACGTAAGGTAACATTGTTGTGTGCTGATCCAACACGCTCAAACCACTTTCAATTAGAATCATTCGCGAACGACGTTTTCCAACTACTAATCAGCTAGCTGTAGGGCTTTGAAATTAACGTTTTGTATTTATTTATGCGTTGTTTAATTGCCGTGGAATATTGCACAGCCGACCTAGGTACGTAGAGGTTTTTGCTATTACTCCGACTCTCCAATAGCGTGCAATTAGATGTCATGAGGAACCATTCGCTTTCCTTTCTTACTACCAGTTAGAACTTCTTCACCAATTTACCCGCTATGTTATTCTATATACTTTTTCACCATCTCTTCACCTACTTAGAGACCCAAGTTATTATATGCGAAAGTATTCTCACTCACGCATATAAGAATAAAACGAAACTGTTCAATTTGAAACTGAAAATTCAAAGGCACCCCTTTCATCGTATTTATATCAAGAATCAAACCTTCCGCTATTCTGTATCGGAGAATTTTGGGCATTCATTTCTGATGATTTGGATATTCATTTTTGTAACTCATGCCATCATCCAGGGATTCACTTGGATGATGTTTCAACGAGGTAGTGAAATGAATAACAGATGATGATGGACTTATGGAAAGTATTGAAAATTGTAACACAGACGAGTTCTTTTCACAATATCGGCATTATGCAGCGGTTGTTGTTAATCCTATGATCTACTTTTTTTTTTTAATTTTTTTTTTTTATTGTTATTATTCCAGTTTACAAATAACGTTACGGTACGTGACTCACGCGACAGGCACATTTTCCCATAAAATTTAGCTCGCGCTACTTATCGTTAAAATCTTACAACTTCATTTTGTGAAAGAATAATTATAGTAGAGAGTAATGCAACACTGACCTGCACGGAATATATTCATGCACCGAGATGAACAGGTATATATTTCAATTATTTCAATCACAGTAGGAAATTCTTCGTTATTACTGTTCTTACGTTAGACAGATATGCATACCATAGTGATGTACAACGGTGTTTCATACTTCGCGCTTGTGCTTGACGTTTGAATACGTACGTCAAGTGCGAGTAGCTATTATCTGACTTTATCGGTTACTCAGATGTCGACAGCAGTCTAAGAGACGAAGAGGGTTAAAATTGGGGGAAAGAAAGAAAAAAGAAAAGGTTATTCGTGGGTTTGAGTGGATATATTTCTATTGATTTTCAGTACAACGAATGAAAATGAAGAATGGAATTCTAAGATCAAAAGTAATTGTTATTTTGGTAAGACGCGTCTCTGGAAACGGCTTTCATTCAGACGAACAACATCTCTCGTAATTATAGTCATTTCATAATTGCATTGTCTCTGGGTATTTGCGTTCGACAGTTCTGAGACCAGCTCAATTTTCCTTGTAGTTGAACAAATCTTGAGAGAAATCTGAGCGAGTAAATTGTTAGACTCTGTTGCACCAGAAATATGGCAATTCGGGAATAAGGCAGGATCGTATAACCAATCGTTGGTTGACCAACTCCTGAAACCGTTCCGTTATTCTGCATGAAGTTTTAAGACAATAAATAATTATTATTGCGAAAATCACGACTGGTTTGCCGCAAATGATCTCGCGGAAATCTTCCTACTATAGGCTGCACCAACTCGCTCGGAGAGTTTTTACGCAATCGAAGCCCGCGGGGTCGCCCAGTGCCGCGCAATGCGCTTCAGAGCTGGAGATCACAGATTAAACAACACTCCGGGTCCGTCTCTTCAATAATTACCCAGCCCAGGTAATTGCCGCAATCTGAGTAGGTACGGCACGCAGTGGCTACGATAATTCAACCAATGGTGATTTCGAATCCGATTACCCTGCACCAGAAGTTGCGCCGCTGCATAGCTCGCTAGCGGCCAAAGTTGGAATTGGTTGAATCGGAAATTGAACCCGTGTAGAGGCTGCCGAGACCAGCGGGTAATTTCAAACTGTAAACTTAGTGTTCTGAGTTTTGTTACGTTAAGCCAGTGCCGTTCAAGTTGAATATTCCGTAAATCTCCCTTCACCTTCCAGTGTAAAAGCTCCCGACAAACTCATTAAATTTCTCTATATTGTGAAGCAAAATAAAATTCAAGGATCAGCCCAAAAGCCTTGATCACTTCCGTTGCATCATTCTCCGAAGACTATACCTACCTTATGGAGACATGTTTCAGTCTAAGGATCCGAGAGGATCGCGGGCGCGTTCCATGGTGCGGAGAAGGTTGATTGCCACGTGAGAGGCTGGCGACTAATAAATCCGAGTCCATGGGACCCAGCAACCCCTCGGAAACATTATTTTCGGGTTTGGCTTGGTCATCAGTTTGTAATTAAAAGCTCTCCTGACGGGACCGCGGCCTGGTCCGTGTCATTATTTTGGTCCGCGCGGCGCCAGGACCCAGTATCTCATATTCTCATCCTTCTACAAAAATAACACACTGACGACGGACTCTATGTACCGGGTGTTGAAAATATACTTTCCCAAAAAGTTACCAGCTAATGAAAAATACCTACGCACTAAACCGATCACGAAACCATCATCATCGAACAAGTGAGAAAACTTTTGCCTGAAATTTCAGCATCTTTTTTAACTAGGATTCGAAATGGAAATAAAGAAAATGAAAAAAAGAAACCACCACTTCTTCGAAGAGGAATAAAGTTGGTTAAATGATGTGTCGTACCGTTTGCGAGATGATCCTCGATTATCACCCGGTATAACCGTGGCGTATAGGCCGGTGCGTGTCTAGAGGCCTTTCTTAAAGTCCCGTCCATGCAGATGGGTGGGATACCGACCGCATTTTATTTACGGCCACTGGGACAGTTTTTAATTTGTTCTCCCTTAGGGGGGGAAAAGAAGCTTTGGGACTTTGGGACGTTGCGTTGGGACCCTCTCGGGACGGTCTTTGGGACCGATGCTTCAGCTTCGACTTCGACTTCGGGTTCTTCTTCGGCTACGGTCCTGAACCTGTTACCTGCTAGTTGTTAGGACCTGGGTAGGCGTTTCTGTGGTCTTCGGGCAAAGGGGCGTGCGCGCTCGCTAATAAATCCTTAATTATAATTGCGCGAACGCGTGACGGGAATATCTCTCTGATTTAATTATCGATCGACGCCTATCATTGCCCGGTAATTATCCTTATTCCGAAGGTTTCGGCGCAAGTAAAGTGACTCGATTTTCTTAAAATCGTTATCCGATTGATAAGAGCAGCTCATCGTCAGTCCCAGACTCTAATTCTGAAAATCCACGATCCCTCGATTATTCGATTGCCTTGATCGGTAAAAGGACAAGGATCAGTCTATCGACTAATATTTCCGTACACTAGCCCCTCAGGCTTCTCGAGTACCTGAATTGGGCTAATAGCAAGAAAAGAAAAGGTGAGGGCGTTCAGTCCAGACATTGCCAAAACGATCTCATCTCCGGGGGCTATTGGAGATAGTTTATATTCGGCGGTGTCAGTTCTAGATATGTGTGAATAGACCGAGGGTCGTGCAGACGTGGCATTTACATACAAACACACACGACCGCAGTTCGTCTGCATAAAGATTTTTTTTTTTCATCATTACCCGCATGAGCCACGAATCTGTCAAAATGTCGTAGCGCGCAGTTGCGTTAATTACAGTTTTGGGCCTTAGGTCTCTCTAATAATTATAATAATCTGAGAACACGCCTCTTTGCTAGCCGAGATGGATGGACGGTGGAATTCTTTGAGATTGAACCGATTTCGAAGGGAACACTTAGACCATGTTCCTAATTGGCTTGTTACAAAACTTTATCCGTTAGATATACCGCATTGCTCGACGTAAACTTTAATCCCGTATTTTACAAACCAAAATGAAATGGAATGAAATGACGAATGAAATCGATTACGTCTATTCGATCTCCGAATCAAATTTAGATTCACATTAAAACACGTGATATTTGAGATACGGAGAAATTGACAATTTTTAAGTAATAAAATGCAACGGACCAAGCATCCCCCTTGATAAAGTGTCCCACTGTTGCTTTACTATAATAAGGGTCACGTGCGACCCGTGGGAGGTGGTCGCGTAACGGACGGGCACCGTTTCAACGTGACTTAGAAATCGATCGTCGAACATTATGCTCGCATAAATCTCCACGCTATTGTATCAACAGCCGATTCAGTTTTCAGCTAAAGGATATCTGTCCTATTTCCACGACGAGTTGTCACTTCAATCGACGACCTTCAACTACAGCTTGCGTCAATCCCTTCAATAGACGGAAAGATAATTCCCCGTCGATTAATGTTTTGTTTTGTCATTCCGTTTATAGGTAGATATAACGGATGTTTTTTTCGTTCATCTTATCCGGCAGGAAATCGGGACCTTGGAAAGTTACCCGAATACAGAAGCCACAGACATGGATAAGAATAACCGCGATTTATTTTCGCGATCTTCGATGAAAACCACTGGAGCTCGGTAAGCCATTGTCATTAAGGCCCCGCGCACGCGGGTTCTCTCTTTGTTTCTCAGAGCTAGAGTTGGGTCCGGTCGACGGGTTGAAGATCCGCGGGGGTCCTGGACCGTCTGTCATCTCCGAACGACTAATGGCTGTTTCACGGTGCTTCGTTATATTTTCTAAATGTAAATTCGTACACGGTCGTCGGCTCATATGCGACTCATATACAGTATGTACATATCTAAAAACTATGGTAGATATACGATATAATAGCCACGACTAACCGCCCGAAGCTCTTATAAAACTAAAACGGACCACATCACTTCATGCACCGACTAGAATTTCGCCGACTCACTGATTGCACGCGACAGTTTATGGTTCTGTCTCCTCCCAATGGACCAATTAGCCATGTAACTTCCGAGAAGTAATTGCGAGTATCGCGTGTTTCATCGCATCTCTTACATATCGACGGGTCCTAAGAAAACAGACGTATCTCGTTGTGCAGGCTAGTAGAATAGACGTATCTCGGAAAATTCTACAAGTCGTGTATAGCGCTCTGTATACACTTACTGTAGAGTTTTTTTTTCAGATTATACGTCTGTTCTATAGACTGCACGACGAGATATGTCTGTTTTCTTAGGGCCCGTCGATCTGCATCATTTTTTAATTTTTATCCTTACAGAAAAGGTCCTGTAATTCTATCTGCATTCTTACATTCTATGTACCCATGTAGTACCTACCATCAACTTCCATAAAAAAACCTTGGCTAGTCATTTCATATGATATTATTGGAAGGAGCAAAAAAATAAGAAAAAGAACGAAAAATTTCTTATTCCACGACCGGGTCTTGACTCTTGATGATATTGATCAACGATAATTTGGTGGAAAAAAAAATTGTTTAGCGAAAATGACCACCACGGTATTTCGCGCGAGGCGACCGCGACCGTACCGTGCCGTGGTTATTATCGGTCGCTGGTCTTTTTGTCCGTCCTACAGCAACGGGTCCAGCAGGTCCATTGTCTCGAGAAGATTACAACACGTCCACGGTGCTTATAATATAGGGAGCCCGCCGGGCCGCCTATCCTGCCTCCACTATACGCACAGAGACACACTCTGGAGGCGGTCCCCAGTCTTCCCCAGGCACGGGGCCCCGAAGGGGAACAAGGCCCAGTTAATGGGATCGCCGCATCGCCCGAGCCCTTTTAGGGCCCCTCGGTACCCCGGCAAACCCCGTAAGGACGACGACAGCCGACCAGATTCGAGGGCCAATTGGACGTCGCTCGACGTCGCCGCGGACAACCGCAGAAAAACTAAACCAATTTGAATTCCTCTTGCCTATTACCAATCGTCGGGGCGGTCACACAAATTGCTTTCGGCGAGCTATACACCTAAACACCATCGACGAATTGCCCAGCTCCGAATGCCTGAATTTATACGACCTGGAACCACCGGTTTGAATTTGCCACCGAAAAACAACCGATAGAGTGGAAAAGGGGGGTTTTTTTCTTCCAATATTAACCCCAGGCGGTCATTCGATATAGGAAAAACTCGAACTAGCTAATCTCGACAATATTGCGTAGCGGTGGTTTAGACTAATCAGTTTTTTTTTTTTTTTTGTTCAAAAAATATTGCAACTTCGTACGTGTAACGAATGTGTTCAGTCTTTCGGCGAAATACGGCAGAAGAAAAAAAATAAAAAATAAAAATAAAAATAAATAGAAGATGAAAATAATAAAGGACGAAATATATACAAAGGGAGAAGCGAAAAGAAGAGCCTCCGCAGAAAGGCGGCGTTGCGTGGCTACATAAACAACAAAAGGACAATATATATAGAAATTCCTTCGATACCTCATTACGTTGTGACTAGCAATTATTTTATGATTTATACATCGCGTCCTCGTTGGTCGCCATTCGTTAGACGGCTCCGCGCTACCTGGCAATGTCTTGTCCACTTCGTAGAGTTCTTAAAGTAATAAAAAACCTTTGGACAATTCCAATACCGTTTTCGCCAGGTACCAAATTAGCGGCAGACACAATGGCATTCTGCCGGGCTCGTATCTTGTCAACGAGTTCCTGCAGCGACGGTCCCCCAATAACCACGTCGAGAGTTTTGCGAAATGAAAGACTCGAATTTGCCAGCTGGTTTAAAACCACCTTTGCGAGTATATGAAGGGACAGTTTATCATCCACCTTCGGTGTATCGGTAAGATGACAAACCAGCAATTGCCCAACTTATTATTGGTTATTGATCGGTTATTCATTCAAATGAATGCAGATTACCGACGCAGCTTTTCAATGCTCACCTCCCAGTTAGTCCCAGCAAAGAATAAATTGCTACCGGGCGTGCGCCAGCAGTTAGCAGGGTTGTTTCAAGGCTTCAACCGACACCAGGCCGATTTACGACCTGGAGTAGTCACACAAGACTCGAGGAGTCGGAAAAGGTTTTTTCGAAAACAGCATATCGGAATCATGGATAGTAAAAATTGAAAATTATTCTTTTTCATATCGGACTGAATGGTAGGAGAAAGGGCCTCAGTCCCTATCTCGTTTTGGGGCGGGTTCGAAAGTATAACCAAACCAGGTCCGTCCCACGCGTTCGAATTAAATCCCGCGCGTCTGGTTAGTCTTGATTTATCCCCGTGAATCAGTCTTACTTCTTTTGTTTCGTACAGCCGACTGCAGCCGCCTCCATCCCCTTTGTAATGACCCCTGGAGTCGTGAACGAGGACGATGCGGAGTTGTGCCTCCCATAGGTTCTCGAGACTCGAGAACCTTCTAACAAATGCGCTCTTTCTAGATGCCCTTCTGCCGCTAGTCTACGAGCTGGTCACGTTTGATGAGGTTACATTAGTTTATGAAACACGTTGATGGAAGGTAGGTACAGGTACGCGGTGAGTGACTCTGTTGTGACTTCCATGGGGTGAACGGGTAGATCTGTCATCCACTTCAGCTTCTACAATTCCCGATAGATTGTCGACGGATAAGGAATTACCCTATTCGACAAAGACGTCGGACTGGGGTCGTTACCGATCCCCTTTCTCTTTTCTTCTTTTTAACCCCCCAAGTGGCGCGAGAACATTTTTCGTGTCAAGGGGAAATGGAACACGATTTTTGCACTTCGAATATTCCAACCCTAGTTTCTCAGCGAAAACACATCCGGTTATTGCGAAATTGATATCAGCGATGGAGAACAAGTGAACGAAGGGCATGGCGTTCTTTGATTTCCAAAAAGCGAAAATATTTCAGGTGGTTTCATATTTATCAAGTATTTATCGTTACAAAGGACTCTTGGTAAAAATCTGTAAATTTTATTTTAGCTTTTTGGAAATCGGAGAGCGTCATGCTCTTCGTTCACTTGTTCTCCATTACTGATATTAATTTCGCAAATAACGGATGTGTTTTCGCTGAGAAACTAGGTTTGGCAAATTCCAAGTCCAAAAATCGTGTTTCATTTGCCCGTAAGGATACGATGGAGTGCTTAAACTGACTTTTGTGACATACGACAATACTGTCGCATGAAATCTCGGCAAATGTCACTATAGGTTCAAAGACTTCATCCGACTTCGCTAAATCAGAATAATATTTGTGTTTCATTATTTTTTGTAATTATACTATAATGGATTAGCGACTACAGAAGACTAGGTATCACATATAAGATTGAATTGTACCGGCTATAATTTTTTGCATGATTCGCAATTCGCCGTTGTCAAGCCAATCTGTACAATAATTATTTTACTTTTTTAGCTCGAGTATCATGAAAGGTAATATCAACATCGAACGTAATTTGGTCACAATTATATGAATTGTTTAGCGAATATGTTAAACGCAAAAACTGGAAACCTAATTCAACCATGAAGAAAAAAACTACTCGAATTTCACCTTGGATAAAAACATTTAAACGCAAGTCTGTCAACCTGTTCTTTCGTTTTTAATGCTCTCGACTATTAAGTCAAATACACAATAAACAGTTTTTCAATTCAAATTTTAATCGACTACAATGAATCGTCATCAGCTTTAAGTCATTCTTACATCTACGTTCTCAATTTTATATCGCAGAGAGTCAAGTAGGGTGAAATTGAAATCGTCACTTTAGTCTAATCCAAATTCGAAAAATATAACTCAAGTTCTGTGATGAAACAAGTTTGTCATTCGTTCATTTTTAATCGTAGAGATGTTTTTGAGGTTCGAAAAGATGAATTTGCAAGAAAAAAAATAAAGAAAAAAATTGGATACTTCTAATATACACGAACGTGAGTACCTATCATCTGAAATCTGTTTATGGAATCGCTTCAGGCAAGTTTACCGAAAATAGACAAGCCTAGGCTTATAATATTCTTGATATTTTTTCAGATATATACGAAAGTTAATGAAAAGTTGTCTCCGTCTGAGATAGATTAAAATATATTACATTGAGTTTGACCTGGCTGAGTTTAATAAGATAATTAAACTTTACGTTCTTTCTTAATTATTTTTCAATTTGATTGAGGGTCAAAACGTTTTATTGAAAGCCAAGCCAACCAAACCTATTTCACATATCCAATCGATAAATTGAACCGAGTTATAATTTATATTCTTTACGTTGAAAATAAAATCGAGACGCATGACGTGTGCATATGTGTGTGTGTATTGATTTTTTACCTCATTTTCACTCTGACTGACTAAAAATGACGAAGAAAAAAAAAAAAACAAAGACGAAAATATACTCGCGGATATAAATAATTGGTATTCGCAAAAAAAATGATCCGAGATTTGAATAAAATATATATATATATATTTTTTTTTCTTATACCCAAGTAGATAAACGATTCCAAGAAGTAATCTTATCATGTTTCTCCGAGACGTACAACTGTGCTTGTATTATACTTTGCCAACAAACTGGAAGAGCTAATTAGCAAGCCATATAGACGATATCGTGACATGTCGTTGACGCGATAGCGGCGTGAGTGACATGTCGTTAGTTTTGTCTTCTAGGATAACCCCGGCGATGAACCGTGGAATATATTCTTTTTATATCATTCAGACAAGTGTATACCGCAAGAGTTTAAGAAAAAATGAAAAAATAAAAATAAATAATAATAACATCATCGTCATCGATATCAGGTTGTCCGAATGAGAAAGTAATACACAAACGTACATATGAGTATAGATGTTTCCAAGAAATTCATTGTCGGAAGAGAGTCACGATTGATTAGTACAATCTTTCAACTACTGTCGTCAATTTCTACGTATTACGCATACGTGATGAAAAATTAGTATCAAAATACTCGATGATCTATTAATTACTTCAACTAGTAAATTTCCGTTCGTTATTAAAATCCATAAATTGACGTGGCTAAACCGAGGGTGTTTATAATTCAAATTTAATAATTTCAGAGACTCTGAATACACATACATACACACATACACATGTATGAACCCAGAAATAATTACACTGACTCGGCTAATGATTAAAATCTGATCGACGCTACGTCACCCAGGGACTTTCGACGCGGCCTCTATTGTTTCAGAGACTTGTACTGGTCAACCATCACCATCAACGCGGTCCAGCTCTACTCATCAATATGGAGTAGCCGCATCCAATCCTGAAACACCCCTCCGGCAGCCCTTTTGAAGGTTACAAGGCGGGCTACGGACTGTCATTCATTTGATTGGCTTTTAGAGCTCTTTGTCTTTTTGATTTTTTCGTTTCTTCGGTGTATATAAATGAGGGACAGCCTTGTTCTTATTTCTTATTCTTATTTTTCCCTTAGTTAGTTTGCGGAAGGCGTCTACCACACATATGTTTTAGGCTGCTGGCGATTTGCAAAATGAGAAAGAAAGAAAAAAAAAATCATTTCCGATTCTCTGTTTTAAAATCGAAATATAGTAAGCGATATTTCGGACGAATGAAGAATGCGCTCACGTCAACGAGACGACTAATGACACGACAAGAATGATCCAACCACCCCATGCGGTTCTTGCGGCTGGGTCCTAACAAAAAGTGAGAGAACTAGACAAAAAAACGCAGGTTGACTTCGGGGCCCGTCGACTGGACCGCCGGTTCTGGTCATCGGCGTGGTCCATCGCCCCCTGGTGACATCTTCCATTCTTCTCGGCACACCATTACCAGGTCAAAGCTGCCGCCCCTACGGGATGCCAAGACTTTGGCGCCGCGGTGCTCAAAGCATCCCCAAAATCCGTAGTGATCGTACTCGAAATTTTCGACCATTTCCTTGAAGATGTCATTCCGGTTTAGCCTCCTCAATATTTCTCTCTTCTGTTTATATTCCTATGAATATCTTGCTACGTAAAATTCGACTGAATCGAATACCTAGTCGTTTCAATTTCGGGTCAAATGCGGGCGATAATAACAGCACCGATTGCCTCGATCGTAATATTTTCGATAATTATTGTTACTGGTCAATAATTAAAGAAGCTTGAGCGGTCGTTACGGTTGAATAGATCCGCAAGGCGAGTAGAAAATTGGAAAGTATAGAAATTGAGTGTTTCTTTACGAAGTAAGGTAATGTCCGTTTTATGGATATCGGATTGTGGAAATGTGCTGCGGTACGATACGTTACGGCGGTTATAATAATTTCTGATAATAACCGATGCCATTACTATAGTAGTACAGCCGCCAGTTATCCTGTTATGAAGAGAGAAAAAAAAAAAAAAAAACCAAGTCCCCTGAGAACCCTCGCCGAAAGTTGTGTCACAGCAGGTATGTATACGACCTGGTGTCGATCGTGGCTCGTGCCGGACCAGGACAGAACGTGGTGGCCTAAGAGATTGCTATCTCCGATCGAGCGCACGCCTTGAACAAGATTACACGAAGACCCTAAGGTCTAAAGGACCAAGATACGAGTGTTTGCGCCTTTCCTAATGGCGATGCTGATCTATCGGGACTCGTAAAAAGCATGTCGTTTCAATAAGTCTCAGTAGGATGGTGAGTCCCTGGTGATTTGAAACGACGGGGAGCCCGCAGTCACGTATTGCGGTTTTGGTTCTGACAGGTACCAAATTTTAAATATTGTGTATCGAGGTATTAACCCTTCGAGTATGAATAAAATTAGGAAAATCTTATCACTCTGATATCTCTATAGGTGACAATGAAATGTGTAAAATTTTTGCATAAATCTATACCGATGAGCAGAATAATTCCGGACTAAGGCAGATCGGTCGAACGTTCGCGTAATAACACACACGGCACACAGCCCGAGGTGGAAAAAGAGAAAAGTGTGAGCTAAACGTTGGGACAGAGGGGGTATAGCGAGAGAAAGAGAGATAGGGGGGAAAAAAGAGAGAGGAGCAAAGAGAAGAGCACTGGTCCAGAGAGAGAAAGAGAGGATATGGTGGTGGGTAATGCATGCGATTACTCGGATCAATGGGCTATAGCGCTATTTATGACTCTATCAGCTTGTGGGTATATAAAACCACTGGCAAGCTCACACCTGGGGTTTCGTCGCCCTTGTACATTATACCTATCTCGTATTCCATGCCGTGCTGTGCACCTCTTTTTCCTAAGGTGAAATAAGTCTTTCCTTATGTGAGAGCCTCTCTTACTTCATCTTCGGGGGGTCGTGCCCGTGAAAAAAGGAACGCGTATAGTTCAACTGATATAGTAATGATCGAATGGAAGTCAATCGACGTTAAAATACATCGCGTGTTTTTTTTTTTTTTCTTTCTTTCCACAGGAATAATACAGTTAAGAAATGTGCCGGTATCACGTGTACACACATACTTTAACCGTGAAACACGATAACTTTGGGATGGTCAAAGACAAACATGTCGTTCTTCATTTCGAGTAATCTCACTCATATCAGAAACTCATATCCAATATATTTGTGACACAATAATTAATAATTGACGACATAAATTGCAATACGTGCGTTTTCAGATGTCAAATGAAAGCAAATGATCGCTGAGTCTTTTCTAGATTCGAAAAACTTTGCATGTTGATGGTCAAGCTACCGTATGATCGGTCCTTAATAGTTGTATTATACAGACGAGTGTAATATCTTAATATTCCAAAGCATATCGTAGCACGTGGGAGGGTTATAATGGTAAACCCAATTAAGATACCATTAGACAGGGAACATTTACATGTTAACGATAATAGCAGGTATGATACACGTTCTCTTATAATATTATGGTTAAATATCATTTTATGAACACGTGCGACGTACTCAGAAGCACTACGATACGACCTAAAACTGTATATATGTATTGCGAACATAATATGACCGGAGGGTTATCATGTTCTAGTATAATCGAAAATCGAAAGAGCATTAAGTTAGCATCATCCCAGTTGAATCTCATCTTTGTTGAATACATTACGGCTGATACATTCGGATAAAATGAAATTTGACCCCGATGCTTGTGCAAAGGTAACAATTAAGGAGGAACGACCATGACGGTTATGACTTATGACTTGTGATTACAGAAAGCTTCGAGGTTTGTCGACGCTCTCGGGTCTTTCAATTGGTATAATAAAACTGGGTCATTTCACGCAATTTCGAGGTCGTACAAGTAGGTACTCTCATACGACTGCGTGGCAGGTTCTTGGCTTTTGGGGTTCGTCTCGACTCATGACTATCGCTGACTAAACTCACCGTGTGGATTAAGGGCGACGACTATTACCCCGCAGGGATGTCGTTTCAGAACCGCCTGCCATTGTTTGGTTACCGATGTATAATATCCTTCTCGATTGTTATGACTAGATGAAAATGTTGTTTTGGCAGGGTATGCAGGATATGTGATGGGAATTTCTACTCCAATTATACTACCTTGTCAACTAGTTCTTCGAACAAACCGCGGCGAAAGAAAACTCCTTAAAGTTAACAAGATAACGTAGTAAAACAACGGCATGGTCTGCAAGTTTGTGAAAACTTTTACCACGGTCCTCCTGGCTCCGGGTTTATCAGGACTTTTCTCTAAATAACTTCAGGCGGTTTTCACAAATGTTATAAGATAACGAAGTGACGCTGAAAATCCAACGAGAAAATACGAACGAAAGGTATATTCTTGTATCGAAGATTAATTCTCGTTGATAAGCAAAAACTCGGTTATAAAAATCTCTTGATTTTGAATATCGTCGATCTCGAGATCTTCAGCTAGCAAAGATCGACGACTTCGACGTCGAGGAACGTCCGCGTGATATTTAGCACGTGCGAGTCAAGGCAGACATTAGCAGTTGCCAATCGGTCAAGACGTTGTCCCTTGCTAATCAAAAGACGCTGAACTAATTATCGAGTGTTAATTGAGCACCGCGAGTTCTAGGACCTCTCTCTTCCCCCTCCCACCCACCCCTCGCCATCTGTGTATGCAAAACTTGTTCCTCTGAATAATGCATGTCTGGTTTTGCGCCAGAAAACTAAATGCACTGGCTATTCGGCGGTCTGCAGGTGAATATGTGGCGTCGGGGACGTCGGCGTTGGGTAGGTGAGGGCGGTTGGGTCGGTTATTAGAATGATTTATTCCCAGTGGACTGTCAAGTCTCCAGTACACCCCAGAGATCGTTCGACTTGGGGTAGTTGGGGCTATGCTTCGCGTCTACCAACCAGCTATCATTAAATGCTACTGCAAACTAGAGTCAAAATAACAGTAGGTATATGCTAATTTGGTGTATAATATATATATATAGATATATATAATACAGCTAGCAGCAAGTGGCTATCGTTCCCTAACATTCGATAATTGGTGCCCCCGTAGTTATACGTCATTGTTAAATGTCAGACCGGCTTCCCGCGGTCGGGTCATGTCCATTTGTATGAAAGCGAGAACGCGTTGGTGTAATGAATCATCAGAATTTTCTACGAGGGTCCTTTTGCCCGCAGATATACAACCGCAGATTGTTGTGTATGAGTATTAATAGAGATTTAACGTGGAAACGTTCAACACCCTCTCACATTCCTGTTTCTGTATATATATCTCTCTTTCTCGTTGTACCAGACGTGAAAAGAGTTTTTCTGATTAGCAACCGTTTATACGAAATTAGAATCGATACTTGGCGCAATTAATAGTGTCCAGTTAGTAAAGGCACCTATTATATACGTACATATACGAGTTCAGCATTTCTTGGACCTAACCAACGCTCAGCGGCTATTATATATGTGGAAACATCACGCCTGGTGTATTTATCCGCCTAATTCGAGCCGCAGCTAGTAGTTTACAAGAGACCAGGTGTCGGGCACATAACTCGAGTTGGCGTCTGCAACCAAGTGGTGTAAACACGCTTTATAAAACGGCCGATTCTTTAGTGACACTAACGAATTGTATTGTTTGACAAAACCCGCTCTGCTATATGAATCTATTCGGTATGATGGATATACCGAAAAAAAAAAAATGAAAGTTCAGATGAAAGAATACACCTTGTGGATATGGTGCAGTGAAAATTATTGAACTGTTACACTGACAGGGATACCGATTGATTATTGTTTCAACGATTTGCGTAAGAAATTTTATAACGTGCAGGCCTGTGGTTATTTACACTTTTTCTTCCTCTTCTTCTTCTTCTTCTTCTTCTCCTTGTTCTTCTTCTTCTTCTTCTTTCCATATTTCTTTTAATCGTTAAAACTTCGACGTCACTGGGACAGCTGGTAACCGTTCAGGACAGGGACTGACCGAGACGATGACGTCGTTACCAAAGAACAATAGACTAACGACTCGCCCCTCGAAACGGCACACGTTACACACTCACATATATACTTCAGCCTTACACCATAAACCATACACATATCACTATTTCTCAGAGTTGCGGGGTTGTGGATAGTAAAACCCGTAAGAAAAAATAAAAAAGCAAGAAAAATAAAAGAAAGAGGTTTTCTTTTCCTCGAACAGTTTCACTCATAAACGTCAAATTTTTGATATAGTATAACGCTTTCACATCAATTATATCATTTTCCATAAAATTTGATCGGTTTTTTTTTTCCCAGCCTTGCTTTTAAAATATGAGCTATGCACGAAAGAATTTTATAACAATACTACATTTCGAGTCTGATACATCAGAATGGATGTGTTATGTTCTTGTTAATTATCCTTCAGATTAATGTAATGAGAAAATACAGACGCAAAGCTGCCCCCATTGCATTCAACTTCTCAATTGAAATGTCTTCTTTAGTGATACGAAATATCGGTAAAATAGATGAACGGACAAATTTTATGAACTTTTCAACGTTTCTCGAAGTGCATGGTAGGTACTAGCCTCGAGTTTCCAAAAGTTCTCTATAGAAACGGTGAGAAAGTGCAGTAGGTAGCGTATTAAACCGACTTTGGAAGTACGGAATCAATTACGTAAGGTTGTTTTTGTTCTATAGTACAGAGTTAGTAATTATCGGGTAAACTTTGTGCTGCAACGGGATCAAGTCACTGCAGTGGGTAGGTTTATAGTACATCTATACTATACTTTGCTATTCGGAGATTGTTCAGTTTATTGGCTTTAAACCAGCCGTTTTGAATTTCCATGAACTCCTTCGTCGAACGAAGTGACTAGAGTTTCAAAATTTCGTAGTATTTGACCGCAGCTAAATTGCGGTTAAATCGCATCTTATATTATTTGATGAAAATAAGTTAAGCCAAATGTAATAGAGGCGACGATAAATGGTCGGCTTATCTGGACTCAACATATGCGAGACTTGCGGAGAAGAAAGTCTTTGGTACATCCGGTGGCCGGTAGGTCACCCGAGGGATGCAGCTCTCCGGCCTTTGGCCATAGACAAGAGATCCTCTGTGCCTGGACCCCCATGGGCCCGGAGTTTCTCTGCGGTGATCATGGTCTCTTGTTTTTGTCATTTCACCCGTTGACGGGGGCCCACTATGTGTGAAAAAAGACCGACTACACTACGGAGAAGAGAGAGCATTGCTCTGTGCTAGGAACGCGATACTCGCACGTTGTTTTGATTGCACCCTTAGCGTGTTTCTTTAGTATATATTACGCCATGGAAAGAGACCCCCCTTGGTCCCTTGGTGGTTATATATATATAACCACGGGCCATTGCAGGCGACGCGTAACTAACCTGACACACCGTAGAGGAATCGAGTCACTTCAAGACACTGGCTTCATTCATGCTCCCGACCGACGTCTTATTATTAATTACGTAGCTCTTAACACGATTTAGAGGAATATTGTAAACGAGTTATACTAGAAGATATGATTTCAATTCATAGTTCTCTTCGTTATAGCTGCAACAGTAATTAGATATCTTTTTTTTTCACGTTTCAATGCCACGTGATACGACTCACCAACTATAATTGTAAGCTTCGTTAACTGGTACGTATATACAATATATATTCATGAGAAAATTAAGCCACATTATTTTTTTTTTTCTTTTCTTTATTTTATGTAAAACAACATTTCAACATTCAATGAGACAGTCTATGCTGGGATTAAATACATGAAATTTTTTGGGCAGTGAAAAACTGCTGATGAATCTACTGTGCATAAATATACTTGCTTGGTTGTTACGGTTTCAAATAATTCCAATTTCATAATGTTCAACAAAATAGGATTCCGAAAAAAGATCACTATATTTCACATACGAAAAAAAAAAATATATACACACATACAAAAGTGGTTTGTTAAATTTTTACGAAGAGAACGGAAACTGTCTCAAAAAAAAAAAAAAAAATCTCTTACTTCAAAGAAATAAAATGAATCGTATGTATGTGGTAAATAATCTTCAAAGAAAAATCGTTGGGTATCTCGGTACTCGATGACTTCGCAACGAAGGGTTATCTCAAATACGTGCTGGACTATGACATCGATCAGTCTAAGTCGATGCTGCACCAGCAGCCTACGTCACTTTGAGTTAATTATTAATGTCTTTCATACACTTAGAAAATCGAATCACTTCATTGGTTCAAAGAAAAAAAAAAAATATATATATATATAGAGGAAATTCATGTATAAGTGTAACATATCATGGTAGCAGTGTAGATTATTTTTCATATGGGTATCGCTGAAGCTCGTGAAACAGTCTCATAGATATCTCATCGCCATAAAGTGACTTGAGACCCACCATGCATACAGTTTTTTTTCTTTTTTTTTTTTCTTCTGATTTTTCTTCTTTCTTTCTTTCTTGCTTTTTTTTTTTTTCTTTACTCTTTCATTCAGTCACCTAATATATTGAAATTGCATTACGTCGCAAAGTTTTACGATGTAAACAAACTATTGGTCGGTATCAGCGCGGCTGTCACCGTACAGATAAACACTCAATGACAGAGGCCAGGTCTGCAGGTCTCTCTGAGAACTCTGAACGAAAAAACTCACGCGTTTAGTAATGTTGCTAGTAGTAGTAATAGTAGTGGTGGTGGTTATCTTGACGAATCTGTCCAAACTGTGAACTCTGTCTCGTTATATTCGTTGGCAAACATTAATTTTAGTATTATTTATTTCTGGCTGCTCTTGACTTTGGCGTAAGTCACTCGCACGAATCTATATATCTTAAAAAATTTCACAACGTATTCAAACTATTGGCCAATTATTTCATAACGATGACAAAGAAAAAAAAATAAATAAAAAGAAAAATAATAATAAATGTATATAAAATTAGAAAATTGACAATTTCCTAATTGTCTGAAAAACCCCGAAGGGTTTGCGGCTCCTTGGAGACCCTTTCCCTTCCTCCCCCGCCCCCGTACAGTTGGTTAGGTCCTAATTTTAATTTGCAGGACAAATTTTGCGGCGTTGGTTATTGGATTCATATCTGGTAATTCAGCCCTAAATCATATCCCTCCGGTGTTTGTCTCAGGGCGGAAGCAGGATTGGAAAGGTGTAGGGGATGAAGCGTGTATATATATATATATATATATACACCATACTGTACGGGGTTGGAAGAAGAGGTAGTAGTCTGTGGGAAGAGAAGCTCTAATTTCACAACGGGCTTGTGGATTATGCAGGCCAAGCAAAGGGTTAAGTCCCTTGAGACGAGTGTGCTGACGCGACACTATAATACACATAGACCTGGTTCGTCTCTCCTTCTAATAGAACAGATATAGGTGAGATATAGTACACGGTATATTTCTCGCTATACATAACCAGAGATATATACCTATCCACACCCGTTGGTGTAAACACCGTCGTCGTGGCCTAGCCTCTGGCTAAAACTATAAATTATTGGCTGTAGTTTTACCGGTCAGATAAGCAGAGCGCAACAATATCGTACATGTATATATATATATATATGTACACACATGGTATAAGGTTGTGTTATAAATGTAGATCTTTATAAATTTACATCGACCTATATGTATGTATTGGATATTGAAAATATTTATTTGTCGATAGGTTGTTCGGATTTTGAAGAAATTATAATACATGTTTGTGATAGGTACGCCCATGTACAGTACATAGATCGGAAATCTAAATCAAATCTTCGGCTAGCTTATGGAGCTTCGAAAGTAAAGATTTAACAGTTCGATTCCATCGTTGGCAAAGTTGTTATGACAGTCAGCGAGCGACCATCCATCACCGAGATTTGGTCTCTGCGGACTGACCGCGGACCAACTTATCCAATATTTAAGGTTTTGTCCCTCGCGGGCCCTCGTTGATATATCACTCGCATTAATATATATTTGCGGGGGAGATAACTCCGATCGCCGGTGGATATACCAGATGCAGTAAAGAGGGCGAGGAGAAATCACAGAGATATTTTTTTCACAGGGTACTACGAGGTTTCAGACTACTTCGTGCGTGAAAGAAGAAGAAAAAAGGGGAGAGAAGAAAAAATTAAGCAAAACACCAAATAAGGATAAAGTCCCACTTTATATTTTGACTAATTAACGAAATATCAACAGACTCGCGATTTCACGAGCTACTGTCTGCAGATATCGGCGACAAAGATAACTCGCGATTCGTTTGTAAGAAACTATTTATGTCTCGGTTGACGTTTGACCCGAATTGTAAATCGTTCGATGAGCAGAACATTTTTTTTTTTTTTTTTTCACTCAATCAAATACTGTGATACTGTGTATAGGGTTGACGAATTTTAATTGATCGGTGAGAAAATTTTGTGTAGCTGCACGTGTAACGAACGATGAATCGTATCGGTGTAGAGGTACGATTTTATCGAGGTATCATAATAGAATATCGGTTGAATTTTGCATTGATTCATTTAATAGCGCATCAAAAAGATTTACCACGAGGTTAAGATACGGAAACTGTAATTAAACCATCAGTCTGTGACTCTGGAAATCGTCTGCGGTCATCGTCGCAATCGAACGAAACGAGCAAGTATAGAGGGGTATACACGTATGGCCCGCGGAAATCTTACGTCCGTTGAGACAACCCGACATTATCCATGCAAATATTCGGGTTAAACGACCGTTTAAGACTAACATTATCCCATCTGCGGTGAATGCCACTGCAACCATGTAATTATGGAACTGTTTCCCTTGTATTTTAATATTCTTCATAGCTTGGTTATCCGCGTACCAAATCTCGCGCCTCGATTTTTATCCTCGAGCGAGTTGTGTATACACATATGTGACTATCGTATCAAACCAAGAAGTTGCTTAGTATTATTAGAAGAAGATTTTTTTTTTCTAAATCATTGCCAAAGCGATTTGAAGATATTTGGAGTAATTCTTCGTTACAATAAATCGGTGCGAAACAAAGCTCCTTAAAATCTGTAAAATATTTACGAAATATTTCCAATGCATCGAAACTCGACTTGATAGGCAAGACTCGCGTTGAAAGTTTGTCGAGCTTTCGTTATAAGTCATATACAAAACCCCTTCATCGTACGATTACAGAGTCGCTAGAATTCCATCCATCTTAATTTCAAACGCATGAAACACGAGTGGTATATTATAAGTGTAGGTACCCTCAAAAACCAAGTTCACGGGAGTTCATATAATTATATGATACGGTAATAACGCCCAATTTAAATAATACGACGCGCCGTAGTTATTTCGTTTTTTTTTTTTTTTTTTTACTTTTTTTTTTTCCTTTCTCTCTTTTCTACTCTTCTTATTCACCATATATTATATATATACATTTCTCTTCTCGGTTCTTCATTCTTTATACTTGAAGATATACCTTAACTCGCTAGAAACGATGATATCTCTGAGCACAAAATTACCGGTCTTATTTAACTGGTCCAATTAGGTAGTTGAAGATGGTAAAATGCAAATGCATTGTATCATTATATTTATACAAAAAAAATTTCTTATTGTCTATTTCGTATATTACGTTACTCGAATTTTGAACTAGGAATATATCATTAGTTATAAATTGAACCCCCGTTTATTAAATATGTCCCCGTTTGTCACTGTTCGGGTTAAAAGATCGTGTAAACAATTAACCCTTGAGCGTTGATTGGATAAACCTTTATAATTATTTTAGTTCAAAAGGTGGTACACAGCATCCCATAGCCTCTGCGTTGTTGTCTCCGAGGTGCAATTGCCCTTGTATTTACTCCACCCTTGGGAATATGACGGTAGGTTTTGGTCGTAGGGGGTTGTGCAAAAGTGGCAAGCTTGTCTAAGGCCGGAACCCTTTCGAACAGCTTTAGAGCTCCCCCCGGCCGTCTTAAAAGAAAGGGTTAATTAAAAACAACAAAAGCTATCCACGCCATTAGCGCCAGTTTGTATGCGAGCCCTGTTACGATTATATCCGTAGGTCTTATCGCGAGATACCGAAAGTATCTTCCGGCTACCATTACACTCTCGATGTTAGGTACCCCATGCTATACCATCAGCAAGTCAGGAAAAATTAGCGAGATTCTTCGCCATAGTAATTCGCCTTGCCTGTTATTGCCAGACTTGCAATTGCTTCATTTAACCAAAAGATATCTATAACTACTTAAGTACATGCAGAATTGTGAAAAATATTCGTTGCAATTCCGCGTCGAAGCGAAAAGAGCGAAGATGAAAAAATTTGCGAAATTCAATAGCATAGAGATGAAAGCTTTTTTTTTTTCTTCTATGTACTTCTTTTAATACTGGATTCGATTTGTACTCATGACTCAACCCAGACCGCATAACCACACTGAGGGCTATTCTGCGTAACTGTACCTATACCCATACATATGTGTACATTCAACATACCAATAGGGAAGACAATAGCGTTGTACACGCGGCGGTAAAGCGCGAAAGGCTTGCACGTCGGCGCTTTTGTTGCGGTCGAAGTACTGTCAATCAAAGTTGATGAGAGGAGAGACGCGTCAATCTTTACACAGAGACCATGTAATGAACGACCCCGCGACCTTGTCACAAGATAAACGTTTCGCGATAATATGATATGCTGCGTAAGCATACCTACTCGTAGATAAAACATATATATATATTCTTGTTAAGGAAATATGGAATCAAAATTACAGTTTTTTTTTTAATATTATTTCGGTTCCGTTCAGAATGGAGATAGTCGAATTTATACAATTATGCTAAACATTAAGAATCATTACTTTCCGGATTGATCTAGTGTTAACACTTAAGTCGCACATGGGGTTGTATGAGGAAAGAGGAAGAGGGTCAATAATTCTTTTCACGTATCCTCGACACTCAGGTCACGGATTCTGAGGTTCGCAAAAACCCACCACGGCGCGACTGACAAATACGCTCACGCGAACTTTGGGCTGGTGTATTATTGAGGGGAGACTTTACCAGAAATATGACGCCATTTGTATTCCGATATCATGTTACCCTGCATCAAGAGGTGACCAATGTTAGGCCGTTTGTCTGTACCAGGTTTTGGTATTCTTTACCAGGCAAATGGCAAATGGCAAATGGCAACAAAAAAAACACACAAACTTGAATTTCAAAAGGTTTGGAATTATGTAATTCCAGCAGTCGTGACAAACGTAAGAAAAAAAAAAAATTTCTTACCAAAATCATTGATTGGAGCAAAAAATGATTCCCAAAATAAAATTCTGAAATGACGACGTTTTAAATCAAAATCAGGACATTGAGAGGAACTGGAGTAGCTGTTATTCGCGAGGTGGTTAGTCTGGGCCACCCATACTGCAGTCAATTGCTGGGCGATAAACGTATTATTTAATTGTTGTCAGTAATTATACTGATTATTATGGCCGGCCTGTGGGTAATCAACCCGTTGCATCGCGCGCCAATAATTACTCAAAGTATATGACGAAGGACCTATAGGTATGGCTAAATGCTCGGTTGATCATCTTCTTCTTTTTATGTGTCATTAAAATTTGATGCCGTTTATTGTCCAAGAATAATATATTTCATTCCTCCTTTTATATATTTGTATAATCGATTTTCTTTAATGAAAAGGAAAAAAACAAAAAACAAAATATTTTACAAAGCGTAATTTTCATGAAATTTGAAAAATGAACAAGACGTTTATACCAGTGTTCAGTTTAAAAACTGTTTTGGAGTAGTTTTGCATCGATTAGTGAATTCGCAGTGTTAACAAAGACGTCGGTGTGATAAGCTGCGGTAAAATTGTTCATAATAATGAATTGTTGAATAATTTCTTGTTATCTGTATAGTCGTGGTATAGGTAGGCATTCAAGGAATAATACATTTCTGGGGATAAATTATAAGGGCGCATTTATCCCGAGTAGCTAATAGATTCCCCCGGAAAAACTGTGCGTCAAGTAACTCCATGGCATCCCGAGACTTGGGCTATCTCGGGATGAATGCCCCTATCCTGCCCGGAAAGACCCCAAGCGACACCGTTTTTCATAACCGAAGCAGGAAGCTTTTCCTCTGCTTCTATGAGCCCGGAGACGAATGGACGAGATAAGGCGTCGCGACAATCTGCGTGTCCAAGGTGGCAATCAGGATATTCTTTTCGGCTTGTCCCACGGTTGAGAAGGGACAATAAGGGAGCACAAGGGGTGAACTACGAAAGACAAATAACACCCTTGGAGCTAGACGCCAAACGAGATCGAGAGCCAGGACCCGTCGCACATTAATCTGTATCAACCGATTCCATCAATATTTAATTGCAATCTCGGGGAGGACTGGCTACATATTTTCGACATGGTATATCTCCGAGTTTAGACGTGGTCTATTTCGTCCTACGATTCGTCAATTTGATAAAAATACAAAAATAATAATAATAATAATCGATCGATCCCCTCATTTTGCGACACTAGCAAAAAGTTTCTTTAAATCGATGGAAGATTCGCTCTTCAAGAATTGAAGAGTAAAAATAGAAGAAAAATGATCGGAAAATATATTTCTAGACCAGTTTTAGATCTCGACATACTCTTCGTGACATGTCGAGTAAAATTGCGTGTCAAGGTGACCCCGTTTCCTTTCGTGCAAATATTTACGCGACTAGAGTTTGACGCCTGCCGTATATCGGTTCTCTTCTTCTTCTTCTTAGTCTTCGTTTTCGTATTTAATTTTTTTTTATTTTTGTTTTTGTCTTTATAACTTCTACTTCGTGCGTCAGAGACGAAATTGAAATTTTTCAACCGCGAATATACTTACCTTCCGTCGTCGCTCGGTGCTCTAACATCAGATAATTTTCATCCATCCCACGTTTCGTACGAAGTGAAAAGATTTATCGGTTCCTAAGTTATTGTGAATAGCCCAGCTGCCCAGTTTCGGCCATTTAAATTTCATCTTAAAAAATCTTATCTATATGATAGAGTTGTAACGATCGTAGTCGTCATTTCGAGCAAGTTTTCTTCATCGCTCAAAAAAACAAAAAAAGAAAAAGAAAACAAATAACCTCACAGACAAATTAATAGCCATCTTCATCGTCGCCAGATGTTTTAAAACGATTGCGAATTATTTTTGCCAAATTTGCGCGCAATCGCAGAAAATTAATATCTACGTTTACGTAGATCCTTACGGGGACCACAGGGCATTGCGTTGCATTGCATCGCATCTCATCTCGTCTCATCGTATCCAATAAAATGGTTTGCATCTCTGCAAGTTAGTTTACGGAAGACGCCACCGAACCGTCGACGAGGGACGGACGCCAATGTCTCCGACGCTTGGTATCGTAACGTGTGCTAGGGCTAGTGCCTGCAGAAAGGTAAACATTCCGCGGGGACGCGAGGCGTCGTAAAGCGCCGCGGCGCCTCACTGTTTACACCGCGACGTCGCGGCCCACCAACGCCGCGCCGTTTCGCGTCTCGCTTCTTACTCGGTGACTCTCACTTGGCATTTACATATCTATTTTTACGTCTCAGCCAATATCAGTCTCTGCACCTTGTCCACGATGTTGTAAATCCTGGTCCAGATTACCCGCTAAGGGAGTCATGGTCAACCCTCTTTTTTTTTTTTTAAGTGACCATCGCGGGATGACTTTTTCCATTTTTTTTTTTAAGAATATTTTAAAATAGGGGTTGAAGCAGTTTGATATCTGATGTCCAGTTATCTACCTATACCTATACACCCATTCTACGAATGAATATTTTTCGAAATTGTAAGAGTATGTATAAGTGGGATCTGTATAATCGTAGACAACGGACCTATCCAACATCTGCGTATCCATCTGCGCTTGCTGGGCCCCGGAGCAAAGCAGCTGAACGAGAAAAAGCCCCTCATGACATGAAGACATCCCGTAACACTAGGCCATATCCACCCCCGGCATGGACGCCCCGCGTTCCGTCTGCCTACGTCACGCGTAAATCATGCGAACCGTAGTTAAAAGCGACGCACTCACCCCTCCGTTAATAAACACCGCCTAAACTATAAATTACTAATAAAAGGGTGGCGCGCCCCAAACTATGTCTTTGTTCCTAACACCGCAACGGTCTCCTCCAACCGGAAACTTTCTCCAAAGGCAGTCGTCCAATCATCGAGTAACTTTAACCCAGTATCTCGTAGAGTTTTCTCGTCCCGGGGGGTGCCAGGTCCCATTAAGGGATGGGGGTGCCTTTTAAAGCCCAAAACACGATCCTATTTGTTCTAATATGAAACCAATGCCAACGATGATACATCACGGTTACCCGCCCGCGACCAGCCTCGCAATGAATCATTTCTTAGATGCTAATGTATCAATTTATCTTCGGTCTTCGTATTAAAACTTATTTTCGGTTGGCACGATCTTAGGTAAGGCGTTAACAAACCTTAGAGGCATAGCAGAGAATAAAAAAATTTCAATCGAAATACGAAATTCACGTATACCTATCAAATAGTACGATGGGGTTGAAGGGGTTGCGATCGTATAATTCATTTTTTATTTTTTTTATTTTTCAAATTCTAACTACAATCCTATTTCCTGATGCATATCGATGGGAGTATCAGAGTTAGTACTCTTGGCAAAAAATACGGTTGCCTCGAAATATTTGAACGGACGAAAATTTCGTATGAGAGAACGGCGATAAATAAAAAATATCGAGGGATAGCCATGCACACACACACACATATGTATAAATATATATATATATATATATGTATATCGGTGACTGACGCAGAGCCAAATGAAAAATGCCGAGTCTGCCGATCAATGTAAATATATTCATGACGTGGGGTGGAGGCCAGGGGGTGGCAGATATATGGGGTTCGTTGAGGACCCGATGGCACTTGGACCAAACATAACTCACTCTTTGGCAGCTCATTACAATTTAAAAAGGCCTTTGTCAGTATATTACTCAATATTTCTGTCCCGCGCGGTCCCATCGGCCTTTCACTACTACGACGACTGACCATAATCGACTCGATAGCAAGGCGACATTTGACGCACGACTGACATTGATGATTTCTCAAATATCCCTCATCCCCGGATATAACATAGACGCCTATATTACGTATACGATCGGAATGAATCGTATAGAAAGAAAAAGAGAAGAAAAAAGAAAATACTACGGTATTAGTATCAAATCGTATAGAAACGCGATTTCTTGTTTATACCATGAAAAGAGATAAATTAGCCGTTTATTTACAGATTAAATTTCGTTTGTGGATATTTTTCAGAGCGAATAACGTGTAACGGGTTGTCTTTGAACTGTTATAGAATGGAATGTTGATCGAGTGAATTAGTCGCTAATGATCAGTGTCCGTGGCTTGGTCGCCAAGCACGTCCTCAGTATTATATTACGCTACGGTTTTTCACGCGGTTATTTTAAAACAGCCTCCTTTCCTAATACCACAATTACACTGTATAATTTATATATATAACATGGATGATACTTTCCCGCGAGTATTAACGAAGAACGAGCGTTCACTCGGACGATACTATAGACTCCGGAAATCCTTAATACTTTGGCTGATGAATCGCGATCAGAAACGTACGAAAAATAACGCAAACTCTTTGCGATCACGTCGTCGCGGCGGTATTTCAAAGTCGCGCGTATCGTCGCCATGGGAAACGATGCTGTGGGAACTCTTAATTTTCTAGAGATGAATGTCTTGGGATGGTTATACAGTAGAGAAAGATAGAGAGAGAGAGAGAGAGAGATGAGATAAGGTAGAAAAAGATTGTAAATAAAAAAAGAGAAACAGTAAAGGGAGGAAGAGCGAGGGAATAGTCTGTGCTCTTTTACCTCCTTGACGAAATCACCGGGACTAATTTTATTCGACGGCATCACGCGTCGGTTTCAAAGGGTAGAACTTTTGGATCTGATACAATTAAGCCTTTGAAAAAATAAATACGAGCCAGTCTTTAAAGAATACTACTACTACAGGGAGGAAGCTGGTGGGATAGGTATACACAGT
This sequence comes from Tenthredo notha, assembly GCA_914767705.2. Lineage (NCBI taxonomy): Eukaryota > Metazoa > Arthropoda > Insecta > Hymenoptera > Tenthredinidae > Tenthredo > Tenthredo notha. The sequence goes on from OU611908.1 coordinate 7,707,249, forward strand.
GGATGTATAACCGAGCGCGTCAAGAGATCAACCTCGTAAATAAGGCGCGATGAGTGTATAAGCGAGGAAGAGGAGGAGGAGGGAAGGAAACTGAATGAGGATCAAGAAATTTCTAATCTTAGTCGCGACGTGGAACGATTTGATTGACCGTGTCGAAAGGAAAATCGCTTCGTTGCCGTTTCGTGGATTGAGGATATATTGTTGTGTGTCTTGGCACCCGATGATTTGACCAATTACGTTCACCTTCCTATTGTACAACGGTGACAATGCGAACGAACACCTCTGTTCCGGTCACAAAGAGATTTAACAAGAAAAGAAAAAGAAAGAAAGAAAAAAAAAAAAAAAGAGAAGAGTCCTATTTGATCGCATGAAAATTAGGTTCAAATGCCAATTATAAAGTATCCTAGAATTGCAGTACATTGACAAATGATACGGTTTCGCCTTTTTATTCTCTTTCTTCTGTTCGTTCCTCTGGATTGAGATGAAGACAAAGGCCGTTTCAGTATAGAGTTGGGTATAAAATTATGATTTTTTTTTTTTTTTTTCTCTTTTTCTTTAAAATAGCGAGGAAAATTCAGTATCGTCACGGGTGTCCCCGGAGACGTGCTCGGAAATTGATATGTATTCCGCAATGCGCCGGCAACGCCGTTCTCCAATCTATCGTGGGTCAAGCGAGCGGAATTTTAAGCACGATGTGGGATACGTGTGTGTATGTATGTCTATGTATATGTATATCTATAGAAAAAGTACGTGTATCGTTTGGTATCCTGTAACATTCTAAAACTTACGACCGCATAAAGTCCGAGGTCTTACGCGGCGGAAAGGCAACGCGAAACCCCGAAGGGACGAGCACTGGTCATCGTTGGAAAATTGAATTTTGTCCCTCAGGATTTGCCGGATGAAGTATGCTGACATTTGAGATATTTTACTCGACAATAATCGCAATTTTCATAAGAAACTTGTTAACTATATGAATTTGTCAATCGATGGATTTTTATACCAATAAATCACAATATCTCATATATCATGACACACACACACACACACATACAATATTGTATAAAAAATTATAAGAAATCAACTCACCATGAGGAACCCAACCGTGGTGACATTTCTCGCAGTATCTTAGGTGCCGTTTTCCTGGTGTAAAAGAATCGCACGAACATCCGTTCACGGTGCATCTGATGGACTGCAATAACACACAAAGAGAAATAACGAGTTAGATAATCAATGATTGTAATGATCGATATTTCATAGTGACAAATTTTATTGCAAAAAAACAAAAAAAAAATTATATCAAAGGGGGGTATGAATTTAGTGGACCGAGTTTTTTTTTGGACGCATAGACTGTAGTGCGTGGGGTTTTGAGTTTGGGGTATATCTTGAGTGACCGTTTGGCATAACGCCACCCAAGAGGGTCCGTAAAAGATGGGGTTGTCGGATTTTAAGGAACCGTGAATATTTCTACCCTTCGGCTAAAAATTAACCCCATGGGATCCACTAGCCAATCCTAAAACCAAGGGAGGTGAAAGGGAAGAAATGGGTGGTAAAGAGGAACGAGGCTGGGAGGGGGATAAAGGGTGGTGAAGAGGGAGAAGAAATCTCCCCCGTTTATGGATTGGCATTGTTCTTATACGCGGTACACTGACCCGTTATAAATATTTACCCTGTTATAAATAAGGAAATTGGGGCAACGATACCATATCTATTCTTACCACCAACCCACCGTGTTATAGATAGTTAGAATTTATATTTCACGGAGTCGTATGGTGCGGATGAAATCTTACTGCGATCAAAATTAATCGTTGATTAATTTCGAAATTTTATATGCGTCTATGTCATAATTGAATCATCATTAGATCGAAGAGCTTGATGATTCAAAAAAAAAAAAATAGTCCAATGAAACGTGGTTAAATATTGACGAAAAAATTGCAAAGAGAAAGAAAGAAGAAAAAAGAAAAGAAAAGATGAGATAATGAACGAACCCTGTATAAGGGCATTATATACCATCAACAGTAGGTCATCGTATGATCCTTACGTAATAATTTGCGTATAGGTATATCGCATTGCAACGCACCGTACCGTACCGTACCGTACCGCACCAGTCTTGTCTGTGGCTGGTTGTAATCTCTGAAGGGATCATTGACTTTACATCCTATTTGTCTGCGGATAGAACTGCGTTTACCGCGTACGAGCAATGAACGTAAACGCCTCGTATAACGATTGAATGCGTGTAATCACCTCCTATTTACATACATGCAAGAAGTTAACTTTATACATCTAATTCTAATCGACAGTTAAAATCGAGAAATAGGGTTTTCTACCTAGATTCGATCTTCAATTGCAAAAACGAAGTTCGAAAGTCTGTCTTAGCGCTTGGGGTTTTTTTTTTTTTTTTTTGGATCATCGGTTTCAAATCTGTGATCTGAAATTCGCAATTCTAATCATTTGCCCAAACAGTATCTTGAATATTGGAATGATTAGAATATTCAAATCGGATTCGCCTTTTCAATTTCGAATATTAAACCCCATAAGATTCTGAATCCCGAGCACTAAGACAGACTTTGGGAAAACTTATACGAAAATCAAAAAAATTCTGTATGTAAATTATACGCAGATTAAAATCATTAAATATTATGATTCATATAAAAAATATGTCGATTTCTTTTGACCCAGTCCGGAATTTATAGATCAAATGATTTTCCGAATTTCCAAAGTATCTCTGTAATACTTAACGATCGTAAATTTCGAATTCAGATTCTATAATCAGTATTCAAGCTCTAATTTCATATCGATTAATAACATACGACATTTACGCGATGAAATATGAACGCGTCGTAGTTGTTACGTTGATGGTAAAATTTGCGAACCGGCATGGTGTCTTTCGCAGATTTTTTAAGCCACCGTACCGGGTGCCGGGTGCCGTACAGTTTCGCAATAAATTTTCAAAACGCAATAATTATACAATGAGTACATAAATTCAAATTTACGTCAGTTATAGTTAACTTTACTGCAATAAATAACCGCGGTATACCTACAGATTCTGAGCAGGACCTATTCTACAAGATGCGATCTTCTACATTTCCCATAACGTCGAGCCAAAAAAGAAAAAAAACTTATACACCCAAAGCTAATATCACTTTATAATCTGTCGCCATTCTTTCGAAATAAATTACCTACAGCGAAGTTAATAAAAGTTGAACGCTTATGAGAATTTTGTCTACGTACGTATACCCTTAATCCACTAGGTATGGGGTGGGGTTTTAACAAATTTTACGAGCAAATATTTCCCGTTGATATTTTCACGTTGGGACCCTGTCTATATAAAGACACATGGCTGGGGTCGCGTAAGCGCGGTTCATTTGTCTTTATATTAACACCATACGCCGAAACACACCAGTGTACATATATCTGTTTTCTCCACCCTTACGATGTACCGCACACTACCTTGCGCACGGCGTCGCGACGTACCTATAACGTTTCCTGAGCTTTTAGCTTTTCGTTAAAGATTCCAAAAAAAAATTTGAATAAAATCGGAGAAAATCTATGACATGACGTTCGTTTCGTTAAACATTCAGGTATTCGTTTTTCACACGAATTTTTAAATCGCAGAGGGGTGGTTCACACATTTTTTTCGTTTTTATTCCATAAAGGGAAATTTTCGTCTCCTTTTTTTTTTTTTTTTTTTTAATAAATTCATTATTTCACGTCTACCTTCCTACCTCGGTTCTGCGGAATACCTTATTGTCAGATTATTGTTAAGTCTGTACCACGACCGAGTGTAGGTATATACCTATATATTCCGCGAATGGCTTTCGGCGTGTCTCTTCTTTATATCCCTCTGATATTCATATACTGTCTTTCATATCGCGCCGCCCAGCAGGTAATAACGTTTTTACGAGACCTGGAACATTTATTACTGGTGTTGGTGGCCTCTCAGGTCGTTTACTCTCTCTCTTACCTGTACCGTTAGCAATTCTATATCTATACGAAAATACGTGTCGTTTTAGACTCCTAAACGGCTTCTCATTTCCGGAGGACACAGCTCTATAATTAGTGATCATCTTTCACCTAAACCAATTATAAATATACATTATAACATCATCGGAGTTCATCAGTATAACTACTAATACCTTAGAAATACTTATCATAAAAAATAATTTAAATTTGTACATTTATACCAATAGGGTTTTCTAGCTTTCCTTTTTTTCTCATTATCTCTCAACGATTTACACATTTTTTTTTTTTTATATCCACAATCAGCTCTCATCATAATGTCATTCATTTTCTGTCTGACGATATCTCTAGAACGAATGAACGGATTTTATCATTTCTGGTATCAATCGATGCGGTTTTTTTCTAGCTTAAAACTGATCGGATTTTCGATTCGATCGGTTGGATAGTTTTTGAGTTATTCAAAAAACAAAATTTGTATGAAAAAACGAAAAAAAAAAAATCAATTGATGGTATATTTCGAAAACTGATCAACGGATTTTTATGATTTTTGTATCAATCGATTGGATTTACTTCAATTCGAATCTAGTTGGATTTCTAAATCGGTAGATCGAATAGTTTTCGCTTTACACTTCATTTTCTTGTTATTAAAATTGTCACTCATTCGATGCTATTTTTTTGAGTTTGGAAGGACTAATCAACGTGTATGACTCTACACGTTGTATAAATCATATATAGTTACGGATTTGTCAAATTAAATGTTTATACGCATTGATCCGCGTCTTGATTAGTCAGTCGGCATATATGTGGTTTGGCTATACGGATGCCATACCGATCCGGCGTGTACGATATTCGTGTTTAATGAACAATGCGATAATCTCCAAATTCGAAACGCAGTGTTATAACGAGGAATAGCACAGCTCCCGTTCATTGTTGCGAATTAATTTTCCCTGCTGAATCAAACCTCAAGTAACGCTGATTAAACCTGTGGCGATGCGCTACGCGTTCGTACGGGTAGAAAGGGGGGGATGAACGGTGGGATATGGGGAGGAAATTGAGCCTAGTATACGTTATATCCGCATTCAAATGAAAAAAAAATAAAAAAATAAAAATAAAAAAGTGAATAATTCAGTGATTACAGCCCTGTTGCACAGATGCAACTTCATTCTCACAGCTCGAGTGACTGATCCAGAAAAATAATCGAAAAGTCAATCCAATAAAATCATATTTTATTAAACGAATGGATTTTTGATATAAATTCATTTTTAAGACAGACACCGAATTATCATGTCTCGTAATTATCTCCTCGAAATGGGTATAAAAGAAGATTGCTATGGTATACAGAATAATGTTAAAATTTTTATACAATCTTGTCCTCCGTTAGAATCAGAGATTTATGCTCGTTATCGCTTTTGATATTTCTGATTAATTAGTTTTGCGAATTTGTTTACAGGAGAAATCAATCCAATACCTTTAGAATAGAATATCTCGTTATCGAAACATCGGAATTTCATTTCATCCGATATCGGATCCAATTCATCACATGCTAAAAATTTGACGTTTTAAAAAAAATGAATTTTAAAAAATCTTCACAGAAGATAGAAAAAAAAAAGGACGACTTTATAAAGGAAAAGAATTTGAGTAATGAGAAAAAATTGCCATTCACCTGAAAGTAGCTAGACACGATATAGAAATCATCCGAAATGTATTAATTGGAATACGCGATCGATGTAATTTGAATATTAGAAATTTCCAAAGGTCCTTTGTATACCGTTATTATTTTTCAACTACATAGATCATCATCTAATATGAGATACGGTTAAACTAGCATACGAATATGTAGCGTGTAAGAATAAAGCGACAGTTCGAGGGAGAAGAAAACGCTTTTCTTTTGGGTGGATATCATTTCCGTGGGGTTACGAACGTGGTTGGGTTAGCATACGCCTTGACTTACCGCTCCTTCGGGTATCGTACGTCATCTCCTCCTCTCGCGCAACCTTTCCTTATTTCCCAATATTTTGTCGCTAAAGATATTTATCGCACGTCCAGGGCAACCGAGCGTCGGTCCCTTCTCCGCACGCGTTCCATATCATTATAGGAACATACGTGTGTGTGTGCGTGTGTATTCGCGTCTACAAAAACGCGCGTAACATATCCGAACAAATACAAAAAAAAAAAACAAAATGAAAAATGAACGAAATTGGATGCTGCGCGTACCATTTTACACATTGTCAAAAAATTCTAGATACGCGAAACTGCACGCGTTGTAATTCACACGTTTAGAGAGAACCCTGTACGATCTTGCTGCTGATATCCTCGTATAGCTACGAGAGAAGTTAATTCCGCTACATTTGAACGCGTCCTCGTAAATGGGGATATATTTCACGCAAATTGCCATTGTGGTCGCGACAATATGCTAAACAGTCTCCACCGGCGGGTGGCAGTTAGCATTTCATTACCCTCTAGTATAGGCTTTTCTCAGCATCACATCCGAGCCATCGGAGAATGAAATTATTGTTATATAGGCCTCGGTGTGAGAATGGCGGAGAAAATACTAGCTTATTATATATATATGCTCAATTTTATGGACACGTATGTATGTGTGTGCATTGTTACGTATATATTTATGTTCGGGGGTTGTTACGACCGTTTCTGCATGATGCGTCAATTGCAAGATCGGGTGTATACCGTTGTGAGAACGTTTCATCAATCCATTCATTCATTCATTTTTTACTTTAATTTTTTTTCACTAAAGGATCGATTCAGTCGTAAAACCGCAACTTAATTTAGCCACACTTCGCTCCAATTACTTAATTTCCGTATTTAAGCCAGGATGAATTAAATACCGAACAGTTACGCGACCCTGGTGTAAAGAATTTATAGAGAAGAAGTGTCTAACGGTGTCTATATTATTATATCGGTAAGATATTTTTATTTAAAGACGAGTATGTTAAATACGTAGAGAGCTGTAGGTAATTTTACTTTATGAATCCGTATATTTAGATATTTTAGTTTTCAATCATGAAAATCATTACTTCTTTACTATCTAATTAACAGTTTAAATAATGTATTCCGAAGCCTGGAGGATATGAGGAGATTTTTTTAAAACGTTTCAAACTTTTATATTTAATATAAAACTATGCAAATTTATACAAATATTCAATTCACACTAAATATATACCTATCATAATAATTATCATTCAATTATTTAAACAGAAGAAATAACCTTGCCACATTATATTCGGCCATCATATATTTTATTATATATATATGGTTTCACAGAGATTTCACAACACGGTTTCAAAATGTAGGTAACCGAGCCAAAAGCTCGATCGACTAGGCCCAGAACTTTTCCCGTCTATTTTTTTCAATTTGAAAAATTGACCAGGGTCAAGTAGGAGCAAACGCTATCGATTGAGATAAGAAAAATCGAAGATTTTTTGGAAATCAAAGAGCGTCATGTCCTTCGTTCACTTGTTCTCCATCACTGGTATCAATTTCGCAATAATCGGATGTGTTTTCGCTGAGAAACTATAGATTTGGAAAATTCCAATCTCCAATTTCCCTTAAACGCAGGAAGTTTAAAGTGCATCAGTGATTATAATCACAGAAATAATAAGGGATGAAATCGTTCCTGAATTCGATTCTCATTAGCAGATGTAACGCCTGTCCTTAGTCAGGGGTGAGAAAAATCGAGCGTCACTATAAGCATTCATGGACAAAGGTGGTGTATATATCATATAATACGTGTGTATGTGTATTCATGAAACCGGATGAACTAGCCGCTAACATTGGAGATTGATGCAGACGCACATCTGCTGAATACCTCGTTACGGTCGCAAGGTGCAATCGACTCGATGCAATGTTCGAAGTGTGTGTGAATTAAAGATGTATAGGTGAATTCAGTCAGATGTGTGGCAAGCGCGTGGCGTTACACGCGCTTCTTATTGTTTCCTATATACAAGCCTGTGCCGTATTGTACCTATGGGATATTCGGCGTCATTTACAAAAAAAAAAAAAAAAATCGTGCTATACAATACGAACAAATTTTTTCGTGAAAATAAATAATTTACAAAAATTAAGTTTTAAATGACGTTAGAGTGACGATCTGTTAGGCAGATTTCCATAAACCCCCACCAACCTCGCGGAGTTACTCCCTTGGGAAATGAAAGCGCACTAACTTTTTCCTTTTTCTCTTCTGACAAAAGTAAAAATTGTATGTATATATATATGCGGTTGTAACACGGGTACTACGTTCTTGAAATCTCATTACCGTTGGTTCAGAAAACAATTCGAGAAAAATAACCAAGGGTTACTTGGCCACAGAAGGGGAGTTAATCCACGGTTTAATCCATGGGTTTAAAACCGAAAACGAACGATCCTTTGCGCCTTGGATTTTCGCTGACAGGCACAGGCGCACAGCGGTGGTACATTGGAGATTCTTTTTTTTTTTAAACGCTATAAGAAAAGGAAATAGACCCGATACTAATCTCGCATAAGTATATACGTGTATTTACTATAATAAAACGATATGCGTATATATATATATATATATATATAGTCGAGGATAAAAATAACCGGGGAATTTAAACTGGAATTTAATATGCCGGAACCCCATCGTTTGTTTATTGCATTAGGGTGCATACACTGCATATTAGAGAACGTTTTAATCCACCGTTATACACGGTACCGATTCGTCTATGTAATTCGTGATTTTGACGATCATTTCTTTGACCCTGGTGCATCCTGCGAAGAGAATATCTCAATCATCCTCGACCCTCATCCGGTTCATTTTTATTTTTATTTTTTTTATTTTTATTTGTCTTTTAATACTATTGGATGATCAATTTATTCATCGAATGACTCCAGTGGCTATGAAAACAAGTTTTTTCGTGTATTGTGTATACACATATGTATTGTACCATCGATGGTTGGCGTGGGCCTGCCTGCCTTCCGAAATGACTGGACATTTTAATAAAGTATGTTTTCATCTATCGTCCCTTTTCATCGGCAATTTCCGATGGTTCGCTCCGGCTATGATATCGATCGACATTGTCTAACACGGGGGGGGGGGGGGGGGGGGGGGGGGTGGTTAACTTTTCATCGTGACTGCCACACCTTATCATGTATTACTATATACCAAATGTAGCACATAGTACTGAAAGAAAATCAACCGTAATAGTATAATGGACGACTTTGTTCTATAACAACTAAACTCAACGCAGGGTTTGGACACTCCGTCACATAATAATATATTCTATGAATTAAATGACACACGCAACCCAATCGTAACACACTCCACCACTTCACTTACCTTCGAATAACTATCGAAATATATAAATATACTATTCCTATTCCAAAGTTAAATATTGTTTTCCCACACTATTTCGAAATAATGTAATGTTTTATCCTGATGGCACTTTGACACGTGACAAAAGTTCGAAAATTTATTAAACCACTTCGATTTATTGAGTATCATTTCATAGTTATAAAGCCAAACTTTATTCGAGAGAAAATTTATGGTGTTATTCAATTTTCTTTTATGTATTTTCGAATCATTGGTGTAAGATGAGGTATAGGTAAATGAATAGGTGTGAATTTACATACAACCGAATCGATGTGTGTATAAAGAATATATTGAAGATATTGACGTGGATCAATGGGGTATCATTTAGAATTTGTTTTTCTTTTTTTTGTACGGTGATCGTTTGCAGCTTGGTTTTACCGATGAGATATAAGTCTACAGTCGCGCATCCATCCGCGTACGACTATCGGCATTTTAATTAACAAAAAAAATTATGGTAAATCTTGTATAATAACGGGTTTACATATTGCGTGATAGTTGCATGCTGCGAGCTAAAAGATCATGCCTCATACACGGCCAGCACATTCTCTCTGCATCTCTCGATCATATTGAAATTTCTGTTTTTTGTTCATACATCGATGTATGATACATAGAAGAAACATTTAACAAGCGTTTTTTTTTTATTTAATATACATGATAAGTTTAAAACAATAAGTACGAAGTAATTGTCTATACTAACGAGGGAGATACCGCGTTCGAAAGATTCTTTTTTTTCTTCTTTCAGTTTGATGAGAGACGGGAAATGGAACGGGCTACACAGGTATAGGCGTCGATAATGGGAAGAAAGAAATTGTTAACGCGAAACGAGGGTGTATAGCAAAGGACCTGATAATAAATAGAGGGATATGAACACACCAGGAACGAGACATAATGCTGCAATGATGGGGATTTCTCGTGTCAAACGATCGTGACGCGCCGAAGGAGTGTCCGGAAGAGAACGTGTCTTCGGTTAATTCGAATCTAGACATACCTTCGGGGTGCGGGGGTGCAACGTATCGATCATCAGTCGTTATGGTGTTGAATAAAATGAGGAATAGATTCGAGATGTGGATGACTCTGAGTTTTCTCGTTTCATGTATGAATATCCTTGAAAAAAAAAAAATTGCCACATGTGTTTCCGTTGTTTTTTCTGTCTTTAATTTTCTTTTTTTATGGCAGAAAAATTGTAGAATAAAAATAAAGGCAAACATGTCTGTAAAAGTATATCTAATATGTTCGAGTCTGTCTGGGTGTCTGTAAGTTAAGTTTCGCGGTGCGTTATCGCGAAATCGATAAGTTGAACGATATAGTTGTCGTAAGTTACGAATGCACGGAATGAATTGGCGGCAAGGTTCTATACGGTTCGGAAACATGAAACACCAGAAAACTAAGAGTGGAGATTTCACACCGATCCTTTCGGCCTGGTGCGGCGTACCTACCTACCTACGGCACGATATACCCCGTTCAATATCCTACGTATAACCGGCATACAGATCAGCATGAGTATTGAGTATCTTAGTCTCGGGCGTGAACGCGGACCTGGTCTGCTCGTACCAGAGTCGATGTATGATATATCGGCTCGTAAAAAACCTCGGGGATAAAATATCTCCGTAGGATCTCAGGGCGAAGGTCGCCATCGCCATCGCCATCGCCGAAAGGGCCTTTCTTGCACCGAACTGGCATGGCATGGCATCGGCTGATCCAACACACAACCTCAGAGGCTATGGGGATACTCTCAGAGTTCGCTCGTCCAAGGTGCGAACAATGTTAACAAGTCGCGTATTTTATACGTAGTGTGTGTTGTTTCTGTCTGCAGTTCAACGATCAGTGGTTCTCTTTTAGTTTCTGGAGATATTCTCAAATGATTGTCATCAGCGATGATGAGGAAAAGCATAATGCTGTATGGTATTCATTTATATGGTGTTCAAAATTGTTCATGAAGAACCGTTCTCGCTGTATCTCTTCGGGTCCATCAAAGTCTGATAATTACAAGGGTAGAAACTGAACTGTTAGGAATAAACCGTCACGAATATCCTCAGCGATTATTAGTATCGCCAAAATTCTGAGAACCTCGACTGTGCCAATACTTTTTCTACCTTGTTACGCGAGTTGTCATAATTTCAAGCATAAATAACGATTCCGTTCGAGATACCTCTGGCTTAATCAGAACCAGGTCCAAAGCTTATAAGCAAGAGATTTGAAGATTGCATGATGTATCATTTACCTGAACTCATATTGCAAACGTAGTTCGCAAAGATTTCGTATCAATTGTTCAGCAATTCCTTTTGTCTTTAGATCAAAAGCCAAACTTCTTTAATTTTCCATCCTGATGTCCGATCTCCGATGTCCGGCGCGCAGCCTACGGGGTTGGTGAACATTTCCCGTAAGGATGGGAGAGGGACAGTGGGGGGGGTCAGAGGACCTAGATGCCCTCGAGGGCAGGGGGCACAGGGGGTAGAAGGGTAGAACATGGGTGGAAGAGGCGAAGCAAAGGGTTCGGACTCGAATGGAACGAACGATCGAGCTCAGCTTGAGGCAGAGGAGGGTGGTCGCCCTCGGCCAGGGACGGCGTATTGATCCGGAGGCGGCGGTGGCGGTCATCCGGCCGCTAATTAAATGCCAATCGCCAACCCCCTCTTCGCCAACCTTCTACCCTCGCTTCTACACTCGATTCACCCTCCACTTGCCGTGTGCCGGACTTCTGCGATCTCTCCTCCGCCCCCTATTTTTACCCCCTTGCCCCCAGCCGGCATCCTTTGCCCGGGAAAGCGTTATTCCATCGATGGGTATACCTCGGTGCTTGATATACCCAGGTACGTACATGTTTCTACGTAGATATAGCCGGGTACTCAACTCCGAAGATATATATATATATATATGGATGTACAAAAATAATTTATTGAGGATATAGATATAATAGTGAGATAAGTTTACTCGATCGACTTCAGTTTTATTAAATTACTTGAATTCGTACCATTTGCTTTTTGCTCCGGTTTAAAAATTTAGTGAAAAGAGAAAAAGAAAATAATATAAACCTTGCAGAAATTGTTTGATATACCTTGTTGAAAGGGCGAACATAGTTTCCCCGGGTTAAAAATACTGGGAGAGGTAAAAGAGACCGCCGTTATTGTTCGCTACGTTTCCCAATAAAGATTAACACTTTGATATACCGATATAGCTTAGACCGGATTGTTGGCCTTTCTCCCTTCCAACTTCCTTCCTCTTTCTCTCTTTCTCTTTCTCTTCCACTTCGCGTTCGTATTCCCTTTTCCTGCCCTCACAGTTCCCCTCGTCACTCGTCCCTCGCTATTCCACCTTCTAACCCTGCCTCGTGGCTTCGAAAAGAAGCGAAGAAAGGCCAGTTGATTGACTTCCCACGGGACTCTCCTCCTGGAGTCTACAGCTGATCCCTCTCGGCTATCTTAGCTCTCAACCCCTTGGTCGAGAGAGCACTCCCGGGCACTCCCGGGCACTCTTGGCACGTGACTGGCTTACTCCACTGCCTTTAACCGGTGCTTCGGTAAATCAGGAGTCGCGGAAATCTTTTAAGGTCGGTCCCTGAGAACGTATTCGAAACTGAATCCCGATTCGAACTTGTGGTTAAGTTTTCTTTTTTCTTTTTACTTTTTTACCCTACTTATTTTATTTTATTTCTTCTCTCTCTCTCTCTTTTCTTTTCGATGAAATCGCTTCGATCGTAATTCTTTCGTAATTTTAATTTGATCCGATATGCATGAGTTTTGACAAAATTTCATCATCTTATATTGAACGTGTTTGCGATTCTGACTTAGTCACTCGATGGTCTCGATTCCCGAATTCGGTAATGTTATATATATAATACCCGGCTCACTTTCCTCGTCCAATAAATAATTGAATAACATTTCCTTAGCCGGTGGAAAATTGGATCGTCGATGAAGCACTCAAAGCTCTCGACTCACGGTTATAGCTTCCTTATGCTACATCGATCCCTTTACTTTGTTATCGGAGCTTAATTTTGTTGCTATAAATTCTTGGTGGAAAAAATTAACTTCCCATTTTTTTTTTGTTTTTTCTTGCTTTTTCCCTCATACCGATATGACAAAGAAATGAAGGGGACGACGTATTATATAGCTAGTATATAGAGACAAAGGAAATTGGACCGCTTTGACCGGTATCATGACCAAAAACTCTCATTGGTGGTTTATAATACACCCCTTCTTAGTCGAACCAGTGTTAATTGGCGCGGAAGTAATTAAGAGATGGCCACCCCCTGATTTTCCCTTTCACCCACGTCCCTAACGAGCAGAGTCTGCTGCCCCGGGAGATGGCAGCGTTGTGATTAATAACAATCTCTGAACCGGGACCCTTGGTGTCGGCTGTTATAAAACTCTTCCACTGATTTTATAAACTGAGACACAAAAAAAAAAAACTGAAGAAAAATCTTTTAGTGATCCAAAAAAGAAATTTTCGTTTTCGTTTTTTTTTTTTTTTTGTTTTCATTTACCCAGTTTTGCAGACCTTATATATTCGCAAAGCTCGATTCGCATCTGTTACCGTCGTTAAGTCACGCGTACCTTTAGGCACCAGGTGTGACCTCCCCGAGACACTAATGACGGCTCACGATATCCGGCCTTTCCTGAGGCACCGCGATACGCCGTTAGATCGAGGGAGAGATTGATACACCTTGTTAAAGGGCGGGACTGATGGGTAGAAAAATATCCCCGGGCCATGGGGGCGCGATTTTTTTTTCAACCCCTGGGCCAACCCGACCACGGTGACCCCCTTTATTAACGAAAGGGATGGCAAAAGAGATGGCTGCCTAAAGGTTGGGGCAAAAACGAGAAAAAAAAAAAAACAAAAAATGATAATTAAATAATCCTATATATGTTAAAAATCAGACGATTATCAATCGATCGATTGCCGATAGGAAAAATCATACGAAAAAGTACCATTTTTTTTTTTTTTTTAACAGCTAAAGGGGATGACGAGTTGTGCAAACAATATGACTGATAGCTGCCTACATTGTGAAACAATAACGACACTGTTTAACCCTCGTAGTAGTTAGGCAGCTTTTATATCGAAGAATTTAGTCCTTGCTGAATTTTTAACTAAAAGAAATAACGGATTCGTTTTATTTTTTATTTATGTTTTTTCTTTTCCGCAATCGCGATTCTTGCCTAATGGATGAAGAAGGCTGCTCCTGGAGCACCAGCCTAATTACCTATCCTCGATTATTCTTTTGGTGATCGCGTTGAATATATGTATATATCATTGTAAGTGCATCGGGTCTTGGTACTCTGCCAATAGATTAATAGCCTCGGAATGATGATCCAAATTTTGGCACATATCACATTACGGGAAATGACGAGGCTAAATCTTTGAACGACTTCCTGTTACCGATTTCGGTAACGGTTGTACAGCTGAAGGATGCAGGATCAGAAAACGCTCTTTCGTTCTATTGAGAGGAATGACGGTTACTTAAATAGCAGAGTCGACGGCAGGGATTATCATAACGTCGCGTGGACTAAGATGTCTGTATATATTTACCCCCGACCCGTAGACGTCGACGTTGAGGTTTGTCGTCACAGGGTGAAACGTTGCTCCCTCCCCCCCCCTACCCCTTACTCTTTCCCTAAGCCACAGTTTGAGGAGTGCGCTTCTCCGCTGATCGATTCACCCCGCGACGTACGCTTACAAAGCAGACGTCAAAACATTCGTGAAATATGAGGGTGCGGACCGCGGAAGATCAATTCCCCAGGACCTGGCGAAGCGAGTGCTCGAGGTGGTCGGTATTGTTAAAAGCCCGTAATAGATTATGCATTAAACGTGAAGCAGAATAGAGAGATAGTTCAACAATGGATCAGCTACTTCCCAATCCCAAGGGGACTTAGTCGTCCGTCATTTCTCGTTCGCTACTTGCAGCTCGCGGCTCTTTCATCCTCGTTTGAATACGATGTAGCAAGTCGTCTTCATTTAAAGATGAAGACTTCTGACTCCCGTTTCAGCTTTCAGTTCCAAACCTCCTGTCACCGACATCAACGGCATATCCCAGACGTCATACCATCAATTAAAGCGATTTTCAGGAAAAAATAAGGATAACTCCTAATCGCCTTGCATGTAGAATATAATAGCGAGTGTGGTTCAAACGTCGTTTTCTTCGGTCATTTCGAAAGACAAAATTAGAATAATCACGACTGCGCGGTGGTTAGAAACGGTCAAAATAGCTCGAACTGTTTACCATAATAGCTACGCGGACAGGAGACCATGGCAGAGACCGGAGACCCAACAATTTGGCAGACTGTAGTCTAATGTCAACAGATTAGCTGTAATAGTGAAATTACACGTTGGCTCTCACATATGCGGCACGTAGGCCTCGATGGAATATTCGTAATCGGCCTTAAGATTTTGGTAATGCTAGGGTTAGATATTATACTTCGGACAAGAGGTCAAACGGTTTCATGCCACAGATTATATGCATTATATAGTATTTTTTTTCCCCCTTACCTCAATTCGGATATTCGAAATAACCGATAATTGCAAACTAACAAAAGAAAATATTCAAAAGGACTTTGGCAAAATGAGAAAATTCAAAGGTAGCTATTGTGCTAACGGGTTGTAGTATCCAATATATGCCGTCTGTGCACGCCGACTTGACTCAAACTTTAATCATCATTTTTTCTTCTTCTTTTTTTCCAAAGTCTTCCCTTCAGTTTTTTTGGCATTCGCAGTGAGTGGTAATTTATTAGTTACGTACATTGTTATGTCCCATGGTCTTCCTTATATGGTTTGAGACTTTGATTCTTCCTTATTAGAGTCACATAACTCAATTCCATCAAGGATATTGAAAGTTTCGATTCCGAGGATGTCATAGCTAAATATAAGCAACTAATCATCAATCTGATATTAGAGGAAGAGATGATTCGCGTATTGCGATTATTTAATGCACGCCACCCACCGCGGTGTAATTACTAGGTACGAGTGTCGAAAGAGATGCGGGACAAAGAAACTGTAAAAAAATAAGAATTCTGAATGAATGAATGAATGAAAAAAAGAAAAAAGAAAAAGGAAGACAAAAAGGAGTAAATCTTGCCAGAATCCTTTGTCGATGGCTTATAGCCAGTTCTCGCTAAGCGTGACCTTGTGGTTTCATTGTCAGTGAAGTTGCGTCATTTCGTGAGACCCAGCGAGTGACTTCGGTCACTCCCACAGCGTCAGACTCGTCATTGTTGGCGTTGTTCGCGTTCTTGGCGGTGTCAATAGTCATCAGATACGATTGAGACACGACCTTCGGCTAATTAAACTGTTTGATATTTAAAAGGAATAGATTTATCTTCAGTAAATTTTTTCAACTGCCGCATACGTGTTCAAGATTTTTCACAAATAGGCATATAGATTGTGCGAAACTTATGATCGTTTAACTAATATCCTATTGCAAAACCGGGGTTTTCGCTCAGTCAAAGTGTATATGTGAACCAAAAGATACGAGATGAAACAACAATGACTTCCAACAATGGAAGACATCGCTTCGCGGCGACTGAGGCACAAATTACAGACGATTTGACGTTCCTCTGAACCGCTATCCGAAAGGTGACAGCCTCGCGAGGTCCTATCCTTGTTTTTTTTTTCTTATTTTCTCATGAACCCATTGGCGTAGAAAAGCTCAAACAGTGAATGAGGATTAATGATATAATGGATGACCATAAAGTGTTTTTTGTAACACCTGCATGGGAAGTTCGACTTCGCGCCCCGTAAAAAGTGCGCGAAGCGGCCGATTCGCCAACAAATCCAAAACTGTTAGGTAATGTCGTAAAACTGTTAGGTAATATTTATTACCTAACGCTAATCCGAGCAAAACGAGCGTAACTAACGCGATTGAACGAAACAAGTGGTGGCTACAATCACTGTCTGCAACATTCAGGTTGGGGCATCGTCACTGTTCGTCACCGCGTGTTGTGTACACGAAGTGCGAACTTCCATGCAGTGTTACAAAAAATAGTATACGACACACGTGCGCGTACGTGATCCTCACACTCGTGTTTTTGTCACCCTCGCTTCGCTCGGGCGACAAGCTACACTCGTGTGAGAATCACGTACTTCGCGCACTCGTATCGTAATCTACTATTTCAACTGTTGAAATTCACTTGCATTGAGAAAGAAAATGATAAGTTTTGGCAATTTTCAACCGAACTTATATGTCAAAGCTTAATGACTTTTAGTTTCATGTTATAAATGCGTTGGCTTTTGTCCCTCATAAATACAAAGTCCTGCGCTATTGGCTTCAAGTGGCAGTGAATAGACACGAGAATAAGAGACCCGTGTACATGATGTGTGAAGTGTGAAAGCGGTTAGGGACTCGTTAGGTCGAATGATAAGTCGGAGCAGTTTCACAGCTTGAAACACCGACAACACCGAAGGAATCATGAGCAAGGACGATCTTTTGAAAAACCGTAAATCTGAATAAACGATTGCTGAATGAATTTTCAATCAATAAGCACAACAATTCGGAATTATTACATACGAATGTGTGAATTTTCGAACTAGTCACGACACTCGTGTCACGAATTTGCCTTTTCAGATATGGGCTTGCGTCAGGCACATCTCTTTAGAGTATGATGGAATTTTGGGAAAGTTAGGATCACGTTGAACGTCCCGTCGCCTGGCAACGGGCTAATTAGCGCTGGCAGCTCTTTCGAGCACCCTTGACGCTGCAGAGTTATCCGTCTGCACGGCCCCTCGAAACCAGTGACATCGTTGGTTTTGGTAGCAATATGCCGTTCAATGGTTACAGAAAAGTTCATCGTTTTGATCATTTTGTGATTTA
The DNA here is from genome assembly GCA_914767705.2 of Tenthredo notha. Lineage (NCBI taxonomy): Eukaryota > Metazoa > Arthropoda > Insecta > Hymenoptera > Tenthredinidae > Tenthredo > Tenthredo notha. Next base: position 7,725,347 of record OU611908.1, read on the forward strand.
AATACATAATCTTACATCCATTTGTTTGAAATGATAATCGGGATAATAATTACCCCCAAAAATGTTCAATCCTTTTTGTTTTTCTTTCTGCTCTTGAATTTTTTTTTCCTCAGCCATTCGCAAACGGAAATATGCAAAAAAGCTGACAAAGAGGACGAAGGTGGATCTGCTTCAGGCCAAAGAGAGAACAGGTGCATGGGCAGCTCGTAAAGATGCAAATATTCTGGCGAGGATAAACTCGTATACGACTGTCAATTTGCGATTGCAAACGGCAGAGAGAAAGAGACAGAAAGATAAAGGAGGGGGGAGAGGAAGAGAAATTCTGGTGCTGGACCAGCCTCGAGGGACGAACGAAGATGAAGCTGGAGAGGGCGCGGGGTCATACCGAAGTGCATATTGTATAAACTGCGGAAGGTGGAAGAGGTTGACCCTTGGACTTTTGTTGGATGAGTTGGAGTCTTGTTTGCTGAACAAACAATTGTGGGTACTTTTACCCTTTTTACAGTGAGACGTCGAAAAGTGATACTCTTCAGGGTTCTTGAAATATTTTGGAAAATTTGATTTCCGCTTTTTCTAGACCCCATTGTCTCTGTGAGTTGGTGGTGGTTTTCGCCAAGACTATTTCTATGAATGAACACGGGGTTCGCTTTATTTAGGGGACGTAGTATAAATATTCCTGTCAGTTTTCGAAAGTAGTTTCCCATGAGATATACTGGGTCTTGAACACAAGGGGCGACGCTCTTCTATACCTCTACTGAGGAAAGGGGAACCAACCCGTCGTCTAAATAAGCAAAGATTTCATCTTTTTTTTCTTCTTCTTCTTCTTTCCTCAAGTCACACTCTTTCTCAACTCGAAAATGATCGTCAAGTTGATGTTCGTTGGATGGCTACGAGCCAGTAATTCTTTCGGATTATTATCCCGGGTCAACTAAAGTGTTGTCTTAAGGGCGTGCAACACGACAGGTGTACAATGGACGCTGATGCTGCAGGTGCTAATGCGAACGCGAACGTTAAACCATTAAAGATTTTGACCAAAACTTCAGTGAGGCGAAACTTCATCTGTTTTTTTTTTTTTTTTTTTTCAAAGTACCAATATTTCCATGACATATCGTTATACGGTTAATATCAACGTTGAAATTTTACTCATCCTCATATCTCTCGGTTTTCAACATTGTATATCAATTCAAAGCATAGCCTTGGTCATCGTATATAGCATACAGCATCGCATCATTCATCGAAACTTCTTCAAATCACTGGATGTAATATTTTACATTGATGTTGATACAAAAATCGTTTCATTTCAAGTAATTTTTTTTTCTTTTAGGTATAAACGTTGAGGGAAAACGATAGAATACTTAGCCTATCTTTATATGTCATTAGTTCTCCCTGAAATGAAATCATTTCAAAACACTTCTTCAAAATTTGAAAAAGTTGCAATGACCAGAAGTGAATGTATGTACGATGATTTCTTTATTATCAACTTTTATCATTAAACTGAACAACAATTCAGTTGGCAATTATCAGTCTCTGTACATGACGTTATGATACGTGACAGGGGCCGCGGTGTAACCTTGCGAGTAATTGACTAGGATGTCGCGTACATATGAGCCTAGGACGACGAAGATCGACTACAGCTGGGAACACGCGGTGGTAATGATAATTAATCAAACTGAATACCGTAGTGGCGTTCTATGCGCTTTCAAACTGCGTAATAACAACGAGTTGTGTGGTCCGTACTTCGTCCTTTTCTCTGCGGTCCTGCCTGACGGAAAATTTTCCGCATAAATACGCAAATACGCAAAATTATTTCGCACCGTCAATAATTTACGAAAATGATAGAAGAATCGTTTTACGAAGAAAAAAAGAAGAAGATGCAATATGTTCAGAACGAGTAAAGAAAAAGACTTGAGAAAGTTTTAGGAAAAAGGAAAAGTGATTAGCAATTTAAATAAGATTCATTAGCTACCAGTTGCGTAGCGTGACATGTTCGTGCCATCGCGTTACCGCCGTTTAGATAATCGATAAATTCTCTGTTTTACGATGACAATAAACCGGGTGTAATCTATAGTACGGATAACTTGCAATGTTGTTGCATCACTTGACTGGAATTCAATTTGCAGGACGATAAAGGTACCGTTGAGTCAGTTGCTCAACTCGCCGCGAATAGCTAGAAGAGACACTCGTAAAATTATGCCGGTATAATTACCGTGACAACACGAGAACGATTCGCTTACCTTGTCTCACCTTGGTATTACGTTACACGTTACCTCGCGGTCCCCGAGCTTTGTCCGCCTCCAAGGTAGACAAATTATTGACAACTTTGACCCTCGAGTGAGAAATTATTAATAAATATTAATAAATATTTATATCATTTATATACTCAACCGAGATATATACATATTAGCTATTACCTGAAGATCAACATTTTCTACTCGGTATACACAACTATACTTCGTAATTTACCTTTAATATGATACACGTTCTTTGGCAAGCCAATTTAACATTCGTCAATATTAATTATCCCTGATTTAAAACCCCCCGTAGTTCTATCTTACAGATCATTTTTATACGTAGGTAGGTATATGTTGACTTAATCTTTCTCTGAAAAGACACACATATATGCAAGTTGCTGCACCGATTACTCAAGGCTTGTCAGCCATGGTGTAGAACGCAATTCAAACTATGTATGTATGCAATATTTGCATCTTTATGAGTAGAATAATTATTTCGTTCTTCAAATACATCGAAGGCTTGCGGGGGGTTTTCGAATGCACAACCGACGACGTGACTTATACACAAGAAATAATCATCGTTCTAAAAGTCATTATGTTGTATAGTAAACGGTGTTATCGATAGCAGTTTGTATAAATGTATATTGTGTTGAGATCCCGGGAGCTTTTTAGTGTCCCATGAAAAGGACATGGACAAATAAGGACCCCCAAACGAGTTTTTGAATGATACTCGGGCCCATCGTATTCTTACCAAAGAGATACGATCACCGTTTATTTTTTATCTATCTAAAGAGGTTAACGCGTTTATCTATTCTCTATCGTTGTGAAAACTGGGAGAATTTGCATCGTAGAAAATGCATCTTCCTTCGTTGGCGCCTCGCGGAATGACAGGCTTATAATCTCTGTCCTCCCACGCTAGACTCGCGTTCCTATATTTGCCTCGGGCTTTTTGCTCTTTAACCATACGTATACACATACACACATATATACATATTTTATACATATACTTTGTTCACCTATCTAAGCTACACGCATAGGTTGTTCCTATGCCCTAGGCGATGCAGCGTTTCTACGCTAGTAAAAACGGTACCCAGTGTAGACGTACCAGAGTTTCTTTCTAGAATATAACCGGCTAATTGATAACGAAGAATATAATGAGCCGTTGGTTTGATTGGCAGGTGCGTTTATGGTCTAATATGTGTTCAAGTTTAGGTATATGAATATATATATTAAAGAAGATAAAAATGAATAATTATAGCGATTGGAAAAATTAATTTTGCAAATAACTGCAGGTTTATTTAATTGTTTTTAATATCGTGACAGAGCGTAATGCATATATATACGTTACGGTTTAGCACGGATTATATTATCGGGTTGGCCAGCTGCCTTCTCTCACACGCATTATGGTGGTGCATCGTTAAAGCAACAAAACTGTACAAAACCGCGATACTGTAAGTCGCGTGATCACATGTGTAGCATGTTAATTAACAATAAGAAAATAACTCCAGCCTTTTGCTATACCTATCCGCTATATCATATCAAACCTTTGTTTAAATATAGAACTTTCAAATTTATTTGAAACAACTTTAATTATCCAACATTCATTCTCCTCTCCCTCTCTCTCTCTCTTCATTCGTGATACGATTTTAAGATTACAGAATACGGTGGTTACATAGATTTCTATATTCTACAATTCAGTTTAAATGATATTTAATATTATTATTATTAATAGTAACGAAAATGAGAATCGCGGGTTTGTCTATAGGTGGTCTAGGGAAAAAGAATTGTACCAGGTATCAAAAAGTACCCCAAAGGTGTTGCAGTAGATTTTAGGCGTCTTAACGTCGGGCGGTCTGCGTTGGACCTGCACCGGGTCAGGTGGCTAGACAAACAGATTCGTTTAGCGTTAGAAGCTAGGGTATCAGCGGTTGCTACTGGGATAGGACAAACATCTACGAGCGGTAGTAAGAACCGAAGGATTTCGGTCTAGGTTTATTTTTCTGTTAGGTACTTATGGCGGAGAGAAAAGAAAAGAAAAAAAAAATATAAAACTGGAAGATAGAAGAAAAAAAAAGAGAGAAAAAATCAAAAAAATCAAAATAAAAAACAAAAATACAAGAGAAGAAAAAAAGAAAAAAAAATCAAAGGATAAATAAATAAATAAATAAATAACAAAAAGGAAAAGCCCCGAACTAGCAAAGCCCGGGAGCTCGGGACACGTTAGCATCCTCAGAGGTGTTAATTGTGTCGGCGACCGGCGCTTCCGATGGAGCGGTTCCGATGGACAGGGGACAAGCCAGCTAAACACTACAGCAAATACCGGTGTCTGCGCGGGGTAACTGAAAATACACGGGGGAAAACGGTGATGTACCTGTAGGTTGAAAAAAAAATGAATTTTTTCTTTTTTTTTTTTTCCTATTCCCCGCGAAGAGCTTTTTTGTTGCCGCCCGTGATGGGTTTTTAGGGAGAATATATGTATTGGTGTTCGGGCGTTATTAGCTCTACACTAACATTGAATTTTTTTCTAATTTTTTTTCACAATGTCGCTCGTTATATTCCGGATTTTACAGAGATTATATTTCACAAGAGATGTAATTTAATTAAATGAAAAAACCTTCCAGAAAAAACCAAAACATCGCTATATATTTGTCTACGTATTTATATATCTAATGATTAGATGGTAATAAAAAATATACTTCTTTGAAGTTGCGGATTTGAGAAAAACCTCAAAGTCCTAAAAAATTGTTGAGAAAATTATTGATAAGATTTGGTATCGTGATTTTGTACAGTGAGTCTAGTAATTTTAAAATCGTAACTATATTCACCTTATATCGTTGTCTGTACTCTACATCGTCTCGATATACGTCTCGGTATAATTTATCCTTGAGGAGGTCAGCCTGCCGGAGAGTTCTTCTTCTCCTACTTGTTGTGTAAGGGTATAAAAAAGAAAAGGTAGAAAAAAAAAGGAAAAGAAAAAAAAAAAAAATTGACTGTTCAAGAAAGCAGCGGGCGAGACGAGGCATCATGGCGCTGAGCCACGAGAGCCTTGTTAATTGCAGTTTAGTGTTCTTCTACGTAATTAGGGTTACTTGAGCACCTGGGCCACGAGACTCGCGAGTCGCTTCGGATAATTACCAAGGAGACCCGGAGAGAGCGTTAGCCGTTCGCCGTTCGCCGTTTGCCGTTCGCGGTTCACTCAGCTCTTTCCTGCGCGTGTACAGGGCTATACGCGAGTTCTCAATTTTTTGCACACGGATACCCGAGCATGTGTCAATTTGACGAGACCCAAGGTTTTGCTACTTTGCTACTCAGCTCGTTTCGACGAGATGTGCGACGCTCTGATCACTTAACGGGTCCAAGTTTCTACTTCACACTGCATACATCGGTATGTATAATATACACATACGAGCTGTTGCAAGATGCAAAAAAGATACTATCTCTTCGCGTTTCGAATTATTCGAAATAATCTCTCTTACACCACTGGTTCAGAAACTTCCACGAATATTTAACATGCATCTAACGCAATTGCTATACGGAATATCTAGATTCTCCCTTCTGGATGATTTTTACTAAGTAAGGGACCTTATAGGATATGTTATAAAACACCGTTGTTTAATCCATCCATCCATCCGTTTAACCGCGTATCCGCGTGTACGTTCGTCAAATTTGAAGGCATTCAAGAATAGATTGTAATCTGACGTCCTGTGGTTTGTTGCGGTGATGCTTGGTAGCGACATACCCAGCACCCTGACTATTAAACCGTGTTTGGGCTAATGGTTTCTACAAGAAGTATACCGCGCACTGTTATGTTGATTGATCGATCGGGACAATAAGACAAAGGAATCTCAGGACTTGTTTTATGCTTCATTTTTTGCCATCCCTATAACTACAATCCATAAAGAACTTATTGGTTCGCGCGATATCTTATACGATAACCGTAAACCTATCGTGGTTTTACTTCGTCGATCGAAAAATCGTTGGAAGATTAATTTTCGCAATTATTAGAAAATTTGTACAGGATATGATTAACGTCGTAATAAATAGCTACACGCACGTACCTACTCATACGACGGGGTGAATGACGATAAGCTTTAAAGTGCACTGGGTCTTTCCCACGCATTCCTTAATTAATACATTGATACCACACCTAATACAATCTTATTGCTTTGTTAACCTATCGCAATATTTTATTTATTTTTTTCTCTCTTATATTCGTACCTGAGTTTACGCAACGGTTTTTCTATCGTAGGCGTATAACCGAATGAGTGAAAGAAAAAAAATATCATTTCTATATCCACTGATGGAGTAAACATGTATATATACAGTACATGTAATCGCGTATTATATGGGGAATAAGTAATAACGTTCAGCGTACCGATCTCTAAGCGATTTCTCTTAATCTATGAGCTCGCGCTTGTGTACCTACATCGAAAGGTCTCTTTCGCGTATATTTCCGTTTATACATACACACGAATGTCCAGGGACCGCACCCTTATTAGGGTACACAGCGCCGTTGCTTATTACCAACGAATTCCCCCCGCGGCCCCAAAACCCGCGTGGGCGTCTCGACGATACAAAGCAGCGCGCGCGCCGCGTTCACTATTGATGCGGAACAGATTTCGAATAAAGATCATCGCAGAGGAACGAGGTATATAGGTACGACGGAGTAACAAAACTTTTTTTCACCGCTCAGATTGAGGAATAATAAAGAAAAGAGAGCAAAAAAAAAAATAATAATATACAAAAAATATATATTAAAAACTAAATAGAATGGGGAAACGAGGAGATGAGAGATCGACGCGACAACGACGACGACGACGTCATTAATTACCTCGTATACTTTATAATATATATACCTATATATATACCCGGTTTAAACTGCGGTGTATCTCATGCGAACGGTTATAACAAGCAAGTAGGTACTTAATGAACGCGGTATGAAAATTTTTCAACAATTGTTATACGTCGAACAATCGTAATCGACGATCTTAATGGATTCACTCATTCTTTTACCTTCTATGACCAGCGTTTCGATCCTCTCAATCTCTCCCCCCACATCGAAACTTAGAATGAGAAGGGTAAATAAAATTGGCAACAAAAAAAACGTCATTTTCACAGAAATAATATAAAGTTATTTTATTCTGTGTGCCTGTGTGTTTGCGTTTCGATCGCACTCGTTTTTATTTCTGGGTTTTAATCGATTTCAAAGTCTCCGTAACAAGGGATGAAAATTTCATATCAATATATATATCGATGGATTGACGCGTGTTTCACAAACTAATCCGAGTAACATCTTTGAGTCAGGGGGCCATCAGGAGTCAACTCATCGTGTAATGGCTTGGGCACGCCCGGTTCTTCGCAATCGATACACATGGCCATAAGTACCTACTATCTCGATGCATTTTCTCGTTTGTGGTTGTTATAAGTAACGCGATACAGTTCAAATTAAGTAAATTAATGTACGTTCTCATTTTAGAAATATGAGTTGAAAGAAACGAAAAAAGGAAGAAACGCTTTTCTCATATTTTGTTATTCCGTTGAATTAATATTTCAATCATCATGATTGGCTTAGATATAATCTCGGGATTCTCCGTGTTACGTGTAGAGTATAAAAACGCGTGAATTGAATTATTTCGAAAAAGTCACTGCAGTAGGTACCCATAAGTGATTAAAAATTCGAATGAAATTAACGAGCGAGGGAGAAGGGTTGAAGAAAGAAGTTGAGATTTTTTGTTTTCCGTACCGTTAGGTAGTCACACACATGTACCCGTACCTTTTGCATATCAAATCATATACTCAGAGTTGTATATTGTTAATTAGAATGTCAGAAATTCGGTTTTAAAAAGTATAAACCTATGTATAGGTGAAAATGATATTATGAAGAACGAACCAGCAACGCTTCGGGGTTGTAGATAGGGGGGTTTATGAAAAGCTTTGCAAAAATAATGAAAAATGAAAGAAAAAAAATGTACCAAAATATAATAATACAAAATACTCACGTTTTCAAAGTACGAAAAGAAAAAAGAAAAAACAGAAGAAGTGAAAATGAAAATAAAATAATAAATAAAAAAGAAAAAAAAAAATGTTCAAGGGAATCCGCTTAATGGGGGCGATGAAGAGCTTAATTCTACAGGCTTTTATAAAAATCCCATTTACGTGGGATTTTATATCACTGTTGTTCGAGGCTCTCCTGACGGAGATGCAACGTTCACTGGGGTAGGGGGGTGACGGGGGAAAACGCGAGGGTTCATTTGATCGTCATAGTACGTAATTACAGCGTATTAATCCTTCTGTTAAAAAAGCTTTTTCGCGCCAAATCCGCGTATGCAATTGTTATCTCATTCATTATTTCGAGTTAGATTTTCCGTGAATCGAATTACAGAACCGTTTAATAAGTATTTTCGATCATATCTATAATCGTAAGTATATAGTACCTACTAAATTAATGAATAATTATTCAACTTAACTTTTAATTAATATTTAAATATTTTTATTACTAGTATATGATTTAATAAATAAAAAAAATTAAAAATCTTAGCGATTTGTATACCTCGTCGACCTTGTATAACAGATGAGATTGATTTGGTGATCCGCGAAGAAGAAAAAGAAGAAAAAAAAAAAAAAAGACTCGTCAGCGATCAGCGACCGGACGACAGTGTCCACCGACTTTAATCAATTACCACTTATCGAAAGTGAGTAAGCTCTTTTTCCAGTATAAAGTTAACGAAAGGGTATGACGAAGAAAGAGTGTTAAATACTCGGCGTGAACCTTAGTCATTGAATTAGTTCTAGGAATGATGAAAGAGGAATTATATGCAGGTACCTACTACGATTCTAAACATAATATTCTATTCCTTGTCTATTTTATCTCACAGTTAGTATTGGCCTATGATAGAGACGGCGATCGTTCAATATGATGCTTCCTCGCCACATGGTGTATCGGACTATCACATTTTCTACAACGGTATGGGGGTTCATGGATACAACCTATACCTAGCCCTATGGCTTATACACGACGAGCCAAGTCACGACCCACTAATGAATGATTATGCTACAATTTGCCCCGGGACGGCAGCTATCGCAATTTATTAAATTACAGTGATCCATGCTGCTCGGCGCGGTTGAAGCCGAAGCATCCGGTAGTCTCGTGCGTTCATTCGATAAAACGATTTTCTACTGATTTTCAATGTTATCAAATCGCGGCTTTGAGATAACCGAAACGAAATCTATAACAAGTAGCAAAAATTTCTTTCAACAATAACGAAACGATTTTTATTTCGAATATTAAATTCGTTTTTTTTCTATTTTATTTATTTTTTTTGCAAATCCCCTAGCTTTTATGCACCCAGATCTTAAATAACAAATTACGATAGCTACCGAACGATCGTGGCCTTCGAGTTTTAACTACCAACGATCTCAAGATCGCGTGTTTTACTCAATGCAGTCGTAAACATCAATCCAATAATTGAAAACGTGCTATGCTCAATGTATTTATTTGCGAATACTCGTTCATTGGTATATCATATACAGAGAGTAAACGGTTTTAGTTTCCACTCAGTCACAGCCAACTCGGCACACTCCAGCTTTTTCGTTTCTTTTAACGCAGGCTGGCTATCAACTTTTCTTTAGTTTTTATTCGAATCGATGTATTCCAAAAAGCAAATCAATTCAATCAGAGAAAAAAATGCAGATATGCCCAGCCTGCAATAAATAGACGAAAAATCTAGAAAAAGTGTGCCAAGTTGGCTTTGACTACTCTCTGTATGCAAACGTACATATTGGAACATCGATATACGTATACTATTGGTTGCAATATTGCAGTATTATTCGAAAACTAAGCTCGGAGCTTAAGATCGACTTATGGGCTGCAGGACGGGTAAAGGCGAGTATAAAATAAGGTTAGGGGTGTGAAATTGCCGGTAATTTTACAAGCCATAACGATCTACTAAATCTGTAGAATAATTAGGGCGCGCAGATGTGCCTCAGCGCCTGGGGCAGCGGGCGTCATCGTTGTGGTTTTTGTTACGAATTGCTTGAAGGTACAAGGCCCCGACGTCTATAAATAAAAAAAAAAAAAGTAAAAATAAAAAAAAAGAAATCACCGTTGACAAGGTAATCGTCAGCTACGGTAGAAGCCAATCAATTTTCCCTCGCAATTGAAAAGCAATTATTTTTAAAAACCGTGGACTCGACCTCCTATAAGGAATCGATCGATATCCCGGAAACGTAGCGAAACGATTTTTTCTTGCCGGTTATAAGTCAGGACAGTGTAACAAATGCAATTTAAAATTGAACAAGCCTCTTGACGATATCTCACAAAAAATAAAAATGAATAATAAAAATAATATAAAACTCTGATTCCCTTTTCTTTTTTTATTTAAATTGTCGAAATACTTAATGAGCAAATTTTTATCGTTGATTGAAGTCGCGGAAATAAATTTTGCGATAAATTTTTATTGAAAATCAATCACACATCGGTTTTTGTACAAGTTAAACGAATCACAATTGTACAAAATTTGTACTTGTATCGTTTGTCATTGAAATTAATTAACACTTGTTTTAACAACATTGTTCGTCATCATGAAGTTGGATCAAATGGTAGTTCGAGCGTTGCTAATTAATACGCTTTCTCCAACACCTATAAGTAAGGGAAAAACACACCCACACATAATTTACACACTTTCCTCGCTATTTATTTATCCTGCCCAGAGTTCTTTCCAGATTATAATTTTCAAATCACGTCTAATTGAATTGCCACTTCGAAGCATCAAATCATTGGGATCGTAATATCGAAGAAAACGTTAAATTCATGTTTTTATCAATATATATATGGGGAATTCCACGCCGAACCGCCCCACTTTTGACCCTCACCCCTTTCGATTCGATTCATTATTTTTTATGTGGTTCCGCCTTTTCGAAAAAACACTCTCTATTTTTTTCAGATTTTTTGGAAACCGTCCGATTGACCTATGATTTTTGAAAATGACCACATCGATAGCCCGAATCGAAAAATCTGAAAAAATTCTCAAAAATCTTGTTTGAGATTTCAAAATTTTTGGGCCCATAGCCAAAGTGGGCAGACGTTTGCTTCTCATGTTATTCAACGTTGTTCTCGGAAAAAACTCGAAACATCATAAAAGCGAACGTCTGCTCACTTTGGGTCAAGGCTTAAAAATTTTGATAAACGAAACAGGATTTTTCAGAATTTTTTCAGATTTTTCGATTGAGGTCAAAATTTTGAATTTTGGAAAATTTTGGAAAATTTTGGAAAATTTTGGAAATCCTGACCCCAATAGAAAAATCTGAAAAATCCTGTTTCGTTTATCAACATTTTTAAGCCTTGACCCAAAGTGAGCAGACGTTCGCTCCTATGATATTCTGAGTTTTTTCCGAGAACAACGTTGAATAACATAAGAAGCAAACGTCTGCCCACTTTGGCTATGGGCCCAAAAATTTTGAAATCTCAAACAAGATTTTTGAGAATTTTTTCAGATTTTTCGATTCGGGCTATCGATGTGGTCATTTTCAAAAATCATAGGTCAATCGGACGGTTTCCAAAAAATCTGAAAAAAATAGAGAGTGTTTTTTCGAAAAGGCGGAACCACATAAAAAATAATGAATCGAATCGAAAGGGGTGAGGGTCAAAAGTGGGGCGGTTCGGCGTGGAATTCCCCATATATATATAATATATAAGGCAATACCGACGACAGGACGAATCCTCAGCACGAAGGCCTCGTTATTAGTTATTTGGTACGGGGACAAAAAACTCGATTTCTCGTCAGCCTAACGACTGATTGCGAAGAAGACGACAAAAAGTTCAATCTATCAAATTGTCACTGGCCTTTCTATTTCTCGTCTCCGGTTGCTGTCTAATAAGCAATCATCTCAGAGTAGGTGCTCATACATATATATATATACACCAGTATGTAGGCACGTTTTATGCATACAGCAGGACGTCGCCTATCCTACGTAATTCCATGTACAGGGTGATTTAGAATCCGTCAAAAATCCATTGATGTCTTAATCCTCGTCAAAATTAAGATCGGAAGTTCCTCAACCCATTCTTTCCAAAAATCATTTAGTTCCTTTACTGACGAACTTTTGATTCCAATTTTCACAAGGATCAATCCATCAAGATATTCGTCACGAATTTTAAATCACCCTGTACATTACTCGTGAGTTATTGCTATCTATAAAATTTGGTCACATGTATATATAACATGATATTATAGAAGTAGAGTCGTAATGGAATGCACGATAATTCAAACAGAGAACGCTCTCATTTCACATACTTATATGAATTTTTTTTAGTGTGTAGATAATTAGTACTACATATTTTTTTTTCGCCCGTTTCTTCCTTGGTCTAGTTTTTTTTTTTTCTTCTTCTAAGATTCGTCTTACACACGTATTAAAAGTTTACTAATAAGTCATTCCGCATCGTGTTTTTAATGTCGCCGCCCTCGCCCCATAATGGGGTTTACTTTACGAAGACACTGTTACAACCCTGTTTAATTAACCCTAAGCCAGTTTATCATTGGTTGTTAATTATTACCAAGAAATGATACTACGAGGGCCACTATTATTATTACCATACAACCTGGAGCAGAGTTGAAAAATCAACTGGCTTCCGTTGGGTTCTGGATATTTTATAACGTTATGCTAATGCGATGGGACCTACTAATGTTAGCTAACTAATTTTTATTTATGCCCGAATGTTAAACGGACGTATAAAAGATATACCGCAGTAGTCCCCCATCGTTGATTAATCATATTATATTATATTATATCAATGACGATGTTATAAAATCATATATGAAATAAGAAAATTTTAAACAATTTTAGTACCTTGGATAAGTTTGAAGCCCTTGAAATGTCGAGTGAAGAATAAGAAAAAGAAGAAGAAGTAGGAAAAGAAAAATGGGAAAAAATTGTGTGAAATTGGTCGCAGACTTAGTAACTCATGTTCTACTATCCCAGGTCTCCATGGTAGTTAAACTCGATTATCTGCCCGAGTGTCTCATGTCTTTTAGTGACTCGCTCTATTCTGTTAAGTACAGTAATACCTGCATACGTATATCGTACCTGGGTTAAAATTTTCGCCTTACAACCTGTTGGGGTTTGAATTGATTTTATTAATAAACCTAATTTTTTTATAAGAAGTTTTTTCCGAGCTTCTTTTTACCGATGATTTCTTTCGATCTCATTTATCCCTCATTACTCCATTAGATTTTATTTTTATTTTTTTCTTGTGGTGCATAAGTTGGTGGTTCCTTGCTTGAATTTCTTTATTCAACTTCAAAGACAATTTATCAGAAAATGTTGAGCTCGTTTTTAAATTCTATGAGATTAAATCGGTGGAATTCAATCGACTAATATAAAACCTGTGACACCGGTGGTTCAATTCATTAAATTTTTTATCACTTTTTATCAATATTTTCGTATGCAATGTAGGTAATCGAAGTTTAGCGATCGGTGTAATCGAGGAAACGAATTTATGGCTATTGCGATAAAAATGTAAATTGAATATCGATCGGGAATCACGGTCTCGAAAGGTTTAGAAATTTTTAGTTTAAAAAAACTATGGATGTGGCTGCCACGCATGAGGTTGCCTAGCGTTTCGATCGTTCGTTTTTAATTACGCTTACGAAAACCTTTTTTTTTTCCTTTTTTTTTTGTTTTTATTGGCATAAAAAGGTTTTTCTGGGCGTGTGATTTTTTTCTCTCTGACTGGTAGTTACCAGAACCTAAATAAAAAGCTCGTTATTAAAAACAACAGGCTAGATGGTAGCTGGTAGCTCGGTGAGGTGTCGCTGATGGCGTGGCCCACGCTCCGACCTGTGCAGGTCCTTAATAAAAGAATGCAATTACAGGCTTGAGGCCACAAAAGCTAAGAAACATGTAATTTTGTTTTTTCACGATAGTTCGTGGTACAAATTGACGGTGTCACTACGCCAAGCCGTGACACGCCACATCAATAAAACTGACGAAAGGTCACGCCAGGGCAACCCGGACTGTAAAAGGATTTGCATAATTGCAGTTGGCCTCAGCTTTCGAGTTGATGGTCTGAAAGAGATCCTCAATTCGTTGATAAATCAACGTCAGAATAATTCATTTGTCGCGATCTAGTTGCTACAACACCAATACACCAATACGTTTATTGGCGTATCCGCATTTCGTAGCCAAAGATTTTACCTTTGAGATACCTTTCTCAGTTTAAAGAACAGTTACCAACTACGGAGGCAATTCATCATAAGAGATGTCGCATATGTGATGTGGCATACCTATATCATTGTGCAGAAGTCTATGTTCCTTGTACCCTGCAGAGACATGACAAGACTCAACGTCTTGTTAAGACGATAAACTTGGTTAACATTGATCGAATAAGTTATAACATTGAAGAAACTATTTCCGGTTAAATTCGTTAAACTTTTGCAACGATAATCGATTAGTCGTAGAAAAAAAATATTCAGTTAGGTGATACTGTTGGCAAAGAATTGTTCAATTGTTTTTAGAGAATGGTGGTTAACTAATTCACCGAGACTGGTACTACTTGGTACCCCACACATCAGTTGGGTTACTTTTAGTCAGTGTCAATCGACGTTTTGTGACTTATCGATCAGTCTGCATTCGGGTATATACTCTATCCATAGACACGGTTTACCCTTGTTTAACGCCCGTTCAAGGCTCGGTTACCTTTACTCGAGGGCCACGACGATCGATCAAATAATTAGAAACCCCTTTTCCGAGAACTACCATCTAATTTGTCCATCGCTAGATTCAATTTAAATTAAACTTACAAGTCCCTAGGGATTGAATTCCTAAGATAAAACCAGTTTAACAGTTAAAGTTAAACGATAATACAAATCACATGATGATATCAATGAAACCTATACAAAAAAAAAATAATAAAACGTTGAACACACACCTTAAAAGGGCTTATTTTTTGAATGACTAGTGTGTTTTATCCAAGAATTCTTACCACAATGAAACACAGTCAAAGTAAAAGCTGTTCTTGTAAAGTCTCATTGTCGGATAAACTGTTGTTCAAATTGTCGATTCATTGGTTCCTATTAATTGTACAGAAAACGAGTCTTTATGATAGGTACTAAAGAAAAAAGAAAAGAAGAAAGTCGTAAAGTAATCAATTTTTTCTCTATCAAATTTCTAATTGTTTTTAAGGTTTTTATTGATTTTCTAAATACCTATTCTAATTTTGAGTATCTAGCTTCTTAATTGTGGCTGTTGCAGCAACAATCATCTTAAACAATAACAAATGAAATAATTTCAATTCACTAACCGTGCAGATGGTCGGTGTTTGGCCATGAACCTTACTTCCATCCGGTGGGGGATCCTGAGTCTTAGAAATGTCTGGATGAATTCTCGGTGTCAATAAAGAGGTGATAGGCCCATTCAAAGAATTTGAAACGTGAGTTGTGACGGAAGCCGGAACGGGTGGTACTTCGGGTCGGAAGAACCACGTAGGCCACTGAAAAAAGAAAAAATTGTACTGATAAGCAAAAAACACAGATATAAGATATGCGAGGCTGCAGCTTTTGCCAGGGAAACGATAATTGCTACCGAAATTTTGTTCGGAATTTTGATTGCTCCATCTGACCCTAATTCGTGAATTTTTGGTTGTGGACTCTGAGGAATTGGTTCCAGTAAGTCCAGGTCTAATTTGTTTACAGGACTATTTTTTATCCCCATTGCTAAAGGCGGCAGATCATGGTCTTCCTCGTCAGCTCAGTTGGTCTTAAAGGTCTATAGCAAAGTCGTGGCGAACATTAGTGTCACTAAGGTTGAATATGAGTCCGTCTAAGATAGATGATTCGAAGCCCTGACCCTGGGCAAAGCGCCTTAGCAAGAACGATCTGTGTGGTCCGTCGAGCACGGGGTCCATTGTGAAATCGTTAATGAAAAGTTCCTTAAGAAGTATAGTGGGAAAGATATCCGAGCATAGTGAACGTGGGTGTATATAACCAACGTCCTTAACTCCCGCTTAAGGAGTCTTTGATAAGGAAAAGGACGATCGTTTTGTCGTCAGAGTAAGGCTGGTATTTTTTTTAGAAGGGGGGCGAAAAACGGGGGCTTGAAGTTTATAGTATTTAGATATTTCTGACCTCCAGAATCCCAGATCACTGGTTAGCGTATGACGAAGGAGACGAAGGAGGAAAGAAAGAGAAGAGAAGAGAAGAGAAGAGAAGGGGCCAATGGTTCCTGGTGGTCTGGTAAATGTCTCTTGTCGTCGCTTCGGGCTGCAGGAGTTAGCGCGCGCTTTCCCACGAGATAATAAACTCCTAAAGCTGTGAGTTATGCTACTTTGGCCAGCTTCGAGATTTACCAATTTCTTGGATAGCTATACGGCACGGGCTGTTCTTCACAGACTTTGAATAACAGAACCCAGTCGTTCGTATCTGCCATGGAAAGTGGCCAAATATTATGTTGCGGGTAAAGTGCATACTGTACGTTGAACAGGCCTACCTAAATTATTGATTATGGTCCATAGATCGTCCGGAATTGTAAAGGTATAAGAAGAAGAAGAAGAGGAAACAGAGAAGGGGTTGAAAATTCATTACAAGGTTCACGGTATGACCTGTTTCAAGACGCTAGGTTTATGACTTCTGTAAACCGGTACGTGCAGAATATTTTACTTTACGTTGTTAATTAATTCGTTGAGTCCGATGCAAAGAAATTTATCAGATAACATTGACTGAGATGAATTTACCACTTCAATGGTATTCGCTTAGTTCAACCGCGCGATTTTTACTTTTATTACAAAAATAGTCCGACGTTTTCCTATTTGGATTTCAAAGCTTCGGGCAATAGTTTAAAATTGACAATCCGAGTGAGTCATTGATCGAGATTGAGCTGAGTATAATGTAAATAAGATTTAAACGGTCAAACGGGTCTAGCAATTCGTTCAAGACTAAAGATCGAGGTGACAAATGCCACATTTCATGTGACAAGTCATCGAGTTTAAAGAGGAGTGACATTTTTAGTATAGTGATGAAGTAGTTGATAGACACGGGTCTTCATACCTCGTCGTCGTCGACGTTCTAGAAGTATAGAAAATACGTGTCACGCTTATCATCCCATAGCGCCAAAAAAAACGCTGCTTTTATTCTTCCCGGAGTTGCTATAGTCCATTGCTTTTTTTTTTTTTCTCCATTCTTTCGTGACCCGGAGGATCACATACTGGCTGTTACTGAAGAATTGTACTATGGAACTCTCGATGCAGATGTCGGAGAAAAAAGGAAATGAAAAGATGTGCCTATGTTTCGCAAATCGGTTGTCTAGAATGTTAAGAAAAAAAAAAAAATGATCTCACTCGTTCATATTTTCATCTCAATATTTCCGAGATAAGCAAGATGTCATAGTTTTTTTGCTGAAAGCCACATAGACATTCATTGCCAGCGTGACATATTTCGAGATTAGGTCTGTTACCGTCGGATTAATCATCAAATCAGTAGTGTTTCAATGATTTGAGAATAGACAGCCCATTCCATACTCTACGGCTACTGAAATGATCTATACAAGCGTATCTACGAAAGGCATACATCGTGTATATATATATAAATTGATAAAACTTGACCGATTAATTATTTCTTTTTATTATTATTCTTATTCTTCTTCTTCTTCTTCTTCTTTCTTATATATCAAGCTAAAAGAAACTGACCAGTCTTTACACTATTATATTTTTACGACAGTAAATAGCCGAGTGTCTATCACTCTGAGGGTGAAGGGATCGAGAGAATATACTTTAGCATAGCTTTAAAACTTGTTAAATTCTTGAAAAAAAAAAAAAAAAAATATATATATTAAACTAAACAAGAACATAAGGCGAATGCCAACGGGATTGAAGGTTTCGACATGACGAAGCGCGAGGATTCTCAGAACAAATACAACATGCTTTTTGTAGGACTCCTTCTTCGGGGAATTTTGTTACTTAAAATTATGTGAAAGTAATTGTTTGTCATGGTTATTGATGTGCCCCTGGAAATATATTGGCTTATAGTATTTAGAAATTGGAAAGAGTTGAATCTGAGATAATTTGATCCTTGAGTCGCAGGTCCTGGTACTTGTGGGACAATTAAAAAATTACGATTTAGAAAAAAAAAAAAGAAGAAGAAGAAAATAAACATTATTTTCGCCCATAGCACGCGACTCGGCATCTGCGCAGTCAGGCAACAATCGACGCTTGACGTCGCGGGAAGTGATAGTCTGGGCAGAATCACGCAACCCGTATCAATCCCTGCAGGCACGTGCGACACGCGACACGCGACAGGCGACACGCCATGCGACGCCCACTTGGAGGCGCGTGATTGCTGGCGACAAAACGGCCAGGGCCGAAGAAACGGAGGAAACACAAAAAAAAAAGAAAAAAAACAATTCTGCCCGCAATATGTGGTCTTATAAGGCCGTCACATCTCATCCTTAGATACACCATACACCTAACCCATGACCAACAACATATGACGGATGTTCAAAGTTTCTGACGTCCGACGTGCTGCAATGCAATGCAATGCAACGCAACGCAATGCAATGCTCCAGGGCATGAGAATTTAAAGTAATAATGATAACTGTCTCCAAAAGAGAATTTCCAAGAAAAGAGCGTGATACTTCAAGCTGTATAACCTGTAATCTCGAGGGTGTCATCTGCGTTGCGAAAGAAACACCCGTTTCCGTTCTTAAAACCATTACATATAGAAAGACACGCGATTTTTCACCGGCTTGTGTATGCATCTTTGGTGTAAATAATTTTTTTTATTTGCCACATAAACGGGGTGCCTAGGTTTTTTTTTTATTTTTTTTTATTGGTAAGTATAAACGAAACTATATTATATGTTTAGGAATCAGTTAAATCATAATTCGAACACCGTTGATTCTTGACTCTGTGGTTCTTGCTTAACGTATTTTCCTAATTCAAGAGATACAAGGTTTTAAATTCAGCACCTAATTCATAGAGATCTTTTGTTTTCCCAATCAGTCATATCTCTTGATTAAATCGAAAGAGAAGAATAATGGCAAACAGTGAAATAGAAGAAAAAAAAAAAATTGTATAACCGAGCCTGGGTATAGAATAAGACAGAAGTTCTTCAGTCAAGTACTTGAATTGTACAGTCAAGTGGATTTGAAGTAGATCAAGTAGCTAGAGAGAGAGAGAGAGAGTAAGAGACAAGAATCTCAGATATTTTATGAATTTTTTTCTTCTTCTAATATCAAGATAAAATTCATCAAGCTATTATATATATTATATATATATATTTCCAAATTTCTCTTCGGCCGAAAGTGTGTAAAAGCAATTAATTATTATTTCTAATAGAATAGTATCCACGGTCACAGGTTATATAGAGATCCGATATCTTTGGCGGTGAGATGAAGCCAGGCAGTTAATTACCATTCATTTATTGCCCATTCGTTGACTAGCTGATTGATATAATGACAGGTTATATACAGTTATGTGTTGTATACTTGGGTGGTAAAACTAAAGGTATAATTTATAAATAATTGTCGTTTGATCGTCAACGTTCTTAAATTTATAAGTTATATGTATTTATAGGTGATGGATTCAAGCCGAATCTCAATTTGGTATGTACACAAAGTTTTTCACCTTTATTTTATCCAGAAGTTAGAGGATATACTGGTATAGAATAGGTTCGGGAATGGTATAACCCATGAAGAAACCACCAGGTGGTGCGTGACGAATAAATTACACTCACAGAGTTCTCGGATTAATCTATTACCAAGGCTTGCGTTCTTAGGCCGTAAGAGCTTCGAAGAAGAAACGATACTTCAATTCCAAGAGGCGCAAAGGAAGGAAGACCAGCTATACATCGGGAATAATTTCAACGGCTTTATAGATACCGATGTCTAAACCATATATACCTATACACAAAACTCTTGCACCTAAACTCGGCATTGGTATCACATACCAATCCACGAAATCTAACGGCTTAATCTTCTATTACGAATAAAGTTGTACGTACTAAAAACAAAATTAAAACACGCAACGCTTTTTCATAGTTGGATACACCAATTTTTTTTGTTGTTTTTTCAATAACTCGGGGAAAATCTTATATACATATATCAGAAATTTTAGGGGAAACGAAAGAAGGGTTGAAGGGCCGCGACGCTTTGCGTTCGTTGGAATTGATGCTGGATAGAAATTCACGCGGTTGTAATACGACACTGGTGCACTGGGGGTTGCAAAAGGGAACCTTACCCTTTAGGTATCGAGAGGCGGAGGAGAAGCAAGCAAGCAAGCAAGCAAGCAGGCAAGCAAGCAAACCGAGCAACCCTTGCCCGAGGGTTCCGAGATGGAAAGAGCGAGATGGATTGAAAGAGAGGGTGAAGGGAGGTGGGAAAGGGTATCTGTTGTCATGGTCCCTGATGCTCCATTATTGATTAAAGATGGCTGACTGGCAGACCGTGACGCCATTTTAATATGCGCAATTATAATGTGTACCCAAAGCCCAGCTCCCTGGCAAGAGTCAACCCCACCCATCCCCTTCGTCCCTTGAAGGTCCTCGGGTTTCTTTGTTTGCTGAAAATCGGGGGGGCCACGTAATTGAGGAGTTAATTAGGACGCGTGGAGAGGTTTAATTGAGTCGACTCCTCTGTCCGACCGAGACCTTTCAACAGGTTGTTTTCTTATTTAAATTCGAACTGGCATGGCATCGCGCCCCATACCAAGAACAAATTTCAACACTTTCTTGCTCCAACAATTTTCCACCAATATATTTCCATGGATCCGGAAGATGTTGATTGAAAAAGTCGTTGGATAGGTAGGTAGAGATCACCGTAATGAATATTCTCATTTTTCTCCCCCATTCTTATGTTCCCTTGCTCCCTGCGATCCCAATGCCTACCCCTAATACGTTTCCCTGGAACGTAGACATAGACATGGGATCTTTATATATATCATCGTTGCGTAAATAATTCCATTAGACACAACTGACGGCAGCTTGTTAGCGCCGTCAACGGTTACAATAGCGTCGCGACGGTTGATACCTGATAAGGTTACGTGGGCGTCGCGTAGTTGTTCACAATGCCAATATTTTAACCGCGTGAAAGAGCTCGGGATAAAGTACAATGGACGTAATAGGAGAATTAAACTTGCGTTAAGTTTAGTATTGCGTGTGGTCCCCGTTGTGAGCTCGTCGCACAAGATTTCCGATAGTATTGTTATACCGTATTACCTATGGGTGGGTACATATCATTTCCAGATTCAATTAATTTACCTATTACTTCGTGCCTTGATACAATCCAATCCAATCCAATGCAGTGCAATGTAATGCAATGTAATGCTATGCACCGTGCACTCCGTTACAAGATAGCTTCACATATATTTCAGCGAGGACGTTCACGTGTATGTTACGATAACTATTGTCAACCAGTATTTGTAGAATTTATATTTAATTGAAATTTGATAGAAAAAAATCTATGAGGAATGAAATGTTTGTGAATTTTTGTTCTCATATGAATGTGTTGTAATAAGATATAGTATATGGGAATCGGATGAGTATCGACGCTGGTTTTGTAGGGTATAAGAAATACAAAATTAATAGTGTCTATCGAGGGTAGAGTACCACAAGCCGATGAGACAGGGACGTTAAGGTGCGGGGTCGTATCGTCCGCAAGTTTCTTGTTTGGGCATTGAAAGCGTGTAAAGGTATGATACAGGGCCACATAGCGGCCCGTTTCAAAGCATCGACTCAAAGCGGTTCTCCGCCATTGCCGGACGCGCCGGGGGCGCAACAGCGTGATACATCGTTACACGGTGTTCCTCCTTCGTCCATGGGATCCCATACGGATCCCGACCGGATGAATCCCTGTATCCCCATACGTGCCCAACACCAACACCAATACGTATATCCTTCGATCAAGTTTAACGTTTGTAAGTTTAAGTCTCGTTTACACATCACAACTTGCACCATCACGTACATATATACATATATATATACGTATACACGTACCTATTTAGGAGTAGCGTAACGCAGAGTAATTAGTGATAGTTTATTCCACAGGTAACCATAACTTGCATTTAAAGATGTATACGATCAATTCTGACGTAGACGACACATTAATTTTTTTTCCCTAATAGTTTGCCAACTATATATCCTATAAGCAGGGACACAATGCGGACGAGTTTGTGCACCGTAAGAGAGATCAGAGATGAACCGCGTCACTGTTTTATGGAGGCATCAATTACTTTAATATTCATGGTCGTAATATCGGCGTTGCACCGACGTGGGTCGGTAGGTGTCAGCGATCGTAAAGCACACGGGGTAAAGCAACACTGTTTCGTGCTTTGTATAACGTAATCATATGCCTAGAGCACTGTCCGTATAGCAGCTAGATAGTTCTGAACAAGTCCTGAAGTCTCGACTATCGTTCGAACCTTTAGCTTTAGCTAGCTGCTCTGGCGGCTGCCTGGATTATAATAATGTTTACTATGCGACTATGAGTTACTTGTTTAATGGGCCCATAAACAATCACCGGATCGTGTGTAGCCAAGCCAGCCACCACCACCATCTGGTCGTTAGACTAGGTACAGCCATTCCAAATACAAGGTATGATTAGTTTGAGAACACTCTGTTGTGATCCACGCTCCCCACATACACAACCATACAGAAATATATCGATGGATACGTCGGTGTGGTTGTGCACAATACATGATGGATATTGTGTACCTACCCACTTGACGAGGGGGGACGCGCGGCTCCATTGCCGATCTATGGGGTAGAGATATATATATATATATATATATCTATATACCTGTAGTTATATGCTGCTCGCAGGATCGCCGATTAGATAAATCAGTATGAAATAGAGTGATACCTACTAATTTCAATTTTCAAAGTGAATACCGAGCTCGTGACCTGTCCGGTTATTGGAAATATCGAGGGATGTCGATATAACCGAGGCGTTCCATTCCGTTCCGTTCTAATCGTAATTACGAATAACCATACCGTGAGAGACACGGTGTGTTCGTATATCAAGACTCAAGTCGGATGATTCCGTACCTTCAATTTCATAGGAGTACTAACTCCTATCAGATATCTATATCACACTCTTAACTTGGCGTTGAATATTGCATTCTATTCGTGCAGATGTAGCTATTTTTGCGAATCGTATGTATCGAGTATCTAAATCTGAGGAATGAAACATCTAGTGATCCGAAAATAGCACTGCAACGACGTATATAGGAATGTGAGGTAATTGTATGTATATTGATATTGAATATACCGGTGGAGTTCGTGTATGGGTTAGGTGTTATCCATTTACGTGACGACGGTATTATCCGGAAATGGGATTTATGAATAACGGTGGGAAAACGTTGTGACAGATCGTGACGTAACGTCAAAATAAGGGCGGAACAAAGTATAAATAATTTGCGTGCGGTTTTGCCTTGCGGTTTCTGTCGGCGCACGCGCCGGCATTCTCATCTACCTTACGCCGCGACGGCCGGTCGTTCGGCTGCGACGGCTGGCGTCCTATTTCCTTCAATAATTTATAACCACCTTTTTACTCAGCGTAGAATCGCTTAACGAACCTCAATTATTATTTATATGAATTCGCGGTAAACAATTGTTGGCCAACCTCGAAGTGTTCTAATTGAAACAATTCAACGGAAGACTAGTGTTCTCGTTTAAGGGTATATATAGATATATATACGAAACACCGAACGAAAGTAATATCTAAACAAGCTAAGACGTCTAAGCGATTCTCAACAAAACAAAGTATGATAAAATAATAAGATGCGCCACTGTATCTGGCACTACGCTGGTGCACCGTAACTGCAAGGTTCTTGTTCGTTGTTCCCTATACCTGAGAAGGTCGAAACACATGGCGTTTCGGCATGTGCTTACAGAGGCACAACGAACCATAGCAGATTCTCGTTTCCAATGTAGTGTATAAAGGTACCGTGGAACCATGCCCATAGGTCCATCCCTCCTCAAAACCGTTCGTAAAGGAGTTCTAAACCCCGTAGGAATAGACACGCTCGAATTGTGTAAACATATTAGAAAACATCGGTGTTTACTTTCAGACTTTTTTGTACCGATAATTGGTTGGGAACTGGCGCACTAGCGTTGGTTACTAAGATCCATTCAAAATTTTAGCTAATTTAAGTTTTATAGTTGGTATTATTTCGCAGCCGTCGGTGGCGCTGATGATGAGACAGTTTATAGGTAAATTTCCAGCTGGCATATACCATAGTTGAAGGTTAATCTGGATAGTGGTTTAATTAGAATTTGAAACGCAAATCACTTTGGATGTATGTGACGTTTTAAGGTTTATACTGCGTATTACGTAGAGTATGGTGATAATTTATTTCACCCGTTTGCTAACTAAGTTCGTTAATCAACCTGTCAGTACCGAGTTGCAGCTTTTATATAGGCATGTTAATAATGAAATACAAAGTTCCTCAGGGCCCGTAAGTTTGCTGACCATATACTAACGTTGGATTATCCTAGCTGCACCGTATGAGATGTCGTAAAATTTTGCTCCGGGATCAAGTAGCAGCAAAAGTCAAGATCTCACGATGATTTGAATACTCAAACGAGGATACATGTACTGCTAACTAACACAGGACGATCATTGATTTACACTGTTGTAAATAAATCTATTCGTTGCAATAGGCAGCCGATTATACTTCATAGAACTTGAAACAGTATTGCGTTTTCACGAATTAAGATTACAATGTGACAAAACGTAATACGACTATATACAGGGACAGAATTTTTGAACGGATAACCACCTGTGATCGTTCTTTCTTTATCGCATAGGTAGCAGCCCTGACGCGGACGGTTGGTAAGAAATTATTAAGTGTACCTGGCTTCGTAACACGCTAGAAAGAAAAATCACAATAGGTTTCTATCGACAAGTGATTGATTGTGTCTGGCAAGCATGTCGTAAGACCAGCGGGGATGATAGGAACGGATCGACACAAAAAGTGCCGGCAGTATAATCACAGTGACGTTTTTTTTTTTTTTTTTAATTTTTTTCTTCTCACATATCAGATAGATATATTCCCATAAGTTTGTTTCGGTATCATTCGGCAGCCCGCCATAAATATACATCTTTTTTAACACTATTTTTGAGTAAAAGTTTTGAATGGTCGAAAGCAATCGGTTTGTGACAAGATTCGTCCAGCAGTATCGAAAAAAACTTAACTATAAATGTGAATCTTCGTTCAGCATAGATTATGATCGTTAAGCAAACCGAACGCCACTTAGATTTCACGTGCAATCAAACCCTAGGCTCCCTCAATAAGGCGGTACCACGATACTCGGCACAGTTTCCTCGCTACACAAGGTGCGGAGACCCCCGCAGGGCTGCGGTCGTAATCACTGTAATTTCGTCTCCAGCGAGCTGGGGATTTTTTGACCGTTAATACCACGCCCTGGGTGACGAAATATTACCTGACGACAATCACGCCTCTTCTATAGGTGTCGTTTTCTCAAAGTTGTTATTCATCGAACGCTAAGAACTCGGAGAATTATAATAAGGACTCGGAAGTGAACAAGATTCGTTGTCGTGTTTCAATAGCTTCTGTATTTTTTCATACCTCATTAATTATACTCACAAGTATCGCGCTCGAATCTGTGCAGCGTACATATGAGAATATTTTGATATTTCACAAAACGATTTAGGATACCTACTCGAGCCTGGAGCTACATATACCTTCACGGCATGGCATGGCGGGAGGCTCGTGAAAATATAAACTATGGGTTTATAATTGACCGTTTAATTGTTGGCTTGTTTCTTTTGCGGAGCCCAAGATTTAATATACGCGAGTTGAGTGCAGGTGGAAGTGCACAAGAGGAGTGACCGTATAACCGAGACTAAGAGGGATAAAGGTGTCAATTTTTTCCTTATTTTCAACGTTTAATATATTAAACAGCTTATATCTAAAGAACAACATAAACTATAAGATGAACGAGGGTCTTACCGGCATCGGTGGATGCAGGGCTCGAAGTCCGGGAGGATTGTTCCATTTCCTATGTCTAGGATAGTGAGTTCTGTAGTTATTATTCGGATGATTATTGTGCGTAATTGATGCCGCCGCGGTTGTTTGCGATTGGTTGATTAAAGAGTTAGCTTGAAAGCCAGTTGGGTTGTAAGAAACCGGTGAAGGATAAGAAACTGTCGCTAATTTAGCGTTTAGGTTATTAACCTGATGAAAATTGTGATTAAAACGATGGTGATAACTTTCATTAGACAACGGTGGCCGCCCTCTGAAGTTATTATGATGTTGTTGGTGTTGATGGTGTTGATGGGTGTTCTGGATGTGGTTATGAACGTTGTTCATCTTATTATGGTGACTTGGTGATGTCGTGTTGTGTTGACTATGAAAAGTCGTAGCAGAACCTGCTGCAGCGTAAAAGTTTTGAAAGTTAAAATTTGGCTGCAGCTTTGGCCCCATTCCTGGAAACGCCCCACCAGCTGAATGATGATGGTACCCTGAAGCGGCAGGATGATGCGTCTGATATTGAGGTTTGAGAAAGTCGTTTGTGTGAACTTTAGCAAACTGCGTTGGCACCTCAGCGTTTATTTTATGATTTAAAAAATCGTTTTTTTTAATATCCGTCGTATCAACGCTTGCCAACTCGCAGACCTCCCTAGTTTCCTTCTTTACTGAAGTAAGACCTGCGAGATTATCAATATCCGGTGTTTCCATTTTCACTTTAACTTCACTCGACGAATCGCGTGAAATAGACAACTTATTACCAACACCATGATCCCCAACGTCGTCCTTAATAAAAGTCGTATCATCATTCTTCACAGGACTCAACTCGTTGCCGATCTTTTTCTCCAAATTAACCGGCGCCTGGTTACTACCGTAACAACCGACGCTACCTTGTTGCATCTTTACGCACACTTAGCTTATTAATTATTCACAATCAATGAATGTATCAACAACGACATTTTCATACGCCGCATAATAATAATCCAGGCTTTTCATTCTATTCATCACAATAATTCCAGTTCATCATATATTCTATAAACTCGACTGACCGCAACATTTCGTTTAAAATAACGAATCAATTCGATCACATCTTTTTGAAATTCCTTATCCGTGACGTAACGAAGATACGCCTTTATCCTTGTATTTCCACTCTTCGGATAAGGAAGGTTGCAGGGGGAGGGGAGGGGGGGAAGAAGGGAGACTGGTGTTACGCCGAGTAGGTGGTAGGGAGAAAGGGCGGCGTGACAGTTTCCCTGTCACGTGTCCCCGACCTTAGGCTCCGCCTACAAGTCCAATTTTCCCTTGGCGGTAGGTATACTCGTCCATGTCACTCGCCACCGTGATCCTAGTCTGCTACGATCTGGTTGCGCTGGTATTATTAAGGAGACTAGTTCCTCATTTAACGGTTGTCAAAGTTGTTCAATATTCTAGGGAATATATTACAGCTTTTTTTTTAATTTTTGTTTCAACTCATTTTCGATGTACACTCGTATGTAGATTGATAATTGTTGATTCTTGACGAACACTTTGATAATTAATTACGCAACATCACTACACTTGTATAACTTTTTTTTTGTTTTAATGGATATATTGAAATTGTAGATGTAATATTAGTGGCACAACTAACAGCGGACACTATATACGCGTAATTATAGTTGTTCAGGTTATATACTTTGTAGAAGTATTTTGAAAAAGGTTTACCGGCACCGCGTGGTTGCGTACGTTGTATATGATATGTTAATTAGATTATTAATCAACGAATAAACCACCGAACCCTTGGCACCCATCAGTGAACGAGCCAGTCCCGTTCAGCTGGTTCGCGTACGAGCTTATCCACGCAGCTTGAAACTCCGAGCCGAGGTGCGCGGCCACCACCAACCAACGAACGGTTACGATTATTCCCGAACCTTACCGAATCTAACGAACGAACCGATGGAACAGAGCCGCTGTGCTATGCTGTGCTGTGATGTGCGCTGTGTGCTGGTTGTTGGTTGATGCTCGCCGCTGCTGCTGCTGCTGTTGTTGCTGCTGCTGCTGCTGCCGCTGCCGCTGCCTCTGCCTTCACGCTCACGCTAGACCACTTCACCTTTTACGTACTAAAGATATACCGCATATAGTATATACGACGTATGGATACGTTACGTACGAACGGACGCCCGGTTGGGAGATGAAACAGAGAATGAAAGGAAGCCTTATGCTCCCGTTCGAACAAAACATGGTAGGGTGAATACCCATACCCATACCCATACCCACATCCACATCTACCTTACCTACTGAATGCCTACTGAACAGTGAACAGTCGCGCGCAGCCCAGTCTGGTATATTTTTGGACGACGTTTAAGGTTGCTGTTGGTATTGCAAGGGGAGATCTTCGCACACTGCAGTTTAACGTAGAACTGTAATCTGCATTTGAATAGTTATGTTACGTTACGTTGCGGATTGAAGGTTCTTGATTCGCTATAAGTATAGAGAGATTCCGATACCGCTTGAGGCTTGAAGATAAGAATCTATGTAATAATTGTTGAAAGGTATACAGTAAGCATTGGTTAGGTAATAATTTGATTCAAAGAGGAGATCGCATGCGTATATTATTCTGTAGAGAAAATGTTTGCGAATTGAAAAAGAATATTAAATTCCCAGTGTACAACATGCGAGTATATTATTGGCCGATAATAAAGTGTCTACTTAGCGATTGCAGCCAATCAATCAATCAATCAAATTGAATATAATGCTGAACTGATAATTTGAGTAACTCAATCCACTGCTGTGATAAATGCTGATATGTGTATCGATATCAAAGCTGATTCTTATAAATGATGAAAATAAAGCGTAGATCCATATCAACGAACTTGTGTATAGTGGGATAATAATGTAACCCAGAGCTTTAGAATGAAATAGAAAAAAAAATAGTCGGACGTACAATTTCTGATAAGAGAAAAAAATAAATAAAATGACGAAATACAATCGTATGTTTCTGACTTTGTCGATAAACTTAATTATTTTATGTATAAATTAAACGTTTTCATTTTTCAAAAGTATGACGGGGTAGGTCGTTACATTAGTCTTAGGTAACCCCCACTGAACCGCAGTCCAGCTGCCCAGCTGCCTACCAGACTAGACATGATCGAATTAGTTCATTTATTGCCCGAATACATTTACCTACGCTGACTCGTTTAGCGCCAAATGTTTTTTAGTTTGTTGATTCGAATTTTTATCACTTTTTGTTGCAGCCGAGTCTACTCACCTCAATTTTCTTCATGACTCATACGACAATGACTCGTATCAATAAATATTTCAAGTAATAATGATGGGAAGAAATTTGGACATGTTATGCTTGGAGATTATGTCTATTATCAATTATCCTGTCTTTTGTACAGTGAAATTGATGATTAATTCATTACACCATTATCGTGATGTTGACCGTATCCAAAAGATCTGATAATTCGAAAATTCGTAGTGTAACCGAAAGTTCGGATATCCAATCGATCGTTATCTGAAATAGAAAAAGAGTTCCTCGCTACGACTTAGATGGGCGGTGTCACCAGACTAGGACAAATTCCTCCAATGAGAATGTAAGAGGCGTGGATCTGGTTCCGGGGACACCCGAGGCACTCAGCTGGGGACAACCGACGACAGCCGGTTCCTCTCTGTCGCACGGTGCGACGACACAGATGGAGGGGGAAACGAAAGGGGTTTAAGGGGAAATCGGATGCCTTAGTGGGGGAGTCAACACGCCCATTCAGACTAGGGGTGGGGAACAGGCGATCGCTTCGCCTCGTCAACTGGGCTCCTAGAGCTTTCTCTCGTGTGCGTGCGTTCTGTATGTGCGTGCGCTGAGTCGCGTAAATCCTCAAGACATCTTCGAGATATACTTACCAAGTCTTCTTCGTTATCGAATCTTCCATGTCTCGTCGAAGACGTACACAAAGACATGAAGAATTCCAAAAAACTTATAAACGGTATAAAACTAAAATCACTTCATCATCTGGATGGAAAAATGAACAATTCTGTCGTTCGTATACATCGCCTATCCCGATGCAATTCTTTTGTTACACTTTGTAAGATTACACTAGCTCGCAAGCAAAGTGAAAGTTCTATTACAGTTATAACTATACCTGCGCTTCATATGCGCGTTGCACTTATACCGTGTGCCTACGCTTTGTTTTATGTCATATTTCCAGAACACCATGTTTATGTTCAATGGGAAATTTTCGCGAGGAAAAAATATATAAGGAGTAAAAACCATTTGACTATCCTGTTCAATTTTAGTACAGCAGCCCCCATATCGATGTTCACCTGTATGTTCCTGGAACCAATGAACAAAAGGTCCAGATTTCTTTTACGGGTACATTTCTTTCACATGAGACGTGGAATTTAAACGATACTGACGCGTAGGGATTCTTGCGAAGAAACCCCACTATATAACATCCCTTAAAGACAGACTAACACTAGACCCTGCGTATGGGGTTGATCCCTCGGTATTAGCCCTTCCAAACGATTGACGTCTGTTAATTACGAGTTCTCTCTTATCTACTGTCACCTTTTTCCTTAATCTAGGGGATTCCGGAAGTCTAAGACCCTATGGGATTAGACTCCGTCACTTTCGTCCATCATGAACGCCTAATCTTTTTTCAAACATCTTTTCACTCCCCCACCATATATTACTATAGTAGGCATTCGATAACCTACTGCATCGGTTTATACAGAATCATTTGACGTTGACTCTGTACCTTGAGATATGCCACCATAACTTTTAGTAATATGATGAATAGTTTCATTCCTGTTTCAATTGTTTTTCGTATAGGTGAAAACAATGGACATATAACATGGAAATCGACATGTATCTGTGTTCTTTTATAACCCATATTCGCCTATGTATCGACAGGATAATAATAAGCTGTTAACCACCCAGTGGGTTGATGTAAAGTGGATAATTGTTGTACCGTTTAGTTTGCACTCACTTTATACCCGAGGGCATTCTTGGCATTAAGCATTGACATAGGCGTATGTTATAGCTGGACTTTAGAAGTTTTCCATCTAACGGTTGCGTTGGTACATTGGAACCTATACGAGGAACGAGTAAGTTTAAAATTGGTAATAAAGTGGAGCTAGGTCTGGCTATACGTTCGCGGGAGGGTTGTTTTCCAACAATGTACAAACCCGAACGCGTTCGCACCGGCTGAGTGATGGATGTCACACACGTCAACGAGTCGCACCCCAACAAAATTGGGGAAAACATCTCAAAATGATTTATGTTATGCCACAAGCCTTGTATTTACTTTGGAAAACGCCAACTTTGAAACCGTTGGCGTAACTGATACCCAACAAACACACATTCGAAAATAAGGGAGAAACAAAACTGACTTACATATTATGCACTTTTTGAATAACATTATTCGTTATAAGATAAAAACACTCTCGTTTTGGGATCAATACGAATTTCAGTCTAGACGCATTCTCGACGTAATTTTCGGACTTCTCAAAGCTACCAAAATCTCGTTTTGAACTATGCCTGGAACCCGGACATCAGGATCTGGTACAACAGCATAACTCTAGTAGGGTTGCACCGTTACATGCTCGGTTGAACACGAACAATGCATTATCACAGGAAGTTGGCACCGTATAAAAACCATACCTACAGTACTAACAGCACTAAAACCACTACCTCTGTAGTTTGGGTAGTTTATCCTGCAGCAAATTTGATCAGCCTTCAATATTCTGGACACAAAACGATACGAGAACAATCAAGACAGATATGGTTATCGCTGAATAAATGGATAAAGTGATAAGGAACATACAGTTATTCGGAAATAATCTCATCTGACCCCGAAACGACGACAGATATACATCATATTATGTACATGCATGGAAAAGTATTACCAGGTTTTTTGGCTTAGAAGGCCAACTCTCGACTAATAGTCTCTTACATATAGCTGACCATGGCTTATTTACTACATCATGGGCAGCCCGTAGTACGTCTATATTTACAAGGCGTTGGTTTCCATTACAGTGAACCAGCACCTTCAACTACCTTCAATCGTCTCAACTCTTCGGCGAGGTTCGGGCTCCTTCGTATCTATATATTCACCTAAACCACAGGTGTGGGTATATCTATGTGTCTATAGATATATCCTTGGCTTCCATTACGTCTAATAGCATTACCGACCTCCAGGCATGCTGCAGGCAGAGGTACACCCACACCTTGGTAGAAAATAGTATTAGGTATTTGGGGTTAAAACTAAACCTATTTTAGACCTTGTTTTGACATTTGACATTAAAAGTCACGATTCTCGTGCAACTTCGTCTCCGTCAGGTTGACGGATCGGCGTGCGCACTCAGGAAATTAGGCAATTTCCGGTCTGCCCTTAACTCGGCTGTGGCTCGTGCAGTCTACGTTTAACGGCAAACCCCCCAGGTATAGCTATTCGCTCACCTCGGGACAGCCTGGTGCGAGTGTTACATGAAACAGTTGCTAATTCCGCAGATGGCGTGAAAGTTAATCCGCGAGTAGGTATAATGCAAGAATAAGGTTCACGTTGCCCTAAGCAGGACGATATGACGTTAGTGATACTTCTTTGCGTTTAAAATCCGGTTTATGCCTTTCTTGGTTATGGATGGTAGCTACATCTACAAAGAGGGATAAAAAGTTAAATCTAGGGAACGGAGGTAATTACTAGCTTCAGGGTGGGTCGTCGATACACTGTGATAAATGTTCACGTATAGCTTGATATACTGGTAATTGTTAATTGCAAGGACACCGTTTCTTCGTTATAATATAACTCGTAGTTAATGGTACCTAATCATAAGATAATGATCAGATTCATCTGAAACAGTTATAGGATTTTTTAAACTCCGTAGCTTAATTGCGTTTCAAATTTTTATTCGAACTGTTTAAAACCATGAAAGTTGTAATTAGCGATTCATGTAATACCATTATACGTATTTTTTTTTTCCACTAACGAAAAAGACACCAAAGGAGATTTTAAGTACAGACAACGAGATAGCGAGAAGGTGGATGATGTAGATGTGTAACCATACCCATACCTAACCAGGATCGTAAAAGCCACTATCATCCATATCTTTATCTCACCATCCGCTGAGCATATGTATGAGTACGAGGCGGTTAGTTAAGACCGCATGATTCGTAGAGCGAGGTTACGGTTCCATATCGAAAAATGCCGGCGTCATAGAATAAAACAAACACAAATTACTACCTACACGAGGATACCATAGAGGACTGAGAGTCAGCGGATCGACAGGGACTGGACTCTATGGCACCCAGCAAAGAGTACCAACGGGTGAGCCGCGGCGGTGATTTGGTTAACCACACGTTCCAGCCTCTCGGCCATCGAGGTTCGACGGTATATCCAGCATTGTTTGCTCGCTTTGATGAGACCAATCCACGTTTCGTATACTGCTAGGTGTACATGTGATGTGTAGGTATGATTCGCGGCACTGGCACCGCGTCCGCGTCCGCGCTTCTCTCCTGTCTGCGTGTGTCATTAGTGACCTTTCGGTGAACCCGTGGTTCGCTCTCACCGTCCTGGCTATCAACACCGACCACTGTACGGGACCCCATTACATCTTCGTCCTCCGCCCCCGTACCCGGGGTTTCCTACGTGCCGTTCGGACCAGGAGGACGACGACGACGATCTTCTGATGCTTCTTATACTTATATACATATATCACCACAATTTACACGTAAAGATATTTTCTCTTGAATTTAACATCTCAGCAGTGAATATATGGACAGCACTTTTTTTGCAGTATAAATTACCAAAATTCTAGTATTTGGCAAATTGGAGGCTACTTAATGCTTCAATGTAAATTCAACAGGAAATTTTTTTACGTGTAGGTATAGCCTTGCCGTTTTCTACTCGGGTTGAATGAAGAAATTTTGTCGAAAATTTTTACAATCAGTATAAGATCCCTTCTAGAAAAAATTTCTGGAGGTAATAACGTACAAAGGTTTCCAGGGTTCTCGATTTCTGAATGGATTTAAAGACTTGTTTCCCGCTGCACTTACGGATCGTAGGCTTTAATTTATAGATCTGGTGTTATACGTGGTGGTATAAGGCGTTTGATTTGTGAGTCGATCGTATACGATGGGCGTGCGTCGTGTGCAACACACGCGTTCGGTGCATCAACTTGTAATATGTATAGTCGAGAGGGGACTTAAAGGTAGAATATACTATACCTACGGTATACAGATCCTTCGGCCTTTCATAGTAGGTCCTCAGGCTTTGCACCCGAGGCGAAGAACCTCCAGCTGATAATTGGAGGACGAATTCCATGACCGGGTAGGGGGAGACGGGTGCGTAATTACAGACGCGTCGCGCGGTTCCACGCCGAGTAAGAGGAAACCCGTGACCTATGCCCTTAGAGTTACAAGGCAAGAGGATACCCCTGCTGTACTACAGGTAGAATCAGTATAAGACGAACGAATGAAGGAGATATGGCTACCTATACGCACTACGGTTACTCGAAGTATCAATAACTCGTAAGTCGCATGAGGTAGGTATAGGTAGGTAAGTACCTACTCGGTGCAATGGTATCGATGGATGTGAAGTAGACTTGCAAGTCCGCGGGTAAAGGGGTTATGGAAGCGAACCTGCCTAATAAAAATGTTAATTGCATGCCTCGTTAGAAGGCCCCCCGCAAAGACTGCCAAGAGTTCATCCCGGGTCGCCACGCGGGGAGTCGCGGCAGGTATATTTGCTTTTAAACCATTTTTGTTGTTGCCTTCTTTTTCTGGTTTTTCTTTTTTACAACCATTTTTTTTTTTCGTTCGTTCTGCTTCATTTTCATACCGCGGGTAGTTTATACAAGATTATTAAATTCAAAATAACTGGCATCGGGCAGTTGCCATGCATGCATCTATATATCGCGAATGTATAGAATTCCGAAAAATTATAAAGCGACAGAAAAAATTCGTTTGAAAATTGTACAACACGTGTGTTAACAACCTATACAGGGTTGATATTTTCCGTAACAATAATACACTAGTCCCAATTCTGGTGACATTTGTTTTTTTTCGAAACCGCAGACTTTTGATAAAATCTGAAAAGTATCAAAAAAAAAATTCAGAATCAAAGAAGACCGAAATCTCAATGTGTGATGAAAAGTTTACATTTTTTTTAGAGGAAATCGATATTTCGAATTTCGTTAAACGGAATTTTAATTGAAATTTTGTTTAGTAAAGTTCAAAAGTCGGGAGTTTTTTATTTTTTTTTATTTTTACGAATGAAATTGGGGAGAGATTTAGAAAAAAAATTTTCAACCAGAACATTATGAATTCAGATATTGAAGGTTTTTCCAGAGAAATGTTCATAGAGAAATTTTCATGAATGCGAACAGCGGTTTTCAACTATATAAACGATAAAAATTAGTAAATATGGTAATAAATTTGAAGCCAAAAATGATTAGTGAGACTCGTATAGTTAACTTTATGGTTAATTTGACCATATAGTTGAGATATTGAAGCCTATACTTGTTTTTTTTTTCCTTTTTCTTCATGTGTATAGAAACGAATTGAATTCATTTCCGATGATGATGTGTATTATTGAGATTTACCAACGATAGGTATACGTAGATGTATACGTTGGGGGTGAAACTCGAGTGTATTTGATGCTTTTCGACCTTTTGCTGCCATGCAGTAGTTTGGGGTCTTTCATAGAAATTAACGTCGGTGGATGCATGCACGTAGTCGAGCCAACGCGCCCGCCACAAATACGAACGCATTTCAAGTTCGAATTGAATGCAATACATTTTGTGTTTTTGGGCATTCAGTCCTGCCGCGTGGTCCGCTGTTCGCCCCATTCATCCATTGACCAACGTCGACCCTCGGCACCCGACTCCCAACTCCTGGCTACCAGCACGGGCCGAATACCGAACGAAACGAGCAACGCTCGGACCTTCCTTTTATAGAGTGGCCGTGTTTAGGCGGAGGAAACTAAAAAGCTAATTTACTTTAAAAGTATCCGAGCCCCGTTTACAGAGAGAACCGCGCTGTGCCGCACCGAACGTTTCATCAAATGGGGAACTTTTGAAAGCTGGCTAATGCAACCAGCGACAGATTGGCGGTGGCCAATCCTCTGTGAATCGGCGAATGCTCATTTGGTTGATAGCTAAAATCAGACTCCGTATAGCTGCCTATAGAAAATGTCAAAAAACGTTGATATAATACGCCGTCGTTTCTCATCAGGCGAGAACTTTCAATTATTTCAGAGTATATATCGGACTTATGTTAGTCCGAAATGGACAACTCTTAATACGTTTTTTTGCCTTAGTCTAAACCTAAGAGGTAGTTAGTTTATACACACCGTAACATACGCGATGACGATTCGCTGTCTAGTTTTTCGCGCCTTTCACGTGACCATCCACTCGTACTCGAAGCAGTTACGCGGTTGCGATTTAAATACCTGTCTAATTATACTTGTAGATTTCAAACAATTAACTGTAATCAACAGCAGGAAATAATCATAACCACGCAATTATTTTTAAATAAGATTCCTCGCTAGTTTTTGTACAAGTATAAAACTACGAACGTTTGAAACGGTCGTGCCGTCAGCGTTGCAGGGATATCCGTCCGGTCAATTAGACATTTCTAAAGCTGCCTAATACCAAGACATTTTATAACTTATCCATATATTTGTGTACACCTAGTCTGGATTCATCAAACGGATACAATAGCTCTTCTGCATCTCAACAATTGTATGGTATTATATGAAGGGGACTGGCGATACAGCGAGACGCGGAATCCAACTATACTGCACTATATTTTTTTTTTTTCTTTTTTATTCTCGAACATCCATACGCCTTGGTTTATCCATACATCGCCTAATAAGGAGGCGAATTATATTCTCATCGAATAACTTGTATGATAATAGAAACCGCGGTACGTTATGGCGTTAACTCATGGCTTAATGAAGTACATCCATAAGATTTAATGTGACGCGGGAACTAGAGAGAAAATTAATTGCCTAGACGTCAAATGACTGGAGCGAAAATCATCTAATTGAATACAGATCTGGCAATTAGAGGCAATCAACACTTTTATTTTTATTTTTTCTTTTTCTAATACTGCCTCGTACTTTAATAAGATAATCATTTCTGTTCAGTATTAGTGGGTGAAATTTTTTAATTCAATCATTTTAGATCATCAGACTCACGTCTATCTAGTCATGTGCGGAAAAAGTAATGAACAAAGACTTAGTTGAAAGAGAAAAGTTCGATCAAGAACTTGAGAAGACATCGTCTGAACAGAAGTCGATAAACTTTGGATCGAAAGAAACGAAATAAAAAGAAGAAGAAAAAAAAACAAAAACCGTTTCGCCAAATGAACTTTTGTCACTTTTGTCCGTGCCACGATAGGTCTTGGAAAAGTTTTAATCGTTGGTCGTCCAGACGTCGACGTTATCCCGACGCCCCCGACTATGTCTGCCACTTTTTTTTTCTTCTTCCCTACACCCGCATGCGGCAGACTAATGACTCGTAAGACACTGGGACGATCCGTTTTGATAAATTGACTCCGGTTCTTCAATTTCGGACTCTCTGTGACTTCTGCCAATTTTGTCGACAGTCAAAACCTTTTATAATCCCTCTTTCGTATGAAAATCACGTCCTTTATAATTAGCGAACTTCTCTTTAATAGGGTTGTAGCCCGTTTCCTATTATCTCATATCATCAACCCCATGAAACTATAAACAGCTTCTGCCCCGTGGACCACAGTATCGATCCACCCGTCAGTGCACCCTCGTATGGTTAACGTGACCCTCTAGCTATACGTTCTGTAGCTAAATGACGTCATGTGTTACACCCTAATATTTCCTCCCTTTACTGGGTTACTGTGTCAAATATTATGGAGTAAATAATACTTTAAGCTACAGCAAGGCTAGTGATGGTGTATGAGACATTCGCATGAATTCGACCATCATTTTTTTTTTTTTTCAATTATTTTATTTTTTATGTTCACCAAGAAGTTAATCCTCGACGTTATTTACCCACGCTGAAGTCTTTTATCGAGGGGCGTGACAATTCTTCAAATTTCCTAGTATATACTGGATGCTGGAAGGTATATCTATACTTGTCGCGGTGTGACAAATCCCATCAAAGCACCGACCGCGCGGAGTCCTTGTGGCAAGGTGGTCTGATTCGATCCGCCAAGATCGAGGTCCTAGCAAGAAGTATAAGGAGTGAAGATCCTTCGCAACTCATGCGTTTCGTGTCACTCCGCCGATGTATTATTGCCACTTAAGATCTTATCTATCCTCGCGGTCCCTCTTTTACTCGTCTTCTGATCTCTCCGCCTAGTTCTGTTCCCGATTTCTTCATTATTTACTTCTCAGTTTTATTATTTCGTGAATATAAGTTTCCGCCAGATTAGTCGATTGCCCGCTTCTACTTAGTCGTAAATTTCCTCGCAGATCGTGAATCGGAAATTCTAGACTCGACTTGATAAACGATTATTCGTGAACAGTCATTCGTCGTTTGATGCGCTTTCGAAAATTCTGATATATTGGACCGTTCTTGGAACTGAGGATGGTGATGTTAAATATGATGTTTATTGCACCTCGGGTAGAGACTTGAATTTTTTTTTATTTTTATTTCATTCCAAAAGGTGGATCGAATAAATTCGGGAAAGAATAGAGGGGTTGAAATAAGCGTAGATAAATGTAAGAATTAAGGGTGGATGTATAAGTTTGATTATATTGGCTCTTGGTTCTATGGCAGCGACAATTTGATCCTTTCCCAAGTCCCGTATAACCGGCGTCCGTTTGGTCTGATGGTTTCTTCATGTTTCCGAGAAGCTTTAAAAAGAAAGAACAGCATCGTATCCTTCCCGTTGGACATTGAGGACACATAATGAAGACAAGATGAGCCCGTCACGTCGGCGTCTACCCGCTGAGAGGATTCTGCGAATCGTGGCTCGTCGGTATTTCGTGTCACCTTTTTTACTGGTCAGGCTATTTACTTATTCACAGCGTCACGTATTCAGAAGAGACCGATTTTTTGGCCCCGGGCACTGGGCACCAGGCACCAGGCACCGGGCACCGAGTGTCCGGTTGACAGCCCACGGTCATTTTTTACCGACTTAATTGAGGCTTGACATTGTAATCAAATGGTTCAAGGGTTCCTGGAATCGATTGTTTTGTGCTGCTCCTATTCCTCGCTGGTCGCATCTGATAGATTATTGTCCCGGGTATCTAAGAGCCATTAGCCGGAGCATGAAACGAACCGAGAAGTCTCGCTACCAAAAAGAAGGACCAAAGCGTTATTTTAATTTCGCCGCGCAGGTAGACAAGTTCCTTTGAATATGTTCCATCATGCCACCGCAATTTTCTATCCAGTATAAAATCGATTAGATACCAAACAACCAAGACAAGAATTTATGGTAGGTACAAATAAGTACAAAGATCATTCACCCGAATCTCGTTCATTGTTAAAGTTCCTATTAGTTGTTTAGTAATATAATAGCGGTGTGAGTATATCGATGAAGATTCGGCAGACAGTAAACTTGACGATTTCGATAATTGCGTATTGATTGCAGCGTTCGACGCTCCCCTCGACGTATTTCGAGGAAACTTCTTATCGCACGTATATCGATTACAGTTTACCCCTGAGGTCCGGGTCGTCTACAAGACTGCAAAGGCACCGATCCGATGCACGACGAAACCCTACGATCTTACCACCAGGGTTTTGCGGTTATAGTGGCCTTAGGGTGTCTAGGAAAGCTAGGGGCGTTGCGTTCTATCGCGCGGCACATTACTTTTATTCCGTATCATTTGCGCGCACACAATCCGCCCACACTCAACCCAAAAGATGCAATAGATTTTACACGAGTGCTTTTCCGTATAGAATTCCGAACTATACGTTTGGCACAACCGAAATATACCTCAACCCCATGTAATCATACTAGTGTGTGTGTGTGTTTCTTTGCGACAGCCAATTCGCGACAATAAATTAGGATTGTTTATATCAACTGGTTGGGGGGAGGGGGACTCCTTTCGAATTATTCAACTATTTTATTTAGCGGTCGCAGGGAGCGTAACGTAACGTAACGTAACGTAACGTAACGTAACGGAAGGCATCAAGTGCCCGACGATATGGCCACGGAATTATATAAAAATGAAAAGTTAATGCGCCTATGGACGCGGTGGTGGCATCAGGGGCACTCTAACCCTCAATCACTGGGGGTTCTTATGACCGTACGATCCACCAGGGAAAATTCTGGCGATCATGGAACATGCGACATAAAATATGCAACGCGGTCGAATCTACGGTTATGTCGTATCAACTCCAACCAACGACCAAACAGGCCCTTCCTTTTTCTCGCTTTCCCTTTTCAGAGTCGGTTTACCTGTGAGGGGGAAAATTCGCTTCGGAAAACAAGCACGCAAACAAGTGTGTGACCTCGTGATGCGTTCAGGAATTACTAATAGTTCATTCGGGAATAGAAATTACACATTTATTGCACAAGTTCTCACCGATGACTTATCGATGGAAACTAGGATTTTGGGATCGGATTGTGCATTTGATGTCCTTATAGAAGCGAGAGTTATGGCTGTTTTTTTTTTTTTTTAGAAAGTTTACGCGCTCTGAAGACCAATTACAACTACAGACTAAAATTCTGTATTCCGATTGTCAAAAAAGTCGAGAAGACTTTTCCCCCGTTTTGATAATCTCTGAAAGAAAAAACTAACAACAAAACTTCTTACATCTTCTGCGTATAGTTTAGGACTATTTGATGTGAAGCGTAAATCATTAGTTTCTGGGAACTGAATTTGAAATTTGATACGGTGGCAGTGAGTTGTAATGTGAAGGATGAATAAAATCGAGAATCAAATAGGTTTGTGGACAATAATTGGACGGTAGTATCAACTACCGTTTAGTATATCCATCGAACGTCCGAATGCCTGTATATCGTATACGAAGGCCGTGCGTTTTAGAAGCCCGTTGTGACCTATTGGAAAGCTGAATAATGGATATAATGTCGGGACAGGGACGGCAGCACGCCATCTAGAAACACAGCCTTGTCACTCGAAATGTCAGACGGTTGGCGATGGCTACCTATCGGGTATTAATTAATTAACTGAGATGTACTACGCGCCATTTTCACCCCATCGGGAATAGTTACAAGTAAAGGGATGAACAGGTACAAAATAGTGCCTAAATAAAGCGGTACTACAGGTGCCGCAGGAGCCACGAAACAAGACGACAAAAGAAAGAAAAAAAGAACAGAATTATCAGAAATGATTACGCGATGTTGAATAATTTTGAGAACCGCGAAGGATTACAATATTTCGACATTTTCATTTTATCCATTCAAGCGGATAAGGAATTAAAGAAAGAGACTCTCTACTGCTAGAGAGAAATGTGAATGGCCTTTCGGATTACACGTGACATCTGACTCTATTTCAACTTGAACAGTTTCTACGATACGGAATTATTGTTCAAACGATTGTGCGCAAATGAATTCAATAGTTTATTATCCTCGATGCAAGTTTTGGAGACACGAATTTCTTGTTTTTCTTGGCACAAATGAAAAAAGATGGCCAGTTGTACAAGTGAGAATTTATGAAACCGATAAAACGAAATAAAGTTTCTTTAATTTCGAAACTGGAATTGGACTAAGATGACACAATATGAAAACAAGGAATTTGCGATGACTGAAGTAGTTGTTGCAGTAGAAGATTGAATTGCTTACCGGCTTACCGCGTCTTCGATGATTGTAGGCCTGCACCGCGTGGTTTATTCCGCGGTAGAAATAATCCTTTGTGATGCTAATAACCCATTATCGTTTGCCGCATTGTTAATACATTGTTAAAAGTCGGTAGCTCCGAGACAATCGCTCGTTCACACAGCGTAGCTTACAGGGGTATGGTGGGGCGGGGGTTGTATATGTATATAAATATACTACCAATACATGTGAGTGAGGTTTATACGCGTCTACGCAGCTTGCATTGCCTTGTCTTGCAGCTATATCGTATCGCAATTAAAAATTAGCTCTGGTATAGTAAAATAATAAGAATGATTTGTAAACTCGGGGGGGAAGAAGTAGGTGTCTGCTGCACGAATGCGAATAGTATATGTAACCATACCACAAGAACAAGTAATTATTTCGAAGGAATCGTCAGGCTTATACGTCGGGTTTTAATGGCTGCTCGGGTATTCGGTCTCAGACTAGAATCTCCTGGTAATTAATCACTATTCATTAGAGACTAAGCGGAAGCTCACACAGATGAAGAAATAAATTTGCTTTCCGCACGCTAGCTATATAAGCGTAAACTGTATCACAAGTCATACCGTGTCCTTTGATTTTGCATCATCTAACATTGCAGCTATATAGGTAGATTATAAACCGTAAATTTTTTTCTCTATGCCATGAAATTGAAATGATTAGGAATCCTCTTGTTAATCAGTCGTTTATGCTGTATACTTACTATCAGTAAAAAGTAGAAACGTATTATTCGCTTAGGTTTACCGGTCGATCTATACGCGTCTAGGAATTATTAGGTGTCTTGATATATTTCATTCTTAAGTTAGATGTGAAACTGTAAATGTTAGATTGGCTTATTAATGAGGTATGAAATAGAATTTCAGGAATAAAGAAACTTGAATCGTGTTCGATTCGAGTTTTTGGATATTTTAAGAGATTGGTGACCCGCGACCTACCCCGACTTTTATATTATATATATATATATCGAACCTGTACTTGATACGATTGGGGACTTTCGAGGGTGAATCTTTAGCTTCCGGCTGGAAAGTGTTGAGCTTTCCCCAAGGTCTCGGGGACGTCGTAAGGGGATTTTCTAACCCTCGTAGAACGCGGAACGCTTTAAACAATTTTAAGGCTCATTTCCCCCCTTAAAGCGAATATCCCGAAGGTTGGTTCTCCGGCAGTATCGCCCGCGGCATTCGCGACCCTTCGCTTATATCCTTGCCCTCGTCTTCATCCTTCGTCTCTTTCGCCGTTTCTACGCGGTAGCTTCGAGGTAACCCTCGTATTTACCAATTACCTAAGTAATCTGCGGTGGCCAGACTCCGTCTCTAAACTGTCCTTACATCTTCCCCCATCTCTGAGAATCTGTATAGTAGTTTCGTACACTATATATACACAGATATGTCTTAGATATATATATATATATAAATACACGTATGCCCTCGGGTCTTCGGATGGCTGGTACTGTTGTCGTTTTCAAACCCGGGGCAAGTACTGGTTATAGTGAAGTTATCAGATCGGGTCTTACACGTGAACGTCAATCAAAACTTTTCACTCTTATAATTGACGGCGGTCAGGTGATCCGTGTCCGCGCGGATATAGGAGCGAGTAAATTCAGCCTTTCTCCATGCGGCCAGGCATAAGCTGCATATATGCGAAGGCATATCAAGCACGTGTAATAACTAATAAGTATTCTAGAAAGATGGCCGGCGTTCGTGGCTTATTGCGTAATCAACGTTAATTATCGCGTAGCACATCACTGTACATATATATATATATATATATATACATAGAGTACGTTTTCCATAGGCACGGATTGCCAGCGAGCAAAGTGGTACCAAAGCAAGTTGCGCCGCCTCAAAGAGACATAATGGCACTAGCGCAA
Source organism: Tenthredo notha (assembly GCA_914767705.2). Classification (NCBI taxonomy): domain Eukaryota; kingdom Metazoa; phylum Arthropoda; class Insecta; order Hymenoptera; family Tenthredinidae; genus Tenthredo; species Tenthredo notha. The sequence continues at coordinate 7,769,158 of OU611908.1, forward strand.
TCTGCATACATTACTTCTCTACTCTATGCCATATTCGCCTAAGCGCTAACACAGCTTTGTCCCGCGCGTTTCTCACGGAAGCTGCACTGAGATCCATCACAATCTCAAGGTCCTGTACTGACGCTATAATTCGATCCCTGCGAATGTCGCTATTTCTTGGACTGATTCACAATTCTTTACAATAACTCGAAAAAAATTAACATATTTTCCCTGTCATTAAATTGAATATATTACAGCTAGTGCAGAATTCGGATACAACGGCTGGACAGAAAACAAAGAAGGTGATAAACGAACCACAACTACTGACCTGCAAGTCACGTTACGTAATCGCGAATGTACCCGAGTTAGTTCAGATCTTGTGAAGCCTGAGGTCAACTACCTATTGCGAAGGCGTGCCATTCGACGTGGTGTAAAATCTATCGCAAAGGACGTAGTCTCGTTTCAAGGTCGCTCAGATCGATTCAAACGGTTATTTTTCTTTTGTTTCGTCATTCAGATTATTCTATGGAATGATCATTGCGGAGAAAATCGTGCAGGACCAAAGTCTTACGATAAATTCCTGGGAATTGATCAAATATTTAGATATGTTACTCTGTAATACTGAAGCAGAATGTTGCAATGACAATATGTCCAGTCGGTCAAACTAGACAACGAAGACGTTGCAGTCAGGTTGTGTTTGCACGTGATCTTTCCCTCTGCTCGCGAAACAGGCATTTACTATTTCTGGGGTGGCAGAAATAATACGGGGTGAGATTTATACCCGTCTGTCTTTCGCGCCTTACTCCACTCGGGAGGGATGTTCGGCTCATCAACTGCCCCCGCAATCAGGACCTCTGCACTCCGAACACGTAACAGAGAACACTGCGTCAAATTGCTTCGGACGAGCAGAAGGTCCCCAAAGTCGTCGAGCAGAAACTAACTTCACCATTACCGTGCCTTCTCGCTATAGAGAACTGGATACTCTTTGTATACGAGAGATTTTCTCTACCGACTTGTCGTGCAAATATTCATGTATTTTCATCAAAAACGATGATTCCGATGATTTATGCAAACGAAAACCGCATAAAGTTCAATTACTTCGAAAATTATACTCAATGAATGGATTACTTCGACATTTCGATGCTGTTTTCACTTTTTGTTACGATTTGAAATTTTAGTTAAGTCGTCTTCGTCGACGAATAAAGGAAACTGAATGATAAAGCAAACGTTGTGATATGTGCGTCCGTTGGAATGCATTAAATTTTTTTTTTTTGTTATATTTGAGAGAATAATTTCCCCTCGGTTTATTGCTTCCGAAGTAATTATAACAGTAGCTCATACTAAGTCAATTGCACAGCTACTACTGATCATCGTACCTCGCTCAGCCGGCTATAATTGTTCCAGTGATTCTACCTCGCGAACAGAAATTGCACCTGCTTCGATTTGGTTCGGTTTTTGCGATCCCGAGTCGTGCGATCATCATATTTTCAGCCATACGGAAATCGTGGCACGCAAGGCGGACTTATATGATTGATATACATCCTTAAGGATCTTCTTCGAGTAAATCCCTGCCTTCTATTCTTCGCTATTTACTCGTATGGAAATTTAAACTAACTTCAGAATTACAGATCGCTGTATTCTCATTCGATTTTTGATTAACTGTCTGAGATCAGGGAAAGTTCCTCGTCTTAAGGGGAGACGTACGTACGTACGTACAGGACAATACGTTCCCAGCACCATTCACCGCGACCTATCGCCCTCTCAGCCAGGCGCGCCCACTATGAAGATCAGAACCATCGTGCAGAACCAGTGAAGGAATATTGAGACCGTTGTAGATAGTACAATCCCCGCTCATATCTTCGGACTCTTTCATTCGTTGTCAAGACTTTACGAATTTTCATACCAGGAAATGTAATCATCCTAATCCTCAATTCCCAAATGAAATTCTTCTAGATTTGAATCAGCCACAAATTTCCTCATCACTTGCTTCTGTTTTCTCAAATTTGGAACGAAAGCTTCCATACGATGAATTCCAAAAAAAAAAAAAATGAATTCGAAGTCATCATCCCTTAATTCGACTCCGATAAAGACTGAAATTTCATTCTTTTGAAAAGAATTGCGATTTTGGCTCCGAAAATTTGTATAAATTCGAGGATCCTTCAGGGATTAAAACCCTCCTAGGAATAATGTGTTTGATTTTGATAGCGTCTGTACTCACCAGCTCGTCTCCAGTCACTCACGCACCCACACGCACGGGGCGTGCAAGCGAGTGGCACGTCTAGTCAGAGTTACCTCACACTCTGGTAGGCGTACATGCGGCTACTGTCAGATAGAAAAGTGTGCATGATTCATGTCGACTCTTAGATGTTTGATAAGCCAACTCTTACACGAGCTTACAAATTGGAATTGCACAAGTGCCTGCAGGTATTTATCGTAGCGAGGAAGGCCAAGACGATCTAGCCATCGCGTAGTTTCTCTCTGATGTGATGCTTCAAGGATTTTCATTCGCTTCAACTATCGTTTCATTAGAAACCAAGGGTCACTTCCGAACATTCTTTACACCCGATTAACAAATTTCGAGATCTTCACGTCTTCACATTTCAACGAATCTCATAGAATTTGAAAAAAATCTTTGTGGTGTTTCGTAGAACTTTTACGATTTTACCCATAAGAAATGGGCGCTTTTCTATTCGACGAAAGAACAAGAGAAAGTGTACCTACTTAATTATCTATCAAATTTACAGTCTCATTTCTCCGTCGTCAAATTGCCTTCCCCCAATAGCGGAAAGCACATTGAAAGAAAGCGATCAGTGAAAAGTATCTGTGTCCGCTAAATGGTTGTGCCAAAAAACAAAGAGGAAATAATAATAAAAAAAAAAAGGGAGAAAAAAGCGTGCGACGCGTCAGGCGTGAACGACGGAAGAACGGAAACAAGGGAGAGCCGATCGTCGGAGGGTGCAGCGGATAAAGGAAGAGGCAGGAAAAGGCAGAACAGGCGAGAGAATGGTAGATGAAAAAGTAAAATGATCCTGAATGGGGCTTACTCAAACGACAACGGTGGTAGCCTCCCAACATATTCACGCTAAAGTTTTTCCCAGTTTTGTCTTCTTTTTACAGCCGCTGAATTTCCCGGTCAATTCTCACGGTAGAAATTTTCTTTGAAGTGGCACCCGGTCCTCCTACATACACATCTCATATCTATATCTCTACTGCGTATATAGAAATCCATAAGTATTTCTTCTATTTTTCGTTAAAGCTAGTCGAAAAATCTTCGCGAAAAAAAAAACAAAAAATTCGAGAACCTACTTGTGTCACAGACGTTTCTTCCCCGGCGATTAATTATTCACAATAATTGTGGATGTGTACATTTTACATATCGATGAGCTAACGTTGTTTTGTAAAACCCAGTTGGTCTTATTACCGATTCGGATGAAAATTAGACTTGCATTGTTCTGTGTTCGCCTATACACTTCGGTGTAGACCCCTTAAAGCTGGGTAGTCGAGTTGGAAAAGGGGATAATGGCAACGGCAGCTAATTACGAAGAGGTGGCATTGTTTTGTCCTTTTCTCTTCCGCCTCTTTACGAACCAATTAATCCAATAATTGAACTCGAAAGAAGCCGTGGCCACAAATCACCATTAACAACGGGCGCGAGGCCATCAGCGGGACCCATCCATGAGTCCGTCCATCCGGCCAAATTCCGTTTGCGTCGGGTGGTGGCGCGATTACCCTGGTAATTGGGTTTTTGTCATTAAAACTTTGCACCTTGACTCTTTGGTGATTCGGTGCTCGGAACTACATGGGAGAGTTTTGTCACGGTCCATCAGAACAGCCTCGAAGCCGTTTAAAAGTGATTTTCAATTAATCCTTATGGCTCATAGGTGCGTCAAACATCAAATATATTAAACCGGGGCCAGAGTTCTCTGCAATATTTCGTTGCGACAGCATCACGTTTAACAAAGACTAACTCGATTTCTAACTTAGGAATGACGACATGCCAGACATTTACGCAACTCTCTAGGACGTTTCTGAGGCCAGATGATCGAGCTACGTCAGGTAGCACGAAGGAATGATTCGCCCCGCAATCCAGTAGGACGTGCCTTGATGCGGCGTGGTCGTTGAAGATACGTGCGCGAAGAGGCTACTTCTTCTGTGCAACTACAGCGGTAATGGCGCGCTCGGCCACTGCGGCAAGTCCACAAGCATCAAGTACATCGAGAGCACTGCACATCCAAGATAATTTGCCCTCAAGAAAATAACAGGGTGTATCCTGGTGGATGCTGCAGCTCACCCAGTCCGATCGTACAGGTATATATATACACGTAGTACATACATACCTGTGTACCTACAGCTTCTCGAAATGATGGCTTCGGCTAGGGCAGATCAACGTTGGCCGATAGGTAGGCGAGGCTCCTCTCTGTTCTTCTGCGGTTCGGGATCGCGTGGATCTAACTCAGGAGCGTTGCTATAATTGATCGTTCTTTCCATCGCTGGCATGCCGTGTATATTTACTTTTAAAACCACTACGTTACTCGGTGAGAGCTCCTTGTCCACGTATAGGAAGTCCATCAATAATTCTATTTAAAGAATACATATCATGATCGGTACTGTCAAACGTCTTGCGTTAAGTTTTTCAGAAAGATAATTTGCTGAAACGATTCAAGGCTTTTTGGTTGTACTGATAAATGTGAGAATGTATAAGAAGAAAATTCGTTCAATAATTTTTCGCCAGATAATGTTGATTGGCAGCTGTCCTTCCGAAGGGAAAGTCTCACGGAAAAGGGGGCAAGAAAAAGGACTATACTACACAACGGGAAAACCTGGAACCTCGACGGCATTTACTTCGTAAATAAATGGACCTTCTCTCGTCCACAGCTTCGCGCGGTTGGAAGTAATTCATTACAAGAGTCCGAACAAGAGCAATAAACGACCACTGGCAATAACGGGTGATCTGTGCCCCCGGTCAGCCTCGGTCAGCCCTCGACCTTTGCTTTATAGGTCCAACTCGCCACGAGCCCCGAGAGACTCGATTTGTCAACTCGTTAGTGAAACTCATTTGAGCTTTGCCCACCCCGACCCCCACGTCCACCTCCACCCCCTCCCTCTTTACTTCACTTCGTGCAGTTCTACTGGGGAACGCCGATCTGTCGCTTGAGAATTCCCAGAGGGTGGTGCGCGCTTATGTATACCCATAACCCGGTGTACTAGCTGCTACCGGAGTCGAGGAGTAGCTGGGATCGGGGTGACGGATGCCGGTCCGCGGCCATTACACGAATATAGAGAGCCATTGGTCACTTTGCCGGAACGTACTTCAAATTGACGAATGGTAATGAGTTTTAGCAGTTAAATGACTCTACAGTCGGTCCTCTATGCTGCTGTGTTGTTGCAGCATCAGCGGCTCCTAACCGAAGTGAATCTTGAAAGGCGAAGCCAATCGAAATTACTGGTCGATCGGCAAACGGAACGCGGTCAGTATTATTCAACGGCAAAACGTATCGCATCTCTGATATATCTTCAAAGTGAAAAGATACCACGTTATACGAACTTGCGCTATGATCTTCGTATACCTACGTTGTACTTCTTAACATATGGATACGTACTTTGTGGCTACACACGTCGAAAACTCTCGGGCACGATTAAGTTGCAAGTAAATTCGCATCACTGTTGTCCCGGGAGGCATTCTAGGACGGGGAAAACTAGACGTGGACGAGGCTACGTCTGTGCTGACCGTACTTCATTATCCAGCTCAGTCCCGACCCGCGGTCCACCTAGCTCCCTGCCCATCCGTTATCATTTTTACAACCGACGCTATCCAACAACGTCGAACGAACCAGGGTCCGTCCTTCCGTTAGCTCGCCAGGGATTTCCTCTTACCTCTGTTCCATGCACCTTGAGCTTTTGAGGTATCGATCGTCTCACTCGATGTCTTTCTCTCTCTCTATCTCTCTTTCTCGCTCTCTGTCTTTATAGGTTCTCTTTATGAAGCCGAGGATGACGTCGAAAGGTTCGTCGGTTTCTCGGTGAAGTTGCAGTGGTACTAAGAATTTTTGGGGTCCATAAAATTGGTACCATTACGGGGAAACACCGCTCCAAGGGTAATTAGTACTTGGACGTGCATTAGTCCCCTCGTCACCCTAACCGGAAAGAACGCCCTTGCAATAAAGTCGGAACGACCAAACGTCGCGAGTGCATTATGCTCTAGGTGAACCTTACCCACTCGAAGTTTCACGAAACTCTTTACACACATAAGAAAGGAAAGATTTTTCTTGAAAATATCCCGAAGTCTAGCTGACGAATGTTGATGCATGAAGGCATTTATCGAAAAGTCATTGTAAAACGTAAGACAAAAATTTTATTGCTCCAAATAACGTCGAGCAAAGGTCAGAGAAATAGTGTATTTTCAGAAGCACTTGAGCGGAATTAAATGCGGCCTCAAAGCTTTGGCTTATCGGCATCGGGCCACGCGCGTATAATACGACTACTACGGTGCCACGACGTCGGACGTCGCCCCGTGACGTCACGCGACATCGCTTTTTTGACTGGCGTCTCGATATAGGATCGCTCGTCTACGGATTGACAGGTTAGCTCTCGAGAAGACACACTCTGAAGATTATTCCCGGCAGTATACATACTGTGGTCTTTACAACGTGTGGCCGGTATGTTCGGCATGGGCAGCTAGCTCAACTCCTGCTGATAGGAGCCAGAGCCAGAGCCAGAGCCAGAGCCAGAGCCAGAGGCTTGCACGAGCTGCTTACTTAGAGCCACTTTATCATCTAAGCTTAATTCGGGAGTTTAAATATTTATACCACCAGGGTGACCTCACGACACGCTTTCGTCCCATCTCTTAGCCATAGCCATAGCCCTAGCTATGTGGCTCGTGCGGCAAGCCGCGCTCTTGAGCAACGGATCTATTTTTTAACACCGCGGTCCTCACCGCGACCGACGTTTATAATCTTACACACTCAGGATTTTGAAATACCTATTCAAATTCACGATCGTTTTGCAATACTCCCGAGTTAAGAAGACTCGATATTTATTCTACGCGTAGTTAGCCGAAGAAGAGAGAGAGAGTGGGAAACCATTAGCCAAAGGGACCATTGGCTGTTTAATTTTCTACTGACTTACGGCTTACAAATAAGCAATTTGAAAAATTACTACTCGAACACACTGGTCTTCAATGGTTACATTTCGCGCCATAGACAATCTACGATTGATGCAGAAGTATCTTCGAAGAAATATATCGGCAATTTTTCAACTAGAAGAAAAATAAACTCTACGACTTAAAAGTCGTAAGCCGTTAATGGCGAGACAAAAAAAATAGACTTTCGATGTATATGATGAGTACAAGCAAACTCACACAACACAATACCAAGCTCAAGTCTTCATGCAAGCATAACTTTAAACTAGAATTATCGGAAATTAGAATGTCGGAAAGATTATTGGGTTTTCTGTGTCCATTTTTAAGTCACACACCCTTATTTTACTTCCATTTAAGAATGGATGAACTTCAAGATTTTTAAGCAATAAATTGCTGTAAACATCTATGTTTCCAAAAATTGAAATAGAATTGTGTAAACCATTTCTGGCATCGGATCTTCTGACCACCCTTTGGCCAGAATACTTCTGGATGGAATTGACGTGCCAAAAATTTATACGGATGTCATGGTTTGGGGGGAATATTTCGGGGACAGACAAAAGACGTTTCCTGTCAAGACGAGGGAGGGAATTAAGAAGGCAGTCTTGTCCCGTGGCGCAGTTAACCCTTTGTTGAAAATCGTTAGGTTGTTTGACCCCGTTGGCACTCGCGTTTATTCCCTCACCAAAATAGGGTGAGCACTGAACGACGGCGTGATGAAATCAACTAGAACAACTTCCATTGTATCGGAAAGGCACTTGCCTCCAGTGACAGGCTACGGAAGGGTTACCCTCAATCGTTGTTTTCTCCTAACTAGCTCCGAAGTTGGGACAACTGGGCCGATACCAGGGTTGAATCTACTCTACTCTTCCCTTCTCTTCTCTTCTCTTCTATTCTCGACCCTGTACGACTACTGCTAGTCCCACGATCGTTCCATCTCTTATTGCCTGTCAATTGTTCACGTTCGACGTTATTAAATTAATATTAGGGGTCTAGCTTAACTCGTTCCAAGGGTAGGGGTCAGTTGATGTCCAGTTTTCCTTTTATTTGGTGGAAATTTCCCATGAGGATCGAGCCGAGCTGAAAATCGATCCAGACCTTTCCTTTTTACTTACATCTCCTACGAGACGCCAAGTATCTCTGGCTTTTGATATACTTGTATTAATCAACGGTTAATTAATATTCTTAGCACGGTTAGCAACATTATACGGTATAAACGCACGTCACTAGCTGATGACTTGACATGAAAGCAAAGGACCTTGTCGTCTTGATCTTATGGTCGTTGCTTTGCATCGTATACCAGACAACTTTTGCTCAAGGCTAAATCAAGGGATGGTTTAGAACAGGGAGAAATACACGACATTGTGTTGTCAAATGCATTTAGCTACTACAAACGAGAACTGAGCTTGAATACCCGGAGGCTACGTGTCCCAGATCTTGGGGAGTCTAATTACCCGAATAATAGGAAGACGCTGACATCTCGGTCTATCGATTCCACAACACAATTATAGAAAATAGAACGCAATACCTGAGCATCGTCTATTCCGATTTGCCAAATTCCGATTCAACCTAGTATGGTGTACGTTGAAAAAATTGTCGAGATTAAATCGAAGGGTAAAAGAATGGGTTCGGTATACTGAATTAAAAAAATGCAGTAGGACATCCCTAAAGAAATTTATGAGATAGCCAAGTTGAATGTGCAATTCTAATAAAATATACCGGCAATTACCGCCCTAAATATTCTCACACCGAATCCTGTGATCTACAGTCTAAAGAGAAAGCGAAATACAGAGAGAGAGCAAGAGAGAAGGGGCGAAACTAAATTGCTTTTAATCGCTATTTTTCAACGGAAAAACGATCACATTTATTTTTTTCCCTCGAAGAGAGCCCGCAGGGCTTTGTTACACTTGGTCCAAGATACTTCCAAATGAAATTGATCCTCTCGCTGTTCCAAAGTCTGTTTATCTGCTAATGCTTGATAGCCGCTTTCGTAAGGTACACCTTTGTCACGTGTCCCTTTTTTTTTTTAACTTTTCCCTGAGGTGCAGAAAATTCGTCGTTAACTAAGCCACTACGAACGCTAACTCATTTTTGTAATTAAGCGGCCACTTCTGTCGCGGGCGAGAGAATTCCTTGATAAACTTAGTAGCAGAGTAGAACGTGCCGTAGCGGGACTCTTGCTTAAGGCTTGTGTGTGAGTTTGGTTGTGTGTGGATACGCGGGGGACCCTTCGGTAGATCAAAGCGCCCCCAAAGATCAATACGCCCCTGAGAAGAGAAGAGTGGAGCTATGGAGAGGCTGGGGAGACGGAGGGGTTTGTCCGATAGGTTGATTGAGGGCATCGAGCATTAGTGGGTCCGGCTGTTCATAAACATGTCACGTACTTCTTTCGGGCTGAGAAAAGCAAAGGGGCATAAATAGACGCAATTAAGCTCAAACGCGAGTCTCGAAATATACGGACTTGACTCGGACTGCCTACAGCTCTACTTCCCATGAACCTGAACGATATACTAGCGCGAAACCACTCACTGTGGACCATCGGCAAGAACTACCAAGATCACAAAGTCACTGACCCGAAATCCAGGAGATGATCCTGTGCACAGTGACGTACAGCGGTCCTATTGGGTTTCTAAACGGGATTCAGGTTCACATTTGGTTAAATATTAACAGCGTCGTTAAGAAAACGCATTTGCGGTTCATTAGACCCGAGGGGTGTGTAACGGCCACGGTTAAGAGGTACCGTGTCTAACCACTTGAATTGAAACCACCGATCGACGACGTGGATCTTAGGTACCGACCTTCGTCACGTAATCAAAGGTAACTCTACTGATGTGATCCAGACTACGTTGATATATGACGTAAATCTATGTTCGTATTGAGTTGTTTTTATTGAAATCTCTTCCTTAGATCTTTGAAGATCATTTGAAAAGTAAGTTAATCAGATTCACAGGTATAAAGTATGAGGGGTAAAGAGTAGGACGAAGTTGCACCAGGTTGGATCGATGCTCGAGTTAATTTGGCGAGGCTTAACTCTGGCAAGTTTGCGATTTGCATCTCCTGCACACCCTGGATGATCATAAATCCATCCAGCGTTACTTCCTGACCCTGGTTGTCCATATATCGCGTCCAGCTCGCAACTCAGCTAGATCTGTTCGGATAGCGCGTAGCCGAGACGCGATAAAACTGTTCGCCGTATGTAAATTCCTACTTTACATATCCTCTACTATTTCTTCGACTTCCATCGCACTTCTGACTCGTCGAATCTTTTCAGCTGCACAAGACTTTTCCATACTTTGGACCGCTTTTTGGGAGCTAGGACTTTCGCCTTTGAAACTCCGACAGAATCTAAGAAGCCCGATAAAGGAGCTGGACTCCAAGCGGGAGGACAGGAGGCGATATTTTAACAGCATCCGCCCCAACGCCAAGCGTCCTTAGGGTTGTGCAAGTAAGTAAGTGGGTGGACTACGCTATAGCGTTAGTTAGGTTGGGCCGAGGGACGAGGGTATAAATCCTCAACGTAGTCGAGGGATGACCTCGCCGCACGCGAGGTCCTTCGGTGGTCGCGTAGGGTCCGCGATGTTGTTACCGAGGTCACTATTTTCGGGACGATTCTTCGCCTAGGCACGTAAGGACGTCTTCTTTGCGTCGCGTGTTTCCACCTCGGTTCTTCCTCGAGTTCGTGGTACTCGTGAAATTCTCTTACGAAGATAGCGTGACACGGAGAAAATCTCTGGCTCCAAAGCGCATAGAAACAGAGCAGGTGATTCGGCCTCGGATAAGTTTGAATTATCACGAACGGGGGTAGTTCCTGGCAAATTTTATTCCCCTTTATTCTGCCTCCCCAGATATCTTCCGATCGAACACACACACACATACACACACACACACGAGTGTTATTCAATAGACGCACTCATAATGTCATTTTCAGAATGTTTCCTCGAATTGTGATTAACTCTGACTTTCTAAGTTACAAGAATCTGTGACTCGGTTTTAGACCTTGACAGATGCCATGGCTGGTCTCTTCTTGTTCTACGTGGGCTGTCAGCAACGGACGGACTCGAGACTTCGCTCGAATCTTTGTGGGGTCCAAGACGTCCACAGGACGAAACGAAGACGAAGGGTGACTGTGCGTCGAGGCGTCACCCGCCCGGACATTCCCGGCACATGCCCGACGTGGTAGAGATTCCTCGAAGTTCTGATCCGACACGTGCCCTTCGAGTCGAACATATTCGAAATGCCAAGACGTGCACGCGTCCGCGGGTCCTCGTCCTTGGTACAGAATTTACAGTGATGAATTACGGCAGGAGGTTTAAGAATTAGTAGAATAAATTCATGAGATAAGAGTTGGGGATAAAAAAAAAAAAAAAAATCGTGAGAAGGGTGCCGAGGGAATACTCTCTTTTATACGATCTTATAAACGTCACTTGAGCCACGGAATCTGTCACCCTGATGGGCTATGTGGTTTACTTTTCTTTTTTAATAGATATATTTTATTTTTCTCTCCCCCAAGAGTCGCGGGAGAAACCTGTTATACCCTGTTTTAGGGTGAGATTTAAAACAATTAGAAGGAGTCGAGAACAGGCGCTAGCTCGAACCACCGAGAGGGATGGAGAGGGGAGCTAATCTCGAGGGTGGTTTAATTAAAAGTGTTGCCAACTGACGGGCGCCCATCGATCAACTGGTACTGCGCGCCACAGTCTGACGGACGACGGTGAACGAAACGTTTACTTTACAGATGACGGCTAAGGGAAGTTGGTCTTCTTCAAGGCATTGTGGTTAATTCTATAATTCCCATAAAACTAAACAACAAAAACTTCCGTATTGTCAAGTCTGTACAGATTTAAATACAATCAGACTTTCCTCTTCCCCAACCAAAGCTCCAGGCAAAATTTTCCCTCGAAAATCGCTGATCTATAGTAACGAGCGAAATGACACTAGCACACCGAAGTTGCGTACTGGTTCTCTTGTTCTTCTTAATTCTACGCGATCTCGGGTTACGAAGCTGGTAAATTAGCTTGGCAAAATGAGATGCTGTATATCTTGAAGAGCACTAACCTGGTAGAAGTTAGCGTATCCATCCATAACTCTGGTCTAAACGTATAACCTGCCCTTAGTATATGTACGAATGGTGCTGAGATGTATGGTAATTGTACCTGGCTAAGTTAGAGACTCCAAGATAGACCCTCCGCATAATACTTCCCAGAAGATGCTTCGGGCAGTACTAACTTCCGGTGTATCACTGGTTCAAACGCACTTAACAGAAACTTTCACACCGATGCTATTATCGTTATACATATAACCAGAGTTCTGCGTTGTAGACATGTACACATTGTATCCTAGCTCACTGTCAGCATCTAAAATTTACCTACGGTTTCCCCTTATTTGGTTAATCGTAGGATAATACTAATGAATTACTAAAAGAAAATATAATTTTGCATGATTAAAGATACCTTAGAGCTAGTCATATGAGAAAAAAAATTTTAGTAAACCTTCAGATATCCGAGAGAGACCTCTTTTGTGCCCAGGGAGTGTAAAGGGAGTCTTAGGGGTGATTGCCTTCAGAGCAGAGGTGGATCACCTTATGAGATCAAAGCTAGAGTGAGCGAGGGGTCCACGAAGCAAGTTCTCAGAGTTTTTTGACCCAACGTTTGAGTGGTGTTTATCAGTGCGTCTATGCGACGATGGGCAGATGGCGTCCCAGTTATTTTTACCACATGCACTCGACTACCTGGTCTCGACGTTGGGCACACTTTGAACAAAGATATTTTCTGGATTTTTATCAGCTGCACACCACGGGCTTAGGGAGCAATTTCGTCCATCTAGATACCTGGTGCCGTGGTTTTCGCGCAAGGTACGATGCGGCAGGATAAGTTAGACCGTGGCCAAGGTCCCCAGGCGATACTTGGCGAACCTCAACCGCCAAGTATTGCACATTTCCTTCGAGCATTTCCTCTGTGTCCGGCTTTCGCTATTCCAATCCGTAATCCACCCAGCCGGTGAAAATCTAAAGTTATCTCTCTCGTTGCAGATGTTAAAAAATGAAATGAGCAGACGTGTGAGTAAATTATGCCTGTGAGGCGATGGGAAAATCTCTGATTAGTCACGGCCTTCGGATATCGACGGGTCATAAAACTCCCGTTTCCGATCCGCCTGGTGTACGTGTATTTGGAAAAGAAAGAAAGAAAGAAAAAAAAACAACAACGAGGATAGTACGCGTTGTTTGCATAGGTGACGAATAGCACGGGCGCAGCTGACCGCGAGGCGAAGACGTATTGCTAGCCGTCAGGAAGAAAATTGAGTCGAGAAGTTCATCGTCGTTTCGAAGCTCATCTGGTAGCGGACAGCGTAGTATCCTTGATCGGTGTGAAATGGTTTCTATACCGAAACGATTTTGATATGAAGTTTAACCGGCTAGAAAGGGAATAACGGGCGTAACCGGTAGTCACCCCATTTCGCAAGTGTCGCCGAAAAGCGGGGCTAATTTGTCAGTTGTCGAGTTAGGCGTCCTCCAGGGAATTTACAACCACTCTGTACCCCGCCATCCCCTATTCCTTGGCACGGTAATCAACCCGTGAATATCTGAACTGCCTGAACTGCTACCACCCCACCTCTTGCTCCTCATTTATAAAGAAGAGACTTCCTGGAGCGATTGATTGGCCTTGGATTGGCGGCGAGGCAAAACATCCGTCGGGGGTTGAGAATAAGGGCTACAGGGTAGGAAAACGAGGGAAAGGAAGGCCTCAGCGTGAGTGTAACTTGCATGTAAATTCTTTATTGCTCCTTCGATATCCACCTCCTTTATCTCCTCCTGTTACTCTTCAGAGACCGTAGTCCATGCAGAATTCTTGTCTCGAGAAAGAATATCAAAAAGTAACGATATTTCCTAGTTTTTCTTATTCTCCCTTTTTCCATTTTACGTTTTCCCTTTTTCCCTTTTGTGTAAGTTTCGAGTGGACGTATAAGACTCTGCGCGACACATGTGAGACCTTATTCCGATGTGTATCGTATTATGTAGCGTAGGGGATGCGGCACGTGGAGCTTGAAGGGAGCCAGAATTGGTCTGGTTTGAAACATTTCTGGCAAACGAAAATAAAACAGTCACCCGCGTAACACGAAGAACCTCGAAAAGTGGCAGCTAATGTGGCTTGGATGGCAGGTGGGTTTTCTCTGATGTCACACGGTTCAGAATTCCCCCGACAGCTTAGCGGATTTTAAGGCTTTGTAGTCACCCATTTCCCGGCCAACCCCCTTTGCTCTCCTACCCTCGTGCCTACATTATTTAAATAAACAAGACGAGGGAGATTGCCTCCTCTCCTTTCCTCCACTCTCTTCCCCTTCCTTTTCCCTTGCCTCCCCTTTCTAGCCAGTTTTCTCTTACTCTCTCTCTTCGAGTTTCGTTCCCGTCTCAGTCCGCAGGGATCGGCTTGCGTCCCACTTCCCAGTGACGAACAATTACCCCCTCTGGGTAGACGGAGTGACAGACAAGGGGCGTGTGGCGGGTTCTACACCTTGTAATGAATTTTAAATTGGCTCGCATTTATAATATACCCGTGTTGACAGCCGGGATGAGCCGGAGATGACAAAGTAAAACAGACTCGCTAAATTTTCACGAATAGGGGGAGCAGACAGAATCCTGTCTTATACAACCAACTCTGCTTACTCATTTCACGTCAACCTTGTCTTTTCGTTGTTCGAAATTAAAATCCTTGTCTTTATTACACAGTTCCTTCATTCCTCTTCCCATATATGTTCGAATAACATTTTTCTACTATTTACCCATCTGGCTTTATCCACATATATAAATACATGCGAATGCCGAAGACATAGTTAACCAGGATGGGGTGGATCTCACATTAATTTCATCCCCTTTGCACATATACTCGCAGAAATTGTTCAACCAAACTCTCGAACCTAATACAATATTCTTTTAAACGTTTTTAAACACAATTTGTATAGAATCCAGATGGAAAATCAGGTATTCTGTTAAGATTTTCCAAGAAACTTTTCAAACTCCCATGACCTCCTGTTATAAAATATAGCCCTCAAAGTTCTCAACTAGCTTAATGACTTTAAGGAGCTTTGGTGGTTTTTAATGAAACTGACATTCATAAGAAGTTTCGTGGTTGCATAGATATCGTTTCTGTATTTAAGATAAGATTTGATGAAATTTAGAAAATTTGTAACCTTCGATGGGATCGACACTATAGCTGTTCCACCCTGTTCCCAGAGACTGTTAAACTCTGGGGATAAGACCCGTTTAAAGGTAGGAAATTCTTCAATGGAATCTAAGTGGATTGAAAAAACCTTTTGGCTGAAAAAAATCCGTCCTACGTTTCGTCCCTCGCGACGCTTCACCTAAACGCCAATACTTTTTCAATCGTAGGAATTGTTATTCGTGCGGTGTGGGCTTCTGGTGTCGCTTTCACTAGAGTCGGTTCCTGATAAACGAGCGGTTTCACCCCTGCCGCAGGGCTACGGGACCGCGCATTGCCCCGTGAATGTAAACTCACCCCCGTAGACACGCTTTAAACCCCAGCTACCACCATTACATTTATACACAGATCCTGAGCTACACTCTCTGAACAAGGCTCAAATCAAACGACACACTTGTAAGCTGAAAATAAAAAAAAAAATGTTGTATCGATTTCCTCCTACCTTTTTTCGCTTTTTAACATTTCTCTCCACAATTTTTATCGAAATAATGAATCAAGCTTATCCAATCACGATTAGAGTAAGTGGCAAGAAAATTTTCTACCGATTTTATGATCGTTTTATTTTATTTTATCAATTTAGCGACAAATCAGACTATATACTAGAGTAGAAGTAGTCCTGGGCCGTACGTGATCGGCCAAGGCAGGACAACGCCTCCAGGGAACGATGTCTCAAACGACGACGAGGGACCCGGACTAGAGACACCTGCAGTCGGTTTTCCTTGTCGTTGAATGAAAAAAAATTGACCAAATTGTTGTGTTAGTTGTTAGTTTGGGTTCAGACAAGAAATATACGTTTAGGAATATGGGGAAAAAGTCGCGAGAACGATAAGTTTGTCATACCCAATTTATACAATTGCAGTACTGCGACGCTATTTGGCACTAGGGACACCCCCCGACGAATTTATTGTTAATGTCTTGGTTTCTTGGCGTATATGGGAAATATCCGTAATTCCCTAACAGCTATTCTCGACGTACCTACCTATTTCGTTTTCTATAAGAAACGGTAAAACATAAATCGAGACCAAATGCCTCAACGCAACAACAATAAATTGATTAACTTCTCCTGATAATTTTCGAACGATAAATAATAGCGTAGATATTTTGGGACTGGAATAATTTCCGTGATGTTTTATTCTCGTAGTAAATTGTAATTCCATTTGTGAAGTGCGATAAAAAGCGTAGAAAGCATGTGTCACGTGAAATGTACGTGGAAATAGGAGGGACAAAATTGCTGTTTAAAGCTGCATTGACGATCTCACGTTAAGGACACGTGTGGTTTTTTAATGTCCTACAAATGCTCAGGATAATGTCCTTTAAACTTTTATCAACGGCTATCAACGAACGTGGATCGACTCGCCATTGCCTATTGGAGGGTGTTGAATCGAAGTTCACGACAATATCGTCTCAGTAAAGGTTTCGAATGATACGAAGTCTGAAACGAAGTTGGGGCTGATGTATATTGGGTGCAATACTTCGACCGAATACCGTAGTCCGAGGACTCTGTATACTTTGGCGTCAAATATTGGAGATCAATACGAAAGTCCGCGTGTCCGCTAAAGGCCAGCGGGTCCATTATTCCATTACTGTTGGCGAGGGGTCTCGTCTCCAGGGAAAAAAAGTTCGAGATGATTAACCGAGGCCAAATCATTGATTTTGATGGGTGGCGAATACGATACCGCATACATATGGCTCCGTCAAATCGTTCTACGTATTACATATACGCTGGTACACGACATACGATTACAAAATCATATGAAAATTTCAAATAAATTAACAAACATTATTTTACTGTGATTGGATATTTTTTTACTACCATTTAGGTTAACAAGAAACGATTATTAATGATCGAGGAGTTAGATAAATGAATTGCGTGAACTTTATACTCGTTATTATAATCAAGGCCTCGCGCGGATTGAATTAACTCATTTTAGACAGAAGATGATCGCGTGAAATGGCATCATTCATTGATCGTAAAATTAATTTGTGATTCTGGGAATACGATGTGTAATTAAAAATCTTTAGAAAAATTATAAGAATTTTAAACAAATGGATAAATCGAAATTCGCGCGTACATTATCTATAGGTTATTAAATATAAAAATTAAGAAATAAATTAAGAAAAAAAAAACAACATGATCAGGTTTGCAAAACTTCCGTATATATTATACGAGGCTATTAATGACATCGGCAAAGGTTAGGACAAGGAATTTAATTGATATATCATTGTAATGAATTACGCGATTTTAAAAATTTCTGTCGTAACAGCTGTAACATTTACAGGAAAATATTCAACGAGAGTTCAGAGTCTCACAGGACTTTGGGATTATGTAAAAAATAAATTGGGATACAAAGAACCCAGTGAGTGAAACACACGTAATTTATCAACGCTATTTGATCGTATCTAATAGTTATAATAATATCGATTAATCTATCGATAGGTAATTTGTAAAAATTTGACGATAAAAAAATATTCATCGAGATTAATTTCGATTAGTAAAACCAGCAAAGGACAATCCTATACCGGTAAATCGGGAACGGAGACAGAATGTTCGACAAGAGACTCCTCTTCATGAAATATGGAAGCCAGGGTACCGCGGTCGTACAGATAATCAAAGGTTTTAGGTGGTTTTATACATCGAGCGTGAGAGTTGAATTGAAGTATAATTAGCTGTTTTTATGTACAGGACTTTTCAATAAATCTTTTCGTTGTAACGGATAGTTATCTATTCACAGGAGTAGAGCCTATGATTAATGATAATAACCCGGACATTTTTATTAAAGAATTACCCGATCGAGGTATGCTGTATGAAAATTCAATTATTCAATTAAGTAATAAATTATAAACACACGAGGAACCAGAGAGACAACTTATTAATAACTTAGCTTTTATATCATGCTGTTATTGACTATTGGTCAAGGTTCGTTCGAGTGTCGAGTCTAGCCTTCGATAAAAAAATAAAATAAAAATAAAACAAAATAATGTTTAAGAAGAAATAAAGAAAGGTCTGTAATCCGAGAATATCGACACTTTCTCAGCAGCCTTTTCGATACGAAATAAAAAGAAATCTTAATCGATAAATTTTCCTACAAATTTTACTAGTATTAATTATTGCATAATGAACACACTTCTATCATCCAAAAGAATTCATTCGATTCTGAAGAACCGTAGCAGCTCATTTTTACTGTTTGAAAAACTGCCACAGCTTTCTGTCAAAAATATATCAAACTGTAAGTTTGACGAGATACTCGATGCCGATTTTACACAAATTACAAAATTGCTGAACTTGCTTTCATTTGATAAATTCGTTTGCCAAAGCTCCTTCAGCTACGTAAAAGGAAATAAATTTCTGACATAATTAGACGAAAGTTTTAACCTGCAATCGACCATATCACTCGATTACAGCTAGTGCTTGGTTGGCCAAAAGCGAGAAGGAAAATGAGGGTTTCATGTCCAGGATGAAGAAAATCTTTGGCAAAGCATCTGGTAAGAATAGTTTTTAATGATCAATTAATATTCTGAATATCTGACTAACGCGAATAAAAGAAAAAAAAAAATTCGCTGAAGAATTAGCCATAGGATTGTAATATTCGCGGTAAAAGAAATATTGAATAAAAATATATATATTCAAGTACTTGTCAATTTGATTTGCGGGTACAGAAAGGAGCTTTAGAAGGATGATACTTGTCCATAGAAAGTCTGATACCGTTGACAAGAATATGAATGCATTTTTATATCACTGTGAAAAAGTTCCCATCGTTTGGCACAGTGGACATAAACGAATAGCGAACTTCTGTCCAAGATACGAAACTGCATCTTATCGACAGATGTCCTTGTTGAGTTCCTTGAGGTCTGCCATAGGACTAAATCCAAGAAACTCAAAGCCCGCTCCGATCCGGGAGCCAAACATACCCCAGAAGCCGGTAAGAGACAACAAAAAAGATAAAAAGCACAAGAAGCCTGTTGTGCAGACAGAAGAGAACAGCGAAGAGGAGGTCACGCACGTACGGTCTGCTATGATGGATGAACATGGGAATCTCGTGACTGAAGAGAACTTTGTGCGAACCGAATGGGGAGTCAGGATAAAAGATCAAGCGCGAAAAGTTGATCCACAGACTGACGCTGTGGAAACCATCGAGAAACCATTTTACATTGTCAGATCTATGTGGGGTGTAAATGTAAAGCAGTTCATGACCAGGGATGAGATCGTGAGGGTAAATACTGCGGTTTCGAATTCAAACAACACTGCATCTTATGATCCCAATCTCTCAATACAGAATACAAAATCTTCCGATACTATGGATAATTCCCCCCAGAATTTACGATCATTTAATAATCATCAGCGAGTGTCGAAGAAAGAAGTGCCACAGACTGTGAGGCAATCGTCATCAAACAATTTTCCAACTAACCAAATCCCGAGGACTGAGTCAAGCGGGATCAGGACTAAAGCGAAAAGTGATACGATGGTGAAAAATGTCAAAAACTACTCTGATATACCGGAAAAGAAACCTTGCAGTGTTGCTGTATCCCACAACACCTCAGCTACTGAAGCTAATCGAAACATGCCAGAAGCTACACCCAGGGATGAGATCAATGCTTGGAAGGATGCGCTCAAAAGGAATAGAAATAAACATGAGGAAAGATCCGCCAAGGTTCCTGCCATGTTCGTACAGCCAAAGTCACCAGAATCAAAACGAGACGTGAAAGCTGTTTCCACTAGTCGGAAACGAGATCCTGCAACCGGTGAAAAGAATGGTTTGGATAATGCTTCGAAGAAGGTTGATGGTGGAAAGAAAGGACTTGGTGCTAATAAGCCGTCAATTAATTCTTCTAAAATCGATGATACGACTAATAAAAAGTTGCACACTAGCAGCACTTGCACATCTTGCTACGAAGACCATTTTACAGCAGGCGATGATGAGACAGGGTTGAATAGCAGATTGATTTCTAATGTTAAGAATAGGGCATTTTTTAATGAGTGTAAAGGTTCCGTTGGAAGAAATGATCGTAGTCATGGTGATTGAGATTTGAAGATGATGACACAACGAAGAGCCAGGATTCAAGACCGTTATGGAATGGACTACGACGGTCGTAGAGATTGAAAATTTCATTAAATTCTGAAAGAGCGACTAGTGAAGAATCTGTGCTCAATCTCTGCAGAATGTAACAAAAAATTGAATCCTCTGAAATATTGAAATCCTTCTCTAAGTGAAAAGGAGCTACATCCGCAAGGGATTATAGACGGGTTATAAACTTTATAACGAGGGCTAAAATTTCTACTGGACTGTGGAAATTAAACAAAAAGCTACCACTGACTTGTGTGAGTATTTACACTGGGTCGCTAGAAAATATATCATTTGAACCGTATGTGTCAGAACCGCGTTTCCTCAAAGCGTGATCCTATAACGTGGGTGTACCCGGGGTAAATAGCCACCATATATATCTGAGGCCTGAGTCTGTTTGAATTTTGATAATTAAACGTTCCACGTAACCGCGGTACCAGAATGTTATAGCCTCACGGACTTTGAGTTGGAAAAAAATAAAATAAAAATGAAAAAAATAATCTAAAAGTGATCAAAAGTCAATATTTTACGATTTTTGTTTTATTATTTGGTATTTGAGTACCTACATACATACATATATTCGTATACATAGAATTTGGTGCAAACAAAAAATATCTGTTATTATTTATGTTATCGCATATCGTTCTGTGACCCGTAACATAACTTTTTTTTTCTCTTTCATATAGGATTTGTTTCGATCATTATCAGTCCTTTATCATAAAATTTCAAATATCTGCATGATTAGATCCATAACAGCTGTGAAATAAAACGATGTGAATGAGACTCTAGGAAAGAAAAAAAAAAAAATGACTCATATTTCATTACAGCAATCACTAGATTTTCAAAAAAATTGATTCTTGTATCGTTTTGCTTTACAGTCAGAGACGAGAGTCCTTGGCTTCGATCAGTTTTCAAATTCAAGCCTTTTTGTGTCACTATACTTTTTTATTTTTCTAAAAAATCAGAAGCTCCTGAAGGAAATAAATCTCCAAGCAATTCAGGCTCTGATATGGATAAAGAAAAGTCATTGAAATCTCACGTGGTTGAAGCTACCCTTAATTCCAAAGATGTATTCAATCGTGTTCAGACAATACATCCTGACGTTACTATACCTTCGAAAGAAATTCTCGGAGCATCAGAGACTGTTCGAAATGGTATAGTTTTAACGAAATTAAAATATTAACGTATAAATGTATAAGATAAGAATAATTATCAGCAGATTTAACTATTTGAAATATACTACAATTTTTTTTTTTTTTCTACGCAAAAGGCAGTCGCCTGATTCAGGAGCCTTTGACGAGTGTATCGAAAAAAATTCGCCACGATGATACGTTTCCATCTGAAACGATTATCAGACGACAGATACGTAAGTTATATTTGGGATATACTTATGTTGATGTCGATAGTGGTATGATCTTTTCTTTACTACTTATATGCCATTCTACTTTCTAGCTATTGATTTAGAACGAGATGCTAATACCTACGAATTGAAGAACTACTCTTACTTACGCCCTGATGAAATTAAGGAAATGCGTATTGCTCCAGTATTTAATAAAATACCGAATGAACCCTAGGGGCTCGTTGTCGAACCTGATAAAACTCTGGGTCTGTAAAAAGTAACTGATACTTTTTTCAACCTCTACATGCAATTAGAAAATTTCCATTGATGAAGCTATCGGATTCACCAACCACAAAAGTCACGTGCCGGTTGTGAAAGTGTTTAATAAATTCTGTTGGAACAAGAGTTTCTTTTTTTTGTTGTTCTCTTATTAATTGAATATCAATATCACGATACGCAATTTGCAATACTAATATCAAATTAGCTAATCGATCAAAAATCGATACAATTTTACAATTTGACTTGAACCTATCGGCGTTAATATCAGATATTTCGAGCCAACGTGATCATTTATTCTGTTACAAATGTGTCAAAACATGGTTTGAGTTTTCAACTATTTTTCATATATTACGTTTTTCCAAAATATGCGAAATATTTTTATGTGGACCATCACGCGTCGAACCATCGCCTCCAGGAGGCGAAGTTCTCATTTCAGGTAAGACTCTACTTTTCAAATATCTGAAACTTGATACATACGACGTAACACGTTCATTCCAAACTCGGAATGACTTCAAATCGATTTATAACCCATAATACACCTACATCTGATCATGGGGTATCGAAGAAATGATTTGCACTGTATAATGTTGTTTGACATCGAATTCCAGAATCGTAGTCAGCGAGGAACACCTTGACTAATATCAGACCAATCGTTTTCTGAACCTCGTCAAAGAAATCGGTAAGTATAATCCAACTACGCTTTCGAATATAAAAAATTAGAAACACTCCTTCGCCGTTTAATGACCAGCTCAGACTGACCATTCGGGTAGATCGACGTGCAGGACTTCGCATTTCCAAATTCTTGGGCTTTCAGTGTTCTGAACTTTCGGAGTTTCGACATTTCTCAAAATTCGTACTTGTCTGTAATAAAATGGGAACCGTTTGACCGTTCGGAACTTCAAAAAAAATTCGCAACATTAACCCAGGCTCTTACTGTAAGCAAAAACCACAATTCTTCATGGTAGTCTCTGGATAAAATTACCGAGATCTTTCTCCCTTCGATTTATTCGATTAGAAAGTGAAAAGACTCAACTTATGAGATAAGTAGCCACCTGCTCATACCTCTACCATATATTCGCACAATGTATATTCGCTGTAAATTCGTTTTTGATTTGGTGCTGCAGCCTGATATAACGTGGCAATGTCCTAGGCCTCTGAAAGCCACGAGCTCGAGGCTATTATTCGATCATTTCCGCGCGATTTCTGAATTATCGATCACCTAATCATTCCTGGTGGTGGTTCTGATGCTCATAGTGGCCGGCACTACGACGATGATACCCGTTCTGGTCATGCTGGTGGGATACCACGTTAATATGATTCCCTGGCGTATCAAGGGCCTACCGTTTGCTGGCAATTTGACGGATAATGACGGACCCTGGTTCTGATTGCCGGCAAGGCCAGCAAACAGATTGGACACAGATGCCTCCTTGCCTCCTTGCCTCCTTGCCTCTTTGCCTCTTTGCCTTTTTGCCTTTTTGCTCATCCGCACGGCCAATCGAGCCTACAGCTGTGGGTTGCGTGCCAATTTTGTTCGGAATCAGTGAGCGGACCCGATAGCCAAAGGGTCAGACTTGCCCATCGGATGTCCATTCACTGCCACGATGCACGCGCAAGATGGATATATGTGGATACCTATTAACCTGATCTTAGACGTCAGAATGACTGGAATCGACGTATACGACTCATCCGGTCATAAACTGATGGAATTTCTTCGTACAATTTTTTAGTTTGATTCACATATCTATAGATTATTAGCTTGCATCGAAAATTGAAAAATTGAACATTTTTCTAATGAATCAAGATCGGTATTCAAACATCATTCGATGAATACCTGACCTGCGCAATTCTTGATAAAGTTTACCAGACTCAGTTTTCTATTAAGACGCATGAAACGTCGAGGCTTCCTACCGCAGTCGCATTTATCGCACCTGAAAGGTGCGTCGGTTTAACTTCCAGGTGGAGTTGTATAGCTCGTAATAACGTTGGATCGACAATAGTAGCAGGGTACGGTTGTATTTACGACTAGAATCGCTAACTCCTCCGGGTTCACAGCTCCTTGACCCTTTCTACGGCAGGGATGCACCGATATAATCTTGAGCGAGCTCACGGATCATTCCCTTCGTACTGGATGTTAGACTGTAAAATATCAACCCGCAAAAGGTACCTACATATATATATGTATACCATAACTTCCTACGTTGGACGGTCATGCCTGTATATTACTCACGCTGGTGTATTTTCACTCCGCAAAGCGATCGGGACCGATATCATAACTCCTTGTCTCGACGCCGCTGCTGCCAGCCGCAGCGTCCATTCCGGACGAACGCTTACCGTGGTGGTAGCAAAAGTCACCGTCGTAGTCACGGCGATAACGCCGGCTCGCTTCAAAGTCCCATTAAACGTCCGCTATCGTATTTTCTGACCGAGAATAGTCGTCTGGGTTTGCGGAGCCTTGCAGGACTCTTAGAGAAAATCTGTGAAGGAAAAAACGACCACTGAGACTAAAACCGTGAAGAATGAGCGGCTGCAGAGGTTGGATCTGTATAAGGGTGGTTCAAAAGTCAGCCTCAACGCCTAAAGATTCGGGTGCTAATTCATTTTTTTTCCTTTCTTTTCCTTTCGAAACTTGCTAGAGATGCTGCGCCTTTCAGGATGCCAAGAAAAGAAAGGAAACGGGAAGAGAATGGTATTGCCACTTCGCTAAATCAAAGACTGACAAAATCTCACCCCGTCGTATTATAGGATGCCATGTCATCAGGTTATACCGAGACTTTAATCAAGGCTAGAACGTTCAATCATTTCCACCGGGACATTGATGTCACGATCAAACGTTCGTCACGATGCAATTAATATCTGTGGCCAGTGGGAAAACCGTGTTATTGTAACTCCTAACGATCTGAAGATCGTTTCGTTTCCGCCCTTCCGATAACCATCCCGCTTTCGATTTGGAGATGTATTAAACGGTGCCCCATAAGCACCCTTGAGGAGCCGGGAGTTCAATCTTATAACTATGCTATTCGTTCGATTCAACAGCTTATATGATAAAAAGAAATGAAAATAGGTTTTGAAAAATTCTCAGGAAGTTATATGATTTTTTTTTTTTTGTTATATATTTGGTATGACAAGATTATAAAACATTTGTTCACCGATATACAGCTGTAAGTATTTTCATGATCCGCGATTAACTGAAAAGTGTTGAAAAAATAAAGTGACTTAGATCCACTTCCGCAATAAGTCGTTCAATTGTTTAGTTAATTGATCGGTACGTCGATTAAGGTATAATAAAGCGTTGCTGATAGGATGTCGTACTTACGTACGATCATTACCCCCGTTTAAAATCTGAGCTGATAGGGTGAAAAAATAAAATATAAAACCAAAAAAAAAAAAAAAAACATTGTAGAAGTCGAGGTATATAGCACTTGGCGCCAGCGAAGCGCAGCGTCACGTCGGCCGTCAAACCGACGTTCAGTTTTGTTATTTCAGACTTAAGCGTGACATTCATAACCCAACCGCTGCGGGTATATAGCCACGAAGCTACGTGATGCTATCGGATCGATATAATGCCACCAACGAATGAGGTACCTACCTATACCTTCGGGTATCCATCTACAAGAGCAAAATACTTCGAGAGATGAGAAAAAGTAGAAAAAAAAAAACAAGATAACAGTAAAAGAAAAGAAAAGAAAAAAAAAATCGAGCGTACTACTACAGTCGTCTTACATTTCTTGCGATCTGCTAATAGAATGGCTCGTCGTATCGTGATCTTACGGAAATCGGCTTGTTTCGAACCTACAGAGAATCGAGTATTCCTTTTATCTAACGAAACTCTGCGGTTTCTACTCTTTCACATCATCCAATGACCAGAAACACGAAATGATTCTAAGATATAGTCGCAAGCTCATATACAGGGTGACCCAAGACCCCCGGACCGGAAGGAATGGGTGAATTCCTCGTTGGATTTTGAGACGAAATTTCCTTTTCGAAAACTTCGTCCGATCAACGGTGTCCAAGTTATTAAAGATAAAGAGTAGCCAATCAGCGCCTCGCTTTAGGTCCGTGCCAGTGCCGGGTCAATAGTGAATGACGGGCAGGGCTCGTGGTTTATTTTACATTTGACTACTTTCTTCTTCACTTCACGATCGGCGCGTATTATTATTATTGATATTATCATTATTATTATTATTTTGATTATTATTATTATTGTTTTTTTTTTTTTTTTCTTTTCCGGACCGTAGTTCTACGTGTCCATGTTGACCGCACCGTAGTTTTCCGTGTCCAGGTCGACCGCACCGTAGTTTTCGGTGTCCAGCTCGACCGCACCGTAGTTCTCGGTGTCCAGGTCGACCGCACCGTAGTTTTCCGTGTCCAGGTCGATTGCACCGTAGTTTTCGATGTCCAGGTCGACCGCACCGTACAAATTCATAAATTTATGACGATGATGATGATGATGATAATGATAATGATAATGATATGACCATGGGATTGAAAATTTATGAATTTGTACGGTGCAGTCGACTTGGACACGGAAAACTACGGTGCGGTCGACCTGGACACCGAAAACTACGGTGCGGTCGCCCTGGACACGGAAAACTACGGTGCGGTCGACCCGGACACGGAAAACTACGGTCCAGTCAACCTGGACACGTAGAACTAGGGTCCGGTAGAAAAAAAAATAATAATAATAATAAAAATAATAATAATTATAATAATAATAATAATACGCGTCGATCGTAAAGTGAAGAAGAAAGTAGCCAAATGTAAAATAAACCAAGGGCCCTGCCCGCCGTTCACTATTGACCCGGCACTGGCACGGACCTAAAGCGAGGCGCTGATTGGCTACTCTTTCTCTTTAATAACTTGGACACCGTTAATCGGACGAAGTTTTCGAAAAGGAAATTTCGTCTCGAAATCCAACGAGGAATTCACCCATTCCTTCCGGTCCGGGGGTCTTGGGTCACCCTGTATACGGAATCAATTTAAAGTAAGGTTCGAAAAATGATTTGAAAGAAAAAAAAACAGAATCCTGATAATTTTTCAAACTCATTGACTCAGCAAAAGGATCATAGATTCTAAATTTCGTAATGCTCGCATAAAACGCGTGAGTTACTATAAACGGGTATACCGAATTGTATAGGGAAGTTGAATTATCGAAACGACGTGAAGAGACACCCGTTGTCATTCGATTTGTAATATAAGAGAAAGGTCTGGTCGTTAACCCCGCGACCCTTACTTTCGTAAATTTAGTTTTTTCTCGTTGTTTCAGCCAACGAATTCTTCCCTTATGGTTTAGTAGTTACATAACTCTCACTGTACGTCTCGTTCACTTTCTGTTTCTCTTGTTCTGTCGGTTGGATTAAGGTTGCATTAAGTCAAAATTGCAGGGACGTGCGACGAGAGAGGTGCTAGGACCTTGAGCGGCTAATTTAGACGGCACGTTGCTTTGCCGCCGTATAGGTAGGCATATCCTCAGGCAACGCAAATTGTCATTGCAAACAGGCACGTCTCGGACAAGAAACTACCGACGGTTTAAATTGTCAGATATCTACGCCACACTATTCCATATACTCTCAACTATACGTACCTATACTCTCGAATAGGTAAATTCAATCCGTCAATCGACTATAGTGTAATATTTTATTTTTTTTTACATTTTCTTCAGATTTTAGTTAGATAAACAGATACACGTTATTTTAATTATAGATATAATTGCGTGCTTAGGTAGTTGATATAGTCGTGTAGTAGTGTTGTTGGGGTAAATGTGACAGGTTGGATACGACGTGGGATAGCGGGTAATCGTTTTGCTTACAACACGCGTTCAAACTAACTCAAACGAACTGAAATAAACGGGACGTGAAACACGTGGAGAATTTCCCACAGGGTAATTACTTGGTCAAATGGACCCGGTACTCTTGATGACCGTCAGTCAGTCTCATTGGACGACAGACTTTTCAAAATCCTCAAGCTTTTCTAGGTATTTAAAGGTACTTTTACCGGAACTTTGACTGGCTAAGATGAAAATACGATTATATTATACCGAATGATATTTCCAGGATTCAAATGTTTATCTGAAAGCATAGAACGAAAGAAACCAATCAATTTGATAATCGAGAAAATTCAAAAGCATGCATCTAAATGACGAAATCTATATGAATACGTTTTTTCGCAGATTGAAATGGTTTATTCATGATCTGCGAGTCTTTGTGCGTCAGAAATGTTGAAAATAAAAAAATAAAACCGTTTTGATATGGATAATTTTTTTCTCAATTTTTTGTGCAAGTTATATGAATACCATGAACGGGGAATAGCTGCATATTCAATTATTGACATGGGTTACAGAAATGGATGTTGTGATTCGGTCAGATTTTCAAAAACAGATACACATAGTCGGTTTTGACGCTGTAGGCGGTCTGCTGCTGACGGCAATTAATCGAGTGACGCGGGTTTGTGGGGAACGGCGTGACGCTGACTTGCAACACTTGCAACCAGGCGAGGTATCATATTAGCGGTAATTGAAAGATATCGATGTAGAAAAGATCGGGATTTTTGCTATACATCGCAAACAGTAACAGTAGCAGTTGCTTGAAACGATCGTTCGATGACTTGCATTGGAACACATATATGGATATTTATATGTATATGTATACACGTGCCCGTATATAACATGTGTACGTATATATATATACACGTAAAATACATATACATAAACGTTGCATAGGCGACACACGCCTGACCGGCGACAGGAGAACTCCAAACCAAACACTGCTCTGGCGCTGTGATATTAATACCCGCAATTTTTAAGGGGAACTTTCGAAGCAGCTTCATCGTTTGAGTTGGCTTCGGGTCGTGACAGGCCGCCGTCATACGAAAACATTCCTAGTCAATTTACTTTCAGGAATTTTCGCATAAACGTTGACGTGTTTAAGGGAAGCAGTAAACCATCTATTTTCGGTATCCAAAAGTCGAGAAGGTCGTAACTCCACTTTTCCGAAAAGAAAAAGAAAGAAAAAAAAGAAACGAATAAAGCTTTATCAGCTCTCCTCTCTCTAGAATAAATTCATGATCGAAAAGATTTAATATTCAAATTTTGATACGAGAAAATTTATCAAAAATTTATCAACTTATTTTTAGGCATAAACGCTTGAAAACGGTTGACCGTTTTGATAGCACATAATGTGCTGGTAGCCTGTTTGCTGAAAAGTTATTAAATCTCGCACAAAAAATGAAAAATGAAAAAAAAAAAAAAATCAAACTGTCAACAAAGATATGCCGGGAAATGATGAAGCGATAAAGTACCCCGATGAGGTTAACGGTACCTCTCATATACCTAACACACTTCGAGTTTAGATTTTAATAATGTCACGCCTGTTGAGCGATGCCCTCAGCTTGTCGTCGGTCGGCACCCCGTATCTGTGTTTGCTTTTACATATTATACCGTTTCCTACATCTAACGAAAAACTCTATAGATGACAGATCGAAGCTCTCGCCTTTAAGCTATCCGAATCGGAATTGTCAAACTGTGCCAGAAGCTCGCTGCTGCAATTTCATAATGCATTACAAAAATTCATTCGTTCGGTAAAAGACTGAAAAAAGATTTTTCAAAAAATTTACATGGTAACATTTCACAGAGGAATAATTACGCTTGACTTTTTCTGATCGAATCATTTCGGTACTTCCTACTTTCAATTTTGATTAGAGCGAAAAAAAAAAAATTAACCGTTTGAGGTGATTGAAACTTTTTTTACTTTTTAAATCAGGCTTGACTAATAGTGATTTAAATCGTTGGAGCCAAGTTACCCACGAACTCGGTCAGAATTAACTGGTAGTGGCATAATTTGGCAAAGGCTTTAAACACATTATTGTTATTCGATGGTTCGACGGTGTGGAATAAGGCGATTACGTCTTGAAGCAGCCTTCTCCGAGGTGCTTAACGTCAACCTAAAGAACGAAATTGAATTACCTAGCAAAAGTACTTGATTACAGTACTAAATTCAAGGTTCTAAAATCTGCGTATATCTGTAAAGCAATCAGTCGATATTCAAAGAAGTTTGAATTTTTGAACACGAATTGTTGTCGCGATTCTTCCGGAAGTAATTTTCGAATCAAGTTAATTTTTTGTTGTATTTTTTGTTCCTTTATAATTCGAGGAGAAATTTGTCTCGAGGGAAGTAAAAGCGAGTTGCGAAGGCCACGTCACGTCATGTCGCCTACAAACAAGGCATCGTTAACTCGAGAATAAACGCCAGGTTTGCCCAGCTGTTGGCACCGAGCCTCGTATTCTGTTGACATAACTTTGACAAAGGCGTTGACAAAGTCTCGGATATACGTACGCGTGTGCAGCTTGCAACTTTACGATTTCAGGACCATTAAACGCTGATAAATCTCGGTAATACTATTTCAAGAAGCTGACGGATACATATCGCGCCCTTTCCCCTTACTTTACGTCTCCCCATCCCTCGGGCAGCTTCTCCTTGTAAAAACATATAGGACTATCCTCGTGTTTGCTCGTGTTTGTCACTCAAGCACCCCGGGGCAAACAAACATCTCTTAGCCCAGGCCACACCGCTAGTGACATACCCGTATCATCGCCCCGCTTTACCGCAACTATATTTATAGTTCCATTTTAAAACTATGGTATATTCCCCCTCGGAAGGTACCCAAAAGGCTTATACATCAGATCAAAAAACAAACCTGTACGAACGAAAGAACCGATTTTTCATTTTTATCCAAGTATGTACAAGAACATTTTTGTTTCTAATAATCAAAAATACTGCATGAACCACCATTCGCACGTCGTCACTCTCGTTGAAATAATATTTACAGTCTAATTTCTATACTACACGTATAGATATGCGTGTATTAGTATGTATTGAAAGTATACTCGATTCAGAAAAGCTTGATTTACATCAAGAACCAATGTGTGTACCAATTCATGTCGCACAACTTTGTTCCGATTTGATTCTGATCATGATCGGTTCCAAGAAATTTCACCCTGCATCTAACGGATGTGAATTATTTGCCAAATTGTATGTTTAAGACCGTCAATTGAATATACAGATATTCTATCTATTCTAAAGCGAAATCATTTAGTTTCAAATTTTTTATCGCTCAATTAATTTCAGATTTAGTTATCGACGCAAAGGTCTACCTACGATTGTAACGATGTTTAAATACGATGTAAATCTAGGTCGTAATGGAGTTACGAATCATGCAAATTTCCTAGTTTTAAACTCTTCTAATTATAACTTTTCGTTATATCAATTCACGTATATGATATGCACAGGTATGTAAAGAGTTATCTCAAATTCCTTATTCCCGAGTGATACAATTATAATTACAAGCCTGTAATTTTCATATCTCGTCAAATTTTCGAATACACTTTTCAAAAATGATCAAAATCTTGCTTTTTTTCTTTCGCAAACAACTGTTTTGAAGACCAACCATCTTCATCTACTTCATCTAATCATGTTAAGTGTTTGCTAAGATCTTGAAGAATGGATCTACTCTCTCTCTCTCTCTATCTCTCTACTTTCGTATCTTAGCTTAGGTTTACCAAGTGATCGCTATAGATATGTGTAACTATCCACCACTTGGTAGGTCACGCGTAGCCTATGCCACATGGCTAGTGCGATGTTTAAACGAGGGAAGAATCTGTGATACTTTTATCACCTATTTCACAAGATCTATTACTTCTTGTATCTGTATATAGGTATATATATATATATTTATGTGTATATATATATGCATATGCATGTAAGATGTCTCGTTCTGATTTCAGAACATGTCTAACAGCAAAGCACAGTGTCAGCTGGCCCTAGAATCTCCTCTGACTATTACGAAGAGAATCGAGTCTTACGTAGCTAGGTGAGCTAAATTCACATATACATACATACATACATACATACATACATACATGTAGAGTTATAGAACTACGGTACAACCGCGAGCGCGATAACGGTACAGAGTATTTTCATTCCGGTGAACTTGATTCATTTAATAAATGTGGAACCGAGTTGCGGTTTGATATACAGAGAGATTAAAGCAATCGTTTCCACTCGGTCAAAGACAACTCGGTACACTTCAGGCTTTTCGTATATTTGTTGCAGGCTTGCAATCCGCATTTTTACTCTGATTGAATTGATTTGCTTTCGGAAGACCGTCGATTCGAGAGAAAAGAAAAAAAAAAAAGAAAGAAAAATGTATGGCGAGCCTTGTAATAAACAGATGAAAAACTTTGAGTCTGCCGAGTTGACTGTGACTGAGTGTAAACTAAAACCGTTTTCTCTCTGTATAAGTAATACGTTATATATTGAAATAGGTGGTAAGAGAGAAAGAAATTTGTTAAATTATACTAACGTATGAAGTAATTATAATTCAACGTTTAATTTGGTGGAATTATCGGCTCAGTAGACCCCGGTCAAACCACATCTGGGGAAAACGTCGAAATTGGTTGGGCGGATGTTTGCCGTATTCAGAAGAAAAGCATAGCTTTGTAGGATAGGTAGGATATAACGTGCGTTGGCCTTTGCAGGTTGACCATTTTCAAAGCCTAGAGGCTTTCCTGGCTGATTGCCAACCAAAGAGAGCCAAAGGATTTTAATTATCAAAGTTTGTTCGCCGTAAACAGCGCCGTATCTACACATGAAACACCCTCATAGCGAGTTTATAATTTCACTTGTGGTACAGGGATGAAAAAAAAAAAACAAAAAAAATTCTTCATTTCATTTTGAAACACCGAGATGATTATCATTGAATACCACGTGCTCTGTATGTCGTATCGATCCATGTGACTTTACGGGGCGATTGATAAAAGAATTCGACATATTTATATGGGTATAAAAGCGTAGGAGGTATTTTAAAAATATTTAAATTATCCCCGAGTCTTTGGGTACTCGAATATATCTGAAAATAACTTCTTTGAGACGAAATCCTCATTACGGTTAGATACCATTGACGAAGAAATGCCGAAATTTATTTCTGGCCTATAGCCACGATGTCACTCATATATTGCGTGCGTCACCCAAGTGACAAATGACGAGGTTGTCGTTCGTTTGTTCAAATTACTCCAAACATTCCGGTCGCCCTTTTGCCTTTGAAATATTACGCCCCCGAGTGACTGTTTTAACCGTTTCAAAGTTCTTTGGCTAACATGAAAACAGCTGTTTCTTACTACTTTTACATTAACGATATGGGAAGATCGCTGTATCCCAAAGTCTGAAATTTGATGCAGAGTAGGTAGTAGGTATAGGGGGTAGGATATAGTGTCGTCAAAAAAATCGTCTTACTATTTATTTATTTATTTATTATTTTTACTAAGCGTGTTTTTCTCTGACGATCGATGACAAGTAATTCGGAATCAATTATATACACGTCAGCAGTGCTAAAGAACCCGAGGCAAGGGAGTGTATGCTAAGTTTGGAGGCGAGACGTTTTTCAACTCCTGAAATCATTAATCATTTGCTTTTTAGGCCCGAACAGGCCCGAACCCCATCGCGCTTAGTTCACAGAACGAGGGTCGGCGGAATGCCCAGTCACCCACGACTCACGACAAGGGCTGTTTTTTTATTTTTCTTTTCTTTACGTAAATAGCGAATCAATTCCTTTCGTTAACAAATCAGCTGTCATTCAATCATATCGCAATGCAGAAAGTTTTAATCTCAGGACGATTAAACGATTTATTAGTTTATTTCCTTACGATTATACGATGCATCGTATTCTTCAATTAACTTTGTCGCTGTATCGATACTAAAGACCATTTTTTCTTCTTCTTCTTCTAACAAATGTTCGAGCTGATATATATACTATATATATAAACGACACAAGCTGTTGAGATACTTGAACAGAAGATGGTTTATACTGTATCGAAACTATTTTTACAATACACATCATTGCAGGTGTATATAGCTATCGAGATTTTTCAAAGTATGTCTAAATCGTTTAGTAATAAACATAAATATTATTAGCAACGATGAAATGATGTTTGAATTACATAAGAAATCGATGAATTCGAAGCTAGTACCTAATTAAAAACAAGAAAAAAAAACGCAATATCGTATTAAATAAAATTCGGCATTTAAAGTTTGTGAAAATTTTAATTATTATTTATGGTGAAAGGTATAGCGGATTAACTCAAAAGTCTTAAAGATTATCTTGAAATACACGTACCTTGCGCTTGGATCTTCCGCACTTTACACGCTATTTTTAAGGGTGATTTAAATCATAGACTCGTTTAGTCTGACGTTAAATAAGAGTGTTTTTATTCTCATCGATCAGTGAGTAATAATTCAAATCTATAATATCGAGATCATCATATACCAATTCAACATTCAAATCTGCTTTCTAAATTTCAAAAGTGAGTCTAGATCTGTCGACAGAAATCGAACCGCGGACATTAATCAATGCCTTTGACCACCAATCATCGTTTCTAACTGGGCTATTCGTCGGGAATTTAAAATCCAAATTTTATTATATGATCATGGTCTGTGTAAAAAGTAATCGGTTTCATTTTTTTCATCGTAATTATTACGTTCATGATCGAGACATTCATACGTGTAATCGGTCAAATCTATTTCATTAGACCGCAATATTACGAGCATTCGATGATCGGTAGATCCACTCATCGCAGCAGGCGAGTGTTCAGATGATATCGCAATGAAACAGGACGGTTTTTAGAACCAGTATCGATCTCAAAAGCTTCGTAAAGGAGAATTAACTGAGTGCTGTTGAATTTTGAGAATACATTTTCGTCATTTTAGGAAAAAAACTTGTTTAATTGATGTTTTTGCCCTCCGATGGTGAATTATTTTTCTATTTTAGGGTACATGCCTAAAAGTCACGTTGTTCGTTGAGTAGGTAGGATAGGTATAGGAACCATAGAGAGTGGCATCGGTTTACACAAATCGAGAATCTCTACCAACTTGCTAACTGGCTAACTGCTAACTGCCGGGGATAAGGACTGAAATAACAGAGACGCATTAGCGACGACTCGCGAGGATCAAAGTGAGAGAAGTGAACAGAGTGAGTAAGAGAGATGGGAAAGCAGAAGAAAGAAGAAAGAAACAAAAAAAGAAAAAAACGACAGAAATAGGAAAGCCACCCAAGCCGACTACCGGCTAAACTAAACCCATGGAGAATGGAGTTGAACCTTCTAACCAAACTCAACCGGTCCTTTTTACTCATTTCACTACATACATACATACATATACATACGTTTAATACTGTGTCAGATGGTTAATACCCCCCCCCCCCCCCCCCTCCGTCGCCCATCTCACCCCCGCAACCGACGCCATTGACTATAATTAGCCTGTATTGTGTTACTCGCGCCCGGATTATTGCGCTCATAAACCGCTCATAAAGTTCATTTTTTATTTCTTTTATTTAGGGGGGTTGGGGGGGGGGGGGGGGGTTGTCTTGCGCCATTGAACGTAAAGATTTTCGTCTTGTCTTGGTAGCCATTCTATAGAATGATAAAAATGTGCGTATTGTTTAAATATTGTTGTAAATTCAAGCTGAACAAAGTGCTGTTGGTCAGCATTAATCAAGTGATCAATACTTTCACTGAAATAAATTTCATTAGATGATCAAATTCTATGAGCAATATGTTTCGGTTCGTTTTAAATACACGGTGTGAGCCTTGGCCTTGTTTATTTTGGCACTGCTCAATGTATCACACGAGCTTGGTAGCATAAGTTTCGTGTTTAACACCGTTTCGGAAAAAAAAAAAAACCAAAAAAAAGTTGTAAAAAAAATAAAATAAACTTGAATTTACACTTTTTAAAATTGATGCTCTTCCGACACGCTCTAGAAGAAATATTAAAATTAAATATTCGGTTAATTATACCTTATACTGCCTTGAGCGTATCTCAAACTTATCGTGTATATGGATAGGGAATGATTCATAAATGACACCAATTTGCGGAGAAATATTTCAATTCTAATGGCCAGTCGTCGTTAAGGGAAAGGCACAAAAATGATGACGGAGATTTTATGGTGAAAAAAAGAAAAAGAAAACCAAGGAGGTAAACAGGTATGGCTGCGTCATTGCCATGACGGACTCCAGTAGCGCAAATGTGGGATTTTTCGACTACAGAGGACCCAGAAGAGACCACCATATTCCATCCAAGATCCATCCATTCCAGGAGGGGCCCACGGTGTCCTCAGAAACCGGTGTCCTTTTCTTCGGACGATGACGATGCACGACTGTTGCAGGCGTCAGTCACGACCAGGTCCTCTTTTCGTCGACGCCTCTGTCAAACACGCGTATACACAGACATAGACACGAACGCACATCGACACACTCACCCGTTCGCTTCAAATTACTTTTACATTGTCCCCGGTCGAGTGATACTCCGCTAACTAATCTTTTGTGTCACGCGGCGACCGGAGGAATTTCTTTTGAAACGACAGGAACAGAAAAAAATACCGGTTACGCCAGCCCCACGATGGGCTCTTGCCTTTCAGTCCACCAAATAACCGCGTAGATTGATTCACGGATACATCATAGTCGCTTCTCCTCGCATGGAACCCCGCGCAAGCCGAACAATCTTTTGGCCTTGAACCTCCGAGGGAACAAGGAAGAAAAAAATAAAAAAGACCAAAAAACGAATTAGAGAGCTTTGACGGATCGCAAAGACTGAGGATTGAACAGTGAAATAACGATGGAAGCCCACGACACAGACTAATGCGAGTTGATTCGCCATTAGCGTGAAAGAGGGTTGATCTTCATTCGTATACGCAGATATCCACGACTGTCTCGAAATGAATCATATAAGACTTGTTAGAGATAAGTGAAAAAGTGATATTCACGGGGACGTTTGTTCGTTGGTACCGTAACTTAATAAAATAATGATATCGCGGCGTTGTTCTGTAAGAAAAAGTGAAATTAATAAACGCTTTTACGGCAATTACACACGTTTAACGATACTAATTGAGTAGGCATTGTACAAGCGTTCAGTGACGTTCTAAGCATGCCTGGTTTTTGCGCCGTTGTCATGCACGAGCGATCGAACACACTGTGCAGGTCTAATTTAATTTGTCATCGGATGACGAAGACGCGTCCAACTTGACTAAAAACTAGTGAGTTACCTACTTCTTGCCTTCGCTATAACATGTGCTTTTATTCATCAATTTATTTCTATAAATTTTATACTTATTTGTTCAACTTAGCTTCTCCACGTATCGAATACATTTCTATTTCAATTTAATTTCACGTACATTAGCCACATCGCAATAAAAAACGACTTGGTACTCACGTCTCTACGGAATATAACTGAAGAAAAACATCATTGATCTTCACATGCAATTAAAATACAACACAAACGTTTCGCCCCCATACTGTGACAAAATTTCAAATTATTTAGTCTCTATGATCATTGTGTCACCTCGCATCATCATCATGGATAAGAGATACCTATGCTATTTGAGGTACAACAAACTTGCGGTTCACGACTGCAACTTGAATAGTTCGTTACAGTCACCACTGATGCGGTTCTATACATGGTACTAACGATGCATTGATGAGTTTTAGTAACTGTCTCTCATCTTCGCGGGTCTCCGAACCTTTGCGGACATTATCGTGGTCGTATATCAGCAAAGGAATGACGGAAGTAGTCAGTTATCAAACGCCAATGATAAAAAAAAAAAGCAAGCAAGAAAATTCATCGATTTAACTAGAGAATCTGATATCGCCATGTATTATAGATCATCTTGCTTCTTTGCCAGTTTTGTACAAGAAGCACAGGATGTATTTGATGATTTCTATTTGAATGAAAGATGACTTGCATCCTGGCATAAGCGGTGAAATAGATGCTGCACACCATTGGCTATACTGGTAGAAGTAGAAAGCTGATGCCAACGCCCGATAGAAGTCACAATACTCCAATTAATAAGTTGCTTCCGCTCTTGAAGCCCCAGTTAACTTTATATTGAAGTCTATCCTGGCGTACAAGTACGTCGTGATTAGCTGACGCGACGTATTATTTTTCACAAAAACTTATTAAGCTGTACGACCATTTTTAGTCGTATTTTGTTCTAAATAAGACATTGATCCAGAGCTGGAAGAAGAAAAGAAGAGAAACTGGGAATTGGGCACAAAAGTAATGCCAACATGTTCAAGACGAAGTTAATTCGAAGTACGTAGAGTAGATTGAAGAAAAGCCAGAACAGTCCCAAGACGTACTGTGAGGAAAAGATTGGACAGCGGTAGTAAGGAGAAGGTCGAGCGAAGTGGTACATCTCAACGGTCGATTTAAGGTGGTGTGTTTTCCGGTAATAAAGCCGGCTTGGCCTGCGAAGTGGGTTTTGTCCTGTACCGATAATGGGCACACTTCATCAACGTCTTCCGTCTCCCTCTTCCTGCGGGACACACGTACGCGAAGTAGGAACCAAGACCAGGACGCCCGCGGGAGGCCATCTGTTTCGTCATTACCACCGAGCAGTAAACCACCTTCTTTCTCTCTTGTCTCGTCCACTCCCCCGGGTGATACATCGTCTTGCCTTATTTCCCGGACGTGCGCCGAGAAAATCGTCCGAGAAAATCGAGTGATTTGTCCAGGAGGTGTTAACACCGGTCGCCTTACCCTTCTTGTCATTAGAGCACGTCCCTACCTCAGGAATTAGGTACCGCAAAAAAAAAAAATGTCTGTCACGTTTTTGTCGAATTCGCTCTGGAACATGTCAGCATCTGGATGAGAAGCAACAAATGCTACTAGGATTTTCACTGAAAGAAGATTTTTTCAGTACTCGTTTCCGGCGGAAGTGGGCTTTTCGCGGTTTAATCTAAGCGACTAATGTGTCAAGTGTATACCTAGATATGAAGGAGAAAGATGATCCCACTTCCAAAGGAATACGGGAGCGAATAAACCTGGATTTGGTAACCTGGCGTAGGCGGGTATGCGTCTCGGGAACAAGTAGGTAACAGAATTCCAAGGAGCCAAACCGAAGAGCCCGGTGAGCGAAGAATCAGTAGGGAATCTTCAGAAGCTGTGAACCTGTCAATGAGGTGGATTCCTGGCGGCCTGGGCGCAAAAGAGCGAAGATGGCCCCTCCGCCCTCCACCCTTCAAGTCCCTGGAGCCAGCGGTGCATCGCGGACGCCCGGAACCCGTCCCTAACCTCAGAAGCCCGGATCGTCCCGTCGGCGTGACTTGCACCTCAATTTCTGGCCTAGGGGATCCCCCACACATGTGGCACACACATACATGCACAAATCCATGTAGTCAGGCAACAGATCTCACACACTAAGAATATCTGCTGCACCATGGTATGTGGTCATCAATGTATACAACTTATTGTAAGTTTCTCGTTCTAGTGCCGAAAGATTATAGTAATGTACATTATTGTTAAGCTCATTACAGTAATAGTCGTTATATACGTATTCATAACGCCACAATGCGATGATGCTTACAATCATTCAATCTTTAAGCGTTCATCTCATTTCTTCGCATGCCATTTACTTGCCTTTGTGTATTTACAATTTCCAATCTGCCCTCCCCCCCACCCGCGGAAGCTATCTTACGTCACATTTGCCACTCGATTGGAAATCGTTTGCGAATTACTGATATTTCATTATGATCGATTGGATCTACAGGCACGGATTTGTGAGAATTGTGCAACGATATTACGTGCATATTGTGTTTTTATAGAAACTAGTTCATCCGGTTCATCATTAACGTTCGATTACGAGATATACATACAAATTCAATAAATTCATTACGCCTGTTACACCTGGAGGTCAGTTCTATACTCTGCTGACTTGGGCTTGACGTGAAATAATTTTGTGACCTGTAAATGATATCTTCCAAAAACCACGGAATGACATCGGTTTGATTCTATGCATTAAACGGAACGGCTTGACCCTATTGCCGTCTGTCGGCAAGGGATAAATAAACGTCCTAGGACTGCACCTTCCTAGTTCTAACGTGAGCTTAGGGCTCCTTTGCCACATTTACAATCGTTAGCTACTTGAACGCGGTTAGAGATCGTTTAGTGTAATTATGACCCTTGTCGCGAGGCGCCCTCCGCAGTTGTAATTAGACTGTTTATTTTTCTACGCCCGGTGGGAACCAACGCTGATGGATACTCGATGGATGACTCTTCACCATTTCTTTTGACGGCGGCTTCTATCCAACTTTTGACGTTGACGGCACCGAGCTTACTCGATCTACCGCCTTGACCCTTTAACCATATTCCTATAACCCTTTGCTTTACTACTACTAGAAATCTGGTGGGTGTATTGTGGTCTGCCCCTTCATATACCCTTCCTTCACAATTCAACTCGAGGTGTGAACGTCCTGTCACGTATACCATGTCTGCGTAGGACTAACATACGTTGGGAATTGTTAACTCAGAGAAGGATGCAATCAATATTGCTAGGAGCAGGGTAGGCTGAACGTGACATTACCTAAGGTAATGCGAAGTGGATCAGCCTGGGTGAAAAGTGCATTAAAGGTCGTTGGAATCAGTCGAGGCAATCAAATCTTATTAATAAACCGGCGTAGACGTCCGATGTAAGATACGATCCCCCGTTGAGCGAGGCGGCTTGTCCTTATAGAGCGTCATTAGCCGACTCTAATTACTAGGAGACGAAGATCGTTGTCGCGAACAGAATAGAATAGAATATAATGGTGGAGAGCACGGCGCTCCTTGCCCGGACGACACGTTCGATCATTCATCATCTGAAACGCAATTATTGTTATTAATATTGGTGGCATGAGATTTTATCTGCTCTCTTGACTCGATATACCCGAGCTTCAATATTCCCTTTCTTATTCTTCGCACCAGCCAACACGTTCGGCGTGACATCACACTTATATCGGTACTTCTATAGCGCTCTTACGAGACAATGAGATATGCCTACCACTCACCTGGACATTATGTTTGCCTTCGATTTCTGGTTGTAGACTGAAACCGTACGAAGCAAATCACATTTACCTATCATCCATCATTTGCTCATCACGTTTTCAAATTTCATTACATTTCAATCAAACTCATCTTTCTCGACGCACAAATCTTAACAAAGTGATTTCAATCTGTGTGCAGGATACGAAATATTATCTTTCTCATTGAATAATTCACAGCAAATGACTTGCCGCGGGTATCTGTCACTGCAGGACCTAAAATGATGTGGGTTACGCGTTTCTAAGACACGTAAGTTTTGGCTAATGCTACGACTAGGTCACGGGAGAATTGGCAAAGCAATAACATTAATCCAGGACTGTATAGTGTCGGCAAGGATCGAGGCAAGGAAGGACCTTGCCATCTCGCGGTCAGCCGAGGGTCTCTCGGAGTAATCTCTGGCGGTCAGTAGCCAAAATGTTAGCATAAAGCGTACAACAGAAGTCGAGTCACCAAGGAAATACACCCCATTCCTACTGTCCCAAGTCCGTTGTGGCTTGTCCCTAGACGGGGTTGTGGCGAACGCTCAGACCCTTCAGGCGACCCATTTGTAATTTTAATAAGCCGTATTATGAAGATGTACATCCCTCGGGTGCAACCTCGCCCCGGTTATATCCTCCTGCCAAAACGCAGTTACGAATTACGGTAGTCGGTCGAGACACGATTTCTGTTAAGGGTATGCAGGATAATCACTTTGATACGAGTGTATCTTGGAAACTGTGAAAGTTACAGAGAAACCGAAATGAGGAAATCTGCATCATTGATGAAAGATGAGAAGTAAAAGGTGAAAACATTCTTTCTTCATCATGTGGCGTTTAGTAATGGTCATCTAAATATCTGTTCACCAAATGAAATTTTTTCTCTGATTCATAAGGTAAGAAATTATTTAGGGTGTTGTAAGTTTGATATCAGAGAAGAGTTTGAGTCGTAAGTAATTCGTGTTGATGATCGATGCTATTAGGTCTGGTCGGCTTTTGATCAATCAAATTTGAAATTTGGTTTCTTTTTTTTATCCTCTTTCGATCGCGACACAGAAAGGCGACGCGCTCAATTTCGAACGACGACAGTTTTATGACCGATGATTGGAGCACGCGAAGGAACAAAGCGTCTGCAAACACAACCATACGTATCTTGGCCTATAAAAAGTTTATAGCAATCGTTAAAGTGGTTTCGTAGGAGTTACTTACACGTGGACCGATTTTTTCGTTATTTTTTTTTTATTTTTTTCT
The DNA here is from genome assembly GCA_914767705.2 of Tenthredo notha. Lineage (NCBI taxonomy): Eukaryota > Metazoa > Arthropoda > Insecta > Hymenoptera > Tenthredinidae > Tenthredo > Tenthredo notha. Next base: position 7,811,282 of record OU611908.1, read on the forward strand.
TTCCTATTTTACGATTACTTTTAAACTTGACAAACAAGTGCCTCGTTGTCGATGTCAATGTCAGCTATTTTTGATACTTGACCGAGAAATGTCTGGTATCAAATGCAATCGCTGTATGCAAACCCATAGCAATGAAGAAAAAACAGAGTTTCATTAAAGCTATACTTAAACATTTTTTGAGAACATCATCGTAGTCGTGGAACTTCTCACGTGTCGCTATTATCAACGAAAATTATTAATGACAGCGGATATCGAGTCTTAAGGATAATTAAAAAGGACATGATAGTAGACGTACGACGCCTCGTATGACATCGTTTCTAATGATAATTAATCAATTTGACATATATTAAATGCTGTCACCGTGCTTTTGAATTACATGCTTAACGGGTAATTAGGTAATGAGCTTTAATTAACGTAGCTTATAACAGATACCTACTAGATTAATTGAAAAAAATGTCTAGCCTGGGCTGCATCTTCGCTTTACATTATTATAATCCTGGGTGTAAGTGACCTCTAACGATTATAAATTGGTGTAGGTATAAAACGTTGTAAAATCTGCTTAGGGGAGCTAGACAGCTCCTCTGGTGTCTGCGCCCTATAGGACACCACTCCAAGTTCAATTTGTGGATAGAGGGGGGGGGGGGGGGGGGGGGGGGAGTACGATTTAATTGCCACCTTGTACATTTATTATTTTATTTAATTAGAATCTGGAGGGTGTCGCGAACAAATGCGGGACCCATTTAATGAATTCCTACCAAGACGAGGTCGCGAGGCGTCAGAAGGCGTCATGAGGCGTCGGCCCTCGACTACGACGCCCTCGTAGACGGATTAAGACGGTAATCTGCAACACTTTTTTCAAAGTGACGGCCTTTTTATACCTAATTAATTGCCATAAATCTAGAGGATTATTTCCAGGACTTTCGTAAGTCTGGCAGGAAATTTTTTCTTGTGGCTCTTGATCAAATACGAGAATAGAAAAAAAAAAACACACACACACATCCTAACAGAAATCGAACCCTCATCGATTTCTAGAATCGATTCATCCACGATAGTTTTTGTTAAATCTTGTATCTCATTGTCAAAAATATTTTTTTCCGCGTGTATATTTTCAACGGATTGATATGCATTTTCCTAATTTTTCACAAGCTCGTGAAAAGGTAGGTACGAGTCGTAAAGGAGCCCTGCTGGCTCGCCGGGCAAGGAGCTTGAGAAAGCCGAAATAAATTACCGCGTACCAGAGAGGTGCATATTTAATTCGAGCAATTAATGCCGTCTTGTAAAACATGCCGTTGGGGTGGCCGCCCTCCACCTTCATCCCCACTTTTGCCTCCACCCCGAGCGTAATGAGCCCGATAAATCAACTGCCTCTGCACTCGAAAGTTCGAATAACTCCAGGATTCTGCAGCATGTACAAGTTTAAAGATGCGAAGGGGATAGTTTCGCCGCATAAAATCCCATACACGATACCATCACGAAATTTCCCACAACATTTGACTAGTTTTTCTATTCGAAAATATATTTGTCAAATAACCACCACCATCACAACTACCACTAACACCACAGCTCCAGTTTCAAAGCTCTCTTTCTATACGTTTCAGGGGTGCTAGAGACGAAGAACGCAGGGCCCAGAAAGCACTTCTTCTCTTGAAAGCTCGGGACCAGCAGATATCGCTTTTAGAAAAGCGAGTCGCACAGTTGGAAAATGCTGCTGCTGACATGCACGCGATTACTCTCCAGGTACAGATACCAACGCCAGATACATCGGACAAAACTTCGTACTTCAGCATCCCGCAGGGACCCTTAGAATCGCAAGAAGTTTCGGACAGCATCGAAGAAAAGGACATTGACAGAGATCAGAATGAATGTTTCGAGGAGAACATAAAGCAAAAGAAGAAGCTCGAAGAAGGACAGGCAGTACATGTTCCAGAATTGAATTTTTCTTCGTCACCTTTATCTGACTCTGAGAATGACGTATTTTCTACACCCGTGTCGCCTGGGTCAAAAAATGACCGAGTTGAAAGGCATAAGAATAATTCTGAGAACGCGTGCAGCGCCGTTATCTCTGATGAGACCGTGTACTTCCTTCGCAACGAATCTCCAAAGTCTTATACCTCCACGAAACAGACGTCCGTCGACACCCTGCCGCGAGGTATAAGCGGCGAACACGTTCATCAAATGAACTCGACAGGGGTCAAAGAACCCGACAAAGAGTTAACGAAGACCTGCAACGTTAACGTAGAGAAAAATATTTTGTCTCAAATTCCTGACAACAATTGTTCGTTGACACTCCTTATGGCAGCTGCGGCTCTGCTGCAGTCTAAGGAAATAACTGTCATTAAACAACCAAAGGATGAATATCGATTTGACAACACTGCAAATCAACTATCAGGTCGAAAGGTCAACGGGTCGACCGTGAGCTTCAGCAAACTCGAGTCATCGCGTTCTGTGAAGCTGTCACCGTCCGTCCCTTGGGTCAGGGTGAAGAGACGCTTGCGTAGAAAGTCCCGAGGCCATGAACTGGGACTCGGTACCAAAGCGGAGGCGATTCTACGAGCGAAGAACATCAGGCGTCAACAATTGGGGTAAGTTATTATGTTGTACTTGATCGAGATGACCATGTCATGTTTAGGTTTAGGAACGAAGAGGTCCACGGAATCTAAAGAATCGTGGATACTAACCGTTCAAATCTCCGGGTCAATGTAATAAATTTGTCGATCTCTTGAGAATGTAAAAATCTGTGACAAGTTAATAGTCGGAAGTTACGACCACTTTTGTCGGGTAAATCCTTTCCTCTTTTCTCCCTACGGGATGAAGAAGGTGAGGATGATTGCCCGCGTGAGATGCCCTCGTCTCCCTCGGCACGTTCGAACAATTTTTCGTAACGCGTACCTACCTAAGCCGTTTCATCCCGCGCTGCGCGCATAGATCCTGATAGACCGTCGCGGTCTCGGTGATCGGGGCAATACGGGCCGTGGACTTGAAATGAAAATGCATGTAATTAGCTGAAATTGATGTTGGCTGCGGAGGGGCCGCAATTTTAATCGGCTGTCGTATGATAATTACGCGAGCGAAGGACCTTGCGACCCTAACCGGATAAATCATCTTTCACACTGTGGACTCTCGAGCAGCTATGATTCCCAGGTATTCATTTACTTCGTATTAATCAACGTGTGAAATTGATTATAGACTTGTGTGAGTCCGTAACGAGAGCCGCTACGTATTTTCAGTTATCCAGGTAATGTGCGCCTGTCTCTTCTCCACATATGTATGCGTCGTCGGTTTAGTACCGATATTTCGAGCCATAAGTACGTCGTATTAAAGAGGAGGTGATTTTTTTTATTATTTTTAATTGCTACTATTTCGAGCGGCTCTCTTCAAGGCTGCTTGAATTTTTCTTCGAAATTCTTGTCTCGCGTAGGTACCATGACCAAGCAGTTCCGATCAAACATAAAGCGTATGATATATACAAAGAGGCAACTGGTCTACCTCTACAAGATCGTTGGTTCCGAGCTCACGACCGCAGGCGCAGGTAAGCCGGCTTCGATTATAATTGCGCAGCGTATAATCGGTGCACTATGACGCGTACAAAAGGCGAGTCAATAAATCTGTCAATATTAATCCACGCCTAATTGATTCCATTAGCGGCAATTCTCTAGTCGGCCGTGCCGTGGCACACTGCCGCTGATCGGGCAGGCAATGATCTGCATTAACCACGCGGGTAGGTACCATGTTGCGTGCCGAAGAACTCGGGGGTCTTGGTAAAGGACTGCGACGAGAACAAAGGTCAGAGGCTAGCTCCCTGTAAGATCCTACCGTTGTTCCTTCGGGAGATCCTATCTTACAACGAGCTCCTCCTTCGATGTACCATGTTGCAGAGTATCCGCATAACACTTTCGCTGTGCAAGTCGATGATCATTTTGCAAAACCTGTGTTCCTTGATCTTGGAATTTGTTCCTTGCACCCCCGAAGGGTTGAAACTGGGATAAGGTAACATCGTTCTGAAAAATGGTATCATGAGACTAGACACAGAGGTCTGTGGTTTGTGACCGTTATTCGGCAAGTAGTCGCATCACGTATGTAGAAAAACTGAAAAAAGTTTCAAGCCCAAGACTGCGGGACGTCGCGACGGTGTTTACGGCGTGGCGTAGCGAATTTATCGCGTCCAATTAGCCGAGGCGCGAGACACGACGAAGAGACGGTTTCGAGAAGTAAGAAAAGACGCGAGGTGGCTGGACAGAATGACAAAGTTAACGGGGACGCGAAGCAAAGCGCATCCGGCTGGTCGACGCTGCGAGTGACTGGCGTCTCTCCTCGACCGAGTTGAGGGCAATTGCATTGGATAGTCGTCCACGGCACCCGTCGCAATTATAAGAGAAAACCCCATCGCTCCCGGGTGACGGGCATTACCGATCAACCAAGTCGAAATAATTCCCAGGTCCTTCTTCTCGCCGAGGAAAGAATCGCAGAGACGGGAGACTGGAGAAGAACCTCGGATATTATCGCGACCGATGCGTCGCGGCGACAGCCCTTAATTAAAAGCCTCGCCTTGCCTCCTTTGATCCTTTTGGAGTTGGGCGCTTAATAACACCGCAGGTAGCTCCCGAGGTAGCGAATACACACAATTGCTATCACGCCAGATTACCAATCCTGTAACCTGAATCCCTCATGAGAATACGGTCGACTTTATGTCACGCGCTGAAGCCTTTATCGCCTGGACACGGTGCGCGCTATCGATTTGCATACTCGCCCCCCGAGTGCGTGCACGTCTCTCGAATGCCAGGGAGCAAGGGGGCAGATAGGTCGACGCCAAGTCAGCCGTAGTCGGCGGTCCTCGATCGCCGATCGACGGTGACATCCATTAGCAAAGTAGTAAATTTCAAATCTCAATCTTCCTGATGCAATATTTAATACTCCTATTATAGTAGTAGGTATCGATTGATGATCTACGACAGAAGTAGCTGAGCGGTTTACTTAAATCGTCAAGTTGATGTCAATATCGGTAACGCGTTGATGTAGGTAAGACATAATCATGGCGAAATTCCAGAGGCAAATGCGCACACTCGAGTGCAAGAACTTATTTGACAGATAGAGATCTGTAAAGTAAGTCGGTACATACATCTTATATACCCACGCGGTTGATCGTAACGTCAAGAACCGTGACTCGCACGATTACTAATCGATGTTTAATTTCTAAACACGCGAACGTCACGCGGCTAGTGAAGATGTCTTAGAATCGGTATTTTGAATCGGACGATAACCGGTCGGCACACGCGGTATTCAACTATCTATATACTACTAACGTCGGTTATTACTGCATCCGATTTCTCTACGCTATGGTAATCGGACTTTCGTCACAACAGTATCGGTCATTTCTACGAGGAAGAACCTTGATAAAATCATAGTCGAAAGTAAGACAATCGTTTGATCGGTATCCACAAGCTTACTTCGAAGGTATCCTGAATTCGTTATTACGGCAATCGTCGTCAATACTATAGTAAAACATATCTCGGTGGAAGTCTGATGGCTACCATTAGCGTAGCCGCAAAAGCGATATGCGTCTCGATATTACTATGTACTTTCTTATTCAAGTACCACCGACGTCGAACCTATGGAATTATGCAAACCGTATTCGAATACTGGGAAGAATCTGATGAGTGTCTATGTTGGCGATAAATTTTATATACGTATGAATAAAAGGTACAAGTACGAGATTATTGTTAGTACCTAATGGATAAATACGCCAATGAACACGCGAGGTAACTCGAGCCTGAAGAGTACAGTGGCTTCCCGTGGAGATGACAACCAGCCAGGGAACTAATCCAAGAACCTGACGCGTTTAGTTCATCACTCTGATCCGCCCCTTCGCTGTGCCTTGGTTCTAATCTAATATAAGTTGCAGCGAGTTCCACCCGCCTTATAACGTACACGGAGGCAAGCAATGGGACAATAGCTTTACCAGGTATATAATACGCCAGCGAAACAAAAGCGATTACCTCGAACGATATCTCGCCGTGCAGTGGCTGCCGTAAGAGGACCTCTTTCCAGAGATTCAAGATAATAGGCTGCGCCTTTGCTATACCATGGCAGGTGTGCCAGCTGACAAATAGTGGCTAGGTTCCGGCAATACTTATGACACGCTTCCTTTATGTTATACCTCTGCATAGCGAAAAGATTTCTCCTTGTCTTGTTTAACATTCGATCATTTTTTTCTCTTTCTCTTGTCTTCTGCGACAATTATGGATATCATTCGATGTACGTTGCACGTATCGATATGAATTGAGAAAGGGTACCAAGAAAATTTCTCACAGAGTTACGCATAAATTTATAATTTATTCTCTGTAATTCTGAAAAAAAGTTTTAATATTCTTCTTTCTGCCTCATGTATGATAATTGTTGTAATTAATTAATTCTTAGTTCTCCAAGCTTATGACGCCACTCAATAAATTGTAAACTTTTATTCTTGACCTCTTTTGCAACGGAGGAGGAGATTTTTCTCAATCGACAGGTCAGCATTGAAAACACTATAATTTTTCATACCATGTTTGGGCCCATATTAGAAACATCAAACTTCATTGAACAAAAAATGAATAACTCGGTGATGCAGGGACGAAAGTTGATTACTCTTCAATTTGTTGAAATCAACATATTCTGAATCTGATGCATATCAGTTCTCGGCCTTATCTTTCTTTGCAGTATAAGTACAAGTTGCGAAAACCTAGAGATGTGGGTATTTTTTCATATTTTTACAGAGTGGTTTTCTGATACCATTAATACCAGTGTCTTTCCGATCATCATTGAAGTCTAACAAATCGGAGAAACTATTCATCAAATCATACTCTACATCAGCGAAAGCTCTACATTGCATTGTGAACGCTGATGGGATCATATGATCTGTAAAGTTCAAACTCTTGGACTAATTAATAAAATTTTTGTGTCACTAATGAATTAGAATCTCAATGACCAAAGATCCGTCCATTAATATCAATCAAGACACAATGCTTTCGGGATAAGTAGGAAAGAATTCTTCGTGACTAATACGATAAATGTGTAAATTGACGTCAGGCGTGATAAAGTTCGGTTTGTTATCGCTCTTCGATAGCTCATCACGCTTATATAGTCTGGATCAATATTATCGTCGAGTGTTCCGTGTTTCCTTAACGGATTCGTTGCCCGTTGTCCGCCGTCTCTTCCGCAGGCACTTGTATCTTCGTAACGGTCACGCACGTTGCACCGAAGCTCTTGCCTGTCCCTCTGCAAGGAATCATTCGATTTGCTCGCTACATCGCGAGACGAACTAATTTTAGTTTTGTCAGACCGTCATGTCTCGCGTGGACCGGGTCGCCTCGGGTCACCTGTCGACTCTCCACCTCTTTTCTTTTCTCTTTTCTCTTTTCTTTTCTCCTCTTCTCTTCTCTTCTCTTCTCTCCTGTTTTCTCGGAGCTTTTATTAATGCCATGTCACATCGTGTGCCTCCTTTCCTCTTTCTCTCCCTCGTATCCCCCTGTTCAGAGCACCAGCTCTGTCTGTTACTACCTCCGCAACTACCAGCGCCCGTAGCATTGGCGCAGAGTGCGTTTAAATCAGGTTTGCCCGTGCCAGTCAAAGTGGAACGGACAAATTTCTCCTTTAATAATATCAGAGATATAAACTAGCGGGGCCGTAGGGCACACCGACCTTTTTTCGAGGATTCAATACTAGCTGTTATTTGACTTAGGGAACGGGGTTTAGTGGAGTTTCTTTCATCGTGAAAATACGTTTACTTGAATGACCGAAAAAACAAGATAAACATTCGCGTGTGTACAGAAGGCCTCAATTTCTAAAATTAAAAACAATTTCAAACAAACCATATATAAATATATATATATATATATAATTTCGTATACAGTATTCTATAATTAATTCAACAGCTTTATCATGAATAAATACCACAACGTTCGAACCTAAAGTAATTAAAAAAAATAAAATAAATTCATTTTTATGGTGTTGTAAAACGATATAATATGTCGCGTCCTAAAGCTTCGTTCAAACGACGCAACTGAATGCCAATTAGTTCGCGTCTCGTTGCGTGGTACCCGGACAGCCATTCTCCAAGCGCTGTCACCGATCCATGCGCCTGTTAAAACCACATTCGATGTAAGAAATAGGTATAATCGTGAGCAACGAGCGTATTAAACTAACTTATCTATATATATCTATATATATTTATATATGTGTAGGTATTCAAGGCAAGGTAGTTATAACTAAAGGTGACATCAACCGCCGGGTTCCTGTTCGTGTCAATTTTTCGACGCGATTAATTCCGTAATTGAAATAAAGTCCTTAGAGGAATATATTTCCCAACGTAACGAAACGTATCACGTTCGTTTTACGGAAAGGTCAACACTAAGACCGGTCCTACGCTCACCTTAAGCGTTAAGCGTTCTTTAACGTCCTTAAAAGCGATATAAATGCGGTGGAATCATTACAGAGCGTTTTCACCGACGGCTTTAGCAGTGCGATAACGAGAGTTGTTCCCAGGTCATTTATGCATCCGATATAGTTTTTGTCGAAAGTAACTTATCATTAGTTGACTATGGTGAAAATGTCCCATAAGTGAAGATCGACGTAGGCTTATGTAAACGGAAGGAATAAAAAAAAAAATGGTCATCAAATCAATTAGGATTCTCGAGGTCCCGGCTGAGCGAGTAAAACGTCGATGGGATTAACGTATCCTTGTATACCGGCCTCCTTCTTTGGCCGTACACGTCCGTGAATGAGACAATTTTTCATTGCATCACATATAACTGGGAACTTTATATTGTAAGACGTTGGAATTTGTTGTTCACATATCAGGGCTTGCGGAAGCATTCGAAGCTTGACAAGCGTGACGAACGTTTTTGTCTGCGGGTCAAGGCACGACACTCTATCCTTATAGGGTCATCGATGTGTGTCACTTGACCAATTTTCTAAGACGCTAAGCAAGGAGCGCGTCACTATAGGCTGACAAAGACGAACGAGCTGTACGTCGCCTCGAGGATTTATTTTTCTCGCAAAATCTCGTCCCGGTCCATTTGCCACAGCAAATGCGGCGGACGTACTATACTGATGGAATTCAAAGCCACTTGATTTTAAGCGTACGCCAATGTCCGAGGCGAGTTGCCCCCCATCGGAAAGTCTTGTTCCTTCTGATTGAACTATACTTGAGTTGGTTGGTTCCACTACCACAACTAGGCGCGGTGGTTACCTCTCTTTGTCACGATCTCGTATTTGTACAAACTCTGGCATTACTATTTTATACGATCACGAAGGGCTGGTTGTGCCATAGCGCCGGGGTCCGCTACGGTTATCTTGATTTAATAACTGTTAATGTCATCCCAGTCAATCACCGGGTACGCCCAGTCCTCGGTCGCTGTCAGGAAACACGCAACGCCATCAATTCGAACACGCTTCGATTTTAAAATCGAATGTAGTGGTCAGCGGATCCTTTATTTCATCAAGTGAGAGTGTCCGAGTGTCCTAAAAGAGTTTATATCAATTTTTGTCCTGTCTTATTCACCGCGTCTATCTCATGTATTTCTTTCCTCACCGGTAAGCAATAACTTGTTAATATCTCGAAAAAATTGGAATCCTTTAGAAAGATGTCGAAATACCGAGAGCCAGTCTCCGTCCAGGTGGCAACGATTTGTCCCTGTTTTCTTTATCACATGTCATCTGGTCTCTTCGGATGGTTCAGGTGGTTGGGATATAGTTTGCCGGTGACCCGACACCACGCTTGACTGCGTGCAACGAACGCTACCTTGAAGTGACACCAAGCACAATGGGAACAAAGCATCTACGTCCTCGCGAGGGCTTGACTGGGTTTTGTTTCATTCCTTAGACGACACCCGTCTTATTTGTCATGCATTTTCAGTCTCGCGATTTCATCTCGCTCATTTCTCTCTGCCTTGATTCTCCGGCTTGTTCGCCACACAGCCTTAAGGCCTTCTTTACGGATGACCAGGATCGAAACAGTCTCGCGTGATCGGGCGCGAGTATAGTTTAATTTTATCAAACAGCTCACAACATCCATCACACACACGCGTTTTTACTATTGAAAAGCCTTCTTCAATTCGCGATCGCGATAATATTTTCAATATTGCGCAGCCTCTTATTCTTACTAAACTTTCAGTCATGATCTATATAGTAATACTGATGTGCATTACAGTGATCTTGTGAAGATGGTACGTCAGCGGAGTATTGCTAAAGTGAAAATCTATCCCGGAGACGCTTTCCCGTTATTACGAATCAGGTCTCGTGTTCGTTTAAATGGCGTATCAATCTGAACCGAAACGTCAGATTCCGGTGAAAGGCGCTGCGGGATCCTACAGGTTAATAAAGTTACATCCATCCTTATACCGATTGGTAAAATCTCGGCTATGCCAGGTCAGCACAACGTTTCGACGCGTTGCTTAAACGGGCAAGTAATAAGATTCGAGTTAAGAATTCGTAGTGGATTTCGAAAGATGTTTTGGTTCGGGGGGAGGCCAGTGGTCAAGGAGAATCAAGGGAACGCATATCACTGCAAATAATGGAAGACTATAAGCTTTGCCAGTGTGTTTTTGACCACTCGTCAAAATCGGACGTATGCTAACCGCGTTAGTTGTGCCAGTAAGCATGATGTTCTATAATTATGTATGCTGAGCGTGGCCACCAGTTTGACCCCGGTCGAATAAGATTCGGAAGAAAGAGAAGAATATATATATAAAAAAAAAAAAAAAATGATAGTATCTAAAAAACGTTGGAACGAATTAAGAAAAAAGAAATAAGAAAAAAAAACAACACAGATAACTAGCTGACGCTCGTCAAGTAGCGATATTAAGTTTCTTCGAAGATTTGATTTCTCTATTTAGGTCATAGGATCTTCCGCGTTGCCCGCTACCCGATTTAACCTTCTGTCACTCCTGAGTCTCGTGTTGTTTTACACTTGCCTAATAATAAACAATTTCTATGATGCCTCCGCGGCTATGGCTGCACCGTGACCACTGATGCGGTGAAAGATCTTCAATCTCTAAGGTGCAGGTCCCGGTAGCTTATATATTTGGTATGTATTTTTTTTTACTTTTTTTTTCTTTTCCTCCTTTAGATCGAGGAAAGATTTTGTCAACCCGTTATGCATGCTACTATAAAGGACGCGTAGACGTCCTTCCGATAACGGCTGGGAGTAGAAGGAGGACGAGTAAGGAGCTGAAAAGCTAAAACGCAAAGCATTTAGGCGCACGATATCTTAACGACCAATTGCCAAGCGTTTTGTTAGCTAAGCCAAGGCGAGTAAAACGCCGCCTAGCTAGGTATTTTTGAGTAATTACTGGTATCACGCGATGGAGAAGGTGTGAGCTCGTTGCAACAACGTGTGATCTCTCCTCGGCGTATGTTATGGGCGAGTATTGGTGTATCTGTAACAACATGGAGGTAACGTTACCTGGCAGGGTTGAAACCTTTAAGCCTTGAAACGATTCCAGCCTTGAAAGCCTTGAAAGGCCTGAAATCCACCCGCCACTGACAGTAGTTAAGCAAAAGTTGGAAACTGGTAGTTTGATGGTCGCATGACTCCAATAAGCGATTATCCTTTAACGAACTCTCGCCAAGAACCTAATGGCCGGTTGTTTCATTGGCTTCTCACGATTGTTTGTCGGTAGTAAAATTGAAGGGTATAATACGCAAGGGGCATACTGAACCGGTGTGTCCGAGACTCTGGCTACGTCGCTTCAATTTCCATTAACATTTCCATCTCAGTCGTGCCATACTTGACTTTGTACAATGTCTTTTCTTAGCTTATTGCGCTCCCAGGGACATACTTGCACGGGTTATACCTACCGAGCCACCCGCACTGTGGTTACATACGCGTTATACCAACCAGCGACCGCTTTGGAATTTGCATGTACATCGTCGCGGTCGTTTATTTTGAGTAATCATGAAAATAAGGCGTCTCTTTGGCTCGTCGATAAGAGACAATTACCCCGCCCCAGTACCAGGCTTGTATCCACTTTGGTATCCGACTTAAAGAGGTTGGTTACAGATAGAGAAAATTATTACTCTCAAGGAGACATCCGGCCGAAATTACGAAATCCAAGATCCATCGAGATAACATTATATATTGCGAAACTTTCGGAGATAAATTGCAGTATTCTCAAAGGGTTTTCGATTATCTGGGTAAGCCGATAGTTTTTTATTATTCACCACGAAATAGTGACAGTATAATGTTATTTGTGCATAAATTCGATTATCCAATATATACGTAGGTATAGATATACCTACAGAAATTGCATCTACTCTTTTAAGTTCTTATAAGAAATTGCAGGTATAACATTTTGCAAGAATGTGCAATGTGGTTTTTCGCGATGTTTTTTCCCTCAGAATTTCATGACCGAGAATAACCGGGCGCATCGAATTACCTCCGTTATCTGTACAAAAATTCGTGAGAATCTCATTTCGAAGGTGATAGAAAAACGTGCCAGAGAATGCGCCACATGATACAGACGAAAGTCGAAACGTGTATTGTCTGCTTTGTAACACTTCTATACTATCGGACATCGTGGCGTGAAATATTTGGCCCTCGACTGGCCAAGGGCTCATAATTACGCGATTCGGCACTGGGGGCCAACATTTTTCACTCTCAAATCACCCGAATAGGGAATCTTGAACCAAGGCGTACAGGAATTGTAAGGATGGTTTGAGTTGAGAGCCGTGGTGCCGATAACGACGTCACGACTTTGCGTGGCTGAGGACGGCGCGCGATGGCATGCGGACTCCTCGCCGACAAGTGGAGCGGGCCCAGGGCGGCCCAGGAGCACCCAGGAGCGGCTTCGGGGCGGCCTTCTGTGTTGTGGTCATCGTAGCGTCACGCGCTGTCGAACACGACGCCGACCCTCTACAGAGGAATACAACCTATACGTGTTGGGCGCAAATTGATTGCCACCGAGCGTCGCGACGCCCTTCGTCATTGTTCTAAGATGTAATGAACGCTGGATAGATTCCGATAGTGATGGGTAAACAAGATACTGAATCCAAAGATCGGGACTCAGTAATTCCAAGTGTCCAGCCTTTCCACGCTGTACTCATTTTTTTTTTTTTTTTTTGTTGCGGTGAATAAAACGAAGGGAATAAATAAAATTGTATCGGTGGTCTGATTGCCAAAGTCCGATAAGTGCTTCGGAGCTGGCGACTCTTTCTGGACAGTGAGCTAACGGCGGCTGTTTCGGATGAATGCGTCGACAACGGCGGTCTTTTGTGCCGTCGTCCGTCATAATGACATGCGGCAAAAACTGTCAATGCCGATGTATCGGCTTTCATGCATCATACGTTAAAGAGTCCCAAAGTTTCGTGCCGATATTATTTACCTTTGACTAACCCGTCACCTACGAGGTGGACGACTACATTACGAACACTAAGGCAATATGAAGGATAACAGGCAACCGCTGATTCATTCGTTCCATAATTAGCCGAAAAGTGAACTTAATACAAGTGGAATTTTCTCACCTATCAATATCCTAGTACAGTGTATTCGCCTAGGCTGAAAAAAAAACGTCAAACGTAGTGAGAAGACTAAGTTAAAGTTTAGTACGTCTTACGCTTATTATAAGTAAAGAGAATCACGAGTTTCCGCATCTGCGAATAATGTCTATGCAAAAACTAGGTAATGATGCTCTACCTCCAATCTGTCGAGCAAAACGGAGCAGACACCTTGCAAGAAGTGGATAACTGTCCTCTCTTCTCAGCCCCGAAGAGCAGGATACTGGCTATAATAACCGATATTGATTGCCCTGGATATTACGACAGTTTTTTCACAAATTATTTCGTTCTTTTATACAGTTCTTGTTCAATTTAAAATAAAAACGCTTTAATTCACTCGGTCAATTCGATCCCACCACCATATCCCTGCATCGAATTACTTTTCATTTCTGAGCCTTCGGCAATTACTTCACAACACATCCTTGCTGCAAAAAGAAAGCTTATATTGTATACCACGTTCTCGATAGAAATTGATTTTTCTACGGATAAGTAGATCAGCGGTAAAAAAATGTATTTTTTATAAAATGACAAAAAAAATAAAGAAAAATATTGAGAAAAATCGACAAACGTGAGTAAAATGCTCGTGGCAAAAGTTAATCGATGTCCTTGCGTAACATTTAGCGAACGGTATCTGTGAGTCGCTAGAAAGTAAAGCTATGGGTCTAAAGCAATGGGTCTTAATGCTCGTGCAAGGGTTGGCAGTCTAGACGCCTGCAGAGCCCATGTCCGTGCTTAGGTCACATTTTGTAACGGCACCTCGGATCAGGCGCGCCATGAGATCGTAGTATCTCAGCTTGTGACTCGTCGTGCTGATACCATTTCAGTTTCGCAAGTCGGCCCCCAGTGCCTTAGATCTGATGGCCGTAAATTAATGAGTATACCAACCGGACTTGACGAGGTTGTGGTAACCTTTTAAAGTTTTCACTAACGGATTGGAATAATGGTCCTTCGCTAAGGACTTGCGGTGACGCGTTGCGTTATATACCAACGACGTAATAAGCTCGATAAATTGGACCCTATTTACTGTAAAGACGTACCGTGAAAAGATATTTACGATTTGATGAGTTAGTTCTCTTATAAAGGTACATCACCGGGAATTACCCGATTTGCAATTTAAACTGAAATTAGGAGCCGGATATTTTAACGATTCACTTAAAGACCATCATGCCGTCGTGAGGATAATAATTGCGGTCATATAAAAATATTCAGCGAAAACAAAATCATGATATGCAGGATTCGGTAAGAGCCATAATAGATTCAAAAAAATATGTCCAACCGGCTCAATCACCTGTACCTAGTGGCTTTACGTTACGCCGTGGCGACGACATTAATCCTCTCTTATCTCGTGTGAATCAACTCGAAGTAATTATAATAACGTAAAGGTAACATTTATCTTTCGACATTCATGCCGATAATGTACTGTAGTGGACTCAGATGCTTGTCATTGAGCGCTCGACGACATACACAACGTTATGACCACTGTGCGAAGTGATTTTCTTATTCCTTTTGGTTCGAAGTTCCATTAGCGGTTGCATGCGACGATGACGCACGTATGAGATCACGGATGAAATTATGTGCCGGTGTAGGCCCCCTGTATTCCTCGATTTCATTGTCAATTATATCTTCTGAAGATAATTAGCTCACGTTCCTCGGTAAGCTCAAGATTTTTATTTCCCATGGTACTGATTCGCGTTCATAAACTAAGAGGTCGAGATTCAAACGTGACAAATATTCATCTGAGCTATTCTTGGTAATTAAAACGGCCGTCGTGAAGGCCGAGTCGTTCGTGAACCTCTTGGCGTATTTATGCGACGACGAAGGAGTCTCACTTGCAAAAGGTTCTGCAGGTCGATGGCGATAACTCGTAGTCGGCATCGCACTTAGTCGTAAAGAGAGTTGAAGTACAGAGCTTGGCGATTATGCCTGGAAAAGTGCAACCCTTTCGCGGTACGGCGTGGCGGTGAGCTTTTAAAAACTTTTCACCGCCTCCTGGGTGCCGTAGACGTGAGGCTTTATACATACATTTTCATGATATAAGCCTGATTAAGAGCTCTCGGTTTTAAAAATGTATGCAATTAGCTCTCGCTTGCTCAACCGTGGGCTAATGTTTCTTACGGGGTAGTTTGAATGATGCGGCACCAGCTTCAACCCCATCCTCCATAAGAGTGACAAACTTACGATCCAGCGGGTGTCGTTAATATCAACGAGATGGTTGGGGAGAGATGATCTGCGAGCGAAGAGGATGCTGTAACACGGTTTCGCGTGAGTAACAGCCGGAGGGGATGATGCTCGGTGAATCGATACGTATACAACTCCTACTACTTTGCGATTCTTGCTGGAGAGGGAGTTCAGCCAAGAATCCCGCGGGAATTGCAGCAAAGTAGTTTTATGGAAGATGCTGCAGGAAAAGCATCAACGCGTACGATTCAAGGTAGATTTTTGTTATTTTTAATTGCTGTCTTAGACCTAGAGAGCCCGTCAGATCGAGCCATATATTATCATACCTGGCGAACGTACGATTCTCGAATAACTCAACCTTGTCGAATAGAATCGGCTCCCGATTCCCACACCGATAATCATCTGACCTCTTCGCTCTTGCTATCCGATCACTAGATCTATGGATTCATGGATCTGCTTTGTCGAGAGGCGACATCGCCCAATGAAATGACGTAATGTCGCACCTCTGACTCAAGTTAGATTTTTACGATGGCATAAATAATGTCTTAAGCGAGTTATACCGCCTAGAAGAATGTCACTGGATGTTTATATACCATGTCGATTGTCATTCTTGACGTTTCTCAGGCTAAGAGACCGGCGTGGTTGCAGCACATCGTGTACCTATGTCTATTCCTATTCCGTGATATAGCAAGGCAACCCAATTTCGCGGTAGACTGTTAATCTCCAATGGCATTCGTCATTTGTCTCTCTAGATAAGTGATGGTCTAGGAGGCAGCGCCGGGGCGCCCGCGCCGCCTCGGTCAGACGGGCAAAAGAGGGGCGGGGAGGGGGGGGATTAGGACGTGTGGGTGAAAGGAGATGGAGAATCGTTGCCCAACTCTCAATCGTGTTCAAGACTCGCAATTATGTAACCGCTGTGTCATTGTGCTGAAGTAATTCCATTAGCTAATGAAGCACGAACTCGAAACGTATCTAGAAAACGACGTGCCGTTGAAACCGATCAACAGCTGGCCTAGACTCGAACCTTATATCCATCCACTGTGTTACATACGCCCTCCGTTTTCGCGGTAGTGTTCAAAATCGGAAGCAAAAAAAAACGACGATATCGTTTCATATGAAGAATCTATCATCTATATCGTACAAAACCTGAAGTGTGACACATGAAATCGAACAGGACCTTTCAGATTCCGGACGTGTGTGACCGATCTGTGACCAATTCTAATAATCTTTGGGTTAATGATATTTCGGAATATTCATGAAGATATTTACGAAATTTCTAAATGAAACAGCTCGCCGATGTCCACCACGTAGTGGTCAAAGGGCGCAACGACCCGACCGATCTCTTCTTAAACGTTCGTTACGTTACAAAGTTTTTACCTCGCGTTTTAGATTTAATCACGTCCGTGTTTATTCCCCGATAGTATCGGACCGCACGATGTCGCCTCTCCGCGCCCGTCAAGAAGCCTTGACAGGAGGTTGCCGGATTCTCTCACCCCCTGTGGCGCCTGATTCACCGAGCCGCAAAGAAGGTGACAGCTGTCAACTGTCGTATGCCAAGAAAAAGGGTGGTAAGGGGGTGCTGGACGACGGGGGAACATAACGTGATGCCAAGCTTTAACTGGGTGGAGAAGCCCGACGACGATACGTACGTGTAACCTCGTGCGTTACACGTGTACGTATATGTACGTACCTGTATGACGTATACGTGCACCGTGTCAATGCACGTATGTATACCGTATGGATATATATATAGAATATAGATATATAGGTAGATGAATATACAGACACTGTGAGGCCCCTGGGTCGCCTTGACCCGAAGGGCGTGCGAGGCGCTTGCGGCTAGCGCCTCCAGCACTCGATGTGGACGAGTATCAGAGAGTATACCGGGTGAATGACGACGCTATCGGATTTCATACAATCGGCGAACAAGTCACCGAGTTTCTTCTTCATCCTTGTTCATTTTTCTGCCAAATTTTAAGCTGGCTTAAAACGTACATACATATGTGCAAAATTCTCTCCATATTGATTAGGTCATTTCAAATTGACGTTTCGAAAATGAATTAATGATAAAACATCATCTAGGAGCATTGATGTATTTTCGTAAAGTAATCGAAAGTTATACACAGTATTGAATGAATTCTGTCCTGTTTTAATTTCTCTCCGAGAATAAGCCGAAATTTTAATAGGTCAAGGTTGAAAGATGTAAAAAAATGTTGTTTGAGGTGACAGAATTAGAATTTGTCACGTCATAGTTGCGAATTACTCGGCAGTATCATGAGAGCGAATGGATATAGCGGACAGATAAGGTTGGCGAATAATTCAGCGCCTATCCATTCCCGAAGCACGGATGGTGGCTATCTTGACGTTTGAATCGCTCGAGACAGACGTCTGCAGGGGATCCTTTGCCCCGGACTGTGGCAATTCACAATAATGACAGAACCGTAATGCCGCGGTTGGACGCTTCCTGTTGGAATCGCCTTCGGGACAATGGGAGCACTCGCTCGTGCGATGGCCATTAATGATTGCACTGTCTCGACTGATGGCCCGACGAGGCTTCAGGAAGTGTCACTCCGTCACGAGGTTCTATTTTATTATTTTTTTTATTTTCATTTATTTCATCTTACATTTCACTTCGGTACCTCTTCTTCGACATTCTGCTCGACGATCCTGCCCTGTGTCCACGAGACGTCGCAGCGGGAGTTCTTCGCAAGGAAATCTTCTCGGAGCATCCTGCAACTCCACTTCCCTCCTCCATCGCTTGACCAAACGAGCTTGTTCGCCTGCCTGGCTGGTTGACCGCCTGCGAGTTTCTCTACCTGTAACTACACGGTCTGTGACCAAAGCTATACCGATACCAGATTCCACATAGAACATGACATAGAATTATATGTACATGTATACATATGCGGAATTAGCTGTCTTGGTCTGCGTCTCTAATAGCTACTGCTTAGGTATTTCTTTAAGATCATAAAGCCGAAGTCGGAATGGTCGTTCGATATATTTCACTGCATGAAAGTTGAACCGTAAGGTAAGGTGCGAAGTACGTTCATAAATTTATGGTACTACGTAGTCGTGGGAACGTGACACTTTCAGATAGGTACTCGGTTCAGTGGATTATAACGCCTGACCGCGTGATATTTATAAGATCGGTGACATCACGGCTGAGTGGGTCTCTAAACTTCATGGGATGATCAATTTCATGACCACTCAACCATAACTCGATCGACTCTCTTGTCGAGAATTTTGATTTCGCAGACTTTTGATCAATGTTCACATGCGTACCTCGTATTCGTATGTAATATTTTACATTGTCCATGATGTGCCTCCTGGTTCTCGCATGATTCTGCATACTCTTGGGTATCGTCGAGGAGCCGGTATCTTAACCCGAAAAGGAGATCGGTTGGCGATCGATGTTTCTTGTCGCCGTCACCCACCTTCGGTTAATATGCAAATTTTGGTCTTTACTCAACGCCGCATCAGAAGCTGCTAATCTTAATTCGCTTATCGGGTTACTGCGCGGGTCTTGACGATGAAGATGTTTTCGCCGAAAGATAATCCGGTAGGTATGGTAATTCAAAACCTACCAACAGGAGAACGATATCGTTAGGCAAGGATATTACTATAAGGTATACGGTGCCCCGGCAGGGTAAATAAGGTTGTTGACCAGTCCGTGATAGCGGAAGATGCGCACTTGATAGCGCCATAACTTGGGGAGCGGCATGGCTTTGCAAGCAAATATCTTTATTCTCTAGCAACCTCCCAAGTTCACCTATCATCACTAATGCGATGATCAAAGGTCTCCAAAATCCTAAGGCCGACAATAAAAGGACCTAATTAAGAGTAGTGAGGTACTCCCGCAAATATCATCATAGGAATCCACACAGTTAATTACATGAAGAAAAATGGTCCTCACGTTACTTCCGGCATTATCATCGTGCTCGAGAATCACGAGCTTGCTCGTTAGCTAGTATCAATCAAAAAAATAGTTAATTACCGAGGTTGTAGTCGGTCTCGAAAAAAAATTACACAGAAATCGGAAGATATATCATAAGGAGCGGTTGCACTTAGTCGTCGTTTATTCAACAAGTATATATAATTCCTGGTGGCAATCAGAGCAGCGCCACTAATTACATCGCGGCTTCCTGCCACGAGCCGACGAAATACCCTAAGGCTTAAGCGCCGCGGTACCGACCGCAAAAGATGTCTCCGGGCGATCGCGTGCGCTCTTCTGCAAACGTCTCGAGTTTCTTTATTGGACGGCAAGACGGTGACACCGAACCGCATAACCGTATAGTGCCCTCGACCTGATCCTCTGCCTAGGACGGCTTCTACGGTAACCGAGTAGATACACACCGTACTTGCAGTATCTCAACGTTTTAGTGTGCTCGCGGTATACCTACACATGTGCATAGCTACAGAAGTGGTGAAGTGGTTTTAGCGTAAAAGTATAAGGATGCGCGCTGTACAGCTGAGCGAGTTGCATGGAGCACGAAGAAGCATGGAACACGACGGGATGTGGATCGTATAATAAAACCATTTTTGGAGTTAGCGTCTTAGCAAACACCCACTCGGTAACATTTGAGATTTGATAAAGGCCTTAGTCTTAGCGGAAATCCAACGAGATACCGAAACGCACGGTACGTGACTGAGCTGAGATATTATTCTGTGCAATTCAGGAGACGAGCTAGCTTCGCTATACACATATATTTACACGTAATCGCAGCAATTGGCCAAACAGTAAAGAATTCCATGAGAAATTTCCTACCTAAGGCTTTTACGATCAGGTGAGAAAGTAACCGGTGAACCATTTTTGGAAAGAAATCTTACGTGATTTCTCAACACCTATTTCTATACGAAATGGAATATTGACTCTCGCGGTGACTCCCGCGACTGTATCACCAATATAATTGGATTAATCATCATCGGGAATGGGTATTGCGTTGATTATACAACTCTTCGTAGAGCGTGAGCTAAATGGCAGATGTTCAATATTGGATTCCTGAGACTATCAATCTTACAGGCGTAGGACAATCCTTCGCTCATGATCGTTGCTATTACTTCGATTTACCCTCAGACACCTCGTGCAGATAATTGAACGAATCTGATCGCATAGTTGTATTTTTTATCTATTATATTCCTAATCCTGCGACCAGTCTCGATTATTTATACATATATGCCATATTACCATTTACATGATCGTAACTAATTGACACAAGAAAGCGTGCGAGGAATTATTACACGAAAAGGAGGGGGCCTCTTCCACGCACTACAGCTTTCCAACGTTGCCCCACTATCCTGCAGGAAGAACGTGTCTATTCGAACAAGTCACGCCTGAAAGGGACCTTCGCACTATCATCGCATTGAAAAGGAATAACTCAATGATAATTCAGATTCCTGAAGACTAGACTTTAATTGCACAAGGACCTCCAGGAATTGACTAACTCTTTATTAACAATTTTCTAAGCTGATACAAATATCGCAGTTCTTCTTATAAAAGCTAGACTACAAAGCTACGTGATTCGCACATGACCCCTTTCTTCATGCAATGGTTCTGCAATAATTGAGCTTGTTTTATGCATCTCTGACTCAACCGTGCACAAGCAGATCTCTTACAAACGGTAGAGTGTCACAGCTCATCCACAACATGAGGGTGAAGCATGAAAAGGAGGCATTAACCTTTATAATCGTAGAATTATATGTGGCGATTAATAATGCAGACGCGACATGCGTGGGACTCCCGTATACTCTGTCGTTAGAATCGAGCGTGGAGATAGGCATCAGTCGTGCAGCTAGCTGGCTTTACACAACTCAAGACCCAGTAATACGACAAGGATAAATAAATGGTTCTTGGTTAAAGGAATTTGATTTTGTTATGGATTAACAAATCCATAGATCTTGGCAGTCCGCATTTTATTATACTGCTACCAAATTCTTAGATATATTTTAATAACGATATAAAATACACGACCGTACATAATCTTACATAATTAGTTTCTCTATACTAATTACATCCACTGGTTGTCCATCATGGCATAAACACGTCTAGGACACAATGTACGTTCCCTTGGCCTAACTCTATTGGCTCTTGCTCACAACTCGCTATTGCGTATCTGTATTAAGCCGCGGTATCATTAAGGTTGGATAAAAATCAACCTGTTCACCTACAGCTCGTAGCGCTTTCATTCAATCACAATTGCTAGCTGGACTCCCCTTGCTTCTTCCTCTCTTTGACTATGCGGCTCTTTGCTATAACATTGATTTGAAATCTTAAAGAAATTGTTCGCGTGGGCGAAAATCTTTAACAAACCCAACACACATATTGTTCTAATTAATAGTCTATACCGCTATAAAGTAACAGCATTTATACGTTTTACACGGAAAATAGAACATCCGCCTTTGTCAGATTGAAAAGTACTTCAACTCGCGCGCCGTACGACCAAGAACTAGGTACCCACTGTCGTCGTACCTATTCACCGTCTTTGCTGTTCTGCGAGCGTTCACCCACGCCGCCTCATTAGAGGCCCAGCTCTACCGATGTGAGTGTGTATAGAGAAAGCTCTTTTCTTCGTCTTCTTCTTAGCCTCTTCTTCTTCTTCTTCTTCTTCTTCTTCATCCTGTGGATGAGATAGCCAAGAAAGTCAGCGTGCTCTCGATATTGACTAACACGAGCGGCGGTACAAACGATGGTCGAATTTATGTTCAATGGTTGAAGTCACGGTTTGAAATCTACCTGGTGAACCGTGTGACAGAACAGTAGGATAATATGTGAACCTTCGAGGAAAGAGTACCGCCGTATAACGTCGGCAAACAGCGATCCGATCGCCTCGCCCACAAAAGGTAGCGAAGCTACTCGCGGTAAGCTGAGACAAAACAAACCAAGACTACGCGACCTTTAGAGAATTACCTGTTAACAGCTTGCCGTTTTGTTCGACACTCACCCTCTCTCACAATCCTATATACCTATATCTATATACCTACTACTCCGTAATTCTGCCGAGGAGTAGAAACCAGACGCTGATTAATCGCATATATAAACTATATATGCACAACTAACTTTGTCTATATCAAGTCGAGACTTCGTATCATCACAAAATTACGATAAGACATGTTCTCCTGATCTTTTGCATTGTCTCATGAAAGGAAGAAATCAATTCTAAACTCTACACTGTTTCAGAGATCAACAGCTCAGTAATCGGATTTACATGCAGTTAATAAATTTTTTTTTTTTCATTCTTATTACCAACTGCTATGGGAGTTTACATTTTTACCATATACCACGGCGTTCTACACAATGTTAAACCTTTGCATGTCATGTATTACATACCAGTTAGTTCCAGGTATTCTTTAACACGTTTTTATATCCCATACCAATATGCATGGTGATTTTCTTTTAGGATTGGTATGTATTCACATCCTATCTCGTTGCCATTAGATTTGAGTCTTACTTTTGTACTTGAACCTATTGCACGGATCTTAAGTCATTGTGTGTGTGTATGTGTTGTATCCGTCAAATTAGGTATATGGTTTATTACCGAGAACTGTCGATTCGTCTATATCTCTGCGTATGTTTGATCAGAGTCGAAGAATGAAAGCCTAAGTAAATAAATAGCAGAAATGCTGTCTTGTGCAGTTCCGAGAAACTTAATACTTATGACACTGTATATTTTGACCCTGACGAAAATTACAGGACCAGGAAACTGCGTGATTAGCGGATGTTCAAATCGCCGACAACTACCGCTTCGTAAATCCGCAGAGGTTTTAGTTTGACGTAACCAAATACGGCCCAGCACGATTTCATCGGCATATAATTACGTGTTTTGCTTTTATAAACATGAGGAATGATATTACGACGGTCGCGGGCGTAGTTGTTAAAACAAGAGACCACCACGACCCTTTCGACCTCTTTTCAAAATAGAAAATAACTATGAGAGACAATGAGACAGAGCGAGAACTCGTGATTTAAATGAATCGCATAGAAATTAGAGCACCGAACTCTACGTCCGCCTCTTTCTAGACGGGCGAATTCCTCGGAGATGAATCTTGCCGAGAACAACGTCGCATTACGTAAGTCGACGACGACGTTCACACGAGGTAACGTGTCACGTGAATATTGTGAAACGGAATCAATGTCCCCACAGTTAATGTCAGGGATTGGTAATATCCTCAATGATTCCTTTCAAAAAAATATTTAAAATCCCATTATTTTCTTTCTTCCTTCCTATTCGTAATAGGATTTTACCAAGGATACTTAAGTTATATATTCTAATCCTGAATGCAAACTTGTATGCAAAATTTGTAATCAACTTAATCCGTGATAGTTGGAATTACACATTGTGGATATGTAGGCTGGAATCATCGTTGAATGTTCATCGATCCAAACCCCCTGGAGAACTAGTTTTAAACTCGTCCTTGGTAAAATGCAGCAATTCTACACGCAACACGTACTGTACTGTACTTCGCAGAAGCAAACAGAACTTAATTACTAACCAGATGTGTGAGTCTTCCTCAAACGCGACTAGGTAGGCGATCGAAGTTTGTTATAATTGTTTCAGCGTATCTGAACAGAGGGTGCTTTTCGTTCGATTTGCTCCATTTCGGAGAATCATCGGTCTAAAAACCCAGCTGAATCTTAAAGAAGAAATTTTCAGTTCTTGGGCGAAGCTACTTTCGACGTAAATCTCGTTAAGATATTTTTTGTCTTGGTAAGGGTCGTACCTGTGAACAACTTACTCCTCGCCACTTGCACGCGATACTTGATCACGCGTAGTAGCGTGCTACACCACGCACATTAGATGCAGATACTTGTGCGTCAAGACAACAAGCACCTTTCAGACTCGTAATGCCTTCGACCTTCGACTGGCATTTCTGAATCTAATTTTTTTTTTTTTTTCACCTATGAAAAGTATATCACATTCAATGATAGCAGGATTTAACTACGATAATCTGTCACACATGTCATATATATGTTTTTCAATATCACTAGACTTGCGGAGATGAAATTGACATATATATTTCAGGATCGTCAAAGGCATAACAGGATAACGTAAGATTAAATGGTTGATATAAGGACGCTCTGGCTAGATGCGTGAGTGCGTTTTTATTTTTTGCTACCGTAGCCAGAAGCGGACGATTGCCCACGGCATATATGCTTCCCTCCTGGGCGATTAATCATTCGTGGCAAAGGAATGGTGAAATGCTTGCGATGGGTTTATAATTCCTGCGGTTATCGTCTTAGGCGATACACGGAGCCCCGTAGGCGCGTCTTATGTACTAACTTAACTCGTAACGGCTCCAGAGTCCAGTATAGGTACCAACCTGGTCTCGTGCGAGGTCACCATGGGGTTACGCGTCCGGCTTTCTCTGCATCTGTCCATCGCGAACCTGATTAGCAATTTTTATTATACTCAAACGCGTCACGCATTTATATAAATATATAAATATATGCGTAATATATAATATAAATATATACGCGATTCATAATTGACATAGACAAATCATTTGGCTTAAGTAAAAAAAAGAAAAAGAAAAAAAAAAAGTCTCTATATTCAAATGCGCGTTTATTAATGCACGAAGAATACGTGATACTCTAAAGCTTATACGAAGAAGCGGGATCTTGGCACAAATAGTACCTACCTAACTAATAACATACCTACTTACGCATATAGAGGTATCATCATACTTATTATGTATAGATCGTAGAATCTTGGTAATTATAAGTCACACTCTGACCACTGCGCAGTCGTAATACTAAAGTAAGTACTGCGTGTATAAATACATTCATATCTATATATCGTATAGTGGATATCTTGAAACATGTGCATAAAATGAATGAAAAAAAAAATACTTGTAAAAGTATGCTTAATATACATGCCTGGTGTACCTACTAGCATCACAGTTCCGTTACAGGCACCTCAGGCACCTCGGGTGAGCCACCTCGACATCTAATCGCTATTAATATGCATGATTGCCGACTATCAGAGCTCGATTTTATCCCTTTGCTAGTTTTTGTACCAACATCTTGTCCACCTGGAGGCATTGAGAATAAGTGGACACGATACTCGAGTGTCACAGCTAGTATGAACAGTCGTAAAATTATATTGCTTCATTACCAATCTCGTATGTGACTTTCTTGATTTTTTTTTTTTTTTTTCAATTATCGGTATCAATAAGGACAAGCGGGTTAAAAAGTCAAGAGAAAATGAGAGTGAATAGACAGAAAGAAAGAAAGAAAGAAAGAAAAAGGAGAAAAAAAATAACTAAAAAAATTAACAACATGCCCGCGGAAGACAGGTGATCGCTAGCTGGCATTTGCTAATGGTAATACGAAGACATTGCCTCCTTTATCTCCGCCTTTCTTCCTCCTTTGTCGGGCTTTGAACTTGGCGCCCTTGGGCGCACAAAAGATACCAATATAATACGGCTATCTTAAAGGGGAAATGTACTGTAGAAATAATACGGAACCGTGTGTGTGGAAGTTTAGCTACGAGCTTGCACCCACCTATCTACCTGCAGCCCACCTAAGAAAAAGCGATATATTACACGGTCACGTCGTGACATCTCACCTGCGCGTTGCCGAGGCTGTTTCCTTGTGGGTGGATCGCCGTAGGGGACGAAGAATGTACGAAGAATAAGAATAACGTTGAAATTGTTCACCTCGAATAAAGAAGCTTATATTCTTGCATCTGCATAAACGATACATGCATACAATATACCTATACATCGCATAAGTTTTTCGGCAACGGCAGCTGATAATGAAAACCAAAAAAAAATAAATCTATGGATAATAAATACGGTATAATCATTATCTAGGAGCGATATATCACTCGGTTGATTTCGGTTATCGATATCCTTATGGACTTGTGTAAAGACTTAGACACCTATACTTATATACCTATTTCTAAATAATATGTATATAACTAGAGTTGCGGGGTCGGGACGACTGACCACCACTCATATACCAAACGGTTATTAAAAATTCAGTTATTATAGTGTGCGGCGAAAGGCACAATCCGTGCTGTGGATAGTAACGAACGAATTAACTCCCCGCGATGCGCACTATAAGTAATGATTTAAGAGTTTAGATCAGTGACTCTATATGATAGTATATACTGGTTACCGCCTATATAAATGCGGTTATACTTTTACCGCGTAGGTCGAAATCCAGTACAGAGACACGTATCGCATATATACATACATATATATATATATGTATATATTGCGATTAGCAACGCGGCTGAACTCGACCGGAAATTATATTCACGGTATGGTAGTAGTATCCAGATGCTGAAGCGTGCAGTGAAGGAAAGCAACGGTATTTAACCCGGCTATCGAGAGTTTGTAAGGCTGCACCTGTGACGTTTAATTACCACAACGCACTCGAAAGAATTAGCGTCGAGGAATAAGTAGATTCATTAAGCCTTGAAGTCCATGACTCAGGAATTCCGGGTCCCAGCTTAATCGGACCCGGTAGCCGATAGGCCAGAGCTTGGAGACATTAGTTTAAGTCCTAAGACATCGTGGGACGCATTTACCATCGGTTAGAGAACCTAGACTGCCTACAACCTGCCGTGGGCATTGACACCGGAGAAAATATATAGTTAAAATAGAGTTAGCGGTAGTGGTCGTAATTAAACTGGCGATAGTTCTCGCGATCTTAAAACGCATCTGGAATAAATATAAGACAACTATAGCTGACGATCAACGACTTATTCATTAACAACGAAGAAAGATTCCAAATCAATTTTTGTCTTTTTCTCTTATTTTTTCTCCATTAGGCCAATTTCTTTAGTTTTTATATTAGTGACGCTAGAACCGAGTAACATAGGCTTTGGTTAGACTTTAATTGGAATAGCTTGGTAACATGTAGAAGAATCTGGTTCTTAACGATGTAACAACCGCGGAGACGGTCACTGGCATTTGCAGATCGGCGTGAAAAAAATCGTTTGAACGACATGTGCTTAATAAGATGCAGAATTCCGAAACGATGATAATCGTAACTTGATTAAAAATAAGTTTTAATCGTGTTGCATGACGATCGTTGCTTGTGGTGTCGAATAAGTCAATGGATTACTAATAGTGGATCATTGATCGAAACTTTCGTAATACGTTGTCCTTCGGTTAATACTTGGTCAGAATTTAAAACCGATCGTTTTGGTCAGTCAAGGTTTATTATTACGATATGATCGAAAAACAAAGCGTGCTGCCAAAGTTAATTTCTTATAACAAGGAGCGTCAATCACTCATAACCGTATGAAAATTAGAGTAGGTACGTCATGCGAGACGCTGAAAGTCGCCGAGTTATTGGGTCACGTCGTTCGTAGATCCGGGAATTGTGCGATGATGGAAACCCAAGGGATAGACGTTGGTCTGGGTAGAGGGAGTTCGTAAAACTCGACGACGAAGCTAGAAACTCCTGACTACCAACTGCCTACTGCCTACTACCGACTCCTGACTGCTGACTGTGGTAATTTACAACTCTGGACATCGCGTCCACCTTGGTTTATTACCAGGTTGTTTATTTTACGGTCGAACCGCACCGCGTCTCGACTAGCTCCCTGCGGAGTCCGCAGCTCCAATGTCCAGGTTAGGCACGAAACGGGGGCGCGCTGACTCCAGGTTACGAGCATAACCGTCGATCTGATTACCGGTTCACTTTGATGAACAAACATCATGGTTTAGGATTGAAAAAACATATCAGGCTTTTCAATTGCAGTTTATATTTCTTACGCGACGATGATAGGCCAGGGTGCATCGTCCCCATAGAAATGCACTCGCAAAAGGCGGATATGCACTTGCGGCAGTGCGAGGTCACTTTCGAGTCAGCTGCTACCTGGATCAAGCCAAGTCATGCCGTACTCGGTTTACTATCGCCTGAGCATTGGTACTTGCGGTATCAAGGCGCGGTGGGTGCTCGAAGTTGGTCGAGACCCGTGTGAACGATGTGACATATGCAGTGTCGTTTTCTTCAATGACTGTAAGTGAAACTACCTGCGTATCTGAGTAAAGGAGCTGAGGAGGGGGTGGGGGTCGATGACACAGGTGCACATGGGTTCATTTCTGCGGGCAAGGGAGAGTCCGTCCGAGAAATTTTCCGCACCACTGCAGCTCGACGCAGTAACGTTCGCTAATTGGCGCGGCGTGGCTGTGAAAATGCCAACCATTAATCCCGTCCTTTGCAATGAGACTGCAAACCCCGTTCCCGTCTTTCGACGGCGATAAGTTGTTTCTTGCGAAACTTCACTACGCCAAAAGGTCAAGTTTTGAAAAACAATACGTTTCATATACGTCCAAACACGAACGTTTAGATATTAATTCGAACATTCCGATTCTACCTGATGCGAGAAATCAGTTTTTCCTTTTTCCTCATATTGCCTGGAATCTGGTATCTTTGAAAAATAGTCTATCGAAGAGACATTGAAATGGTGAAACTGTGGTAGCAGCTTATACCAGTAACCGTACATACATCTATGACTTGAACTTTCGACGACTAGACGGGACATCTGCAGCCTTTAAAGTCTGACTTAAATCTCTGATGCCCTTTAATTAGACAGTCACTGAGGTGAAGTAGATTTAGACTCTAATTCTGTAGCGATATGATAAAACGCGAAGACATATGACTCGAGGATGTCTGGCAACTTAATTACAACGTCGTTCTAGGATGTGGGTCGGCATTCAGGACGTCATCGTCATCCTCCCGGTCGTCGTAACGGGCCCTTTAATGAGACTATTGGACCCGTCGGTCCAGTTTGGTATATTATGCCTCATATACATATCTGTGTACTATATGGGTATTTCTCCACTAACGGGAAATTTTCCTATCGATTTTGTCCACGAACTTTTTTTCTTCAAATCGCTAAGAAAACTTGTTCAGTAAGAGGAGACAGGCGACCTGAACTGTGTGCTGTAAAGGGCCTGATCATTTATCCAGTAATTTCCTTTTTTTTTGCGGTCATATGAAAAATGGCTACAGGGGACTGACATTTTTTTCTCTTTCTCTCCAAGATTGCTTCCCTTGTCGAGTTTCCCGCATTTCTAGGCGCTATCGTTGCATCGAATCACCTAAAAGTGGTTGATACGTCAGTCCCCTGAGTTGTCTAGACCCAGGGGACTGACGCCCAGGGGACTGACATTTCACGGAAGCGGACATTTTATAAATACTAAACAACGTATACAAAAGCTACTGGTTATATTAATAACCTCCCGTTTTCGACACAATGTATAATCACACGAAAATATAATTTGAATCAAAAAATTTAACCATAAAACAACTTACCAGGGGACTGACGCACGAAGGGGTCCTACACACGTTACGCAATGGCGAAAGCTGAATCGCCACTAAATAAATGCCACTGACGGCTCGACCTTTGTTTATTTACGTAGAGCACATTTTTCAGGACCCTTTCAGCACAGGAAGATGGTACCACGATCCATCAATTAGATTAGAATTGACTTTAAACTTGGGACAGGGGACTGACTCCAATAATCGTGGACAATTTTCGCTCGATCATTTCATACATTTGGTAATATATAAAAAATCAACTGCTATGCGGAGTGAGTACCTACGTTATCATAGTAATTGAACGAATAGAGTAAAAGTCAAGTTTCCTATCACGTAATTATAAAATTCTATCGGTGACTGCGATTTTGCGTTGTGGACACGCCAGGGGACTGACTTTTGGCATGCTTAGAACGAGAAAAAGGCATTTTCTCTACTATTATTTTATGTTTTACATGGTGGCTCAGTTGGAACTAGTGACACATTTTCATCTGTGATAAGAATATAACACGAAAAAAAGATATTTGTTATGTTTAATTTGCCGTGGACACGGGTTTTCCCGTTAGTGGAGAAATACCCATATCTGTTTACACATAAGCATAAACTCGTAAAGGTTACGCTGGCGGCATGCCTCGTCGCAAAAAGGCTCAATTCTGCGTAATGGCCCGCGCATTATGTCAACCGTTACCGACAACCATTTATTACCCGTACCTCGATAAAAACACATTTTGCATAATGTAAGATAATCAAGTAAGAGACAGGTTTGGGACAGGTGCGAGGCCGCTTCCTTCCCTGGTCTCTCACCCTCCCTCTTTTCATCTCTTCCTCTCGCTTCGTTCGCTCGCCTCGATCAGCGGACGTGTAAATTAATAATCTATTAGGCTTCTCCTTCCTTCTCTTTCTCTCTCTCTTTCTCTTGCTCCATGAAATCGACGTTCGTGAGAGTGAAGGAGGCGGTCAAATGTGGCCTGGAGGGCACCAAATCGAGTGTTACGAGTCTGTCCGCACGGTCTTTGTTGCCATTTAATTCCCGCGCTTAACCAGGCCTCGTGCATTGTTTGTAACTTTGAATCCAAGAGATTACATACCATGCTAAGTGATTGTGCTTAGCCATATAGGATCCACGCAGGGAATACCAAGTGGCTAATCTTCTCGGCGTGACTTGGCGCATATAAGATAAATGGTAAACGGCACACGTGCGCTGATTCCATCT
The DNA here is from genome assembly GCA_914767705.2 of Tenthredo notha. Taxonomy (NCBI): domain Eukaryota; kingdom Metazoa; phylum Arthropoda; class Insecta; order Hymenoptera; family Tenthredinidae; genus Tenthredo; species Tenthredo notha. The sequence continues at coordinate 7,842,475 of OU611908.1, forward strand.
TCTTCCTTATGCCCCATAGATCCTAAGAGACATTAGATTAAGGGTTAAGCGACGTGTGTCAAATGTCACTTCGCCAATCGCACCCAAACTCCGTGAAATATCCTCAAAGAAGAATTAACGACGGGAGTAAGTAAACCGATCACAGAGCAGATTTTAAGAAGAAATCTTTCGGGCACGTAATATCTATTTTTAGTACGACCACCGCGATCATATCTGATCCCGTGTGACCAAAATCCCCTACCTGACATATTCTCACGGGAAGAATAACGACTCAACACTTGCAGGCTGGGGATAGTCTTTGATTAAACGCAATTAGGCCCTCGTTTATTAAAGATCACTATACATACAGGTAGAGGACGTGGAGGTTGGACCCAGGACCCGAGACCCTGGTTTAAAACGTGAACACTCCCGACTACCTGCAACTATGTACATTATAATACGATCGTATACACAAGTACATGTATGTACTGTATATATGTGTGTAATACAAGCGCCGTTGTTGAGTTTTCGAGGTTCGGCGGACAGGCACTACCACTTCGGCACTATACCACCAGTTATCCACAGTTATTCGAGAGCACCGTCAGCGCTTCATCAGCATGCAAATCGGCGCCCACTGCGAGGGCTGTGAGTTCAAACTTGAGATTCATGTTATGGAGCGCAGGGGTCAGTTAAACTCGTACACCAACACGTGGGCACGGGATCACGCATGTCGATCACGTTCGCCGGAATCATTATCATTGATCATCCACCATCAATCCAGTATGAAACGGCGAGAGGTTCACCGCTATTCGATACAATCCTCTAATTGCTATCGTTGCAGGTTCGATTTCTAGGATAAAATAATAACCCCCGTGATGCAAAACATCTGTGCGCTAGTTAATTCAAATATAAATGGAGAGAAAATCTTCGCTTTATGTCATTCGGTGTTTATGTTATAGTCGCCACTTAGTTCAATCTCGTTTCCTAACTTATACATGGTCAATATTTTTCTATTCAAATACTATAGTAGGATTGAATTTAGAAAAAAATATATAACTGCGGATCTGTGATGTGAAAGTTTTTCCGACTAGTCTTGATAGCGTTAGATGTTGGTAAAAGGTTCTTGGTCATTATATACTGGAATTTACATAAATTCATAAAATAGAGAACCCCTGGCTCTTGCTTTGAGTATAGGTGTATATACCTAGACGGACAGTAAGGAGGAAGGTGCAGCAATCCAATCCAATCCAATCCAATCCAATGCAATGCAATGCAATGCAATGCTATGCAATGCGGTAGAGCGAAGTGCAGTCGGTGTATCGGAGTCCAGAAGATAGCCGAGGCTAGGCTGTAGCAGTGAGATAGGCAGGCGTGCCCCGTTCCAGGTTACGGGCGTTACAGCAATTGCCACACATGTTCCCAGGCTGCTGACCGTTATCATTTACCTAGATCGAACTCTGCAGCAGAAGAAGACTCATATGAGAATAGGCGACATACCAATACCATAGACAATGCCTATCTCAATGCGTAAAGCCCTTCTAAACAAGGAACAAAGGAACTTGAAAATAACTGTACTCTGATGCACTCGACAGATGCAATCCGATTTCTATGTCGTACTGAAACCACTGATATGGCTTATGGTCGTGGCTTATGGCGTTTATGAATCGCAACCCTCATCCGCGTTCCTTACCAGATAAAACAAGCCGTTCATTATTCCGGATCGACGCTATATCTCTGCGTAGGTTCAAACATCAACACAGAATACATATGAGATACCATATTAGAATGGATAAGTAGTGGTAGCGCCGGCGGGTGTCCATCCACCTGCCCGTCGTCCGGTCGCCCAGTCGCCCAGTCGACCATTCGCCCACGCACGAAGCGATATCAGAACTTAGCCGACCGACGTTACGTACCTCCATGTCTCCTTGGACGATTGTAACGTGGTATGCCTCGAGGGTAAACTTCGGCTTTGCCATCGTATATATTGCATATATACTTGGTACCTATAGGTACGTTGCCTCTGCGTATGGCAGGCGGGTTATGGGATATCAGCTGTGTGATATCAGCGATAGAGCTGATTTCACGGTATTAAAAAATCGTATACGTTAACCTGCACCCCTACCACCTACCCCACCTTCAAAGCTTGTCAGGTGCAACTTCGACGATTATATACGCCGATAGTATCGTGGATACGGATACAATTTTAATTATAAAGATTTTTCTCTTACTACTTAGACGAATTATTTCAGCTAATTGTTGTGCTCAGAATTGCAGGTTGATTTTAACCCGAATTTTTGACTCTACTGTGTAGAAAAAAAATGGAGCGTAAAGTTTATGGGTATTTCCAAAAAGGCAGCACAGTAGTTACAAAAGAAAAAAGAAAAAAAAAGGTATCAAAACGATAACGTATGATGGGTAATTAAATCCTCCGGTATATACTGCAAGCTGGTAGAAAATCTATATATATGAGCGTGTGGATGTATAGAGTGAAATTTTTAGTGACCAGATAACGCGAACTCGGTACTTGGTTCTAGAGGTAGGTTGTAGTTTACGCGATGAGCAGCATTACCTTACACCGTCGAACGAGTACACTTTCATTCTGCATCGCAAGCTCTCAGACACATAATAAATACGAACGGTACCGGGGAATGAAACTTCTTGGTAATAAAACATGGTACGTAATATATAAACCAAGATGGTTTCCATCCAGGCTAAAGGGGCTAGAACTGTTATCTAGGGGGTAGAAAAGAATTTGTTTTTTCATAAAAACAACTTGCACTCTGCTTATCAAAAATTTGATAAACAAATGATAAATTATTTATGTAAGACAGGCCTCCTGATCAAAGATCGAACAAACTTGCGGAGATTTGAAGGATTCAAGATCCTGATGGAGATGATTGAACTATACACAAAGGATTGAATGAAAGAACAAAAAAACGCCTGGATTACCCTGAGGCACTGATTTTCATTGAAAACTGGAACAAGTCTTAGTTAATAGATTTAAGATAGCAACTTATCAAATTCTGACGTTATCAATGAGGATTGGCAATGATTCTAATTGTAAGCTTACTCAATATAGGTACAGCCTAGGTACTGCAGACTATGGCTATGAGCCACGATATTATGACAGGCCACAATTACACATCATGTAATACCAAGCTTGGTATATTTATAGTCGGGTTAGTACACATTTTAACCCATAATTGGCATGTAGTAATATTATCGTCCCTATTACGAGAATCACAAGCTAATATTGGTTTCGAAATTGGTCAATAATTGGTTCAAATTTTACACTCTGATTTCGTCGGATATTATGATCCCTGCACTAGTTGTTCTCGACATTAAAACCTCTTCTCTTATTCTCATTCTCATTCTCATATATTTATATAAAATAATTGTTGTTTCACGCGTTACGAATTTCATCCGATCTCCTGCTCAAAGCCGAAATAACATTTGTTCGATTTTCACCGGGATTAAATAAGATGATAAATTTTACCGTACCTTACGTCTAATTCGAGGATGAGGAACCTTCAATCCGCTTTGTTATACCATTTGACGATAACATATTCCGGGGTGATAAAATAACGCTGTCATCCTTTCAGTATATACTAAAGTCTTTCGACCATTTGACATGATTACGCAATTAATATCTTAATTACTGTCACTAGTTGAATAAACCAGGTATGTGTATACCTGCATATGAATTCATCAGTCGGTTTGGCTGGCTTTATCGTTCGTATAGAAATAATTTATCGACACGCCTACGTAAGTCGAGATTCCATTAGTAACTTATTAATAGCGATCATGGATAGCTCTCAGGCGTAAAGAAACCGCCGCATCGATCAAACGTTTCTTACCATGCGGCTTCTCTCTGTCTTCATGTGTTACAGCGTCATTTCATAAGACGTATGAGGCTGTAACCCCCGTATTAGGAGTCGTCACAAAATCTGTACCTAAACTCTAAAACCATGACACGGCATTTAGGATAAAATTTATTGAAAAATATTAACAGTATTGAATACTAGTTATTCTCATTTTAATAAACGGTAAGGTGTTTGGTCAGGTAATAAATGACGTATTAATGACACATGTGAAATATGCATCTCTTAAGCCTAAGGCGAGATCCTGAAATGATAACATTGCGTCCTCATGCCACTTATATTGAGCCTTGCAATTTACTCATGCGAAATCTTTCAGCTCTCTACATTGATGCACAGTTAATTTGATACCGCTGAATATCGCGGCTTGATCTCACATAAAAAAACATACATTTATTCAGGGAGAAGTAATATATCCAAGGTGTATTACGTATATCCCCCCCCCCCTCCCTCAAATTAAACGATGATGTGTAAGTTGCCGAATTAATTGCGTATGCTAGGTGTAGCTCCCGGTAATTGTTACTATTTAACACTTTTTCATATACTTCTATATACAACATGCCGAATGAGACTCACCTCGTTGTCGTTGTCTCGAACTAGGTATATATAAACCTACCTTAAACGGTGGACGTTAAACAGGCGCGCAATTACGGTCATATGAGTTTGCGTGCTTCTTTGAAGCTAACCGCCATTTGTCTAACCGGGCTTGAAATTAGACAGTTTTTTGCTCATTAGAGTAGCTACGCGGTTTTATATGTGTGACAATCCGAGAAGTTTTCATTAATTTATATAAAATAGAAAAATTTAAACCGCTACAAGCCGAGACGACTCAACTAGGACTTTGCTTACGGTTATATTATTCTTCATATAATACGAATCGATCGATATTCAATGTGATGATTATCGATAATTAAACTGCCCAGGAAGAAAAACCTGCTTCCTTGAAACGACGAAAACTGTTTTGCATACGCGAAATTTACGCCCGAAGATCTTATATATATATAGGTACGCGTGGAGTGGCTTTGGCTGAAGTATCGGTGGCTGCCCTGAAGGCATCATTATCGTCATTCAGAGCAGAGCAGTCGCGAATTGTATATGTATGTATGCATGTATGTATAGGCATAGTTCCTTGCTGATCACAAATGCGGTCAGGGGAGCCGCGGGATGAGAGTGTGAGTCGATCTGGGTCGGCCCAGCCGGTGTCCTCAGGATTGCAGAGGAGTGAAAGTGCCGTTTGAAAACCACCACCATACACATGCCGCTCCCACACTACCTGGTTATCCAGTCTGTTCGGCGCGGTTCTTCAGGAAGACTTGGAACCGTTTTTTTTTTGCTTTTTTTTTAAGATGACTGGACCAGTCGTCAAACTTTTAATGATTTTAGACGAATGGTTCATCATATTGCGAAATCCTTTACGAGATTTGAAGGCATTAGTAAATTTTTCTCTAACTTTAAAATGGGACATCGTTTACATTGGAAAGTATGAAATTTAAATGTCTTTTCTATTCCGTATTTTAACTTCATCGACGAGGCGACGAAGCTGTCAGGACCGCGATGTTGTGTGCACCTTATATGCCGGGAATTAAAAGGGAGATATTCATGAAATAAGAAGAAGAAGAAGAAGAAGAACGAGATCCTTGGTGAGATTCCGTAGCAAGGAGGCATAAGACAAATGTGGGCGAAAGCAATGTCCGCTTATGAGATTGTTTATTCTGGGAAAGAGGAAGTGTCATATTTGTTTATGCAAAGCGGGAATTGTTTTGCTATAGCGAACCAGCGAGCGTGACATGCCTGATTTATATTGCGGACGTCTTTATTGCATTGTCTGCTCAAGAATCGCAACAAATAAACCAGTCAAGGAAAGAAACACGGTTAAAAGTATGTATAGTAGAAGAATAATTCTATTCAGAATATAGCGGTGTAGATAGGTAAGCTGTGCCTACACCATGCTTGTACAATGCTCAAACGCAATATGTATAAGTAAGAATTTGTTAAATTTTCACAAATTTATATGCGCGTGAGACATTTTTGGGTTCGAAAAAAAATTCGTGAGAAATTCTCCAACTATATGTGACAGGAAAAAAAATTGCGATACTCAAGGTAAAAAAATGATTTCAAAATACGTGAATAAAAAACTGAAAACTCTAAGATATCAGGGAGCAGGACCATAAGGATTCTGGAATACGAAAGGGACGCGGTTGAGTATATCGAGAGTCTCACGACCCTGAGGTCTCAAGACGGCGCGGGGCGACACTCAGCTGAGAAACCACGTTCTATGTAATAACAACCCGACTGCAATTTGCTGTTAATAACTTGATAAACGCTTTATACCGAGAATGCGAGACACCTCGCTGACCCCAGCGTCATGCCACGCGAAATCGCTCGACCACCTTTTAAGTAAATGGCAAATCAAAATTAAATTAACAATTACGGTATTACAAAACCACCTTGATCGTTTTCATGGTTGATAAACCCTGAGCCTACTACCAGGCTAGGCAATTGACTGCCGGTCTATCCTCTATCATTTTACCCCAAACAATATAAATTTAACAAAATCATTCACCGATGAATGCAACAACATACGAACACAACGCAATCAAGAACTACCCTATGTAACTCGGATACTATAACTATAACCATAACTTAAATATAATGCCAACCAAAAATGACGTCACATTCATTACTTCCAATTGATATACTTTTCATCTCACCACGATGGACCAACGTTTGAGGTCATAGCAAGGCTCAGTACAGATTAGCGCATTATAGAAGTCAAAGATTGGTGAATGATGGGATGAAAATCTGAAAGAAATTCAGAATAGTCCTGACGTTTCAAACCATAGAAAATTTGGCAAGTTTTTTGGAACTGGCAATTAGGGAATAACAGGCTCAGTCCATCCTCATTGATCTCAAACCTTTGTTTTTGCATGAAAAGTACCGATAATATGTGACAATGAAAAAAAAATTATTAACGTTGGAACGGAGAAATAGCATATGCTGGGTTTATTGATTGGAGTTATAAGAGACAGATTGGCGTCTTTCGCAAATCGGAGAGTATGGATACATAGGTACGTATACGGTTAAGAGATAGAGTAATAGACTGAAGAGCGTTGGTGGTCCAGACCACGGAAACGATCATAGAGCTTGACTAAGATACCAAGTGGATCTAGAAAGGAGAAAATAATAAATAGCAATATAGTAAAGAGTTGAAGACATCTCATTAGGGCGTCATAAGATAGCATTACGCCTCTCGGCGCTCCGTTACTCCGAGCTTCTAGACTGCGGTTACCGCTTGCGCCGATGTCCAATCGTTAAATTACGCCGCGTAATTTATAATATATTATCCTCCGATTTCCGGTATGAGGTAACCCACCTGTATCACAAGATAATTTCCCACATTTCCACATATAATAACAAATAAATGTCTTATCAGAATTTTTATCGTAATAGAATAAAAAAAAAACGATATAGTAACAGAAATGCGGTTTTCATTCTTCAGCTATATCATCATTTCAACTTTTGAACCATATCTTGTAACGGACATATGAGCTGCACTTCCGCACACCTAACTAAATTACCTGCAGGCGATCTTTGTTATCATTTTTCACAAGCTTTATTATACTTAATTTCGCGTCACTTCGCGGACTGTTCGCGTTCGATAAGTAAACGCTAATTTTCTAAATTTGCATAGCATCGTTATACCGAGCATATGGTGACTAAAGAGCTCGTATACCTGTACAGGTATAGGTAGTCCACATGACAAAATTAAGTTGCGGTTGCGTGTTTCACGACGCGTCCCTAATTTCTGATCTGTACATTGATAGTCCCGGTTAAGTATATGCCTCAATGTTGGGTGGAAAAGAAATTTAGAAAATTGTTGTTAATTGAAGAATATCGTGCAAGGGTGTTCCCTGCGAGTTCGACAGGAAGAGGACAATTAATCGGTTGTTACATGTATAGTAGCAGGGTTGAAAAAAAAAATAATCACCGCTTTATACACGTCACGATTTTTTTTTTTAATTACTCACAGGATTTTCTACTCGAAACTAACTAATCGACATCAAGCATATGGTTATTTATTAAATATCAGTTAGATTCTTATATAGCTGTATAATAATTTCTCTCGTAGAATGTAAATGACATTGACACCAATTGCACCGCTATTCGAACTCGACAAAGTCCGCGTGCGAAGATGACAGGAAGGAAGTTAAACCAGGTCTAATTAGTAGCCTTGATATCATATTCCCCTTAGCGCATTATAAGTATATAAAAAAAAAAAAAGAAAAAAAAGAAAGAAAAAAGAAACAAGAATGTCTCATGAATTATTCAACGAGTTACAATTACTATAGTGAACTACTGAAAAGGCACGACTACGTAGTACAATGACAATTAGCAAAGAAATATAACGATACTCATACTATTTATTTCCTCGAATTCCCGTTTTTTATAGATGATAATTCGTTGTAATCATACCGGAAATGAAAAATCAAGTTTTCACCGGATCCCCACGTTTTGAGATCCAGGAAATCGACTCTGACCGTTTTCAGATCGGCACTTGGAAGTATGTTAGTTTTGTGATTATTTTTTTAAATTTTTTCGCCTGACGATATCTCTAGAACGAATCAACAGATTTCGGTATTTCTTATATCAATCGATGCGGTTTTTCCCAACTTAAAACTTATCAAATTTTGGATTTCATCGGTTCAGTAGTTTTCGAGTAATTAAAAAAAAAGGGGGCTCTTAAGTTTCGTCGGAGTATCATAGTAGGTACATTAACACATGTGTGTGCGTGCATCTTGAACAGTTAATTTATGGCTATAAATTTCTATCAGATGTGAGCAAAGTAAGTAAGGAAAGATTTCACGATGGTAACAATTAGTGGATCGGTGGCAGATCTTGATATCTTACAGGTTACCATAATCTTGTAGTTAAGATCGTCCGACAGTAGATAAAATGTATCTGGTACCGAGAGTGTAGTAAGTTTGTAATGCTTATACGTATATATGTATATCGTACCTAGATGATACGGCAAGCGCATCGAGCGCAAATATAAATTAGCCAAACGGTTAGCAGCGCTTCTATCTGCAATGTTTAACCCGGCATCAAAGTGAAGAAAGCTGGAGATATAATTTCAAGATTTTATCACCAACCGCAACGACGTCTTCAGGTCACAAAAAAAAAAAAAACAAATTCATTGCCTTGGCCTGGAAAATGAGTGAATACAAAGTGTCTAATTACTAAGAATCTTTCGCACACGGTTTGCACAGAAGCTGGCGTCTAGATAATAAAAAATAATAAAATAAAAAAAAACGATTTTAAACTAAAATACGTTCCTCGTTAAATTTTCTAATGCATCCTGTCAACGGCTTAGACACCCGTCAGTTATATATTTATTTAAAAAGTCTTTCCCCCCCTTTAACAGCCCTTCGTATGAGTTAATCGAGACGCCTCTTCACCGCCTTGTTATTAATGCGTAATTGAATGTTGCCATTCATTACCCATACATTATATTCCAACTCGGGAAGTAATTGAAGGTCTGTTCATATCGCGTTTCAAATACTCGGAGATTAAAACTCTCCAACGTTATACACATGTATGTATATATTTATATATATGTGGTTGAAATATTTTTCATCGCAATTACAGTAACTACGGTTTAAATTCATCTCTTTCATACGAGTTTGACTTTGTATAAGTTACCGATAATTGACATTCAGATAGCGAGTACTTTGACTTTGAGTTAGGAGTAACTTGCATACATTTTTTTCAATTTTTTTTTTTTTATCTTCAATTACTAATTCTTCAAGTGTGAACTGACCTTCACATCTCGTATAGCAGAGAACCAGGAGTCCCACACGACGTGATAGAGGTATACAGCGTGGCAGAATAACTCATGAATATTCATGATATATCTCATGCAAGTATATGGAAGAAGTAGCGTGCATTGCTCCCAATTTGTCACACACCATAGAATTATCCCATTTTGTTAATAAAGTAATATTATAGCAGATAATCGGGACGGGTGATTACTTTTTAGTTAGTTCTTATAAACATAATGCATATGAAACATGAAAGGACGGTAGTAATTGTGAAGCAGATTGGTCGACTCTTGATGCACCAGCAGGTTATTGCAGGTGCCATGCCACAACATACGACGCATCGTCATCTACTTCACCAAGTAACGAGACACAACTTTATTGCTTAGTTCCTTGTTACCGGTATCCCGTCGTAAAAAGGAAAGCTTGAATCGCGGAAGAAACAGCCATTGGGTTTTCACTATGCATAGAAATACGAATCCGATCTTATATCGGAATATATTTTCTGTGTCTTTATCCTGATATAGCTACCCTTTCAACGTCTCAGAAATTCTCCTTATTTGTTTTTTTTTTCTTTTTCTCTTTACATACGTACAATTTATTTCAGAATAACCCATTACACTTAATTACGCGCTGACAGTATGTGAATTCATTCACCATCAACTTTCCCCGAGTTGGTTATATAGTTCTGCGTTTAAATAACGATCGACAAATTAAATCCTATAATGAATTTAGATTAAACTTAGTAAATACACGACGTTTCATTTCTAATACTATAGTTTCATAAAGTATAAGATTTAATTTATACCTATCGCTTTACTTGTTGATGTTAAAAGATCAAGTGTAGGCGTATCTATATGTCTAATGCATGCAGTTTAAATAGAAATCCTATTCGTATCTAAGAATCGTAATTGCACATCAGTCTAGGAATTATTCGAGTAGATTCAAGATTCAAATAACTTCCGACCTTTATCTTGCAGCTATACCAGTGCAGTAAACATTTTTTCGATCATTAATTTTCCTATCTTAAACGATTTTCCAACAACGATTTTAACATCTGGCTTCTATATGCAAATCAACTTGTAATTTTCATCCCTATGAACTGATCAAGTTGGTGTTTTTTTCATTTGCAGATTCGACTTTACGTCAAAGAGTCTTCCGGCTGTGAACGGCGTCCTTCTAAACCCGACGGTGAGTATCTATATCGATTACTTTTCCTAATGCTATTTGGTATCCACTGTACTCACTTACGCATTTGTTGAGATGAGATAGGAGTGTAAAAAAAATAAATAAAAAGGAAAAAAAAAATGAAACCAGAAACTGTTGAGACTAGCGCATCTCTGGTGTCCAAGTAGAGTGGGCAGCAGAGATACCCAGTCGGTGGTTAACACGAGCAAGCGTAGCCTGTTCCTCGCCTACGCCATCCATATAGTGGCGATTGTAGAATTTATTGTCAACTGAAGTCAAACCTACGCGCAAAATCCCGTCGCCAACTACAGAAAGTAAGCAAAAAAAAAAAAGAAAAAAAAAAGAAAAAAAAATATACAGAACCGCTCCTCGCCGCAAGCGATCGAACTCACGGTCCCGTATCGCTTTAACCGACAAGAGACCATGGAGACAACGATTCAACTGGAGATATACATAAATGCAACGCATACCTGGTACAGTTGCCGAATAAACTCTCCTCGTTTTCCAACATTGCGTATCCAACATTCCTACATACTAAGAGGTTTCCCTGAAACATCGCACTCATTCTGATTTTCGTCTCTTTTTTTCAGGCTCGCTATCCCCTTTTCAATTTTTAAATTTTCAAGGGCCGTAAAATAATTAAATAAATAAATATTTAGATGAATAATTAAATAGATAAATAAAGAAACAAATAAATGTTAACAATTAACAATTGTTATCACAATAAATTATATTGAAAGAGTAAAATTATTCAGTACAATTTGGTTGTATCAATAATAACATTAATTAGATTAATAATTATTTTCACTTAGCTACTTTGCTTTTACGATGCATGGATTTCACGAAGCCATTCATTTTATTCATTTATTTAATCATTCAGTCATACATCTTTGATTATTCATTTAATTATTCATCCATCCATCCATTCATCCATCCATCCATTCATTCATCCATCCATTCATTCATCCATCCATTCATCTATCCATCCATTCATCCATCCATTCATTCATCCATCCATTCATCTATCCATCCATTCATCTATCCATCCATTCATCTATCCATCCATTCATCCATTCATCCATCCATCCATTTGTTCATTTATTTATTCACACAGTTATTTGATCATTTTACGGCCTTTGAAAGTTCAAAATTAAAAAGGGGATGGCCAGCCTGCGAAAAACAGACGAAAATCTTGGGTGGTGCCGAGTTGGCGATGACTGACTTCGATGTTTCACGAAAACCTCTTAGTATATACAATATACATATATACGTCAAGAACTCGTGGAAGCTGCGTTTCTTCCGAATCATCGATGTATTATACTTGTCACAAACCGATATCTGATATAATCGTAAGTGCAGTAACCCATCGAGTTTCTTGTAATAATAAGAATTCGTTGAATGCCATTCATATGGTTATACGTAGAAACCAAAATCCGAATATGTACGTCGATAATGAATGAAGTTCGTAGACTGTGTCAAGCGTATTTTCGTTGAATGTCATGGATAAGAAAAAGCCATCATTAAAAATGCACCAAAAAATATCGAAGAATAGAATGTTGATGAAATATCTGTGATTATTTTTCCGACCCAAATATCGACCAATAGAATTGCACCATTCGACGTCACGTGGTACAACCTACATGGTATTATACTGATAATTTTTTGATTATTTTCTCTGGTAGTTGCTATATATAAAAAACAAAACATAATCCAGTCAAATTAACCACACGTCAAACTGACAGGTTGAATTATAATTCTGTGACTTCCGAATTTTTAATTTTTAACTGTGGATTTTGTCTCATGGTGCAATTCTATCGGCCGAAATTTGGATGAAAAAATAATCCCCCGAATACCACTCGAGCTTCAAAATTAATCGGGTATTTCCCTCAAGGTTCCCTGCAATCAAACGAAGTCGTCAAGTTTTTCAGAAAAATCACTCGCGCTTCGCGCTCGTGATTTTTTAACCTGAACAACTTGACTCCTTCATTTGTTTGCAACGAACCTATCGGGAAATACCCGATAATTTTGAAGCTCTTGTGGTATTATAAGTGAATATTTTTCGGTATCGCATAAGCAACGATGGATTCGAAAGAAGTGACAATTTTGTCGAGCGATATACCGATGTCTGGTCAGAACTTGGATGGCGTGCAGCACGACTGTACGAGTTCCGTGGTGCTGATCAACGATTCAGTGGATGTAAGTTGCATCAGCGGTTACATCACCCGGTATCAACGCGGCGATGGAGCAACACGACGAGGCTGGCACAGGAGTCTGAGGGGTGCGTGTCGGGACACGGCTTGGCCATTAGATGCACCAGAGTTCCATCAAAGTACTGCTAGAGATTCCGTATAACTCGATCGCAACAATGCCGAAGACTAGCTAAGGATTTCTACGCTTCCTGGATTCACGAACCTATACCTATACCTACCCGCATTGATGCTTTGACTCTATGATGAGGAAAGGTCGACCAGAATCGCATCGTAGTTCAATATCACGGATGCTGGAGATGATCTTGACGAAGGTCAAACGTGGTGAGGCAAAGCCCGAGATAGCATACCCACTGCAGTTACCACCTTACCGGTGCCGCGGTAGATCGCGCATAAGAATCGCTTTCCCATTGCAGAATAGAAGATAGAATTCGAACTTCACCATTTTTATTATTGGATATTCATCGGATGATCGAGTGGACGATGTGAAATGAGTGAAACTTGGTTTACTTGGACTGAACAAGGTATTCCTCATTAAGGTATGAAAGTTCCGAAAGTAACTACAGAGTCCATTGAGGATCTTGTTATGTACAATTCGACGATTTCCACACTTGGATGACGCGGGGCTCGTGGATTTCTGCAGTACATTCAATTAGAAACTCGAGTTTTTCCAAAGATTACGAAATGCAATGCGTCTTTGCGACACCGAGCAGAGACGTTCGTACCTTAGCTACGGTATGTTGTCAACAGCGAACAAGGTGTTGATAAAAAGAAGTGTCTGGTGGACCCAAGGTACGTGTCGACGCGGCGATCATACTAGTGATCGTTGATCGTGACCAGAACCACTAATGCCGCGGCTTGTATCGCAAAAAGCTTCAGCCGGCTTGTAGCTGCTGAACCGGGTCCAGCTACGGGTCCTCTTTCCCTCGCGAGGACAACTAAGAACAAACCCGCCCAGAGTGTAAAGTGTATAGAATTGCATGTAGCCTGTAGCATGGAATCAGATCAAAAAATTTCACCGAAAGAAGCGTGACTGCGCTTTATGCGACGAAGTGGCTTCCGTCGTCGCGAATTTCTTGTTTTTTTTTTTTTAACTTATATATACATTTCTGATACCATTGCTGAAACCGTGGCAACGACAGCTGTCCTCGATAATTTGCAGAGGTCATTAACCCGGCTGAGGAATAAGAAGAGTAAAAAAAATTCGTTGAAGAAGGTGCGGATAGATGGTAAGATATTTTGCAGACTTAAAGACAGTTTCGTGTATGCACGTTATATACTTTGCTGAGTTCGGGATTCCTTAGTGCAGTAGCTTTCGCGGCAGACTAGCAGATAATTCCCGTTCAAGTACTCTTAGAGTAGTTCTGCACGCGAGAATGAACTCCTGGTGGCCGCTTGTCAGCGTTATCTCCGGTCCCCGACGACGTTCACGGTGGCTTTTATACCTGGTGCTTTGTACACGCAGGTCTTCTTGGTCCCGAGTCGCCGTGTCTTTGGGTGATGTATATCGAGCGGTTGGCGACAATCATCAGTTCACGTGTTCCAAGAGCCAATTACAAGCCTTATACCTATACGCAGACCTGCGCGTGCGATCCGGACTCTATAAGACCGCCGCTTTTATCTTCACGGATATTTACACCGGTCTCTTGTTCATTAGGATACTTCAAGTCCCGCACCGAAAACTACCACCATCTCGCGTGCGAAAGATTCACTCCTTGTTTCCTTATTCAGTATATCTGTGTCAGGGTGGTCCAAGACTACGTACACTTGATTATTTGATGTAGTAGTACCTGCACTACCTCATTAGAAGCAAAAAGAAAAATTAGAGGACAAATTGGATAAAATTTTTAATGGAATGGAAGGAATTTCTAAAAAGCTCACACGTATTGTAAAATTAGACCATTGCATTTGCATCTTTTGGACAATAGCTTAGAATTGAGAAGAATATGAGGAAATTTTTGTAGCTAGGAATCATATGTTACATTGGTAAATTGAATGCTATATATTTATTATTATTAGCAACGATCAAGGATGTATTTCCGTGTCCCGATGGGCGCCTGGAGGCGCGGTTCACCTCGCACTCCATCTGACTCGGAGGTATTTGATATTGACTTCTCCAGGCGCCGCTTTGAACTCCTGGCACACCAGACTTTGCCGCTGCTCCCGCTAGCCTGGACCGACCTAAACCACCCCCTCTGGCCCGTAGTATGTTTAATTAAAAAGCTTCGTACGTAGAGTATCCCGGACCCGGACCCCGGGCGGGATCGACGTCGACGTCGACGTCGAAGAAGAGGGAGGTATGGGTCAGGGGAGAAACTCCAGATTAGCGCTGCTACCGCTTGTACCAGTATGTGTTTGTGTTTGTGGCTATGGGTGTGCAATGTGTGCATAGTATCAACCCGCAAGTATAGAGACGGTATAAATACGTCTGGTAAACCACGACTAGCTGGGATACACATGTATGTTAATTGTTTCGAGTCGATGTTTAACTGGTTCGAGAGGTTCTTTGACCACCAGTAAACCTGCGGCAAAGGAACGGATAACACGATTGGCCCCACCTTTGATCGGATGTAAATGAAAATAGTTTTGTAAGTCTAGTTCAGAGAGAATCGACTCTTACCTTTTTGCTCCTATATACTCATTGCTGGGTCCGCTAGATCGCGGGCGATTTTCAAGTATAGCAATTAGGTTACTTGAGATTCACCAAGAAATACTTTATGCTTACTTTATATTTAGTTGAACTTCTACTTCAATTTCTTCCTTTACTCAATTTTATACAGAAAAACTTTTCATCTTGTATAAAGTTTTAGTACCTTAAGTAAAGTACCTGTGGGTATATCGTTCGTCAAAATATCCTTTGCTCTTTTTCCTCTTGACCTGCGAAAAAAAATATACCAACTTCGAGGATCTTCATTTTTCCGGGCATCGAAGCCGAGATAAGAAATAGATTAAATATATAATACTCTCCTGTTTTTCGTACGGGATATTTGCGGTAAACGTTAACTTAGTTGCGTTTTGTTTTTTTTTTTGTGATTTTTTTTTCATTTTTTAAACAATAACAATAATTAAACCACGAGAGACTTCATTACCCTGCATTCGCTTCTGCCAGTTTCTATTCTTTATTTATGGACAAGCTCATTATTTCTGTGCAGGTAAGCATATGAAAAATCTCTACCCCCCAGTTTTTTTCCCTCGGTCGCTTCTCTTCTCCCTCTTATACCACCTATATACCGATGTCCGCCACCCACCAACCTGCAAACGCGTCTCGCTTTTTAAATTAGCTAACTCCGGGAGCTTTCGGCAGACGCAAATTCACCGCCTTTTGCGAAGAGCTGTTTTTTTTTTTCTTTTACTTTCCTTTACTTTTCTGTTTTTTTTCATTTCATCTTTTTTCACCTGTATTTCTTTTTTTTCTCTTCTCCTCCTCTTGTTTCCTTTCGTTTTAACTACTGCGGGTATTCATAAAGGGACGAAAGCTCATCGCTAGCAAATAAACCTGCCAGAACGACTCACCTTTCTTCGTTCATTCGTTCATTTGCTTTCGTTAATATTCATCCCCCCACCCCAACTAAACCAAACGTTAGCTCCTGGTTTTTCTCCAGTATAAAAAAGGTCAAGCTTAAGTAAAACTGTACCAAAAAAAAAAAATTTTTTTGTCTGTATTATCGCCTGATTATAAAAACAATAAATAATAATTTTGTTCATTAAATGATACATTTAATTGCGACCATTTGTAAAGATGCAGATTAGAATAGCACTGCAGCTACGATAAAAATATTATGAAGGAACTGGAAGAGACAGTCTAGATTATAGAAATAGGACTGGACCATATCCTGCCGCTGCACCAACCGGCAAAGGAGGAGACATCTTCTTATCTCCGGCATATGCAGCAGTGCAACATAGAGTCACGCATTTTGGAACAGATAACGTCGAGAGTCCTCCAGGAAGAGGACAGTTTATGAAGATTTGATTTTCCTTGTGTTTGTGACTGTGACAACTTCTCTGCAAAGGACCGACAAATAAAGGGTTGCCGACAGAAGTAGAGATCCGAGGATGAGGATAGGCGAGATATCATCTCCCCGAAAAGATGCGCGCGTAGTGGTACAGAGTTCCAGCAAGGTGAACATATTTTTTAACCAAAAATCTAACGGAGTTATAAAAATTGAGGATTAGATGCGATTCCTGTGAAATTCTACAGCTTTCAAAGAAAATTTTGCAAATTAGAACGGGGGTAAAAAAACGCTCGAATTTTGAATAAGAAAAAGTTCCTAAGAACCAGCCTGTATACGTACGATGCGAAACGCGAGTCGTTGAAGCACCCCGACGCGACGCCTCGGCGCCTCCCCCAAAAAACCGAGACTGTTCATAATCCGTGCAAACAAAGTAAGCCAACAGCCGCAAGGATGGGGGCGACAGGTTTAAACAAGATTATCAAACGATTAAAAGAATTTCCTCCTCGCCCCATCATCCCCTTCCGCCAACTGGGGTAGTAACAGATCGGAGATTAGCCCCCGGGTTCTTCCTTTGTACCAGAATGAAAACGGCTTGTCTCAAAAGAACCGGGATAGATACATTTTTAATTACCAACTACCTCAAATATCACTCCTCCGCGGTATTCCTTGAGTTTCTTAATTAAATGTCTCAATGCCGTTTCGTGGGTTCCAGATGTTAATCGGGGCGGTGGTATAAGTGCAAAGTACGCGCAATCTGCACCCTGGTCAATCGACCTAAAATCCGTGGTTCAACTGGTTTTAGCTTTCATAAATTGGCTTGCACAGTATTATAGGAACTGAAAGTACAAGCGGAAGCATGTAGACTTCAGAAATTGATATTTAACGAGCTCACTAGTAATCAGAGCGAATTATGGAACGGGAAAAGCTCGAATTTTGTAAAGCAATTTCATTGTTGCTATGTGACTTGGCAAAAATTCAATTTATCTTTCGTATTCTTTGAAGAGGAAGGAAGCCTGAATTAATTTCTATATTCTCATACCTTATACTTACGCCGAAGTATAGGTAACCGTTGAGGATAAGAATTTTTTCATTATTATAAACGTTATTATTATGATTATTATTATCAGAATGGCAATGTGGCGGATATTAGTCACGCGGTCATGGACTAGCCAAGTAGGTATCTAAATTTGAATATAACAACGGTGTAGCCGCAGAATCGAACTCATACTCAGTACGGCATGAGCATCGTGCGCATAAAGTGGTGAGATACATATCTATGCAGTTGGATCGGTAGCTGTGAAACCAACGCGTTCTCTTTTCTTGGAGACACGTTTATGGTGCGAATTATAATTTCGAAAATTATTACACACTTTACGGTAAAACGCGTTTGTATCTATTTACTTGCTCGCAATTTCAATGCGGCGACACCTTCCTTGCAAAGTATTACAAAACTCAACAACTGAACACTACACAGTTACACTGATTTCCCTAAGTCGCTTATATTTCATCCCTCTCTAGTTTTTCGTACGAAAGAGATGAAGAATAAGAAGAAAAAAAAATATACACATATATATCTAAACTCACCCCATGCCGGAGCTCATCATACGGTTCAACGGGTTGAATTCAATGCGAACATTCTCTAGTTTAGTTTTCGTCAAAAAATTTCCTCCCCAATTGTGCTTTTCGTTCGTTTTTGATCTTATTTGCTTAAAATTTTGCTGAGATTCGAGTCAGCTGTTAAGTAAATATGAGAAAAGTCGCAGTACTCGTAGCTATTTTATATATATATATTCTATTATTTAGCTTATGGAATAGTTGAAATAGCGTAAAGGAGTGTTTGTAACCGTAGCCATAGGTCAGCTGGCTGGTCAAAGTAACCGCAAAAACTAAAATATTTCTAGGGAGCATTGCTGCTGACCGCGGTATGAAACATTATGTCAAATACTTGACTCATACTAGGTTGGTGGAAAGGGGTTGAAAGTATAAATTAAGATGAAAAAAAAAAAAAAGAAAAAAAAAAAAAAAAACAGAGGCATCAAAGTAAAGTTCGTACAGTAATCCGTTAAAATATGTCACACAGTTTAAAACTATGCGCTTGACAGCCACGTTGTAAATGGGGGAATGAGTGGGGGTCTGGTATTAGATATCTCTTGTCGTTCGTGCAGGATCAGAGAAAAAGAAAGACCGTTATAACACATGGCTCCTCTCGCATGGATGAAGTGTGATCGCTCTTTGTCAGTACGACGTGTCGCAGGCAACAGTCACACCGAACTTTTGATCGATGTCTCTCCTCTTCGTTGAACCTTCTAATAAGAAGAACTCAACACAACACTAAACCGATGTAGATATATGGCAATCCGTTATCCAAAGCAAATGATTTTCGCACGATTTAGTCATTTTTTTTCTGTATCTAAAGAAATGCTACGTCCTGGAAAAAAAGAAAAAGAAAACATCCCTGTGATTTGATGAGCGGCAGTGCAGTCTAACCGTGTTCACTTTCACCCCCTACCCAATGACATTCCGCGCCTGTACGAGAGGATTATAAATTATTTAATCAAGCCAGTATAGTAGCGGTGGCTTCTATACCCAGAGAAGTAGGCAAAAAGAAAATATTTGCCCCATTATAAAGAGCGAGGCGTGTTGTGCAGAGGGTGAGAGCAATAGAGAGAGAAGTAGGGCGAGGTTGAACTCAGAGGGGTGAGTGCAGGAGAGGGTGGCCTCTGGCAGTAATAAGACGGCGGCATAGTTTTAACTTCTCTTTTATGTCGGCATTTTCCGCGGTGCTGCTTTGTGCGAATGAAAGCTCAAATTGCCGGAGCGCCTTCGGGGAGACATTGAGACACGATGAAGACGCCTCACCCCCCTCCTCCCGGCGCCCACCCCATACCAGCCTAACATTTTCTTTGACTCTCTGATCTCTTCAGCCTTCTTAAGTCCTGCGTTCCACCGCGTTAGTATTGATTCCGGTCTTATTCGTTTCGTTTCAAAATATATACTCGAGTAAAAAATCTTGGAGCTTTAATGGTTTTCCTACATTTGTCAATGTCACACCGCCAGTTTGTACATCGAATTAGGAAAATGTCGCTTAAACATATGCGAAAGCGATATAATATGGCGAAATTATGAGTACGATAAGGATAGATATAGACGGTGAATGAGAGAATGAGAATAACCGAGGCTATGGTGAGATGAGTCAGTGTGCAGTGTGTACAGTACGGTTTAAGATGCGTTATCGAATCTTTTATTCATAAGCATAGAACAAAGCACGATGTTTATCCTGAGGACATCTCGCCTCTGTAGTCCGGTAGCTAAGTGTACACAACACTAAAGGTATCGTAGTGTAGAGATACCAAGTGGGCTCTTTTCTTGGATCGTGTGGGTGCAACGGCAGTAGGGTATTCAAAACGTGGATCGCTACCAACCAGGCCAACCACTTGTGGGTCGTCTGAATTGCCCTAATAAAAATGTTCCACCACTTCTAGGGGAGACTTGGGGAAAAAAGCAAACCGAGTCTCTTTCGATCGACGTGAAAGATAACGACAACCGTACACGGTAGCTATGGGGCAAGACTGCATCTTTGTCACTTCACAGACCCAGGTGAATAGGACTCACCTAAACCTCAATGAAAACTATAGATAGCTTATCGCCAATCATTGACATTAGATCCTTTAAAATATCGTGTTTCGAAAACCAGGAGAATAATAACGATCTAATCGATTAAAATATAGAAACTTTTAAAACATTCATATAGTGGTAATAAATTTTCACATAATAATGATGTTCAGAATTATTTATCGTGATTTATTACATAGCTAAATGATAATGTCAGGTTTACATTCAATGGTACTCGAACCTTTCCATTTATACTTCGAAGGTCTATATCTATCTCGTCGAGTTTTCTTAACATTAAACATTGATCATTTTATTTATCATAAAACTAAGGAACCATAGTCGAAATATATTTTGGCATTTCTACTTTTGCTCAAAGACCCGTTACTTTTTTTTTTAATATATATATATTCATCTACTTGTGTATACAGTATCTAACGTGGAAGGAAGTTGTACATAACTATTTTATAGCGGATATTACACGACGTTACTCGGTTATATGGAAATTTTTTTTTTCTTTCAAACGGAACTACGCAGCATATACTCACTATGTTCATAGTTTTTCGGTAATAGTTTAACCGATTTCATTCTCGTAATTGGTAATATATTCATATCCGAATGTTTCGCGAATAAAGAAATGATCATTTTCAATTTAGCTAGATTGTAAAACATATATTATTACGGCCACCCCTTTGTACCGTCAATTGTCATATCGTATCTCTAAGAGTGCGAGGTATGTACTATATACGTGCGTGGGTGGGTTTGAGGGTGAATCGCTTTTGATTTACGACAACCTCAACCAGCAAAGGCGAACGTTGGGTCCGAAGGTCTAGCGTAGCGTTCGCTGATAGCGTCAGAAGCACATAAGTCATCGCGACTTTCCTGCAGAGGGTCCTTACTTATATTCGCGATACGAGCTGGTATAGCGATCTCATACCGCTTCCACACTATTCTTACTTCTATTCTTAATCTTCTTTTCACCCCATCCCCCCATTATCGAGACGAAGGTCCAATTATAACCATGGCGATACAGTAGGAATTATAATTGAACCATAGAAATCGGGATTTGAACTTTTGGTCGTAAAATATCGCTGTCAAAATTTAATACGATGATATTACCGGTTTTACTGCATTTCTTTATCAATATTCAGTATTAGATCTTTACATCTATACAGTCCCCACCGTTCATTTTGGAATAATAATACGAAGAGGCTGAAATTTTTTGTTCTATAAATCTTTGAAATAGATGTATACGAGACTTGCGTTTTATTGAAACAGACTACTGGCTGATAACTTACTGAATATCCAATATTCTCTGGTAATCTGATACTGGTTGATACGCTCGTTTGATACGAGTTTACTTCCTGTCTGTTGCTGATTGTGAGCTCATCCGTTATATCTACAGCAAGTAAGCAACGTATTATTCTATCTCTATGGCGAATATATACGAGCAAAGGTATATATTATATATAAATATTTCTATTATTTTTTCAAAATAACGAGCACGGGCCGTGAAATTTCAACTCCTGTGAACGTCAGTCGTTGCAATTATCGTTATCGTATAAAAGATATACGGTGGTCATATATAATCATGGGAAAAAGTAATAACGTTGTTATATTTTAATTCTGAGAAATCGAAGTACCTATAGTATAGTGTAGAATGATTATTCCTCGACTATGAGAGAGAGAGAGAAGAAAAAAAAAAAAGAAATAAGTAATTGCTAGAATGATTACGACCAAAGTATATGATATAGACATATGGTACTCGCAGCAAGGACATCCCGTGGCGTTCCAGTGAATCTTATATACCCATCAGATTATCGTCATGGTGTAAATAAGATATTCGATCGTTTTCGTAGTAAAGTTTTTTTAAAACAAGACAAAAAAAAACAAAAAAAAAATAAGCAATGAAAGAAATAAAGTTACGTAATTAGGAATAAATCAAAGTTAGACGTCGACTTTACTATATACCGATGAATAAAAAGGTTACTATAATCGGGCGTAGTAGTACATTCGACTCAGTTAGATTATGTATTATGTATTTTTCTGTCCACCTTCTCTTCAGCCCCCATTTAGACATCTTGACAATTATCTTTCCAGTTGCTAAGAAGCATGTAATATTCATGGCAAAGACGGCAGTCCAAGCGCGTCTACCGGTGGCACACAATACTAGAGATTCCGAGATTGCGCATTAACCGTGACACTAATGCCGGGAAGGAAACGGTACTAATTGGGACTGAATTAATATTGAGGACCCGCAGGATTATTCCGGTATAATCTGTCCCTAATCAGAATTTTTATTTACTTTTCTGATTCCGAAACACGACATGGAACAGTTACATACAGGTTTTACCGGAAGTAGGTGTAAGGACATTTCCTCGATATTGAAATCGATCGTTTATAATAACCTTTCGATATTATTCTGCTCGCTCAATGTTACAATTATTTACTAATAACGCGTCACGCTATCCACCTTTTATCAATACAGGTAAAAATAATTTATCCGATTGGTTAAACCATCGTAGGATATATAATATTACAAACGCACATATCCTCTTCCTGGATCATCGACACGGAAGAATGTTACCGATCGCCCCAGGAGGTCACCAACCCGTTACACGTTAACCATCCATAAATTTCGGAACACGCACTATTGAACAGGATAAACGGTCCTTATTTTCGACCTAATGCAGGGCATATTGGGAAAAAAATATGACATCAAATTGCCGATATTGATACACGGAATGCAGTCATATCTTAGTGATTATCAATAGTTCGAAAGGATGTGTGAAAAAAAATTGCTAATAATTTATGAATTAGATTCATTTATGCCAATTTTTTTCTTTTCATTTTTCTCGATACTTTATACCCCTGGAATGAAAACCTACCTTCAGGAAGGTTCGAGTTAGGTACAATTATACAGGAATTTATATAGTCCCGAGTTTGGGATAAGGTTACGATTTTTTTCAGGACCCTATCCGATTTTTTCGAAACTTTGAGAAATTAACTTTGCCGAATTCGGTCGGAGGGATTATTCTAGAATCGGTTTAACCTTTCGGCTAGAAGGCTATAAGGTGGCCCGTATTTTTTTTTTATTTTTTTTATTTTTTTTTTTGGACATAAATCAATGTGACGTGAGGGACGCTTCTCCAAGACGAGCTTTAGGTTTGATCTAACGTTGCCAGGGTGCGTATTAACGGATACTCCGGCTATAATTAGAGAAGATCGCGGGACAATCAACTTTCTGATGAGAAACCGAAATTTGACCTAGCATCGCGATGGTTAAGAAGCTGAGGAGGAACCTGAACCACCTGTGATCGACAACCCGTGGAAACAGTAACGGAGTTTCTAACAGACTATACCCCGAGCTTACGGAAATTACTTCTTGCAATTCTTTGATCATATTTGATAATCGATAAATATATCTGTGAATATGAATAATCCAATTGGATAAATGATTCAGCATATGAAATGCTGACGAGTCTTTAATACCTGAATATTTGTTGATAATAATTTATACCGAGTCTAATACCCATGGGGGTACAGCCCTGGTCACGTAAACGTCTAGTTAAATGGAAATTTGCCCCTTGAAAAGCTAAGGATATACCTAAATAACTAACGAATTCGGGCGTCTCGGTTTTTGACAGATGGGTGAGTTATACCAGGGCGCCGAGACAACCGCTAATTTAGTTAGACGACGATGAGACCACTGCGATAATAACACCCCGGGTCATCTCTCGTATTAAAATGCACCAATAACAATGCTTAAAGCCAGACTCTGTGATTATACGCGGATAAATCTCGCCGCGGTAGCTATAGAACGCTATATACGCCCGGTTTGCTACGGTCTAGGTATCGTCTAATGCTTGACCGGAATTTCTAGCTACTCCTTGGAAATCTTTATTACGCTTCCGTGAACCGTTCACCCGACTCACCCGGGTGGTTTTCGGTTTCAATTCGGGACAAGTATCTGCACTATAGGTTTGTTCTTTCTTCCTCATTATAGACTAGCTCGGTATTGAGAAAAAGCCTTTTCCGGCGACCCAATCTGACGCGATTAAAACGCTATGTACCGCAAAAATAAAGGGGGAGGGGGAGAGAAAAAAATATACGTCAACCCTGCAGTATTGATTATTAATTTGACAGTTGATTTTCTAATTAAAAGTTATCGTTAGTTTACGGCGTCGTCTATTTATCCCTTTTCATCGCCCCTCGGTATTTGCTCATTCTTTTTTCTTGTTGTTTTTAAGCTCTCCGCCTTTAGTTTCCTCTTCGGAAATTTCCCTCTCCATTTTTAAAATGAAAAATCAATGCCTGACGATATTAAAATTTGACGACCGTTGGAAGTAGGTTACTTATGTTCGCACGCTCCTCCACCCTTCCCCTAAAGTATTCGATCTCTCACCCTAAGTTTTCACCATAGCGTATACATATACCTGACTTTCAAGACGACGGAATAAAAGGGGATGGGGTGGATACTAAATGGCGATAATATTTCACTCGTCCGGGAATTGAGAGACGCTAGTATCTCGAGATGTACAAAACGCGTAAACGAAAAGTCGAAATGATCGAAACGCACCTTTACCTATAAGATATCTGTACGAAATTTAAAAAATTTTAAAGAAAAGAACCAAGGGTTCGATTTTTACGCAACACTTTTCCCAATTATTATCACTATGGCAAGAATCAGGTATATATCGCGATGATATTGAAACGAATTGGTACATAGATATAAATTAAAATATTTTCCACGTAAAAAAAAAAAAAAAAAATCAAAGCCATAATATGGAAGGCACTAAACGTTAACTGCGGTTCTGACCGTCTCCTAGCTCGTACATTAGCTTCATCGTTCTATGCCTCCTTTCTCTCATTCTAATGCGCTGGACTCTCGATGTAAGGCCTGTTTTTTTTTCTTTAGACCTTCAAATTATACCTCGTGGCATAAGACGCAAGAACGTATCCATCCACACGTACCGTGCGAGACGTCTATATCTCACGTTTCAATATATCTCAATTATATCGTAAATAAAATATGACCGTCTTAGGTGCGTGCGCCTGGTAAATTGGCAGCCAAGGAGACCGTTGACGCAACCCATTCCTTCATATAATAATACGTAAATTTTCATGCATATACACCATTAGAAATATCGGTTATAACTTTATTTATCATTTTTTTATTTTTTTTTTATTTCAATACCTTCGCTGTAAGAACGCTTCAATTTTTTAAATCAATATTCATATCGGAATAATTTATAAAGAAAACAGGATATCTTTTTATGAATTTAATCAGCCTAAAATCGACTTAACAAAATTCTGTTAAACGTGCGTGTAAATGGAAACTATAACGGTAAGTGTGGTTGAAAAGTGGTCAAGACACGTGGGGGTCAGGAAGGCAGACGTAAGCATCTTGCTATAGCGGCTATAGATTATGGCGACGTAAATATCGGCTGATATATGATAGCGTTCCGTTTCCTCTGCACGCACATGACAGCTACATGAGAAATTGGCAGCGAAAGGCAGTCAGTCGGTTCGTAGATGACTAATTGAAAGGTTATGCCAACTTTGTCTGCGGATTTTAATCTCGGTAATTGTTACCGAGGTCGTGTCCCTGCAACGGTGGAGGTCGTATTATAGTATCCACACGAACGCGGGGAAATCAATCTTTGCAATCATAGTCCGTAGATCAGTCTATCGAACATATCTATAACCGCATGTAAAATGCAGAACTTAGTTTTCATGAGAAAACTATGATATATAAAAAGCCGAGAGGACTCTAGGCTCTGAACTCGAAAGCTGATTGGTTTAAACGAAAGCCAGCGCCATCTACGTAACATGATTTATGCCCGCCGCGCATGCGCGTGCCCAAATCTTATGTCGTGATTCATTAGGGAATGTTGAGTCTAATTTTCTTCAATTATTCGTCATTTTTTGAAGCTTGAGAATTTCGAAACGCACGACGGAGAGACAGAAGAAGAGTTTGTGTTTTCGAAATTAAAAAAAAAAACAAGGGATGAATGCTGTCTTCACTTTATTTTTCGTTAAAGCGACAAGTTTAATATCTTCGTGTTCTGCGTTGGCGTCGAGGGGGCTGCTCGTATAACTTGGTGTTCCGAGGTGAAACTTTAATACAATTTCATTTGGCTTTAGCTGACAAACCCCTCCGCATCCGCAGTTCTTTACTGCTTTTGAAGGAATACAATTTATAATCGCGAAACCCTGGAGATGCTTTATTCCATGACAAGACTAAAGCATCCCTGCACAGTCGCTACTCCGTCAACGAACTTTCGAGCGAACTAATCAATTCAAGCGGTGAAAAGCACGTCTTGGCAACAAATTATCACTCTCTCTTCTCACGACGTGAATTTTTTAAAGGTTCGGTACGGTTCGGTTCGGTACAGGGGGTTCAGATTTTAAGTGCTTGCGTCAGCATTTCTTTACTGGTTTCGAGCTTCGCTAAATGGGGTGGAACGGGGTATCATCCTCGAAACGGTACTGCGACGAAAAGCAACGTTTTTTTTTAATGAAATTCATTAGTTTTTATGAAACATTTTAAACACGTCGTAGCCTCAGTGTCTCTCGAGACGATGCTGCGGTGGTAAAGAAACAAATTTTTTTAATTAAAAGTAGGAGATATTCTACTAGAAGATAATATGTGAACATGGTACATGTTGGGAGTTCTCTGTACCTGAAGAGAATACGCCAAAGAATTTGTTTAAAATAGAAACTAAGTGGTTCGGAAATTTGGCGAAGAAAATAATAGGATGAAAACATGCATTGTCTATTATGGCGAACGATTCACAAGACTTTTTCTCGACAATTTTTTACTGCAGATAATTTTAGATTTCGTAAATAATGCAGGTTTTTAGAACTGGTGCAGTTGCGGACTATGATACTCGACGTTTCGTATCCCGGAGGAAATTAGGAACCGACGCGCTTCTCGCCTCACACCCTCCGCAGATGCGAAGTCACAAATGTAATATTCACGGAATAATACACTCGTACTGACTCCAGTGTTCCCTAGGTCACTTTATTCTTCTTATTTGACGTTCCGATTCAACCGCGTGGACTCCGGCTCGTTTCCAGCTCGAAATTAAAATATTTTAATTAAAACCGCGAACTCGCCGTGGTCTACGTACCGTAACTACCATGTCTCCCTGAAGCGCTCTGAATATTTGTTAATTATCACTCGTCTATACGAACGCTGCGTTATACCCTAACTATGTGCAAGCTACATCATTATTAACGTTTGTATAGGTAATTAATTATGAACAGCTAATTATCCCGAATACTGACAGCACATGTTACTGCGAACAAATTCATCACTACTTTTTTGTTTTTTTTTTTATACCGATACCGTAAAAAATAAACAAAATAACCAACAGGGAATCCTTCCGTTCGTATAAGCATAATAAATATCCATTCAACTCCCATACCTAATGCATGCATCAGGTATGCCATATAGGTAGCGGAAAATAAAAACTTAAACCATGTATGTGAAAAAAAAAAAACAACGTTGAGGGTTTTTGATTTTTGAATACCAAAACCTGAATCCTGACTAGGTACATAAGGACAATTGTACATTGCACCCTAGAAATAAGCTAAAATATGAGTCGAAAAAAGATGACCACTTGACTGGTCCTGGGAATTGAAATTTATTTTCAAATATCTCTAAGAAGATATACATACATATCGTCTTGGCCTACTATGGTTAACAATGTTATCTCGGGTAGAAAAAAAATTGAGACGTCAACTTCTGCTTTTGTGAGCTCTTTAGACAGCTATATGGTTACAACTGTATCAGGTTTTACGCCACGCGATGGTCAGCAGATATAGCTGAGGCAAACTCGAGGGTAATCAGAACCCCGTGCGCATTTGCCCACCTTTTAAACGAATGCGTGTCACTGCGTTCGTTCATGGTTGTGCGTATGTACCATACCATATATGTATATATATATATATATATATTTATATATATGTACACTATATAGCTATACGCGTTACGAATAGCTGCTTCAGTGGTGGGCAAGGAGGACAAATCGACTGTAAAGAGGAACTATCAGATCTTATCATGGAAACGATTTCTCATTCCACGCAAAGACCAAAGTCAACGTTTCTATAGCAGGAAAATTCGAGTTAAACAATGAGATTTACTCTTTGTTGTTCACATATGACTACCCACACTTTACGGATCATATGACACACGATAATTAATACCCTACCGATCTTTGTACAAGATTTTAAACATCATCAAATTTATCCAATTCTATAAATCGGTTTGCTTCCAAATTATTATTAATACATTAAAGGACCCGCGTATCCTTTCATAGCAGAGATTTGTGTGTGATAAAAAAGTAACGTGTATGGGTGTTTCTTTTCATCTGGAAAATTTTATTCTATACTTTTTTTATTTTGCGTTAAAAATTCTTTCTCCCATTACCCGACATGAGACGATATCGAAGGTGATTCCCCGCTGATGTGCGGTACGAGGGCCAAACCGCCCGCGCACTCATCATCGCTGGGGTAATCGAGTGGGCGGTCCTCGGAGGATACCGAGAGAACGAGACCTGGTATGGGGCAACAAAAACCGATTCTCTGGACGCCACTCGACGCCAAGAACCCCGTGAATCCCTCAGCTACGCGATGGTCTCTTTCTCTTTCTATTTCTCTACTCGATCCTTTAGCCAGGCATACAACAATTCCCTGCAAGAACGCACACGCGCGTGTCTTTTCGATCCTTTTTCACTAACAGCTGTATCCAACTCATCGTCTATCGTTACGTCTTTCGTTTAGGAGAGAAGACAAGGTCAACCGATTGGTACTCGATCATTTTTCTTTTAAGGATTACCAAAAAGGACATCGACCATAAAAGTCATACGTATGATGATCGGTGGTCAACGATTTTAGCCGAAATCGGCAAATCAGTGCCGAGCCGGTTCTAATTCTGCGACTTCCGGTTTCTCCTAAAATCGCAAATAACAGAACTACGGTGGGCGAAACCATGTCACATGATTCGCCGTGGTATCATTGGTTCGAAAATTTTAATAACGTGACCACCGATAGGTCGGATGTCCACGCATGTGCGTAGAGATGTCATCGACGTAGTGCGACACGCACTCTGGTGACATCCTCGTCTTCCTCTCGGTTTGGAGGAAGGACTCAGCGTGTCCTCTGACGCATGCGTAACCGGGCGAAGAGGAAAGGTCCTTCGGGGTTGCGGATTCGAGCTTGTAGCCTCTGAGAAAGACACTAAAACCTGTGGTATAAGCCTCGTCCTGGTTTCATGGGAAAACGGACATCAGGTTTCTAACCGGGTACCAAGCGCAACATTTTCATAGCTTGAATAAATCTTGAAGCCGGGATTCAAGAGAGAGTGAGAATACTGAGAGAGGGACTCGCGGGTGACCCGGGCGCTCTCTGTTCCTAGGATCGATACCAACGGCGCGCGCTGTGTCCTCTTCTGCCATTGGTCATCCAGCAAAGCTAGACCTGCCCGGTTCGAGTTTACGCTTGGTGGTGCTCACTTAAAATACTTCCACTTTTCCTTGCGTGAACCGGAACTCTCGAAATGATGATAATCCAAAAAAAAAAAAAAATCCGAAATTTTTCCTTGACGGTTCAATGCAACCCCGTAATTCATGAATCCGAATGAACATTGAAGATCGTCCATGGTTACTTGATGACGTTGTCCTCAATTTCTGCAAAGTTCATAACCATACGACATAAAAGATCCCACGATGACTGTCAACGCACGGGCGACGAGCTGCTGCGAGGTCTTGCCGTACCGTGGACGGAAATGACTACTGAATATGGATGAGTCGAGGATCGGACACACTCTCATGCTCACGACGGGGACATAATTGCCTTAATTAACGCTAATATGTTAAATCGCGGATGGTTTCCTTCTTCCATCAAGTAACAAACGTTGGTCGAACGTTCTACTACCGAGAAACTATAAGTATGTGAACAACAGGCATGCCTCGTCATAACCGACAATAAAAAGAACCGATAATTCAGATATGAGTGAAATATGAGCTATATTTCATGAATAGCTGTGTATACATACATAGTTGAGGTAAAAATTAAATAAAATATACTATATATATTTATTTATTTATTTATTATATAGAATAATAGAAAAAAAAAGGGTCAACGTCTGAGAAGGCAATGAAAAAAACTACGTTGCAGAATGCAGATACATAAATTCATGAGCAAGTAACAACCAGTGACGCCATGGTATGCTTCCGTGCAGCGTACAGCGGCAATCGTATTCATGAACCGACACGGTAATTAGGGACACTAGCTCGCCTCAGAACCGGAAGTCGCCTTAAGAATCCTCCCTCCGCAAGGAATATTGCCGGAAATACTTATGCATTTCGTTCGTTTCGTATATAGGATGTATACCCGAAGAGTTTCGAGTCTAAAAGTCGTTTTAGACGCCTCCTCGGCAGCTATCTATATTGCTATAACTGAATATCTTGGTTTAATGTATAGTATATCGTGCAATACACGCCTAACGATCAATTAATAGCAACATTGTGCGATGCTAACTCATCTGAAGAAAAAAAAAAATGAATAAAATGAATAAACGACGCTCCCCCTCATCCTGCAAAATGAGAGAAAAAAAGATAATCGAATGATCGGAGAGGAGATGGCGAGTAATTCATTACGCGAAAATACCCCGAAGGCAATGATAACTTGGATACGCGTGGGTCTTGACTTCGGCTTTAGTAGCACCAGGAGTTCACGTTCAGTTCGTAACTCTGCCTTGGTGTAATGAAGATATAACAGACTCGACTCTGCCGAGACATCTTTACATTCGCGGCACTCGCTTCTTTCCAGCCTCGTCTCGTTACACAACCAAGCTATCTCGCTCTCTTCAACTTACGAACCCGGGCGTCGTTGTTAATCAAAGACCGCTTGCGGTATAACGACTTGGTTCGAGCTCGGAGACGCCCAGGAGACGCTTGCCGCACGATGGACCAACGTGGGCGAGAATGGAATGGGAAGATACTTGCCATTTAAATAATACTTGGATACATATATCTATATTCTATATACATATTTATAGGTAGCAAAAGCGAATTAAACTGCACTTCAAAATTATATCGCATATCATTCGATTTCGTTGGTACTTTAAAATTGGATCGCGTCTCTATATCGATGCCAGTAATGAAATTCGGTAATCCGCTACACCCTAGTGTCAATACGTCGAAGCGTTTGGAATACCGGATGAAAAGAGCCCCGGAATATTGTCAGTGTTCATTTCAAATCGACTCTAATTAAACGGGGAAAATTTTGTTTACACAGTACTGCGTGGGTACTCGAGCGTGGAGTAGTTAGTGTGATCCGAAAATATGTATATACATAAATGTGATATGTATTGGGTGGAAATTTCACGGAACTATTACCATCGGCGGTAAATACTCAGGGGTTGAAAATTTACGATGGATTATCCGCGATGAATTAATCGGAGAATATCGATGGGAGGAAAATGCGAAAATTTGGTAAACCCGGGTTGTACATATGAGTCGACATATATAAAGTATCGTAGAGATTATATTTGACACCCGCGAGGCTGCAGTTAAATTTTATTGAACTTATTTGCAAATTCGCGAATAGGACACGCGTATCGCTCGCGTCTAATTCAGTAAGAGTAACAGCTACAAGCTCCGAGTCATAATCCTATTACAGATTAACTTATTTTGTGGTATATTTAAACCCCCTTTATACCACCCCATCCAAACCCTTGGCCTTTAGTCTAACAAACCACCGGCTGTAACGTTCGTGAACAGTCTGGCCCAGGCTGACGGGTTCGCGAAATTTTGTGGAACACATTTTTCCATTAAGCCTTTTTTTCGCTGTATTATGAATTATTTTTTTCATATAAAAAGATCCGAAATAGTGGCGCCAAGAAAAGTATTCAATTCGATACTTGATCATCTCTTTTTTTGTTTTATGTTGTATCCTATTCCTTCGTTCGGTTAAAATTTAACGTCGTTTTTTTTTAAGTTCCGATACTTTTTATGAGGCTGTGAGAATATGAATTGTCGAAGAAAAATATCTTACCGATAAATGAACTCAACCTGAGTGATCTGACTAGTCACAGCACGCGGTATTATCCTGGTACAGCTAATGGCTATAACATTCACTGGTATACGTACCGGTTGCCTGTGTTTTACACGTGAGAATCGGTGAACGTTTCTGAACAGCTGATGCGTCCAGGATCCTATTGCGGTGAGACGAATGATAGATCACCATCGAGGCCGGCCTTCCATCAACGTATACCTTAAGTAGATATACATATGGATGTACACCTATCTGCAACTCCCTGCCAAGCACAATGCCGCTATCTCAACGAAAAATAAGTCGGAATTCATTGATCGACGATATTTGTATCCGTTGACCATGACCCAGCAAGAAAGTTCTCTTTTTTTTTCATTATTATCAAGTTATTTTGTTTTTTTGTTTTTTCAGAAGAAGAACTGATCATTGGATTGTTTCAGTTTTTGTAATTATTTGAAAAACGAGAAGTACTTTTTATAATTATTGTCGATTTCACGAAACTTATATATCAGGCGCTCATTATCCGTTGAGTGAGCCGTTCGAAGGTGGAGATGTAGACAGCAATAGGCATTAGTTTTGATTAAGGCAATTCCATTAAAGGTTCATAGCTACTCCGGGCTGTAAATTACTAAGTGCGAATGTCGTTAGGATAATACCTGGGCCGGACGAATTAGCTTTTTTAATATCACAGTGGTTTCTCAACCACCAGAAGAAGCAGTGCGACGACGAAAACGGGAACGAAGAAGGTCGTAGAAAGCCACACCCCATCCAAGGCTAAAAGGATTTGGCAATAAACAACGGTGAGTCTCAAAATTACGCGCAGGCCGTCCCAATCTGCATAAAAATCCCCTAGCTAGACGTTCTCCCTGAGCGTCAGGGTTTTCCCCGTACCCTCGATTTCGGGGGGGGGGTGGTGTAGGCCAATGGATTAACGATGTACCAGCCGAAGAATAAAAGAAGAAGAAGAAGAAGAAGAAAAAAAAAACTAAAACTTGAAGGAAAAAAAATTACAAGTTGAATTTTTCGCTTGCGCACAGATGCTGTCGCTTTAATTACAATTTTTTAACATTACTTGGGGATCTTCAGGATGTTTCCTTCGTCGATGGTATAGACGGGGGTCGTTAGACTCGTTCCTTGACGCTTTTTTATATGTAAAAGAAAAAATGTTATTTCAACTTCTCCTTTTCTCTTTCCCATAATCAGAACGAGAATACGGAAATACAGCATGGCGACGTCGTCACGCGGTGTTTGAATCCTGAAGAACCAGAGCTGGCTCGTCTAACTCTGCGTCGTGGTAAGTGTATCTAATTACCGTGGCGTTTGCGTCAGCGTTTACAGTGATTTACGGCGAAATTGTGGCAGCGACCTTCGCCCAAGACGAGCCTCGCCAAGCGGGTAAGCGGTTCGCGGCTAAAAACTCTGAAACATTTGGTCATTTATCATGGCGGCGTCCCGCGGTGCCCCGGGGGAGAGTTACTATAATCCGACGGACAGACGGATGGGCTAATCGCCGGTTAACTATCGTGTATTATCCACAATAATTTCACGTCATAAGGGACTCGGTGAGATTTAACCCTCTTCTTCCCTCATTCCCCTTATTTATATATCTGCAGGCTTCGAAATGGTTCAAATTTTCTATGTGGTATTATACAAGCATAGATATCAACCTATGTCGATTATTTAATGAAAAATATAACAAATGAAGATGTGAGCATCGTCCGTAAATGAAAATTAATGATTTTTGTAGCAGATGACACTGTATTAAAAATTTGATAAACGCTAAAGGGCATAAGGTTGCCGAGGCTAAGTTCGATCCGTGGACAAACAGCCTGGCATATGCCAAAGGTTATAGTGCCAGAGTACACCGTCCACCTCCGTGTTAGTGGTCCGCTTATAACGCCCCAAATTACAGAGTGGCGTCCAAGAGCAAGGTCCATCCATCACTAGGTTCGTAGGACCCCGGACCCGGGACCGCCCCAACGTTTAAGTCGTTAGCAATTTCCTGCACGGGACCATTTTCAGGCCCAAATTCCATATGGCCCGATAATGCCCGATAATGTCCTATATACGGACACGGACGCGTTTCGGAGTAACCTTTACCGCGGTAATTCCTAAAATCGATCAATTTTTCGTAATTCTTTTGAGATGGTTTTCGGACTAAATTTAATCGTTGGCTGATTAGGGGAAAATTATATTATTCGGAAAATTTTCTACAAGGATTTTAAAGAACACGTATTATCATCGCGGTTCTTATATTCAATAGAAAATTCCTATTCAAGTTTCACTAGTGAAAGGCAACGCCACAACGTGGCAGCAGCTAACAGATAAGTCGAGGAAAATTACAGAGAGTTGTCGGTACTCGAGAGTACTGTATACACAGATAAGAATACCAGATTATTATAAACGGCAGGAAAGATGAAAGATAAAAAAAATAATATACAAATCTCAATGATAGGTAGATAAACGTATGATTTGAAACGTCGAAGGCAGGTGGCTTGGCTCAATTCTTGAATAAATTCATTAGTCAAAAAACGACTGTCCCTACAGGCTCTAAAGTTATACCCGTAATTAGTAACGAGTATAACGAATAAGCCATAGATGTTATAAAGGTACCTATCTACAGGACTATTACATCGTTTGGTGGGTTTTACCGTCTTATATTGAAGGTGGTATCTAATTTCACAGATCACGAGCATGCAGCAGCTTCGTCAAACAAACATGTAATTATACAAACTGGTCCGGTCGAAATCAACGAACCTTTAGGGTCCAAGCTGCTGGTAGAAAAAAAAAATAACAACGAATTGGTCAACGCTGAAAGCCTGTCACGTACGACTATTCGCGAAGATAGAAAATCATCGAAGTATTGGAGTGCGGATGATGAACCGGCACCACAGTGGCTTATCGAAGAGGCTCTTAGTCGTGGACGAGAGGTGAGACTGGAGTCTGCAATGGATTAGAAAAATTAATCAACCGAAAGCAAGCAATTTTTTTTTTTTTTTTCGGGATAATTAAAAGTATCTTCAATCTATAGATAAGCGTTATCGATCGATACGACAAGCCAAATTTCTGCTCTGAGGAAACTAGCGAAGATATTTCTTCTCTGAAGAAAAAGTATGAAGAGATTATTTTCGAACTTGAAGAAAAACTCGACGATGTTAAAGCTGAGCTGGAAAATACCTGCAAGAAAAAGTTTAAACTTAAAGAAAAATTCAAAAGGTCTGAGATATTGAATACTGCAGCTATAGAAATATGAGAATTTATTTACTGGTTAAATATTTAATTGAAAAATTATTTAAGAGCCCTGAGAAATACTAAAATTGAAGCGATGAAGGAGAATGAAATACTTCAGGAAAAAATAGTTCAAATTTGTGGTTCGGTATTGGAAAAATTTGGACCGTATGCTTTTGATCGTAAGAAAGTGAACTGTGGTCGTGGTACAAAAGGTCAGAAGACTTGCAAACGTTATGGAAAATTGTCGAAAAAGCTTCAGCGAAAAGTAATTCCATTGATCGTACGATATGCAGTAGCTAAAGTTACATATTTCAGCACAGTCTATTTTCGAATAAAATTACAGCTAAGATCGACCATCGTTATGTCGAATAAACTAAGAGACGAGCTAGCAAAAACGAAGGAAGTTGTTGAGGATAAAAAAAAACAGCACGAATCTTTAGACAGACGATTTACGAGACTTAAGCAAGAGCTGGAAACCACGGAACTTAATTTGAACGATCTAATTAACGAAAACTCATCACTGCGTAAGAAATTTGAAGACACTAGGGAATGGATGGAGTTAAAGATTGGCAAAGACCGTCACGAACGAAACAACTTTATACAGTTAAAGGATATGCAAAAAAGCAGAGATATCCTAAACATGAAAAAGAAAGCCGACGAGGATTTCACTACGATTACTCAACTTAGAAATAAGTAGGTTGAAATTAACCCACGAGCATTTGAAGATGATCATTTTTTGTCTCTTATATTTTGTTCAACTTATATGTTACAGATTACTTCGATCAGAATCAGCAAATGCCAACAAAGGATTTTTGTTAAATAGTTATAAAGGACAGCTAGCTGATTTGGTGAAAGAAAAAGAGCAGTTGATATCGAGAAACAAAGATATTGAAAATGATTTGACTCAGCTAAGAAATACCAACGCTCAATTGAAAGCTAAGGTACAAAGAACTCACTAGGGTGGTTTTTAATTGGGTCATATTCGAATTACAATGCTTCCGTGGGTCAGAACGTCTAAAAATATATAGCAAAAAACATTTGGTCAAAATCCTAGGCTCTTATATCAATTCTAAGTTGACGAAGGCCCATGAGAGCATCGAAATTCGAAAATGATTGATTAAGGTGCTTCCCTACGCAATTCCACCAGACCTTAAAACATTCGGAAAAAAGGTGTTATTAAACGGAATATCTCTGCCTGGGCACCGAAATCAAGGAAACAAACTTCGTCGCGCAATTCTATGTACGATTTCGAACACGTACAGCCAAAAAATTTTTTTTTTCCGCGAAAATAGAGAAGATATCCATGTAAAACGGCTTTGAAAACGGCTTTTTTCTGCGAAAATGGAGAAGATATCCATGTAAAACGGCTTTGAAAACGTTTTACATGGATATCTTCTCTATTTTCGCGGAAAAAAAAAAAATTTTTTGGCTGTACGTGTTCGAAATCGTACATAGAATTGCGCGACGAAGTTTGTTTCATTGATTTCGGTGCCCAGGCAGAGATATTCCGTTTAATAACACCTTTCTTCCCAAATTTTCAGGTCTGGTGGAGTTGGGTAGGGAAGCACCTTAAGGACCACCCTAATACTCACCTGCATTTTGTGGAACAAGTATACTTCGAAAAAAGTTTTTTGTGTATCATATAAAGCGAGAGATATTCATCACACGTAGATATCGCTGCTGCTGAACGATAAAGAAAAACTGGTATCAGAAAATGAAAAGTCAGAACTTCACTTGAAAGAAAAAGTACGAAAAATCCCACAACTTTGGTTTATGTAGTTATCATTGTGATTTAATTTTCAATTAACAGATGGAAACGAAGCTTATTTCTAAGTATGAGAAATCGATGATTCAGGACATGGAATCAATGAGATTGAAGTATGACGAAAATCTTGAAGTCATGCGTGACCGAATAAAAGCAGCTGAAAATTGCAGCTCGGAATATTCAGCCGCTATATCAGTAAATTAATGAAATTTAATAATCTTAGTTTAGTTAATTTCTCATCAATGTTGGCTTCGTTTGAACACACCTAAATCCTGCATCTAGGAATTTTTAAGACAGCTGAATAACCACGTTGGAGAATTGGAAATGGATTCTTCATTCGGTGATAGTGAAGCCAGTCATCGTGAGGCTCACCAAACTGCATGCACAATTTTAAACATGACCCCCGAGGAATTGTCTGGTTTTATGAAAGGCCGACCAGCCAATAAGGTGATTGGTTTTACCTTTTTTTAAAATTTGATTTCAGGAGAGCCTGAAACGTTGTAAAATTCATAACCAATTAAAGTTTTCATCTCATATCGCTGAACCTGAATCAAAAAGTTTTAAATAAAAAATAAACCGTAACGTTTCATTTGCAGATAAACACATGGCTAGCAGATTTCCGTAAAATAACGTCGAGGATAAATTTTTCAGACACTCTGTCGAGATTTTTGTTCAACAAAGTATCTAATAGTGTCTAACGGTCTGATTATATTAATCATTTCGAAAATACTGTATACCGTGAATTACGCTGTACAACAAATTATGAAATGTTGAAAACAGGGAACATCGATATCAGTGAATATATAAATACAGGTTTGAAACAATATCAATAATCCTTACAGTTCTATTACCTTTATATTGTTTATAACTAAAATTACATGTCTAAAATCTCCCTGGTCCTCGAAATCACCTGATTAAAGTATAAATGCAATGGCCTATTTCCATTCCTTGTATATACCATGCGAGACCATGTCATAAGTTTGAAATAATTGTCAAAAAATTATGGTGAGGCTTGTGCGGAATGGAAAGCGGCCAATAGCAATTAAAGCATGAAATCCTACACCAATTAAACAATCAATATTGAAAACATCACCTTAAGCTAAAATCACGATACGACAGGTATGTATGCATAATGATGAAGTAAGTACGTTACGCTAGATCAAATGCCTCGATTGACATGAATACCTAACAATCTTTTCTCCACTTTACTAATTATTGCTCTTTTGATCATCACTCGAATTTTTCAAATCCGTAGTAGTATGGAGTTTGGCATTGACCCGGTACCTATTATAATCATCATTCTGTCCAAAGATCCTTCGCCCTGGGATTCTTCCGTCATCCTTAACGTTAACTTCCGTTCCAATTTGCACCGGCCATGGTAATCTGGCTTCCGCCCTATCCGCGACTCTTGTGTACAACATTTTTTTATCCGAAATTTCTCTGTCTAGGTCTGAGTTTCTTGAATCTTCCTTCAACGCTGCACGGTCCATGTACTGATCTTCGTCAACCCTGGATTGATGAAGACCATCATAAGGTCGTCTGTAAGGATCTCTTCGGTAAGGTCTGTAAGCATCATAGGAATAGGGTGTCCTGTACTGATAATTATTTGGGTCTGCATTTCCTGGGGCTCGATTGTAAGACGTTGAGCTAGCGACTGCAACGGCAGGTGAACGCACAACGTCGTCATAAGGGTATCGATAGTTTCTTAGGTCAACTGGCTTTCTAGCAACTTCGGGTAGGTGAGCATAGTAGATGATTCTCTTCGGCTTCGATGGGGTGTAGGCTCTGCCGTATGGGTTGTTGTCTTCATCGCCGTATCGGTTGTAATAATATGAGCTATCGGATGGTCTTCGCATGTCGAAGTCCCTCTCATTTCCAAAACGGTCGGAATTATACCGGCGCGGAATTCTTACGTCGAAATCGCGCTCCCTTACCTTTTCATGGAACAAGGGAACGTACTCTGGATAAGCCCTCGCAAGGGCTGGCATTTCCCTGGACTCTCGACTCTCGGGGAAGTCTCGACGATGACCAGTAACGAAGTCAGCCTTAGGTGCCTGGTGGTTACGCGATCCTTGAACATCTTTTTCGAAAATATTTTGATCCGAGTTTGATTGACGTCGAAACTCGACTGAAATTGGTTGCTTTGACCACGTTTCCGGTGAATTCAGTCGAGCTTCACGAACGTTTTTCGTACCTGAGATCTTTTCCATCTTAGTTTCAGCCTCTCTACGGATTCTAGGTTTCCGCAGATGGTCTATATGAGGAATTGTGAAGTGGTGCATTGTGGGCTCTTCAATTTGGGCAACGTTTCTCTTGAATCGATCATAGTCGAGCCAAGCTTCGTCGGCATCAAGTTCCTCCACGTCGTCAAGTCCTCTTCGATTACGTAAAAAATCCTCGAAGGCAGGATCCTCTATGTACTCCTGCGGCTCGACTCCGAAGTCTTCGATCTCTCGCTCATTTCTACGCTGGTTTTCACCCTCTCGTTGATCAGCAGCCACACCAAGACGACCGACTCCACTCACACTACGAACTTCAAAGACTGATCCGGATCCAGAAGATTCAAGACGAGGCCAGGAAGGACGATCCGATGATTCAGATGTTGGACTCGGCGAGATGTCCCATGCTGTACCAACAGCACCAGCATTGACTTCCAACACCATGATACACGCCGCCCAAATAATATGCCGCATCTTCATCCTGTGAAAAAAACAAATTCATTAAAGTAAAATGAATACGAACATCACACGGAAAGAAATGAATGGCGTTTATCACTATGTCGGTATGGCCTGGAGACCCATACTAAAAAACTATCTGAAATATTACCATACAGCATAGTAGATAATGCCATACTTATAGGATTTAATGCAACACAATATTGGAATATTTCAGATAGTTTTTTAGTATGGGTCTCCAGGCCATACCGACATAGTGATAAATGCCATTCATTTCTTTCCGTGCATGAGATATGCTAATGATATCCGTTGCAAATCATTTTCAATGATAGTCATTAAAATTTGAACATAAGGAAGATTTGAAGAATTGGAAACTTATATTTCTGGGGTAAAATTTGGTAGGGAAGTATTATTAAGTCCCGTAGACGGCGACACCTCTTTGCTTAGGTGGATCGACGATGTCTGACTAGTTACCAACCGTGACTACGGCAGTTCAACATCCTGAACAGCGACCGGATATGTATTCCCACAAACCAACGGCTGATTATTTTCAGCAAAAAATATATCAACGGACGATAAACATGAAAAAATATTGTTCTTCAATTTTCTGATCAGAAAAAAATTATTTCGACTTTTCCAAAAGCGGAGAAAAGTCATTATGACGCTTTTCATGGTTCCTAGTCTTTAGAAGCAGCTTTTCCTCGTTCAGGACAATATTTGCGACAGGAGAAAGATCCTCTGTCCAATCAAATCAGTATCTTGATCGGTCAGTTGACTGATGATCTTTTGTCATTAAGAATGAATCCGATAGCCATGATTATGTGAATGTGATGTGAAATTTTTTCACCGAAACAAACAATAGACGGGATGAAAAGAATGGCATATCCGGTCTATCCATGAACAGATCAGATCGACCTCGAGCTCCGGTACTCGCACACGCCACAGTGCTTCGCTATACCTTTGCGATAGTAACGGAGTCACTCATTTTTCCCTAACAAATATAATTCTTCCGCGTTTCCGCAGCATTATACGAATTTCCGGCTCTCTGAATCCGGCCTGCGCGTCATTGTCTGGTCATTTACATCAGTCCAGTCGCTTGTACTTTCTGATATCCTCTCTGTCTCTCTCTAGCTTTTTCTCTATATTCCTTTTCCTCTTATTAGTTCTATATAGAATTTCCTCAATTTGATACAACTTTGACCATAATTATATACGACAATTATTCTAACTGTATCAGCAATGATCAGGTTCAAGGTTGCATACTAATTACCAAAACGGTGCCTGGGGGTCAGCCAAATTACGCTATGAAATCGCCTTTTAACACATTGCATTAAGAGAAATGACAAATTTTTATTACATAGAAGGATTCTGGATACCATTTATAGTAGAATTTTTCTATATCATTGGACATTAATAGAACCAAGTGTTTCAGCTTATTTGTTCTTGTTGAAATCTTCTTACACTGAGCTTTGGCGATTTTTTGAAAGTGTTAATGAAAATGAAAATTGTCTCTATTCAAGAGTTTTTGAAATTTTACTTTTCACCAAACTTCAAATTCTGTTCGAAAATGGCATCAGATTCGGAGAAAAATTGACAAGATATGATTTACAAAAGAAGAGATTTTACAAAAAAAATTTAAATCGCTGCTTTGACAGGAATATCTCCTCG
This sequence comes from Tenthredo notha, assembly GCA_914767705.2. Classification (NCBI taxonomy): domain Eukaryota; kingdom Metazoa; phylum Arthropoda; class Insecta; order Hymenoptera; family Tenthredinidae; genus Tenthredo; species Tenthredo notha. The sequence goes on from OU611908.1 coordinate 7,884,507, forward strand.
AAATTCAAAAGACTGTCCTACTTTTGGATTTCAATGCGAAAGAGAATCAATTGTGAATTGGAATTCCCACCAATTAGCCTAGTGTATAACACGCCTCGAAAATGATTGACAAAGATCGAATAGATCAATTCATTTGAATTTCGCATTTTTTTTTTTACATCACTTGCCAAACAGATAATCGCGATTCAGTTATCTGTTCGATGCTTGATCTTTGTACACGTATATTTCTTATTGTAATCGTTGATAATAGCCTTCATATAACTGCCTCAATTACGTTCTCCCATTCATCACTATTGATCATGCGGTAATATCGGAACTGAGGAATTCTCAAAGATATTGAAATTCGCACGCTAAAAATGTATACCTCGTTGATTTTTAACGAATCCCAAAATCCACCTAACGGTAACTAAACGCCATAGGAAATTAGAATCTACAAGAAATTCATTCTTCATCGATGATTCGTGGCCTAAATAAAATCATCAATTTTTCGCTCGATTTTTAAATACAATTAATAGCCTCTGCTCGAGTGCTCTTCGGATCTAAATAACCGGAAATTATATCCTGGGAATAAATTTTGAAATCTATGGAATTTCTTGGCGAAATTTATGAGTGGAACGAGATCTCAGAAGGCCACCTCCGAGATGACGTCGCGGTGCCACCAAGCGGACTATCAAGACGTTATGCTACTGGTTTACAGTTACCAGTGGTTCAACGTACTGTCGACATTTGCAGTTATATACATATATATATAAATATATATATATGTATTATTCTTGCGGGTGACCGAGCAGCGAAAGAAAAGATAAAAAAAAAATTATATCAAACAGCTGCCGTCGAGATTACACCTACTTCTAAGACACTGTATCAGGACAAATGTACAGAATACGAATACATCAGTCCGGCATTTAAAAATCGAAGAAAATTATAGTAGTCATAGTTTCTTCATTGCGATAAAAATGGGAAGAATTACAGTGGCGTTTCGAATTTTCGACAGAGTTGAAGAAAAAAAAAAAAACTACAGATGAGTATACAATGCGAGAAAATTTACTTAAACGCCGAGACAAAATGCTTTGAACTTTCGCGAAAATTTACTTGATATATGTACCAATTTTCATACACAGGTGTATATGATTGAGATTTTCTATTGTCGTGGATGTCGAAATTGTTCGCATTTCGAATAAAAAACGTACGTCAAAAGATTTTTATCAAAAATGAAATCGTATTGTCATCAAAGTAATTTATGTGATGATAAAAATCGTTGAAAACATTCACAACCGCGTAACGGTTGTACAAATTTTTCACCTAAATTTCTATACTTTGATATAATTGAATGAAATTATCAAGATTTAATTATAATTTGAATAATATATAATTTATCTATAATTCGTGCTACTGACTCGAATAGTAATGATGGTATTTTTTTTTTTTATTTTTTTTTATTGTAATTTTTTATAGTATTTACCTAAACTGGTACCGATGACTCTTTACTATTCAGATACGATGTTGCCCGCACGGTGTGATGATTTTGACTGAAGGAATGACTTGCCCATACTCTGGTACAAGCGTTTCAGGTGCAGTGCACTCAACCCCTCCACCATGAAGACCATAAAGACCGTTTTTTTTTTTTTTTTATATTTTTTTTTTATTTATTAACTACGAGTAGCCACACACAATACCTTTGTTTCTAGCGAGACGAGACGAGAATATAAATAAAAATATAAATATGAATAAAAATATAAATAAAAATAAAAATTCAGCAAGACGCGAAGTCATGGTTTTAATCAAAGGAAGCCGATCTCGTGACATCTGTGTAACATCAGAGCCGATTGTTGAGAAATCAGTCTCAGTCCAACCCTGTTTCCACGATGGGTTTATAAAAATTTACTACTCAACCGTTATATTATACTTATTGTCCATTGTGCATTTTGCATCACTCCGTTAGCACAATGAGCCTTATATTATTTACAGAGTGCAGAAATGTAGGTATAAAAGTTATCACAAGGTTCAATCCACTATGTAATTCAATTTCATATATATGTTCTAGGGCAAAAAATGTAACAATGATTTTTTTTTTTATTTTTTCATGAATCAGTTATCCTCCAAGATTTCGCAACTAATTAGTCCAGATGGTGGCGCTGTTAACAACGAATCCTCGAGCTAATTGCAAATTGCGTATCATCATACGCTAAATCTGAGTAAGCATTCGTTTATTGAATAACAAATGCTATCTCCTTTTTTTTTTATAGACAGCTGTCACTGGCGTGATAACTCGAGTTTCAAAATTATGACATATTTTTGGAAAATCAAATAATTAGTAATGGAAAAAGACTGTATATTTTTATAAACTTCGTACTCGCGTTCGTGTTTTTGGAAATCAATATTTCAAATGAATTCAAAGTGTAAATCAAACTCCGTGAATGATTCGTCACGACCTCAACAACCACGGAGAACACTTAGCCCTCCCGAATATGATGCCGTAGGCGATGCTCTTCGTGGCCAAATATCATCTGATCTAAGCCTTGTCAGACCTATGGAAATATCCACCATGAATACTACATTGCTAACTACAGTGACCAAAGATGACAGCAGTGCAAAAAGCAGATTGAATGACTCTTGTACCCGTTTTCATCCAAATAGTGGTCAAATTTTGAACTTTCAAAATGGGCAGCTGGAAAATGTTGTGTCTGTGATCGACAGAGATTATTCTTCGATGAGATTTATGCCAGATACAAAGCTTGCAGATAACAACGATGGGAAATCGAGATTCGCTTCGAAGTCTCCTAGAATTGAAGACAAATTAGAATGCCATATTCCTGTGGATAGAGAAACACCCTGCAAGGAGTATTCGCACAATACTCCACGGGCTAGTATTCACAAAAATTTAACCTCAGTGCATTCTGAATTAGCCAAAATTATGGCAACAAATGAGGAAGGTATTCGCATGAGAAATACTAACGAGGATTACCGAGTGGAAGAAATTCTTTCTCCGGATCGTAAGATATCCATGTTCTCTAAAGAGATTTGGACAGAACAGGCGCTACCAATAGATACCTTCGTTTGCCCCGAGCCAGAACTTGTAGAAATATATTTTGACAAAAGAAAAATGACCAATCAGTTGAAAAGGTTTGGAGAATGCAGTACGGAATCTGTTGAATTGTCAGAAACAAGAAGAGATCATAAACGTAGTGCGTTAGGAAGAAAATATATTTTGAATAACCGACCTTTGTCGGCTACGAAAGATAGAACGTCACCGTCAGGCCAAAAGACGATTAATTTTGACGACGAAATATGGCCCGTTTGTCCAAAGCTGATTACCAGTGGAAAAGAGTTGTCGTTAGACGTCTCGGTGAATAGACATGAGATCATTTCGCCAGAAAAATTGAACAGAAACGGCGGAGAAGTACCTGCGATTACCCACCCAATGTACAGTTCATTCGAAGTATCTTCAAAGGTGAGCAGAAAACAGTATGATCAAGAAGACAATTCGAGAAGTGAGAAGGTGATCGAACCAACCCATGAAATTGAGGGCCAAAATGATTTAGCCTCAACTTCTGAAGCAGGGAAATTTTATGGGGGTAATTATTCACGATCCGACATTTTACAAGCGAATTTTCTGCCGGTCAAAGAGTCAGGGAAATTTGATAACGCTGATCGAATAGAAAGTAACAATTTTTCGAAGAAAGAATTTCTAGAAGATTCGAGGACTGGTAAGCAGTTGATACAAGCTAGGAGCAGTCAGCGGAAAATGAAAAAAAAATTCGAGTCTAACCAGACGAGAACTTTGACGAAGAATCGTTTGTTCGTGAGTAACAGCGAAACTGTAAGCACAGTTCTTGAAGATACTTCGAGCCGAAAAGATACGATTTCGTTGGATGAAGAAAGATTGCCTGTGATAAGTTGCAACGAAATAATATCGTTAGTTAACATGAAGATAAAACAAAGCAGAGAAGATTGTGGTTCAAATTTTCATGCATACCCGAAAGCTGAGACATTCAAGAATCAGGAAGTCATCTGCGAAGATGTTGAAAAGACTTTTCACACACCGAAAGGGATTATCTGTAAAATTTCTCGAGAAGTGGACCAGCCTTCGCAATTTTCGGGTTTTAACTCGCGAAATAAAATTTGTGAAAAAAGTATAGAGTTGAGCTCTGAAAATCAAGGTACCTGCCGTGAAATTCGTGGGCAAGAAAGTCAGGCCAAATCTTTGGGCGCAGCACCTACTTCTAAATTACCAGCGAGGGAAGTCAAGAATGTCCAAAAAGACGTGGAGGAACAAGAAATTGAGAAAGACCGAAAGTTCGTAAAAATGGTTCGTTTCAAAACGTGTGAAAGACATGACGACACTAAAGTAAATAAAACAGATATAAAGCTTCAAGAAAACTTTGAAGACCGAAATATCAGACTAAGCCACAGCAACGTACACTCAGATATCAACAATCCGAAGAATATACCAGATTGTCTAAGTCCTGCGAGTTTTAAGCAAGAGATAGATCCAGCTTCAGATGACGCAGTAGTCACTTTGGCAAAAATTGAGATAATCGTGGATGCCAACCGCCAAACAGTAGAAAGACTGCAGCAGTTACAACCAAACGTTGCAATTCCACAGTTGGTCCCTCCGGATGCAAAAAAATCACTCACTAAGGCGCTGATGAGGTAATTTGATGCTGTTAATCGTTGTAAGATTTTTTTGACCAGTGAATCGATGACTACAATTTTTTCGGACGACCCGCGTCAATTTTTCTGATATGACACAAATAGCGAAATTATTTTAGATGCAGAAATTACACACAGAACAACGGCTTTAGCCGGGATGCCACCAGTACTATGAACAAACTGCTGAATAGTAGGGTACAAGATTTGAAGCAATTGGTAGAGTGGCAGAAATTGGCCCTAGCCGCTGGAGGCAGTAAGCATTCTATACGTTACTAATTAATACTTACTCTACAGTCGAAGTTAGTAACAGTAGAACTTCAAAGATTGAAGCAGCTGTATCAGTTATACAATTTTCTCTGCACTGCAGGAATACGATGTGCAGCACCCGGGGCTCGACGTCAATCGAAACGATCACAACACGAGAATTTTTTGAATACCGAAAGACTTTTGACTGCCGAAGAATTTGGAGTAAATCAAGTGCAACGTCTGATATCTGATATTTTTACGTTAACCGAAAAATTTGTACAAAAGTTGAATGGCAAAGAATTTCAGAGAAAGTCTTCAATTGCTCCGAACAATTTGCACAATAGTCCCAAAAGTTTACCTAAAAATAGGAGGTGAGGTTTCGAATGTTTCTTTCTTTGGTGTGAAAAATAAAATGAAATATCAATTTGAATATGAGGGATGAGGATTTATACTCATATAATTATATGATTGCCAAATAACAAAATTCACTGAATTTTTCAGAGCGATTTTGGATTATACCTCTACTGAAGCAAATCAGACTGATTCTCGCAAAGTTTCGAAAACCACTTTGGAGGCTTGCGGCAATAAAGTGATACAACCCTTAAGTGTACCAAAAGCTAACAGAGCCAAAGAATCAGTTAAAAATGCTTCGGAAGAACCAATGATGAGTTCCGGAACCTCTTCTAATCCTCGAATAGGCGGTTATGAAGATATCAAACAGATTCTGAGAGATCAGGGAGAAGATAATGAATTGGAAAGCACACAGTCACCTATTGCTCGGTCCACGTACCCTAAAAAAATTTCATCAACTGACTCAACAAAGACTCTAAAGAAAATATTCAACGAATTGTGGGATAAGCGGTCTAAGACTGCGCCCCGTCATTATAACGCCAATGATTATACGAATAACTTTCGATCGATGGCTGGTTCTCAAAATGTCACAGTCAGTCAAAAATCACCAGTATGGAAACCTGGTGGTAACAACTTTGTTCAACCGAGCATGAGTGTCATTACAAATAATCAAAAGGTCCGACCGCCGCAATCATCGACTGTTAATAAAAAGAAAAATGCCACAAGTGAACTTGCCAGGTATATTACCCAAACATACTATGAAATATGGTCAGTGAATTGTACAGCGATGAATATTCCGCCACTTACTCAAATTGAGTCTTTCGCATGTTAAAAGCATCAAGTTGACTGAGGAGAATATATAACGTTGATTTTCTCAATTTTTGTAGAGACAGAAAACCCCATCAACGTACTAAGACGGTGTCTGGCATCATCAACGATTCGTCGAAGATTTCAGAAAATTCTGTTATAAGACCGCAGAACACGACGTCACTCGCTAAGATCAGAACTGATCCAGCAAGACGACATTACTCTGAGGTATTGTCTTTCGGTAGGAGCAAGGTTCATATACCGACTGAAATTGATGGAACCAGGACGAGAAAACCAAGGTCGAAATCTAGGACGAGGACTAAAACTCCGAACAAAATCTCGAGGATAACAGTCACCGAAATACCATTGGAGCATGCTAATGATTTGCCAATTATTGAGCAAGAAATGCCAGTCGTTAAGGAGTTAGCATTAACCAAAAAGACCTCTTCTTCTCCGAAGGATATTATAAAAATGCTTGAAGAACTCATCAAGTCCTCGGGCGATGAAAATGCAATCCACAATGTTTCTCCTGTTCAGGTGGTTGGTCGGTGTAACGTAATTATAAATGATGTAAAGGAGAATGTTAATCGGCCTGGACTCTTAAAAATTGGAAACGAATTGAACAACGCAAATGATTTGACTCCTTCTAACGAACGAGGTGATGCGTCAATCCCGTCGAAATCTGTTGAAGAAATCATCAAAGAATCCGAAAATATCGCTAAGATAAATGACAACGAGATTCTTACTACCAAAATGGAAAAACCCGACCCAGACACTCTAGAAAAGTCCTGCAATCTACATAAGGAACTTGATTCAATCTCATCTTTGAATGCGGTGGAGGTCTTCGCAGTTTCAAGATCGAATAGTGAAGTTATCTCGAATCTTTCTACGGAAGGACAAACTACATCTTCCGTATCAAAGATTGGCTGCACAGCAGAGTTGAGTTCTGAACATTCGATTGGTAGTGTATTGTCCAAGTATTGTCAAGCGTCGTTGACATCGCTAACGAGTCATGAAATTTCGCAAGAATTGATTTCCAGCCAACTCTCGGACACAGGAGTAACTTCGTGCAATGAGGAGACTCAGAAGAATTCTAACGACTCTTTCGATATCGTAGAAGATGACGAAGTAACGCGAGAGAATTGCGTACCACAATTATACAATGACCAAAGTTCGTCAACGAGCAGCAGTGCAATTCCAAAGAAAAAGTTTTTCAATAGACACGCCAGATCTTTGGAAATGCTAAAAGAAATTCTCAGCGATCAAGGCTTGGGTATTCATTTATTAAACAGAGCTGAAGATGAGCTGAGAGATAGATGTAAATGCAATTCGAGCAAGGGAGGATTGACAGCAAGAAGATCTTTGCAGGGCACAAACTTCATGGCTTCAAGGTTTTCTGGGGAACCACAACAGAACAGAGTATCATTACTTGATAGGAATCTTTCGACAACACTTTGCAGCAAGCTTCCCACATTGTCTGAATCAGAAAAGGACATCGAGAACGTGGAAGTTTCCACCATGACTTCACCAATAGATTCGGCTGTAGGTACAGACTATTTAACGTCAACTAAATTCGATTCCAATTGCAGCAAAGAAGAAAAACTATTTTTGAGTAAAATTGTCACGGTTGAAAATGCGACCCAATTTGATGTTACTTTAAAATCAGACATGTGCGTGGGCGATGGAAATATCTGCAATACACACGGATCTTTTAACGTTCAGAGTCATGAGGATCACGCAGATGATTCTGCCGCGCTGTGCACTTCATCAGCTTATTCCAGATCATCAAGTCTTACGCATGAGACACTATTAGTTGATGACAGTGAATCGTTTAAATGTAAATTACCAGACGGAATTTTGGATGCTCTTAGATTGGCTACTATCAGAGCTGCCAATGTCTATACAGCTGTTCATATACTCGAAGAAAATATGCTATCTGAAAGTATACACACCCCTATGTCTGCACATAGAATTTTGTCAAAAACTGATCTAAATCTACTCAATTCTGATAAAAAGAAGTCAGGTCAGGTACAACACTTGAGAAAAAGTTTTAAAACTGATGATGGGATCAATTCGGCTAAACAATCAGAGAAACCAAAGACAAATATACCCGTGAAGATAATTATACCAAAAATTCGAGTGAAGGTAAACGACGAAGTAAGCGCTAATGAATCAACGAAATTTAACGACACGGAAACGACGAAAGAAAAAGTTACTGACAGAATTCGTAAGACGATTGGAAATGAATGTAGCGAAAATAGAACTGGCGATAAAACACGAAGTACTTGTGATCTAGAACACGTTGAAAATAATCGGCCTATCGTACCACCAAAGCCGCTTTTGGCCAGGAAGAAAACCTCCGGTATTAATGTCGAACGAAAAATAGTTGAGAAAAAACAAATCATCGATTCGAGTCAAGTAATCAATCCAGAGATTTTCCTGAGTACTGTATTTGTGCCAAAGAAAGATCTTCAGTCTCCATCATCGAGTAAACAGAGTTTAGTTGAAATATGTTTAACTGGAAAACAAGTTGAGACGTTGCACTTTGCTGGAAAGAAAACTGCTGCAGTAGTCGAAGACACTGCAAATGCACGATGCGAGTCTTTGAACATAAACTTTTCTGGTTACGATTCAACAAAAGTTGGGGAAAAGATCAGAGATTCATTTCCTGGATCTCGTATCAAAACTCTGTTAGAGAAAAACCTGCAGCACTTCAAGGCAGACTACAATCCGATAGTCGATCAGAAGATTTTCACAAATTTTGAAGATCAGCTATTGACTGAATCTAGTGACGATGATATACGGATTGATAAACCATTAGCCGAAACAATTACTTCCACATACAGCACGCACTTCGACGATACTGAATCATTTTCAGATGTTAAAAATCTTTTAAACTATCTATTGGACAGGGTTGAAGATAATTGTAAATCTTCAACGGTAACCAAACGACGTGACCTGAATACTCACTCACCTCAACACCATCGTCCAAGAAAACATGTACGAAGATCAAAGTCGGAACGAACCAGTAGAATTATTAAACGTTCAATAATCTGCAACAAATACTCGAATAAGTTGAGTGGGATAATCATGTCGAGGGAGCACCTTCTGTCTTTAATATACGCAGCGATTTGTTCATTTGTATTTTGTTGTCTTCAGCTGTCAGTGCATTGTGAAGTCTAGTGATGCTTTAATAGTAGTAACTCATTCGTGCCATGTGTTATTTTATTTTATATTAATGTTCATTTGTTGAATTTACTGCAAACTTATTCCGGCACTTGGTACTAAGAGGTCATTAAAACTATTTTAGTTATATGTGATGTAATAGTCGTAATTTATTATTTACTGAATCTGATACAGTCATGGATAGTTTACCTTAAAAATTAAAATATATTAAAGAAGGAATCGGTGGATTTTAAGATCGTAACTATCTAGTGTATGACGATTGTGGTATTAGTCCTCTCGAAAAACTTGGACAGTTGCTGACCCGGTAACGTCGACGAGTTCCTCGGACGTAAACGTGGTCACGATATGTTGTACGCCGGCCTTTTGTGGCAATATGTTTAATTCCACACGTAACCGATCCTCTGGCTCGATGTGTTTAATCGGGATTGTTATGTTCTTCTCTACTCCTGGACCAGCATAGTTCACTGAACATCTGGTCAAAACCTTCTTTAATGGATTTGTGAACGTCAGTACAACTGCTGCTTTTTTCCCAACTATCAGTTTATCTTCGGTCTACCAACAAGCAAAAAACGGGATACACATCAGATAAATCTCAAATATTCTAATCACTGGATCAAACTCGAATTTATTAATTACCTCGACAGTGATGGTCGGTTTCAAAACCTGGAAGTCGTCTTCGTCGGCCCAGATCTGGTTTGTTTCCTTCACCCTAGCCATAGCAAACAGTTTCATCATCGCATACTCGACTAATTTATCAACGTACTCATCAGCCGAGACAATCAATTTCAGCTCTTCCCCTGCGGAGTGACAATGCCATTGTTATTGCATGGACATGTGAAAAGCCTTCGTACTTCGCTATTCTACGTATCGTTGGATAAGTAAACGTTCAAATACTCATTAGAAATTTACTTACGTTCGCCGGGCTGAACGACGAGGTCACCATTTGATTTTGTCACCAAATTCGCATTCACCCCGTTATAAAATACACTTCTGACTGACAATTCTGCGTGGATGGTTCTTGGCTCAGTAGACTTGTTTTTGATGTAGACTGTGAGAGCAAAAGGTTCTCCTATTTTCACTCTGTCCAGGTCAACCAGTTTGAATTCAACATCTTCTTCGAAAGTATCTGGAATCTCATATAACTTCCTTCCGCGTACCGTACTACGAGCTGCTCTATGCAGAGCTAATCGCTCCTTCGGTGTACCTGAAATAGTTTTCAATCGTATATAAGCATACTCTCAATTTTAATAACCGGAATTTTCCGTTGTTCATAAATCATACGCAACAGGTCCCACCTTCCTTGTCTTTGTAACTTTCGGTTATGTCTTCCCTGTCTCGATCACCGTTCGGGTCAAACATGAATGGAGCTTTGGTTAAAATCATACGACCAATGCTGAAAAAAAAAGGAGTAAAAAAAAATTAAAGTTCAATCACGTCAAAGAGAAGACAATATTCTGATCTGATTCCATTAGTAAAGAACACCTACTGTCGTGAATTGCACTGTACTTTTCTCAAGCCTGTTTCACTCTCTTTATCTTCAACCCAATGTATGACGTCGGCGTTAACGGTAGACAACATGAATGCAACATCGTAATTGTAACCAATGGCACCTCGCCTGATTGCCTCCAAAGAAGTTGGTCCGCACTGAAATATTCCATCTGACTTTTCCTGAGGTGTGGCGTCGATTGCCTGCCAGCCACCATAACCGTTCGGAAGATCAGGTCTCGCCATCCACACGTCATTCCATACATGAAAATTCCAGATAGAGTCATGGCGTGTATCAAATCCATCTGATGCTGATGTAGAGTAACGATCAATGGACAAAGAGTCATCGCCGTCGTGTGCGGAAACGATATTTGTTACAACCCTTGATGGTATTCCCAAGGCTCTACAGACGGTGGTCACCACTCCGGCGAAAACCCAACACTGGCCGTAACGTACCGTGTCTTTAGTCTTCAGATACTTCTCCAGGATAGGAACACTACCTGTCCACGCTGATGGTGGAGTTCCATCAGAATAGTCTTGCCAGCTACCAGCAAGAACACCTCCGTCACCATCATTCCAGTTAACCTGGTGAATAAAATGCTCTTTTATCATCCGCGAAGTGTATTATATTGAAGTTTTTGATATGATAGTGCTATTTGTCATTATGAGTCTCTTAACACTAATGTTGTGTGCATCGATTACTGTTATAGTTTCTAATGTAGAACTCTATTTCGAATCGGTCACTTACAATTTTCGATATAAATCGGGACATTCTGATCGGATCCCCTCTAAAAGCATCTCTGATTCCGGATCTTTCCAGCATAAGTTGACACGCCGGAAGAACGCAGGCGTCGAATTGACCAAAGACCCATTCTCTACCCCTAGAACTTTTCTCATCACCACACCAAATTTTTCCCGTATCACTGATCACGTACTCATCAAGTAGTCTCTTGTTTTCCATATAGACGTTGTCGTCTATGGAAGAGAAAAAAATCGAAATCTATCGTTAAGTCCTCAATGACTACAATCAGCGGAAAGCAATATATCCTTATTAATTTTCCACCTACCTTTTACCCACGGATTAAACAAGAGATAGATATCCTTTTCCACCTCATAAGTATTGGTCACTTGCTTTCCGCCCACTGTAGTCGTCTGTATGGTCAATCGCCAAACGCCAACCGGACTGTCTACAGGAGCTCGAACCTCAACGGAGAGGTTCTTACCTTTGGAAGCGATCATACGGATGCTCCAGTCTTCCAATCCCGACATGAAGTTATTCCTGTTAGTGACAGTGTTTATTCCTGAGGTGCCTCTCATCACGTCAGGATGTTTCCCGAAGCTGAACAATAACCGGATGATATCTGTAGAGTCATCGTATGATCGATCGAAGGATATGCCCAAATGGAAGGGCTGACCCCGCCGAAGAACCGGCGTTGGTGGTTCCAGATGGACCAGCTCGAAATTGCATGTGTGGTGCTGCGTTGCATTTGCTAATTCGTGTAGGCGAACCGTTTTCACAGTCAATACTTCAGAAGACACCATCTTAAAAATCCAAATTTGATTTATTATATACAAATTATAATGGACTCGGGATTAATTAATTAATAATCGTGAAAAATCCACCCTGCGTGTTTTTAATATGAAATCATCTGATATTTCGAAAAATAATATTTATTTCTAGATAGATTTTTAAGAACCGCCTAAACATCCGTTTTTTATGGAAACAAAAACTGCCTTTTTCCATGCATCGCAATATATTAATTATTATTTTAACATTTTCATCTAATATCTGAGAATTTCTGTATAAAGCCTAGTGATTCCCAGAGTTTGATGACCACGGAATCTTGTGAAAATATGTACAACGATATGGAGCGAGGGCATCGGACTGTACAAATACATCATTGCTTGCGTATCATGGTCACGATTGCGTCGTGAAGTCTATTCGCCTCTACACAGAGATCTCGTGGTTAACAATAAGTGACCATACATAGCATGATAAGAAGCATATACTTGGGAATGACCAAGTTCTTGTGATCTTTGAGGTAATGAAATCCGAATGGCAGATACGCTATGTGTCATTATTTTTCTGATGAGCTGTTTCCCAATAATCAGCAGAAGTGTAAGAAATTCAAAACCGTTAATTTGAACACACGAAACCTAATTTTCGAATAATTTAAACTGTATGTAACCACAATTCAACCTTTTTATATAAGCGAATTTCTCTCCAATGACCTATGTGAGCGGATCCACGTCACTTCACTCAAAAAAAAACCGTCAAGTCACGGATCTTTGCGCCATTCAAAATATCTTTAGTACTGTGGAAAAAAAAAATACGACTTGAAGGATTTTGAAAATTTGTTTAAAATGGCGGAGTTAGAGCTATGTGAATTTTTGTGAACCGCTGTTGCACCGCTATGTTTGAAAATTCATATCTCCGAAAGTATTCATAGGAGCAGGCTGATCTTTGAATCATTTTGTTTGTAAAAGAATGCACTGAAGACTACAAATTACATATGGGTAAGAATGGCGTATACGCCGGTGACTCTAGGGACAACGGTGATGGAGCTACGGTTTGCTAAAGCTTAAATTGTGCAAAAACTAGGCTCGAAAGAAAAAAAAATCAAAAAATGGATTGATAAAAAAAAATGCGAAAATTCCGTATCTAGATAATTGAATGAGGAACAAGAAACGTCGTTAAAAGTTTACTCTAGGGACAACGGTGAAGGAGCTACGGTTTGCTAAAGCTTAAATTCAGCGAAAACTAGGATCGAAAGAAAAAAAAATCGAAAAATGGATCGATAAAAAAAAATGCGAAAATTCCGTATCTAGATAATTGAACGAGGAACAAGAAACGTCGTTAAAAGTTTACTCTAGGGACAACGGTGAAGGAGCTACGGTTTGCTAAAGCTTGAATTCAGCGAAAACTATGATCGAAAAAAAAAAACGAAAAATGGATCGATAAAAAAAAATGCGAAAATTCCGTATCTAGATAATTGAATGAGGAACAAAAAACGTCGTAAGAAGTTTACTCTAGAGACAACGGTGAAGGAGCTACGGTTTGCTAAAGCTTAAATTGTGCGAAAACTAGGATCGAAAAAAAAAAAAATCGAAAAATGGATCGATAAAAAAAAATGCGAAAATTCCGTATCGAGATAATCAGATGGAAAACAAAAAACGTCGTAAGAAGTTTACTCTAGGGACAACGGTGAAGGAGCTACGGTTTGCTAAAGCTTAAATTCAGTGAAAACTAGAATCGAAAAAAAAAAAATCGAAAAATGCAGGATTGAATAAATAAGTTTATTGTACTTTTCTGATTACGATAATCAGTTTCCTGCATTTATTCGACTCTGCAATGCCTCGTGTTAATCCTGCATTAAAAGTTCACGGAGGAGACTCAGTCAAAGTGATCTTTCCAGGATATACGTTTTGATTTTTTTTTTTAGGATGTTATGCAAGTCTGGCAGAATTTGAAATAATGGTAAATTGATTCATGTCGAGATAAAGCAGGGGTTGATAACTCCAGGTTTTCCCTTGGGAGGTTCGTGAAATAGACTGTTTTTGATGAAATCATACAACACGAAGGGATTATTAACTCTTTATAATGTATGTAATTAACGAACACTTGACTAACCTTGATGAACTTTATTACAGAATCCTACACTCAACAACCAAACGATGATGTTTAAATGTCCACCACAGTCCTACTGATTGTGAGCTCTGGAGATGCGAACAGCTTTTTATAGCTTTTTATTTCTTACCATTTATAGCTTTCCTTCGAAGATCCGACTCACCACAAAATCCCAGCGGGGAAAAAAAAAAAAAAAAACACTTATTGTTACATCAACTAAAGAGAACTCCAAGAATATCTCGATAACTCTAATTCCAATGAAAATATAAATATCATTATCAGTTCGTGAGTTCATCGAATCAAGAGATCATTTTCACAATTGATGTCCGAAATTTTAAAACGAACTACAAAACTTCATAGTTAGGACTAACTGCAGAGATATGAATAAACTGCTTCCACAGTTTCGTCGTATAAGTTCTGCCGCAAATCTGTTTTTGCTGTTAGTGTCTCAGAATTCGTATGAGAAATACATAATAAGCCCGAAAGTGAAAAGTTGAGTTATCACCAGATCTCCACGTTTTGAGGACCAGAAAATCACCTCCAACTATTCTCAGATGGACAACCGGGTGTCGACGTGTGTGTGAGTAGTCTAATCAATTTTTCTCTCTGACGATATCTCGGAAACGAATGAATGGATCTTGACTTTCCTTGTATCAAACGTTGTGGTTTTGTGTAACCGAGTAGTGATAAAATTTCGATTCATATCGGTGCAGTAGTTTTCGAGTTATCAGAAAAAAGATATGTAGAATATTTTTGATCAGTAATACCATCAGAACTGATCATCGTTTTCTCGTCGATCGTATCATTAATATAGTCAGCAAATAAAGAATATGGTGCAAAAGTTCAATCAAATTTGCCATTTTTTTTTTTTTTTCTTATTTTTTTTCAATATTAACGTCAACGGAAATGAATAACCATTGCGCAGACTAGGGTATCTCTTGCATTATAGTCAATATAGTCAATATTTTACTGCAACTTTCATAGTGCAAGAAAATACTTTAGAAAGATGTCGAATCGCTTTGGTCGTAAGCATATAAATTATGTTCATAGTTTTCATCAATAAAGTCTCACGAATGATGATATTCGGTTTAAAGGAATTTCTGTTTCTCATATGATGTGAAACTTTTTTACGGAAACAGTATCGTCAACTTCGAGATTGTAGTGGCTATCGCATTGCGTACGAGTGAGCACGTCCGCTTAAAATGATATTCCTATGTAGTCATGTTTTCTATTGCCTAGTGATTATAAATTATGTAAAAAAAGACGTTGATCGCTCGACAATTTGTAAAACGGAAGTAAAATGGATTGACTTAAATGATATGATGGAGAAGAAAAATTAACCATCAAACGTTCGATATTTTTCGATCAATATTCAGGGATGATCGTGTCAAGAGAGCATCTTCTATCTTTCATAGAGGCAGCGATTTGTTCGTTTCTATTTTGCTGATTTGTTATCAGTCCATTGTGAGTTAGTCATATTTTAACTACAGCATTTCCGTCTTGCCATGTGTACTTTTATTTTTATGTACAATAGTTGGTGATAAAAAGTAATTGAAACTACTGTAATTCTGTTTGATATATTATTTTTTATTGATTATTCACTGCATTTGATTAAGACATAAATACTTGACTTCAAAAATTGAGCTGAAATGAAAAATGAATCTGAGAATCGATAATGATTCTAAGATTCTGAATGTCTATTTCATAATCATTATGGTATCAATCATCTTTCTCCAAAACTTGGATAGTTGCTGACCCCGTGACGTCGACGAGTTCCTCGGACGTAAACGTAGTCACGATATGTTGTTCCCCGGCCTTTTGTGGCACTATGGTGACTTCTACACGCAATCGCTTCTCTGGCTCGATGTGTTTAATCGGGATTGTTACGTTCTTCTCTACTCCTGGACCCGCGTAGTTTACTTCACATCTGGTCAAAACCTTCTTCAATGGATTTGCGAACGTCAGTACAAGTGCTGCTTTTTTTCCAACTATCAGTTTATCTTTGGTCTACCAACAAACAAAAACCGGGATACAGATCAGATAAATCTCAGATATTCTAATCACCGTATCAAACTCGAATTTATTAATTACCTCGACGGTGATGGTCGGTTTCAAAACCTGGAAGTCGTCTTCGTCGGCCCAAATCTGGTTTGTTTCTTTTACCCTAGCCATAGCAAACAGCTTCATCATCGCATACTCGACTAATTTATCAACGTACTCATCAGCCGAGACAATCAATTTCAACTCTTCCCCTGCGGAGTGACAATGTCATTGTTATTGCATGGACATGTGAAAAGCCGTCGTGCTTCGCTATTCTACGTATCGTTGGATAAGTAAACGTTCAAATACTCATTAGAAATTTACTTACGTTCGCCGGGCTGAACGACGAGGTCACCATTTGATTTTGTCACCAAATTCGCATTCACCCCGTTATAAAATACACTTCTGACTGACAATTCTGCGTGGATGGTTCTTGGCTCAGTAGACTTGTTCTTGATGTGAACTGTGAGAGCAAAAGGTTCTCCTATTTTCACTCTGTCTAGGTCAACCAGTTTGAATTCAACATCTTCTTCGGAAGCATCTGGAATCTCGTATGACTTCCTTCCGCGCACCGTACTACGAGCTGCTCTGTGCAGAGCTAAACGCTCTTCCTGTGTACCTGAAGTAGTTTTCAATCATATATGAGTAAACGCTTATCTTAATTACCCGGAAACTTTTGTTCTTCACGTATCATATGCAACACGCCTTACCTTCTTTATTTTTGTAACTTCCAGATATGTCTTGTCTGTCTCTTTCACCGTAGGGGTCGAACAGAAATGGAGTTTTGGTCAAAAGCATACGACCAATGCTGAAAAAGAAGGAGTAAAAAAAATTAAACTTCAATCATGTCAAAGAGAAGACGAACTTGATTCCATTAGTGAATAACACCTACCTTCGTGTGTCGCACTGTACTCTCCTCCAGCCTGATTTACTCGTCTTATCTGCGACCCAGTTCATGACATCGGCGTTAACGGTAGACAGCATGAATGCAACATCGTAATTGTAACCAATGGTACCTCGCCTGATTGCCTCCAAAGAAGTTGGTCCGCACTGGTACATTCCGTCAGAAGCTTCTTGAGGTGTAGCGTCGATTGCCTGCCAGCCACCATAACCGTTCGGAAGATCAGGTCTCGCCATCCACACGTCATTCCATACATGAAAATTCCAGATAGAGTCACGGCGTGTATGAAATCCATCTGATGCTGATGTAGAGTAACGATCAATGGACAAAGAGTCATCGCCGTCGTGTGCGGAAACGATATTTGTTACAACCCTTGATGGTATTCCCAAGGCTCTACAGACGGTGGTCACCACTCCGGCGAAAACCCAACACTGGCCGTAACGTACCGTGTCTTTAGTCTTCAGATACTTCTCCAGGATAGGAACACTACCTGTCCACGCTGATGGTGGAGTTCCATTAGAGTAGTCTTGCCAGCTACCAGCAAGAACACCTCCGTCGTCATCATTACAGTTTACCTGGTAAGTAAAATGCTCGTTTATCGTCCGCGAAGTGTATTATAGATTTAAGTTTTTGATACGATAGTGCGATTTGTCATTATGAGCCTCTCAACACTAATGTTGTGTGCATCGATTACTGTTATAGTTTCTAATGTAGAACTCTATTTCGAAACGGTCACTTACAATTTTCGATATAAATCGGGACATTCTGATCGGATCCCCTCGAAAAGCGGCTCTGATTCCGCATCTTTCCAACATAAGTTGACACGCCGGAAGAACGCAGGCGTCGAATTGACCAAAAACCCAATGTCTACCTCTACAGCTCTTCTCGTCACCACACCAAATCTTTCCCGTATCATTACTCACGTACTCGTCAAGTAGTCTCTGGTCTTCCATGTAGACGTCGTCGTCTATGAAGGGAAAAAAAATCTCAATTCCTCGTTCAATTCGCAAAAACCAAAATCAACGAATAGCAGTGACCTCGTTCATTTTTCACCTACCTTTTACCCATGGATTAAACAAGAGATAGATATCCTTTTCCACCTCATAAGTATTGGTCACTTGCTTTCCGCCCACTGTAGTCGTCTGTATGGTCAATCGCCAAACGCCAACCGGGCTGTCTACGGGAGCCTGAACCTCAACGGAGACGTCCTTATCTTTGGAAGCGATCATACGGATCATGCTCCAATCTTCCAATCCCGACATAAAGTTATCCCTGTTGGTGACAGTGTTTACTCCTGAGGTGCCTCTCATCGCGTCGGGATGTTTCCCGAAGCTGAAGAATAACCGAACGATATCTTTGGCGTCATCGTATGATCGATCGAAGGATATTTCCAAATTGAAGGGTTGGCCCCGCCGTAAAACCGGCGTTGGTGGTTCTAGATTCACAAGCTCGAAATCGCTAGTATGGTGTTGCTTTGCATTTGCATATTCGTGTAGGCGAACCGTTTTCACAGTCAACGCTTCAAAATAGACCATCTTGAAAACCCAGATTTCTTCTGTTAAATAAATATTAGAATGGAGTTAAGATTCTACTACCATGTCAGTTCTATTCGGTCAAAGATCATTCAAAAACTTGCTACTCAACGAAATTCACGAACACTGAAAGCCTTTTTTAGAGTTGGGAAATGAATGTTGAAAAAAGTCGAGCTCGCTAGTTAAAAACTAGAATATTTGTCATAAAGCATTTCTGAGTGCCATAGGCTCAATCAAAAGCAATTTGAGTTAGAGACTGAAAAGTACATGGCTTGTACTTAGATAAAAAAAATCCAATAGTCAATTTAAGACAGGAATTAAAAATTTGCTTCTAATCCTGTTAAAATTTCACACTCAATATAATATGTGACTTACCTTAATTAACTTGGTTGTAGAATCTCACAATCAACGTTTGAAAAGTTAGGTATAAACGTCGACGAAAGTCTCACTGCAGATTATGAGCTCGGGGGTTGCGAACAGCTTTTTATACCGTTTGAAGCTTTCCTCCAGAGATCCAGGCCACCACAAAGTTCCTGCGGAAAAAACTCATGACTTACTATTACAGCAACTAAAAAGGACTCCACGAATATTCCGATAAATCCACTTCCAACAAATATAGAAATAATCTTAATTCATCATTCATTGAATCTAAACAGCATTCGAATTTTCATTGTATTACATCAAATAGATTATGATAGCAATTACTGTCTGAAGACGTGAAACGAACCACGGAATGTCATATTTCTGTTTCGATTATTGCTTCATATACAATTTTCCGTGGTTTGGCTTTATTCAGAATTCTAATTATATCTTCAGATTCCGTATCAGAAAACGGAAATGCGACTTTGATATGACTTTTCTTGAAAGGTTACCAATCTTCTGTTGCATGTGGTAGCTACAGTATATTCAATCACGATATTCCTTTCAATAAAAATTTTAGTTGACTTAATGCGGGATTGTGCAATTTCAATATGGAACGATTTTTGCGAAAGGATTTCAGCCTTACGCAGAAAAATTTTTGTGAAAAGTTTCTTGCGCATACGGTTTCATCGGTGAGAAAGACAGATTATTTTTTCTTATCAATCAATGCTCTCCGATCTTGTAGCAGTCACGTCTATAATAGAGCGGGAATAAGGATGTTCGATTCCGTAAAAAAAAAAAGAAGGAATTTCATTTTGCATAGCTCGAAACTCGCTGAGCTAATTATTCTTCTGTTATCACCTGACAAATTAGATTCAGAATATCCTATTTGGTATGAAACTCCTTACGGAATCAGTACTGTGAACTTCTAAATTCCAGTGGAAATAGTTTTGCGTATGATTTATGAACGAGCAACATCCGCTCTAAATAGTATCCCTATTTAGTCATGTTTCCTACGTACTAATAAATCGAAGAAATCGCGTAAATACATCCGAAAAAAAAATATATTCCCATTACGATTTCATTTTATTGCGTTTTCGGCAAATTTCGCAATTATAACAGACCTTATTAGTATGCTTGTGGTCAAAGCGAACACCACGTATTGTACTATTGTCCTTGACTTGACCATGTCAAAGTTACTTCAGATTACGATTTATCTGATTATCGTAGTATCAGGAAAATTCATCATTGTTCATTGAAATTTCCTTAATTCTTATATGAATTCTTATTTCAATCTTTCAGAATTCAATTACTTACCCAACATGAAAAAATTGAGGCTAAAAAGTTTTTCACTTTGTTTCATTACTTTTATTCCTCCGATATTTCATCTAATCTAAAAACAGCTGGGCAATCCTGAAGTCATTTTTCTTCATTTTTCTGCCCTATAAATTCCCATGGAATATTTCATCAACATACAATCACATACGACGTTTAATGATAAAAATCATTACAGTATTATACTTTTCTATGGAATACGTTGAGGAAGAAATTCGTACTCTACGATTGCAAATTAACAAAAACACAGCGCAGTTGATGTTCAAACTTGTGAAACCAATTATGACACCTCATTACTTCGTATTTTACATACAATTCAACTATTTAATATGTCTTTAGGTATAGTGATAAAAATTTAATGCATGAAAATCTGTGGCGGATTTCAACAGATTGAAGTAATCCTTCTTAGATTCGTTGATGCTAATCGCAAATGTCGCGATGCCAGATTTATCCTGGAATTCGACGTCTCACATTGCTTGGATACCATAAATTACTCGCCAATGCTGCCCTTGACACAATTATTATAATGACTTAGATGAGTGATCTTAGTGTTAAAGGAATACCCGTCTGTTCTTAGGAAAGTTTATGAGTTTGTTTTTAGTATAAAAAGTAAACCAGTTGGATATAATACATTCAAATCGATCATTGTCCAAGAACTGACTGTGGTTTTTATTTTTATAAATCATACGACTAGTGAAATTTGTGTGACGTTTTCACTAAGCCTTCGCCACTTGACGAGTAATTTTTTCTTTTTTTTTTTTCTTCTCTCTTTTCTTTTTATAATTTTATGATACTATTTTGTGACCATGATTGAACGTATACGGTGACCGCAAGCTCTAGATAAAAGTAACGTCACTTCCGAGTCAATGTAGATAGAATTAAACTTATATGGTTAACGTTGTTAGACGAAATTGAGTAATAAATAGATTCCATAATCTTACAGAATAATTATGTCTTCAGATTCGTAAGAGATTGAAAAATCACTTCAGTTATAATCTTAAACTATTTCTTACAATCCCTAAACGTTTTAAAAAGTTCAGTTCACTTTATATTATACACACACTTACCTGTTTTATGAAAAGTTCGACATGCAGTGAAGTAGTAATCCGATTATCTGAATTTTGGATCAGAACTAACAAATCAAGGTTTTTAGGAAATTGAAATATTCGTAGATAGGATTGTCACAAAGAAAACAATAAAATTTCGAAATTTACTTTTGGAAGGAGATGTTGAGATAGGGTATATTCAGGCCAAAGAAGTACTACATCACAAAGAAAAAAAAAACCTAATGTAAATTAAAAATATATCGTAGATAATGAGTTTCCTAAATTTCGTCAAAAACTTATTTAATGAACATAATAAGTACGACTCGTTACAAATAAAATTAATTAAATCGAATGACATGAGACAATTTTTTATCTCTAGACATGACACTTTTTTGTCGTCCTTTTCGACAAAGACTAGATTTCCGAAATTCAAAATTCGCTTAAATTAAAATTGCGATTTGATATTTGATGAACATATATAATCGGAATATAGAAAATTATATTATAGTTAAAAAGATATTAAAATGAAAAATAAATCTATGGATTCAGAGATCCTATATAATAGTAGGTATAACGTTGTATTAATCATTGAATTAATCATCGTAAACTTCGAAAGCTCCTGACCCCGTGACATCGAGAAGTTCCTTCGAGGTAAACGTTGCCACAATCTTTAATGGGCCAGCTTTCGGTGGCACTAGCTGATGTTCTACACGAACTAGCTCACCTGGTCCAACGTTTCTGAATGGCAAAATCTTGTTCGATAATCCTGAACTGGCATAGTTGAATTTACACTCAGTTAAAACCCTCTTCAACGGATTTGTGAAACTCAGTGACATGATTGCTGGTTTACCAACTGCAAGTTCGTCTTCAATCTGCAATAAAATCGATCAAGATATCAGGTATGGACATTTTTTGATGATCAAACGATACTCAATGTTCCAGGACTTCTTACCTTAACTGTAATAGTTGGTTTCAAAACCTGGAAATCATCTTCGTCAGCCCATGTTTGTCTCGTTTCTTTAACCGTCGCGATAGCGTACAGCTTCATCATCGAGTATTCGACCAATTTATCCAGATAGTCATCGATATGGACGGTCAATCGAAGCAATTCCTCTGTAAAATAGCAAATACATTAAATTCAGTCAGCGGTTATTCTCAAAATTTATTCAATGTACGGATCTTTCGAACTTCTCTCAATAGGTAAATTTTGAATTAAATTCTTGAAAAACTACTTACTACCACCAGGTGGAATCGCGAAGTCACCAGTAGCCCTTTTCACTAAATTGGCTTTAACCCCGGTGTAGAATACACTTCCAGCTGATAAAATTGCCTGGATAGTTCGTAGCTCTTTAGACTTGTTCACGATGTTGACTGTGACCGCAAAGGGTTGTCCAATCATTACTTTGTCAAGATCAACTAGCTCGAATTCAACATCTTCCTTGGCAGGATCTGGAACCGCGTAGAACCGCTTTGCCCTCTCTGTGCCACGAACTGCTCTGTACAGAGTAATGCGCTCTGCATTCGAACCTGAAAATTTTGTCAACGAGTCATACTCTTGATGTTCAATTACATGATGTTCTAAGAAGGTCTCGCAGTGGTGTCTTACCTTCCTTAGATTTATAAGCCGCAGTTATATCTTCTTTGTCTCGATCACCATTCGGGTCGAAGATGAATGGAGCCTTGGTCAAAATCTGGCGGCCAATACTGCAAGAAAAAGTCGAAAAAAAATAAACAAACGATTGAATTAAAGAGAAATACGAAATTAGGGTTTCAAACTGCAGAATCCAACTGACAATAAAAAAAAAAAAAAGAACACCTACTGATACTTGTCGGAGTCGATTTTTGTCCAACCAAAATCAGACGTGCTGTCTTCTTTCCATCGCATCAGGTCAGCATTAACCGAAGCCAGCATAAATGGCACATCATAGTTATAGCCAACGGCACCTTCCCTAATTGCCTCAACAGAAGTTGGTCCGCACTGGTACATTCCGTCAGAAGCTTCTTGAGGTGTAGCGTCGATTGCCTGCCAGCCACCGTAACCCTTGGGAAGATCTGACCTGGCCATCCATGCGTCATTCCATACGTGATAATTCCATATGGAATCCATTCCCATTGGATTGTTCGGGTCGTAATCAATCATCTCATTGTCAGCGTTGTAGTAACGGTCGACAGACAAAGTGTAATTTGCGTCGTGTGCGGATACCATATTCGAGACTACCCTTGACGGTATTCCCAAGGCTCTGCATACGGTGGTCACCACTCCAGCAAAGACCCAGCATTGCCCGTAATTCACCGATTCTCCAGATTGCAGAAATTTCTCTAGAATAGGAACACTGCCTGTCCATGCAGCTGGGGCTGTTCCATCAGAATATTCGCCGCTCCAGTTGCCAGTTAGAACACCATTGTCATCGTTTGAGTTGACCTGAGTAAAAAAAATAATTATATACAGTTGAAGAAATTTATTTTACGGTCACGTCATGGAGTTGGTATTTCAAATGAGTCTTACGATCCTCGATATGGCTCTGGACATTTTGATAGGATCTCCTCGGGATGGTGCCTTGATTCCTGATCTTTCTAAAAGAAGTTGACACGCCGGAAGAACGCAGGCATCGAATTGACCAAATATCCATTCTCTACCACGGCAACTTCCGAAAGCACCAACCCAGATCTTTCCTGTATCGTTGATTATGTACTCGTCGAGCAGTCTCTGGTTCTCCATGTAGACAGGGTCCTCTGTGAGGGTGAAAAAAAAAACGAAAAATTGTAAATTATCGTACGATTCCAAAATCTGACCTTTCCCATTCCGTTTCTGACCCACCTTTGACCCATGGATTGAACAACAGATAGATATCTTTGTTCAGGTGGTAAGTTCTGGGCGCTTTTCTACTACCCAACGTAGTTGTCTCTACTTCCAGTTGCCAAATGCCAACCGGACTGTCTACGGGACTCCGAACCTCGACGGATAGGTCTTCTGCATTTGCAGAAATCATACGAACACTCCAGGTCTCTAAATCCGCTAGATAAGTCTCTCGGTTAGTGATAGTGTTTACTCCTCTTGTACCCTTCATGACATTAGGATTTGGCCCAAAGCTGAACAATAAACGAACGATGTCTGTGGCGTCGACGTAATTTCGGTTGAAACGTAAAGCCAAATTGAAGGCTTGACCTCGTCGGAGAACCGGTGTTGGTGGTTCCAGATGCACAAGCTCAAAAGTACAAGTGTGATGCGCCGTAGCATTGTCCTTTTCATAAAGAAAGACCGATTCCACAATCAACGGTTCGGAAGATGCCATCTTGAAAATTAAAATTTCGCCTTTTTGGCGTAAAGACGTTATTGTAATGTTACTGCCAATTGTTTTGGGAATTATTTATGCCAGAGGCATAAATTATACCTTATTGCCATTTGCCATTAATATTGTTTGCTGTATTAGCACATGCGGATGCAAGAGACTAATATTAGCATATGCTAACATCGCATCGATTTCTGGTAGCATAGATCTTTAACTAACAACGAATGCAAAAAGCGAAGCCAAGTCCTCATACTTACTCAACTCTCAATGCCAATAAGGTAGCGTTATTTAATAACTTGAAACATTCTATTATTCTGATATGCAAATTTTTACATTATTCCCGAGCCGTGAAGTTAGTTGCTTAACGTAAACTATACGCAAGGAATAATCGTGATTGTGTGTTCAAGATGCATCTGACATCGCTTCGACGACGAATGATAAAGAGGCGTTTAACAGACTAAAGATTATGCAAAAGCTGATCATCTACCGGTTGCGAAAATCAGCGAGTTCTGTCACGGAATCACAGTGCGGAATAATGATCGTCTATTTTTGCCAGAAATTTGCAAATCAAATTCAATTGCAGCTTGCAATTCATAATTAAGAATCTCATTATAAAATCAAAATTTCATTGCTGGATGCATTCCCAAAAATTATTTTCAACCTTTTTGGGCTACAGAGTTGAATTACACTATCCAGTTTCTACCAATTTATTTTTAAAAATGAATGAAAAGTTCAAAGTCCAATTCGGAAGACCAAAACCCAAAACTTTTTCGAGAATAAATATTTTCAAGATAAATTATCACATCTGAGTATGTGATGCAAACTGTATCATACGATTAGAATTAAAAAACAGTTAACTTCCTAAAAGATATAATAAAAGCACTTGACCCGCGTTGACTTCCGACCGCAATCATTATCATTCTTTTTATTTTCACTATCCGCGTAAAGGCGTTAGTGTTTCATCCGCGATTGTATATAATGCAATCTACCTATACGTATACGTATAGAGTGCAGTTTGATTCTAGTGTAATGCAAGCGACCTGATTTTCCCTTTCATGAGTCAACAAAGTTCGACTGAATTCGATAGAAAAGTAAAAGGACGTTGCAAAAAAATGTCCGGATTGAACATTTTTTCACATCTCTCATCCATGAAATATTTTAATCATCATTATGATTCGACCAGATAGTATCGGTGTACCTATTCCGCAGATTTACAAAACTGGTCAGTCTATTGTTTTTATATTAATGAACCGATATCATCGCCAAGAAATCGCGGAACGATTCGCGTATCCGTGTTTGATTCATACGTGCGTATCACGCGTTGCATCAGATTAGAACTGCATTGTCTAGAACGAGTCAGAAAAATTCCTGTTACTCGAGTTGAGTTAGAGAAAAAAAAAAAAACGTTTATAAACAAAATTCCATTTTCCAATAAATAGATTCCGAGCTTTCACAATGTCCTAAATAGCGAATCATTAGATTTTTGTTAGCGCAGTTTAATCTAGTTTTATCGAAGTGAATCACCTTGCCAATTTCACGCTCGAACCAGGCATTTGATACCGTAAACAGAATCAGTACGTCATTTACTACAAATGCATTTAGTACAGATGCATGTGTCACGATTTTTCCTTTTTTTTCTTCTTTCTATCCATTGGAAGGTATCTCTTACGAGTCACATAAGGTATAGGCGTGACACAAGTCATTTTTTTTTTTTTTTTTTTCAATTCAAATAAGTCCATTTCTGCCCGAAATATTTTCAGGAATAATTACTCAATACTTAGTCATTTTTTAATTTGAATAAAGTGTCCCTAAGAATTCCTATGAGTTTGTTGAGGTCATTTTTTATCAACTGACATTATTATTATTGGATTATTTTTATAATTCTACTCAATCATTAATGAATCATTGATGAGTTGTACAATTTCCGGCTTTTCAATTGAACTTCTATGCTGTAATATACCTGCTCCTTGATCTTCTCTACCTATATTTATACGCTCATGACTCTGAATCAAGGATTTCCCTAAAATCCTTAATCACAAATCGAATTTGAACCAAAAAACTGAACCTTACTCAAGCGGCATTTAAAACTCATACAAGTACCTGTCGTGCAAAACTAGCTAACAAGAAACTTTTACGGTCACAACGATCCAGCGGATCTCATAAAGTCATAAGTAACACCACATCGGGTAATTGCAAGGCCAATTCAAAGTCTCGGTGATCAGAAAATGTGATTAGATAATTAACTCCGATTCGGCTAATCAAGTATCTGAACTGTAACAATCGTCCAAATTAGATTTTGAAAAGAAAAAAACCTATTATAGACGTGGGTGTCTAATCAGAAGAGATTTATTGATTAGAAGTAATGAGTTACTTTATTTTTTATACATTGCAGGCCGCAAACTGAATGATGAATCTATGTGAAGCTAAAGAAATAAAAATTTCTTATTTTAAGGTGACAGCTGCTGTCTACAAAAATTTGTAAAACTTCAACTAATCGCAAAAAGATCTATCCCTAGGCAACAATAAGCATTGCATAATTGGTTTTACGTTCAAACGAAACATACTTAAGACTGACCTTATATGGAATCTTAAAATCGACGTCCGCACAGGTTGGTAAAAAAAAAAAAAAAGTTTTTTTATCACGCCGAGATGATAGGAACAATTAAATCTTGATTTTCTAGGCGGAATTTGCGATCTGTGAATGTCCACTGCAGTCCAACTGTCGCGTAGAGACGTGGAGAGCCTTTTATATACTAATTACAGCTTCCTTCTAGCTGACCACAAACTCCCCACTATACAATCTTTGAATAATCTGTACCTGCAAGTTCCTCTGATTATAGTTAGCGGGAGTTTACGATAGAAAGAAAAATTCTTAAGCAGTTCATTAATGAAATCGATTCAGCCAGTCATTAAACTGATAGCTATGTAGTTATGGGTAGCAATTATGGCCAGTTAAGTAATTACAGGTGTGTGCACCGATCAGGTTCGAGGTCGCCTTACACATCATCATTCTCCAAATTTGAAGAAATTCTATACATACAATAATTGATCGAAAGTTCTAATTATTTCTAAGCAAATGATTCTAAAGAATAGCATAAATTTTAAAATAATAAGAGAAGAAAAAATGAAAAATAAAAAATAAGTGTAACAGCGCAAATCGAATCGTGGGCAGCCTGTAAAGAAAAACGGTTCGTAGTTACACTAAAGATTAGCTTACCAATCAGACATGGGGCTAATTAAGACTAACCGCATATCCCACGTAAGTGAGTGGACGCTGTGGTTTTCCGGAACTACGAAGCTAAATAATATCGCAGCTTTTTTTATTAACACGCTTTCGGATGTATTAAAACTACTGCAAATAATTCATGCGATATGAGTTGTGACCTAAAATTGTCATATCCAAAATAATTATTCTTTCGAACATTAATACGTGCAGAATATTAATTTCTTTCTTATTTATTTAAATATTTTACGGTGTGGAAGAGGAAGAAAATTAATGGTATAGACATATGGTTCACGGAAATTCATTTATTACAACTTACTTTAAGGGTTATAAAATTATCATGGTAAAGTCAGGAATGATTCTTATCGTAAAAATACACTCGTATTTCCGAAAGAATGATTCCAGATATTTGAACGCAGTATTTCTAATTCATTCTTTCAGTATTGAAAGAAAAAAATAGCCTTTCTAAAAGCGAATTAAAATACAACACATCACAACATTACCGCAACAATTAGTAATTTCAAATGTGTCCTATAATAATTGCCCCAAATTGCATGACGTTCAGTTTTTTGATAACGTTACGTTGTTGTCTGTCATATTCATACTCTATAAAATTTCAAGAGTAAAATGAAGACAAAAAAATCAACGGAACCTTACAGTTTCAAAGTCTCATACAGCCTTTACTGATTTTTAAAAGAAATAAATAAATCTGCAAGTATAGAGTATACAGGGTGAATTCTCTCTGGAGACTCAGCCGATTTAAGCCACACCCTCTTCGGACTCCTGAGGGAATTCACCCTGTACATTGATCCTTAGCTATCACTATGTAGGTAGATTCATCTATGACATCGATTCAATAATCATTGAATATTTTCGAGATCAATTAGAACTAATAATGTGTACACATACAATAATCTAATGATTCTAGAATAATTCACGATGCGAAAATGCTTCATTGATCATAGTAACGACGTATATGATGTATAATTATAAATCTTTGTCAAATCATATGATCAGTTCATCAATCATTAACATTACAGCCTAGAGGTGACTCAGTAATGAGATAAGTCATTCAGTCACTGACCCGACTTTGAAATCGATTTTAAATCACCGAAATCGTATGAAATGATGAAATTAGATATTTCATCCCAGAATTGAAATCAGTAAAAATTACACGAAATCATCTGAAATCAATGACAGAAGAAATCACTTTGAAATCAAAAATCGAGTTTGCCAATTTTTCAGCTAGTTACGATGCTTCGCATTTCACGTTTGGATCATCTCGATGCACACGTTTTGCAAATCGCTCATTTACGACCTTGCATCCATTTCTATCCCTCCACATCTCTCTTCATCTACTTTTTCGCTTCTACATGAATCTATCATTTATTTTTTACCCCAACCGCTTTCTGATCAATCTGATTAATCGATACGCGTTTGGGTCGGTTGCCTTCCTGACTCCTGCAATCGTTGGAAGACCAGGTGCCACGATAGCCTGATTTTTTTTTTTATCAACGATATTACTGACCCTAAAGACACAAGAATCTGTATCCAAGGACACAAAACCAAGTGAAAACCAACTCGTTTTCGCTATGGTTTTGAGAGTTGTCCCAGTGCTGTACCAACTGCACTATTGTTGCATAAGAGTCATTACGATTCTCATACTTGATACTGACGCTCGCTGACATGCCTGAACGCTTCATACGCGGATGTAGCGAGCGAAAGTTATATTATTTTGAAAAATAACGTTATTTCATATGTGATACTAGCTCGGAGCATCATTCAGGTCGGGATCATCGCCGGGAAATGGTCCAGTTCCACTGCTTTCGGTAATTGCTATAAACTGTTGAGACATCGCGTGTAAATTCTCTCGCACCTGAATGAAATGACACAATTTTGTAGTATTCTGTACCTCAATGAGTATGAATTATCGTGACACAAAGCCTGCAGCTTACCTTGACGATTTGATCGAGATTCTGTTGAAGATATTTTGAGAAATGACGCTTAATTGCGTGATCAGGTGAAACCAGAGAATGGGTAATGTATGCTGTATGGAGACGATCGATCCGCATCATCACCACACCCGCAGATATAAAGAGAGCAGCGAACATGACGACGAGGATCGCGATTATTATTCTAGGTTCGAATTGACGCTGCAATCTGCATGACAAAAACGTAACCAATTAGACAAAATCTTCATCGATACATACATACAGTTTTTGACAAAATAAAAAACAAACTTTCAAGAATGACAAAATTTTCAATTACCTAATCATTATTGCTGGTGGTTTCAGAAGTCCCACTAAAAATCCTTCGTTTTCCGTGCAGCCAATCAAGGGTGTCGTGGTCTGGCCAGTTTCTTTTACTACAATTCCCGAATCATTTTCATCGTAGTTGTCCTCAGAGTTCTTATCCACATGATCTTCAGAATCAAGGAGATTTCCTTCGCCGGATGGACTCAGGTCTTTCATATCTTCCCATATCTGTTTCATTCGTATAAAGGCCGAGTCCTTCCAGAAAAGAGAACCAAGCACATGCTTTTCCTCCTTGGTAATTATGCCCACAGCGTTAGGAACAAATTTCATTTTTTTTTGCCTGTTAATTTCCGTTATCGACCCCATAGGTATCAGTAGCTTGGTAATGTATCCGAACACGTTGCTGTAGAAGGCAAAATGGTTTGGCGTAATGTAGAGATGACCTTGCAAAAGAATATCGCGTAGCAGTGCACACCTGAAGTGGACCAAGACATGTTCCTCCATCGGGACCTGGCGATAATTAAAACTGTTTTAAATTTCATCACGAGTCGTGAAATTTGTACAAAATTTAACCCATAATCTAGTGAGACGTTCCACTAGACAATTGAAAAAGCACTTTTCAATAACGATTCAAGCAATCACGTCAGTATACAAAGTTTGATCTGCTCATTTGATTAAAAGTGAGAACCGGCACTGACGGTAAAATTCATAAATGACTAGATGTGATTGCGAAAAATCTATCGGCATATTTGCAGAACTAATATCATAGTGGACATAACTACACAGATGACTATGCCACATGGTTGAGATTAGTCTGACGCAATATCGTGAGCGTCTTATTTGAGTTGCAAAGATATCTGACAATGAGTCAAGCAATCATTACTGTGAAAGACAGACGTGGTGCAGTTGAAATTCCTAATATAGCATTAAACCTGAGAAATCCAGATTTATGTGGAGTTAAACAATGCATAGATATTCATTTCTACGGTGTGTGTGTGTGGTGTGTGAGTGTGATTACCTACCTGTTTAAAATATCGGTGAAATCTTCGTTCGCTAGCCCTACTTGCGGAAATCATTGGTAGCGAGGTGGTAGACGATGATAAAGCTGACATAGATTTACCACTAATATGTGCAATCGATGGCATACTTCTACTGAGCGATTTGGATAGTTGTCTGTAATGAGGGGGGAAGGGGGGAAATAATAAATTTGAGTCGTGAGACTAACATCGTATCGCGTTTAGCCTTGATTTAAAAAATAAAACAACAACAATAATATAACAGCTTTGAAGAATATAAATAACATAGTTTTGTGATAACGATAACGTATACGAGATTTAAACAAACGATTGACACAATATGTATAAACGAAGAGAATTATTAATATTCAAGTTACATAAGTTCAGATACTATTTTTGAAATCTAATTAATCTTTGCAAAAAAAAAAATACACATACCCTCTCTTCGATGTTCTGACCATAAGATTTTGCACGTCCATGGTAACAAAATCCATCTCTGAATCACTCACTACAACCATATTCACACAAATAAACTAAATAAATTATTGAAATTTGTCGATTAATGAATTTTTCAATCCAAGATAATTATTTGCCTTTCGTTGCCACGGTCTTACTGAGACTGAAAGATCGAATCTATTAGACGTGTTATATGTTGTAAAATCGGAAATTGGTTCTTTTTTTATCTAATCTTTTTTAATCGATAAGCGGTATCTCAACGAGTTGGAAAATATTAGTGGGCAAGATTAAACTCTCTAGTATGTTACAGCACAGATGAACAGTTGCGTCTTTTCCATAAGGGCACGTGGGGCACGAGCCCAGGGCCCCCGGCCTTATTGGGGCCCCGAAACCAATAAAGTCACTAAACAAAAGTAGGTACATTCTGATGTTTTCACTCATGTTTTTTTTTGGCTTTCTAAAGGGGCCCAAAACTCTGTGTGCCCAAGGGCCTTCGCATGGCTTAAGACGGCCCTGCAGATGAAGATAAATTACAAATTCAAATTTGGGAAAACCGATCACGTGTGTACTACTGTTCATCAAATCTACTACACTTCTCGATAATACAGGAACGATTATTGCGAATTCTGTGCAGCTGAATCCGTCTTTGATTCGCTGAGCTTCGATGATCCATCTGATTGTATCAATGGAGATTTTTTGATAAGCACGGTGTGCTATGAGCTGGCGCGGTTTTTCGCCGCGTGGGGAAATACCCCAGTCAGATATTGTGGATTTATTATCCATTCAGTTTTTTTTTTTTTTCTTTTTTTTTATACGATCAGAATAGATGGCGACTCTGCAGGGGTCGTACACAGACACGAAAATCCAAAGACAAATTAGTCACGATGTTTATTCGCATTTTATCTTTGACAAGAGCGTTTTAATTTCAAACGTGGCTCCCACAGTTCCTTCTTCGCCATTCATGGAGTAACTACTAATCCAGGATAAGCTCATTCTGCCTTGTAGAATCTGAAAGAAAGTCAACTATCCGAGATGTCATCTTAATATTCAATGCCGTAAACGGACGTAAGGCGAACATCGAAAGTGACGCTAAACTAACTATTCAAAGCTGTTTCAAATATATGACAAAAAATATTGGCCACCAAGTGGCTTAAAACTAATTAAAAGAAATCGTGATATCTATGATATAGTCTTCATCGTCTATACAGCATCCCTATGATAAAGCCGGAAGACTGGCATGGAATGGACCTGACGTAGAATTCTTATTAAAAAAAGGAGTTTAAATACTACTGTTATGAAACTGATTACAATAACAGTATGACGTTTGAACAAGCGTTTAGCATATAAGATATATTTATAAATATATAGAGCGAGAGGGAGAGAGAGAGAGAGAGAGATAACAGAATACTATCTGACAAAACCCACGATAACAATAAGGCATTTGAAGATTCGTCATACATGTACCTCTGATTAACAGGTTATTCATCATCCGAAAATTGAAGCTAATGGGAATTTCCGGATTCGCGATAACCCCGTACCATTTACCAGTGAGTATATGATAAGGGAACTTGAGTTTACCTTATAATTACGTAATATTTATATAACTAATAGTAAACGCATATGGTTAGTCAATAGATACCAATTAAATACATACAGCTTCCTCGAAGCTATACGTATTAGAAAAAACATTGAACCATTTTTTTCGCTTATCGGTACGATAAGCCTATGCTAAAGGCCAGCGTTTGTCGCAGCCCTTTATCGATGGGGCTTTCCATCGGACCTTCATCAATTTTGTAGACTTTTTAGTTTACGATGTACCTACGTTGCGGGAAACCGATTCTTAAATTATTTTGTTATTTCAAGTTCGTTTTTTGTTCCCCCCCCGCCCCCGAATGGACTCGTAAATTTTCAGAATCTATCAGACCTAGGCCACCAATCAATAAACATGCAATTATCAATCGCGATCTAATGAGCAAAGGAAGGAAAATTTTCGTACTGTGTTTGAACATAGAACTTCAAATTTTATTAATATAGAACTCAAATTTTACTAATACTTGATATCATTAGTAAAATTTCCACTCATCTATTCATAAAAATTTTGATTTTCTTTCTTGAATGCAAGAAGTTGATCGAAATCTTAGATTACGTGACTGAGACTCTGCATAGGAGGTCTCCGCGCTTGATAAGAGCGAGCTTATCATCTAGAGAAACACGTGTGATCGAAAACAAACAATGCTTAAGATGAATGTACGAATTGAAGCGATCGCAATCGATGTCTGAATATATCAACTAAAAGATTCAAAGTATGTATTGACGCACATCATCTTTATCTTGACTAATTATCTTAAAGAAGACTCAAATTAAGTAAACAATAATTTGATTAGAGAAATGAGAAAAAAAAAAACAACCAAACTGCGAAAGTATAAAGCGATAAATACTTTCATAGATATCTGCAACATGTGAAAAATTGATTTAAGTTATCTATTCCCAGCGCCGATATCTAAATCACCTCAAAATTTTTAGTTCCGATATTTTTTTCGTCCCATCTATCTATTGAAAATAGTAAATGCGCGAAAAATTTAAGCCTTATTCTGTCAAAAAGTAAAACGTAGAATCATCAACCCGAAGCAAACTTGGCTTTCGAGGTGTACAACAAAAATAGTGAAAATATGGAACAGGAAAGAATCGATGAACGTGGTATGATTTTTTTTTTTTTTCTTCATTATTATTATTTCTATAAAAACATTTATTATGTCAGCAACAATAATTCATTATAGGAATACACGGTTGTTGTATCTTAGCTGCGCTTTGAAAATAACGCGTTGCCCTCTCAATTTCAATTGCATTGTACAAACAAATATGAATTTGATCACATGTCATGGGAAAAAAAAACCAGCTATGGGAAGCTCGATCATAATCGATACACGTGAAGCTCTATTTTTATAAAAAATACGTAGTCTTTGCTAATGTTAATTCTCGTACCAGGTCCAATCGGCAAGGATCTGTTAAAAGGACACAAATAGTCATTACAAAACTCTCCGTTTCGTAGTCCAAGTGAATAAGTGAAAAAACAAAACGAAAATTAGCTCCTACTGATCGAGTCATCGAAATTTGTTACTCGTGAAATTCTGAGACCTAAGTCTAGTTTTCCTTGACCAGATTTCAATCATCTCTCCGGTTTGTTTTGATAGCGATTTAGTGATAAGCACATGTAAAGATAATTTCCTTTTACAACTGATCTCATCCCCCACTCAATGACTTAAGTTCATTTCATTTCAGCATGAGATTAAATCATTCTAGCCGTAATCCCTCGGTTAATAGTTTCCTGAATAATCCGAGAGGATATCTGCAGAGCTCGATAAATACAAAGTCCAGAGATCTCTAGTAATTTTTCACGAGATTTAGTTGATTTTTTTGTCTGTCGCTGTAGGGATTTATCGTTAGCGATAAACATGTTGTATGATAAACCAACAGGCTCTTCGATCTCGCGAGGAAATCCCCAACTCAGATAAGCGAGGTGATAAACTTCGTGGAAATAATTTCCAAAATAATCAGAGGAGATACTTGCGGTTTCCATATGCATAGATATGCATATATATCAATGAAAAGTTCAGTTATATGCAAAATCAATTAGCATTTTAGTCGGATTTTTCGATGATTTTTGTCTCTCTAGTCTCTCTAGTTATCAATGAAATATCATATTCAAAAATTAGTGGTACTCTTTTTTGACAGGCAATTCATACACTGCGTAATCGCGTTCACGTAAGTGAAGAAGACAAACCATGAAATTCACCTGAAATCAATAAACTATAGTATCTAGTACACCTGTTTCGAACACATGTCAAGATTGTCGTAACTTGGCAGCGATAAATAGATTACGAGCATCTGTAACACCTGCACTTTAGTCTTCGCTATCTCTTGACACCAGAGAAATAAAAATAAAAGTAAAAAAACTGTGTCAACTCGTGGATACGGAGTGATATTATATTCCTGTTGAAAATGTCGTTTATAAATTTATAGATATAGATTCTGTATGATTCCAAAGGTTTTAGTACGCTTCGATTTTATAGATTTTTGAGAAAGTAGCTTTTTTCTCTATTCTTCGATTCAGACCCCATCCTTTCTCATTTTCACACCAAACAGCACCCCTCCAAATTTTAATCAGATCGTGTTGAAATACTCGAACTTTCCAAAAGAGTAAAAAATGTACTTCTAATGATACTTGATGATATCCGCTTGTTAATTTCACCGTTAGTACTTCATAGGAGCAAAACTTTGCAGCTTTTATTTCATATATTTAAGGAACTTCTACGTGTCGAAGCTTTTTTGCCGCTTTTTTAATACTATCGATAAAACTTGATGCAAGCTCCTCAATCGACGAGCTTTGATCCACTTT
The DNA here is from genome assembly GCA_914767705.2 of Tenthredo notha. Classification (NCBI taxonomy): domain Eukaryota; kingdom Metazoa; phylum Arthropoda; class Insecta; order Hymenoptera; family Tenthredinidae; genus Tenthredo; species Tenthredo notha. Next base: position 7,920,713 of record OU611908.1, read on the forward strand.
ACATTGAATATTGAACACCTCTGTATGTCTTGAAATAAGTTCTGTTTTCATTTTATTTTTTGGACTGTTGTACGAATCAAAGTTTCGAAAACTGTCCATTATTTGATCTAATATGTTGAAAAGTGAACAAAATCATTACGTATTTGTAATACCACGAATCAATGATTTTAGAAATGCCTAATAGGCTGCATTAGGTGCACCGCTCCCGTTGATAAATTGATCCTGCAATGGGTGATTAAAAGATCTTACGTTGAGTAGCATAAAGCCATTTTTCTAACAGCATTTGAGTTCTCATTTAGCCTTTGTTAGATAATCGTTGAAGCAATGATTTGTGACAATCATTATTGTAAGATATGATCATATCAAAACATTGCAGCTGTGCCTCTCAAGATAATAATTGGTTATAATATGTTATTTCTATAAGTAGACTAAAACTTTCTAAGACATTGCAATAATGTCGAAGGATAGATTTTCTCGATCCACCCAATTGTCTTCAACTTCGATATCTAAGAAAATTCTAATTATACCGATGCTAGTTCAATTCTTATGTTCACTCTTTTTACGTAAGTTCGAAAGGATATAGAGAAAGCACGATACAGAATTTCTTCCGCGAGGTAGAGAAATTATTCCCATCTATACCTCGGGGTCATATTTTTATGGTATTCCTTCTTTTCGTGAAATAATATCATTCTCTATTTCCCATTATCCCAGATGAAATTACGATAAGTTCAACGGTTATGATGAAGTTTCTTTGATATTAAAATAATCGTTCATTGTTACGTCAACGGGTCAAAAAACTAGTCAGATTAGAAATCGAGGTATGATATCTATAATCAACGATAAAATGTTTGGACGTCACAATTCTTTGACAATCCACGATAGTATCGGAATTATAATAGCCAACGGAGACAAGAAATTTATAAAAAAAAACTCATTGAGGGAACATAGAATGTCCCATATGAAATAAATAAATATGTTACTATATTTTCTACCGTCAGAATCAGTGATTTCCAACTAGTTAAAGGATCATGAACAGATCGTAATAGATCTAAATTTTTCGATCCAAAGTAACAAGTTTAATTTCTTAGGTAAATTAGAACCATAGAATTTCGCTGTGATAATTACAAGGTTTCTTGTATGCCTACATTAATCCGTAAACAGATGAAAAAATTGGAACTGTAACTGAAACTAAAGCGCAAATCGGATCATGGGCGGTTGGTTGGTTTGTAGTACAACAGGAAATGGTTTCTGGGTGTATGCAAGATTGGCTTATCAATCAAACATGAGGCTAATTAAGACCAACCGCATATCCCACGTAAGTGGGTGAACGCTGTGGTTGTTTGCAAACTGCGAAGTATAATAATACGGCTGCACTTTTTCTTCAACGTATTTTTGGAATTTACAATTCAGGTACTTGATGGTACAATTAACGTCTGGGTGGCCAGCTACAATCGAGTTTTCGCCAAAATGCGGGCACCAGAAAATTGATGTTTACGTAAGTTTAAAAAAGATAATAATTTATCGAAAAATTGGATCTTTTCCAAATGATAAGTATTTTTGCGATCAGGCTGTTTTTTGGATAAATAAAACCTTTATCCCTGTAGGGAAGATGCATGCGAAATTTCACTACCTTGTAGGCAGTACTTTGAGTTGACCTACAGACTCCAAGTTTCGCGTACTTTTTTTTTTTAATTCATTTGCAAACTTTTTTCACCTCGATGAATTCTACGTGTATACGAGAGTATCGTCACATTATATTGCAGGATGGTGGTGGCAAAGTATAGCTAACTATTATCTACTGTACAGGAAACTAACAATTATTCATAAAATATTGATGATAATTTAAAATAAAATGTTAATAAAACCTCACAACAAATACTCATGTGATTGTACTTTGTGCTTTTCCTATATTTCATAAGCCTGTTGTTACAATAATACATAAAAACTCATTCCAGAGTGCACTACTCGCTGAAGCGGCGTGAAACAGAATTTGGTGGAAGGCCCTGAGTTATGCCTTCCTATATGCAACTTGCACGCCATGTTAACCACGCGAATTGCATACAACAAGGCGTACAGATAGCATTGCCATTTCAGACCCCGTTAACGCTGGAAGGAAAACTGACCCTGATTCGGTAAGACCTAAAGTCAGTGGCGTCTGTGGCGTCAAAGAGTTTACATGGGAGTTGCGTAAGCGCGTTTCGATTATGAAACGCATCTCAATGGAAACATTCTGAACGTTGGAAAATTTTCACGAGATGGAAAATCTGATTTGGCGAATCTAGTTTGGCGAATCGTTTACTGATGATGATGGATCTGTCAGCCACATATTTTATGTAGGGAGTATTCGTGGATGCACAACACGAAGAACTGGTAAATCAATTGGAGAATCGGTTTTTGTTTTGATTTCAAGCAAATATAGAGAACCGACCAATTGTATCTACATAATACCTAGATAATTGTATACATATTTTTGATATGCAATTCCAAATTATACACTATTTCAGCAAAAAAGTGATATTGTAACGATGCTGCAGCAATGAAACTTCAGATATACCAATAATCAACAGCTTCATTATTTCCCACTTTCCCCTCTCACAAACTCTTTATTTCAGAAACAGTGGAGTATTGCAGAGCCTAAAACATTTTCAACTGATTAGAAACTTTTTTGCTTAGAATTATTTCAACTCCAAATGACAATAGTATAATTAAATACAGAGATGAACATAATGTCCAAGTTAACGATTATTATGAACGATTATTACTTAATTAATCGCTAACAACAGAATAGCAGGGGATGAGTCTTATTACACGCAACCCGCAGATCTTTTGTGCGATTTGAGTTCTATAGTTGCCTAGCAGACGACGCAGGCGGCGTAAACTGACCTACGACAATGGCGTCGCTCATTCCTCCCCGCTCCCCGCTAGGTAATACAAAACCTCCGAGCGCGAGGCGGCCGACTTCAGTTTCTTGCGCGGCCTCATCGAGTGAACATGGATGACACAACTCGAGGAGATTTGCGGCTCGGGAAGGCTGACATCAATGGAGGCACATTGGACATGAGTGAGTTTAAAATATTTCGATCATATTATACGACGGCAATAAATAATCGACAATTTTCAAAGCTCGTTGAAAACAAGTGAAATTACTTTTACGTATACTTTTCGGACTAATTTCACGCGTCTCGTATTTCAATCGTCGAAGTAAGTAACCGTTGAATTGCTACCGGCAAACTTTGATTATAATTGCAGATATCGTTCATTTTCAAGTACATTCTATCCATACCAGCGAATAAATGTGCGAAAATCTACCTTTCTTACAAACATAACTTCTCGGGCCTGTTTTCAATACAAATATAATGGGCGAGAGAGTTTCGTTTGATAACTTCGCGATAATTATCATCCCATTATATTATTGGCATATCATTCCGAGTCCCTCGCCCTGTAGCGTCGTTTGGTTTACAGGCATATTTCGCGACGAGTTTGAGTTGTTCTTTTAATTGTTCGTTCGTTCGTACACATCGCTAGTTGTGATACCACCTCCCGCAGCAACTACTCCATTGTCACATAGAGTGCGCTGGTCGCGCATGAATAGTGGTGCTGCACAAATATGCGGATAAAAAAATTACTACGTTTTCTGAGAAGCGCTCGTCTATGAATGAAAAGATAGTGGTGCTGCACAAATATGCGGACAAAAAAACTACGAGCCTTTCTTTATATTCTTGGAGTCGTGGCAAATAGCTCATTGATGAAATTCTGAATAGCAGTAGAAAAACTACTAACTCTTTATTAGATTCATTGATACAATGAAAGATAGTGGCGTGTGGAGATGATAGTGGCGGCGAGCCTGATCATTTTGCGCACATGCTTATCAGCCGCCTGACGATCCGAGACTTGCTTTACCGCGATGTGCCTGGAATATCACCCTGTACATGCCTAATATATTTTCATAAATAACAAATAAATCATCATTTCCTAAACTACAAAAACATATTCCTCAACTTCCTCGAACAATTCCCGAACGATTGCATCGATAAAAAATTAAATTGAATTTATTTGCCTGCTAAGTATACGGAGCCGTACGCTATATACTGAGCGATACCGACGTTACCGGTACACGGTGTTATCGGCAGAAGATAGTTCGACAATGCGACCGTGAGATGTCGCTATCATTTGTCGCCCGCTGGTAGAACTTACCGACAAGGGACACTGACCTACGACAATAGCACAAGAGTGGTAAGATAGTGGTGCTGCACAAATATGCGGATAAAAAAATTACTACGTTTTCTGAGAAGCGCTCGTTTATGAATGAAAAGATAGTGGTGCTGCACAAATATGCGGACAAAAAAAAACTACGACCTTTCTTTATATCCTTGGAGGCGTGGCAAATAGCTCATTGATAAAATTCTGAATAGCAGTAGAAAAACTACTAACTCTTTATTAGATTCATTGATACAATGAAAGATAGTGGCGCGTGGAAATGATGCGAAGAAGTTGAAAAGTATTACTGATATTTTATTGCATTTATGTTTGCTTTATAGGTATGTCTGAACAAATAGAACTAAAGCAGTTGAAATAAATTCACAACTACCCAAATCACTGAGATGTAAGCCAGGAATCATCCGGTATAAACATTTTCAATATTCATTTTTTTATTCTTTGTTATTAAAAATGTAAAATTCTTATTTGATTTATCCTAGCAAGTAGATTGAAGCGATTAATTAAATTGGTGGGGCAATTATTATCGTCCCCACCCCGCGCCGCGCGACGGTATACCGAGAACGCCGGGCGCAGCGTTCAGTCATATGCGCGGCATCCTCGAGTAAAGATCTCTGACACGTGTCGAGGAGATTTACGGTTCGGAAAGGCTGACATCAACGGAGGAACGTTGTGGACATGGGTGAGTCTGCAATATTTCGAACAATATTTTACGACGGCAATAAATAATCGACAATTTTCAAAGCTTGTTAAAATCAAGTGAAATTGTATTCAATACTTTTCCGACAGATTTCACGCGTCTCGTATTATAATCGTCGAAGTGAGTAACCGTTGTATTGCTACCGGCAGACTTTGATTATAATTGCAGATATTGTTCATTTTCAAGTACATTCTATTTATACCAGTGAATAAATGTGCTAAAATCTAGTTTTGAATACAAATATAATGCGCGAGAGTTTCGTTTGATAACTTGGCGATATTTATCATCCCGTTATATTATTGGCATATAATTCCGAGTCCCTCGCCCTGTAGCGTCGTTTGTTTTACAGCATATTCCGTGACTCCGAAGGAGTAACTAATTTGTCGTGTTATTTCGAGTTGACAAGTATTTTTCGGCATAATACTCGTTCCCCGATTTATGCTTTTATTCGATTCTTTGACAGCATTATCGGTCGACGGAGATGAGAATGAACATCGCTGATACTTGAACTGCATAGATCCTGCGTGCCACTTGAACGGAGATGGACGCCAACCAACACGGCCCGGCTAGTCCTGGATTAACGGTCGACCAAAATAATGGTGATCTTCCTATTATATTAGCTAAACACCCAATTTAACTATAAATGTATGTCTGCAAAACAATCATTGCTAAAACATACTTCGCGATCCGATACAGATCTTGGACAGATTACTTTTCCACGTGTATGTACCACAATACTCATCGGCCAAGTAACCGTGACGCTCACCCTGTATCTTTGACTCGATACTGGGGCCTCCGGCTTGCTTCTGTCTCCCCGTATACGCCAGAAACTTTGACGACAACTCGGTTTCACTCAGCTGCAAAGGATACGATACCGACGCGAAATAATATACCTAGAGGTAAGATATTGTCCGTCTCGTTATAGGGTAAGCCTAGGAGAGAAAGCACACTGAATTCTTGGAAATAGCAATAAATTCTCTCTTTTTAATGACAAACCTGAAATATGATTGATAGATCTCGAGAGAATATGTTTACCTTATTGAAATATAGTAGACTCACCTCGTAGTAGAGAAATATTTGAATAACCAGGATCAAAGTTTCAAGGTTTGAAAATAAATAGAAGGGTAGATAGCTGTAGGCCTATTTAGGCATCACATTTATTTTTTAAACATGGAACATAATTCAATATTAGCGATAAATTACTCCAGAGTTTCAAGTACCAGTCATAACGATTGAAATATTGAAAAATCTATTCATGCATGCAATAGTAATACCAGCTTATTGACATTCTTGATTCTGTTGAAAATAGTTAAAAGTTTACATCAAATTTAAAAATGGTTCAGGCAGGCTTACAAAATCAATCATAAGAAATATATTATAATAAATTTCATACAGATGTATAATCACAATTAGAAATTCTTTGGTACTTAGTTGAGAATGTTTGCTTAAAAAACACCTAAACTTAATCTATCCAATGTACCCTATGCTTATCTAGTTTTTATCTTCACAGGCGTTGTTCATCGAGGGAAACTAGCTCCTGCCTATCCTCAACAAAACCTCTTCAATATTCATCAGGACAGGGGATTCACACCAGGGAGTGAAGCCGTCCAAGCACCGGGGGAATGACCGCAAGACAACTCTGCACCGCGGAGTATTAATAAAGTAGCATCAGCGAATGGTTCGTAATTACAGTTTCTTTTGAATCAGTTTTGATAAAATCTCGCATCTGGTCTGGTCTATAATTATTTTAAATTACTTTACTTTATAATTACTTTTGCTAATTAAATCGAGTTCAATTACACATTACCAAACTATTTTAATTGAATAAGTAATTTCATTAGAAATGTAATCAGTGACTCGTAACACTGCAAATATCCATGTAATAATAAGATCGTTTATGCAATAAACATGTATTATTATAGTAAATTGGCGCATTCTTGAATAAATATCTCTTGAAATTGTAAATCATCTATCGTTGAATCATTTTCCTATGTCCTTTCCTTGCCTATAAGTCGAAAATCATGAAAATCGCATGATTTCATAAAGCCCCGAAATATTTATAAATTTTATTTAGTACTATTTATTTATATTATAAATATTAGTCCGCCTTACCATATGCAACCCGCATGCCATTCGTGTAAACGGAAGGGCCCATGTTAATTTTTGTTGCCTATTTGGTGTTTTCCGAATGCCTATATTCAGGCGTATTGTAGTAATTCAGAAAAAAGGTCGAAAAAAAGGTTCCGGCAGTTGATACCTCGATTCTAGTCGCTTTACGATGAAATATCTACTGCCAGAAAATCGACCAATCAGGAGGCTGCTTGAGCCAATTTAGGCTCAATTTCTCGAAAAGGAGCCTCCTGATTGGTCGATTTTGAAATTAAATCAAGTTGCGGCGCTACAGAGGCTAGCCATCAGCAAAATTCTGGATTTCTGGCAGTGGCTGGATTTTCACGGCAGCAATTTACTGCCGTGGCGCTATTCGTTGTTAACCACGTGGTTTACCTACGCTATTCGTTGTTAATCACGTGTTGCTGCCGCAGTAAATTGCTGCCGTGAAAATCCAGCCACTGCCAGAAATCCAGAATTTTGCTGATGGCTAGCCTCTGTAGCGCCGTAACTTGATTTAATTTCAAAATCGACCAATCAGGAGGCTCCTTTTCGAGAAATTGAGCCTAAATTGGCTCAAGCAGCCTCCTGATTGGTCGATTTTCTGGCAGTAGATATTTCATCGTAAAGCGACTAGAATCGAGGTATCAACTGCCAGAAATCCGACTCCTTAAATAAGGTATCAACTGCCGGAACCTTTTTTTCGACCTTTTTTCTGAATTACTACAATACGCCTGAATATAGGCATTCGGAAAACACCAAATAGGCAACAAAAATTAACATGGGCCCTGTCGTTTACACGAATGGCATGCGGGTTGCATATGGTAAGGCGGACTAATATTTATAATATAAATAAATAGTACTAAATAAAATTTATAAATATTTCGGGGCTTTATGAAATCATGCGATTTTCATGATTTTCGACTTATAGGCAAGGAAAGGACATAGGAAAATGATTCAACGATAGATGATTTACAATTTCAAGAGATATTTATTCAAGAATGCGCCAATTTACTATAATAATACATGTTTATTGCATAAACGATCTTATTATTACATGGATATTTGCAGTGTTACGAGTCACTGATTACATTTTTAATGAAATTACTTATTCAATTACCCAATAGTTTGGTAATGTGTAATTGAACTCGATTTAATTAGTAAAAGTAATTATAAAGTAAAGTAATCTAAAATAATTATCGATCAGACCAGATGCGAGATTTTATCAAAACTGATTCAAAAGGAACTGTAATTACGAACCATTCGCTGATGCTACTTTATTGATACTCCGCGGTGCAGAGTTGTCTTGCGGTCATTCCCCCGGTGCTTGGACTGCTTCACTCCCTGGTGTGAATCCCGCCTGTCCTGATGAATATTGAAGAGGTTTTGTTGAGGATAGGCAGGAGCTAGTTTTCCTCGGTGAATAACGCCTGTGAAGATAAAAACTAGATAAGCATAGGGTACATTGGATAGATTAAGTTTAGGTGTTTTTCAAGCAAACATTCTCAACTAAGTACCAAAGAATTTCTAATTGTGATTATACATCTGTATGAAATTTATTATAATATATTTCTTATGATTGATTTTGTAAGCCTGCCTGAACCATTTTCAAATTTGATATAAACTTTCAACTATTTTCAACAGAATCAAGAATGTCAATAAGCTAGTATTACTATTGCATGCATGAATAGATTTTTCAATATTTCAATCGTTATGACTGGTACTTGAGACTCTGGAGTAATTTATCACCAATATTGAATTATGTTCCATGTTTAAAAAATAAATGTGATGCCTAATTAGGCCTACAGCTATCTACCCTTCTATTTATTTTCAAACCTTGAAACTTTGATCCTGGTTATTCAAATATTTCTCTACTACGAGGTGAGTCTACTATATTTCAATAAGGTAAACATATTCTCTCGAGATCTATCAATCATATTTCAGGTTTGTCATTAAAAAGAGAGAATTTATTGCTATTTCCAAGAATTCAGTGTGCTTTCTCTCCTAGGCTTACCCTATAACGAGATGGACAATATCTTACCTCTAGGTATATTATTTTGCGTCGGTATCGTATCCTTTGCAACTGAGTGAAACCGAGTTGTCGTCAAAGTTTCTGGCGTATACGGGGAGACAGAAGCAAGCCGGAGGCCCCAGTATCGAGTCAAAGATACAGGGTGAGCGTCACGGTTACTCGGCCGATGAGTATTGTGGTACATACACTTGGAAAAGTAATCTGTCCAAGATCTGTATCGGATCGCGAAGTATGTTTTAGCAATGATTATTTTGCAGACATACATTTATAGTTAAATTGGGTGTTTGGCTAATATAATAGGAAGCTCACCATTATCTTGTTCGACCGTTAATCCAGGACTAGCCGGGCAGTGTTGGTTGGCGTCCATCTCCGATCAAGTGGCACGCAGGATCTATGCAGTTCAAATATCAGCGATGTCATTCTTATCTCCGTCAACCGATAATGCTGTCAAAGAATCGAATAAAAGAATAAATCGGGGAACGAGTATTCTCCCGAAAAATACTTGTCAACTCGGAATAACACGACAAATTAGTTTCCCCTTCGGAGTAGCGGAATATGCCCGTAAAACAAACGATGCTACAGGGCGAAGGACTCGGAATGATATGCCAATAATATAATGGGATGATAATTATCGCGAAGTTATCAAACGAAACTCTCTCGCCCATTATATTTGTATTGAAAACAGGTCCGAGAAGTTATGTTCGTAAGAAAGGTAGATTTTCGCACATTTATTCGCTGGTATGGATAGAATGTACTTGAAAATGAACAATATCTGCAATTATAATCAAAGTTTGCCGGTAGCAATTCAACGGTTACTTACTTCGACGATTGAAATACGAGACGCGTGAAATTTGTCGGAAAAGTATAAGTAAAAGTAATTTCACTTGTTTTCAACGAGCTTTGAAAATTGTCGATTATTTATTGCCGTCGTATAATATGATCGAAATATTTTAAACTCACTCATGTCCAATGTGCCTCCATTGATGTCAGCCTTCCCGAGCCGCAAATCTCCTCGAGTTGTGTCATCCACGTTCACTCGATGAGGCCGCGCAAGAAACTGAAGTCTGCCGCCTGGCGCTCGGCGGTTTTGTATTACCTAGCGGGGAGCGGGGAGGGATGAGCGACGCCATTGTCGTAGGTCAGTTTACGCCGCCTGCGTCGTCTGCTAGGCAACTATAGAACTCAAATCGCACAAAAGATCTGCGGGTTGCGTGTAATAGGGCTCATCCCCTGCTGTTCTGTTGTTAGCGATTAATTAAGTAATAATCGTTCATAATAATCATTTATAATTAATTAAGTTTCTGGCGTATACGGGGAGACGGAGGCAAGCCGGAGACCTCAGTATCGAGTCAAAGATACAGGGTGAGCGTCACGGTTACTTGGCCGATGAGTGTTGTGGTACTAAGATTTGGAAAAGTGATCTGTCCAAGATCTGTATCGGATCGCGAAGTATGTTTTAGCAATGATTGTTTCGACAAATAACTTTTATTCATCGAATAACGTCATTCACGGATTCAGAAATTGCATTTTCACATCGAAAATGTCCTTTTGTTTTACAAATTGAGTTATTCTATGGATAAAAATAACATTTTATAAGATAATTTGCCGGATAAAACTACGCTTCTGATGTAAAAATACAATCGCCAGATCAATGAATAAAATTAATCGATGAATTAGTACATTATGTCATTAGGCTGAAAACCGTAGGTTTTTCGGACCGTGTCAAGTTCGCAGCGCGAGGCATGGTTCGAGGCCTTCGGCGTGCCTTGAACCCTCGAAAAATGCCGAGTTGAATTGATAAATTACCTTCGCCGCGAACAATTATACAGGTTACAGGTTACATTAACGGAGCATAGCTGTAGCATACTTGACAATAGAAATACAAGCATAGAGAAGTTGTCGCAAAAGCTGTTCCTTTAGCCTGGAATAAATTCATACAAAATTGATATATCACGAAAAATGCACTTACCGAAAATGGTTGCAATCCGAGTTTCGCTCTCGTTTCCCCCATTCCCATAATTATGATATACATTAACAATGAATATAACAGGACAAACATTTAAGTTTCATATTTTTATTCTGCTCTGTGTATCAACTATACACAATATTAGATAATAATTATTGGTCTGACAGTAGATTTGGTTTGGATTTTTCAACAATTAAAGGTCTTGGCTCTAAGCGTGTGTATAATATGCGTCGTGTACCTGTACAATATTTATTCATAAATAATTATGAAAAATAATATTATTTAAAATAAAATTATCAACAATTTTAATCGATTTCAAATTCTCGATTGATAGGTCCTATTCGTCGAACGGAAAAACAAGGCTGATTATTTTTCCGACCCAAATATCGACCAATAGAATTGCACCATTCGACGTCACGTGGTACAACCTACATGGTATTATACTGATTATTTTTCCGACCCAAATATCGACCAATAGAATTGCACCATTCGACGTCACGTGGTACAACCTACATGGTATTATACTGATAATTTTTTGATTATTTTCTCTGGTAGTTGCTATATATAAAAAACAAAACATAATCCAGTCAAATTAACCACACGTCAAACTGACAGGTTGAATTATAATTCTGTGACTTCCGAATTTTTAATTTTTAACTGTGGATTTTGTCTCATGGTGCAATTCTATCGGCCGAAATTTGGATGAAAAAATAATCCCCCGAATACCACTCGAGCTTCAAAATTAATCGGGTATTTCCCTCAAGGTTCCCTGCAATCAAACGAAGTCGTCAAGTTTTTCAGAAAAATCACTCGCGCTTCGCGCTCGTGATTTTTTAACCTGAACAACTTGACTCCTTCATTTGTTTGCAACGAACCTATCGGGAAATACCCGATAATTTTGAAGCTCTTGTGGTATTATAAGTGATAATTTTTTGATTATTTTCTCTGGTAGTTGCTATATATAAAAAACAAAACATAATCCAGTCAAATTAACCACACGTCAAACTGACAGGTTGAATTATAATTCTGTGACTTCCGAATTTTTAATTTTTAACTGTGGATTTTGTCTCATGGTGCAATTCTATCGGCCGAAATTTGGATGAAAAAATAATCCCCCGAATACCACTCGAGCTTCAAAATTAATCGGGTATTTCCCTCAAGGTTCCCTGCAATCAAACGAAGTCGTCAAGTTTTTCAGAAAAATCACTCGCGCTTCGCGCTCGTGATTTTTTAACCTGAACAACTTGACTCCTTCATTTGTTTGCAACGAACCTATCGGGAAATACCCGATAATTTTGAAGCTCTTGTGGTATTATAAGTGAATATTTTTTTTCAAATAATGTATAATATCCAACACCTTCTAAGCTTTGGAGCTCCTGATGTATAATATTCATTTACCCTCTTTCCTAATTAATTATTGATGCTCTGATCTATTTAGAATTATTCATTGATTTTCTTATCAATCAGGTCAACGATCGGAACCTATCACGACGACGACGACCCACTTATAGATTGAAAAAGTAAATTAAGTATTATTACAGAATATAATAGTATATCCTAAAGAAAATGGACCATGTATTGAGCACCTTTCTAAAAAGTCTAGAAAACATTATTGTAAGGCAAGTATTCGTATGTAAACAATAACAATAAATGAATACACACACGTTTCTTCTTTCTACAAATAAATTATAATATGATTACAACCGAAGACGTTGACACCGTGGATTTAAAATCGGAAGAAAAAAAAAGAAACAAACTCACTTAGACCATTATCAACCTATAATACTAACATCTCGCGCATCTGATTATATATTATTAAACCTACGGTGTCACATGTCCAAATTGCTTGTCACCAAAGAAAATTCGGAGAAAAAAAAATGTTTTATACGTATTGTTTTCGATTACTCTTTGTTTAGTTACAGTTTTACGTTAAATTTTATTTTATTTTTTTTTCAATTTTTTCACTTTTTTTTTTCTTCTCAAAACTCACAGGTTTTACCATTATGGCACGTGTATATGGGGGGAAGGGAGAGCATGTGTCAATGTCGCCCTGATTTTTCTTGGCATTTAAGAAATGTACATGTCTGTACTATATAGATTGAATCGATGTCTGCAGAAAAAGTCTGCAAAAAAAAAACAAAAAAAATCATTATCCACAGTAAATATAATTACTTAGTCGCTAACGGCTTGATATAATGAAGGCATACTATACATATAAATCAAGTTCATAATAATAATAATAATAATAATAATAATAATAATAATAATAATAATAATAGAATGAATTTATTTATTATCTCAGTGATTTATTCTGCATAAGGAATGTTTTTTTTTGTTCTTCAATCAAATGTGTTAATATCGAATATTGTATCATCAACCAGATTACTATAATAATAATAATATATCTTGTCGAACAATATACATTTGTAGGGAATGAATAAGAATAAGTTTAGAAATATTATATCTGTACAATGAAAGAAGTAAGATAATAATAACGATGTAATATTTATTAACGAATGTGTGAGTAATATGATAGGTAGTCGGATAAAATTCATTTTACAGAATACGAATTCTCGAATTCCGAATTTGAATCCTATACCTATATATGTGTATAGTAGAGATAATTAGAAGAGAAGGAAAAAAAATCTTTGGTATATTTTAATGTAATTATGGCGCAATTTCAAATTTTCTGCAGTCATCGATTCAATACGATTAATAAATATCAACAATAATAATTAGTTATATAATGATAAAAATCAATAATTGTCATTACTATTAATAACGACAATAGTAAATAGTTATAATAACGATATAAAGTATAATTAATAAACTAATAAAAACTAGAATGAGACAAATGTACAATAATCATGATAACATATAACGTAATAATAATAATAATAATAATAATAATAATAATAATTACTATAGATCTACGTATAATTATATCATTAGTTAATCAATCATTAATATTATAACAGCACTCCTCGTCTAAATCCTCTTTACGACTCGATAGAAAAGTGCCTTCATTTATACCGACGATATAATAATGAAATGAAAGAAATTAGGATCAAATTTCGTTAATAATATAAATCTACTCTTCTTTTATTCATGTTACTCTGTAAATGACTAAATAAGAAAAATGGAAAATAAATCATTAGGGACTTCCATACTGACATGTAGTAGACACAAATGGGTCTGGTATAGAGATTATGTTAATATGTACTTCGGTATGAACGAAAACACTTCAACCAAGCTTCATTCTCAATCTTATTATCACAGTCAACCTCCTGCATCTCATTCCATATTTTTTTTTTTTTTTTTCTTTAATACAAACTCAAATTTCAATCATACCATGCCCGTCTGTTACTGCATATATCGGATGTAGACGAACCGCTGAACCTTGCGCAATCATCGTTTATAAATTCAACTGGATTAATCGATTAACTAAGAAGATCATATTCGACGTGGAAACCAGAATGAGCGCTCAAGATTCAACAATTATTCCGTTCCAAATTTCTCATTAATTCTATATTTAATTACGCAATATCTTATACCGCGTATAATCTGCTTAATAGTGCCCGACTAGTTGCGAATATCTGTTATACTCTTTAAGTTCGCAATTATTTTTATATCATGTGTGTAGGTGTAATTTTTATGTGGCAAACTGTGATGTCTTATTCCTTTCTTTATTCACTTACTTATTTAATTATTTATTCATTCATTTATCAACTATATACGTTTATTTATAGTTTTATTTATTTATTTATTTATTATTTCTTTGTACCTTTAAGGGAGGTACAGACCTGACTAGTTCAATAAACAAGCCCCATCGCTCGCCTCTTCATGAGAAATATTTCACTACATAGGTATGTATATGTTGAGGATATCTCTTCAAAGAGATGATCAAAAATTCGAAGAAAAAAGCCAGTGATATATATAGATACACAACATTGGGTAGGATTTACTCCGTTAATCAGTTATCTGCTGATTATGAGTACTCATTAAACCGTTTTAATCTATACTCGCTATTCAACAACTCCTCGACTATATTCATCTCTCGCTAATTTCTATAATAAATTCGCATCATCACTTTGTCTGTTATTAATTCCCAACTGTAAATTCTATGCAACAAAATATGGGTATCATCTTGTCTAATTCTTGCAATCGCTTTAACTCTGGTTGCTAAATGATTGCCTAAATTAGTTTGCAGCATTGACGCTGATTCTTCTACCCGAACTGCACATCATACCTTGACGTTGCGTTACGATCTTGTTTCTATATTCTCATACGTTTCTTTTCTATACGTACGCTCTCCACCGCGTCAAACCGCTTCATGCGCTAGCGAGGCGAGGGGAACGCGTGTTATTTGGTAAAATTACGTTGCTCGATATCCTCGGGGGCTAACTCGGAGCATCCTCTGGGTCGATTATACCGCCTGAAATTGGTCCACCGTCTGTGTCTTCCGTCAATGAAATAAACTGCTGAGATAGTGTCTGGAGACTCTGTCGAACCTGCGAATAAAATAATGAAATATATATGTTTCTTTACAATCGCTGATAGTAGGTGTGATTTTCACTCACCTTGACAATTTGGTCTAGATTTGAGTTGAGATACTGCAAGAGTCGATTCTTTGTAAATCGTTCCGGCGAAGCCAGTGGATGATTAAGATACGCTGCGTGTAGTCGGTCAATTCGCATCATCATCAAAGCTGCAGATACGTAAAGAGCGGCCAATAGAGCAACGAGAATCGCGATTATGGTACCAGGCCTGAATCCACCCCATAGTCCAGGCGATGGAGTAGTGGGCTTTGGGGCTAAGATGGCTTTCACCGGTACCGCTGCCTCGATTCTAAATGACAATAAAATGTGATGCAAGTTAGAAAGGAAAAGGCTTTTAAAAATCAGCAAACTGATCACGAATCAATCACCTAGTCGTCGTAGCTACTGGTCTTGGAATGCTAGCAGAAAATCCATCGGTGTCTGTGCAGGCGGTTGGGGGTCTTGATGTGCGGTCAGTACCGCTTTCGGACATGCTTGAGTCGTCCTCTTCTAAATTGGCCTCAGAATCATCAACAAGAAGAGCTACAGGAGCAAGAAGTTGCCCTTCGACGGGTATTGGTATGTCAGCTGCGGGCGTTAGCTCTTTTGCAGCATCCCAGACCTGTTTCATTAGCTTGAAGGTAGAGTCTCGAGATAGAAGAGAGCAGAAGACATGCCTTTCTTCATCGGTAGCTATAGCCACAGCATTTGGAATGATCCTAGCAGTTTTTTCCTTACTGATTTTAATAACCGACGCTGTAGGTATAAGCAGTTTTGTCACATAGCCGAAAACGTTGCTGTAGAATCCGAAATAGTTTGGCGTAATGTAGAGATGTCCTTGCAATAGAATGTCGGCTACTAGTGCACAGCTGTAGTAATTTAATACCCGTTCCTCCGCGGGTACCTGAACAATTCAATTATACACTGAAATTCTGGATTTAATCGTTATGACAAATTAAGGAGACAATTGATGGATTAGAATGACTCTTCCGATTATAGGATGTAATGCAATGCAATGCCTAGGTAATTGGCTCTAATTTAAATCCACAAATGTACATCGTGATTGAGCTTATACCTGGCTAAAATGTCGATGAAATTTTTTCTGACGAGCACTGCTTGTTGACGTCGATGATGACCTGGTAGATGATCGTGGTGTTACAGTTTGAACACCAGCTGCCATCGATGGCGTACTTCTACTTAGTGGTTTTGATAATTGGCTGTAAGGAAAAAAAAAAAAAAAAAAGAGATATTTATCAAATGACGAAAGAATTGAAGGGATATAAATTCACCAAGAGTTAGAATTAATAAGATGTGGAATTTTGACGCACCATTTTCTGATCACTCTAAGACCCCATGAATCGTTACCGACAATTTCAATTTTTGGATAACGTAATCTGACCATTTTCCGAAAAGAATAAAGAATATATAAAGCGAGGAATCGGTCAGTAAAATTTTGTTTACCCTCACAGATATGAATGCCTATCGAAACTGACGGCAGTTGTATAAAAACGGAAATTGGTTTACCTGTATCTAATCTTTTTTTTTTTTTTTTATCGATCGTTACTATCTTGAGGGCTGAGCGAATACGAGTTTGTCTATACCTAAACTCTTTTATGCTGCGCATTTAGTAACAGCTGCAGATAAGTTAAGTGCTTAATTAAAAAAAATATATAATAATATATACCAATAGCTGCACTGATATAACTGAATATACTTTTTTAAAGTCGCCAAAACCAGGAATCGTTAATTTTTACAATCAGTTGTCATGACAGTAATTTAGCGATAAGCACACTGTACGATAAACTCATGCTTAGGCACCAAGAGATCTTGCCACTGAAATTCAAACTCAGATCATACGTGAGATGCAGTCTTGATTCAAGCACGATAATCCCATGAACCGCAGATGGTGTAAACATCTGACAATTTGATCATATTTTCGTTTATTTCGCACTGTTTGGCAATTTTATTATAGAAAATATGTAGAAGAAGAGATTAAAGTTTGTTGTTCTTTCGATATGCTAGAAATGATTGGACTTTTCCAAATTTGATAACGACTCACCCTTTAAATCCGACGTCATTGTGTCTTCGGAAATAAGGAAAGCAGACCAATAATCTAACCATATTAAATTGCAAACAATAAACTATTATCGCAATTGTCCGAAGTACACGAGTCCAGCCTCTAGTAAACGAATAGCGTTAGACTAAGTCTGACTCGGTGTAACACCTGCGATTTAGTATTCGCTATCTTCAGACACGTAAACAACTTTCCGATGATAACTCGCGTAACTGATATATTATACCCTCACTAGCAAGTATTATATGACCTTTTTGAAATATCTATTCGCATAAAATCCGTCCAGCTTAAAGTTGTGACCGTGAATCACTCTACAAACGGAAATCGATTACCATCTAAAATTTGAGGAAACTGGATCCTATGACCGAACGAATTTACACAATTCGCAATCGTTGTCATATAATCACGCTCATTATACGAGTAAAATGAACCTAAGATAGAGACATGGAGGAATATTTAATCAATTAGATTTTCATACCTTTCGGTACATTTTAATGCAGTATGACTGGGACTCCGAGGAGGTGGTAATTGCTGATTAGATCCTGAAACTGCAAGTTGTGTTCCACCGATCGGTTGTCCTGCCTGCAGGACAACACTTTGAAGTGGTGTGCTGGGTGCCGAACGCGCGCCTAGAGACCCCGCTGACCTGTAATAAAAAATTAAGAAATTTTTTTGTCAATTTTTGTAACAAAAACTTTGATTTCGTAATAAAATTTAAAGCCACGAGTATTTTTGCTGCATTAGTTTAAAATGTTTTGTAAACTTAATGGGCGGATGATATTCTGAACGGCGTATCGCTAAGGTAAATGAAAAAATAGGATTCTGTCCAAAACGCACAAAGGTGATCACTGTACCTTGCTGCACTTTATCGCAAGTTAAACACGCTATAAGATAAACCGTTTCCGCTTTTTCAACTTTGCGTTTGGTTCATCGTCATAATTTTATAATTTATTTGAATACGAAATTCTTTCTTTCTTTTTTTTTTTTTGGGACGAGGATTAGGCACGAAGATATTTAGCCGTACTGTGTAACGATTTTACAAATTTAGAAATAAAATGAAACGAAATTCTTAGCTTAGAAGTATACAATTCACAAAGCCATCAATAATCGAAAGAAAAAGAAAATAAATATCATCATCGATTGTTAATTGCTGTAATTAATCGATCAAACGCAATGCCTGAGATTATGAGGACCTTGTCATCAATTAACGATTTTAGATATCTGAAAAATCTTCGATAACCAAGGCGGTTCCGTGTAATTGAACCCGCGTTGGTAATCAGGTAATTATACTGATGGGATTTACTCGCTTTCGCAATAGCCACGTTATACGTGATCAGGTATGATCAAGGGAATCATATGTTTGCTATTCGATTGAGTAACGATTCTTGAGGGATAAAAATAAAGAGGATTGAAAAAAAAATAAAAAAAATCACTAAATCCTGTATAAAAAAATCAACCTAATTAACCATTTCGCATATCGTTGCATAACTACCTTGCCCTCATGACGGGTACCGGACGTAGACAGAGCTCGATTAAAGCTTTAGTTTCTATTTCCATCCTTCCGGTTTTTGATAACGTAAAGAACCGCATAATTAGGTAATGTGGCAGTTCGCTATATAACGCCTCTTCGAGTTACAACGACAGTTGCAAATTCCCTCGCGAATTCTTGTACGTCGGGGGGGCTTTGAAGTATGTCAAAAAACCATATTACCTCATATATCATTATTTCAATTTCATTTTTCTATCCACAGCATTGCCGAACCGGTATTCTATACCAGATATAACAGCAATTGATTGCACTGATAGATTGTAATTTATTAAACCCCTGACAGGTGGTATCCGCATTGATAAAATCTACCTTATCACTGCTATAATAGGTAAACGTATGATTAAAATAAAATAATAAACATCTATTGTTGATGGTCTTCCCGAGTAAGATAAGGAAAAAAAAATTGACACGAACGTGTTTCCGAAGTCCTACATTGACGCACATGGTGATTATATCGAGGTATGGAACAGCAGAAGTAAAGTGAAAAAAAAACAAGAAAAAATCTACTTGATATGGAGAGAAGCAAAAATAATTTTCATCTCATTTTTTTTTTTTCTCTTCTTCTTCTTATAATTTTAATAATGCCCTCGCTGATATCTATGCCTTCCCAAAATCACTCGCTTCGATCTCTTCCACTTGTCTCTTAACGACAGCATTGCAAGGTGCGCAAAAAAGTAGAGACTCATCTCGCTAATAAATAACGAGATTCGATATTCTTAGCGCTTCGTAGATCCGAAGCAATCGGTTCAATTTTTACAATCGTAAAAAAAAAAAAATAATAATAATCAAATCACGACTTAAAAGTGCCGGAAGCATGCAGAGAGCACCTCTTCTTCCGATGCCCTGTAAGGTCCGACTGACCACTATCACATATGTTATTCAAACACCCTGCATTGTCCAGTAATCACCTTCAACTTGTATGCATTTTTAATAGGATTGTGGCCTGCGTCATTGTAGAACAAAGCGCTACCATTAATAATATGAAGAAACATCATTTTTAACCACTTTTATACGTTATCGATTCATTTTTTATTTTCTTTTTTTATAATTTATAAATATACCTAGTGTAACGGGGCAATTATCACTATACTTTACTCTATCATTTTTTATAGGCGAACTTGATTCTAGACTATAAAATTTAAAGAATATTATAAGGATGTTTTTAAAAGACAGAAAAAATTTCATTTTAATTTTTTCAGAATTTTTAGGCTCTCTAATTCGGAAATCTCTGGACTCAAAATTGAGCTATTTTTGAAATCCTAGAATTTTTGATCGATAATTTCTTGAGTTTAGAAAATCGTATCAACAAAAACAAGGTGGCAAATCGATTAGTCTTGATTCCAGCTTTAAGGAAAATAGAATTTCAGGATTTTGCCATGACGATGGCGACTCCTATGCTTCAGAAGTTATGATGTTCAAAAAAATACGTGAAAAAGTTATAATATGAGACAGAAATTCATTGGATTTCTTTCGATCAATGAATCACCGGTTTTTTTTTTTAACAGGAGTCAAATCACTTGAAATCTATGAAAAACGAGGATATTGATTCAACTATTCTTATTCAAAAAGCTGTATATTATAATATTTGTTCAGATTTCTTTAAAGATTGTATAGCACTGCCGTATCTATTGTCTCGCCTTATTTTCTCAAGACAGAATTATTCGCACAACGAAACCTAATACTATGCTGAAAAGAAAAAAAAAAAAAAATGTGAAAGCTCAGTACTGTATACCTGTGTACCTCCTAGCTTTCCCACGTTTTTTTTCTGCTGATTAGTTCTTTTCTCATTCATCGTTTTTATTGCTGATGATCCATTATACGTGAAATAGATTTATCTTTATGAAAACTGCCCGTTGGCTGCAGGATATGTAGGTATTTTATTTCATCTTTCCTCTTTCTTGTTTTTTTTGTTCCTTTTCTAACAACGCTGCCAACTCGAGCGTCTGCACGGATCATAGTGATTGATGATGATCGCGGTTTTCTGAATAAATTCATTTAATATGGATCAGTTTTTTTTTCTTTCTTTTCTTTTATCTTTTTCAGAGTGATAGCTGAATTATGCGAAACGATTCGACAGATCAGATCAGCACTTTTATACTATACAAGTCTTCAATTGTGACATTCGATATGATTCGATAAATAAAATAGTTTTATTCGCGAAAAAGAATCAAATTTGAAGCGAAAATCTTTTTTTTTTTGTCTCATCCTCTCATTGTTCATAAAAATATAAACGATTTTCCCCGAATGAAAGTTAAATTCGTTGTGAAAATCACGATATATAGGTACGGCATCGTCACCTTAAGTCTTAAGGCAAGACTGCGTGATCGATCGAAGCTTGGTGCAATGGTTTTTGGCCTTGTACTTTTGTCAGTGTACGTATAACTTACAAGACACGTGGCGGTCACGGTCACTTATAACGTACGAATCAGATAAAAATGTCTATTCCGCTTCTGACCCGTTAAATAATGCAAGAAAATTGCATGAATGTATTTTATGCTGATAAGAATTGTAACTTAAGTCGATTCCTACTGATATAGAATTTTTAGAGTACATATGAGTTCACCTAAAGCTCAACGCAGCAGTGAAATTTAGTACTTTTTATTACTAGTGCGAAAATGTTGATTGTTCTCGGATGAATGTGAGGTTTTTTTGCCAGAGGAAAGCGAGGGTGATGATCACACGAGTCGAAAATCATCTTTCGCACGTGTATCGAACTTCATTTTTTAACACAACGTACATTAAGTTGAATTTTATCCCCGCGAAGCGTGCGCAAAATCGAACTTTGCGCACGCCGTGTAAAAAACACCTTTTTATGGTAGAAAAATAACAGTAGGATAAGAAGTGACACGGGTCCAGCGAGAACTAAACATATTTTCTACGTCAGAGATGTTGAATTTATAAAATCGTCGCTAAACTATTAAGTTTAAATCGTGACGTTAACGAAATGGCGAAATTTTATTTGCTGATTTGTCAACGTCTCGTGACAATCGATTCAATATATTGGTGATTTTCAATCTATGTAAAACGCGATCGCAAGCTTATCAGATTGTGAACAAACGATTCATGGTTCAACACTTGAAATGCAAAATGATCGATCGATCCTATAAAACGCGGTTATTTCCGATTCCAGAATTTGAATACTAAGCGTATTCTGAAGCTCGTTGTCTTTTGGCATTAAGCACGACAGAGAGGCGCATTAGAATTTCTAATCCCACGGATTATCATTCTCGTTTATTTGACCCTTGAATTTCCAATACAGAAAGAGACTATATATGAGAGAATAATTTGCGCCGTCATATCCCAACGTGTACGATCTTCGAAAATCGAACTACCGCAAAAAAAAAAAAAAAAAAAAAAAAACTGTTCAACAGGTTTCCGCGTGATTATTCCGCCGTGTAGGCATCAGAGCAATAATAATTCTAGAAAGGTGTTTTATCGTCAAGAACTTGACTCTCGTCGACCTCGTCACAAGCCTTGATCTTACAATTCGAAAAAAAGAAAAAAAGGCAAAAACTTGTGTCGACAAAAAATGACAGGGGGATTCAAATTTACAACAACAATAACAACAAAATTTCATATAATATCCTACAGGAAAATTCAACGAAAGTTTAGTCACTACTTGGCTAAAATTTTCACGGCGTAATTTTCTATCTCAAATTTATTCACACCGTAGATTCGATAAGCAAGCTAAACGACTATGCTACTTTACGCGAGTGGTTATAATACGTGCTGTTAATATCTTTGAAAAATCAGTACCGCTGGCTTTAACTCTTGCTAATTCTAATTTGCGCAAACCGCAATGTCATGTAAACAAAAATCTAAAAAAAAAAGAAAAAAAAGACCACAAGAATCTAATTCCAATGGAATTAAAACAATTAGAACAAATTTCGGTACTTTTTATCTCAGATTATTATATACTTCGAATTCCTAAATCAAACAGTCTGAAATTGATTCGTATAAAATAAGACTGGGGTTGCCGAACCCGAGCTTAATTCATTCTCGTTATGATAAGTGTTAAATAAAAACGTTGTTTGTCCGTTGCGTCAGTTGGTTAGATATATATATATTTTTTTTTATCTTTGTATATTATTATTTTATTTTCCGATTATATACAATCGACACGTTTGTTTTGACTTCGGTTCACTGCTGACCAGTACTTATACCACAGCTGTTCTTTCATTAGTAATCTAGCTGGCTCGGTATATAAATCGTCTACGGTTATTATAGCTCATTGTTCTTCGACTTTGACTGTGATAATGACGTAATAAGAAATAAGATTGTACTATTTACCACTGCAGCGGTAATGATAAATATATATTTTTTATACTCTAAACGGATGTCTTCGTGTGTTTTTTTTTTTTGTCTTTTTTTTGTCTTTATCAGACTAAATTCATCTCGTTTTAATATCTGATGTCGAAACAGTAACTGCAAATTTAATCCCGAAAACATTGTATAGAACTAATATTGACATGACCCATTAACACGGTTATTTGATTAATCATTTTATTTTTCTGCTATAGCTTTCTTGAAAAGAATTCACAGCATCAGATATTGGTTAGTGCAGAGCGAAGGGTAAATCACTTGAAATATACATTCGGAGATTTCATTTGAGACTATTAAGAATTTTACAAAAAATCGAAACTCCGATATTCCAAAAATTTCGTCTATCAATAAAATGGTGTATATATTAGAGTGAATGTGCAGACGTGTACCAATTCGTTCTTTTTTTTTTTCTTCTTCTTGTTGCAATCGACCTCATTACTAATTTCTTACAATTGCGGTAGACACCTATCATACGTATAGAATGATATTTACAAGTTGCACTCGACCCCCATAATTCGTTCGATACATCGATTATAAATTCAACGAAGTTAACCCTCGCCCTCACACATACATTAACAATAAGCTACGGCCACCAAAGCTTGAAATATATGTAAATCATCCATGTTGGCCGTTTTCATAAAGCTCAAAGCGTTACTGGATTGGACATTGTCTGGCACTCTCTCTCTCGTTATTATTCAGGACTTATGAACAAAGAAATTTAAGAAAACCACTTCTCGCCTCTCAAGATCACATATATATATATCTATATAAGAATATACTCGAAAGGATATTATAAATCGACACCATTTCTCCAAGAATATCCTCTACATGATACATGGCAGTGATGATCATGCTGATGGTAGATACAGGCGTTAATTGCATACTGCAATATGTTTGCGAATTCAATATTATGACACGTACAGACAGAATCCTGGTTTATGTAACACCTAAAAATCTGCAACCGAGGGTACACCTCTTTTTAAGTTGGCAATACCCTGAACAAAAGCAGGCTTGGCGGATATAGTGACACCAGTATCACCTATTTCGCAACTATCAGTCGTGGAGACTCTCAAGCCAGCTTTCGTCTTGGTTATTGCTAACTTAATGCGAGCTGTACCCTCGGTTGCAGATTTTAGGTGCAACAGAAACTGGTATCGTCTCTGTACATACGTTCATAGTTCAGCGGTTTGAATCTGAATGAGAAAGCAGTGTCTTGAAATTTAATGATATCAGACTACTCGAGGAAAAAATGATTCATTTTTCTAATTAAGAGTGAACTTAGATGTTCAAAGAACTCGTGAAGATCAAAACAGCGAGGGAATTTCAATGATGCAGATTTTTTTTTGTTTTTTGTCTTTTGTTTTTTCTGTGTTAAATAAATCATATTTTAATTCAAATGGAACGATTTTTTGATTCGCCTGAATAACTGCGAGTACAACATTCTGTCATATCTGTAAAATACCACAAGCTTAATTGCGTCAGTTGATATAATAATATGCGAATGAATAATTATAGCACATAAACAAGATAATTGCGGTTGCAGGATTAATTATTTCTGTAACACTTAGCAGATTTTAAACGATTAGCGATAAAGCATTTTGACTTTCACGGGCGCGGTTATTTTGGCAAGTTATCAGGAACCAGAAATCTGCGAAATTATGATTTCACGGTTTATACGTGGTCATAGAATGCAGTGCCAAAAATTATTTGGCGTCAGATTCTAACCGACGTATTATTCACCGACAAAATCAAAGAGGAGCTTGAAATTGCTTTTGAATTACCAAGAATATTATTCAAGTCTTTCGAGCTATTATACGTAAAAAGTAGGTAAAATCGAGGTCGTAATAGAAATAAATAGAAATGAGGAAAAAGTACGAGGAAATCCAAACGAAATAATGATCTATATATGATTCAAAGAAAAAAATGCAGGCCTTAGAATCGAGACTACTGAATACCCCTAAAAAAAAAAAAGAGACAAAAATCTAGAAACAATTTTTGAAAAATAAAAAAACAAAAAACTGAATCCCCTCGCGGAAGGAGAATACAACGAATTATCTCTACTCGCAATCTATATTATACTCCGGTATTAGAAGTTCTAACAACAAAGTACAAACACTGTTTACTCAAGATTATAAATTTAGATTAAACTAAGGTGAAAAATTTCAAACCAACTCTGTCATCGTACATATTTTCATTCAATAATCAACAGCACAGTTGAAAAAGTGACAACTTATTGTCAATATCTTAACAGTTATCAATCAATTATCTGAATCGCGAAAATACTTGTGTGAAACAACGTGTTTTTATTTATTTTTTTATTTTCACTAATATATCAGGAGCTGTACCAGGCAACGGGTGTTTCTTTTTTGTTTTTTTTTCTTACTAATCCGAATATAATTTTCAAAATCTTATGAAGTATTCATGATAATCATCGAATCGTCGATTGAAATAGATAAAATAGCTTCACGTTCGAATATGAACTATTTTTTATATCCTGAATGAAATTTTCAAATTTTCGCTCTTTCGGATGTCTTTTTGTTCCATTCACTAAAACGAAATCGCGTGTACGTCTCTTTTTTTTTTTTTTCTTTTTCTTTTTTCCGAAACTCAATCATACACTCGCACACACACGGGTATCACGTAACGCTGAAGTGGTCATTATCGTTTACTTCCTGTCGCATACACGTGCGTATTCATATACCTATATGTTCGCATGTGCCACATATACCTATATAAATAAATTCACGTACCTATATACAAACCTGGTATAACACATCGTACGTATACTCAGTGACGTAACCCAGAAGTGAAAGGGCCCATGATATAAACTTTCAATACATTTGTTCATTTACTTCGTTTTTTTGTTTTATTTTTGTTTTATTTTATTTTTTTTCTTATTGCTTCTCTCTTTTTCATAGAAACTAAATACGCGTCAAATTTTACTGCGTAATTAATGAATCATTGAAGTGGGAAAATTTCGTCAATTTCAATTACTACGAGAAGAGAAGAACTTTGGCCCTTACAGATCTATAGAAGGTATTTCATATACTGAGGACGGGGGGGTCTTGGTAATAAACGACGCGTCTATTTACTCTGTGATAACAATTTTTTTTTATCGTTATAAACCGAAGTCCATAAAATCTCAAATAATTTCTAATTATGTCCCTAAAATATGCGTAATTGTGTGTGAAAAACTTGAATCGAAAGAAAATTTTTTCAGAGCCTAGCAGAAATTTGAAAAAAAAAAACACACAAATTTTGACTAAGACCGAATCTCCCGGTATTTGGATAACGCGAAATCCGTGCCGTGTACCTTATCCGAACTTCGGATAACTTCCAAAAACTCGTGAGTCGTGAAATCACAATCTACCTTACCAACGTCTATAATAGTCTTCAATGCGTTTAGGCCTTGCGCACGCGTTTTAAGAAAATTATTAAATATGATCTGTATGAAACGATTTTCGCTTTGCGAATCGGAAGAAGACCAAACGTTAAACGTGATAAGACCGAGTTGACGGAGTATATCTTAGTACACATATAATACGTACATAATCATCAGCTGATGAAATAACGCGAATAATAATATGCTAAGCTGTTTTTAATCAAAATTGAGATAACTACAATGCAAATTATTGCGTTATACCGAGAATTTTCGGTGAGACTAGACAGTCCATTTCAAACGAGCCTTATGCACGCGGTGTGCGCATGTGTTACTTTTCTCGTATGAAGGGGACTAGTCTAGTCTCACCGAAAACTCTCGGTATATCAATTTTCTGTATATTACTAAAACGAATGTTCAATAAACCGTTTAGAATTTATCTATTCGTCTTATAACGTAACAGTCATCGTCATCAGTTGTACTACTTATTATCGCTTTTATAATAATTTATTGCCGATATATTATACACACAGTATAGTATATTTTTAACTGATAAGAAATATCCAAACAAAACACGCGTACGTATTATTCGTTAGACTTATGTCAGTCGAATGAAATATCTGCGTAGTATATAACATATACAAGTATGTTTTATTTCAATATTATAACTGTTATCATTGAAATTCAATAGTCCAACCGACCGCATTAAGGATCATCAATAATCGTTATCGCATATGACACAAAGGCATAAATATGGCTGTAAAAATAATCAATATTTCCAACAATATTATAATGCTCACTAATTAATTCAACCATTCAGAATCACCCGGTAATAACGTCGTTTTAGCGTAAAATACTTAATTGTCCGAAGACTACCGCTAGATAGCGCATCTTTCTCACAAGTGAAGTAAGTCAGACGTTGATTAAGAACTACGTTAAGCCGCACAAGAATATTCTAGCGCTCGTGAAGCTAGCTAGTTTATTTTCACAGTCTCAGCAACTTTTCACCGAAAACAGAAAAAGGTCTATTCTTACTTTTGAATGATCTGGCGGTTGTCTTCCGGCGTGAAATTACTCAAAGAACAGAAATATGCTTCTGGTAAATACCAGAGAGGGAAAAACTCTGTACACCTAGTAGTTTTCTTTAAATTCTATAAAAATCGACCAGAATACCGTTGACTCGCGAAAATTCATTTGACCATTAGACACGCGGATCTATAATGATATAGACTTGACATACCGAGTGACTAATGATCGCCGAAAGTTTTTATGACTAATGAAAAGGCTGCTTCAATAGCGGGAAAATATAATTTTCCTTACATTACATAATTATTTATATGGTATCGAAAATGTTTTCCCATGAGTATGAATATAATTCTAAAACATTAATCATCTTGGGTTAATTTATTTATTTATTTTTCTCATAAAATATGATGTTCCATTAATATTAATTCCATGGATAAAATGTTTGATAGGTAATAAATAAAATTCTTATATCTTTCGAAACTATATCTCTAAAAATGGTGAATAATTGATAACTAAAAACCATAGGCGGTATTAAAGTACGTAGTTCCAATTCTTCTAATCCCCTATAATTGATCATTTAATGTGGCGTTAAAATATATCCCGTTGAATATGAATAAACGTGTAGTATATGAGTGTAAAAAGGGTCTGTAACACGTCTAAGCGCAAGGACGTATCTCGTTACCCGTTGACTGCAATGTCATTCACCGTAATATCTGATTCGATTCAATTTGACCAATCGCCTTTCATACTGAGAGAGTAGAGGCACACGCTTGTGGGTCAATTCCTATAGAGTTACGACGAACTGATTCTGCACAAATAATAACAGCCCTGGGGATTATGATTACGCATATAAAATGTATTTATGTTTATAATACACTGCGAAGATAAAAAGAACTATATTCTATAATCACTCTTAAATACATTTAGACGATTCATTTTAGTCCCAAATTATATACATAACGTGGAAAAATAAGATATGAAGAAACCCAAGCTTTTCGGTTTAACTAATTCCTAGAGCACCGTGTGCAGACGTTAATCAGGCCAAGCAAACGGCGCAACCAGCTGTTGAAACGAGAATGATGAGCTTCTTTACGAATACATTATTATAATACATCATAGTTTGCTCATATACGATATTATTTTTTTATACTGTAGATAAAATTTCATAAATATAATCAAGTTTTCATTTTCTTCTTCTTCTTATTTTTCTTTTTCGAAATTTGATATTAGAAATCACCTTTTTGAACGGCGTAATTTAGCATCTTCACACCCGTTCAGCCCCTGCACAAAACAAAGCATTATGGCCTCTCTTGGTTGGGAGTCTACCTCCCCCATGCAATCGGTATGTGCAATATCTTCAACGTCCCGAGTTCGTGTATCGAGTTTAACCAGATCTGAATTAACGATCACTTTATCTTTAGCATATATAACTTTTTTTAGAAATATTTTAGCACGTGTAATAAATAAGAAATTATTTAATTCTTTATCCGGTTTAGATGTAGTCTTAGTTTTTGCCAGTTTCAGTTCAGAATTCACCTTGATACAACTCGTTATAACTATTCCTTTCAAATATCTCCTGTTAATGGGGAGATAATAAAAAAAAAAAACAAAAGAAAAGAATATCAAAAGAATACTACGATCACAACATATCTAAATCCTAAGTCGAATTCCGCACACTGTAAAACCTTATCGTACTAATTCAATCAATCAATCAACAACAAAAAAAAAAAAGAAAAGAAATCTAATATCATTATATTCGTGTTATTATCTCTGTATATATTTTAACAAGATACACGTTGATATAATAGAAAACAAAAAAAAAACCTATTCATTATAGAACGTTCTTTAGTTTATTTGTTATTATTTATTATAAGGCACGAGTTCTGGACCACATTTAATTTATTAATATATTTTATTCATTGACAAAACTCGAACGTAGCGATTTTAGTTTTGAAATTTTTTCTTCCCCGAAACTTTCACTATGTATGTTTTATAGTTTTTCGTTTTTTTTTTTCTTCTTTTTCTTGTTTGTTTTTATTTTTTCACACAACTGGTTTAATAATGACGAATATTTGAAAGTTGATGTAAACTGTGCTACGATCAAAAATCACACTTATTTAACACACATAATACATGTGGGTAGATTTGAAGAAACGTATGCATATGTTACACGCGCGTGTCTTTATGTATAACGTTATTATTATTCGTATTTAAACTTGTAATATCATTATTTTTTTTTCATTATTACATCAACTTATTAAATCCCAAAGTTTGGTTTTCGAAAAACAATTTAACCACGTCTTTATCTCCTGAGATAAACATCGGCTCTAGATGGTTGCGGCATTGCGTGAAGAGAAAAGGCCGACGCGCGTTAGCCTCACCGCGAACGGATCAGATCAGCGTGCCTGGCCCGTGTCCGTCTCATACTGGCAACTGCCACTGGTCGGTCTCTTCCGTACTGCAGACCCGACCGTCGCGTCGTGTCGAGGCGCTCGATACTTGCTGCTATATCCAGTTCGTCGTAGCTTGGGTTCTTGTTCCCTTCTCCTTTTCTCTCGGTATATATCTATTCCTCTATCTCTCTCCCCCCCCCCCCCCCCCTTTCACACAGTTTTAACCATCGTCTCTCTATCCATCGCTACATCACTCTCTTTCTCTCTCTCTCTCTGTCTCGCTTAACGCTCATTCACTAACTCTTTCTTTCTCTCTCTCTCTCTCTCTCTCTGTCTCCGACACACGTCGCCGCCTTATTTCACCGCTCGACAACCCACGATTTGCGAGAACTACCGCAGAACCATCTCTCGCTTGATTCAAGCTCTACTCTTCTCTTAGCTTCTTTCTTTCTTTCTTTCTACTTTCCGGTGACGTGGATTTCAGGCGTTTCCTTCAACACCGGTAGTGATAATATCTTTGAGAAATGATTATTTTTTCGGATATCCGTAAAACTTATAGATGTTGATTTATATATCGTAACTTAAACTAAAAAGATATGATAATTAATCAAACTTGGAATTCTATGGGAATAGATAACGAGTCTAGTTGTATTCTTCATAATATATGCTTATAACATTGAGGGTAGATAAATTTGTTTTCGAATTATGATACTTTCGATTGATGTTTACTATTATACAAATTTATATATAATTTCGAAATATACAATCGTTGCGTTGGTATTGTTACTTTCAAAGAATCTAAATAATGAATTTATAAATCTTGAAAAAATAGTCCGCAAGCTACTTGTAAAAACTTAATGAACAGCAAAAATTTCAGGTGGATTATATCGTGAAGTAGGTACATAGTGTAAAAAATTAGAACACCAGGGTACTGGCAAAAAGCCAATAAGTTGGCTGACCTGTATTCAGATAACCTTATTCATGTCAGAGTAGAGTTTGACACTCGATAAACAAAAAATAATATACTACATTCTATATGAAATATGAAATATAAAATAGGTTATCATTCGTCGTCAACGAACACTCACTACCCATCTAATAACAAATATATAGTATATTATAATAAAATTTATTACTTTATGCAACATAATAATAATATAATAATAATATATCTAATTAAGTTTGAAAAATGACGAAGATTATTACCAATTTATAATAGATTATAATAAAAAGAAAAAGGGACATAGGTTACGCTTTTAAATACATTAGTCGATATTCAGCACGCGATAACTTTGTTACATAAGAGACCTGAACGATTATTATAAATATATAATACATACATATATATAGTATATTATGTACTATATCTGTCATAAAGTGTAAAGCGAAATTCATTCCGCAAATATTTCATATGAATTTTTCCTTATCATTCTTTGGTCATTTTTATTTTATTTCTTTACCTATTGCAAATGCACGATTCGTTAGAGTAGGAGGTCAAATATATTATGCATTTAGATAGCGAGAGGAGGCGATATTTGAAAGAATTTTTTTTTCTTTTTTTTTTTTACTTCATATCGAAAATAGTATAGGTTGAGTTTACACAACGGGAATCATAAAACTGTATTTTTACGTAGCATTCCAAAAGCTATATACGAGCTCGTATATTATATCTATGTATATTGACACGAGCACGTGTTTAACGCCCCAGAATCTCGCGAGTCCCTAGTGTCTTGTAATCTTCTCCTCAGGCCACTTTGCGTCGATCAAGTAACCGTTCAGTTCCTGCATACGGTGTATAATTAAGTACACTTTACGGTACCTATATCCTACACATCCTCTCTATCTATACCTTTACTCATACAAGTACACCTTCAACTATCTCTTTATACTGACCCTTTTTACCAGCAGTGTCACTTTCTGCTATAATCATCGAATCTCTATATCTAGGTACTTGGCTTTTTTTTTTTTTTTTTTTAACAAATTCATCAATACTCACTTCATCGATTCATTTCTACGTCAATAATTCGCTTATTTAATATCAATTTAGTATCAAATTTTAGATATTAACAAATTTGATATCATCCGTCTGCGTTTCTAGCCAATAAAAGCAGGAATATATAAATAGAAAAAAAAAAAAAACCTTGGCGACTACTCAGCTCGTCCGATGTCACTAAAAGGATTTGTAAGTTGCCTAAAAGTTGAGTCGGCTAAAACCTGCGGTTTTGTCTTTTTTCCTTATTTTTTTCTTTTTTGTTGTTTCTTTATTTCGTTGATGCTTTTTCCTCTGATACGATTATCAGGGTTATTACGTAAAACCCTTTTATCTTTTGCGGTATAGGTGTAGAGTTATACGAACAGAAAAAAAAAAACAAAAAACAAAAAAATTGGTCCGCGGAAAAAAGCAAGCGGCAATGCGGTTTGACGTTAATACGTATAATACGTGGATTGAAAAAAACAAAAGGTTTGTACGATTAACGTCGGAATAACAAACTTGTTGTTATACATATGAGCTGTAGCTAATATAAGAGACGACTGCTACTACTTATTGCGATAGTATAAAGCTGAAAATAAAAAAAGAAAAGCAAAGAAAAGAAGAGAAAATAAAAAGAAAAATCTTATTTGTCTACAAAAATGAGAAAATTATTAAACAAATAGCGTGGAATGATTTTGATAAAATTTTACAATTTTATTAAATGCAGAGAATGAAATAAAATTTCTCCCAATATACGAATCACAATAATCTCACATCGTGAAACTGTATTTATATGTAGATAGTAGATACATCGCGTGTCTAACGGCATAAAGTCGTAAACGACGTTATACGACCGTTTGGTATTTTCTAAAACAAAATGTCGTATAATTTGTCTTTTTTTTTTCTTCTTTCTTTCTATGTATTTACGCGAAAAACTTGAAATTTGAAATATTGACAAAGTCAATGCAGAACGAAAAATGATATCACGTAAAATAATGATTCCAGAATATCGTATTGACGACGTTATACGTCACTTCCGTCACTTGTAAAACTAAGAACATACAAATTTTGAAAAAAGGCTTAAAAAAAAATGACTAATTTAACAATTGCAAGTATCCGCCTTGTAATATTCATTTTGTCATAAATAATCGTTTACTAAGGATTAGAAAATTTTTCTCAATTTTCGTCCAGGCATAGAAAATCGAGTTTCTGAGTTCTTTTCTATCGATTGATCAATGTACCTTATATCTTATACCTTTATACACTTACAGGTCTAAAATATACAGTAGTTTTTCGATAACACACCTTCGAAGGGATATGCGATACGAATAATCGTAAGTCGACAGATAACGAGTCTCAAAAGAAGCCAATTCTGTCCTACTGCCTTAAGGGATTCGCGTCACATAAAATTGGCTTTGCACTTACTTCCTTATATCCTACTGTCAATCAATCCTATTTCGTAATCATTTCATTACATCGATAAAATTCTAGGAGTTATTATTACCAAGAATATTAATGACGGATAATTTAAAGTCTAATTATTCGACGTCGCGAAAATTGCAAAAGAAAAATCAATAGAAAATGAGGAACGAGGTCGATGCAGTAGATGATGAAATGAGATCAAAAAATAAGAGGCAAAAATTGAAAATATAAAAAAACAAAAAAACAAAAAACACAAGTTTCGGTGGTCTGCTCCCATTTCTTTGGACTCTGGACTCTCGCGCACTTCCTGTATTCTTATTCGAGATACCGTGCACCCGGTATATTTAGACTCCTGTCGTTCGTACATACATAGAGAGCCGACGTTCATCTGACGGGTTTGTCGGAAGGGATAGCTCAGAATTGAGGTTAATAGATTTGAATGGGCGTTTGAGAATTATAACCGCTTAGCACGGATCGAGTATATCCCTATAGTATTTATAGAAGTACCAACGCCTGCTCTATGGCAATTATTTGTATACACATTGGTCACGTGAATAACTTCAGTTTTATGCATTTGTATAGTAACGAGAGGGTGAAATACCCCAAGTAACTTCTAACAAAGCAACTAAATGCGAAAGATTGAGATAATGCAATATGATTTTCTATACTGTAGTCAATTTTTTTTTACAATTTTTCAACCCTCATAGATTTTCTAGGTATTAATTTTCGCATATTTGCAGACTTTCCTGATCTCTGAAATAGCGCTTTTCGATACTAGGGCGAATATGTTGATTCTCGGACGGGTATAGAATATGTTTATTTTAATGCAACGAGCGTTAAGTTGAATTTTAAGCAAAATCAAACTTTACGCACAACGTGTTGAAAACTCTATTTCCTAACATCTTGGAATGTATCGACTGAATCATCGAACGTAAGAAAAAATGAAACTTGAACCCTATCTGATAGTGAGATGTTGATTTCTTATTATATTCAGTTATAATATGAAGATAGGATCTGTATCAAGGGTCGAATGATGTTCCTCGTCGAATAAAATTCGGGAAAAAAATACAATATGTGGCTAATTTTGACTCAACTGTATAAACTATAATTTAGTAACGTACAACGAACTCAGTGTTATAATCAAGGTTGTCTACATGGCAGTTAGAAAATATAATAAGAAATTTCCTGCAGACTAACGTGATAGCTAAGCTTTATATTACCTATATATCTACTCTTTGAGAGTTTAATAGTGAGGAACGTGGGCAAAGCAAATTATTTTATATAGTTATATACATGTTGTACGTAGTAGGTATACCTACCCATGATATACACGTGGAATAAGTAAATCAATACAGCATAGCAACGTATACCTACTCAAAGCATTCTATGTCTCTACTGCTGCTGCTGCTGCTGCTGCTGCTGCTATTGCAAAGCGCAGGGATCGCGATCGCGGTGAGAAACTATTTTCGTTCTCTCCGGAAAATTCTTTTTTTTTTTTTTTTTTCATGTTGCTTCATTTTGGATCGAAACGACGCGGGCCTTTTAGTTCTTCTTATTCTCTGCCTATACAACAAACTTAGTCCGCGGTTTATTTCAGTAAAAATATTGCCGCATCCCCGTAAAAAAGAAAAAGTAAAAGAAAAAAAAAAAAATCAACTAGTAATAAATTTATAACGTTTCTGTCGAAATTACGAACTCGCCTTAATTCAGAATTTCATTATTGAAGCATCTCTGCGAAAAAGAGATTTTTCCTTTCTTACACCTCCCTTGTGCGTAAAGTTCGAGCTTTCACGCACACGTGGAGGTAAGAAGATATTCAATATGCGATTTGCGCATAAACTGCTATTCATATAATTTCAAAAAAAATTAATATTGCCTCGAAAAATTCTTTGTCGCGTATAATTTTGAAATTTCTATATATACGGTAATTAGTTTTCTTTATTTATTTATTTTTTTTTCTTTTATGAAAATCGTGCCAATACCCAATTATCGATGCATCCGTAGTTATAACTGTGGGTCAACTATTGATGCCAACGTAAAGTATGTAGAGGTCGTAGCTAATATATATAAATAAAAATGAAAAGATTAACCCCGATCTAGGTATAGCACATACTGGCCTACGGGGCTTTCGCTTTTGAAGCCCTAGAAAATTATTTCTACCTTATTCGTCTGCAAAACGAATCTATACATATTACGCGGACGCCCTAGTTCGGCAATCGATGACATTTCTAGGTATGTATCTATCTATGTATCTATGTATGTATATTGTATATCGTATACCTATACGGACAAATGATAGTTATAACAATAGAAATTTGCAACGCTGTTTTTTCCCATAAATCATTATATTTCGAATAAAAGTCGAAAGAAAAAAAAAAAAAAATTCTGATCATTATTACATATATATGAGGTAATTGCATGCAATCGTATTTCCTGCGTTATCCAAATCTCCGGCCACTATATATATATATTATATATATATATTTTTAATCTTGAATTTGTGGAACCGGAAACCGCGTCTTTTGATACAGATTACAGTAATTATAAATAAATTGTGTAAAAAACGTATAAAATTTTTCAGCGAGAATAAACTATGGTGAGGCCATGTCCCTATATGGTGACATGTACCTACTTGAAAATCAGGATTCTATGTATGGCTCAGCTCAGGCTCGTTAGTGAAGCTAATGATTTGTGTATACGCTACTTCCCGTCGAGCTTTTAACAACCGATATATTTTACCACCGAAGTGTTGTTTTTATTTTTATTTTTATGTTCTTCTTTTACTTTAGGTACGGGTAAAAAAAGAAACAAAAAGAAAAAAAAGGTAAAAAAAAAAAAAAAACAATGACGATAATTAGCTCCGGTTAAAAATCGTTCCCACGTCTTATCCGTGTCTTAGAAATAAGTGGTAAAAATAATCTGATGTAGGCAATAATCCAGCACTTCAAATCCATATTAATATCCTGTTTGAATTATAAGTACCTAACTTAATCATATGAATCGATAAGTATGACCACGCTGGATGTAAATATACCGAGAATATTCGGTGAGACTACACGATCCCTCTTCCTATATGGCAAAACCAACACACAGGTGCGTGAGGCTCGTTCGGCAGGGAATAAGGTGCTAGTAGCATTGCATCCCCTACCGAACGAGTCTCACGCACGCGTGTTGGTTTTGCCGTAGGAAGGGAATCGTGTAGTCTCACTGAATATTCTCGGTATATGTGTATATGTGCTGAAATCAAGTATCTAACATAGAATAATGCGTAATTGAAGATATTAACGAGAATAGAGTCATGGATGTTGATAAAACTGGTTACGCGATGTTTTTGTAATTATCATAACGATTTCTGATTACGCCTATTCGCATAGTATAATCGCGAATTGAAGTCATAAAGCGCAGGCTTAATGAATCGTAAAGTATAATATATATGTACGATGATTTTAGATTTATTTAAATATGTAATATTGTATATAAATAATAAAAAAATTGTCTATGATTCGTGTTACAGATGATAAGATTTAAGTTCGTCATTATAAATATAAAGCGATGAATCGTAACAAGTATCGAACGTTAAAATAAATGTTTTTTGTGGTTGCTATAGCATCTGATATCGACATTCACGTTGTGAGGTGAACAGCTCGGACTAAGAAACGATACAAAAGCTAAAATTGACAATCGAATGTTGCTCTGTATAGTAGACGAATTAATATTTCACTCACATCTAGGTTCATATTTGATCGTTTACCTATATATTCACAAAATTGAGAGAAAGAATATTCAAATATAAATTTACGTGCAATAAACGTCATTCCTTGATCTCAGAGATCGCGATCGGCTGTACATTTAGCCTTTGCATAACGAGTACTACTGCCAAAAATTTAACGCGATCATAAATCGATTGAATTCAATACCTACCGTCAGTAGCTGTTTTATTTATAAACTTAAGTTACTCATCAGTTAGTTTCGGTTGAAAAAACGTTTAAAAAACGATAAATACAAATCGTAAAATTTCTCCAATCCACACATCGGTCATTTCATTTCTAACGGGATAAATAAAAAATACGGATTTTTATACCAAAAATATGATTCACTCAAACTATGATCATTTTTGAATTACGATCAATATGACCGAATTAAATAGCACCCTATGGGTATATATAAAAGTACTCCGTGCCGTTCAATAGAAGCGAATTTTCGTATCGCCGTTAGACTGAGCTGAGTTTGTCGCATCGCGTTCGTCGTAAGGTATATTGATTTGTTCTCCCTTCAAGATGGGTAGCTTCTTTTATTCGCGATATCGTCATATCGACGGTAAAATATCCCCGGGAATTGTGAAAAAAAAAATATATATAATATACTTTGTTTTTTTTTTTTTTCTGGTAGAGTTTCAGAGTTTGCAAAAATTCAAATTTTGTATCCATTAAAACGTATATAAGGGATATTTTAATTCCTACATTATCCATACATGCAAATCATATGTGAAATCATTTTTTAACTATGAAAATCGTAAGTCGATTGAAAAAAAAAAAATCTCACGAATTATTTCGGCTTTATTTTTTTTTTTTATCAAATCATCCGTATAAGCCCTGTTAATATTCAATGTCAAACGTATAATTTATCACTTATGACTACAATTGTAGATATGATCGGCGCGTGAATTGATAAACGAGTATCTTGATCAAAAAACAAGGTGAAAAAAAAAAAAAAAAGAGAAGAATTTCTATAAAATACTAAAGAAGATTTTATATTTTTAACAATTTTATTAATATGTCTATGTCTATATATTTATTTATAAAGTTTACAAATCACGTGCTAAACTCTAGCCATTTCCTGAAATTTTCAACACATATCAAGGATATCATCGATTGCTAAAAAACATTGCGAATTATCTTATATATATTTTTTTTTGCAATATTTCTAAACGAGGGCAGAACGATTATCCAATAATTTATTAGTTCTCGATTATTTTTGGTGAAAACAGAAATTCAAAAAACAAAATAGAATTTGAAAACAAAAGGGGGGGTGGAGGAGGGATGATTTCACTCCTCGCGTAATATTGATCGTATAGCTACTAATTACCTAACACGTATAATAAACCGTATAATGAAATTATAGTTTATAACTATTGTCTGGGAATGCGGAACGTGTCCAAATGTCAATGTTAGATCTAAATTAAGGCTTCCACCCAGACGAAACTATTTATATACTTGGTTTACAAACAAGACTATTTACTATTTAGATACACAGTTCCAAATATAACATAGACTGAATTATTAATGTGTGATTAAATCTTTTAATATAACGATAAATATCACTCTATATAACGCTATACCTACGTAAAGAGGAGTTAGAGAGCCTAAAAATATACGTTATAGGTATACATATACCGAGAGTTTTCGATGAGACTAGACAGTTCCGTTTTTTATACGTGAGGCTCGTTCGAGAGGGGATAAGGTGCCAGTAGCATTACCTATCTCTATCATAACTCATGTTTTATCAGACATCGTGTAGATTTTATCAACAAATTTCACGGCGTTTATCAGTCGTCCGATTTCTGCACCCTATCAATTATCGTTAAATTAATCAATCATTAATGAGTCGCGAAAATTGATGAAGACTAAGAAATCGCGTGATATGATTGATCGGTTGAAAAATCATGCTTGCAAATTTTTGTATTCATTAATTTTTCGCAATACCTACAAGATTCAGAAATATCCAGATACGAATCGGCGGTTTTTCGAATGTCAAAAATTAATATAAATTATTATTAATTATTAGGTAAAAATAATCTCACCAGGATGCACGGGTTTTGCGCAAAAAACGCGGCGATACTATCTGCAAGGACAAACGTCGTAGAGCATCTTCGGGATATATTGCCCCCGCGCCCTCCATTCGTAGCCATTCCATCATAATACCAAAAGAATTTTCTTGTCGATTTTTAAATTGAATTTTATAATTTTTCGAATCTTTACATATTCCTTTATCCTCTGCAACTTTATCCCTCTTTTCACTTGATATAAATTTCTTTTTAAAATTCACAAACTTATCATAAAACACCATACGTCTATCGAAAATCTACTGCGCATCTTGTCACGCGTGGTAAAAGACGATTTACAAAAATTCCCCACAACAAAAAAAAAAAAAAAAACTTTCTGACTTGTTTGCGAAAAATTTCACGGCGTAAAATAAGTTAATTGTATCTCTTGAATGATGAAAGAGAAAATTGTCTTATACTGCTCCGAATAAATTAATAAGAAAAAAAAAAAAAAAAAAGGAGAAGACAGTAAATGTCACCCGCGGGAAAATATATTTGCGAACTGTTGCCCTGAGGTCGGACCTTTGTAGAATAA
Organism: Tenthredo notha; assembly: GCA_914767705.2. Taxonomy (NCBI): domain Eukaryota; kingdom Metazoa; phylum Arthropoda; class Insecta; order Hymenoptera; family Tenthredinidae; genus Tenthredo; species Tenthredo notha. The sequence continues at coordinate 7,960,767 of OU611908.1, forward strand.
ACAGCTACGACATACTGAAAGATAAAATGACTGCGAATTCATTATTATCTACCGGCAGCTGGGCTCCTCGTCAGTCATATGGAGTATGATAGCTGTTATAGATATCCGTTTATAAATATGTATGTATTGTTATCAAGGCAGTTTGTTGTTTTTGAAATTATATCATCGAGCTTATCTAGTGTGAAAGAAATATGCCAAAAGGCCTTGTCTTATAAATCGAAGAATAAATAGCAAATTGGCGATGAGTTAGATTCTAGAATAAAATCTCGAAAAAAAAAACTAACATCCGGTTCCTTCGATCTCGATTTTTTTTTTTAACCCTGCTCATTGGATGCATATTGGACTAAATGATCTCGAATTTGACGATGAATCGATGGAGATAGATTTACCCAAGATATCATCAAGGATGAAAGAGACTGATGCTAATTTCTGCATGACTTTCTCAAAAAGAAAACAAAAACAAAAAATAACTATTATCAAATCGTTCAAGTATATTATAATGTCACATTATCTAAGTGACGTATAACCTTGTCCAATATTGATAAGAATTTTGAAAAATTTATTGACCAAGGTATCACGATGGACGTTAACGTTCAAATCATCATATCCAAAAATAACCTGATGGAAGAAGAGAAGAAAAAAAAACAAAATACCCATACTATACCATATCACCGCGTATTATTTCGTCCGTTATCATCAAATAGTAATAATATCGCGTAATTTATTTCATGTGTATGTGAATTTAAATGTGAATGTAGGTGCGATGTATGTTTGTACAGCTTGTCAGCCGATGAAGAGAGCTGTACCCATACATTATACGTATAGTTTTATACTTTATATCGTGCAGGTCGTTATCGCTGTATATATATATAGTATATAGTATTATATGCCTAGTATATGTATTGTGGAAAACAAACCACAGTCATATTTCAATCAATGAGTTCAACGAAACCGGAGCTGCTATTTAAACCAGAATAGAAAAACGTTTTTTTACTCAAATTTGAATTAAAATTACGATAATTTTCAACATCAAAATCGTTGATTTAATTTTTTACATATTAATTTCGAGTGATCCTAATTTTGATGAAATAATTTTCATCCCTTTATCGAATCAATTGATAATTACAAAACTTGTGATGATTATAGATTAGTTGAAACTCACCCATTAAGGCTGGGTGAATCCATGGAATTCGAGGGTCCCGATACGTGAACTTTTGGAAGACCAAGTCCGTCAACTTGTCCATGACTATAGGCATGGTGACTATGAGTTGCCAAAGAGTCATCGCTGTCACTGCTGGGCAAATGCTCCGACCCCACTCCTCCACGAGGCCTGAAATATGATTTTTTTTTTTTTCAAATTTTCTAATCTTTATAATACTTTACCGATATTTTATTTCAAGTTTATTCAGAGAACAAAAAACGTATCGAAATTTTGGAATTGGATACAAAAATGGTACTTTGAGCTCTAATATCTCCTCATTGCAATAATCTGCAGAACGATTCGCAAGAATATAAATTCTTGCAGTAAGAGCTGAGATAGCCTCATATTTCAATAACTTAACTTTTGCTTGATCAGTGATATGCGCTTATGCAATCAACACAAATTTCAATTGGTATAGTGAAAAAAAAAAGCTCACTCCGAAATATCAATGACTGAATGAACAGTGGCTTTTTCTCAACTATCTAAAATCGTGTTAATTCACTGTATGCTCTTATTGCATCCAGCTCCTCAATTTCGTCTAATTAGTATTATGACCTTGCGGTTTGCACGCTAGATAACAGTGACTCATTACTCCAAAAGCTCGATTTTCTGTGTGAGAAGATATTTTGATGAATTTTTTGAGGAGCTTCTAATTCGTGAAAATAGAAATCGATACTCATTGGTGTAGTGAGTGATTGATATTTTCATTTTTCAAATAGATCTAATATACTTAGACCGTTCAAATCAGTGTTATGTTAATCCGGAAGGTCTGACTACCCTTTTGAGTTGTATTAAACCATCGATCTTCTGCCAGGTAATTTCTATATTGAAATTATGATGCCTAAAATACCGTAATACCAGAAAATGTTAGCAAAACTTTTTTTGCACGCTCAATTGCGAATACGGGACATTTCTCTTCTAACGTTAATCGCGATCAACGGTATAGTTACAGTCTTTTAGCTCTTTTGATACAACCACGTACGTATATATAACACTGTGCCGTTTAAATGCTGATTAATTAATTGACTAATCAAAGGTTTCCGCGACATTCCATGCTGATATTATTTCCTAACGTATTATACACTAGTTGTGCTTCGAGGATAGATCTATACATGCACAAATAGGGCGATTAGTCTTTATACAAAAATGCACACATACGATTAAAAAAAAAAAAAAAATATATAGAGACGTTGAATTTGAGTATAACGAAATTTATTCGTATATTTAATCGAGGGTGATGAATCATTATCTAGTATTTTTCTATAAAAGCCTATCATCGATAATCTACTATTGAAATTATTCCGTATGAAAATGTAATCCAATATATTTTTAATAGGTATTCTATGCATAGATTTTGATATTAGAGTTCATTGAACCCGGAAATAAAATTTTGGTTTATCTATACGTTTTGAACTTTTGAACGTTTTATCATTTGAATGAATGACTTTGCATTGGTTTCTCATTGCGATTAACAATTCAGTAGTTCTAAATTAAATGGTAATAAAGTTAGTTTAGGCAATGACGTTTTTCTTTCTATTTTTAAATGTTTATTCACCAAGTTTGAATATGTTTTGTTAAGAAAATTATTGAACTTAAAATACTAACTAGTTGTTAGAAAAAGTGAAAATAAGTTTATCCACGATCGACTTTTTTATCGGCATAAAAAAAAATAATATTTTCATTTTTAAAATGACAGATGATCTAGTTCAGTGAATAATATATCATCGTAAAAATTTATATTACCAACTTTTCCAATATCGTTATGCAATATTTTACACAGGACCATTAAAAATCCCAAAGTCGCATCAGTGCGGGAATATAAAAAAAAAACAAAAAAAAAAAAACGAAAAAAGCATGCGAATAAACACATATACATGGATTTTGACAAGAAATAATCGGCAACTTTGAACTCGTAAATTAATTTTGTAGATTAATAAAAATGAATAAATGAGGAGACAATTTTCGTGAAAGCAGCTTTTTAAATCGTATAATAGATTATAATGATTTATTATTAACCATCCTGATCGGGTATTTAAAAACAAGACCCTCTTGTGATTTTGGATAATTAGAGAAACGATATCGAATAATTTCGGAAATGGAATAGATAGAAAAGATGAAAACGAAAAAATTCAGATTATTATGATAGAATTTCTGAATCCTCAGCTTCTCTATTGAATTTTGTAGCGAAAATAGTATTAATTACTTTCCTGCCTAGTATAATGAGTGGAATTTTAATAAACATAGATTGTATGTTAAATAATATAATTAACTATATAGAATTTCTGCGAAAATACATGAAAGAGAGAGATATTGCTTGCTATTTGAGTAAAGTATAAAAAAAAAAAAAAAAATCTGGAAAATATGAAATTTCATTATATCGTACTGCGAATAATTTCATCCGAAATAATTGCAATATGATCATATGAAAAACTTTTTAATTAATAATTTTCATTCAAAAAAGCCAAGAGATAGGTAATAATAATAATATATATTCCAGCTGTATAATTAATACGACGTAATTAATTCTTGAAATTTTTATTATTAAATCACAATTCTGAAGTAATCAAAAATCCTTCAAAGTCACTGAATATTTTTTTTTGTTGTTGTTTTTGATACAGAAAGAGAAAAAGAAAAAGAAAAAGTATTTCAGGTGATATTTATAAAGATTTTATTACAGAAAGTAAAAAAATAAAGATCCAGGATATGACTTTTCTGTTTCATAAAAGGATTTGAAATTTTTTTATGCAGTTATACTTATCTCAGTATCTCAAAACCGTTTTATATAGTTGACTTAACTGAATTATGCAGATCAGCAAATTACTTACATGCGAAAGAAAAAAAAAAGGTCCTTTCTAACATAGAGATCTAAATGATTGACAATGAAAAAATTCGGGTCTTTCTGCAAGCAAGGGTGTAAGAAAAACGTAATTATACCTTCGAAATGTATCCTTGCCCGAGGGTATATCCGAGCGCCAATTAGTAGACATCTTTTTGCATGAAATTTGGTAATTAGTAGTCGTATCTTGTGGTCGTAGATCGTAGACATCACGAGTTTTATTATCATGAGAACAGCCAATGACGCACAAGTTCGGGGGGATTAAAATATTTCCAATAATAGTACCGTGAGAATCTTAATCAGATTCTAAAACCTCCTATAAGTTAATTCTATGTACTTAAGCGCGATAGGACATTGAAGATAATAAATTTCTACAAAATTCGTTCAAAGAATTAAACATGCTTACTTAAACAAACTGTATATGAAAATTTCTCGGGTTTAATACTGGAGTTGGCTTTAAATTTTCAAAATATCTAGTTTCTAGGGTAAACTCTTAGATTTTTATTTTTTTGCACAAGTATTTTAAGCTGTGTAATATTATTTTTCCATCATTATTAGATCAATTATTCAAATTTATGATAATAATCAAACGTCTGTGGAATATATGGGATATTCTATATTTTTGATATTTGAATTTGGCGGTAAATAATTTATCGGAAAATCACCTATATATGCCGAATAACTGTGTCACTTTTCTTCCTTCTTAGTTCTCCCACAGTGTGGCAGCACTTTTTTAGCAACCTCGATGCAGCATGGCGAAAATTACGTAATAAATGCACGGATCAATGTAGTCGGCGGTAGAGGGAAATTCAAATTCTTTTTATTTACTTAGTAGATTATCAAATTCGCTGGGAATATAAAACGAGTTGAAAATATCAGACTGGGTTAAACCCTGACCTAGGTTCGTCACGTAGCCGCGTTTATTTCCCAGTGAAGAGAAGAAAATAAAAAATAAAAAAAAATTCAATGAATTTTAATCACTGCGTTAAAAGTAATTGAAAAATGGAAACGAGTTCATTGATCGTATTCACGTGCGATTCGTTGTTGGTTTTTATTTTTCTTTTCTTTTTTTTTTTTTATGACCAAGAATAACCGATAGCTCAAAGCTTTTTAGTATAATTTACAGTTATCAGTTCAAACAGTCTATCGTATTTATCTCTGAGTCTAAGTAGGTGTTATAGTTGTTAATTATCATCAAACATTGAATTGACAAATAGAACTAAATGTGTAAACGGGTTTCCGAGTGTGAAAATACGAATTTAGAACAGTCGTGAAATTTAGAATGATTTATCTTCCCAAAATATACGATTGGGACTTCATAGCTGATCAATATTTAAGAATTTAAATAACTAGTTAGACCATGACGAGGACTGTGAAGGAATTTGTGATATACAAACAGTGACAATTCGATATTCAATGATCTAAACACGTTTAAGAAATAAATAGAGTAGAAGAAAGAAAAAAAAGAAAAAGAAAATTCTGATCGGATAAAAATTGAACATTATCTTATAGGGTTTTGTGTAACTACATTTCCTATAGAAATTTCAGCCACAGCTTTGATCTGTTGTATGATAAAAAAAAAAAAAAAAAAATTGATCAGGCGCAAGCAAGCCAAAATAATGATCTATGACTAATTATATATATATTTTTTTTTATATATATTTTATTTCTTTTTTTCTAGGAAAAGTCAAATTCAATGATATTGCACCTGTGGCGAGTAGTGTCGTAGCTTGCCGTCCAGTACAGGGGCGCCACTGTTTCGCGTTTCCGGGCCAAAATAATTAAATATATCAAAAAATAAAATTTGATGTAAGAAATGTTTAATTTTATTTAATTTTTATAATTTTTTTTTTTCTTATTTTCTTTTCTTCTTTTTTAAGATTCACTTTGTTGGCACAAAACTGATGGTATATATAAATCGTGTGACACGCGAGTACCAGTAATATACCATTCACTACAACGACACAACGAATCAACCAAAGATAGAAATTTTTGATTTATTGAAATTGAAAATTGATAACAAAAAGCAAGGCACCAAAAAAAAAACGATTAAATATTCTCAAACCATTTTTTTGCTTTATTTATTTTTTTTTGATTTGGCGAATAGTTTATACGTATTTGTATAAATGAGAAGAAGAAGAATAAGAAGAAGAAAAAATTCAGAAGAAATATAGTTTTGAGCTTATTACTTATTATACGAGGAAGACGAAGTAAATAGTATTATTAATTTATGTTATATTATAACAATAGTATATATCACTAAATTATTTGAGTTTTAAAATAATTTTATTTCGAATAATCTTAAATACGACGGAATAAAAATATATGAATTTAATTATCTTATTTTAATTATTGTATTATATTAATAAACAACACTTGAATTTTTCTTATATACGACGACAAGGGTGGTACTAATTACTAGAACGTTGGGGCGAGATTTTTTTTTTGCAATGTGAAACGTTTCTGATCGGTTTAAAAAGAAAAAAATTATTTCGATAATTATTTTATCGACTAAGAGGGGAAAAAGAATTCCTTCTTTATATTTATATATTTAAATTAAAAGAAATAATATAATAATATACGGCAATGCGGTACTTCGAACGTGCAGCGCCCTGCACTCATGCACTTTATGCTCAACATCACATCACATCACATCACATCACATCATATCGCATCACATCACATCACATCACCTCACAGACGAAACATACACCGTTAAGATTCGCTTATCCGGGTGCGTCTGCGCGCCTGAGCTCACCTATTGACCGAGTATATAGCTTATAGCTACATGGGGATGGCTATACCTATGCCAAAATATATTTCACCAAATATATATGCGAATTTAAATATATACGTGAGTCAATTGGGACAATGTGCAGGCATTTGTACATAATAACGCATACAGGTTCATTTAAGTCAATTGTGAGTCTGAGGCTTTGATTTTTTTTTTCGCTAAATATTGTAATTGGTGAAATATACTCGGTAGATAAGTAGCAGTTAATTAAAAATTCCTTTTTTTGTCTAATTTTACACTAAACTACTTTTTCCCGCCATAATTTTGATGACTACCTACACGATGACGTACCAATACCCGCAGTTCTCTAGTTATGGTACAACCCAGATATCGAGTTCAAGAGAAGAAGGAAAAAAAAGGAAAAAAAACACTAGACAATTACGCGAATCGAACAACTTTTAAACTCTGAAAACTAGAACTTTCTATATACGTACCATGAAGCAGAAAATTATATATCATAGTGACTCGAGAATTCGTCATTAAAGCAATTATATCCCATGATGTAGACATTCTAAAGACAATTGATAACACGTGTGTAAAAAAATCCTTGATTTTCTCTACAATTATCACGATAAAAAAAATAGAATAACAAATATGGTATTGTTTCATTCAAGGAATTATAGCTACTTTAGATAATGAATTAACCAATGATCTGAAAAATAAATGAATAAGAAAATTCGAAGGCCTTGAGGCAGTGCTTAGAATTGAAATAGGAACCTGGGAGTTTTGAGTTCATTTTTTATTTATTTTTTTTTTGTTCATTGAACATTGAAATTCGAATATGACCGAATCAAGAACCACCCTAATACGTACAGAGTAAAAATTGAGTTAAAAATTCGATATAGCACACCTGACTTTTATATGTTTATTATGGTGTATTGTAGTGCATCACGAATTACTATCGATGTATACATTCATGTAATGAATATCTACCGACTGTTGGCACACTACCGACTCAGAATCCACGCGATTATGATTGAGACTGGAGGCTGTAAAGTCAAGAGGATTTCCCCCAGGATTCTAGGGAATCGCGCAAACTAAACGTGGGAGTATTGCCGCGGCGGAAAAATTAAACGCTGTGTCATAATTGCATGAATTTTTTTTTTTTTCCATTTATTATACACTCCGATAGCTATACAGTTAGCAACTTTTAGCTATGCGTCAGTTATTTAAACTGAATAGGGTTTCACCACTGTAAAAGTGGGTTTTAAGTGTGAAAAAAATATAATGGCGTGAATCATAAATCCAAACTAATCAGGCTAGACTATAATCATACCAAATTCTAAGAAAACCATTTGATAATATAATACGAAAACCGCATAAACGATACGCAGCTTCTGTTTAAACTTCATCATGCCTATAGATAAGGTGAACGTTATCATTATTCGTGGCTACGTGATTTTTATTAAATCCGGTAATAATTCTTATCGGACTATAGAAAAACATAGAAAAAATAAAAAAAAAAGGAGGCGAAATTTATTTATCGTAAAAAAATATTTGAACCGGATCTGGTGTAATAATGATTACAACAACCCATATATATATAATCGTTGATTGTGTGAGTTCTAGAACTTTGTTTTTTTTTTTCTACTATTCGATGAATAATTGTTTGCGAATAATAAGTCTGCTCGTAATATATTAGACAAAATCGCATACATGATATAATCATTCGATTATTACGAGAAGTGAAAAAAAAATTTCCATCAACGTCCATGAAACTTTTACTACCAAGTAATTTCAATTACTGAACTGTCTGATGCAATTGTAACCACCTCTAACTATATATGGTTAAACATACGGATATACGAACATTTCGAAAGTAAGAAATAATTGGCGGTAAATACTGAAATTGGAAAACAGCTGAACACGACAAGGAACCACGGTATAGATAATGATTATATTATATAGCTACAGGTAGGATAGAGAGAAGAACATTACCGATTAAGTCACGATCAGGCAATAAGCCAAGTGATTAAGATTTATATACGATTTATATAAGTATTATAAATTGAACTTACTGAGGTATAGAGACGACCGGACAACCAAGTTGCAGGAGACTTCGAGCAAGAAATTCTGGTGCAGGGGCAACTGTGGATGGTGCAGAGTGTCTAGTGGGCCTGGCGGGCCGGTTGGTACTTTCATCGGAATCAAGAGGTACGGTCAATGAGGTACCGGCACAATCTGTTGTTCTTGTTACGCGTAGAGATCCTCCGCGTTTTAATTGCGTGCCCATATCACCCTCTGTAATAAACAAAAAAATAAAAATAAAGTTGGATAAAAATGAGAGCTTTGTATTAATAACTTTTCTTGGAAAAGTTCTGGACAAAATCAACCTCTGAGTTTTTCAGAGTTAGAACAATTTTCCTTGAAAAACCCTCAAGACTTTATCTGCCGTATTATGAATCTGAATTAATTCGAAGTAAAAACAAGGCATATTACATTTTGGTTTAGCGATTTTTTCCGGGCTAATTCCAAGAATATGAGATCTCAGATATTTCACATAGTCATGAAAATTCACCGGATTATTATGTGATACGGAAATAATTTGTCATAGTTATAGAAACCGCGTTTTTATACCACGTGTGGGGGAAAAAATAAAAAAAAATAAAAAACAGCTAAATATTGGTCAACGGCCCTGACCAAATACTGCGTCATGAGCGAGAACACATGGTCAAAGCTGTAGCCACGTATAGGGATGGTTATGTATAAGTATGGATACACACATAGGCGTTTATAACCACGCTGAGAGATATTGCGAATTTGGGTAAACGAAGCAAAAAGAAAAAATAAATAAATCAAAAACGAACAAAACAAAAAAAAAAAAAACAAGCAGAAATCTAGAAGATATTTTGACGATTTTTATTTGATATACCTGATGATAATTTACCTTGAATTTGGAATATTCGTAAAGCCATTGGGGCTTAAGGCGAGAGAAACTAAAATCGGAGATTAATCTTTCACGGATTTTTGGAGGGAAAATTCTGAATGATTTATGATATAGAAAATATGATCACGAAGACAGTAAAGTTCCTGGTTAAGAAGCTCAATAAAAGTCGACAAACCCGTGACAAGCGTTACCTAGCTTCTGTCCTACTGACTGCAGACCTTAAATATATATCTACGTCGTGGAGGAGCGTCTCCGGATATTTTGGCATACCGCCGCGCACCTTGGACTTCTCGAAGAAATGTGATGGTTTTAGTTCCGTGAAAATTTGCGACACTTAGTTTTCTCGCCAATTAAATACATCGGGTTTCAATGACGCGTGATTATTTGAGAATTTTGAATCATAGATCGCGGAAAGGATTTAATATAGTTTGAAAATTTTTACCGGCTGGTTAGAGATAGGTGCATATATACACATATTCAGGTATATAAAGCGTATACGTGTATCCATTTACTGTAAAAAGAATCAATAGAATTGGTGACCCTTTCAAGGCTATAGGTAACATTGAAAATTCTAAAATCTGTAGACGTGAGTTTGCACACTCAATCTGTACCCAAGCTGCATGGTGTTTTCAAATTACTTCGATATTCATTTCCTGTATAATACTTGCGAATTTATGGTACGACTATATCTAGTAGGTATTAGTCTACTCCTCTGTTAATGGATTGCTTGTAAATTATATTTCGATCAATTAACAGTAAGCTTTAGATTGGTGCAATCTATATCTGAGGCTTTTAACCGAGTAACAAGATTGAGGCTTGCCCCTATATCAAAACTTAATATACCGTGTCTAATATCGTTAGCCTTTCAAATCGTCTGGTTATATAGGTAAAACTTGCGAATCTGTGTGGACAGTGAAACGTTAAAAATAGATGCAAATCAATAGGATGTGCCAAAACGCTTATCTCAAAGCTATAACTTTTGCTAAAATTTAGTCGTGTGGTACTCAGACCCGTAGAAAAAGAAACAAAAAAGAAAAAAAAAAACGGCTACTTCACCAGATAATAAAACCGAGGATATCATTGTTGGAAAAGATATTTCTGCACTTGTCAAAAGTTTCAAAGTAACAATGTATAACAGTGTCGCTTCCTGTTTGTCTTCCCACTCTGAAAGCTCCTTTCAAAATATCGTCATAATTTTTTTTTTTCTTTTTTTTGTAAGTCAAAGCCAGTTATAACGAGCGCGTAACGTTAAACCTCTCGCAAGGGTAGATGAGAAAAAGTGATTATATTCCAGGAGTTAAAAAGTAACGTTTTTCGTACATAAAATTCAACTTAACGCGTGCTGTGTTGAAAAATGATGTTCGATAGATGTGGGAAAGATGATTCTCGCCCTAGTATCACAAAGTACTAATTTAGTCGAACCCGGATTCCTACACAATCATATATATAAGTGGCTATATTTTCTCAGTTTCTTTTCTCTGACGATAGCTGCTGCCAAGAGGTTGAGGTTGACCAAACATAAGATAAAGGCTATAAACTATGCGAATGAAGTATATATGTATGCGAAAACAGGTTCTTCAATGCGTAACAGACTTTGCGGTAAAGTATATTATTCTTTAACGTAACTAATTTACGTCAGAATATTTTCCGTTCAGTCACTCATTCATTACCTTTAGTTTCTGATGACGATAACGACGGAAGACGCAAGCTGTGAACACGTCGAAGACTGACCGGACTTCCCTCGACGTCATCTTTTGGTGTGACCATTTTCGATGTTTCCAAAATCAAACTTTCATATATTTTTTTTGCGTTTCTTACTTTGTTTTTTTTTGTTAGTTTCTGTTTTTTTGTTGTTGTCCTTGTTGGATATAGCGTGTCCACTTAGAAAACTAAGTTCTAGACAAGTAGATACTGCCTTTCATGTAATCAGCAATATTTCATGAACTTGAAATTTATTTAGAATTACCACTCCAGCCCGCCACTGCCACACAATCGTTACCAATGATCAGCGTGGCTCGAATTGTTTTATAACGACTATCGACTATCCTACAACGCTTCAACAGACATTTAGTATACTAAACTAAGAACGAACATCCAATAGAAATATCCGAAGAATGTCACGTGCTGTTTTAACGACGCGTTGATAGTAATCTCTTGCCAATGTCAACAGTGATCAGAGTTCACTATTTAGCAACCACGTCGTTTAAAGTTTTCATGCAATTATTAAAGTCCGACGACGAGTCATGAAGTTGTTGGTCAATAAGCGTCAGCTTCTTTTTCATAGTTTTTTTTTTTTCACCTATGATCCCGATGGACAATTATTAATAAAACAACACTTTAACGCACGGCTATAGAACTTTAGCAAAAGATAGAAGATTCGATATTTTCAAAGTTATAACTCTTGGAATCCGTATAAATGAAACGCGATTATCACTGAAGTGGCAACTGCTCAGAATTGACGCGGGTAATGTGACGAAGTACTGACCACTGGATGTTGTGGTGTCTTCAGTCACCTCGGAAGTTCCTCGTAACACGCGTAACGAAGAACCCTGCTAACATAAAGTACGCGATATTATGTTATAATGCTATTACGATTTGAGCAGTGCTACTGCAGTCACTAGTCAGGTTCAAGTAATTAAGGGTTGAGGTGATCGATAGGGGATTTAAACAGTGTTTAAACTTCACTTTGATCTTTAAAGTTTAAATGAGAAGAGATGACGCACTTGAGACAATGAGTAGATCTCCGTCTTTTATTACGTCTACTTGTCTACGTCCCACGTCTCTTCGGTAAACCGTTGACGCGGTATGACGTACGGAAGGAACTTATTGTTGGAATGAGATTTTCGTGGGCGCTTCTAAGTTCGATTCAAGGACGCTAAAAATTTCCCGCCCGTCCGTCACCTGGTAACCTTTTCCGTTAATTTTAAACACTGTCGAACAAACACACACACAGACCTTATACTAGATGTAGTTTTATGCCGATGTCTATTTTTGCGTATACACCTGTTGCTCTATTCCGTAACTGTGACCGGACGAGGAAGGATATAATATTTTCCAATATTTTGAACACCGGTCGAATCTTCGGTCTCAAAAACTTCTTCGGACGTTGCAGATATATTTCAAAAATATTAATCATATTGCCATTTAGCTTCTCGCTTATATTTTCATCATCTCTTTCTCGATATCGCGAGTCTTCGAATATCAATCTTTATTATCAGGTTAAGATTGGCAGAGAAGCTCTGCGGACAACCGCCGACTGACCACTAATATTCAGACGGTTAAAGATTGCGGGTTATTTTCGCGCCACATAACATCTACCTCAAAGAGAAGACCGCGCGACACTAATCGACTACCAGCCTAGTACGTAATGTGATGGTAGAGTAGTGTGGTCATTGCGTGGAAGTGTAGACCGATGAAGGATGGCTATAGATTTACAGACCCCGAAGGTCCTTGTCTATATGTTATACATATCAGTATATACATTTATACTACAGGGTATATACTATTCTGGCGCTGAACCCCAGAGTGACGTAGTTCCTACGTAGTTTCGACGAAAAACCTCCTGTGTATTATCGATCTTGAGTTATGTTTAATTAATGACAATACGCCTAGTTTTATACCATTATAATGTATCAAGAGAACTAGGTCATAATTCTGCTTCGGTTTTATGTGATTTCACAACACACCGTGCAGACATGTTAATTCCAAAGCCTCCGGATGCGGATAAACGAACGGACGGATAGATGATAAATTACGAATATCCATATTATAAGGCATGGGCGAGAAGAGCACTCAACGTTTTAGTTTGATGAGTAAAATTACGTGTGGGCGAGATACGAAGTAGAAAAGGGCATACTATATCAAGCAAAATAAGTTTCGTAAACGTTAGAAATTTTCGGAATTAACACATTCTCCATACCACTACTGATCGAGAAAGCACGTGTTTGCATAAAATATGTAAAATAAAAGACAACTATAAATTTATTTAACGATCGTCTTAAGCGTTTCACCGCACTCGACGTTAAGCCCGGAATTCAATGAACTTGATTCACTCGAAGTCTTGGACCACATGTACTCCTCAATGATGTTCACAGTCGAACGTAGTAAAAAAAAAAAAAAAAAACTTATATACCGAACACGATTCAACCGCAGTAGCTCGTAGGCGTGTCTTGCGCAAATAAATAAATAAATAAATAAATGCCTTGGTAAAATTCGCTTCTCTTGTTCGATTTAGACTCAATATTTTTGAGAAAATCTATCAAAGCAACTTTTATATCTACATATTACCTCGGCATATTGGCAAAATAAAACTTAACGACGCAGGACAATGAGTGACTATACCTAATTGATATATAAATTTGAACTGTTTATTTAAAATATACAACTTTAATAACTATCCCCTATGTATACGTGTATATGTAGGTACGTGTTGAGTAAACTTGTTAACACAAGCCACAAAAACTAGCGAAATATTTGGCCACTAATATTGGCCTAGATACATTTTGGTAAACTGCATTAGACTGTGACTATACAGTGATGACATTCGCCGCCTTTTGCAGACGAGGATTTATGAAAATTGTCATTTATTTAAAATAAGCTGATAACTGACGATTACTAATAGCAAGTAACTCGTTATGCACATCGTGACGCCTTACATACTTGTAAAACTAACACCAAATACGAAAATCTCGACTTAGTACTCAAAGTTTCGACGTTATTTTGCCGTAGTTTGTTCATATACTCACAATTCTAATCCCCGACCGGATAAAAACTTGGCAAATCTTTCGCCCATAATATTTTGGTGACCGCCCACGTTCCTGGCGCTTTCTATTATGTTACAATTTCGTTTTTTGTAGGCAATTTCCAACGGGCTTTCCGCAGATGAGTGAGATATGCCGTCCCCAGACTCCTCCCCGTCTCTTCTGTAACGTCGAGGTATCTTTTCGTCGATAAGTTCAGTTTTATAAGCGGAATAACGTTCGTATGATTTAGTCAATACTACCAGTAGATGGGAAAGGAATCTTCTGTGGTACCAAAACGCCTCGTGACCCGGATAAAGATTGAGCAATTCCTCATTGAACAGACACTCTTCAGCCCAGTATGAAAGTCCCGTGAAAATTGAAAGGTAATTAACGTCGTGGGAAGAAGAAGGCAGCTTGTCGGATGCACCGTGCAAATAGTTCAACGCTTCGTGACAAGAGGCGTTTAAATGAGGAATGCCACTGCTACCAGCATCAGTTTCCACTTTCATAAACTCAGATAGGATCTCCCTACACCTTATCTCCAGTCTGGTTTGAGGTCCGGGTTCGTTCTCGACCTGGATAAGTCGTTTAAGCAAAAATTGTCGATAAGCAAAACCACTGTAGTCAGAAATATGGAGGCTGCACCATTTCCCGGAACTCTGCCATTCGGCTATTAAAAATTGCCTGTAATTACGGGGTGAATAAGCCCTGAATGTTGATACTATATATTCGCGGTGATTCCAGGCGTGATAATTGTTCGCGTATCTGTCCGCCGACATTGAAGCAATATTTACTTCGTTTTGAAGTATTGTTTCAACGTTTGATGACTGCACTCTATCTTCCATTAGTATAAACTGGAGGAGCCAACGTCTGTAGGCAAATGCTTCGAAACATTTTGCCTTGTAGTAGAGTACAACGGCAACAAAATGCAGTTCACCTTTAGACTCCAGTCTCCCATTCCTCACTAGTTCTCGTCTCATATTCCAAAACGTAGTTACGTCCGGGTTTAACAATAGAGCACCGAGAAGCCATCTTGAAACTGTACTTGGATCTTCTCTTCTATTACGATTCTGACGCAACTCCAATAGACGATTGTAAGCGTAACGATACAACGGCTTTACACTCCAAGAAGCCAGGCCTAGGGAATTCTCAGCGTGTAGTACTGGAGATTTATTCTCGTTGTCCAATGCAGGGATTATCTCAAACCCAATTCTGAAATAAATTTATTGTTTTTTTTATAAAGGGGATCTAAAGATTCGAAATAATGCATTCGAATTCTGAATTTGAATATTGTTTGAAATTTAGCAAACGATAATGACTCGAATTGTTTTTAATACACCGGAAGTTGTTCTTATCTTAGTTTAGTTGGTTTGACAGTTACACTGTTTGAAAATAATTTAAACATATTCAAAAACCCCGCCCCTAGCTGCACCCAAAACACTCACAGATTCGTATCCTTCTTGAATACATTCTCGATGTCATAGAGTATTTTTTCAGCCGCCGGAAAAAAGTCCTCCTGCATCGTGGTGTCGGCTGAATTTTTACCTCACATTTCTTTGAAAATCATAATCGCATAGAATATCACAATTATTTCTTATATCTCGTACGCTGCACCATCCAATGCGGACGCAGTCGTGATTTTTTTCTGCGGAAGTAATTGAAAACTGTCTGAAGTTGGCATGATGCGTGGTTTCGGTGGTGAAATATATCGAATAATGTAACACCGGTACATAGATACCACTGGGAGACAGGTAAAGTTTTATAATCAGTCAAATTCGTTGTAGTATTTTATCACGCGAAATTTAAACCGTTATTAAAACTCGAAACTTACACATCTTTAAATATATATGAAAATAACTAAGACACGTTTTACCGGCTTATTATTATTCCCGATTACTTTTTAACCTGCGTAACAATATCTCGGGAGAATCCATTTCTAAGCGAACAACATCAACGATCGACCTAAGCTCGAAACTAGTCGATCCCTCGCTAGCGAATATCCATCGCATTCAACGCATAACGTTAGTTTGTCTTTGTCAGTTGGCAATTTGGCATCGGTCAGTCGTACATAACCTCAACTCACTCGCACATTTGGCGTCTCTGATATCGTACTAATTTCGTGAATCATCGTGCCTAATAAGGAGACAATTTTGACATTTTTTTTTCGAATACGTATCTCGAGGTACAAGTTTGAGTCTTAGAACTAAATTAGAACCAACCGCAATGTCCGATCCCCGAATTCGTTCTATGAAAATAAAAACTGGAGTTGTAAGACGGCTCGCGAAAGAAAAAATAACTTACGAAAAAGAAGCTGCTCAACAACGTGACAGAATTCAGAGATTGAAGGATGAGGGTGAGGATATATCGACGGTCTTATTTTGAAACGAGAACATTTCACTCTAATGTTTCTCCTGCTTATACGTTATTCACGGTTCGATTATGTTCCGTGTTTCTTTACATTGAATTTTTTTTTCTTACTTTTCGTCTCCTTTCCATAGGCAAGGATGAGTACGATATTAGAAAGCAGGAAGAAGTCCTCCAGGAATCATTGATGATGGTACCAGACTGTCAGCGTCGTCTAGTAAAGGCTTTTGACGATTTAAAGAGACTTTTGGAGAGCGAACAAGACATGAAAACAGACGAAGCCTACATTGCCGCAGAAAAAGTGATGTTAGATGCCGAAGCGCAACTCCCACAGACAGGAGAACTTCTTAACGCATGTTAAACGGTCTTCAGAAAAACTTTGTTAACACAGTTTTAATAACACCTAAACATTCACTAAAGATATTATGATATAACAAATGCATTTAAGATAAATAATTCCGGACAATTTTATAGAATAATATATTATTAGGATCCCTAGATGGTAATCAATTAATCGTTAAGAATTTATAGTTTTTGGTTATTCTTTTTTTTTTTTTTTTTTCGAGAAATAAGTTTTTGAATTCATCATGTTTGGAAATCAGGATTTTTCGCAAAGACCACCACCACCTTATAACTTAAATTATGATGCTTGTTCAAATCTGAATCGTCCACCAAACTATGAAATTCAGATGCACAACAATGCGTATTATCCCCAAAGCGGGAATATCGCTTCAGCTAAAACAGACTATAATAGTTTTAATAATATCAACGACGATGAATCGTCGATGATCACTGTGATAGAAATGCGAAAACATGATGAACAGACAATTGAAAATTTCCTGAAAGAAAATGAAGAGGAATTTTTAAAAGAAGATAAAAATAAGAGCCGTAAAGAGTCGAGAATTTCAGATACTCGGACTACTTTGGTATCGGTTTGCAAATTGAATAATGAGTTGGAGAAAATTTGTAAGAAACTTAGAGAGAATCGGGATATATCGGAGACTGAATGGTGCAGAGAGATAACTGCTACTGAAAATAAAAAAGTAGAGATACTTGAAGCTCTTGATAAGTTGGAAGAGGATCAGTTTATCAGTAAAGTTAAAACTAGTATAGAAAAGCGTAAGAAGAAGAGATTGCGCGAGAAGAAACAGAGAGTTTTGAGAAAAAGTGAAAAATCAGCTGCTGAAGAAAGGAGGATTAAACTCCACGCCAAAGCAGATGCTTGGATAAAAGATAAGCAAGATATTATCGAAAAAGAAAAGCAAGAAGTCAACATGCGAAAAGACGCTGATATGGTTCTTGCTGAAGTAAGAGGCAGGAGGAACGACGCTAGAAAATTTTTAGCACTTTTAAAGGAACTGCAAAATTTAAGGCGAATTCAAGTCAACATTGCCAGAGCAAGGGGAGAACATTTGTCTAGTGCAGCTGACGAGGCGTTTAGCAATATCATTGGTAATCATTCAAGTATTATTTTAATTTCACGAAGTTATTAGAATCTAATTGGCGGAACTTAAGTTAGTTCTCACATTGTCAAAACCTTCTAATAATTCGTTCTTTCTCTTCTCTTATATTCCCCCAGCTTCACGTTTCCATAATAAATTCGTATGAAATTTACTAGCTATTCACAACACACAAATTTCAGATAAATTGATGGAACAATGGACAGCAATGGATCGAGAGTACTCAATAGAAGAACAAGGCTTGAAGCTGATGTTGAAAACCGATAATGAGCAGAAAATCGAGAAACAGAAAAGAAACAATTTCGACGATTGGGAGAATGTGCTTTTTGGTAGAAAACTACCATCCGTTGATTCTTTCCAACGGAATGTACACGCATTCGTTACCATTAGGTAATTCATGATGTTTCACAAATCGATTTAAACGATCAGTTGTGACCGAGTACACAATAACTCATCATTCAATCCATCCCTTTGTCTTATTCAGAGCTGCTTGGGACAAATATATCTCCTGCAATGGCCTTGGTTCACCTATTCCTATCGGCTGGGTAATGCCTGACCCACCATCATCTGCTGCTTGGCAAAAATACCTTAAGAAAGAGTGATGTTTTTTTTACTGATAATATGAAGTTATTTTGTTAGAACATAATAATAATACTACTAAATTAATTGCACCATATATTCTTATCTAATTATTATCTCATGTACTGCGTAGATGAAGGATATCAAAACCAGGCTCGATATTTAAAGAAACTTGAAGAGTTACAAGGGTATTAGATGAGATTTAAATATTGTCGTGGGGGTGTTTATTGAGAACTGTACATTTGATGAGCGATTAAAATTATCCTATACTAATAATGAGGCTGTTTCGAGCTCCTTCCGATGGTTCTAGAGATTGAGGTTCCTTAACTGGGACTGAAGATACATTTTCAGCACCAGTAACCAGCATTTGTAAAGCTCCTTGCAGTTCGAGAAAAGATTTGGTCAATTCTTCCTCTTCTTTTAATTTCTCAGCTAGTAAATTGAACATATGACGTGCCTCGTCCGTTAATTCACCTAAACTTTCCTCGTAAACATCTGGAAACAAAGATTATAATATCTTTTACATTTCCATTCCAGGAGGCTTGATTTTCATAAATCTAAAATCTCTGAGCCCAAATAATTGAAATCAAGAAATTTTATCAGAGACAACAAACTATGCTCACCCATTAAAACGCTAGTGACGTGTAGCAAAACCCTTCCAAATCTAATATTTCCAATGTATCGTATCAGAAATCTAAGAATAGCTGCCAGCGACTTTCCATCTCGTCCTGCCAAGGCCTGCTTCAGTCCTTGACGCCTTGTGAGCTCTTGCAACAAGGCAACTGTGACATGCGGTGTCTTATTCATAACGTACTTCAACAGTACGCTGTCCAGGGCTTTGGAATACTGAAATCCTCTTAAGAAGACGTCCTGCTTAGCCATTATTTCTTTAGTCTCTTCCTGCACAACGATGTCTGTTGTGTTTGAGACACGCGAATGCAAATCTGCGTATCTGTAAGACACTTTTTTCCTCTGTGTCTTTGTTTCTTTCACTTCTGTGTCCTTTCGTCTCACAGATAGTAGGCCGTCAACCATTCCAGCTACTACTGTCTCATCGTCAGCCTGATAGAATGAAGAACAGAAATGAAGTTTACATTTATACAGTAATATTAAGGATGTAAATTTGATAAGCTTGAGTTACTAACGCTGATTCCAACGCTGAGTATTGCATTGGGATAATCCAGAGTGTGTACGACTTTATAAGTTCCGGCATCATAGATTTTCACATGCCTATCCAAAGAGCCTGAGACAATCCTCCGACCGTTTGAAGCTAATTTTAGGCAAGTTATTGTTTTGTGATGCTGTGATATTTTGGCTAGTAATCTTCCCCCGGCTAACGCATCCCATACTTTTATCTCAGTTCCACCTTTAAAGTATTCAAGTGTTCAATGCTAAAAAGAGTTTGAAATGTCTAAAAACTAAACCAGACCAATGTCTGATATTTACTTTAGAAAATTTCACAAAAATCCCATCTTACCAGCAGACAAAAAAATTCCACCAGAAGGAAGAAAGAGCAAACTTTCAACGGGCGCTCCATGGTCTACCTTGAAGACTGTTTTGTTTGTTCTAGTGTCGTACATATGAACTACCTTGTCGTATCCACCGGATAAAAATATATCAGGAGAAACAGGACTGACTGTACCAGCCCTGATGTAATCCTCATGTTCGTTGAATGTAACCAATCGTTTTTCGCTGGGTATATCCCAAAGAGCAACAGTCTTATCGTCAGAAAATGAGGCGATTCTAATACCATCGCTAGTGAATGATGTTCTATGAACTGCGGCTGTATGGCCTTTGAACAAACGCAGTAAACTCTTTGTGTTTATGTCGAATAATCTTACGTTAGTTTCTTCACCTCCTGCACATAGCAACTTTCCATCATTACGAAACGAGCCGCCGTAAGCCTGCTCTCTAAATCGGCTAAGATTTGTCGTTACAAGCTTCGTTATAGGATTATACACTTGTACCCTGACTGAGGATGTCACGGCAAAATAGTAAGGCTCGATTGGTGAAAAATCTATATAATCAACCGGCCCAAATTCTTTAACCAAAACTGGTGGCTGCGGAAAAAAAATATCGAGAATATGACGTTTTTTCTTCTGTTTTTTTACATCGATCGAAAGATTTTCAAATGTTATATTAACGGCATGTCAGATATGCGTTTTGAGGTTAGATAACGCACACGTGGGGTTGACAACATTATATCGTAGCGCATATATGTGAATATTGAGTTAAGGTCGTATGAAGAAATGCGTAAACATAACTTACCGTAAATTTTTTCCAGTAAATATTATCAGGTGTTAGTTCAGGCCCCGCTTTCGCGAACAGTTTTGTATTAGTTTTCTTAAACGAAGCCATGTTCGTTTCAGGTATAATGTAATATGTGGTGGGGTTCAAACATGGGAAATCTAATACCCGTTATTTGGAGTAAGACAAACTAGACGATAACATATACAGAATAGTGGAATGTCAAGTGCGTGGAAAAAAAAAAAAAATTGATGGGATTTAAAAATATCAACGTTTTTCTGCTTTTTTTTAATTGTAAAAAAGGCTGTGTAGATCGAGCTTAGAAATGTGAGAAAAATAATTAATTAAATGTGGCGAAATTCTGATCCCCGGACACACACACGTCGTTAAAAATTATTCGTATAAATTAACGGCGGTAAGTTATCGATAAATTGTATTCATTAAAATCAGAACACATTCATTACGATTGAAGTGAAACTGCGTAAGAGAGTGAAAACAAAAGGCATACGAATAATAGATATTTATTGCTCACCCAGTATGTGTGGTTGGGTTGCCCAAGATGGCGGTGGTTAGTTTAATACAGTGAAGAATTCTACTGGTTTATCATGTATTTTTCAAACTTATCTTATGTTTTCTCGTCTTTGATACAAACATTCGCTTAACAGTGTTAGAAATATTTATAAATAAGATAAAATTATTTGGGCAGTGTTTACGCGTATCGTAATAAAGTACATGCAATAACTCGTACGACAGTTCAACACATCGTACCTATATAATAAAAGCTCAATAAATTCGCATTAATGCCTGTGTATCGTTCGTTATTTAACTATTAATAATAATAATCTATTAATTATAAAAATCTTTGGGTATCAGTTCAAAGTTAACATAATTTATTTATTGCTTTATTATAAAAGTAAATAACACTAATAATAATGGCTGAAACACAAAGAATGCCCGTCTATGGTCGACATCCTCCTTGTGCGACTGGATCGCGTTTAGAAGAACGCAGAGCTCGAAGGTAGACAATTATTTAATGAAACTCTATTATTCTTATATATAAATCATTTTGTTTTTATTTTTTCTTTATCTTTAAAACGTAAGAAAATAAACGTTATATTTACATATTATTATTAAAATTTCACACTCCTTTCGAATACACTTTCGGTTCGTAATTTTAACTTTTATAATCTATAAGAATTGCAATCTTTTAATTGGCTCTTTAATCTGATCTCTGATTGGAGTATATTACGAACATCTCTTTAACCTTGTTTCTCAATAACTTAAAATATCTTTTTTTTTTTTTGCAACGTGATAAACAATAACAAAAAAAACAAAATTTATCAAAATACATCCCGAGTATCCGTCATGTTATTTGATCATTATTTTAAAAACGAACGATTGTGTTCGAAAATAAGCGAAACAAGCAGACAAAAAAAAAAACAGCAGACATATGATGAAAAACAACGACAAAAAAAAACCTTATATTATTACTAAAATCATTCATCTGTACCGTTAATCTCATTAAATTCATAGTTTCGAGTTGTAATTTCCAAATCACTGCTTGACCCACTTTTTTTTTTTTTTGTTTGTTTTTTTAAATTTCAGACTAGCGTTGCGATTGGAGAAAAATCGCAAACCCGAAAAGCCAGAAGATTTTGTGTGCTATGAATCTAGCGACGAAGAAGAGGAGACAGTGACGGAAGGAAAACAGTATTTGAGAACTTCTTTCAATTTTGTTGATTACGTTCGCGCTAGAGAAACTAATTTAAAAGATGTGAGAAAAATAAATCAGGAGTATGGCTCTCGTCACATTTTAACCCACGACCTATTCAAAGAATATTCAGTTAGTTTGAATAATATGAACAAAGTGTTTTGTTCACAATGGTTGAGCGATAGACAAGTCGTTTTCGGCACCAAATGCAATAAGCTAATGGTATACGACGTCGCTACACAAAAATTAGATCAAATACCTTCGCTTCATGGACGACAAACAAATCCAGCTGGTGCCGCTATTCCTGATCAACAATGCGGCATTCATTCTGTACAAATAAATCCCTCAAGGTCAGTTTATTCAAATATCTTATCATTTAACACCCATGTTTATCAATCTCTTTCAACTTGAGAAGGTATACATTTCCTTGCCATCTACTAAAACAAATTTCTTTCAAGATCCAGGCACACAAAATCAGAATACATTTTATACCTTTCAGTAAATGTACGTTAAAGTCAACTTCTAAGACTCGATCGATAAGTAATTTATCTCCAAGGTGATCTCCTTGAGACGAACAATGTGCAACCACTTGTATATTTCACAAGCTTCAGTATTACCTGTTCAATAACGGGCTTAGAAGACATTAATTTCGTTATACTTACAGCGGTAACATCCCATTGAAATGAGAAATCTGAAATATTTTGATTGTTCATCAGAATGCAGGGAAATTATTGTAATCAAATCTAGACGTTCAAGATATCTTTGACATCATTTTATAAAAGATGCGGAAACATTTTTCCGTATTTCCTTTGCAGATATCAATGACACTAAATGGGATGCATAATCCGAATAGGAAATGTCTGAATAAATATTAAATATAAATATCGCTAGCCATATAGATTTGCATACGTAAACGTAAACCATTTCTTTTGTCTATTGTGAGTGGGCAGAGTTATAACCGATCTTCATTTACATTCAGAACATTATTATCTACGGGAGCAAGAAACAGCAACGAAATAGCAATATATAGACTACCTACTTTAGATCCAGTTTGCGTGGGAGAAGGTGGTCACAGAGACTGGGTATTTGACATGTGTTGGTTGGACGATGAATTCTTAGTTTCTGGATCAAGAGATACCAAAATGTCGCTATGGCGTATTGATAGCGACTTGGCGGATGCTCCGGACAAAGCAGACATCCCCACTCATAGGTAAATTAAACTAAGCTATGATTTCAAAATAAATTTTACTTCAATGATCAAACAAATACAACAGCATTTGATACATGTACACATTTATAAACAATTCTCAAAATTGTGTTTACAGATTAATTCAGCCTGTATGTGTTAAAGAATGTCGATCAGCTCAGAAGGTTCGAGCTTTGGCATTTAACAAGGCTTATAAAGAAATAGCTGCTCTTTCTCTGAACAGTTTCATACACATTTGGTCTGCCGAAACGTTTAAACAGAAAATATCAAGAAAACTACCAGCCTGCCAAGAAAATGTTTGCTTGGCGGTACAAGATGACGGAGTTTACGCAGTCGGATGTCGTTCTTACACGTTATTATTAGATGCTAGAACGTTACAACCGATCAAGAAAATACCCTCAAGGTTTGTCAATAATTCAATCGATTTATTGACATCAAAAATTGTAAATGTGTTAATTAATTGTTGGAAAAACAGTGAGAGAATGATGTCGTCATATGCCAACAGGTACAGCGGTTGTGGTATAAGATCGGCTAGTTTTCAAGGATCTGTTCTGACGATTGGAACAGGACTTGGAATGCTGATGTTTTACGATGTTAGAGCACAAAAGTATTTGGAATCTTCTATCAACTCGAATAGAACGGTGGTTTTAAAAGCTTCAAAGGGTTACGTAGTGAGTATATTGCATTGTATTTCAAAATTGTTGATCGTCCATCTGTCTTTGCCGTATGAGTCTATCCATAATCTGGTATGAAATCTAAAACAGTTTTATGAAATCCTCACTAGTTTCCTGACGAAGAATACGTAGATGGTTTCCAAAACGTGAAATACACACCAGCGATATATACACACTGCTACGATGCATCTGGAACACGTCTATTTACAGCTGGTGGTCCACTTCCTGCCAATCTATACGGAAATTATGCAGGACTATGGCAATGAGCAGAGTTATCTTAATTAGAAAGCTTTTTATGCAACTTTCTTAGATAAAACAATTATCCTATTTACAATTAACAGATTTATGTCAGACTGCACTATATGTGGGAATCTTGAAATTTTGGTACAATATTCGAACGTTTAGTTAGGCAAAAATATACAATTATTATATGAGGCTTTTTACGTGAATTGAGACACTTTGACCACTTGTCAAAAGTCGGTTTACATGGAATGCCTCATATTGTAAGGATTTTAATTGAAAATCTACATGTAGGTGCCCATGCAGATTCAAAATAGAACCTTCCGAATCAGCTTTTTCAATAATCTCCATAATTAGAGAGTAATACGCAATAAAATGCTGACTAATATTTTGAAAGATTGTTAATTAGTATATTTTCATTATAAGGCTACTGTAGCACCCGAATATACCACTCAGTAATATTTTTTTTTTTACATCTCAGCACTTTATTACATATTATTAGCTAATCATGCATATGACTGAACCAGTGGGTGATTGTGTTGAATAGTTGAAATTTTTCACTCATGTAGCTTAGCGGACACATATGAACTCCTATGAAAAAATACAATAAAACTATTCAACCACATGTAAAAATCCATTGAGAGCTATTAGTGCTGAAGGTTTTTCTTTTTTTGTTTTTCATACAAAATTCAAAACTGATATACAGAGGAATGAGAAAATCATTAAAAAAAAAATATCATTTTCATTATCGTTCTATTCGATCATATGTATAAATGGAATGGTGTGTACCTGATGCAGGTTGCATGTTCTGTTTAGAACCACGGTGATTCTTTAAACTGTAGACGAAATTCGCGATTTAAGAGCAATTGAAAAATCATCGTTATTCAACAGCTGAACACAGATGAATATTTTTAGTTCTGAACATATTCAATAATATAGTGTTACTATTACACTGTGAAGCGACTAATTAATTTTCGGAAATAAGTATAATGGGGTACTATGCCGAATACAAGAATACAGTCTGAAGATAGAAATATTTTCATATATTGTAAAATCGACTGGTTTATTTTTCGGACAATTATAGCTGCTGTTTTATTTCCTGTATAAGAATTTGTGTAAATTGTCAATAGGATGGTTCCTACCACCCAAATTACAGAACTGGATAACTCGAAATCAGTAATGTCTTATTGGAAGCACAGTCTGAGGCTCTGTTTACATTAAAATGCTCAAAACTCGTTTTCATTTTTTAGTTGAATTAAAGAAAATCATTTCTATTGAGTGAGTGTTTGTTTTCTAGAACTTTCTGCGGATAATGAATTGTGCAAGTACATATTTACACAGAATACTGAACTATTGATCCTCGCCTTTATTATGACTGGATGAGCTCTGCTAAGTCTTCACATACTTTGGATTATACGCAATTGACTGTCTGTGCTATTATTTATAAGTTAATACTATTTAAGCCTGTGTAACATTATCGTTATGCTTATGCCAAGGATTATGAAAAGAAAAAAGAAACCCTATACGTGCATACAAAGTGGTCAGATTTGAAATATCAGTTTCATCCTCGAGAAGGCCACTTTGGACAAAAGTAAAAAAAAAAATATTGAAACAATAAGTATACTTGGCTAAATGCAATAGGTATTATTAAAAAATAAATTGTGTGAATAAATATGGTAAAGAAATGTTGAGTATGAAAACTGTGAATGTATAAATGTGGTTTTTCCTAATCGTTCGTATAATTTGTGGGTGCCATTTCGAGTTTTCAAAGATTTTGGCGGACCCTTTCAAACAATTTGTTGATATTGCTTAAATTATGACAGAATATACTAGATGTAACAAATAGAATTAGTAATTTTTTGAAGCTTGCCAAATAATTATTATCTAACATTCATTTTTTTGTTTTATTTTAATAATCGAATTATACGGTCGGTCAAAATAATTGAAGACCATTGATGACTTGGCAGAGTGTGTATGTCCGTGTGTGTGCAAATGGTAAAATCAAGATAAATTAGGTAGTAATCATAAAAATGTTAATTCTGATCATGGTCTTGTCACATATATTGTATCGTTTTACATACTTATGCCATATTCGCATCCATTACATGAGAATTTGTAATTACTATTACTAGTTATATTATTTTGATCAGTTCGTCCTTAGAATAAAACACGATTAGATATTCCAAGTTGTAGAGAATCTGTTATGTATATAGCTATACATACACTGTTATTATTTAGGTAACTTTAATTTTTAGTAAGCTAGGGTGTGACATCGCAACAATCCACAAAACATATTACCTATTTATGTATCAGACCACCGTGCAATTTGAGCAAAAAAAAAGAAAAAAAAACTGTTTAGACATAACTATATCAACATAAGTTTATTATTATTATTATTATTATTATTATTATTATTATTATTATTATTACGTGATTCAGAACATATAATATATCTATGTATATACATTCAATACTTAAGTATGGATGTATGTATGTATGTAGATATATATTATATCCAGACACACAGAGACCTGTAAATATATTTCAAGCTCTTCGCAAGATAATAAAACGGCATTATCTTCTTATTTATCAATCCTGACCCCCGTTCTCTGAGTATCTGAAAATTTGAAGGAAAGTGGAAACTGACTTAAAAAAATTGATTACTGGTATATCTGGGTTTTTATTGCTGCATCATTCATACAATATTACTTATCATTAAAGTTATACCTAATTTGTAAGTAATCCTGCAAAGTAATGTTTATGATTGAGTTTTCATTTTCTTCGTGACATACAAGTTAGTAGGTATGAAGTATATCTATTACGAGCCGTGTCTTGGCAGTGTAACCCCCATATATTCCCTTTAAAATCGCAAGGGCCAATGACCCCACAACTCCGCAGCTACCCAAGGTCGATGCCCGGCCTTGCCCGAGTAGTCGCGCTCTAGGTGGCGTCGCCGAGGTACCATGAGGTATCGTCATTTCGCGGATGAATTGCCAAACTACTTTTTCCGCAAACATCAGTATGCATACCTATGTAAAGTTAGCGGGTAACTTGATTATTTTTCAATTTTTTAAATACCAAACAATTGCTCCGCTAATTTCGTTTATTGTTCCAGTCTAGTTTTTGAGAAAAGAAAAATGAGATGCGGATCTTCCATGTTAGAATGCCGGCCAAAGTCAAATCTAGATTTCAACTGAGATCCGAATTCGATTGAATAAATTCATGGAAATTGACAAGGGGATATACCTGAAGAAAAATCAAGAATAACAAGTCTCAGATCTACTATGAGTTAAATATCTCGTCGATATTTCCTGCGACACTATACCTTGCAGTTATTGTACATATTTAAATCTCTAAACATTCTATTATTACAATTATTGTACATTGTTTGTTATCATGAGGGATCCTATAATATATTCGAATACTCGGGCGACCAAGTCCTGCAGGATAAATGTGAACTAAATTATTTTTTCGTATGGTAGTTTTATTTCTTTTACACATTACATTTTCTTATGTATAATACATGATAAATTATTCGTGTAGGTTCTGTCATTTACGATATAGGAATTATGATGTTACATAATACGAGCAATTCTTTATTCTTCAATACACTTAGTAAAATAGGTCTAAGTATGATTATCAACGAAGAAACAAGAATCTTAATTTTGAACTTATTACAAATTGTACTTGATTGCTTTACCCTCGATTATAATTAATCGCTAACAACAGAATAGTAGGGGGTAAGTCTTATTACACGCAACCCGCAGATCTTTTTTGCGATTTGAGTTCCATAGTTGCCTAGCAGCCGACGCAGTCGGCGTAAACTGACCTACGACAATGGCGTCCCCCATCCCACCCCGCGGCCCGCGTAGGTAATATAAGAGCTCCGTGCGCGAGGCGGCAGACTTCAGTTACTTGCGCGGCCTCATCGAGTGAACTTGGGTGACACGAGTCGAGGAGATTTGCGGCTCGGGGAGGCTGACATCAACGGAGGCACATTGGACATGAGTGAGTTTGAAATATTTCGATCATATTATACGACGGCAATAAATAATCGACAATTTTCAAAGCTCGTTGAAAACAAGTGAAATTACTTTTACTTATACTTTTCCGACAAATTTCACGCGTCTCGTATTTCAATCGTCGAAGTAAGTAACCGTTGAATTGCTACCGGCAAACTTTGATTATAATTGCAGATATTGTTCATTTTCAAGTACATTCTATTCATACCCGCGAATAAATGTGCGAAAATCTAGACTTCTTACGAACAAAACCTCTCAGACCTGGTTTTGAATACAAATATAATGGGCGAGAGAGCTTCGTTTGATAAGTTCGCGATAATTGTCATCCCATTATATTATTGGCATATAATTCCGAGTCCATCACCCTGTAGCGTCGTTTGTTTTACGGGCATATTCCGCGACTCCGAAGGGGAAACTAATTTGTCGTGTTATTCCGAGTTGACAAGTATTTTTCGGGAGAATACTCGTTCCCCGATTTATTCTTTTATTCGATTCTTTGACAGCATTATCGGTTGACGGAGATGAGAATGAACATCGCTGATACTTGAACTGCATAGATCCTGCGTGCCACTTGATCGGAGATGGACGCCAACCAACACTGCGCGGCTAGTCCTGGATTAACGGTCGACCAAGATAATGGTGAGCTTCCTATTATATTAGCCAAACACCCAATTTAACTATAAATGTATGTCTGCAAAACAATCATTGCTAAAACATACTTCGCGATCCGATACAGATCTTGGACAGATTACTTTTCCACGTGTATGTACCACAATACTCATCGGCCAAGTAACCGTGACGCTCACCCTGTATCTTTGACTCGATACTGGGGCCTCCGGCTTGCTTCTGTCTCCCCGTATACGCCAGAAACTTTGACGACAACTCGGTTTCACTCAGCTGCAAAGGATACGATACCGACGCGAAATAATATACCTAGAGGTAAGATATTGTCCGTCTCGTTATAGGGTAAGCCTAGGAGAGAAAGCACACTCAATTCTTGGAAATAGCAATAAATTCTCTCTTTTTAATGACAAACCTGAAATATGATTGATAGATCTCGAGAGAATATGTTTACCTTATTGAAATATAGTAGACTCACCTCGTAGTAGAGAAATATTTGAATAACCAGGATCAAAGTTTCAAGGTTTGAAAATAAATAGAAGGGTAGATAGCTGTAGGCCTAATTAGGCATCACATTTATTTTTTAAACATGGAACATAATTCAATATTGGCGATAAATTACTCCAGAGTTTCAAGTACCAGTCATAACGATTGAAATATTGAAAAATCTATTCATGCATGCAATAGTAATACCAGCTTATTGACATTCTTGATTCTGTTGAAAATAGTTAAATGTTTACATCAAATTTAAAAATGGTTCAGGCAGGCTTACAAAATCAATCATAAGAAATATATTATAATAAATTTCATACAGATGTATAATCACAATTAGAAATTCTTTGATACCTAGTTGAGGATGTTTGCTTGAAAAACACCTAAACTTAATCTATCCAATGTACCCTATGCTTATCTAGTTTTTATCTTCACAGGCGTTATTCACCGAGGAAAACTAGCTCCTGCCTATCCTCAACAAAACCTCTTCAATATTCATCAGGACAGGCGGGATTCACACCAGGGAGTGAAGCAGTCCAAGCACCGGGGGAATGACCGCAAGACAACTCTGCACCGCGGAGTATCAATAAAGTAGCATCAGCGAATGGTTCGTAATTACAGTTCCTTTTGAATCAGTTTTGATAAAATCTCGCATCTGGTCTGATCGATAATTATTTTAGATTACTTTACTTTATAATTACTTTTACTAATTAAATCGAGTTCAATTACACATTACCAAACTATTGGGTAATTGAATAAGTGATTTCATTAAAAATGTAATCAGTGACTCGTAACACTGCAAATATCCATGTAATAATAAGATCGTTTATGCAATAAACATGTATTATTATAGTAAATTGGCGCATTCTTGAATAAATATCTCTTGAAATTGTAAATCATCTATCGTTGAATCATTTTCCTATGTCCTTTCCTTGCCTAAAAGTCGAAAATCATGAAAATCGCATGATTTCATAAAGCCCCGAAATATTTATAAATTTTATTTAGTACTATTTATTTATATTATAAATATTAGTCCGCCTTACCATATGCAACCCGCATGCCATTCGTGTAAACGGAAGGGCCCATGTTAATTTTTGTTGCCTATTTGGTGTTTTCCGAATGCCTATATTCAGGCGTATTGTAGTAATTCAGAAAAAAGGTCGAAAAAAAGGTTCCGGCAGTTGATACCTTATTTAAGGAGTCGGATTTCTGGCAGTTGATACCTCGATTCTAGTCGCTTTACGATGAAATATCTACTGCCAGAAAATCGACCAATCAGGAGGCTGCTTGAGCCAATTTAGGCTCAATTTCTCGAAAAGGAGCCTCCTGATTGGTCGATTTTGAAATTAAATCAAGTTACGGCGCTACAGAGGCTAGCCATCAGCAAAATTCTGGATTTCTGGCAGTGGCTGGATTTTCACGGCAGCAATTTACTGCGGCAGCAACACGTGATTAACAACGAATAGCGTAGGTAAACCACGTGGTTAACAACGAATAGCGCCACGGCAGTAAATTGCTGCCGTGAAAATCCAGCCACTGCCAGAAATCCAGAATTTTGCTGATGGCTAGCCTCTGTAGCGCCGTAACTTGATTTAATTTCAAAATCGACCAATCAGGAGGCTCCTTTTCGAGAAATTGAGCCTAAATTGGCTCAAGCAGCCTCCTGATTGGTCGATTTTCTGGCAGTAGATATTTCATCGTAAAGCGACTAGAATCGAGGTATCAACTGCCAGAAATCCGACTCCTTAAATAAGGTATCAACTGCCGGAACCTTTTTTTCGACCTTTTTTCTGAATTACTACAATACGCCTGAATATAGGCATTCGGAAAACACCAAATAGGCAACAAAAATTAACATGGGCCCTTCCGTTTACACGAATGGCATGCGGGTTGCATATGGTAAGGCGGACTAATATTTATAATATAAATAAATAGTACTAAATAAAATTTATAAATATTTCGGGGCTTTATGAAATCATGCGATTTTCATGATTTTCGACTTATAGGCAAGGAAAGGACATAGGAAAATGATTCAACGATAGATGATTTACAATTTCAAGAGATATTTATTCAAGAATGCGCCAATTTACTATAATAATACATGTTTATTGCATAAACGATCTTATTATTACATGGATATTTGCAGTGTTACGAGTCACTGATTACATTTTTAATGAAATCACTTATTCAATTACCCAATAGTTTGGTAATGTGTAATTGAACTCGATTTAATTAGTAAAAGTAATTATAAAGTAAAGTAATCTAAAATAATTATCGATCAGACCAGATGCGAGATTTTATCAAAACTGATTCAAAAGGAACTGTAATTACGAACCATTCGCTGATGCTACTTTATTGATACTCCGCGGTGCAGAGTTGTCTTGCGGTCATTCCCCCGGTGCTTGGACTGCTTCACTCCCTGGTGTGAATCCCGCCTGTCCTGATGAATATTGAAGAGGTTTTGTTGAGGATAGGCAGGAGCTAGTTTTCCTCGGTGAATAACGCCTGTGAAGATAAAAACTAGATAAGCATAGGGTACATTGGATAGATTAAGTTTAGGTGTTTTTCAAGCAAACATCCTCAACTAGGTATCAAAGAATTTCTAATTGTGATTATACATCTGTATGAAATTTATTATAATATATTTCTTATGATTGATTTTGTAAGCCTGCCTGAACCATTTTTAAATTTGATGTAAACATTTAACTATTTTCAACAGAATCAAGAATGTCAATAAGCTGGTATTACTATTGCATGCATGAATAGATTTTTCAATATTTCAATCGTTATGACTGGTACTTGAAACTCTGGAGTAATTTATCGCCAATATTGAATTATGTTCCATGTTTAAAAAATAAATGTGATGCCTAATTAGGCCTACAGCTATCTACCCTTCTATTTATTTTCAAACCTTGAAACTTTGATCCTGGTTATTCAAATATTTCTCTACTACGAGGTGAGTCTACTATATTTCAATAAGGTAAACATATTCTCTCGAGATCTATCAATCATATTTCAGGTTTGTCATTAAAAAGAGAGAATTTATTGCTATTTCCAAGAATTGAGTGTGCTTTCTCTCCTAGGCTTACCCTATAACGAGACGGACAATATCTTACCTCTAGGTATATTATTTCGCGTCGGTATCGTATCCTTTGCAGCTGAGTGAAACCGAGTTGTCGTCAAAGTTTCTGGCGTATACGGGGAGACAGAAGCAAGCCGGAGGCCCCAGTATCGAGTCAAAGATACAGGGTGAGCGTCACGGTTACTTGGCCGATGAGTATTGTGGTACATACACGTGGAAAAGTAATCTGTCCAAGATCTGTATCGGATCGCGAAGTATGTTTTAGCAATGATTGTTTTGCAGACATACATTTATAGTTAAATTGGGTGTTTGGCTAATATAATAGGAAGCTCACCATTATCTTGGTCGACCGTTAATCCAGGACTAGCCGCGCAGTGTTGGTTGGCGTCCATCTCCGATCAAGTGGCACGCAGGATCTATGCAGTTCAAGTATCAGCGATGTTCATTCTCATCTCCGTCAACCGATAATGCTGTCAAAGAATCGAATAAAAGAATAAATCGGGGAACGAGTATTCTCCCGAAAAATACTTGTCAACTCGGAATAACACGACAAATTAGTTTCCCCTTCGGAGTCGCGGAATATGCCCGTAAAACAAACGACGCTACAGGGTGATGGACTCGGAATTATATGCCAATAATATAATGGGATGACAATTATCGCGAACTTATCAAACGAAGCTCTCTCGCCCATTATATTTGTATTCAAAACCAGGTCTGAGAGGTTTTGTTCGTAAGAAGTCTAGATTTTCGCACATTTATTCGCGGGTATGAATAGAATGTACTTGAAAATGAACAATATCTGCAATTATAATCAAAGTTTGCCGGTAGCAATTCAACGGTTACTTACTTCGACGATTGAAATACGAGACGCGTGAAATTTGTCGGAAAAGTATAAGTAAAAGTAATTTCACTTGTTTTCAACGAGCTTTGAAAATTGTCGATTATTTATTGCCGTCGTATAATATGATCGAAATATTTCAAACTCACTCATGTCCAATGTGCCTCCGTTGATGTCAGCCTCCCCGAGCCGCAAATCTCCTCGACTCGTGTCACCCAAGTTCACTCGATGAGGCCGCGCAAGTAACTGAAGTCTGCCGCCTCGCGCACGGAGCTCTTATATTACCTACGCGGGCCGCGGGGTGGGATGGGGGACGCCATTGTCGTAGGTCAGTTTACGCCGACTGCGTCGGCTGCTAGGCAACTATGGAACTCAAATCGCAAAAAAGATCTGCGGGTTGCGTGTAATAAGACTTACCCCCTACTATTCTGTTGTTAGCGATTAATTATAATCGAGGGTAAAGCAATCAAGTACAATTTGTAATAAGTTCAAAATTAAGATTCTTGTTTCTTCGTTGATAATCATACTTAGACCTATTTTACTAAGTGTATTGAAGAATAAAGAATTGCTCGTATTATGTAACATCATAATTCCTATATCGTAAATGACAGAACCTACACGAATAATTTATCATGTATTATACATAAGAAAATGTAATGTGTAAAAGAAATAAAACTACCATACGAAAAAATAATTTAGTTCACATTTATCCTGCAGGACTTGGTCGCCCGAGTATTCGAATATATTATAGGATCCCTCATGATAACAAACAATGTACAATAATTGTAATAATAGAATGTTTAGAGATTTAAATATGTACAATAACTGCAAGGTATAGTGTCGCAGGAAATATCGACGAGATATTTAACTCATAGTAGATCTGAGACTTGTTATTCTTGATTTTTCTTCAGGTATATCCCCTTGTCAATTTCCATGAATTTATTCAATCGAATTCGGATCTCAGTTGAAATCTAGATTTGACTTTGGCCGGCATTCTAACATGGAAGATCCGCATCTCATTTTTCTTTTCTCAAAAACTAGACTGGAACAATAAACGAAATTAGCGGAGCAATTGTTTGGTATTTAAAAAATTGAAAAATAATCAAGTTACCGGCTAACTTTATACAGGTGCTACTCCTGCTAGAAACGTGGTTGCGATTTCTGATATGCAACCCACATGACTTTCATGGCGGGAGAGTTGCATATACAGAGGCGTAAAATGTTTGCGGCAAAAGTAATTCACCAACGCGATCGTGAGAAGGCGATACCATTTTAGTACTCTATCGGCGCAAGGAGTAGCACTGACCTGGGGTACTGGCACCTGTCGAGGGGTCAGTGGTTCTCGTGGAGTTATAATAAAAATGGTATGAAAGTTACATCAACGAAATACGAACGTGACACATATCTCAATTAAAATTCTCTGTGCGCAGAAAAATTCTCGCAGAATAGACATTTTTGTTATCGAAGGCTACTATCTACTTCAGAAACGATGCTCGCCTCTATCAGAATTCAAATCCTCTTCCGATGTTTCTGTTCGGAAATTGCGGCGCAGCAATTAGTGTCGTAAAAAGGCGGGCCTGGTATTTGAATCAGATGAGTGGGTGTTGAAACAGACGTACAAAAAAGCTATGACTTTCTCTTTGTGGGAGAAAATAAAGCAAACGCTTGGTTATCTTGTTTATAATAACCTTCAAGGTTTATTATTGTAGCTCACGATAATAGATGCAAGTATGGTTAAGTGAAAAATAATATAACAATTTCTGAACAGAATAAATTCATATTTTCATACTGTGGTCCCTTTCATTTCTGGTAAAGCTGAATAAAAACAATGTCTAATAGTAAACTATGAAAGAAACGATCTACTATATAGTATTTGAATATTTCTATAGAATACAGCGTAAGAATAAAGCGTTAAGTCGAATTTTCTAAACTGGACGTAAATGATACTTTATACACATTGTAACTAACAATAAAAAATTATACGAATTATTTCGATCGACTAACTTAAGCAAAGTCAAGATTTTTTAACACGTTTATATAGGGCATAGGCAATGGCCCCAAAATTGTGTAGATTAGAATATCAGGTCCAACAGTATTATCCAAAAGCGTGAAAGCATGAATTCATAAGACTAGAAATATAAATAATACGGATCCAATATTCTGCCTTATTTTGTGACTTTTGAACAATACATATTATATGAAGAGTAAAAAGAATGAAATAGAATTTTAAAAAAATAAAAAAAAAATACCTAATTTGAAATTGTCATTCACTCAATGTGGTGTAATGGGTATTTTTTTTTTCTACGTTCAGAACAATTGGAATTTTTTTTTTTCAATTAGCGTTAATCAATCGAGTTATCTGTACATTTTCATAGATATAAAACGGAAATGTATGTAACTTGTTTGAAATTTAGAAGTGATCCTGTATGTAATGTTGTAGTACCAAAAGACACATTTCACATATGTACAGAATATGAATTTATATGTATAATATATATATGTATGTATAAGTATAATGTAATTGTAATTAATATATTTTTAATTTTTTTTTTGTATTTTTTTTGTATTTTTTTTTTTTTTTTGTTTTATTTTTTATTTTTATACTCGTGTGCATAAGGAACATTTATTTATTTCAACAATATTAATTTTTGCTTCATATAACTCCTCTCTACTACTGCATTGCTCCATTGTGAAAAATATTTGATCTTTAAAACATTGTATGCAATGATTTATTTATTTATTCATTTATTTATTTATTTATTTATTTATTCATTTATTTTTTTCTGTATTTTTTTTTTTCATTTTCTCTAATAAAATAAAATAATAATTAATCATAAAAAAATATATTCAGCGAAACAGACAATATGTATAAATGGAATGTAAAAAATCTCAAAAATAATAATAATATTTTTTTCACCTATTCAATTCTAGACAAAAAATAATACTAAACAAAACAATACCAACGTTTATAAATATCAGAATGAAATACGTAAATTATTATCATATAATAATGATTCGAACAATCAGTTAATCAGATCTAAATTCCCTGTGTAAGTAGTTGGCAATAATTTTCGTTTTTCTTCTTCATGTAAGATTTAATAATGAAAAGAAGATCTGAAACCTGCGCATATCTATTCCCCCCCACGGCTATAATAACTTTTGATTATAATTTACCACTCTTGGCTGAAAAAGCGGTATTATCAATGATTGAAACCAAATATTTCAAAACAATGGTACAAATAACACAGTTAATGCTTTATGCCATACAATATAATATGCAGTGAACAGGTTTTTTTTTTTTTTTTCTTTCTTTCTTTCTTTCTTTCTTTATCTCGCTTTTTTTTGCAGACGGAGATTTGATTTTATTATTAAAGTAACATAGCTAATAGTTTAGTCAAATCACCAGCAAATGCAGGTGATTATTGTTATTTTTAACATCATTTGCCTTATTTTCATAAATTTATATTTACAAAACGATCCCGCGCGCGCGCTGCAAGCCATCAATATAATATTTATACGAAATATTATAATAACATATTATGCTGTTTTCGTCACACATGTACAGAAAGCTATAAAGCTGAATAATGAATAAGAAAACAAGAATAATACAAAACTGTTAGAAACTCATAAATTGTCTACATTCGTTATTTCATATTATGTGTAATTTTGAAATATGATCCAAACAATTAGAATGATTTACAATAATTAAAAACAAAGATAACAACATATAGTAATATGATGGTTTCTTACAGCGGGCCCAACGTCAACCAACATAACAAATCATACACTGTTTGTAATATAACTAATTAGATCACATTTTTTTCGAATACTAATTAATACAGCAACTAATATTATAAAATAAAATGTATATAATTTAATTCATAGTACAATAAAAATATATATATATATATAGGCTGTGCATTTTTATGTGTTTTTCTATGAACCGACTTTCCATACAGAAAAGTAATGTTAGGTATATTAGTTCATATTAAACTCGAGTAAAATACATTTTCTAACGAAATTTCCAACTTTCATTTATATTGGCAATATTCAATGAAATATTATGGTGTGACTGTGATTTCATATTAATGAACAAATGTGTAATTTATCATTTATTTCACGACTATTATGCACTATGCACTATGAATAATAATTTTCAGTTTTTAATTGATAATTTGTAATTCCTGACTTTTAAAGACTTGTCACGAAGACTGAGAATTTTCTTTCTTTTATCCATGTAAAAGCTTCATCATGCTAATGTTCAGTGAAAAGAAAAGAAACGAAAAAAAAATTATAGATAAAGATTCTGAAGTTTATGTCAAATGTTGTTAATTATACTGGGCTAAATTTTATTTTTTTCACACTACAAATGCAGTATAGCTCTCTGTTACAATGAGAGTTGATATATGAAAAACTGAACGTTCAATTCAATTCAATTGTACCCTTCGAAAGGTTTTTTTTTTTATTATTTTTTATTTTATTTAATTTTTTTCTTTATAGTCATAAGTTTAAGAAAAATTTTCAAGTAGAAAAAGGATTGCTCGTATCTAATAGCATTACTAATTGAAATATGATTAAATTCCATTTCAGTCACCCAATATGTAACTACATGATCAGGCACAACGAGTGAAAATAATGAATTGCTGTGATTGTTAAATGATAATTTGATTGTATGAAATGCGAATACGCTTTCCTGATGCAGACTATCTCTCCCTAAGCATTTATGTTTTTTTTTTCTTTTTTTTTTTTGTATTATTAAAAGTAGAAATACATATTTTATTGTTACTACATTTACGTTATTTATATTATATCCGGTAGTCAGTCCAAGGCAAACATTATCCGCAATTATAATATAGCTACTATTTCGTATCGTAGAATTGATCTACCTATATATTACTTTCTTTTAAAAAATGTATACTTAACATTTAATATAATATAATATAATATATCTCTTTAAAATATTTACAATCAATACTATGGTACAGTATTATTAGTTGTTTTTCTTCTTCTTTTTTTTTTTTCTTTTTCTTTTTTTTCTTCTTGTGTTAATTTTTTATAAAGGCAATTATCAATATAACTAGTTACCATTAATCGTATAATAATAATATTTTTCATGTAATAATTCTTTACAATATTCACTTCCATGATATATAAATATATAATACACATTAGGACATTATCACAGATTAACACATAGAGCTTACGCAGATGATAATGTAACACCGCGTCTACATCAGGGATTTAATAATCATTCATTATTATATATAGAAACAAGTATTATTGCTAACGCACCGATTAAGCTACGCCACAACATTGGCTTTTTTTTCATCAACAAATTGGGCAACAAAATAATGGCCAAATTACTACTACAGTGTTACATGTTCATTTATTGTAAGAATTCACTGTATTAGCCTGTGATATTATTGTGTGAACTTGTGATAGTTCTATATTTTACAGACCTTCGCTAATGACTTGCAGAATAAATAAACTGCGTTATTTTAACAACGTAAATTATAACAAAGAAAATATCTTTTTGCACGATAACAACTACAATATTTAACGTCAATCATTTTCTTTGTCTTCTTTTAGTTCATTTGTTATCCAAGACTCATTTTAGTACAATTCCAACTATAGCGTATACCATTGATGCTCGTTAGGATTTGAAAAACACATTCGTTACAATTTCTTCAGATATTTTCACCTTCATATTATCAATTTACTAATTTACCATCCTTATTCAAAGTATTGTGAAAAATGATTTAAAACGAGATTCGTCGCTGAACTGAAGACAAACTTTTAAATTTCATTAAATAAACAAATCTTAAGATGTCTCGTATCTAATTTACTATTCAAGAAAAAACAAATCTCTCACTAAAGCGTTTGTGCCAGTTTAATACAAAAGCTATAATTTCATTGTACCTTATAGTACAAAGATATATATTGATATTCACAAACCACGGAGAGCTAACCAAAAGCTTAAACATAATTGAAAATTGTCTAAAAAGAGCATTGGATATTTTAAATCATCATAATAAACTCACAGATTAATGGTGTCTAGAGTATTTGAATTTCTAGTTGCATTTTCTTTGGGTGAAGTAGTTGCAACGTTAACTTGCTTAGATACGTTGTTAGTAAACGGCATAGCGAATCTAAAATCTGAGCTATTGGGCAGTTTTCGCATAATTTTACCGGACGTGATAAGCCGACCGAATCCTTCCTGGTGAGCAAACGCATAACCAGAACGTAGAGATCTTCGTGTACGCCGTGTAGACGGTGTTCGCATGATATCCTGGCTTTGACGTGAACGCAATTGGGCTAATCTTTGCTTTAGTCTCACTCTGTCTGACAAAGTTGGTCTTACATCTATGAAGAAAAACCTCCAAGATAACACGGGTATCACAAGTATGATACAAGTTATCACAGTTGTAAACCAAAACGTTGCTTCAGACATGGCCTGTAATATAAATTAATGAAATTCAATTATTTTACCAAGAAATAGATAGATTCTCATGTTTCATTGCGAGGTAGTCAAAGTCTTAAGTTCTAATTTTCAATAATTGATAACTTAAAATACATACCATAGTTAGACTACCGACGTAACTGCCGCCAACAACGAAGTTATAGAAATAGTCAAGTATGAAATACCAAATAAGAGAGCCCCAAACCATAATGTGATTAAACACCGTCCAATACGATGTATCAAGTGCTATTTGAACTGTAACGACTATAACTAATATCGTTGCTACGACGCTGCCCAGCAGCATATGATCAGACAGTACATAGCCCTTGGGGGATACTCCATCCTTGTACGTTCCTGAAATTAAATTAAAAAAATGTTCATGATATCTGTGTTAGATATTTTATTACAATTCTATAGAATGTTATAAGTAAAATGTAAGTTGAAAAGATTTTGTGATTGCATTTAATCTGAACTAGCAGGGTTCCGGAGATATCCAAGCTGTTTACTTATGATAAAAGATATGAAAATTACGGCTTTTAATACTTTAAGCGAATTTTAAGGACACGATAATTAATTGATAATTAAGAGGGGCCAATGTGAGGATGGGAATGAACCTTACCTACTGGATGTATTACACTGCATTCATTTCATTATTCATAATAATTCAAAAATCTCTACTTGACTTGATTCACAGTTATATAAAATAGTTTTAATATACCTATTAGTTTATGTATGTAATAGGTAGATATATTATAATTACCATAGGGCACTAAGAATAAAACACAGCTTGCGAAGAACCCGTGTATCGCACTCCAGCAAAATTCTTTCTTGTTGAATAGTAAATTTTGATGACCAGGCGTATACAATTTTGGATATAATAAACTGTTTTTATCGTTAACGTCTTGGTCGAATATACCAATTGCCAGGACAGGCAGGGATGTGTAAAATAGATTATAGACAGAAATGTACATTGGGTCAAAAACAGTCTGTAAAAAAAAGAAATACCATGGGTATTTAAGATAATTAAATTAATACGTTATTTCACAATCTATCCAACCCAATACTTAATTAATTAATCAATCAATTTGATATCAGATTTAGTTTCGACTCAGCGCCTAACGTCGCTCAACTTTGGGAACAATATTGCTCAACCGAAGAAGCTTATAGGATATCATATTCGCCTTACTATCATCATTTAAGAATTTTTGAATAACTGATATGAAGCAGACTATTATTTTTCAAGTGAGATAGATATTAATTATCTATAACTGCAAAGACAATGCTTCAATTTTATACATTAATTATTATCTACTGTATTAATGAGTCTTCAATTAGCCAGGGTAAAGATATTACAGCTACTTGGGCATCAAGCTATTTAATTTACAATGTTAAACAGCCCTTTTTAACACGATATATCAAGTAATGATTATTCATAGTTGATCTAACAGATAAATAAAAAATCTTGTTAAAAAGGACAATTTTATGAACCGATATGCAGATGAGTTTTATATGTTAATATTTGGGAATATCTTACCTGAGCACTGAAGCCACAGAAGAAAGCAAACCAAAAGTGGCATAAAGTGAAGGCAAAATTCTTGTAAAAAAAGTACCTAAGGAATTTGCACATTCTGTAATATGACCACCTGCCGTGGACAAGTAATAGCCTTTCTAGGAAACGGAATTGTCCTATAGAATAATCAGAGGCCAATACAGCCTGCATTCCTTCTTGACCACTTATACCGACACCAATGTGTGCCGCTTTTATCATCGATACATCGTTTGCCCCATCGCCAATTGCCAGGGTTACTGCTTTTCTTGTTTTCTTTATCATTTCAACTACCATTGCTTTCTGAAGAGGCGTCACTCGGCAACATATAACAGATTTACCTATATCAAAACAGATAAATGGATTAAATTATACCGTATTAGATCCAACATCGCATGGTTTCCAAAATGCATTTTTCTAACATTATAGATAGTAAAGAAAACGAACTTCTACATACTTCTACGGCTATTTATTTATTGAACTTACAGTGCTTCGAAACATCCAAGAAGAGTTGCTCCAGTTGTGGGTGTAGCGCATGCACTAAAGAGTGACCATTGATAACAATTGCAAAACCTGAACTTTCCGCTTGTTCAGGCTCCTCGTCTCGGCTGGGATTGTATTCCGTTTCACTGCTGCATTTTAAAAACAGAATTTTAGAGTACAAGGCGTCCGACTGATTATTCGGAATCTTTTAATGTCTCAAATGAGATCACGATCCATACTTTGCGTGTTAAGACCAGATTTGAAATTCTAATAATTTGACTACTACTAGTTTGAATGGTTTTTGAATCAGATCCATATTATGCAAGGTGTATGTAGTATAATCCATTTGAAAAATAGAAAAAATAAAAATGAATGGATAAAAATTAAATATTACATTCCAAACTAGGATTCTAAACACATTATGACTCAAAATATAGATCTTTGGTCATTTTTTCATAATTCAAAATCTAATGTTACGACTAAGAGAACAAAACCATAGTTCGATGAATAGTCATTAGGAAATTATTGAATTACAGACTCCCCAAATGAATGTTACGAAAGTAGGAAAAGAGAAAAAACGATTATAAAATACTGTATATAGATAAATAAAAACGAGAATGCATTATATGTG
The DNA here is from genome assembly GCA_914767705.2 of Tenthredo notha. NCBI lineage: Eukaryota > Metazoa > Arthropoda > Insecta > Hymenoptera > Tenthredinidae > Tenthredo > Tenthredo notha. Next base: position 8,003,884 of record OU611908.1, read on the forward strand.
CAAGATAATTGATTATAATATTTATCCCAAGAATTCCCAATCCAATATAGCGAGCTAAAGTATATAATATATAAAAACGAATGAACATTTCAGAGGATAGATAATTAAAGAAAAAAAATTTAGTCCAGTATAGATTGCGATATAGTAATAGCATTGAATGGAAAAATTCTACAGGAAGCGTCAATTGAATCTTTGAGGGTGTAAAATCACTTTCCAACTAATCTAGTTAAAATATTTTCAATCTGGACTTAGAATCATATCATATTTCATAATGTAATATAACTGTTAATACAGAATCTAGAAAGTGTACTGTAGTCAATTTTTTTCATGGGTATAAAAACATGACATAAGCAGCAACATATTATGGTCATTATATTCCTAACTTCTTACCAATAATTACGATTAATAATAAGCAGACAGAAAGAGAAGGAGTGAGTATCAAGCATTTAGATAATTAATTTAACATTTTCTATATCACACTATAACTTCATTCTTCCTACTAGGATATTATGGTCGTTAGCATACGTAGCACACAAACAAATCATCGATTAATTATTCATCCAATCTACCGATACGATTTCTATTCTAAAAATGATAAATGAAATATGTATGGATTTAAAATGAAATATTATTAATCACCAAACTCAACTCCAACGTAGAAGCTAATCATATATTTCGTATTTATATTCAAAAGTACATTGCACAACATCCAATTTTGTACAAATAGTTTTTTATACATTGAGTTTTGGATCAACGGTACCTCTGCGATTAATTAAAATACCCTTGGATTAGCCTTGGCGTTGTGCAATGCAATCAGCACAAAAGACAGGAATAACATCGGCGTACGTACAACAAATTAAAGCGCTAAGCTAATTATAAGAAGAAACGAAGTTTTTTTATCATTTGAAAGTTAGATTGGCGAAAATTTATACTAATATATCAAATCTAAATCGTATCATGGGATAGAAACGCGGGGATCATTGATATTGGCAAAATGATAGTAAAATTGATTCACTCTGAATTGATAATGGTAAAAAATAATGAGAATGAATGACTCAGACATCCTCGTTACTCTTATCCTAAGTATTTGAATTAATGAAAATAAAGATAAGAAAAAAGAAAAGTACTACAGAATAAGGATCTACGATTTGATCTTGCAGAAAATTAAAGATCGCATACATTTCTGCAAGCATTATAATCATCTCATGATGTTTTTACCCTAAAAAGAAAAGTCTCAGTCCTGAAATCTGATCAGTGTCCAGAAATTAGGTGGATATAAAATTTTCTAATGGAAGTATTGAAAGATGAGAAATCCAGTTTCCAGCTAAATAAGAAACCATGAACCCAGGAAGTGAAAGATTCAGTCTAGTAATGAGATCTAAAATTTTTTCAAAGGGCTTTTGAAATCAGATTTCTAGATCGTGATTCTCTCCTCGTAAGACATAATAGATAAAGCATTACACAAATAAAACACGGTGCCACATTCAATGTGAATAATAAATCGTTAACATAAATGCGTTAATCAGTATTAGAACTGTAAATATAATGTTAAAAAATCATCAAGATTGTGCTCCGTCTCTTTCATTTGCCTGACCTTTCCTTGTCCCACCTGAATGTGACAATGGAGAGTGCTGGTCTGGTCTGTTGATTAGATGCAGTCTTAATAGCTTCCTGAAATCTCGTTAACTGAGCCTCAACTCCGTCGTAAGTAGTTGCATCGACTATAAAAACATCCGTCAATTCATCAGTCAGTAGCTGACAAGAGTAACCGATATTTATGGCAGTCTCTGTAAAAAAGGTAAACAATTATTACCAAGAATTGTAAATCTTATAATAAAAGATTAATTCTTTTTCCGAGTCAAAGAAACGTTTGTTTTTATTACCCTGTTTGTCTCCCGTTAAAACCCATATCTTAATACCAGCCAACGCTAAGTTAGCGATAGTCTGGGGAACTCCGTCTTGCAGTTTATCCTCAATGGCTGTGACCCCTAGCAAGGTCATACCCTTCTCAATTTCTTCATAAATTGCATCTAATTTATCGTCCCTGTTTTCAAGACTAAGCGCAGCTTCTTGGTGCCTTTGTTTCCAGTTGTTGAAAAATCTTTCGTCAAGATCTCTTACGGATAAGCAAAGTGTTCTCAAACCTTCGCCAGCGAATTTATTTAGATGTTCTTGCGTCTTTGCTTTTATATCTTCACTACCTTTCTTCAATCTTTCGTATATCACATTATCTGCACCTTTACAATACAATCTAAGCTGTCCGTCCTTCCTCAGTATAACAGACATCCTTTTTCTTACATTATTGAAATCGAGAATGCACAGAAGCTCGTAAACTTCGCGACTTCCCATTACTTCAATTGTAATACTGTTAGGTGATCGTTCTTTGAAAACAAATCCAAAGTTTCTGGCCGCAGATACGAGTGCAGCCTCGTCAGGTGATTGCGCCTGATATTCTAATCTGCCACTTTTTTCTTCTGGCATTACTGTGTGACAGAGCGCAAGGAGTCTGAAGAAACTATGAACATCTTGATTATTCCGCTGCACAGCTTCCAGCAATGTTGCGTCGTAAAATTTAAATTCAGGCTCATAGTTTTCATTAAATGAAAAATCCAATGGCGGCGAAGTCTGTAACATGTTAAACATATCTGAATTAAAATTGCCAATTATCATTAATGCGGATACAATTAGTTAATAGAAACACACCATTTTTCAGAATTTTTGTTAGTATCAGAAAAAGAAAAGACGAAAAATAATAAATCAGAAATCCTTCGATATCTAAATAATTTTCTGTCTATAGTAGAATTATGCAATAGGATTTACACAGTGTTAAAAAGTGAATTGAAATATGATTATGGTATTTCATAGCCTTGACAATACAGGAAGAAATTCATTCGATACTTTGCGAAGAGGATCAAATTTTCACATTACGTATAATATATAATAAAAAAGACGTAGATTTTTTCCATCTGTAGAGAAACGAGATTGATTTTAACAATTCTGATAATGATATAAAATCAATTACAAACAAACAGCATGCAATACATAAGCATTTTCAATGAAAGGTGATAACGGTGCACGAAATATTACCAAACAGTATCGAGGAAGAGGATACTTGGAGTGTTTAAACAAAGTATATCCCATTTAATTGGATATGAAAATGCGTTTTTAAGATAAAGTATGCCATATCAGTACTGTATTTGACGTAAGCATGCATACTGAAGTAGTAGGTGCCGTTCTAAGCTGGCCGTTGATAACGGGTTCCGGGGTTGTGCTTGATATTCTGTCGGCTTGCTCCAGGAGCCGTGCGTTCACGCCACTAACTGGCGAATAAATAGGCCGGACGAATTCTTGTCCATTCTTCCATTGAATTCTTGGGCTCTGCACAGCTCTATCTGTCTACATGCAGCACACACATGCTAAATAATATGCACAATAACTGCAAGCTCAATTCAAGACCTCGGCAACAAAAGTTACTCTCAATACTTTACGTTACTTACAATACTCATCTACACATGTGAGTGTGATAATTTTAGGTCAAGGTATGAGCGATAATTGGCATGTATATTCAAGCAAAAAATAAAAGGCTTAGAATTCGTCAAAATAAACTCCTGTGAATTGTGTGTGAAAAAAGGATTTTTTACTTTTAGTTGCCGATTTCTTCAATGAAACAAACAAAATCTGTGCATGTTTTTATAATTATAATGTGTATACTTTGTACTAGATCTTCATAGCTGTGTTTAATCTCCTGTTTATTCTAACGACGTGTACAAAGTGAATTATGAAATTATCTAATTTGTAAAAAGTCAAGAGTGTTGAATAAAAATTCCTAATTGTATAATTATCTATGATCGTAACATAAATATTTATTTTAGATTTAGATTTATATTAGAATAACAAGAGTGTGCAGTTTGTTATAAATGTGTGATTAGCAATACCATATCAATGTTATCCGCAGTTTCGTATAAGCATCGATATTTCTTTAGCGACTCTAATTTGTTCAAATATTCATAGCAAATAAAAAACAAAACTTATGCAAACGCATGCTCAATAAAATTTTCTTCTGGTATTATAATGTTATTAATTTTTATTAGCCACTCTCTAAGCCGTTCAAAACTTTTGCTAAAGTAAATAATGAATCTTTTATCAAGGCATTATCGACAATTAATTAATCTAAGGATGAAAACAATCGTGTGTAATTTTTTTGCTAGTATTTTGAAGATATTTACTTAAAAACTGCATAAACAAGGATAAATATTCATGACAAGCAACAATGCAGACATAAGCATAGCATCTAATTAACTTATAATAAGTATTAATAAAATGAAAAGTATGTATGTATAGATTAATGTATGTAAATGAGAAAAATAACTCACTTCACTTAGCTCGATAACATCTCCTGTAGTCTCGTCAATGATATCCCCATAACTTTTACCAGCTACCGAACACTTGTTAAATGTCATTATATTTTGTGTCAAAGTACCAGTTTTGTCTGAAAAGATATACTCTATCTGTCCCAACTCTTCGTTGAGAGTTGTAGTCCTGGCTTTAGCGTGAGTATTAGTTGGTTCATAGTACATTTCTTCGTCCCAATTAATTAAGAATGATTGAACGAACCTGATCACTTCAACACTAACGTATAAACTTATGGGTACCACTGTGTTCAGAACAATTGCATACGAGAAAAATACTAGTAACGCGATAACCGTCGCACCACCCAAAGGCTTGCTAGGTACAAGCGAGTCCCAGGGTAAATATAGTTGGAAATAACGACCTACTAGGCTCTCCCATATGCCGCAACCAATCATACAAAATAAACACATTGATAATAAAAAGAACACTATTCCAATTATTAGAAGATTTAGTAATCTGTCTATAGAAGTTCTCTTGAATTTGGTTTTCCCTGAGTTCTGCATTAGTTTTGTATCCTTGCCAGCAAAGATTACTACCCCGTAACACCACTGGGTATTTCTAAGAACGCAACCTCTCAGGATTACTTTGTCATTGTCCAACGAGTATCTAGAATCAATATCATTACTTTAATTTCATAAATTCAGCATCTTCGATAAAGGAGTATGTCTTAAACCACTGATACGCTTGAAAGAAATATTACGTTCGATGGGATACTTTCATACCTCTTTCCTCTCCATGAAAGTGCGCCTTCAAATTTATTCAACAAATTATTTGGAGTTTCACAAATAATTTCACCGTCAAACTGGCCGATCAACTCGTTGTTTTCCATCATTTCAGCAGTTTCTATCAAGCACTGCCGGCACTTGAGGTTTGTTTCTCTATAAAAGATAAAATGTGAAGAAAACATTAACGCATCTATAGATAAACCAACGTAATACCATAATTAGAATTTTTGTATAAACTGAATAAATTAGTTATCTAATCTATCAATGAATAACTCATAAATTTCTCTCTCGATAAACTGACCCATCCAATTCTGCAGTCTCTATATAACACAGGCCATTTGGTTCGCTAGTAGATAAAAGAAGCACATCTGCGGCAACAAACTGATCGTTTTCCATTCTTATAACATCGCCAACCTGGACCTGGGCCCATTTTTCTTCCCGCAAACTCGTGCCTCTTAAAGCTTGCGACCTCCTGTTGTTTACTTGTGAATCACTTGTGTGTCGTTGCTGATAGGAAAAAAATCATACCATTAGATTAATGCGATAGTTATGAGGAGGGAAGAGAGAGAGTTCGATTTGTTTCGATTCAATCCTCTTTGGATTCAAAATCTGATTATTAAACTATACATTTGTTTATTTTTCCTGTTCTTAAGAGACGGATGCATGCAAATTGGTATACTTACAAAATCATCGTAGGCATCCTTGACTGCAGTGAGCATAAGCACACCAATCAAGGGTATGGCTGTGGTGATAGGTGTGAGCGAAGATATAGCAGGGATTACTTGAAGCACAAGTAAACAGAGGAAGTAGAAGTTAGCTAGCCGCTGGAATTGTTCGAACAAATTCAGCGGCAAGAACGTCAGAACCGAATATTTGGACGTTTTAATGTAGTTGTTCTGTTGAAAATAAAACAAAATTAGCAAAGGATTGAATGATCTAGTGTATTTATCCGTTTAAATAGTAGCTAGTGTCTCTTTACTATAATTTCCACACCATGGATCATCCTACACGTTGATTTATTCTGATGATCAATTGGCATTGAGATCAAATTTGTAATAAATTTCAAAGAAAATGATAATTTTATAAAAAAAAACAACCATGTTTCATGTATCTTACCGCGTAGTGAAACTGTGAGTTGTACTCGCGATCATTTGCGCGTATTCGCCTCTCCGTTTCTGTAACATCAAAATATCCAATACGTTAATGATATGATAAGAAAGATTTGATCCTTATTTCTGGGTCTCGATTTGGCTACCATGAACCAGAAAATCTGTAATGTTTCAGATTATTCGAAACGATGATACGATAGGAAGTCAAAAATGATTCGAAAGTACTAAAAATCGTATCATTATTTAAATGTAAAAGTTCAAAGGCTTTTTGTGGCAGTGATTAGAATTGCGATAAGAACCTGGAATTTTAACTAAATTTTTTTTCGCATATATTTGATAACGTTCTGGCCCATGAGATAATCAAAATTCAAATATGACCGAATATGAGGATCACCCTAATAAATACCTATCAGGTTCTTATCAAATAAACAATAATATAGAACTAAGAATGAGGAAGTATGAAGGATTTTTTTTTCTTTTCTTCCTTTCTTATTTCTAAGTATATATATCTTAACCGGGCAGTTTTATCGTTTGCTCAGTAGTTGAATAGATAAATAATTAATCAGAGCATATAGCCGCAAGTTTTCGTGGCACTGACCTAAGGACGTTTATTCTAACGGAGACAATGTTTTAAAATATGCAACAAGGACATTTGCAAGAGCCACGTAGCGTATTTAATATCATATCATATATATGTATAGAACATAGTGTATATCGACAAATGATATTATACACTGTTAAAAATACATGTATGTATGTGTGTGTGTGTGTGTGTGTGTGATACTACGTGCGTTAACCGTTTATAGCAACAATTGCAAAAACAATTATATTTCCAATTCATCGAATACGACATGTATATAACAAATCGTCAAATGCCGTTCATTCGTATATGTATGCATTCACCTACTGGCACAGTTAATTTATTAAACCCACGTAAATCTACCTAACTAATACTTAAATCATAAGATAAAGTGATCCGCAATCTAAATTTACGATGATTATTTTTCCGACCCAAATATCGACCAATAGAATTGCACCATTCGACGTCACGTGGTACAACCTACATGGTATTATACTGATAATTTTTTGATTATTTTCTCTGGTAGTTGCTATATATAAAAAACAAAACATAATCCAGTCAAATTAACCACACGTCAAACTGACAGGTTGAATTATAATTCTGTGACTTCCGAATTTTTAATTTTTAACTGTGGATTTTGTCTCATGGTGCAATTCTATCGGCCGAAATTTGGATGAAAAAATAATCCCCCGAATACCACTCGAGCTTCAAAATTAATCGGGTATTTCCCTCAAGGTTCCCTGCAATCAAACGAAGTCGTCAAGTTTTTCAGAAAAATCACTCGCGCTTCGCGCTCGTGATTTTTTAACCTGAACAACTTGACTCCTTCATTTGTTTGCAACGAACCTATCGGGAAATACCCGATAATTTTGAAGCTCTTGTGGTATTATAAGTGATAATTTTATGCATTATACTAATTGATAATCTCTTCGTCGGATTTGATCCCTCTGTTACTGTGGACCTCTCGCATCATCTAATCGCATCATCATTGATATGTATAAGCGTTTGCTAATAAGCCGCACATTTCTGTACTAATTTTTCGTCTAATTAACGTCGTTTACGTTACTTTTTACCTATGAGATAGATTGCTTGATGATAAAAATTAAATATAGGAATACGTTTTGAGGTGTTTTTTTTTTTTTTAATTTGTAATAATCGTTATCGGATTAAATCGTCTTGTTTAACGATAATAGTTCGATGTGATCCACATGAGACTCACCGCTAGAAAAAAATGCGGAACTTCGCCCGATGCATTCGGTTGCTGGCGGTGTGTTAGGCGGCACTGATGATGAAGACGTTGGTGTTTGACGGTACCTGCTGGTTCCTCTCCATACAACAAGTTTTCCGAGTACATTTAGGAGAGATTCTCTTAGAGAATTGTGCCTTGTGCCTCCTAAACTGCTCGAACTATCTCTTTTTGAACATTCACCGACAGGTTCAACCTCGTCAGATGACGATGGAAGATTCACTATTATATGAGGTGTTGGTGATTGTTGTTTTCCTTTTGATCGTCGACGTTTCCGTTTCTTCCTCCTTTCGGATGTAGTACCCCGTTCGTCGTCCGGATCCGGTGTCACCAGGTCATTACTCGTTATCCTCGTGTCACCACGACCACAATCATTGACAACGACATCCCTCACCTTCGTCAACGATTATAGAACGAGAGCGAAGAGCGAAGAGCGAGGATCGAGAGCGATAGATAGGGAAAAATAGAAGAGAGAAAAAAAAAATCTATTCGAGGCTAATAACTGGCGCCATGGGCTAGGCGAGACATTTGACGCCTCGGTTAAAAGGGTATAAACTTTCGCAGAGGTCGGTTTTGCCTCGTGTTTACGTATGGTCGTTGGTCAATTTATTGCGGATGGGTATATTTGACCTCGCGGAGGCTCGGGCCTGATTTCTCCGTTTTAATCAAACCCTGAATGATGCCGGTTGAATATACTTCACCTTTTTTAACGTGTTGTATACTAAAAGGCCAGGGGTGAAAATCGTTTCGCGCGAGGCTTTAACACCACCAACGAAATAGTTAACAGATAAAATTCCGTAGATTTATAGTAGCCCATCATCATCATCGACATCGCGGATTCGAAATACTAAATTGAGACTGTCCAGATACCCAAAGTACCGAGCCTCCGCAAACGAGCTCGCCTTTATAGATTAAACTATACGTTATATTGGTTTATATATTAGGTTCTATCAGGTATTGGTTAAACTAGACGAGCTCATTTCTCGTCAAACTATGATGTCTTGATTCACAGAGTTCTCCAGCTCGTAGGGTAGTTTTTCATAATTGCGAAAATATTTACGCACAGATTAAAATTTACCGTACGAAATTTAACTAACTCTCTCATTCTGAAACATTTAGTTTATTAACCGCAGAGTATGTAGTAAAGATTTTTTTATTTTTTTAGAACTATACCACGTGCTGACCACGCCTTAAATAGAGGGTCCTTTTCCGAAGGAATCTTGCATCGTAATAAATTTTATCCAAATATATTATAGTTCGATTCGATATTTCGTTATTATAAAATATGAGATTTTATACAGTCTCTGACTTTCATAGAACTATTTATTACGAAATCGAATTATAAACTTCTACCCCTTCGAGATTTGATCATTTTAAAATTGCAGTATATATAAGAAGAAGATTTTTCTCTGCCTGGAAAAATCACAAGTTTCATTTAAATCGCGCGAAAGGTCACCGAGGTATTAATACACTTATTTGAAAATCAATTTTTACCGCTAGTTCAATACACCGTGTCTATAAAATATTCAATTTTTCTACCAAACCAAACCAAACCGTAAACAATTATCGATCAATGCTATGGTCTAGTTTCTCGAATTTCGAAGAGATAGTGATTTTGATAATTCGTCCTAAAATATTGCGATCTGAGATCTAAACTCCGGAGTTATTAAGCCGACTAATAGTTGATCGAGAAAACTGTGCTCAGTATCCCGAGGAACCGAAATCTGCTTTACGAATTTTCTATATTACCGAATATTTTGGTTTAGTTTCGTATAACTGGATTGGTTTATTTTTATTTTACCATGAACAGTGACGAAGAGTCCATGGTCGAATACCAAAATAAAAAAATAGAATAAAAAATCGATTATTTTTTCATGACTTTGAAGTGATTGAAAAAAGAGATTTGTTCATCCAGTTGTTGGCAGAGATTCAACAATATCAACCGAGAGAAAAAAAAATAAAAAAATAAAAAGGAAGTGTTAAATATCAGAATCTTAGCTCGTAAATTGAGATAAAAGTAATAAATCCTCTTTTTTTTTTCTTCTTCTAGTATACTTAGGTACCTGCCTACCTATCATATCAGCAACACTACGAGCTGAAGAACTCTGAATAAAACTAATGCAGTTTTAATCAGGGTATATGATGTGATATTTCCGAATTTGAAAAAAAAAAAAGAAAAAAAACGACGTTTTGTGCTACGTGAGGTTTTTTTTTTTTTTTTTTTTGTCACGTAGATTAATCTCTTGGTGAGATTTTTTTTTTCTTTTTTTTTTTTACCAACCTCGAAAACCTCGAGTTCCAACGTATCCACCTCCGCGCTCATCGCTACACCCTAAGCTACTGTTTCCTCCAGAGCCAACCACTTCCACGCGGCACTGTTATTAAACCCGTGACGACGGGATTTAACCCGGAATTACATAGTTCTCGGTGAGTTCTGAGACGAAAAATCATTGCACACACGAGATCGAATTATTCATCTCATCAAATAGTTTGCGACTTTATTCTATTAGCATAAAGCGAAATAATTAGTCCTGCAGAATTCATCCTTTACGTATGAACCCTGATTTGTATTTTTTTTCTTTTTCTTCTTCTTCTTCTTCTTATAACTTTCAATTGTTTTAGTTATACAATTTAACAATTCTTTAAATCACTTTGATACTTTTTTCGACCCAACGATCACACATCCCTATATATTAACATAAATCTTTTATTATTACACTTGAGAAACGCATCTATACGTGTTTAAAGAAAAAGACAAAAAAAAATTTAACTTAAGGATACCAAATCACCTCAAAAATTTTGTAAAAACAAAAAAAAACCTAAGAATTAAAAAAAAATCTTTCGATATATTTATGCGATTTTCAATAGATTTCCCTATAATTTAATTCCGTTATAAAATGGCTTATCAGCTAACTTAGAATCGTACACCACGCGGTCGTAGCCGTCTGGTATTATACTATAGCCTCTAGATTCTACAAGGAAGTTCCTCGGTACAAAAATATTGATTAGTCGTCGGTATCTGTATATAAGGTAAGAGTTTTTTTTTTTTTTTCTCTTCTTTAAAGAATAAGTTTAGTACACTCTGTTATCCGTATAATACGAAATATGATTAACGCGTGATGATATCTCACGTTGAGATAATTTAAAAAATGACATGTGCGAAACGGTGTTAGTAAAATCAATTTCCGGTGCATCGAATACGCCGGGCGTAGATATACGGCTTATGCTATACTATGCTATGCTATGCTATGCTATGCTATGCTATGCTATGCGATGCGATACGACACGATGCGTGCGCCTGAATGGAATCGAAACACGGTCAGGTCTGATCTGTTACGGTTTTACTCTACTGCTGATCCCCACCTTTCTACGTCGCGTCGTTAACCCAGAGTCTCTGCGTCGTATATGTAGTATCCCAAGTCTTAAGAAACTCAAAATTATGTCTCACGGACTAAAATATTATATCCAAAAATAATAAATGTCTGAATAAAAGCGGGCCTTGAGTCTTGAGCCTTGAGCCTTGAGTCTTGATACCCTAAGAAAATCGTTCGAAATATTGAATTATGTAATTCATATAACACCGTGAGTCAGCTGGTCACGAGACATACCAAGGCCAAATGAACGTTGATATTTTAGGAAAAACGCTAAGAACTTTTCTCACGAAAAATTAAGAGTTTTAGATATGAATTTTCGTCATTTTTTTTATTTCTTTATTTATTTATATCGTTTCTTATGAATAAAACAACGTTGCCTAACGGATTATGCGGCCATTGTCTGCGGGTTGACTGTTTTAGAAGAGTTGAATCGCCCAATAAGTATAATCGAAGATCGCAGATAAACCCAGCTTTCAACGTCGTATAAAAAAAATGTTTATTTTTTTTTTTTTACTCGTTTATTAATTAATCTGATGAACGTATAAACGCGGATAAGAGTTAATCGCGATCTGTTATAAATTTCTTTGATATATATAAAGTTAGTATAAAATTTGTATTGACAATATTGTCTAAGTAATCCGAATGAATGTTTTTTTTCTTTTTTTTTTTTTAACGTATGAAGTAATATCGGTATAATTATAAGATGAAAAAATAATTAATAAATATAACGATCACGAGTGATGATACATCAATCGTTCGTTTAGTAGTTCGTTTAATTCGCAATAAATTAATTCTTTAATTATCTAAGCCAGACTGTTAGAGACCTCCGGGTATAAGATAACGGCTAAGCTGTTCTAAAAATAATCGGTAACATGACGGCATTTTATTAGACGAATCAACGTCTCTGCTGTATAGATAGTATATTAAAAATAATAATAATAATAATAATAATAATAAAAAATAAACTATTTTTCCCTATATAGACGCGCAATGACGATTAGTGATTTTATATATAACGTAAAAAGTCTGACTCCTCCCGGTGTTAATGATCCAAAAAAAATTTCATTAATTCCGTTTAATAATGAGCGTATAGTTTAAATAAGCTATGGTAGAAAATTCTCCATTTCTGCGAAACTACAGCTAGCCCAGGCGTTAGGCGTTTTCACACATCAATCGATATAACACTTAACGAGAAACTTGCTCTTCAAAATTGGAAACCACACAAATTCACTGATATCAACTGATTCATTTATAAAATAAAGAAATAAATAAATAAGGTAAAAACAAAGAAAAAAAAAACACACTTTATTTCACCCGCATTATACCTTGTCACAGGTATTTCTATTTTACGCATTATAGGGCGCATCACCTGCAGCCAGGCTCTCTGTCACATCACGATAGGTGCCAACCACGACGACGAGATTTTACGGAAACCTGCGGGGGCGTCGCGGCGGCAGCGGCGTGACTCTGGTCTCTAGGCGTCGCCGTATGGCGCCACTAGAAATACCCGAACCGAATCAAATAAGCGGGAAATATTTGAACAAGATTATCATTTGAATTAAATAATTTTCCCGCCATTATATTCGAATATAATACGCAATCGAATTTCACTGATTATGATATGAAAAATGAACTTTCGAACTTTCCAAATTTTCAAATAACATAAAAAAAAACATGAAATAAAATAAAATAAAACTGCTAATAATTAAAATCGATTATTTCATTCCAAGATACGATCGGAATTTTGGAAAATCTGGTAAGATTGAGTCTGTTATAAAATTTGAGAAATAAAAAAATTGGTAAAAATCCCACCGTAATAATAAATAATTAGCTGCACTTAGAGTGAAGATTCTAGGAGTAGGTAGGTACTAAGAAACTAATGTTCAATTCTTATTTTACGTCGTTCGCATGCAATCACGATCAAAGTGTGACCAGTTTGCGTGACAATTGTTCAGGGCAAAGGTTACGACCTTTTAAATTTCATTTCTGGGTTAAATAAGGAATAAAATATAAATGAATTTTACTTTGAATATCAAGAACTGTGATTTCATACGAAATTCGTTAAATTAAAACAAGAAGATGCTATCAGTGGAATAAAAGAAGGAAAAAAAAAAAACTTTTTTTACTAACATCGATCATAATTTTGAATTATTAATTTTTTTTTATACAATTTTGCACCGCAAATGAAATAGCGATTTGAACTACCTGCCTGTGTGCGAAATAAAAATAAAAAATAATCAAATTTAAAAAAAGCAAACAAAATAAAATAAAAACCCAAACCAAACACGTTTTTTTACCATCATATTACCACTAATTAGCAATTTTTCAAATTAGGTATAATATTATTGTGCCACCCTTAAACTCGTCGTCATTATTGATATAAGCTTATCAAATACGACGAATATCAATAGCTAATAAGCCGATAGAATGAACGTATACATATTCTAATTGAAAGGTCCAAGAAAATCAATAAAAGGGTCAAGTTTAAGATACAAGTACACACATACATAGTACCCTATGTATATATTTTTCTTATTCCTATATACCGCAGCGCAAAATATATTTCAAACTCGTTGAAATATATTTTCTCATTTATTTTCATTATCCATTTATAATATATAATATGCAATTTTCAACCGTGTGAGTAAAAAAGAGTGCTGCATATGTGTGATTAGGATCTATGACGAATATATTCACGTTGTGATAGTGTGAAAAAAAAAAAAATCAAAAATTATTATTTAATTCCCTAATCGAAGGGAAATCAATCGCTGCAATACGTTTCAGAAATCGACTACATAGATCGACGTAAATTTTCTCAATCGATCGACTAATTAATTGTAAAAAAATGGTAAAAATAAAAATAAATTGCGATTCATGTGCGAACTATCATCATTATATTTTGTCAAATTTATATGTTTAATTTATTTCGACGAAAAAAATTAGGCGATAAATAATTTGCTGAAAACATATATCGATGCTAAATTTTTGTTTTTTTTCTTCTTCTTCAACGATTGAAATCCCTCGATTTGACTATAAATATAATTAAGATTTAATTGATAAACTCACCTGCCATAGGACGCGTTGCTGCGCTTCGTGACATCGTTTTGGCCCCAATGAGACAATAGTATAGGATTTATTCGATTTTAAGGAATCGCGTTTATCGGACGGATCTGAGATATGTTTAAGGTATAAAATGAACCCTCCTCTCAATTCAATTCTGGGACAATAATATAGTATTGTAAAAAATTCTTCATAAATTGTCTCGTTAATATAATAATAATAATAATAATAATAATAATAATAATACCGATGAAAAAATTGACTATAAAATTTATCGATATAATAATTATTAATCGGTTCTGGTTTATGAAAATATTTATTTAAATTTTTATAAACGGCACTGCCCGCAGTGCTAAATTTTTCCCTAATTAAAAGGCGTTTTTTACTCTCTTGGGTATAAAAAATTCGATCGTCTCCTGGACGATCGGGATATAGGCACAAATTGGTAAATCCCGGGCGAATAGACCGTGATTTTATTTCACTATAGTTACGTTTACGCCAGGCTAATTGACTATAATTAATTAACTTTATTGGGTATAATTCCCAGGATGATGATCGATATACTCCAACAGTTACGTTGGATATTCGGCGGCGAGGTAATGCACGGGTATACGACGAGGGGGGTTTGGGGGGTGTTTTGGAGGTGTCCATGTGGTGGGATAGCTGGTCACCTCCCAAGTATCCCTCCTACCCTGACCCTCTTTATTTCGTCGCCCCAGCTCCTAGTTTCAAGTCTACGAAGCTGCAGATCCGTGTCGTCGCTTAGGGCTGTCTTTGCGCTGAAAACAGAAAACAGAAAATATGTATATATATCAATGTGGATGGACGGATGGATGGATGGATGAATGGATGGATGGACAAATGCATGGATGGACGAATGGATGGCTGAATGGATGGACGAATGGACGAATGGATGGATGAATAATTGAATGAATAATCAAATGAATAAATAGATGTATGACTGAATGATTGAATAAATGAATGAATGGCTTCGTGAAATCCATGCATCGTAAAAGCAAAGCAGCTAAGTGAAAATAATTATTAATCTAATTAATGTTATTATTGATACAACCAAATTGTACTGAATAATTTTACTCTTTAAATATAATTTATTGTGATAACAATTGTTAATTGTTAACATTTATTTGTTTCTTTATTTATCTATTTAATTATTCATCTAAATATTTATTTATTTAATTATTTTACGGCCCTTGAAAGTTTAAAATTGTAAAGGGGATGGCCAGCCTGCAAAAAACAGACAAAAATCTTGGGTGGTGCCGAGTTGGCGGTGACTGAGTACGATGTTTCACGGAAACCTCTTAGTATATAGGTACGAGTCGAAAAATAATTACTGTTATACCTATGCTAAACTACTTGTTACGGCGACCGTTATAAATGAATGAGTTCATCGCTACCCTTGCAGTATTAATAATTTTCGCTATTTTTCCGCGTATAGAGAAATTCGTAATTTTTCGATATTTTCAATATTTCTAATGAGCTTTTTAATGAGATCGAAATATCGTTCCTCTAGGTTTTTGTTCTTTCGTCAAAAGTCACTAAACCGAAATATAAAAAATAAAAATAAATGAAAAACGCAAAGAAGAAAAGGAAGAAAAAAATTGACTAAAATCGGTTTACGACGATCTGATAAACTGAGAAACATTCAAAGCCGTAATGACACCCATTCGACTACGTCGTAACCTTGCGGTCTATCGATTCTCTGATCGTTAAAAACCCAAAAAATTTCCATCGAGCCAAAATTAGACTCAGAAAACTCAGGCCACGAATCATTATTTTATAAAGTCAAAAAAAAATTAATTATTCTCAACTAACGAATATCCCTTAAGCTTTGTTTGAAATGATAGGATAAAATAAAATTTAGACACGTATTTTTCGCGGCTTAGAACCACCGATAAATATACATATTTTTTTTGTTTTCACCTACTTTTTACTCCATTTATTTTTATTTTTATTTTTTATTTTTTTCTACCTGTGTCATTAGTGTCTATTAAATTAAGTTATTCATTCTAAAGGCACAGGGGCTAATTGAGACTACATCAATAGTGTGAGCATATATTTAGTCACACGATACGGGATACCACACCGAAATGATCGTCATGGCTATTTTTCGCTTTGCTAAACGCACGAGTACGACGTTGAAACAACAGAGTTAACGAAAGCGTAGAATCGAGCCGGATTAGAATGTTTGAAAATGATCGAGAACACTATCGATTCGAAAATATCGGTCCACGGTATGAAAAAAAATTTCTTTGAAATCGCAAAATAGACGCAGTTAGTTATCGTTTCCAGAATCATTGAATAATAAAAAAACTAAATTGTCAAGTCTCGTTGAAAAAATGTTGTTTAAACAAAATTTTCAATTCGAATGACTTTAAAGAATTTTTTTTTTTTTTTTCTTCTTATCATCACACTGCGGTCATTTTCGAACACGTTACTCTGGGATCTTTTGATAAGTCCTGTGAAAGAAAAAAATGTGTTTCAATTAAACGGTACCAACGATACGGGGATAAATTTATCCTACTATAAGGTTTACCAGGATGTAGTGGTAGGCGTACGATATCCCACTCATTAGTCAGAAATTATTAATTACATTATGCGGTTATCAACGGAAATTGCACGACGCGTGGTGTCGTCATGTGCAAAATTGCGTCTATGATGCTAAAAGGCATAAGTCCGCATATAAAAAGTATGAGGTTGTTCCTTATTTAGGATGTTTTTTGATATTTACTACGGACAATGCGAAATAAGTTTGCAAATGAATAGGAAAAAATAAAAAAAAAGGATAAATTTTGAATCATTCTCTCGCACGCAATAAATCCAATCACTTTTTGACTCGAACACTAGGCTATGCTATATTCACCTTCAGGGTGTGTCCTGGCTTCTTTATATACATATATATATATATATAGACATCATCGTCCTTATCAAAACCCGTAACTTCGAGACGCACCCAGACATTATATTTGGTTCAGAAAAATGAAAATCTTTTCGTAAAAAATAAATCGTGAAATAAAATCTGTAACGATATACTATAGTATGTATGTAACGAAATAAAGTCTTTGTACATTGAAAGCTGTGTCAATATATTATAATACCGTGATTAGACACGCAGCTGTTAATTGACTAAGCAACGCAAAAAAAAAAAAGAAAAGTTTATCAACTTCAAACGTTTTATTTCAAATCATTGTTCTTCTGTATTACGGCTTTGTTTTTTTTTTACACGAAAGAAAGAAAATTTGATTAGAATAAAATTCACGAACGATTCGTGTCCAATCTTATTTGACAGAAAAATCGAGACTCCGAAAAAACAACTTTATATATACATTATTAGAATAAATTCGGTGAAAAATTTGAAACTCATGATATTCGCTTATCAAAATAATAAAATTAAAAAATTAAAACAATCTGAATGTTTGAGATTTTCTAAACCGCGGTGTTTATTGGTTATCGGATTATCCCGCACTACTATTAGATACTATATTGACTTTATACGTTAGATGGACGTCAAAAGTTCACGGCTAAAGAAAATATTGACCGTAGAAATAATATCAGGTATTAGAAGTAAATAATTGAGACACGTTTAGTGTCGTGTGATTAACCCACGTAGCAATGGGTAGGTAGGTATGTAAAAGTACATAGACCATATAGCTGCCACAATTTCATTTCATTTAACGGATATAAGATTCCTCGAAAAAAAACAGAATAAAAAAAAAATAAAAAAAGCTATAAGACTATGATCAATATTTAATTAACCGAATTCGTGAATATCACGGAATCAATGATTTCGTAATTACCTGCGATTCGGGTATAGGCCAATAAATCAGTGAATAAAAAATTTTTTGAACACATTGAAATTTCAATGGGGTAAAAACACACAATCGAGTCGATTACTAAATTAGGTCAATTAATCACTGTCGCTTCCTCTTCCTATTCGTGAAATTTATTTTGCAAATTCATGACAGTCGAAGTAAATAAACCGTGTCGATTTTTTTTTTTTACCCTGTTAAATAAAACTGTAGAAAACTCATGAGTACCGGTAATGTTTGAATTAATAATTATTGATTGGTAATCAATTCCCGATTTACTAGGTATATAGGTATGGTCAATCGAATAATCTACGATTCACGAATAGCAACAATCCAATGTTATTCTTCCACGTGTAGGTATAGCAATTTCGCTATTATATCGATCGCACAATCATCCAACTACCTCTCTCTCTTATATCTTCGTATAAATAATATTATTTGCACACATTGCTTCGCAGAACATTTTCTTGACTTGCAGTTTTATATCAATACGATATTTTAATACTTCGCGTACAATTTTAATCAACTAATCTTATAATTATTCATTAGTAATAGTTTAATCATTTCTTGAGCAATTATAGGAGTTCAATAATTTCGAAATAATTGCGTATATTGTTAAATTAATGCACGATTTTTATTATTCAATTTTTTTCTGTTTTTTTTTTTTTTTTTCAACAGAGTGGAACTCGCGTCTGTATAATAAACTGGTACTATAGGTAATTAACGTTTACGTATATATACAACGCATAATTTAATACCCCTGATTGTGGCAAGAGTCTTAAACTGTTTCGCAATGATATCTAATAGTATTTACGTAAGATTACACATTTATGTATAGAATATGTGCCATTTATTACGTGAAGAGACTTGACGTTGAAGATAATAAAGAGAAGAATTCAAAGATCGTATATTTGTGAAGATCGACAGCCTCTTTTATCAGCTTTTATTTTTTAACCCTCATTTTTTTTGTTTTTTCTCTTTATTTTCCTAACTTTTCCTGAATCCCTAAGGGTAATTTTCGTGAAAATTTATTCATTCAGAAAAAGTCATTTTAAACTTTTGAATCACTGGACTAAAACCGCAGATGTATAAATAACGGCGATAAATGGCAATTCGTGGATATTTCTTTTGCATCGAAATCGTAGTGACGAAATTGACCTCGTCATCAAATGAATATCTCATCGCTATGTAACCCAATAGTAACATCCGTTAGTTGGAATCATGAGACTCATAGCAGACGCCGATAGACATCTCATATGCATAATCAGCACTCTTTACATTTCTTATCGCCTGAAATCATTTTTCATTTTTTTTCTTTTTTTTTATTATTATCAACATCGTGATAATTCATCGCGTAATAAAATAATTTCCCAGTGAGAATTAATCGGATTATCGAATCGAGTTAATAAAAATTAAAAGTTATTGCGTTGGATTCAATCCTACCACCACTCCTTGATCCTCCCCATGTTGTGTAAAACGTGTTTAACTTTACCCTGAAGAATTCGATCCTAATCGGATCTAAATTCTAAACGTAATTAACATTTTTATTTATCATTGCGATCATGAATCGCGATTTAGTTCATTAATCCCTTAGCGAATTTATCCACCAATATCAGACTTGTAGCAAATACTGCGATCCGTTATTCGGCTAAGAAAATTAGAGATGTGGAATGAAGCTGACGTATAGATCAGAAGTCTCGTTAGATACGACTGATCGATCTTGTGTGATTTTCTTGACAAATTCAAGACAGACGTATAATATCATCTCGACGTAATCAGAAGAGTCCATAAACTTCAGCCACTGGATTGAGACGATTTTTTAGATACTTTTTTTACTTTTGCAACAAATAGGTGAAAAAAAAACTATTCCGAATTTCACGCATAGATTCAAATTTCTATCCGTTACCTCACGTCTTAGATATTTCTATAATTTTTAACATATATATTACATATTATATGAGAAGCTGAGACGTATAAGAGACCCGTTTCTTCCCACATACACTAACCGGATAACAGGAAGTCTAGGCACAGGATGTGGACTGATATGTAATAGCAATTAATAAAATTGAACTAAAACACTATTCGTTTATAATACGCGATTAAATTTCAAAATTAATATATTATTATATGTATTAGAAAAATGTATAACCGATTGAAAAAAGATGATATTATATCTATTTAGAATAGCCTTGTATGGATAATAATTGAAATAACAAATGTCACACCGTGAACGTAAAAGATTACGATGTATATTCGCACGGCATTATTTTGCACTCGGTAGGTATGCGTATAGAGGTTTAGATCGCAGGAACTTTTGTCGTGCGTAACAAGGCCGAGATGTTAATTGAGTTAACGCTTCGTGCGTTGATATTGTGTATAGCGCACATATGTCACGTGTGTAATAATTCACAACCGACAATATCTGTCCGTCAGGAGAGGCGAAAAAAAAAAGGAAAAAAAAAAAAAAAAATTCAGAAATATCTGAAGGGAAAATTTTACAGATAAAAATTTCCATACGGTTTGAAAAAAAAAAAACAAAAAAAAACGTTAGAAATAAAATGGCTAATGAATTTCATGGTGCTTTATCATTTCCGAATAAAAGAAAAAGAAGAGAAAAAAAAAGAACGAGAATGTCCAAATTTCTAAATCGGGATTCTGCGGTCGCCCTAATTTTTTTCTCGAGAGTCAAAGTCAATGGGAGTTCCAAGGTCTACGAGTGTCGATTAGGTTCACAAAGCACTTTATTCGCTAATTTCATACTCTTCAGTTTGTCGCATGCGTCGTCGTTAATTACAGAATTCACTTTAGGTACTATACTTATACATAAGAATATACAGTGTAACGAAGAACCAGTCATAGGTTTTAAGCTGTGAGACCCCGTATATATTGCAGACTGTTTGCCGAAACTGGGTCAAACCAAACGGAGCTTTTACTTTGATTAAAAGGTGCGTTTTCATTAAAACTTATACTGTGATAGAAAAGTGATCGCGCACGTCATTTAATGACTTAATTTAACGAATTAATTCACCCGTCAGTAAAACCGGGCACTTAATTTTATACAAAATTTTACTGTTATATACGATATCAAGATACTTTAAACGCGGTCTATATCAGTCGATTACTAATCCATCAGTTTCTATGGATTATTTCATAAGAGTCATAAGTCATTTTCTCAACGTATATTATAATGAAAATCGAACGGTTGTGTAGCTAATAATTTTGTTAATAATTAAATTCGGGAGAATTTTTTCAAATATATATTTCTAATCTTATTGTATCCCAGATTCAGGAGGTGATTAAATTTTTCAGGATTACAGCCAGGGGATGATTTTGATTCTTCGGTCTATGACGATTGATTATTCAAACTGTAGAAATTATCTTATTTGTGCGGTAAACGAGACCATCGATTAAAAACAACAAAAAACTTAGTATTCGACGCGTGTTTGAGAACAATTCGTTCAATTTTCTATCCTCAGAGAGTAACATATCGCGATGTAAATGAATAAATACATACATACGTTATATCGGCCGATCAATTTTTGGTAAACATATTATTTCATTTATATCTAGCTATAAGTATAAAAAATATTCATTATTCGAAATAATTATTTAACACGCGATCTATTTATCGGGTGAAATTTTTTATATTTTTTTGTTTTTTTTTTATTTTTTTCAAAAATAATTGGTCTATATGAATGGTCAAACCTCGATAAACGAGAAAAGATTGAAATTTCTAACGAGCTTATAGATATGTAAAAGCTACTCCAAGTATCCTGTTACGAGATAGAAACTGGCTCTTTAAACATGATCACAGTCGCAAACGATGACTGGCAGATAGAAAAGACGGCTCTTATCGTATTATCAGGATTGTTTTACAATGTGTGATGTACTTCATAAATATAGTATAGCTGGGGTACCGAGTAGAGAGATATTATAGGTGTGTAGATACACATTAGCTGCATAAAACCAAGGTAGATATAAAATTGTCTTATCATTATCGTGTATATATATATATATATATATATATGTAATTGAGTTAATTCATACACACATATATAAAGACGTGAAAAAAAGAAAGGAAAAAAAAAAAAAAAAAAAACGCCTAGTCAACTATGAAGAGAGTACAAGGCTGCATGAATACTGCAACAGCATTTAAGCTTGCCAATTTTGAAAAGTATGTCTCTAAGATAATAATTCATAGCTGAAGAACCTGAAGAACCTTTGGCGTATAGTATATCTAGAAGATATGTAGAACTGTGTTATATTTAATAACCGATGAAAATATAGACACAAGTTTTATCGTAGATGTGAGCGCGAATAGGTATATAGCGAATTATACCAAATTCTCGGAATAATGTAAAGAAATAAAATAGAGCTATTATTTTATATGATAAAGAACGTAAATTTAATCAGAATCGTCACGAAAATTATTCGCTAAATTCTCTACGATTATACCGAAAATGAGATTGATGAAAAGATTATGAAATATAAATTTCAATTTTTTGAAAGAACCATAAGGTTTCTATTTCTTTTTTTTTTTTTTTTTATATATATAGATTCGCTTTTTCTTTGAAAATTCTTTTCTCTTCATTACTTTGTGCTAAGTTTTTGCCAATTCTTTTTAAAGCCTTGATTTTTAATCCCACGGGCATTAACCCCGCTTTGTATCCTATTATCAGTCGGTGCCCTGCGGCTCTAATCATTGTAGGTGACCGTTAAGACGTAACATAAGAGTGCATTAGCACTAATGATTAATCTAGAAAGTTAATAAACAAAAGCTTGAAAAACGAGGCATTAGATATGTTCAAAGAAAAAAAAAAAAAAATGATTGTATTTTTGACTCGCGGAATCTTTGATTATTTTAAATCAATTATCAACCGCGAACTTATTAATTAATTATCATTACGCGGTTCTGCGTCCACTTATCGTTAGCTATTAGATCGATGCGTGAGAACTAAAGGATCAAAAATAGTTGAATACATTTCAAACGAATTTTCTAACAAATTGAAAACTAAGTGAACTAAAAATTTCTGGTGATTAGTATAAAATTTTGTACTAGCTTTAAGGGGTGAGAAAAAAAAAAAAATTACGGATTATTGAAAAATTATTCTTGTATAGATATTACATGAAATTAAATTATAAGATGAGTTAGAAACCAAAGGGATGAATGAAATCGGTTTGTCCGCCTTTCAGTAAAATCGTTATTTTTTGGGATTAGTTTCAGGACAATTTTCCTGCTTTTTGATAAAATCTGAAATCTGAAATCCGATTTCTATCTTTTGGAGTTTTTCGGTTTCGATCCTCGGAGTAAAGAAGTGATAATGCTACACGCGCATATGTATTAAATATATGCGAGTAATAAGAATAAATGCAAAATATCGAATTCGCATATTTCATTCATACAGAGAATCCGTTATCATTGATATGCGACACGAAACTAGTATTTTTCGTACCTACCAATTTCCAACAAAAAGTGAAGGAAAAAAAAATTGTCGAAGTGTTTGCGTGTAACACAGGCATTACCCTAGTACCTACTCACCGTTCGTTTCATTACTTATACATACATGAAAAGAATGTATGCAATATTAGGGTGGTCCTTGATTGATCATATTATAGAATTTCAATTCTCTCACGGGCAAGAACGTCTCTGAATATAAACAATAAAAATATATTAAAAATCCCAGGTTTCTATCTCAATTCTAAATACTGCCCCAAAGTATTTGAACTTTATCATTTAAATGTGGAAACGATTTTTATTACTTCGGGTTTATTTTTCACTTCCTATATCGCATTATCGTTTCAAATAAAATCTGATACTCGGTCCACTTCTTGTCTACAGTAGTGAAAAAATTAGCAAATTTTTAAAGGACAAAATTTTTATTCATAACAATTTCGAGATAAGAAATTTTTTTCAATTTTTTTCATTTTTTTTTTTTCGTGGGCTGTAGATGAAAAAGCCATGACTAAGTACAGCATTACGTATACATGCGTTAATGTATGTAACGACGTGTGATCACTTTCGTGAAAATCTTAGACAAACGTTTTTAATCTCATGACAAATGAACTCGAGTAAACTGGTTAGTCTTTTTGGAGCACGCACGCGTTAAACTCCTCTTTTCTGAATTAACAAATCAACATTAAATTGTTACACTATACCTATTATTTCACTCTCTCTCTCTCTCTCTCTTTCCCTCTCTAGGGATTCGTGTGCAGGCTGTGATATTCTATATCTTGTCGTATTATAGAACGAGGTTGTTGAAGCTGGCGATAATTCACCCGTATTAAACTTTAAGTAATTGTTTTTCACACTTGTTACTTCATTCGGTCTTCCTTTACTTAAAACTATGATGATTTTCAAAATAAACGAACCCTTCGAATAGCAAATATATATATATTCTCATCAAAAGTTGGCTAAGAAAGTTTCATTTCATTTTCTGTATTTTCAGTAAAAAAATATGAAAACTGTAAGGAAATTTTGTAAGAAAGAATATTGAAGATTCTTCGACTTATATATTTTTCGCACAATCTAAAAAATTCTTTTTTTTTAAAGTTTCTTCACCCCTTTTTTCTTCTTCTTCTTCTATGTCATAACTAACTAGTTGATGTACGTTAACTCGTCGCTCTTTCCGTCGGTTATACGACGGATTATGTGCGAAGGCGTTGAACGCGACGCGACGACTATACGATAGGCGATGCGGCACGGCGTTTACGTCGTACCAACGTCGTCAACGTTAGCGTCGGCGTCGTTACGATCCGTTCAGGTGCTCGCGTACCGCTCGACTGAAGTCTCAAAGCAATGGTATCGGAGTAGGTATAGTATCTACGATACCCCAAGCGTCGCGACGCCTCCATTATTTATACGTGTGTAAAGTCAAAGAATCAAATCATTTAGAATAAAAAAAAAAAAAAAGAAAATCATAAGTAATCGATGCAGGTTGCTGAAAATTAGAGAAAAACTTTATAAATCCCTGATATTCACATTTCCCATCTTTTTTTGGGGGGGAGGGGGGGGGTTGAATTCCCGTGAAATACGAAAACTGATTTTAGCCAACTAAGAATTCGACTGCAGAGTTTCGGCTGCACCATAAGGAGCAGAGTGTCGATAAATCTCTTCTACCTTTCCAGTTCCTCGCGAAAATTCGCGTACAACTTTTTTCATCTAATAAAGAAATCGATTGAAGCCCTGAAATGGAAAAAAGAAGTTTGGACTTCTTTCGTCTTCGCGTATGTATAGGATCGATGGCTTCAACTGCATTGGATCATGGCAAATTTTGAGGACAAAATACTGAAACGACAATCGATCTGCAGGATCCTCGAATTTCCTTTTTTTTTTTTTTCTCAACCCCTAAGCTCAGAATTTGCACAAAGAAGCTTTTTGATACTGGAAGTAGGGTATCGGCTAACTCGAAGTAAAGTCGAAGGCCACCGCCTTGGCTCTCGTCTTCTTACCAACTTCCGGCCATTTACTTCCGGCTAAACTATTGCGTGTTAGCATGGATCACTACTAACACAAATTTCTAAGTCTCGTGTATCCAGTTAGTAGCCATCGTGGCCTCGAAGTAAAGAAATACAAAAAGGCATCGACCTTTTCACTCGCTATTTCAAACCGAGTGTAAAAACCTACCTGCGACCTTAAAATTGACAAATTAGTAATTCTAACGGTCAACAATGATTCACGAACTTTACAGTTACTAGCATCAACTATGCCTCAAGGCAAAAATCACTTTCCCAAATCTCAATACGACTAGTATTAATTTTAAAAGCGAAGTAAGAGAGAAAAGAAAAAAATTTTTCAACTGAATAATTATTCGATCACATATTTAATAGTCATATCAGTAGTTGAACGTATTTTTTCTTAATATGATTAGATATACGGTAAAAAAAACCCCGTGACCGCGGTCAGTCAAGGCAATACCGCAAGTTTATCTAGCTAATGCTTGTTTGTGCTAGTATATATCGGCAAGATAGAATCAGAAATAGTTGGCTTATCAACATGAACCAACTATTTCTACACTGCACATCTGCATTGTGAAGTGCAGTGCAGTACACATGTAATCCAAGCAAACTAACGTGTCGAAAAGATAGATACTAACGCAATGCATTATTCCCGTAACTAGATACATAGAGGGAAGGTGGGACAAAACAGACCACTGAAAAAAAAAAAAAAACGATTGACGATTAAAAAACTTCAGCATGAATATGAACTTTTTTGCCCTGCAGGTCCATTTTGCCCCACTCCTCTCTTATCAATATATCATTTTTTTTTTCACAATTTTAGAAATTCATCAACACCTACCCCGAGGGAATAATAACGCGGGGGTTTCTCACTACCCTTAATGCCAGTTGAAGGTAAGTTTGACATTTGGCAAAATGTCGAGGCACGACATTTGTCGGTCCTTTTACCAAATTGTCATTATTATTTTTTACCTTTTATGAGAATCTACTTATGTGTAATGCGGACGCCTGTTGATTTCATTTTAAATATTATTATTTTTATTTTTTCGTTTTTCAAAAATGGCACAAATCAGGCTATTTCAGTTTCACTTTCACTTTATTTCTCGAGGACTCGTATTACGCTTTTATGTCATATGAAAATAATACTACTTAGATATCATACCATAATATGTGGTAAAATCCAAGAGTAGTTACCAATTTGCGATTGTAATGATTTGTTACATCTATTGCAGCATTCTGATGTCGTTGTTGATTTTTACGTAATTCAACGTTACGTTACATTATACGTTATATCTATATAACCATATTACGACGACTATTCACCTTCAGAATTACCTAGTAATTTCCTTTATCAATATATATGCCAGAGTTAATTAATAGTTTTTTTTTGAAAACCGAAAAAAAAAAAAACAACGTTCAACAGGTTGAGCTAATCATTTGTGTCAATTAAATTCTTATTCGTCAAAGATAAGACGAGTTTATAGGAAAATTGAACAATTCATTTACTTACATTACAGTATAAGTCAAGTGCTCTCAATTTTTGATAGAACTGCGATTGGTCAGTTGAAAATTGGAGAAAAAAAAATAAAAAATAGGTAATACTGGTGAAATTTTTCAGATACATTTTTATCGCTGACAAAAGATTCGTATGCTTAATATATACCAACGATAAAATTTAGTCAGATGTTTAGAATGGACCTAACCGTGTGGGCGATGAGGAAATACAAGTGTCATAGCAAATGTAGGTCAGAGTAAAATCGACTTGTATATTATCGAATTCGAATAATGGAGCCAGAATATAACTGGACTAAAGTATAAGCCACGATAACGCGAATTATATAAGAAGAAGAAGAAGAAGAAGAAGAAGAAGAAGAATCGTTGGCAGAAGGACAAAAACCCCCGGTTTTATTTCCGGCAACATTTCCAATCAAAAATCATTAGGATAAATCGAAGAGAAGCGATTTGAAGAAGAAAAGTAATAAAAAAAAAATTCAATCAAAATGACCGAATAATCAGATTACATGATTTTTTAGCTTATTTTCGTGGTTCAAAACTGTGCGATAGATAAAAGCTAACGATGGAATTGAAACGCTCGATCGACGACGAGCCCTAATCAATTGATGACAGACTCGTAAAATATAATCATTTGAAAGTATAAATTAGTGGAAAATATCTGGAATCTGACACCCTATATTTATGCAGATTTTTTAAATCGACTGACAAAGAATTGCACCTATACCTACTACATGTAAATTCTAGCTATTATCGCCGCGTTAACCGCTAGTTCGATTTATACTATGAAAAGTAACAGTTGGTTTTTGAATAAAGAATGAGCTAGACCGTAGGTACTACTGCGTCAAATGGTACCTATCTCTATGCATAAAGTTGTATAAAAAAGAAAAGTTATCCTTACCCTTCATTTAGCTAATAAAAAAAAAGTAAAAAAATTAAAAAAAAACCAATTGAATCTAGTTAACAAAGTTTCAAAGATCTCAAAATAAATATGGGTCAAATATTTTTTGTATGAGATAATTTATACAACGATTAATATAATTTCATGAATTTTTATTAGCCAGTAATTTTTAAGGTGGCAAACTTTTTTTTTTTTACATAAGTGTAAGAAAAATTAAAAAAAATAAATAAAATAAAAAAGCCCCGATAGAACTGAACATTTCGCGAACATATAGAGTAATATATGCACAACAGACCTAGACAGACTTTCCGGCTTTTATCTTTGACCTTTTTGTCCGTTCTTGAATCCCAGACAAATCGATTAAAAGACATTATACATATCCAGGAAAGTGACGACAGACTGACGTGCGTTTTGTGGCTATGCTGTTTTTGTAACTCGATCTACTCTCTAAATTTGAATCAGTGGAAATCCACTGATTGCAGTTATAAGTATACCACTGATACCAATCAGTGGTATACTTATAACTGCAAACCAGTGACTATTCACTGATTGTCAGTAGTTTTCACTGATTTAGATTTAGAGAGTATACATATATACCTAATTCGAAAGATTTTTGATAATAGTGCTTTTCATGTTTGTACTCTTTCCATTGATTACATTTTTCCTTGATTGGTCATCGCGTGTGAGAAAAATTTGCGAAATTTATACACACGAATCTTTGTTTAGACTTTTGTTTATTAGATTTTACCGTGACACCGAGAGTCAAAATGAAAAGTAACGTTCATTCAACACCATAGGAATCATCATGAAATATTCATAATTAATTACCGCAGTTGATAGGAATTAATTAATGAAACTGACAGTCGCGTGTTAGGGTAATGAAAATCGTCTCTCTTCCTTAATTTTCTTTTGTATTTTCACCCGCTCGTTATTACCGCTACGATAACAAAGACGAATTAATAGTTTGGTCAGTCTCTATACACAGTAAATCCGAAATATATTTTTCTTTTTCTTTTTTTTTTTTTCATTTAATATTCAAATACAAACAGGAAGGAAAAACTTTAAACAAAAATATATGATATTTTTTTATTTTTATTTTTTTCATTCTCATTTTTATTCATTTAATTTTAACTTTGTTCCATATGACATCTGAATCTCTTTTACGTACGTGCTTGCTCATGGCTATATTTAAACTCGCGGAATTCTGTCGATTTTCAAAGAAAAAAAGAAAAAAAAAAAAGACTCAACGCCTATATACTTAAATAGCAAAAGTTTCAATTTTTTTTCATTTATTTTTTATTATTTATTCCATTCTGTCATAAAAGTCTTGATTTTTATTCTTAATTATCCGATAGACTGACGTCTTAATTATAGGACCTAAAAATTACAAACAACACGACATCACGTACTGGCGTGAGGTCGATCTAGGTGGTAGAGCGAATTTTATTGATGTCCTCATTTAATTTTTAACAAAAAGAAAGAAAGAAAAAAAAAGAAAAAAATATAAACAATTCCGGTAAACTTATATCTTCTCTGATTCGTCTATATTCGTAAATGATTGACCCATGTGTGTAATGTATTCACATACGTATAGATCTCTCAGTCATTCGTTAAAAAAACAACAAAAAAAAAAAAAAACTTTTCGAATATACCAACTGCATTTCATCGATATACAAAACTACAAGTCTTTCGCATATTTTTGTATAAAAAAAAATGGATTTAAAAATATAATATATTTAAAGAATTTGAAACAATAAATAAATAAATAAATAAAAACCATATCAATTCTTCTAAGGCTCGAATCGATCATGTAAAATTGTTGTAAATAAAGTTGAATGCATAATATATGAAATGACAATTTGTCACTATATCTTTACCTCGATCAGTTCAAGCGACGACGTTAACCCTGTTGTTAATCGGTCAATTGATTGATGAGATAAAACGAAGAGAATAATGGTTAGTTATAAACCGTCGCGGATTCCATATCCCTATTCGTGTAAAAAAAAATAAAAAAAAATTCTCTGTATAATACCTCGATTTGAAAATTTAATTTTTATCATCTCGCGTTTAAAAACTTCGCTGTGATAACTGCAGCTTTATCAATATTTAATCTCAGCCCGTTATAATTTTTTTTTTTTTTTTTAACTTTTTTCTTTCCTCCCTCTCTGTATCATAGCGAATATATCATACGCAGTTTATTTTTCATCCTACAAGACGACTACTACATTCATTTTTCTCTTTCTTTGCATTCATCTCTATGTCACAGAGGTCGGATGCTGAGTACTAACTTCGAAACGTGTGTAAGTCTCTCTGTTACATACATATCTGTGATTATGCGTATGTGATATGTATGCATAGGTATACGTACATCACATATATACATGCATTTACGCAGGCGTAAAAGGCTACGTATGAATTCTAATTGCAAGGCCACGTGCTTAAAGACGTCTATACATATGTATATAAATATATATAGATATATGTATAGCTAATCACAAGCATCCATACGGTAACGGCGAGTCTAAACTCTGAAAGATTCGAGATAGGCGTCTATTATGCGCTGGCACAATAGATATACATCTAGGTCTGCCTGGATTTATTAACCGGACAAAGTCTGACCGTCATTATACGAACATAATCTTAAACGTTTTTAGTCGAGTTTGCGATAACATTCGCACAGGTTTACACTACCGAATTTAATTTATATTATTCCTGGAGAAATCGGGGGTGAGAATAAGATTCAGCAAAGAGAAAAAATCCTGAATTAACCTGAGTCTGGTTTTACAAAGATTGCAATCGGTTTGTATTCATATGAAATACATGAACATTAGAATTGTCCTTATTTTGTATAACGAAAAAAAACGAATTTGAAATATATTAGAAATAAAAAAGTTAGTGATGGTTCGAATTATTCAAGTTTGAATACATGGTACATCACAGCAATGTATGTTTTATTATTTTTAAACGTGTCTGATGTAATTGTTAGTGATCAAACTAATCAAACGGATCAAACTGATCAAACTGATACATTAATAAACGGACAACTTGCAGACATGCATTCTCAACTGCAGTAGCCTTTAAATTGACTCTTCGTGATCTACAGTGATGTGCGAAGAATCTGAACTATATGATATAATATAAGACGTGTTTTCATTTATCTCAATTCTGTATGATTTTTTTTTTTTTTTTTTAATTTTAGTTTCAATTATGTATTATAATGAGAAAAAATAGTGATCTGATATAAACTGACGAAGAAAAAAAAACCTCGAGTGTAATTTGGAGACTGATATTCGGGTTAAAAGACGAAACGGAATTACGAAGAATCTTTAATTTGATCAGTGAATACGGACAATGACTTCGTTCAATTGTTACAGTTTACGTCTTACGTCATTTCACCATCACTTTTGATCCTAATTGGTAAATGATGTTAAACACAATTCATATGAGATCAAAGACTTGGATAGAAATTCGAATATCCCAATATATTTCATTTCGATGATCGAATCATATGATGTTATCAATGATCTCACGATGTGTTTAGAAGTTCTAATTACATGTAGCAAATATGATGACTGGTGTATATCTGGGATTTCGAATCCTCATCAGATTCACAAACTTCTGTTTTTCATCGACTTCCCAATCGATTCATCTAAATTCTTCGAGGATTAAATCACTAGGGATATTTGAAAGATTTTTATGAAAATGGATTCTGATGTATGTAGAGATTATTTTTTTATTTATTTATTTTTTTTCTGGTAATTCGTCCCTCGATATATCAGAATATCAAGTTTTGTGATTTCCATATAGTCAATATACTTCCACAAACGGTAGAATAAATTTCGTGCATGGTAACCACCTATAAAAATGTGTCGATTTCTTAGGTGGTAAGAATTCCTTTTAGTATGACGTGTTTCATGGTACACAGGACTCATCGATTTCTCCTGTGTAAAGATGAACGTAAACCCCTAGACCATGTCTATGCATATAGTCTATGTATGAATATATATATATATATATATATTCTTATGAAGTAAATTCTTACGGGTTATAAGACTGCTACATTTTAAGGGTAAATTTTTTTTTTTTTTTTCTTCTTCTTCGACTTTGGTAATGTATATGCACAGGGCGTAAGTCGAATGTCAATCCACCCACGTAGCGTCGCGTCGCGACGTCCGCACCCGTGCTACCTGCAGGTATGGCACATTCACCCACCAATACCACCCACGATGACGGCAACTTGGTAAGGGTTGGGCAACTAGGAGATAGGCTAAGGGTGCGGCATATCATTTCATTTCACTCTACCTTTCTTCATTTAATCGAAATTCTATATATATATTATGTAGACCACTGACCTTTTCTTATAACCGAGTTAAAAGGCCTAGCCGCCAAAAAGATATCGCCGATAAGATTGCAGTGAGATTTATGTTCTGTAATATCTTATTGTTAGAAAATAACATCAGCGTAACTAACAAATCCTATAATCTTACTTCTGCGAACCTTACTGGAGTCAATTTTTTTCTTTTCTTCTTTCTTTCTTTATCCTTTACCAATAAAGAGGTGAAAAATGTTTTCTTCCTCATTCTTTTTTATTTGGCTAAAATTGAACCATGATTTTTAAACCGTGCATCGATTATTTAACAGGGTGTTAAGTCGGATGTTAAAACGATGTTCAAAATATGCAAAACGAAACTTTTCACATCCGGCTACAGCCATAAGAGTCCTTAGTGATCGCTGTAACCATATCAAGGGTCTAGAAATTGCTCAAAATTGACTCACGAAGACATATTTGAAAATTAGCCTCAGAATATTTACAAATCGAAGTTCAATTTCATGAAAAAATTCCAGATAGATTATCAAATTCGGTTAGATTCTTAGGTTTTTGTTCAGTTGCTGACTGCAGATTTTATGAAAATTTCCATGATTCATATAATTGTCGATTATCACTGCATACGAACACCCTGCGCGTTTGATATTATTGAAACTCTCTAAAAAAAGAAAAAAAAACTGTATGCGAATAAATTGTGGATAACAATCCCCAAAGTATTAAAGGTCTTTATTTATTTTTCCATTTTTTCCATTCACTGCACAATGTGAAACACTTCGCACAAGGTAATATTAAGTAACACACCTCTTTGTTTCACTGTAACGTTGTTTGAAACTGAAAACTCGGTCGAGGTCATAGTGGGTGGCCTATTTCGCATGACACGAGTAAAAATTCCTCGTTTCAATGGGTTTATTCCTCGTAATTTGATAGCCATGTGTAAGAGAGAGAAAGAGGAAGAGAGAAAGAAAGAAAGAAAGAAAGAAAAAAAAAAAAAAACTTCAACCCTCTTATTTCGTTGAAAAAAATTCAATACCCTCGGTAGCCATATGCTTCATAAAGTCTTCTAAACTCTGCGCTGAAGTACCGAACGATTAAGTTAAACACAAGTTACGATGGTCTAATAGAACAAATCTTCCATCGTCTAATTACTACTTAAACTTTTTCGGTGATACTTCGGCTAGTCATGATCTTAAGGTGTTTCATTACCCAATTCCACCAGACCTAAAAACATTGGGCTAAACGCGTGCAAAAAATGCTATTAAACGGAATATTTCTGCCTGGGCACTGGAAATAAAAAAGAAAAAAAAAATCCGTCGCGAAATTCTATGTGCGATTTCGAACACGTGTGGCTCGAAACATATTCGTTTTAACCGAAAATAGAGAAGCTATCTATGTAAAACGCTTTTTGGGCACCGAAATAAAAAAAAAAAAAAAAATCTGTCGCGCAATAAAAAGCGTTTTACATGGATATCTTCTTTATTTCCGGGTAAAAAGAAACATGTTTTAGGCCGTACGTGTCCGGAATCGAACATAGAATTGCACGACGGATATGGTTTTTTTTATATTTCGGTACCCAGGCAGATATATTCCGTTCTGCCCAATGTTTTCAGGTCAGATGGAATTGGGTAGGGAATCACCTTAATCTTTGTTAACTTTGCCCAACCCATCCTGACGCGCTATAAACATCAGCAGAATCAAAGCGAGGATAGAAATAGGATTACACGATAATGTGATGGACCGTGGCCGGTCTTAGAAATCGCGTGATGAGTTAAATTTCCGATAATTTTCAAAGAAAAAAAAAAAAATTGCTAAAAAATGATCGAAAAAATAAATCATCATAGATCACATGTTTCGACTTGGGGCTATAAAATTTATCCTGAAAGTTCTATAACTCGTAAATTTTTCTAAAAAAATAAAAATAAAAATAACAAAAATAATGCAAATTTACCGCTGATCAATAATCCGCGAACTCTTATGCCTGTTGAACATTTACTTGTTGAACTGTTAGCACCGTTAGCATGTATTGTATTAGTCAAGGTATGTCCAGACTATGTTAACAGAAGAATTACGTAATAGTTCTGAACTTCGTCATATTTAAGTTAGTGAATATTTTTAATATCAATTTATATCTTAAAAAAAAAAAAAAAAAACCACCGATGCTCGTGTGTATATATATATATATGTAAACTGTTTATTCCAGATGACAAGTGGTATAAATCGGCTGTTCATGATTGCGATTAACCATATGCACACACACACATATCACGTATATATGTTATTACCATGCAAAAATTCTGCTTAGATGTAATTTTATTTTTTCCCATGATAACATATACCTTTCGTCAAAAAGAGCGAGAGAAGAAGAGAATAAGAAAAAATATTGTTACAATAAAATATATCCTAGACTGCAATGAAAGTATTTCATTTATCTATTGCAATATTTCTACTCTATGGACTGTAGTGTCGTTCTTTAAGGATAACAATGGTGTTATCTTGTTCTCTTAGAATTGGTAGATCTGGGTCATCGCATTATCTATACTATTACTTACTAGTACATGGTTTACTTACGGAGTTATGGCTACAATAATTATGCAGGTGACAAACTGCAACAATCTTATTCCAATTCTACTCGCACTCGCACTTGCACTAGCACTTTGGCGTAAACAATTATAATATATGAAAAGTATGAAGGATTTTTAGATTATGGGATTTGGTACTGCGAATATGCAATTTTGCTTTGTATAAGTCGATCAAAGAGGTGAAAAAACTGTATGAAATATACCTGCGATTTTTTTTTTTTTCTACCTTTTTAGCAGCAAGCATCAGCGATTTTAATTCGCGTTTTTAATTTTTTACGTTAGGAGAAGAAAAGACGATGGGATATTGTTCTCGTCTGATATACGTAGGCGGTTAGCATAGTCTAAGGTAATAAACAATTTGCTGTTTCGTTAATTTTCAATTGATCTGAACGAGTATAGCTAAATATCACTCTGGCATTCTCATTTCGCGATTGATGATAAACGGAAGGGCCATATTGACCTCGAATTCGGTACTTAAATACGAATGTCGAGGATCCCAAAAGAAGAAAAAACGAAAAAAAAAAAATAGAAAGAATGAGTGATACGAGAAGAGAAGAGAAGAGAAGAGAAAAGAAGAAAAGGGAGATTCGTTCGTTGTTCAATCACTCCGGGTGTGTGTGTGGCCTCGCAAAATCTGGCGTCACGACGCCCACACTTACCCAAAAAAATCTAAAAGTATTTAATAAACAATGAGATTTCGGTTCTGGCACTTTTAGCACAATGCCACTACTCATTCGAAAGAGTTGGTACTTGAATAAACGGAAACTTTTCACAACGGGAAATTCAAAAGTCGAAGAAAAAAATGTAGAAATAAAAAAAAAAAAAAAAAAACGGATGGATTATCAACCGCGCTGTAAAAGGCAATAAAGGTATTTTTCATAATAAAACGAATATCAAACGCAACCTGCAAGACTTTCTTATATATAGTATATCTAAAAAATAACTGACAGCCGGTAATTTGTTTCCATTTAATGTGATAACGCGGATATCAGTGACAGCAGAAAGCATACAGATCTAAGAAACGGAAACTTCAAATGATTTCCTTCAAAGCTCTAAAGGCACCAAGCCCACTTTTACTTCTCCCTTTAATAAAAAAAAATAAAAAGAAAAAAGAAAAGATACGATATCTTTTTATTTTTTCAATTTAACATTTTTAGCCAAAAAATTTATCCAAATTTTTCATTTATTCACCGTCATAATATAGAAATTACGTTATTTTCCTATCGGTTGATAATATTTATACTCGAGGGAAACGGGTATAGGCGAAGTTAAACCATAGACTTGACGAGATAAGATAAAGACCGTTTTTTTTTTTTATTTTTTATTTTTTGCACACACTCAGTAAAATTTCAAGGTAACTTTGAGTATAGAAAATCCATTCAATACGAAATCGGAGGTTTGTACTAAAGAGTAGGATCTGTTTTTTTTTTTTTTTTTTCTCATTTTAACCGAATGCTTTTTCGCGTTTTATCGTAAATCACACGCAAAAGTACCATAGGGAGCAGAAAAAAAAAATCGACAGTCAAATAGCGACGCCACTTCAAACTCCATAAAGGATTAACTTTGTTCATTCACAGACGAGTGATAAAATTTATCGATTTATCAACGGATGATTTTCTCTTTTATACATAGTATATATATGATAGAAAATTTGAATGCAGTCTTTAATAAGGTCGAGTAATAAAATAATTGTACAAAATTTTCTATGACATAAGAAAAGCTAATTATTTTATTTATCTTGAAACGATATACTGACTATGACAACATTTGTTTTATAATATAATTGGCTAGTTTAAAAGCCGCTTCGAAGTTAAAGGAAATTGCATGTGAATATTTTATTGCATAATTTTAAGTCAATATGTATATACCAATAGGTAGGTATGGATATCGTATGGAAGTAGTTGTCGTTTTAATTAAATAGATATATAGTAAAGTAAACGCCCATCGCCAACGACCGACTCCCACGCATTTAAAGTATAACTGAGATAATGAAATGACACAATTTCGTCGAACTCTCCTCCACGCCTTTGGCAACGTATATAAATACGCGAAATTGTACCCTAGCTAATTCTGTGTTTTAAATTCATAAAAAAATAATTCTTAATAACACCAAGGCGCAATTTTCATCAGCTCTTCTTCTTTTACCATTATAGTAATCGCAAATCGATATGCCCGTGATTATTAGAAAATAAAATCAACAACTTATCGGGATCTCCGAGAGTCGAGCTAAAAACTGGTATTTGTCCTAGTGCTAGAATCTTCGTTCGTACCTTATATCTTATACCTAGGTAGAGCCGATATAACCGTGGGAAAGGTACAACCGGAAGTTATTTTTACTGTCCATAGTGACTTCTTGCTTATACTTATGCCCTTGGTATTTTGTCGAATACTGACCATCAGCTAAACAGACTCTCTTACCTTCATTTATACAGACGCGCACGGGTACGTGGAGTTTGAGGCAAAAGGACTTTCGTGGATAAAAAAAAATTGCATACCATTGCGATTAGTTATAAGTCAAAGCTTCGCGAATTGGACTATGAATACGGAATAATTGCGTAGAAATTTATCTGCTTCATTATGATTAAACGTTGATTAAACACAGTAGCGTTGTAAAATAGCTAATTAATCTGATAGTAATACTTTCGAGCTCAGAAATGAGCTTCTATACTTACCTACGTCATACAGTTCATCTAAAATCGGTATATATACGAAGTTTTACATCGAATATATTACGTTTAATCGATATATAGTAACCCGGATGAACTGGCTGACAAGCATTTTAACGAAATACGACACGTAGAATCTCCGATATACCCAAAGCTTTCGCCGATCGTATAATCGGTGTAAAAAAAAATATATATAATATAGAGGTTGATGAACTGTTGAATTGCATAGATTTTATAATTTCTCTTTACTATATCTGAACAGATAGTTTGAATAATGATTATTTCGAAATAGTAATAATACGCGAAAAATGTTGATTTTTGATAAATTTTTTGACCTGTGATACAAGCGATCGTATAGATCGTACATAGATATACAGTAAGTCACTATTATAACAACTCTTTCTGACCGTAACGACAAACCGTCAGGTCGCACTGGTTTGCTTGGAAAAATGGTCAAGGCCTTATAGTATAACACGATTACGTAAAATTGATTGACGAGTTATACGGCAAAAAGCAAGAAAGAGAGAGGCAAAGAAAGAGACTCTCTATACGACCTCAATCCGTTTCCTCGCCCTTGCTGCTGTAGCGAAATTTTTCACAATCTATACCTATTATAGTCTGGTCAGAATATAACGCGAATAAATATTCTATTCTACGTCAAGATTTATTTACGAAATAAAACAATATTTTATAGATTATTGATTTTCAGATAAGAATAAGAATAGAGAGAAAAAAAACTTTTTTTTTTTCTTTAACACTTTATTTACTCCTGTAAATTTAAACCTGTAAACCTTTACGGCGTTTTATTTCGCCAGTTTATTTTATTTTTATTTTTATTTTTTCGCAGTGGAAAGTCCTGGCATATTAGTAGTTGAAGGTAAAGGTATAAATCGAAGTACATTCAGTACGGAACTATAGGACAGACCTTGAACACAATGGCCACATATAACTTGTATTATTTACAGTCATCCCTGTGAATCGATTGCTATATTATACACATATATGCGATATACATTTGTAAAACGAAATACCTATTC
Organism: Tenthredo notha; assembly: GCA_914767705.2. Classification (NCBI taxonomy): domain Eukaryota; kingdom Metazoa; phylum Arthropoda; class Insecta; order Hymenoptera; family Tenthredinidae; genus Tenthredo; species Tenthredo notha. The sequence goes on from OU611908.1 coordinate 8,042,689, forward strand.
TTCATACAGTAGTCCTGACGTATCTTAATTACAAGTATCTAGACATTCTCTTTATTTTTTTTTATTTTCACCCGGCTTATACGACAAAAGAAATGAATTGCTCGTAAAATATAGTGAATAATTTTTCTATAAAATATTTTTTTTTCCAAAGCCATTTAATTATCCTTATGAAGAAACTCGTCCTAGTTTTTAGCTTTCAGCTAATTTTACTCATTTATTTATTTATTCCACTCCCTCAAATCTGCGGTAATATATATATATATATATATATTATCATTATCATTCCTTCATGATTAATAATGAATTTATTTGTTAACAGTACGTAGGTACGTATAGGTATAATATATAGTTAGAGCATGATATTCATTCATATATTTTATATCGACATTGAAATATGAAGAGTGATAAATCTATAACGTTTCGTATTATTATAGCGCATGAATGAAACTCTTGAGTATATTTATTCGTTAGATTTGATATAAGGCTATTTAAGAGTATTAATAATAATTCTTTGATTTTTATACAGTTTAAATTTATGAAATATAATTGTTTTTTTTTTTAATTCTTTTATTCGCTATAATCGAGGACCTAACCATAGGTAGTTCGTGTAGCTGTGCACGCGTAAGAGACATTATTTTAATTATTTAAATAGCAAATAACATGTTCACTAAATTCGTGTAATTAAGCATTTATTATTTAACAACGCAGTCGTCACGACGACGACAACGACGACGACGACTCGTTAAATTATACGTCTATCACCTAGACACACGGTGCAATCTAGGTCACGTGGTTATCGCAAATATAGTTGGTACACGTAAACCAGCATCGCGTTTATTACTTATATTATATACGAGTTATCCCATACAACAAATCGATCTGGGATTGACCCTCGACCTCACAGATTTGGTTCACAATTTTCACTTTTATCGCCCCAACTCTGAAAAAGACTCGGTTTTTTTTTTCAGGTAAAAAGCGAATTTCAATTTTCATTCTACTCTAATTAAAAAAAAAAAAATAATCCTTAAATTTGATGCCGTTTTTTAGCACGTTGGAGTCGCGTAATTCTTTAACACTATAAATAATCGCATAATAACGAAATTTCTACATTTTTTCAAAATATGAGGCACAAAGTTCAACAAACCTTTTCGTATAATGCATGTATACTAGAATTCATAGATCGATAACGGTGTAACGGGATGAAATTATTTAAATAATATATATGGATTTGAACTCGCTTTCGAATTTTATGTCAATGACAAAAAAAAAAACAGCTTTTCCTATATATATATGTATATATTTTTGTTTCTTTTTTGTCTCGGTTTTTCGTTTTTTGTTATTATTTTATACCCATACTGGTGTGCTGCAGATCGTTTACACGATTCGAATTATAACGTTATATAATTTTCTTGACTCGACGATAAACAGCTTTAAAACCAAAGAGTCCGCGTTGTATATATATATAAATATATATGTATGTATATAGTTGAGTATATGGAGTTTGGACTGCGGGCAACTTTCCCTTCAAACTCAATATAGGTACAGACTAAATAAATCGCGAGTAGATTTAAGCCCGCAGAATTCACGCAACGTACTACTCATATTTCAATGAGTTTTTTTATAACACAACAAACATCATCATCTCGTTTATATTATTTTATAGTAATTTATATACAGGGTTTAAATTTAGCAGAGAAAATCTTTGATACGCGGGTCTTCCAATAGTTGGCAAAGGTTTTCTCAAATTAAAAGCCGCTTTTAAATCTACAATAAATTTCAATATATGTGAAATTCCTCTACGTTCTAAGTCCCGTTTAGACGAATGAATAACAAAAGAAAAAAATTAACTTTTCCCAAAGCTGAAAATTCGAAATTAAATAAAGTTGAGATTAATTAGAAATTAATAACGGCACGGGATGTTGATAACGCGACTGACCACACATCCTCGAATCACCGGAATAGATAAGAAAAATATGAATATAAAAAAAAAAATATATATGAAAAAAATTACAATCTCTTTACATAGGTTTTATCAAAACGTTGTATTTCCGCATACGCAAAGTTATAACATTGCGTAACTCACATATATGAGCATAATATTCTTTAATATGAGATTATTTCTGATATCCCATCATCTTTTTCCCATAAATATATGGTAATAAAAATATATTATTTTATTCCTTGTCGTAGGTAGGAAAACTTTTATTAGAGTTTCGAACTTTCATCTCAATAGATAAACCATCCCTACCAAGTTTTTTTTTTTTTTTTTTCATAAATCACACCACGTCTAAGATTATCAATTTTTTTTTTCCGTTCCTAATTCTTTCCTCAAATATTTTCGGTGAGATTAATTTTTTTTTTTTTTTTTTTTTCCCCCAATTTAGAACACTACTAACTAGCTATTCGACTCGTTCTCATTCACTCAAATTGATCAAATGTTGGCCTGAAGCCATCACCGAGAGTAAAACTATATCCGAACCCGATTTGTTTATTTGCCGATTCCCGTGTACAGCCGATGTACAGAGTAGTAGTTAGATCTTGTTGTTTTCAAAATGTGTTTAAGAATTGTTCGAAAGTTTAATTTTAACATTAAACCAAGTAATCGCGATATAGAAATGAATTTTTCTTTATTTATAGAACAAACTGATCAACGTTTGAAATATTATCTGTATAAAGTTTGTTAAATGATAGGCAATAATTTTCTAAATAATATTATACCTCGGTTAAACTATAAATCGTGATAATTATTCAACGAAAGCATAAACAGTCTGAAATAGAAAAACAAACATTTCTGAATAAATAAAAATAACATAGCGTTAATTTATTAGCTCGATTCACGGCCTGGTTAGGTTATTTAACATAATATCTAAAATTTCCGCTACTTTGAGAAAAGGAAAAGAAAAAGAAAGAGAAAAGAAAAAGGAAAGAAAAGAGAAGAAAAAGAAACTAACCCATTCCTATACAGTTTATGGATACGGCCTGCGGGCAGATTCGGTACACTTGCACTCATCGTCAGTCAACATGTTATACGGCACACGCACGCGGTTGTATTATCAAGTTCAGCGGTCATTTCTCTCTCCTTTTAGTCGCAACTCGGAACCGGTCATGCACTGATATGAATGGTCAATGTCAAGGTTTATTTAGTTGAGCGTAAAAAAATTGAGAATCGATTCTAAAGAAAAGATCTTTGAACGAGGGAAGACCGTTACGTTTTAAAAGATCGAATATTAACCAAAGGGTGAACGGGTACCGATACACGCGTCTTTGTAGATAGAAAGATCGACTATTATACGAAATAAGAAAATATGAAATAAAACCGTAACGTATTATATGACATTTGGCATTTCGCCTACACAGTGCGAAAATCACTGCTATTCTAAACGTCTCTGTAGCAAGTAGGCAACAGGCGAAATGTGGGTAAAAATAAGGATCATCGGAAGATCTGATAATCGATTTGATACTTAGAAAAACTTTTTCTTTTTTTTTTTTTAATCACAGTAAAACGGAGATATTATTAATAAGTATTTAATCATTATTTTACATACCGACTGCAGCTGCTTCTAGTCGCGAAATACGAGGCACTTTGAAAGAACAGCACGGACGACATAACCCGCGCACTGTAATACACCAGCCATATTGTTTACTGGTCCGTATCATTTCAGCTGTCCATAAACTTGAATACAAGTATCTTTATACATGTCGCGCACTCTGTCGGCAGTTTTAGAACTCAACGCTCTTACGTTCACCTAGTGCCACTTATCGACCGTCGGTATAGTTTCGGTCAGTAACAAAGGTTTGTATGAACTTTGACAGACAGACAGAATAATATATTGCAATATTGATTTTATTTAGCACGTTGAATGCCCAGCAGAAAAACATGATGATAGAATTAAAAGATAAAGACATTTATTCTATACAGAATACGCTACGCTTTGGAAGAAATGAAAGATTTTAGGTCCCGCATCCAATCATGATGAATGTTTACTATTTTATTTATTTTGTCTATTCGCGTCTTTAACTCAGATTAATTACTTAATACTGATACTAATTGAATCGATAATTGATATGTCGTGAAGCCTTTTCAGAAGTTATTTGAAAGAATATAGGTAATATCAAACTAATCAAGTTGTATCACATGTTACTTGATTTAGAATACGTTAATTGTTTAGGATAAGTTTTAATTGATATTCAAAATTGTAAACCAAATGAAAATGAAATAAAATTATGAAACTAATACTATGGTTTATTATTATTATTATTATTATTATTGGATTTACCTATATTATTTATAAATAAGGGAACAGGAGAGAGGCTGAGAAGTGAGAAGGAATGAAGTCAATATAAACTGAAAACTTTTATTCGCTGATCAAGCATAAATGAAATATCACATTATGGTGAAAGCACTAATATTAAAGAAAGTAAAAAAGGTTTATAACACTATCAATACTATCAATTTTTTCATCATATCTTATAAGCGAGATCAGATTTTGGAATCATCAGTCTCAACCCTAAAGACATCCTCCACGAAGTCTGAGGACCAAATGAAGAGTCGACTCTTTTTGAATGTTGTAGTCAGACAAGGTGCGCCCATCTTCCAGTTGTTTACCGGCGAAAATCAGTCTCTGCTGATCTGGAGGAATTCCTTCTTTGTCTTGAATTTTCGCTTTAACATTTTCGATTGTGTCTGATGCTTCAACTTCAAGGGTGATTGTTTTGCCAGTTAGGGTTTTGACAAAGATCTGCATTCCACCACGCAGTCTTAAGACAAGATGAAGAGTAGATTCTTTCTGTATATTGTAGTCGGATAGGGTGCGGCCATCTTCCAGTTGTTTACCAGCAAAGATCAATCGCTGCTGATCTGGAGGAATTCCTTCTTTGTCTTGAATTTTAGCTTTAACGTTTTCAATTGTGTCAGAGGCCTCGACTTCCAGGGTGATAGTTTTGCCGGTCAAAGTTTTGACGAAAATTTGCATTCCTCCACGAAGACGAAGAACCAAGTGGAGAGTAGACTCCTTTTGAATGTTATAATCTGAAAGGGTGCGGCCATCTTCAAGCTGTTTACCGGCAAAGATGAGACGCTGTTGATCTGGAGGAATGCCTTCCTTGTCTTGAATTTTAGCCTTTACATTCTCAATAGTGTCGGAAGCCTCGACTTCCAAGGTGATTGTCTTGCCGGTTAAAGTCTTGACGAAAATTTGCATACCACCTCGCAGACGGAGAACAAGATGGAGGGTGGATTCCTTCTGGATGTTATAATCGGACAAAGTGCGACCATCTTCTAGCTGTTTTCCTGCAAAGATTAATCTCTGCTGGTCTGGTGGGATTCCTTCTTTGTCTTGGATTTTTGCCTTTACATTTTCGATCGTGTCGGAGGCCTCGACTTCAAGGGTGATTGTTTTGCCAGTCAAAGTTTTAACAAAGATTTGCATTCCTCCGCGAAGACGTAGAACCAGATGTAGTGTTGATTCCTTTTGAATGTTATAATCAGATAAGGTGCGTCCATCTTCTAGTTGTTTGCCGGCAAAAATAAGACGCTGTTGATCTGGTGGGATCCCTTCTTTGTCCTGGATTTTCGCCTTAACATTTTCGATCGTGTCTGAGGCCTCGACTTCAAGGGTGATGGTTTTGCCGGTCAGAGTTTTAACGAAGATTTGCATTCCTCCGCGAAGCCGAAGAACCAAATGAAGTGTTGATTCCTTTTGAATGTTGTAGTCTGATAAGGTGCGTCCATCTTCTAGTTGTTTGCCAGCAAAAATAAGACGCTGTTGATCTGGTGGGATTCCTTCTTTATCTTGGATCTTCGCCTTCACATTCTCGATCGTATCTGAGGCCTCGACTTCCAGAGTGATTGTTTTACCAGTCAGTGTCTTAACAAAGATTTGCATTCCTCCACGAAGACGAAGAACCAAGTGCAGAGTGGATTCCTTCTGAATATTATAGTCGGACAAAGTGCGGCCATCTTCTAGCTGTTTTCCGGCAAAGATCAACCTCTGCTGGTCTGGTGGGATTCCTTCTTTATCCTGGATTTTCGCCTTCACATTTTCGATCGTATCTGAGGCCTCGACTTCCAGAGTGATTGTTTTACCAGTCAGTGTCTTAACAAAGATTTGCATTCCTCCACGAAGACGAAGAACCAAGTGCAGAGTGGATTCCTTCTGAATATTATAGTCGGACAAAGTGCGGCCATCTTCTAGCTGTTTTCCGGCAAAGATCAACCTCTGCTGGTCTGGTGGGATTCCTTCTTTATCCTGGATTTTCGCCTTCACATTTTCGATCGTATCGGAGGCCTCGACTTCAAGGGTGATGGTTTTGCCGGTCAAAGTTTTAACAAAAATTTGCATTCCTCCGCGAAGACGAAGAACCAAGTGGAGAGTAGATTCCTTCTGAATGTTGTAGTCAGACAAAGTGCGACCATCTTCTAGCTGTTTTCCGGCAAAGATCAACCTCTGCTGGTCTGGTGGGATTCCTTCTTTGTCCTGGATTTTCGCCTTAACATTCTCAATTGTGTCGGAGGCTTCGACTTCCAAGGTAATGGTTTTGCCAGTCAAAGTTTTGACGAAGATCTGCATTCCTCCGCGAAGACGAAGAACCAAGTGAAGAGTAGATTCTTTCTGGATGTTGTAGTCAGAAAGAGTGCGGCCATCTTCTAGCTGTTTTCCAGCAAAGATCAGCCTCTGCTGGTCTGGTGGGATTCCCTCTTTGTCCTGGATCTTAGCCTTCACATTTTCGATGGTGTCGGATGCCTCAACTTCAAGGGTGATGGTTTTACCGGTCAAAGTTTTGACGAAAATTTGCATTCCTCCACGAAGACGAAGAACCAGATGAAGAGTTGATTCCTTCTGGATGTTGTAGTCGGAAAGAGTGCGGCCGTCTTCAAGTTGTTTTCCTGCAAAGATCAACCTCTGCTGATCTGGTGGTATTCCCTCTTTGTCTTGGATCTTGGCCTTCACATTCTCGATTGTGTCGGAAGCCTCAACCTCAAGGGTGATGGTCTTCCCCGTCAGAGTTTTCACGAAAATCTGCATGTTTTATCTGTAATTGTGAAAAGATGGTTTAGACTAATGTGATTAGCGTGTGGGAGTTGACGCGATCAATAACTGGGCTGTTTTCACAAAATGGCGGACAGCGGAGACGCAGTACACGGACAAAGAATTTAACGATTTTCGATACTGTGGTACGATAGCTAAAATGGGAAAGCTAATTCGGTTTGTAAATATCAAATGCAGGAATAGTTTCGATGAAACTAGGCAGTACCGTTTGTTTGAGTTGTTGGATGTAAGAACTGCGGATTCTGATCGATGATGAACTAAAATGGCGATGTGTTCGACAAACGACTGTGAAAACAAAGCCACAAAGAACAGACGCGTTTAAACGATAAATACGAGTTAGAAAATGTATAGAAGATGTATTCGGGATATTTACCTTTTACCAAACTGATTTATAACACTATTAAATGCAACAGAAACTGCACTATTTAATAAGAACTTGAGTAAACTGTCCCTTACAATTCGGCGTTCACTTTATAACTAAATGTCGGGGGTGACGCGGAGCTGGTATTTATAGACGATAGCAACAAGGAAGAAGAAACACGTGATTGGTGGAGTGACCTGCGCGGACTTTCCTATTGGCTTATATTACGCTGCGTCACGTACGTAGGGATGATGTTGACGGATGTTATTGGCTTCTAGAACAAAGCGGATTCCAGAATATTCCTCGTTGACCAGTAGTAGAAACACATTTACGACTATGTTATTGTGAAATTTATCAAAACCTCACTAATATTAATATAAGAACTTTTTTACAACTGAAAATTTAACAAACTATTAGCAAAGTAATGAAACGATTATTAAATTTTTCTTTCGGTCTCCCGTCGCGGGAGACTAGATGGCACCACAGAACATATTCAAAATAACAAAATAAAATAAATGAATTCGTATATCAATCTATTCAGTTTTATCATTCCTCATTCTATTATACGAATATTATGACGATCAAGCATTGTTAAATTCGTATAATCTCCAATAGAATACCCTTGATGTATTTCAATTGAAACATTAAGCAGGTGTAAATTTTCAAGCATATTTTTCACAGCGTAACATATGACAATAATTGACGCATCATTCGGGATATTGACATAAATTGCGAAATAATACAACGGTATTTTCGCTTAATTATTTTAATAGAATTTTTGGATTCCGTGAATCTTGATAATCATTTCGTTTCTTGGATCTAATGTAGATTTTCATTGAAATGATCTACGCAGAGCTTATCTCTGTGATATTCTAATTATTTCCTATTTCCAGTCTAAATAGAATGAGTTATAGAACCTTGAACCGATGGTTAAATATAACCAGCTTAAAGCAAATTGCAAACATCTAGGCCGATGCCAAGGATCGTAACAAGATATTCGTAGAAGTGTTTTCATTCAGAATAAAGTTATTATTAGTGGTGTAAGCTTAACGTGTTTGATTCTGACCGGTATGAAGTTGGCACCACAGTCTTCTGTCTCCTTCTATCCTTTGTGGTTACATAGAGACGGTAAGAGACAGAAGACTCTGGAGACAACTTCATACTGGTCAGAATCAAACACGTTTAGTGTACATAAACATTTTTCCTCTGACCGTGGAAACGTTATCTATTTTCCTCAAAGACGTTAGACGTCAGTAAGCGCTATAATCATGTCTACCAACGAACTATAGTTATTAATGATTCCGCAAAATGAAGCCTGAAAAATGCGCACTCATAATTACCTTTAGTCTTTGTAGAATCCACAATATAACAAAACAACTTACTAGAAAGTGATGAAATGTGGCGCAATAATTTTAACGTCTATAATACGTATATGTATTGATATGTATTATTCATGATTCCACGTTATCAACAACTATGATAAAAAAAATTAATAACTAGTATTCGAACAGCTTTCTCGGGTGATCTCATGGGTATATTGAACTGTCATTCTGACTCAGAGATGGTAATGGATGAGTCAGCTAATACCAGTTACTCGTGTTTGCTATAATCTAAAAAATGAAAATAGTTTCGATATTTTTTTCTTTCTTTCGTTGTTTTTAGATTATCAAAATATAAAATTGTAATCAGATTATTTACATCGTAGTTGTTTACAAGTAAAATACGAAAACAAGATATTTCTCGGTGTGAAATGTTGAAAATCACTATTTATATCAGGACTATTGATAAGATCCGAGACTTTAGCTAGACTCGTATCAACACACCACTGAAAATGTCAAATGATAAGGAATAACAATCATGTTATCAATAATTTTTTTTTTCCCTTCTGATGACCTAAATTCTCTGGCAAAATACATACTTAAACACGATCCAAAGTTCATAAGTTGTTGTTTGAATCGTTATTTATTAAAGTGTTGATAAATGAATCGATAATAGCGTTAGGAAACGAAATACTCTTTCATTTCGACTCGTCATTATTATTAGAGTCTTGACTTAGACGTTAGTCAAACACGTTGGTAAATTTTCAAATAAAAGGTAAAATAAAGAAAAAGGATACAGCAGAGAGATTGGAATAGGATTTATAGTAGAATTATTATAACACAATAGAATTGTATTCTTCTCATACATTTTCGTTTTATTCAATGTTGATATTGAAAATACAACGGCAGCAGCGTCATACACGTCAGATCAAAGTTAATAACGATTCTTTCGATATACTGCGATGCGTCTTAGCTTATACATACGATTATTAAGTTCATTAACTTAGGTAAATCGATTGACTCGTGCAACTGATTTTCATATAAAGTATCATACATACATAATAAATAAATTATGTACGAATACTTATTTTAATGTTTTCTTTTCTTTTCTCTTTTTCTATATTAACGCAAGGAACTACGTGTCCGCGAACTTAATAGTTAGGTATATCCGTTGGTATACGTCTTATTAAATGTGATATTTTTTTTTTCTTTATCTGTATTCCGTAAGATTACACACACAACATTCACAGGAGTCTGTTTACAAGCTAATTCTACGCTTAAAACTTCAGAGAACCTTTTAAATCTTCTTCATTATGATTATTATTATTATTAATATTATTATTATTATTATTATACTTTAAACTGAAACGTTCTTCCTTTATTGTGACACTTCAAGTATATCTAAATAAGTAATCAGAACTAACATATACGTTAATCATTAAACTTGTTGTTGTTGTTTTTTTTTTCTTTTTCTTTTTCTTTTTTTATAGGAAAGCCTAGTGCTGTAGTGCTAAGTATCAATGGCATGTTTAACGAATCCCTCACGATCTTAATTATACGAAATTGACGCACCTTTGAGTCGATTAATAACATCGTTAACGACGAAACAGTTTCCCAAGTCATAAATAAATACAACTGAAATTATTCAATCAATGAAATTCGTTTCAGTCGCTAATTAAATTATAAGTTTTACGGCGACTTGGAATAATAAAAGATACCGTTTCAAAACTAACGATAATCATTTTTCAAAATTATGGATATATATATATATATTTTTTTTTTTCTTATGTCATTGACAAATGTCTAGCTGCGTTATAATCGTAACTAACAGTCTAGAAGTTACTTATATTCCCCATTTTTACACGACTCATTCGGTTCTATTCATAAACAAGCAATTGATATTAGAGAAAGAAGAAAAAAAAAAGACAGAGAAAAAAAAAATTCTTTCTATCGTGACAACTCGATAGTTATAATAATATTATCAAGTGTATCTAATCGTTCCGTTGATAAAAATTATTTCGTGTCTGTCTCCATTTTTATTTCTTCAGCTTTTTTGTCCTTCTTTGATGCCTCGCTATCAGTTCCTTCGCAGTTGCTATTATCGCGTCTGCGTTTACGAGCGAAACGTCCCTTGTACTTTGGAGGTGGAAGTTGCTCCATACCAAGTACCTTGTGGATTTGACGAAATGCTACTAATCGCAGTGCGTATTGGGCCGAAGAAGTTATGTCCTCTCTCTGCTGCGCAGTCATACTTCCTATCGCGTCCACCGGCTCCTTTTCGCACGGGTCCAACAGACCTGGTGAAATAACTTCATATTATTGGTCGCGATTCGTCTTGTGTGTCCAGAAACGCGTCATGCGATATTATAATAAATAATTTCAATAAAATCTGTACTTCAATTCAAATTAATTTAAGAACAAATTAGATTCAAGAGATACTGTATACTGTATCCAAATGCAGTCTTAAAATTGATTCATTCCAAGATAAGAAAAGTTTTAGGAAACATTTTGAGTTATTTAGATCATTGATAGAGATCAGTTTGCCAGATCATCTTATCGAAGCTATAAATACCACCGATAATACAAAGAATACAAAAGACTTGTCTCAAAGATCATCGAATGGTTATACAGCACGATCAGTCTCGTCATCGGCTCATCATTTCTCAATTTAAAAGTTGAAAAACAAAAAATGAGTAATTTTCTCTTTTTAATCAATACCTGGACTTCCTGGAAGTAAGATTCCTCCAGCTACACATTCCAATAGTCGTCTCAGCGCTTCTCCCGGGCTCAAGGGTCCCCCGGCGGTGCTGATCACCTTTTCAGCCAACAACTCCAGTGCCTGAGGAAATAATTGAGACTTTTTAATAAAATTATTCCCAATATAAAATCCTTGCAATTTCCGGTTTGTTTGAGGAACTGATTTAAGTAAGGAATACAAACCCATGCATTGAGTGGTCCCCAGGTGGGTACTCTGTTGCAAAGATCACGCATTATGCGAATAACCATGACACAGCTCTGGAGGGATGTTGCTCTAGCCTGTTGAAAATGGCACTAATTTAAGATTATTTAATTCTTCATCCAGGTGAAAAACATTAATCCATTTGGAGAGGCGAGAGATCATCCTAGCTTAACTCCTCATTCTTTCTTTTCTTTTTTTTTTTTTATTGTTGTTTTTGCTTTGTGTGGGCTTTAGCTATCCTCCCAGCCTCGTGTCCTATATATCCTAACTTTAAGCCCATATCAAAATTACCGGGTGTTTATCGTGTCTTGAAATTAGACAAACTGGATACCTACTACAATGGTGTCAACTATGACTTGCAGGTGGCAGAGGAACCAATGTTAATGTTTTTTTTTTTTTTTTTTTTTATATAAAATTTATTTTATAACAAGCAATATCTATTCTAGAAACACCCGGTACAGTTATGACACAACTGTGTGTTTGTGCTTGTCTGTCTTAACATTGAAGAACTGTTTAGAAATATTCTGAAACTGAATTCAGTGGTTTTGGGTGTCGTTTACCCATAGTATATCAATGAAATAAAGTCGATGTATAATATTTGGTCATTTTCTAAGACAGACCTAGAACAGACTCAGTCTAGGCTACGAATTATTAGTTTCGTATCATTTAATCCAGAATAATGAATAAGCTTATTCGAAAAGCATTTTTCGTTACCGGATAAATAAAATAAATAAAATTCATTCATCAAATTTTCTTCAAAATTTAAATCAACATTATCCAGTCACTTTACGAGCAGTCTCCTATTATTCTGGATGTTGCCGACCAGAGGCGTAGCAGACATAAATGTCCCTGATGCCGTTACAGTGACAAATAGTGACATTTATATACTGCGCAAGCTTCTTGCCTAACATAGACTATCTGTTCGCATTTTTTAATGTTCATTATTTCTGCCTTTTTTCACCAACAACAAAAATTGCCAAATATAGATGACGAATTCTTTTTAATTATATATGGTACAAAATCATTGAATAAACTAAATAGACAGCAATACTTAAACAGTCGAATTCCCAATTACTTTGCGGGAACTTTATAAAACTGATTTTTAAATTTAGACATCTCTTGAAGAAGAAGAATAAGAAGATGCTGATATCTTTGGCCATTGAGTATAAAAAGTAAGAATAGGCCAAGAGAGAAAAAGATAAGATGAGTAAATTTTCTAAAAGAAATGTTTTTTAATAGCATTGCTGCTTTTAGATCATTGTATCATTTAGAGGATTTCTATCTGATGATATTCGGCAGAGTTATAAAATAATAAAACACTAAATGCGAGCAAAGAATCATTAGCCAGGACATTTGGTTTCCAACAGTTTATAAAATGTTTATAAAAATAAAATCTTGTCACAAGGCTGGAAGTTCTAAGACTGCTCTTTTCTTCGATAATATAATGAATAAATACCGTATTATCGCGATTATCGCGCGCGATTCGCGAATAATATAGAATAAAACAGAAAACAGCCGCGAGTGTCGCTGAAGTGGCGTACTGAGTTTGAAACTTTGAACTGAGAGTTGATTGATTCAAACCTGAAACCACTTGGCATGCCTGAGTGCAGCTAAAGCCTCCAAACACTTAGCCTTGGGAAGTACGTCTGGTGGGTCTGGTTTCGGCGCGGCAGTCGTCGCGGGCGTTGTTTGCGGTTGCGCAGCTCCCTGTTGCTGCTGTCCAGCATTCTCTGAGATCCCAACAAAGAAAGCACAACACGCTTAGACAACACTTAGAGTGTTTGATCATGCCCAGCAATCGGGATTATCCCTCCATTTAATTGCCAAATCAAGTACAACGACTCTATGGCTCTTGAGACTCGTTAGAAGTGAAAATTAAAACAGGTCTAATCATCAAATACAGTATAGTAATACGTGACACTTTCCCAATGGACTTGTTAATAAAGTAATATTTGTCAAAACGTAAATATATAAATTGATAGCCTCATCCTCTTTTGCGCCGAGGATTAAACTACCATAATAAAATATTCATTTAAGTCCATCTTAAGAAATGATATTATTTTCAATGAAAGTGTCTCCATATTATTTTTTTTACGGTATTTGTTCTAATGGAGGGAGTGGTGGTCACATGGTTCACGCATGATCAAAAAGTCCATAGTTTTGAGATTGCCTCAGCGTTGTTTTTTTCTGTCCTAAAGCGTGTCCACGTATTAGGGAATTCTATCGAGTATATTTGTTTTCTCTTTTCTTTGCTTTTTTTCTACTATTTACGCATTTGAATTATTTCGTCAAATTAATAAAGAAAATATGACTATATAAAACGGACTAGTGCTTCTAAAAAAAGTAAAACCGAACGAATGAAAGCGGTCAATCCTTAATTTGCGAAGATTCAAGATTCTCTATAACATCAGAATATTTAATCCATGGCTAAATTTAAGAAATATATTTTTCCACGACATTCATAAACGGCGTTACTTAGGAATAGAAGCTGTAGTCGTGGACACACTAGTAACGCAGCTTTCCTATTGTTTTCTGTTTTTTTTTTCATTGGCTTTTTGTTTTCTGTTTTTTGGTTTTTTTTTTGCCCTATATTAAAAACGAAAAGAAATTTTTGTATAAAGTTAGACCGTAAGTTCACCGACGACCCCGAAGTCCTTGGCTGTGAACTGCATCCTCCTAAGTGCTTAAAAAAAATTCACAGAAAAGTTTTTTTTTTTTTGTTTCCGGGCCATGAAAAGAACAAACTAAATCGAAAAAAACTCTGTGTGTGTTTGGCTATGAATTAGAAGAAAAAAAAAAAATAATAACAATAATAATAAAATTGATGAGTAAAGAAGAAAAAGATATAAAAAAAAAAAAAACAAAGTGCTCCGCGTTGTAGAAAATTATATAAATGATATATAAAATAAAACAGTTATCCTTTTCTTGGCCTTTGCAAAGACAAGGTGATAATATAACTCACCGGCTGCTGCTGGTACTGCTGCTGCTGTTGCTGCTACTGCTGCCACTGGTACAATCTTTGGTGTCTCACGCATAAGAGGACTGGTCAATGTTACGCTTACTGTTACCGATCCACCAGATACTGTAAGTGCTGCAGATTCCGGATGCTTTCCAACGTTGTACGTATCCTCGGGAGCTACAGTTTTCAACTGTGTTGGGAGAATCTCAGCTACTTTGTTCAACAATGTTCTAAAATAGGGAATATACATGTTAGATATAACGAATGGGACAGAGCGAGAGACAGAGAAAAAGAAAAAAACAAAACGATCGAATTACTCACTTTGTGGGTTTTTCGGCGCACAAAACTACTAGACAAACGTGATTATCTCCGGACAAGAGAAGTCCTTTAGCGAGATTCCCGACCCGCATAACTCCCCGCAAGATTCTAGAATCTTCTTTTTCCTTTTGAAAGGAGAATAGGTTCCCGTCGCTTCCATCCTCTTTTATTGGCGGCGGGGTTTGTTTTTTGTCAGCTTCTCCGTCTTTCTTTGCAACAACTTCTTCCTTGATAGTTGGTGTCGTGGCAGCAGCAGGTGCAGCAGGAGTTACTATAGCCGGTGTGACAACTACGGTAGCTGGTAATGACTTCTTGCCTACAATTATAACAGTTTTAGTTTCAATACAAGCCCATCATAGTCTGAGGTCTTATAATTAGAGCATATGAACTTCTAAAATCCTCACCAGCCTCAGCAAGAGTATCCGAAACGAACTTGAGTGCCTTCTCAGTATGAGAAACTATCTTTTGAACAGCCTGCAGCTCTTCTTCTTTGGGGTATATCGTAGAATGGTGTGATAATACGTGTTTATCGTCCGAAGATTCCGGGCGTCTTTGTGGTCCAGGGAACATCATCATTGGTGGAGGTCCTGGGAACGGTCTTGGCAACGGAGGAGCGCCAGGTCCTCGTCCATAGCGACGATACCATTCGTAATATTCGCACTCATCTTCGTAGCGGCGCCTTTCCTCCCAGTACAACATTTCCTCATCCATCATAGGGCCCATTGGTCCTATAGGTCCCAACTGATTGATTTCTTCCCTACGTCTCATGTACTCATCTCTCATTTGCTGTCGACGAAGCTTTTCCTCCAACATTTTGCGCTGTTTGAGGCTTGGCTTCATATCGACTACTAAATCAGGATTCACTTTTTTTTTGTATGCAAATCTATGCCGTCTACCTTTCATGTGCATATCTTTGGCATTTGGATCGTTAAAACGACATTCGCACAGTTTACAATTAAAACTGATGATTTTACCATCCTCTGACTTGTTTTCTTCAATATACTCTTGCCCTACAGGTTGAATATCTTTCTCGTCAATCGCAGCCTCTTCGCTAGCATCATCTGCAACGGGCTCTTCCGGTTTTACTTCGCCAGTTACTGGAGGCTGAGCAACTGTGCCGAGGTTGCCTGCTACAAGTTGAAACACACTTTAGAACGTGTTAAGAATTTGAAAATGATTTTTTTTTCATATCGTTATTTGTGCTTTTGAGAGATGATTAAAAATTATTTGATAATTTCTGCACTTTCGAAAACGTAGATAATGATTTTCCATCTCAAATACACAGTTTCTATCACTGTATATATTTCTTAGAATTAAAACGACCGCTTTGTAAAATTTGATCAAGTTTCTATAGTTTCTTTTTCAAAATCTATATATGGTATAGAATTCCAGGGTTCTAGGAAATTCCGTAATTTCCATGATACCTGAATTCCTGTACTTAGCTAAAAAAAAATAACAACAATATACAAATTATAAGCAGTTAACTTACATGCAACAAAATTAATTTTAGGTGTCGCAGTGACTGTGGCCTTTTTGGTAACGGTTGCTTTAGCAATGGCCGCTGGCTTGGGGTTAAGAACTGTAGGGTCTGCGCTTGGAATAGGCTTTCCCAATTTCGTGTGAAGTTTGACAACTTTTTGATGTTTTGCTCCCCGGATGTGGGCTGCGTAGGCATCGTTACCGGTGCAAGTAACATCGCATAGTTCACAACGAAGCGAATTTCCTGCACCACGTGCTGGCGGTTGTTGAGGAACCTTCAGCGACGCTTCCTTCTTCTTGTGCTTCTGACCTTCCAGATGTTCTCGATAAGTCTGCGGTCCGGCACAGCTAATCTTGCAGACATCGCAGTAGTGGAGTTGCTGAGGTTTTGGGGTCTGCTTAGGACGCATGGACTTCATCGCTCCGCCACCGGCCCCGAATCCTTTCCTTCCATAACCCTGCCAACCTCCAGACTTTTGGTTAGTTGTGTTGCTGTTTGCGCTCTGTTGGGCTACGTACATGGTAGCGGCGCTATAAAGCGCCGCGTCGTAGCCGGAATACGTTGTACTCGCCGTTTCTGCAAGGGGAAATGAATATCCGACCTCAAATTTTGAAAAGGTTTTTTGTTCTTTTTTTTTTTTTCAACGAATCGTGAAGACCAACAAACTTAAAAAGCTATTGTTGTGCTTGTTGAATGAGATAGAAATATATATATATGTATATATATAATAATGTATAAATGAATTTGAACGCGATTTAAATCAGCTTCAGTGATGAAAAAAAAGGAAAAAAGAAAAGGAATGATTGTTCAACATAGCATGAAAGCATAGAGGAATATAAATCGCTGTTAAATAAGGGTGAAAAAAAATACTTATTTTGACCCGAACAACGAAAAGATAAGCAACATCCAATAATGTGATATAGTAATTTTCTTTTTTCTCAAATATAAATTGACACGTGCTTCAGAAGAGTCAAGAGATCAGTCAGCCAAATCATCTTTATTGTACAACAGATAAAGCTAATACCATAAGAAGACAAAAGACTTGTCTTCAGAGGCAATTAGCAATACTGATGAACATTCAGTCTCGTCATCGGCTCATCATTTCTCATTGTTTGATACTCAGAAGATATAATATGTAGAATGATATTGTATGTAGAATATAAATGAAATCTCTGCCAGTTGGAAAAGACTTTAGTCTTGTGTCACAACAGCATTTTTAATCTTTATACAAATTTGGAAGCGTCAAATGTTGAAGTGTATAAAAAAAAAAAGAAACAAATTACCGATACCTTTTGATGTACCTACTGTTCAAATCGCGAGCTTCACGTCCTCAAAGAAACATAAAGGAATGAGAGAAAAGAAAAAAAAAAAATAACAACCTTGCAGATAAGTACAAAAATTTTGACGATTCAAATCATCTGAGAATTTTTACTCGGCGGACCTACGTGATCACTAACAATGTCGTAGCCCGACAAATTTTGCTACCAGCGTGTACACACTAACTTATTAAAACTAGATATAAAAGCATGTAGCGACGTTGCGGACAAGATCGCTACAGACTTTTTTTTTTTATATTCTTAATTCTATACGGCATGCTTTAAATTTAGTAATAAAATTCACATTCGCTGTTTGTTCAACTATAGGCAATCTCGAAGAAGCTCGCTATATTTTTTTGATGCTTGAAATTGCCTTATGGATTTATGGATCGATTCGTTATAAAAGATTACAAATTGTTAAATGGAAACGAAATTTAATATCAAATAAATTAACAGATGCGATAATAATATTGAACAAAGTGTTTTACATCAATTTAAAACGAGCAGAATGATAAATAATCAAAATAACAAACTTCAACAATATTGGGGATAAGCGGAAGTCTACGTATCTTTGGGAATCTTATCAACTTTCTTGTTAACGGTGAGCGAAAATATTTCAAAATATATCCAATGAATTAGGGACAAGTAAGAGTTTACTTAAACTTGTCCTAAAATTTGAGAACAATTTTTTTGTTCACATAAGAGAAAAACAATTAAAAAAAAAAATAATAATTAAAATTAATCAAGAAGCTAAATTTTGTTCATTTCTTCAGGTTAACTGTTCCTAGTTTGTAGAGTGCTAAAGGTAACGAATGAGTAACTACACATTAAGTTAAAAAAATTGGTTCCTCACAATACTAGATATATGTAATACAATTTCTTATATTCAACTGGCTGTATTGGAATCTATTTCAATGCATCCAGAGACATGTAGGCATGACCTCCAAAAAGCAAGGAGATTTCCTTTGCATCTCAGAGCTGTGCAATTCTCTGGATTAATATATAAGACAAGATGAGAGATTTTTAGATTCGACAAGGACAATGAAACAGAAGAACTAGCAAGAGCCAGTGTTCTTGCATTAAAGTATTCCCTAACCAGACTAGCAACTAGTAAAGTTGTAAAGGTTTCCTTTTTCTTGATTGACTATTAGCTTATTTTTGTTTCTATTCATGCCTGCAGAAATAAAATGCTGAAATATCGGGTATAGGATTAGAACTGTACATGTGTTAAAGTAGCAAATTTTTAAATGAAATAGATTTCAGCGGATTCAGAATTTCTTATATATGGTATTGAATAAGGAGAAATTATTACACAGTAAAATGGCTTAGTTTAAAACTCCTAAATGGGGCCTAAACAAAATTTTTTGCTTTACTAAATCTAATGCATTTCATTATAATAAAAAAAAAGTTCACATTTAAGCAATGCTTCAATCTTTTCTTAAACAAACAAATAAAAGGATTTTTTTCAAAATACTTGATAAACAGGTGGCTGTAAGGAAAAAAAAAATTTCCTACTCTAATATATAAAAAACAAAACCAGTGCGATTATCAATCTAGAATTCGTTGATGAAAGAAAATATTTTGCATTTACAAAAAAATTTTTTTAAATTAAAAAAAAAAAAAAAAAAGGCACAGCCAAGTTGCAGAGTAAATTTTCTTGCGCTTGGAGCAACAAAACCAGACTTCTGTATTCATGAAACGACTTCCGTCAACAGCCTTTAAACGCTAAGAGTATAAACAAATGAATATAGACAATAATTACACTTACTGTTAGTTGCTGTAGACGCAGTCGCAGCTGGAGTAGCAGGTGCGGTATATCCAGTTGAGTAAGTGGCGCTTTGCGTAGGATTAGACTGTTGATAAGCAGTGCTAGATGCCTGGTATGTTTTGGCTTGTCCCGTCGTCGTAGCTTGACGCGGAGTACCTGTGTAGGCGCTGGTTGTGCTATAAGCCGGTTTTGCGGCCTGATAATGAGTTTCAGTTGTTGTATAAGTTGCAGGCGCAGCTGCCGGTTGTTGATAGTATGTTTTAGTAGCGTCGTATGTAGCTGCTGGTGCTGCTCGACCGTATCCGTAGTCGTAAGTCTGCGCTACTGTCCCCGCATTTGCTACTTGCAATCATATTGTCCAAGTTCAAGATCAAGTTCTCAAAAATTGATTAATTTATCATTAACTAAGCTGTGAAAACTGGCTTTTCTTGATATCTGTTCAACAAACTTGACTGAAATACGGTTTTCGGGGTAAACTGACCGCGTGGTCCGCGGAGCAGACCGAACTATCTGATATGGAAAAAAGCACGATGTCTGACAAAGTGCTCAATACGAAATTGCGATAATATTGAATTTTGCTAAATGTAAAAGCTGAGATTACTTACCGGCGTATGTCGTGCCAGTTGCAGCCGCGGCTGCAGCGGCTTGATAAGTTTCGTATCCTGTAGCAGCGGCGGCAGCGGGTCGTTGAGTGTATGTAGCTGCTGTGGCTGCTGGTGTTACCGCGTATCCCGCCTGCCCAGTTTGATAAGCGGCAGCGCTAGTTGCACTGTTGTAAATTAATTATTTAATAACGTGTGAGCGATTGAGGTACGATTTATATTCATTTAAGAGTTTTGACGCTCTCCTTATTATTAGATTCGATAGGTTCGTTGCGAAAACGCTCGATGAACGACGCTCAATCTTTTAATGGCGGCCTATAACCGGCTACGCTTCGCGTCCACCAAAATTTCAACGAATCTTGTTCAACTTAAACGATTATTAATACCCGAGGCGGTTATTGGCCTGTTTACTTATCGCTAAGATTCTATTTAATATTATATTCAATCGATTTCGTACCCATATTGCGTTCCGCCGTGTGTAAAACCGAAATAATTATTCTGAGCCATCCTTCCTCGTAGAGTATCCCGGAAAGAAGGACAATGGAGGAAGTAGCTGGGCGTGCCACAGATTTGATCGAATGGCGCCGTCGGCGTGAATACTATCTGTGATTCGTTAGTCCGTTAGAACTTAGCTCTGATATAGTTTAACCGAGTACCTAACGCGGTACCTCATTGGCCGTTTCTTTTAGACCGGAATGAAAAACCTCGTGTTAAGACTACGCGCGCGCGAATCAAGACAAATATCAAAGTGTTGTTTAAGATTTAATTAAATAGTCTTAAATATCGCATAGATTTAACCGAAAATTGACTTAATACGGAAATATTACTCGCCTTTAGTTTAAAATAATATATATTATCATCGCGTTATTATTTACCAACAAAACTTCGGCGATTCTGCGCGATAGGAAATGGACACAGTTGCCTTGCCGGTACGCGTGCGTGACCATTGCGCTGTTTGTAGAAATCGTTGCAGAGCCTCTAGTGAGGGATAGGAAAAACGATCTAGACTCTCGAGAGTTTACGAGGCGCTCTCTAGCGTCCAGCAATGAATTATTACAGTAATTGTAATCACATACCGATGCTTTGAATATTTCGGGTATAAATACACATAATTTATCAAGAATCATATTACTTTACAAGCGATAAATTTTCGCTTCGTAATTCTCCAGTTGTTTATACTCTAACAAGAATGATGTCATTATCATATCCAAGCCTGCGCAGAACAATTTTATTTCACTATTTCCGATAATTTTCTTAATCATTTTTCTAATTCTTCGAAAAGAGACAACAATCGCTCTCTGATGTCATACTGACAAATTTCGTCTGCTAGTAGTATTTCCCTATCCGTAATGTTATCTCGGTCGTGTTACATCCTGATTAAAAAATACCGTTTCCTCGGCTTAATATCAACCCATTACTCGCCTCGAGTACTATATTAGCAAATATTACAAGGTGTGGTTATATCCTGAATAAAATAATGTCTAAATTTTTACCGTGCTGACAGTAAAACAATAACGAATAAAACACAGTGTGTGAATAATAACAACTGTAAAATCACACCACGCCCCGCCCCGCGGTATAAACAACGAAATGACTACGAAATTGGCCAAAGCTCAACACGCAAAATATTTCCAACGTTATATACACCTATTGCCAAATCAGTTGGCAGTTCACGATTCAATCAGACTAACAATCGCATTCTTCGCGTTATCCGGCCTCGACGTATTAAACACTCTCGATGTTTTGAGTGAGCAAAAACGCGCCGAGGCTATAGAGTGGATATACCGTCTCCAAGTGAAAGCAGCAGGTCCTAGGTCAGGTTTTCAAGGCTCTACATCACTCTCCGCAGAGGCTAGTAGCTACCAAAGTGGCCATCTAGCCATGACTTACCTTGGATTAGCCACGCTTCTAACACTAGGCGACGATCTCAGTGGCGTTGACAAAAAGTCGATAATTGAAGGTGTTAGAGCTTGCCAAAATAAGGACGGTTCATTTACGGCGACTCTAACTGGCAGCGAGAGCGACATGAGATTTATTTATTGCGCTTGCTGTATATCAGCGATATTAGACGACTGGTCAGGCGTCGATAAACTCAGAGCCATACACTACATCACTGAAAGCATTGTGAGTCGCTTCATTCTTTACCTTTCATCAATTTTCTGACTTAATTATATAATTTTGCAGTCTTATGACGGAGGCATCGGCCAAGGACCTGGGCTGGAGTCACACGGCGGTAGCACGTTCTGTGCCGTAGCAAGTCTGTTCCTTATGGGCGAACTTAACAACGTATTGAGTCAGAAACAATTACAGAGATTGAGGTACTGGTGTCTGATGAGACAAGTCGGTGGTTTTCATGGTAGACCTAATAAGCCTGAAGACACTTGCTACAGTTTTTGGGTCGGTGCTACTCTGCAGATTTTGGGAGTTAGACATCTCACTGATGCGACTGAAAATAGAGCCTATGTTCTTACCACACAAGACGCTGTTTTAGGCGGGTTATCTAAGTTCGATACTTCTGCACCTGATCCTTTACACACATACCTAGGTCCGTTGAAAATATAGTTATTTGCATTTTGTGATAAATTAATTAGAAACTAATTCAGAATTAATGCATTTTCATCGATACTATTCTTTCAGGACTCTGCGGTCTAAGTCTTCTGGGTGAGCCTGGCCTAAAAGCCGTTAACGCAGCTCTAAATATCTCCCAGAGTGCCTTTGCCCATTTAGAAGAAATACATAAGACATGGGCAGGTGACTGATTATTAGATCGTAAGATAGATTTAAATAATAACGAATATTGAGTAATCATTATGTTCATATCAAGCGCACATGCCAAAGCACATTAAAAGCGCTAATCTTCTATACTTTGGTACAAAAGACAGATTGACAACATAAGAAGACCACTGGGAGTCATAAGCCATAATGATATTTACTATTATTATGTTCTGAATTCCAAAAGGGAAGTTTTCGGTCTCTTCTATGTTTCATGATAAATGTCTACCACGCCATTCCGTATACTTTTTATATTATACAATACAATTAGTGTAATTCGTAATTATTATATTATATATTGTTTAGACGGAGAAGGAATACTGTATACTTGTCAATTAACATTGTCACTGTTATTTAATTAAATCTAAAATTTGGTTACCGAATTTATGTACACATTAAATTATTCTAATACTCAATTCCCGAACAAATAGATAGCATCGATACTTTTTATTAATTTCTAACATTCTTTATAACAATTATATCACGAGGATTGCTTATCTACGAAATAGACTTATGGTCGAAATTCGAAATTCTAAAGTGTAAAGCAACCGGTTTATAAAAATGAAGCTTTTTTTTCATGATACATTCTATGTGACTGCAATATATAAAAGAGATAAATTAGTATGCTTGTTTCTCTTCTATTTTAACAATAAAATTAAAAATCCCGGTCTCTGAAATTCGAAAAGTGTTTAAATGGAATTATCATTCGCTCATTCAAATACCGCGCCGAATAATCAGGCGCAGTTTTTAATATCTTCATTTCTTTTTAATATCTTCACGATTTCAGATTTATTCAAAATAGAAAAAAAAACATTCAAATATGAATTTTCAAATCTCCCAAACATTCCTCATCGATGTTCTTGCAGATTTCTTTACTGACGTTTAGAATGTGCCGCCGACCTTACCGACGAATAATAACGTCGAGATTACCGACAGACATAACGTCACTGTAAAAGAAATTCTAGCCGTGACGTAATTTTATTTCCCTCTCCACTCCGTTGGATTCCATGGTAACCGGGGAGGGCGACTGATCACAACAGACGACACTCGACGACCGCCGTAGTGACAAGAGAGTCTAGGTTCGTCGTGTTCATGATAACATAGAATTAATGCAGTACATTTATACCACAAGGAAAATAGAGAGAATAAAAATAGACTTACTCATATCTTGCTAGTGTTTTATTCTGTGGTTGGATATTAAAATTAAAGTATAGTGTTCTAAGTACGGGTATTAAATAGTAATTATTATCAGGCGGGAGAATTAAGGGAATTATTCAACCAGAGCTGGGTCGCTATTCGCGACCGAAACTACAACCGAGGTTAGTGCACGTTTGATATTTAAATTATATCCATTAACGTATTCGATAACGAGTCTGATATTGACAATTTACGTTCAAAGTCAAGAATTACTGACATTCAGAACACTGAGAATCTTTTGTTTTCAAAACTAACTACATAACGTATTATTTTACCTCAATTATCAAATGTGATTTACTTAATTAAATACGTATGTTTTCCCTGTTAGACAAGGGATTCACATAACGATATGCAATATTTTCCTGAAACAAACAGACGCAATAAATAATATTATACGTAATAACACATTAGTCATCAGTTCAACATAGACTGCGATGTATATACGTCGATGAAGTTAACGCAAATGTTAAAACTCGTCAAAGTTATCATTATCATTCTACGATTAGACAATGAGCGCGTTTGATGATAGTTTTCAAGTTTTGATAACTGAGATTATTTTTCGTACTTTTACATAAACGTTAAATATTTTTAGCATTCCAATAAAGCGCGCGCCAAAATTTTTCTATTGAATGCCAAATAAAGAACAAGAAACAGGATTAAACAATTTCAAACTCATATAGTATGACTTTTCGATACAAACTGCAGTAAACTAGATCCTGAAATGAATGAATGAATGAAGTAGTTGTTGTGGGCTGTTCTCATGTGCATGCAATTAGGCGGCAAAAAAAAAACGCGACATACATTTTTATTACTTTCACTATATCTCGTGTACTCGCAATGGTGTCTGAAACTTAAACAAAGAAAACGTTGTTCGGCTAGACTCGCTCGTTCCCTTCCTCACTTTAAACTCACTCAGCGCGTTAAATTTCTAAAATTTCTCGCTGCGTCATAATATTCACTATTACAATATACGAGGCTAATTGAAATACAGCAATGCTACCGCGCGGGCATTGCATTTGCATTACATATTTAAAAACCTTATTGTTTAAAACACGTAGTAAGTAGCTTGATGGCGTCAAGATTTTTGAATCTATAACCGCGAATTATATACTCGATTAATTATCTTCCGCATGGTCATAATCTCTATTACAAGGTCCTCTTTCGCTCTAGCAAAGCTATTCCTAGTTTAAAATTCAATTCAATTACATTTTCAAGGCAATATTAATATCATTATTATTTAATTTTATTCTACGTGATGCAACGCACTTGTATAATATACATGATATATGTGTAACGACCCGCACGTTCGGCCCCAATTGTACGCAAAAAAAGGAAAAAAAAAAAAAAAACTGCACCGCAGTATATCAGCTGCTTTTGATCCTCTTATACCTTGAAATTTGTTTACTTTAGCTTAAAATTATAGCGCTATACGGAGCATTTCCTTCCAAGGAGTTTACCACACGTAATTCGATACGTCGCGTCTTACGCGTATGTATTTAATA
This sequence comes from Tenthredo notha, assembly GCA_914767705.2. Classification (NCBI taxonomy): domain Eukaryota; kingdom Metazoa; phylum Arthropoda; class Insecta; order Hymenoptera; family Tenthredinidae; genus Tenthredo; species Tenthredo notha. The sequence goes on from OU611908.1 coordinate 8,068,291, forward strand.
CTATCGATACGGATACGACGTATAATAACTCTACATCTTATACGCGACTATATAGTATAGTATAAGGGATGTATTCGCAAGACCAGGTGGAATAGGGTGTCTTTTCAAAAGAGTTCGAATTAACGTTGAGGGGTTCTTAACAGTTGCACAGCTGTCGGTACCCGGCAACAGCTGCATCTTGGCCTCGTAGGATGTATACGTATACAGTATTAGGTAGAGCTTGTACGACTTCGAAAGCGCAAGATGTTAGACCCTCGTCTCACCTCGGCTGTATTCTACCAGGCGTTAAATGCTCTTCGAGAAATTTAATATCTATGCTCTACATTCGCGTTTCCACTTCACGTTTTTACAAACAATTTTTTTTCTTTCTTTTACTTTTCTTTTTCTTACGACCCTTTTTTTTTTTCTTCAAATTTAGCATGTCATTCTAAATATAATACCGACATATGTACGTGATAGCAACGAGGCACGTGCGTCGTATGTCATGGGTGCTTAATGACATAATGAGCGTTTTTCGTTCGACTGCACCTCTACTCGTAGTATTCCTTAATGTAGAAATCTGTCTTTGAATATAGCAGAGGTATAAAAGTGCTTAACTTATTCCTCACATGTCACGTTATCGAAATATTGTTTTGGTGGTGTTACGATTAACTGTATAGTATGTCTTAATTCGTTGCTATTCATTATGCGTATAAGTACCTATATCAATAATTAAATCAGACATATACATATTCATATTCATATACAGTAAGTATCGGTTTATATTTCGGCGAACTATTGTCCCACTTTTTTTTATTTCTGAATCAAATCTCGCCCGATTAAATTTCTCCATCTAATATATTATAGAGCATAATAATATATATTCTCTGCGTTGATAAAGAATGGAATCTATAGAAAGAAGTTCCGCTCCCAATTTCATTGTTATCAAACATTTTGTTGATAAGAAAATTGTGAAACTCTTATACTATTCACGCGTTATACTCATATGTTACGACGGTTCAGATTTGATTTTTGTATTTTGTATTTTTTTTTTTCCATAAAGAAATTATATAGGACGAAGTATAACGGTCACAGCTATACATGTTACATATATTCGCCAAGTAAATTTTATTTTCTTGTTCGACAAAAAACAGAAAAAAAAAATTCTATCAATAATGAATTTTAATTAAAGTGATTGCATAATTATATAATCCTGAGCTCTTTTTCATCCAAGTAATATAGTCAGTGTTGCGTGTAGTATTGATTTTTAGCCCTAGGAATAAAGGCGTTGCGTTATACTTTCAGTTTAGCTAGAAAAAAAAAAAAAATATATATATACCTATATATTAAAAAAAAAAAAAAAAAACCTTATAGTATACCTGCCCTCTTCATTCGAGACAATTCAATTCAATTCAATTAGTATATTGTCATGTGGCAGACACTCGCATGCACAATGCTGGCTATTTTATTGTTATAAAACAGCCACGGTATAACGTCATACATTATATGCGGCAATTTGCACTCTAATAATACTGACTAAAATTCACTCATATATTCTCGAATTTGAATCTTGGATTATGTCACGTCCGGTATTGGAAGCTCGTCGGTTGATTCAATGTATAATATCTATACCGATTAATGTTGAATTGAAACGATTGATTCCACTTATTCGATGATCCTCTTGTGTTTTTATTCTTATTTTTCTTAATTTTAAGCAGTTTTTGGCTATAACTGGATTAAATTTTAGATCAAAAATCGGTGCAGATGTTCCAGATGAACATTTTTTCTTCGTTAGTGTCGATTCATTCGATTAAATTTTCTCAAAAATTGATAAATCTTTCATATCCGTATATTTTTGTTCATAATATCATCAGGTGCTAAAAGAAAACGTTATTATTATTATTATTATTATTTTTTTTTTCTTTCTATATTCCGGAAATACCTGCCGCATGATATTCCTGCGATTGGTTAAATGGTATCTTTTTTACTTTTTGCCAGGGCAATATGTATATTCGGATTCAACCTTCGTCACTTCAGCCCCCCCGGCGTTCAAAAGTTGTTCTACTAGCGCGAAAGATCGCGTTCACAAACATATTAACGTTTATATACGATTTCATAAACATCTAGCTTCTTCCATATTCGATACATATACAGTTTCAGATGCGGCAAATATTATGAATAAATCACGACAAATATCGGGTTTCGAAAAAATTTACGACATTTTTAGTTCGTTCGTTCGTTTCTTTCACGGATTAGAACGACAATTTTAAACTCCATATTCTTATCACCGCGTAAGAACTTCGGTCTACATATATGAAAAAAAGAAGAAAAAAAAAACTCCCACGTTTGGTTCACGTAGTTTATCGAAAAATGATGAGTTTTTGATAACTTAATACATCCATCGCTTATAGGCATTCGGTGCATGGAAACATATTCATATATTGGTTTCACACAATCGGTATATATCATCCGAGATTTGATATTCCAGAGTCCCGATATCCTGCATATCGCATAAATATAATCTGCCAAATATTTTACACATGCATAGGAGGTGAACGTCTATAAATCGATTATGTATATCTATAAGTCAAAATCTTCTCCCTTTCGTTATTGAATAATCCTAAATAATCTAAACATTAAAAATTACATCGAAAATTTGTACGTGTATTGTAATTCGTAAACTGGATCAAGGCGTTCAAGGCTGTCCTTAATTATTGACTGAACATGTATAACACTTAGAAACTAAGTATACTTGATTCTTTCTTATAGCTACTATCACATATGATGTTATATCACATATGTGTGATTTCTCGTGGTCTTGCTCTACGTGTAGCCACAAAGAAAATATCTGTACAGTATTTCACTCGTGTCTCAAGTGGCTTAATTGTATACGTATGTGTTATACGAGGATGGTATTATATACGCGAGATACATACATATGTGGGTATCATAATATCTATAGGTATATATATTCATCAGACCTCAGAGAAGCACCCCTGCAGAGTTTCTTAGTAGATCTCGTTGCTTTGTCTGCCAATTTTCATTGACTAGAGTAGGTCTTGTTGATTGCCTGTCCACGTTTTATTTCTATGTGTGTGTGTGTGTCTATAATGTATTATACAGTATAGATTAGATGTATGTACGAAATGAGAATAGGAAGCCGAATGATTGTGAATTTCATCGTGTTTGTTAGTAACGAGCCTAATGATATGTGTCATTATCGTAAATGATAAGAACTGCCACGAGTTGTGCCAAACTATTACATATAGATCTACAATGATGCATCATTTATCGTATCGCACTGTGTATTCCGTTCCTTATGGCTTCTGGGATACATGACTCATTTTTTCGACGTTATACTTTCCCAACGCCATTTCTTATCATAATATGTAAATTTAAACAAGCACAAAGCTCCTTGAATTTGCAAATTGTTAAAGTGTTGATAAGTTATACGAACGGAGATGCCTGAATACTTTCGAAAAGTTTTTCCCACGTTTTTGGACACTACTCATGTTTATTTAATAAAATATCATCCGACTGATGTCCTTTCTTGTCAATTTATGCGAATGAAGATGTTGCCACGTAGTAGGATCGCGAAAATCGATAGTTCTATATAGGGGTAGACCGTTCGTTATGCCGAGATATCAATACTATGGAATTATCAGTATACTATCTATACATTCGTGGCCTCATCCTTTACACGAATCTTGGAAATGGGTTTATACAGGGCTTATGCTTTCCATTTCGATTCCCCGAGGGGAATACATCTTTTTTACCCTCGAAAATCCAACATTTATTCTTATCGATAAAGGTATATAGTACATAGGTATACCATCTTCTCAATTTATTTGAACAATAATTTCGTTTAGCTTTTGCATGAAGCTCAAGTTATTGATTGTAAGTTTTTCGAATTATTCAAAAAATTGGAATATCGGTGACTTTATACCCATCGCACAAATTATTTACGCGTATAAGGTGAATAGATCGAAAGTAGGGTGGGCACCCTTTCGTTATCGCCAATCAACCCTAGCTACGCTACTGTAAAATACACAGATATATTCGCATATGTATTATAACAAGTATTTTCAGAGCGATTTTAATTTTGTTATTTTATTTTCATCGTCCTCTTTATAGCTGGCGTGGGGTACCGCAGTTATGGAGTTACAAAGCTGGCTACTTTACCATCTCGTAGCGGTCACCGACTGCAATCAAGGTACCTCGCTATGTCCTTTAGAATTCTTTCTATAAACGTTATATGTATAAAGAGAGAGAGTCAACATGTGTGTCCTTCGCAATATTTTTGGATTGTATCTTTTAAATTTTTCACAACTTTTTTCTTATTCTTATATTAAGTTGAATCTCATTGACCCTGAATGAGGAATATATTGACAATTTGACCATCATCGTATATATGCATATATTTGAATGTTATTTTCATTTATTAATTTAACATTTGATATTTTTGTTTTCTTTTTATTTAAACAAAAAACAAAAAAAAAAGAAGTTTAAGATATACCTTCTCGCCTTGAGTTCGTTTCGTTCATTTGCCTGAGTTTTGAACGTCAGCTCTCATCATCCACACGTTTTATCATCATATACTATATTCGGATTACGTTATCAAGAGGAAACTGCGGTCTACCAATGTTTGACGGTGAGTATATAAACGTTTATATAATGTATATAAAATATTCATTAATTCTGTTTTAATGTGATCGTTAACGTATGTACATATAAATGTTGTTTTCTATTTAATATAAATATGAAACTGACCAATACGGTAAAAACAATAAACTATTATTGAATATAATTTATAATGAATAAACAGTTGTTTTTCTTTTTCGTCTATATAAACTACACTATACTATAATTGATATTAAAATTTTTAATAATGAATAATAAATTAAGATTTAATTATCATCAACGAAGTATAGTATAGTTGAAAAAAAAAATATATATATATAATATAAGTTAATTTACTTGTAACGATGATATAAATGTAAAAATTTACGCAGTTATGCAGCAGTCTGCAGCTACGGGTGGAGGAGTATTTCCGGCTGGGAGTAGCGGTAGTAGCAGAGCTCGTGAACTAGGTCTTCGTGCTCAGAAGAAGATTTTAGGACGTGTCGTATCTACCGGTGCAGGAAGATCTCTTCTGATCGATGACGCGACTACGTCATTACTCGACAATCTTTATAAACTCGCGGAAAGAGCTGCGAAAATTAATCCGGGTTTGGATAAAAAACAGCCTGAAAAATTACTGAAAAATATCGTCAAGTTATCAATTAAGGTGAGATTGAAACTATACAACGTAAACTGACTAGATTTAGGAATTTGATTTGTGGTTTTTTTTTTGTATTTCTTTTCTTCGAAAATTTCCCAAAGCGCGCATATTGATGATGATGAATAATCAATGATCAATGATCAATATACCGTATAATACCGTATTCGTTGATGTTTTACACATAGTATAAATATTATATAATATATACTATATAGTAGATTTGAAAACAAGTTGTTGAACATTTTTTTCTTCAAATTTTCTTCTTTATTTTTTATACAAATTGATTTGCTTACAGATTGGACTTTTGCAGCGTAATCATCAGTTGGGAAAATTGGACGAGCCAAAAATTGTTGAGATCAGAGCATCGCTGAGAGCCGTCGCTATGGCTGTGGTTTCATTTTACGAGCTTGAATTTAGCTTTGATAAATCTTATTTAACGAGATCAATGGAGAGGTGTAGAACGGCTATATTGTCATTGATAAGTTCTCACTTGACCGATAAATCTCAAGATCGTTGTGATCAAGTTTTTGACTTTTTGACACATCCAGAATTTCTGGAAGCTGTTTTTGGACAGAACTCTGAGCTCAGATCAATCCTTGGACTCCTAGTCACAGATATTAACAAAGCTCTGGATGTTGGTCATCTTTGATTCGAAATATCAACATAATTTTTTTTTTTGTCATGAGAATGAAATATCATCCGTAAAATAAATATTTACCTCAAAGGTGACGAAAATATATAAAATTAAGTATAATAAAACAAAATTGAATAGAATAGAATAAAATAAAATAAAATAAAATAGGAATAAGAATGAATAAGAGAGGATGAATGAATAAGGCGCACAATTGACGATACTTTGTTAATGTTATAAAGTTAAATTATCACGCCCTGCGGCAAAGCTTCGCTACTTGTTGATCCTCGCGAGTATAAACGTATTTTCGTGTTAGTCAGTTTTTTTAATTCACCAAGTCCTGAGCACTGAGCGATTGTCATTAATTTCGCGTACCGTATAGTCATAAGGCAGTGCCAGAAGCTATAGTGATATAATTATTACATAAATGTGCTCATTTATTTACTATAATGCAATAATTATGAAATACTCCGTTCATTATATTTTATTATCGTATAATATTTATTCACAATGTTATAATTAAGCAAGTTACATATGCACTTGAACAATACCAATTATTACTAGACCAAAAAGAAAAAAAAAGTAAAAGTAAAAGTAAAAAACAATAAGAATAATGAAGAAAATAGGAGCCTCTCTTATCTCCGACATATGTAACTCGGTATTATGAAATCTTTCACAAGATATTGACTTAATTTTATAACTTTACAAGTCGAATGAACATATCAGTGCGTAGAGGTATGCATTCCTTGTTAAATTTAGCGTTAATTTTTTTGTACATATACATGAATACATACATATACATAACATACATTAATATTATATGCGTATCTCGCACAGTCATGGAACACTAAAATATCACAAAAGTCACATATAATATAATATAATATATAATATGATATGATATAATATATTAATCTTTTCGACATTGGTTCGTGATTAATATCGGGTCTGACCTGCCTCCCCATTACTCACATACGTATTTACACGTTAATTAAAGTATAGTATATCCAATCTCTATATAATGTAAATACTCGCATATCATTGTCAGTGATGATTTAAGAGTTTATCCGATGGAGAGGAAAAAAAAAAGAAAAGAAAACACAATTTTTTACACAAATATACAACCACTTTACACGTATTAATTTAAGTAATAATTATTAACGTAATAAAACGTTGTATTGAGATACCGTTAATAAATTATTTGTAAACATTATTATCAATACTTATACGGGCAGTGTTCATTATTTTTATGGATACAGTATACTTAATATTTATTCATTTGAAAATATAGATTTTTCATTCAGATTATTACAACATGGGGCATAGTACACGTAAACTGACTAACACCTAGAGAAAAGGGTGTTTCAATTTACGTAGAATATATCTTATAATACCTGATTGTATATTTGTACGTATGACTGAACATTCTAATATTATATGAAAATTTTAGGATCACAGATAGTGCAGTCTGAGATTAATCTATAAATTGGACAATTATTGTTTTATCCAAAAAAAGTTGAATGAAAATATTTTTGATCGAGATAAATGCGGCTCATTGCCATAGTCCCACATAATTTCCGTACAGGTCGCTAGTAAGTGGACCACCGGCTGTGAATAGACGAGTTCCAGAAGCGTCGTAGCAGTGTGTGAATATCGCTGGTTGATATTTCACAGTTTGTTGAACAGTTATGTCATCTTGGTCAGGATACTAATGAGGATTTGATAAAATTGTTTCAGATTTTATACCATCACAGCATACAGAGGAATAAACAGGATACTTATGGTATACAGGGTGAATCTCCCCTGGTATCGCATGAGGGAGGGGCTTATACATGATAGTTATTGCCATATAATTTTAGTGGAAGATCAAGATTATGAAGAGTCTCTTTACACGATGAGACTAATTCTCACATATACGACCTTCTTATGTGATAAAAAAACAGATGGAGGATCCTCAATATTTGAATACATAATGTATCATACTTACCACGTAACCCTTTGAAGCGTTTAAAACGACTGGTTCGTTTGAGTTTAAAGAAGATTCCAAGTACTTTTGTGCTCTAACATCGTAGAACATCACCTGGCCAAATCCTGTTCCAATCGTCAGAAGAGATCCTTGAAAACTAGTCGACCTTATGCCTACACCACCATACCTGTTGGCATATGAAATCGTCAGCACAGTCTTCTCTTCAAAATTCAACTTGATGAATTAATCGAATAATTAATTAAAGAATTGATGATAGCTTATTGAGTTTGATGATTAACTTGATTGCGAACCTGGAGGGTATTTTTTTAATCAGTTGTAACGTTTTAGCATCTAATAATAACGTGTAAGAACGACATGCAATTGCGTAAACTTTGTCATCTTGGATTGCCAAGCAAACAGCTTCTTGGGAAGATGATGGTAGCTTTCTTGATGTCTTCTGTTCAAACGTTTCGGCGGACCAAATGTGTATGAAACCGTTCAGAGAAAGAGCAGCTATTTCTTTATTAGTCTTGTTGAAAGCCAAAGCACGAACCTTCTTTGCTGATTGACATTGTTTTACACACAGAGGCTGAATTAATCTGTGTACAAATTTTGAACAATTTAGTTAGCTGGCCATTTAGACTTGAATTCCTAATTATACTGTTGAATGTGTCTAACGATGTAAGAATAGAATTGATAAATAAAAATGGCTAAATTCGTATTACCTACTAGACGGGATGTCCACTCCGTCCGGGGCATCCGCAAAGTCATTATCAACACGCCATAGCGATAATTTGGTATCTCTTGATCCAGAAACAAAGAATTCATCGTTTATCCAACACGTATCATATACCAAATCATTGTGAGCACCTTCTCCCACACAGACAGGTTCTAAATTTGGTAGTCTGTATACTGCTATTTCGTTGCTGTTTCTTGCCCCCGTAGATAATAATGTTCTGAATGTGAATAAAGATCGGTTATAAGTCTGCCCGCTTATAATAGACAAAAGAAATGGTTTATGTTTACGTATGCAAATCTATATGGCTAGCGATATTTATATTTAATATTTATTCAGACATTTCTCATTCGGATTATGCATCCCATTTAGTGTCATTGATATCTGCAAAGAAAATACGGAAAAATGCTTTCCGCATCTTTTATAAAATTATGTCAAAGATATCTTGAACGTCTAGATTTGATTACAATAATTTCCCTGCATTCTGATGAACAATTAAAATATTTCAGATTTCTCATTTCAATGGGATGTTACAGCTGTAAGTATAACAAAATTAATGTCTTTTAGGCCCGTTGTTAAACAGGTAATACTGAAGCTTATGAAATATACAAGTAGTGCACATTGTTCGTCTTAAGGAGATCAACTTGGAGGTAAATGACTTATCGATTAAGTCTTAGAAGTTGACTTTAACGTACATTTACCGAAAGGTATAAAATCTATTCTGATTTTGTGTGCCTGGATCTTGAAAGAAATTTGTTTTAGTAACTGCCAAGGAAATATATACCTCCTTAGGTCGAAAGACATCGATAAATATGGGTGTTAAATATGCAGTCTTGAATGAACTGACCTTGACGGATTCATTTGTACATGATGGATACCGGATATCTGAACAGGAAATGCGGCACCAGATTGATGTATTCGTCGTCCATTCAGCGAAGGTATTTGAATGAGTGTTTTTGTCACGACATCGTGTATCATTAGCTTATTGCATTTTGTACCAAAAATGACTTGGCTGTCGCTCAACCATTGGGAACAATACACCTTATTCATGTCATTTGAATTAACTGAATATTCTTTGAATAAGTCGCACGTTAACATGTTTCGAGAACCATACTCCTGAATGATTTTTTGAGCATCTTCTAAATTCATATTTTTAGTTGGTACGTAACCGACAAAGTTTTCAAATACTGTCTTCCTTTCGCCTCTGTCTCCTTTGTTTTTTTAGAGCTAGAATTCTATGGCATCCGAAGACTTGAGGCTTGTCTGGTTTGCGATTTTTATCCACCCGCAACGCTAGTCTGGAAAAAAAAAATCATATCGAAATGCATTCGACATATTGTTCCAAAATGAATTCTCCACAAATCGTATGCTTGAAAAAGTCTGCTGCATTTCTGAAAATCTGGAAGTCTCTTGCAATGGCATGCAGCAAGTTGGCAAAAAGATGCTGGATGAAATGGATGAAATATATCCCTAGGAGCAGCATGCCATTTGAAGAATTCAATTATCGTCTTGAGATAAAAAAAAAAAAAAAATATTCAAACTGAAACTTTATTTATCAAATTTTGTTGTAACGCGCAAAACATCGTCAACATTTTACTAAGATATGAACCAAGATATGAAGGATCAAGCCCTGGGACAAACTGAATTGACATGCAGAAAGTATCACCCTATGAATAAACATTTCATTGCTCGATCTTTGGCCAGTTTCTTGGGAAAATTATCTTCTATGGAACGTTGCGATCATACCTAAGTTTCTTTATGAACTATCCAGAGTTTCTGGAAGCTGTTTTCGTACTGGATTTTATGCTCAGATAATCCCTTGGACATCTAGTCATAGATATTAGGGAATCTTTGGATGCTGCGCATCTTTGATCTTTGGAATATCAACACGACTAAGAAGCTATGAAACAAGTTATTAGAAAATCTCCTTGTGACACAACTTCGCTACTTGTTAAACCTCGCGAGTATGAACGCGTATTCTGAATTAAGCCTGTCCTACTCTAACCGTCGACAAGAATATAAAGTAATATACATTCATGGCTTTTTCGTTTCGCCACTTATTTGAAATACGTTGTAGTTTGCCTCTAGCGTAGTACTTATATTATTGTTATAAAACTAGAGCAACTGCAATCAGCGACCAGTGCAATTAAAGAAAACGCCTCAAAAGTGAAATACAAACATATGAATATCTTTCATTTTAGTAGTTAAACATCGGGTCTAGCCCATTACTCATATACGTACATATTTACTCTGTTTAAGTATATTTAGTCTACATACTCATGCCATGGTCAGTAATGGTTTAGGAATATTGTTAAGGAGTGAAAAAACGTCATTTAGTACACAATATACAAATGATACACAAAATACACCCACTTTAAATGTTGACATGCATTCGATGCGTAAATTCTCGCAGTTGACTAGTAATATTCTGGCCCACCGGTACCAATACGGTCGCGAAAGAAATTGAAACGTAAACGTCACTGTATAAAAGATCAAACTGAATGGGAAGATTACGTCACTACGTTACTCCCACTCCTCGTTCACATACCTATGTATACATAAAATACAGTATCGCCTGTATATTCGTTTATTTGAGTCTCGGGTTCTTTCTTACCTGACTCGCTTCTGACCCTCTGGCCCAGTACCGAACTTAGGGTATAGGGCCTATGGCTTTCGATGGCCCGAAATTTTCGGCCTCTACGAAGAAGGAGCTACTACAAAGCTAATAATTTGTTTAAAAAAAAATTTGGTCTTATACAAAGTGATGTATAATTCTTTTGATCAGTCTATCTTTCTTCAGCTCTTTACTGCTGCTGATATAAAAGTATGATTATAAACATGAAAATTAGATCTTCTCAAAAGCCCATTTCTAAGGAAGGAAAAGACTACAAGGCGGGAGAATTGGGACTAGGAAATCATCTTACCCGAAGGGGTGTGCTAATTGTGAGACGTTGTTCGTCGAACGATGTACGAACAATTGTCAGGATTCGACTTACTGTTACTTATTGGGTTGATGTTCTATGAGGTTGATGAGTCACTAATAGCTCATTTCGATGAATTTTCAAATTCTGACTGATTAAGTCTTTTATTTCTCACCGATTCTTGAATTACCAATTCCTCGAAACGAAGTTTAACTCTTATCGGTTGAGGGAAATGGGCTTCATTAGCCACCGATTATCACTAAGCGTGGGTGAAATGAGTTCATGTTGATTTCTCTTTCAATTATTAATGTTTATTTAAATAATCTGTACAACAATTGGATTGCTAACCACGTACTACTTGCGTGTTGATTAACTAGAGCTTGTGATATTATCAGTTTTGAAGTTTTACAATTGGTTAATTTATAACTACATCATATACTTCGAGTTTGAAATTATATTCTGCGTTCTATGGCTTGAGTAGATTGATCTTTACTTTTCGAGATTTCGTGACCAACTGGATCTATACTCGAGCTCAAGCGAGAGACGAGTTTTCAGAAACTCGTGGGAAAGCGAGTTTTTCTTTGTTGGTAAAAATCCAGTTGAATTAAAGCGTGAAAAAATATGGTTGGCTAAAATAACATAAACGCAAGGCGATTGGGTCAGAGGCCCGAGCGTCGGGGCGCTGAAAAGGGATATTTTAGGCCTCTATGATCTGTCTTCTTTTGAACAGAACTATCTTCGTCCTTCTTGGCTCTCGGTGTTTGCAGGTAGTAAAATTCTAAAGGATCTTCAAGATTCATGATTCCTCAATGAATAAAGTTTCAACATTCCGAAGTTTCTACCTTTGAGTTTTGAGTTAAAATTTCGTGGGCTTTCGAGCAGCTAGTTTCCGGAAAGACTATGGAGAAATTGTTTATGGTATTTGAGATTGTGACTACATCCTCAAAAGAGGGATAAGTCGTTAAAAGAAAGTGAAGTGAAGTAAAGGTATCTGAGATTGTTTCTTCTTGAAGGTACTGACTCATAACTATATATAAAATGGTATACAAGAGTTGAGAAAAAATTATAACTTATGAATCGATTACAGTAATAGAGGTGTTATCGAGACTGATGATAATTGCACGTCGGTATTTGTCATACCCTTTGTTTATTTGACACCTGCAATAAAAAGACGCAGGGGAAGAAGAGTGAAAAATACTCTTCGACGCAACGTGAGCCACATGCCCCGCGACAGGTGGCCAGTACTCCTCCTCGTACCGACAGGGTGCGAAATAGTATCGCCGAACCACTTCTGCCATAAGCATAGCTCATAGGTGCGCCGGAGCTTATGCAATCCGCGTGTCATTCCTGTATGGAAAATTGCGTATGATAAGACGTATCGATGTCCGCGGAAATAATAATCCGTTGATTCAGACGAGATGGTGAAACCATTTAGCACCATCTCGTTTGATTTGTGACAATGTATGTAGAGCTATTCATTATGGAAAAAGATTCTTCTTGTCTAATACTTGAGTAATTTATTGAATGATAGCGATATCAAAACATTTGTTCTTCTGTCACAGCTGAATCAACTTCCATCACAGTCCGAACGTATCTGTCCAGTAAAGATTCTGTTCGAATTGCAACAATAGAGTGTATATTGAACTCAGCCTTTTGTTAATCCGCTGAGGGCCACCATTTTCTGGCGTCCTGATCTGGGCCAGCCTGGGTCTTTAGTAACCCATGAATTCGCTTACTCATAAAACACGTTTTAATTCTGATTCTTTTACTTCACGGTAGTGAAATGGAATCGTCAGAGTCTCAGAAATTCGAATATGCAGGTTTGGTGTCAACGCGTTCTATTTATAAAACACGGTGACAGATAATGCGAGAAGAGAGTCAGAAATTTCAGCGAAAATGACCCTTATGCACGAGGTAGTACTGGGTGGCTGTACACCCAGTTGGACTTCAGCGGGTTAAAATAGTTTTCTTTTGTATTGGGAAACTGAGCATTCTGATACGCAGTCTGGTGATCTACATTGGAACTAGCGATTGTAGGATAAACAATCAATGGGATCCTTAGAATCTCGATAAGCCAACTAGTGGCGAAAAATATAACTGCTGATTGTAGGAAACAGTTCCAAAGCCACACCCATTCCAAGGATCCCAATAGTAGGTGATAAAATATTATCATACGAATGTGGCTAGTAAAATTTTTATTATTAGGACACATTATCATGATTATTATTATTATTATTAATATTATTATTATTATTATTATTATTATTATTATTTACATTATGTATGGGTATTGATTGCTTTACCCTCGATTATAATTAATCGCTAACAATTACAGAATAGTAGGGGGTAAGTCTTATTACACGCAACCCGCAGATCTTTTTTGCGATTTGAGTTCCATAGTTGCCTAGCAGCCGACGCAGTCGGCGTAAACTGACCTACGACAATGGCGTCCCCCATCCCACCCCGCACCCTGCGTAGGTAATATAAGAGCTCCGTGCGCGAGGCGGCAGACTTCAGTTACTTGCGCGGCCTCATCGAGTGAACTTGGGTGACACGAGTCGAGGAGATTTGCGGCTCGGGGAGGCTGACATCAACGGAGGCACATTGGACATGAGTGAGTTTGAAATATTTCGATCATATTATACGACGGCAATAAATAATCGACAATTTTCAAAGCTCGTTGAAAACAAGTGAAATTACTTTTACTTATACTTTTCCGACAAATTTCACGCGTCTCGTATTTCAATCGTCGAAGTAAGTAACCGTTGAATTGCTACCGGCAAACTTTGATTATAATTGCAGATATTGTTCATTTTCAAGTACATTCTATTCATACCAGCGAATAAATGTGCGAAAATCTAGACTTCTTACGAACAAAACCTCTCAGACCTGGTTTTGAATACAAATATAATGGGCGAGAGAGCTTCGTTTGATAAGTTCGCGATAATTGTCATCCCATTATATTATTGGCATATAATTCCGAGTCCTTCGTCCTGTAGCGTCGTTTGTTTTACGGGCATATTCCGCGACTCCGAAGGGGAAACTAATTTGTCGTGTTATTCCGAGTTGACAAGTATTTTTCGGGAGAATACTCGTTCCCCGATTTATTCTTTTATTCGATTCTTTGAAAGCATTATCGGTTGACGGAGATGAGAATGAACATCGCTGATACTTGAACTGCATAGATCCTGCGTGCCACTTGATCGGAGATGGAAGCCAACCAACACTGCGCGGCTAGTCCTGGATTAACGGTCGACCAAGATAATGGTGAGCTTCCTATTATATTAGCCAAACACCCAATTTAACTATAAATGTATGTCTGCAAAACAATCATTGCTAAAACATACTTCGCGATCCGATACAGATCTTGGACAGATTACTTTTCCAAGTGTATGTACCTCAATACTCATCGGCCAAGTAACCGTGACGCTCACCCTGTATCTTTGACTCGATACTGGGGCCTCCGGCTTGCTTCTGTCTCCCCGTATACGCCAGAAACTTTGACGACAACTCGGTTTCACTCAGCTGCAAAGGATACGATACCGACGCGAAATAATATACCTAGAGGTAAGATATTGTCCGTCTCGTTATAGGGTAAGCCTAGGAGAGAAAGCACACTCAATTCTTGGAAATAGCAATAAATTCTCTCTTTTTAATGACAAACCTGAAATATGATTGATAGATCTCGAGAGAATATGTTTACCTTATTGAAATATAGTAGACTCACCTCGTAGTAGAGAAATATTTGAATAACCAGGATCAAAGTTTCAAGGTTTGAAAATAAATAGAAGGGTAGATAGCTGTAGGCCTAATTAGGCATCACATTTATTTTTTAAACATGGAACATAATTCAATATTGGTGATAAATTACTCCAGAGTCTCAAGTACCAGTCATAACGATTGAAATATTGAAAAATCTATTCATGCATGCAATAGTAATACTAGCTTATTGACATTCTTGATTCTGTTGAAAATAGTTGAAAGTTTATATCAAATTTGAAAATGGTTCAGGCAGGCTTACAAAATCAATCATAAGAAATATATTATAATAAATTTCATACAGATGTATAATCACAATTAGAAATTCTTTGGTACTTAGTTGAGAATGTTTGCTTGAAAAACACATAAACTTAATCTATCCAATGTACCCTATGCTTATCTAGTTTTTATCTTCACAGGCGTTATTCACCGAGGAAAACTAGCTCCTGCCTATCCTCAACAAAACCTCTTCAATATTCATCAGGACAGGCGGGATTCACACCAGGGAGTGAAGCAGTCCAAGCACCGGGGGAATGACCGCAAGACAACTCTGCACCGCGGAGTATCAATAAAGTAGCATCAGCGAATGGTTCGTAATTACAGTTCCTTTTGAATCAGTTTTGATAAAATCTCGCATCTGGTCTGGTCTATAATTATTTTAAATTACTTTACTTTATAATTACTTTTACTAATTAAATCGAGTTCAATCACACATTACCAAACTATTGGGTAATTGAATAAGTAATTTCATTAAAAATGTAATCAGTGACTCGTAACACTGCAAATATCCATGTAATAATAAGATCGTTTATGCAATAAACATGTATTATTATAGTAAATTGGCGAATTCTTGAATAAATATCTCTTGAAATTGTAAATAATTGATCGTTGAATCATTTTACCCTGTCCTTTCCTTGCCTATAAGTCGAAGATCATGAAAATCGCATGATTTCATAAAGCTAAGAACTATTTTTGCAAATATATTAATATATTAATATTAACATATTAATATTTTTAATATTAATATTTTTAATATTAAGCTGCCTTACCATATGCAACCCGCATGCCATTCGTGTAAACGACAGGGCCCATGTTAATTTTTGTTGCCTATTTGGTGTTTTCCGATTGCCTATATTCAGGCGTATTGAACTCGGAAAAAAAAGCCAGAATTCTCGGAATTCAGGTCGAAAAAAACGGCAAAAAAAATTCATTCAAATAACTTCTGGCAGCTGATACCTTATTTTAGCAGTTGGATTTCTGGCAGTTGATACCTCGATTTTAGTCGCTTTAAGGTGAAATATCAAATGCCAGAAAATCGACCAATCAGGAGGCTGCTTGAGCCAATTTAGGCTCAATTTCACGAAAAGGAGCCTCCTGATTGGTCGATTCTGAAATTAAATCAAGTTACGGCGCTACAGAGGCTAGCCATCAGCAAAATTCTGGATTTCTGAATGAGGTATCAACTGCCAGACGAAAAAGGTATCAACTGCCAGAAATCCAGAATTTTGCTGATGGCTAGCCTCTGTAGCGCCGTAACTTGATTTAATTTCAGAATCGACCAATCAGGAGGCTCCTTTTCGTGAAATTGAGCCTAAATTGGCTCAAGCAGCCTCCTGATTGGTCGATTTTCGGGCATTTGATATTTCACCTTAAAGCGACTAAAATCGAGGTATCAACTGCCAGAAATCCGACTGCTAAAATAAGGTATCAGCTGCCAGAAGTTATTTGAATGAATTTTTTTTGCCGTTTTTTTCGACCTGAATTCCGAGAATTCTGGTTTTTTTTTCTGAGTTCAATACGCCTGAATATAGGCAATCGGAAAACACCAAATAGGCAACAAAAATTAACATGGGCCCTGTCGTTTACACGAATGGCATGCGGGTTGCATATGGTAAGGCAGCTTAATATTAAAAATATTAATATTAAAAATATTAATATATTAATATTAATATATTAATATATTCGCAAAAATAGTTCTTGGCTTTATGAAATCATGCGATTTTCATGATTTTCGACTTATAGGCAAGGAAAGGACAGGGGAAAATGATTCAACGATCGATTATTTACAATTTCAAGAGATATTTATTCAAGAATTCGCCAATTTACTATAATAATACATGTTTATTGCATAAACGATCTTATTATTACATGGATATTTGCAGTGTTACGAGTCACTGATTACATCTTTAATGAAATTACTTATTCAATTACCCAATGGTTTGGTAATGTGTAATTGAACTCGATTTAATTAGTGAAAGTAATTATAAAGTAAAGTAATTTGAAATAATTATAGACCAGACCAGATGCGAGATTTTATCAAAACTGATTCAAAAGGAATTGTAATTACGAACCATTCGCTGATGCTACTTTATTAATACTCCGCGGTGCAGAGTTGTCTTGCGGTCATTCCCCCGGTGCTTGGACTGCTTCACTCCCTGGTGTGAATCCCCTGTCCTGATGAATATTGAAGAGGTTTTGTTGAGGATAGGCAGGAGCTAGTTTCCCTCGGTGAACAATGCCTGTGAAGATAAAAACTAGATAAGCATAGGGTACATTGGATAGATTAAGTTTATGTGTTTTTCAAGCAAACATTCTCAACTAAGTACCAAAGAATTTCTAATTGTGATTATACATCTGTATGAAATTTATTATAATATATTTCTTATGATTGATTTTGTAAGCCTGCCTGAACCATTTTCAAATTTGATATAAACTTTCAACTATTTTCAACAGAATCAAGAATGTCAATAAGCTAGTATTACTATTGCATGCATGAATAGATTTTTCAATATTTCAATCGTTATGACTGGTACTTGAGACTCTGGAGTAATTTATCACCAATATTGAATTATGTTCCATGTTTAAAAAATAAATGTGATGCCTAATTAGGCCTACAGCTATCTACCCTTCTATTTATTTTCAAACCTTGAAACTTTGATCCTGGTTATTCAAATATTTCTCTACTACGAGGTGAGTCTACTATATTTCAATAAGGTAAACATATTCTCTCGAGATCTATCAATCATATTCCAAGCTTGTCATTAAAAAGAGAGAATTTATTGCTATTTCCAAGAATTAAGTGTGCTTTCTCTCCTAGGCTTACCCTATAACGAGATGGACAATATGTTACCTCTGGGTATATTATTGAGCGTCTGTATCGTATCCCTTGCAGCTGAGTGAAACCGAGTTGTCCTGAAAGTTTCTGGCGTATACGGCAAGACAGAGGCAAGCCGGAGGCCCCAGTATCGAGTAATAGATCCAGGGTGAGCGTCACGGTTACTTGGCCGATGAGTGTCGTGGTACATAGACTTGGAAAAGTAATCTGTCCGAGATCTGTATCGGATCGCGAAGTATGTTTCAGCAATGATTGTTTTAGTCGATTGTAATACATTTATAGTTCAATTAGGCCTTTGGCTAATATAATACAAAGCTCACCATTATCTTGGTCGACCGTCAATCCAGGACTAGCCCGGCAGTGTTGGTTGGCGTTCATCTCCGACCAAGTGGCACGCAGGATCTATGAATTTCAAGTATCAGCGATGTTCATTCTCATCTCCGTCGACCGATAATGCTGTCAAAGAATCGAATATAAGAATAAATCGGGGAACGAGTATTATCCCGGAAAATACTTGTCAACTCGAAATAACACGACAAATTAGTTTCCCCTTCGGAGTCGCGAAGTATGCCTGTCGAACAAACGACGCTACAGGGCGAGAGACTCGGAATTATATGCCAATAATATAATGGGATGATGGGATAATTATCGCGAAGTTATCAAACGAAACTCTCTCGCCCACTATATTTGTATTAAACACAGGTCCGAGAAGTTATGTTCGTAAGAAATCTCGATTTTCGCACATTTATTCGCTGGTATGAATAGAATGTGCTTGAAAATGAACAATATCTGCACTTATAATCAAAGCCTGCTGGTAGCAATTCAACGGTTACTTACTTCGACGATTAAAATACGAGACGCGTGAAATTTGTCGAAAAAGTATTGAATACAATTTAACTTGTTTTCAACTCACTCAGGTCTAATGTGCCTCCGTCGATGTCAGCCTTCCCGAGCCGCAAATCTCCTCGACTTGTGTCACCCATGTTCACTCGATGAGGCCGCGCAAGTAACTGAACATTTCCGCATCGCGCACGGCCTATTTGTCTTACCTACGAATGGCGAGGGGTGGGGGACGCCATTGTCGTAGGTCAGTTTGGGCCGGTTAGGCAAGTATAGAACTAAAAATGCACAAAAGATTTGCGGGTACCGTATAATAAGACGCGTGCCTTCTTCCTGCATCTGGTAAAAGATGCAAGATTAGCCCACAACTAAACTTCTTTTTGCAATGATTTATAATAAATTTTTCACTTCAACTTCTTCGCATTATTTCCACGCGCCGCTATCTTTAATTGTATCAATGAATCTAATAAAGAGTTAGTAGTTTTTCTACTGCTATTCAGAATTTTATCAATGAGCTATTTGCCACGCCTCCAAGAATATAAAGAAAGGGTCGTAGTATTTTTTTGTCCGCATATTTGTGCAGCACCACTATCTTTTCATTCATAAACGAGCGCTTCTCAGAAAACGTAGTAAATTTTTTATCCGCATATTTGTGCAGCACCACTATTAAACGCGACCAGCGCACTCTATGGGGCAATGGAGTAGTTGCTGCGCGAGGGGGTATCAAAACTAGCAATGTCTACAAACGAACGAACAAATAATTAAAAGAACAACTCAAAGTAAGAACTATTAAGCGTTATTCAGTTAGGAAAATTTTTATTCGAAAATCCACCTGCTATGAGGACAACATCTGACCCGAGGAGGTGTGCTGCAATTTTGAATTGGCTGAAAATGCATTAATTCCAATTCCCTACTATTCCCGTGTGCCGTACGCTGTTTAAACTTTTGCTTATTAAAAAAAATAATAATGATAAATAAATAATCGCAGGGAGGGGCAAGTGGATTATAACAAAGCAATTGATTATTCATATATTTATAAGTATGTATCACTGCAGCATTGATACAATCGTATTCACCGTCAAAGTTATGTAGAACATCTCCATTTAAAAACATCCAAAACATCATGAAATAATGAAATAAATTATTATAAGTCTCAAATTGTCGAGTTGATAGCCCCCGGTTCACACAGTTCACTGTATTACTCTCACACACGCAACGAGCTAGTTTTAACAAAACTTACGTCTTGTCTCTACTGAGTTTCGACTAATACTGATCTACGAATTTGGTTTTGGATTTTGCTTTCACTCTTAACCTGTTTTTGGAGGCGTGGGGGTTTCGCGGACTTTGGACTGTATTGTCTACTTACTGATTTTTCGCGGTGTGCGTGAGATTAGCGTACTTAGGTTGATACCCACACACACTCATCGTAGTATTACGAATACGTCATGTCGCTGTACAATCCCTAAACAATCTATCGTAGTCATTCATCCTATTGTCTTCTTATCCTTTCTTTTCACGCGTTCCCAGCCTTGTTGTCTTAGACTATTTATTTGCATGCATTGCTAACAATAGAGTAAGAGTAATTATAAAGTTATTTAAAGGTGATATGAACTTGATTCAATTACACATTACTTTGGTGATGTGTAATTGAATTAAGTCATCACCAAAGTAATGTGTAATCAGATGAAAATCCAATTACACATTACGAAAGTAACGAGTATTTAAGAAAAATTTCATCACAATTTCCACAACACTGAATATTTGATTGGAAAAATTGTAGATGTGATCGTAATACGTATAATATATTACGTATATCACTGAAAACTAGATATTTGACACTTTCCCAGTTTGGAAATTAGCTAGAACTATAATTGGGCTATAATAAAACTATTATTATACTCTAAACTAATCGTTGCGACGATAATACATACATATACGTACGAAGGTATATTTTACAGAATGCCAAGTACAATGTTTGAAGCAGATAATTTTAATATCGGCCTCGTTGAGAACAGCGAGCTGTTTATATTTATTTTCCGGACCACTGTACGAATGGAGAACAGTCATTATTTTCCCCATAGTTTTCGTCAACAATAATACTTTAACAACGTAATTTCGCCACGAGAATAGTAGAATAGTTCATTACTCTATAAATATATAGTGGTTCTCTCAAAGATACTAATGAGAATAGTCTACTCTCTGTAATTATGGCAAATTTTACAAAAGAGTGAATTATACTTGACAAATATATATATTTTATAGGGTGACCTACCCAGTAGATGGACGGTCGACTTTTGGATAGGCAATCACGTGAAGAAATACTGAAATGTAAACTGTTGCTTTGAATTTTCGAAAACTATTGTTATTTTAATCCCCTAATGACAGTTTTTTCGGGGATCGAGTGTTTATTTCAATTGTTCAACAAGAACCGTCCATCTACTGGGCAGTTTTCTTAGGCGTCCATCTATTGTTCGGTTCACCCTATGCATGTATTATGCTCTGTTACCTGAATAGTTATTGCGAATATTTCGTACGGTAATGGGTGATCCCAACTATCCCAATCCCTACCACTTTTCTATCCCAAATACAACGAGTTTGAACAAATAAAAAGCATGAAGACCTTTGGGTCAGTACCCAAGGGCTAAATACAATATAATACATGCGAAACACCATATTGTTAATAATATATCATCGCGAATTTTCATCTACTATGTAACATTACAAGTCTTTTCCTTGTACGATTATAATATGACCGAATGAACTGGTCAAGTATAGCGAGCTTTATAAAAACGAGTTATTGTATCACCGCAGCTATAGCTTTTATAATTGAATTGATTTGGAATAATCTGTACAGCGATTTGTAAAATGATTTGAAAGTCGTTGTTGAATATTAAAACTAGTATCCGACATGTTTCGAGTAGGACGTTGATTTTAATCTCACATAGAGCGGACAGCATGTGCTATGATATAAAAGCTTGTAGTTGTCACTAATCGTAGAAGATATTATAATTAGGCTTTTCGTTATTTTTCACACATAAACTGGGTTACAAAGTCTGCTGGCCAAAAATGAGTAGCAACCAGCTCAGCTTGTTTTCTGTACAAGGTTTCAAACGAAATCGATTCTCAGACTAGATGCGAGATTTTACCAAAACTGATTCGGAAGAAACTGTAATTACGAACTATTTGCTTATGCTACTTTATTAACACCCCACGGTGCAGAGTTGTCTTGTGGTCATTCCCCCGGTGCTTGGACTGCTTCACTCCCTGGTGTGAATCCCCTGTCCTGATGAATTTTGAAGAGATTTTGTTGAAGATAGGCAGGAGCTAGTTTCCCTCGATGAACAACGCCTGTGAAGATAAAAACTAGATAAACATAGGGTACATTGGATAGATTAATTTTATGTGTTTTTCAAGCAAACATTCTCAACTAAGTAGCAAAGAATTTCTAATTGTCATTATTATGTTCATACATCTGTATGAAATTGATTATAATATATTTCTTGTGATTAATTTTGTAAGCCTGCCTCTAAACCATTTTTAAATGTGGTATAAACTTTCAACTATTTTCAACAGAATCAACAATGTCAATAAGCTAGTATTACCAGTGCATGTATGG
Source organism: Tenthredo notha (assembly GCA_914767705.2). NCBI lineage: Eukaryota > Metazoa > Arthropoda > Insecta > Hymenoptera > Tenthredinidae > Tenthredo > Tenthredo notha. The sequence continues at coordinate 8,091,135 of OU611908.1, forward strand.
ATAGATTTTTCAATCTTCCAATTGTTATGACTAATATTCGAGACTCTGGTGTAATTTATCACCAATATTGAATTATGTTACATGTTTAGAAAATAAATGTGATGCCTAATTAGGCCTAGAGCAATCTACCCTTGTATTTATTTTCAAACCTTTAAATTTTGATCCTTGTTATTCAAATATTTCTCTACTACGAGGTGAGTCTACTATATTCAACCAAGGTAAACATATTCTCTCGAGATCTATCAATCATATTCCAGGTTTGTCATTAAAAAAAGAGAATTTATTGCTATTTCCTAGAATTAGGTGTGCTTTCTCTCCTAGGCTTACCCTATATAACGAGACGGACAATATGTTACCTCTGGGTATATTATTACGCGTCGGTATCGTATCCCTTGCAGCTGAGTGAAACAGAGTTGTCGTCAAAGTCTCTGGCGTATGCGGAGAGACAGAGGCAAGCCAGAGGCCCCAGTATCGAGTCAAGGATACAGGGTGAGCGTCACGGTTACTTGACCGATGAGTGTTGCGGTACATAGACTTGGAAAAGTAATCTGTCCGAAATCTGTATCGGAGTACGAAATGCGTTTTAGCATTGATTGTTTTGCGGACATAAATTGATAGTTAGATTGGGTCTTTGGCTAATATAATACAAAGCTTACCATTATCTTGGTCGACCGTTAATCCAGGACTAGCCGAGCAGTGTTGGTTGGCGTCCATCTCCGACCAAGTTATTCATTTAGGAAAATTTTTATTCGAAAATCCACCTGGTATGAGGACAACATCTGACCCGAGGAAGTGTGCTGCAATTTTGTATCGGCTGAAAATGCATTGATTTGTACAATAACTCAACTTTTGAACTCAGAAATGAAAAATTAATTTGATATCTATATTTATATCTAGTCTGATTTTCCATATCCTTTACTGCTATTTATGAGTTTTTCAGGATCTAGTATAATGATACAACTAATCATTGCTCTTCATGACCATCATCATTATCATCATCATCATTGAATATAATAAATATTCACGTATACAATATATACCTACAATATAATTTTATAATTGTGTATTGATACATTATGAATAAATATTTATTCTAAGAATAAATAAGATTAATTATTAACAGATAGGCTGCTATAGTTATTCTAAAAGTATCCATAATCAAGAACTTTGGTATGGTGTGTTAAGAATTAGTCAGTCAGGGTGACGGCTAGTTATCCAGAGCTACCGGTCAGGATATTAAACAGAAACATAATTTCGAATTGCTATAAACAGTTGTTTATTGATTATTTCTATGAATAAAGACGACACGACAGATATCACTAACAGCCTCTGGCTCAATTCTTTATTATAGGTTTCTCTTTAATTTAAATTAACGTTTGCTTGACTCGCATAACCACGTCTGGTTAGATTGCTTATCTCGTACGTACTATACCTTAGTCTAGGTCTTACAGCTAATGTCTCATCCTTCACATACTTTTGTTCTCATTTAATCCTTTAGCAGTCTCACATTCATACGGGTACCCTTCATATATACGCTCTCATATTGTCATTCAATCCACACTTGCTCATTCGTTTCTCATTCTTACCATGCATACGACATTTAGACCGTTAACACATAGATACATTGGGTGATTAAAACTTGAAGAGGAACGAAAAGTTTTTAAATCAAGTTAACAAATTTTAGAGACCGATACCCCCGTTCTAATATGTCGTAACCCATAAAATTTGAGAAATTGACTTTTTTTTCTAAATGGAATGATAATGTTTCGCAGCTTATGTGTAAGTTTTAGCGGTCAAATCGTTGATTTCACATTTTTAAATAAATATTCCAATCCGTAAAGTCCTATCTTCTCGATGGTAATAGGGAACCATTTCCATCGCCTACTGAACATTTTTCCAAATGTGGGATACGACATATTAGAACGTGGGTATCAAGAAGCTGAAATTCTTCTTTTTTTCCAAATGAAATATTCCATTCATTTGAAATAGACAGCTTTTGGGAGTATAGGTTCTGTATTAAGTTGACTGGTAGCCATTTCCTCGGTGCTTTGACCGTTTCAGTTCCAGGTGAGATATGGTTGTCCCTTAGAATTTTGAAGTTTTTTCTTTGAAGATGGCAGAAGTTCGTTTGCCTCGTTAGACAACACCTGCAAAGTTAAAAAAAAACGGTGAATATAGAGTTCATTGGTCTTCTACAGGAACCTGTGTCATTAGAACAATGATAAAATAACTTGACGTGTTATTCAAGCAAACATTCTTGACGAAAAATCACATTTTCAAGTGTGATCGTACGTCTGCCTCATTTTTAGCATTATAATAGGTATTCCTAACAAAACCTATTATAATATATTTCTTATGATTGATTTTACGAGACTGTCTTAAACATTTATAAATATTAACTTCAAATAATTTTCAAGAGCAAGAACATCAAATTGTTATTATGAACGGTGTGCAAATGAACAGATTTTGAAATTTCGTCAATTGCTTCGGCTAATAACAACCACCTGACACTCGAGGGTAAATTATTACAAACATTGATTTCTATACAAGCCAACAAAAATAAAGATGATGTCTAATTAGTTCAACGGTAATCTACATCTATATTGATTTCCAAGTCTCTGACCTCCTTATTTTACTACCCAAATATATTCTTACTACAAGGTGAGTCTACCGATATATATTTAATCAGAGCGAATGAAGTGAATACTCATTTTATTGAGATTTGTGAATCTTTTCCAACTTTTGTCGATTCGACTGAAATATCCACGTTTCACCTCGATGCATATTGCTCTTCGCATTGGACTTTGTCATTGGAAAAATGGAAGTTATGGAATTTTGAACTAGAATTCTGTATTTCCTAGACTTACCCTATAATAAGATATATAAGTATAACACACATCACGTAAATATTAGTATTCACCTTCAGGTACATTATTATGGCGTTTGTATTTCATTTCTGGCAACTGAGTAGAACCAAGTTGGCATAAAAGTATGCCGAGGAGAAACACAGATATCTTGCTTGTCTATGACAACGGTTACTCGAACGAGACAAGATTTGTCAGTCAGGTGGCTGTGATGCTCCATTACTGCTCCCATATCATGTCCAAACAGCCCGATAACCATATGGTACAGATGACTTGATGTGTAAATTTGGTTTCCTTGAAACAGAAATGAGTCATTTTGGAGATTTAAGAAATAAAATGTTGGATGAAAAACAAACGAGTGTTATATTAGTTGGTTATTATTTACGAACTCGACACAATATATACTGTAACGATTCTTATTTGGATACAGGCACTCTTTTCCGAAGGAAAATCAAAAAAATTAAAAAGATACGAAATGAACTTTGTGTAAATTTGATTCAGAATATATATGTATAACCCAAAGCACAATATAATCTACGTTGATCATTGCATATCAAATCTCACCTCAATCTCTGGACTCCAGACCTCATGATTCTTGGACCCGAGTAATCCATACAGTTTTTATTTCGGTTCATCAGTCTTTTGGGATTTCTAGACCCGCAGATTGGATTTGTATAATGTGCCTCTGGAATCCATTCCTATGCATTTCAGCAGCAACTCTAGCACTTTGTACTCGGATATTCGTTTTCATCCCTTCTTCTCCAGGATCCTCGACCGATGCAGCTTGTCCCAGCTTCGCCGACAGCTTTCCATGCAACTCGGTCACGAAGAATTTTTTTTTACGTAGGATGGAGACACACATGAAACATAGAGAAACGGACAGGCATCAAAAGAATGAACGGAACAAATTATCGATAAATTGACCCCTATTCGACTTATAACGCCTAATTAAGATATGAACTAATTGCGGAGGCTTGTATATTCTTCTCCTGCGGATCTTATCATAATGATCGATATCTCGTCTTCTATTAATTAAAATAGATATGCGAACTAATACCTGAAAATTACAAAAAACACCTTCGGATCGCCAAATCTAATTATCAGCTGATATAACGCCTAATTAAGATATAAACTAATTGCTGAGGCTTGTATATTCTTCTCCTGCGAATCTTATCATGATAATCAATATCTCGCCTTCTATTAATTAAAATAGATATCCGAACTAATACCTGCAAATTACAGAAAACACCTACGACTCGCGAAATTTAATTATCAGCTGATATGACGCCTAATTAAGATATAAAATAATTGCTGAGGCTTGAAGGATCGTCTCCTGCGGATCTTATAATAATAATCAATATCTCGTCGCCTTTAAATCAAATAAATATATGAAGTTGTACCTGAAAATTACAAAAAACACCTACGACTCGCGAAATTTAATTATCAGCTGATATAACGCCTAATTAAGATATAAAATAATTGCTGAGGCTTGTAGGATCGTCTCCTGCGGATCTTATAATGATAATCGATATCTCGTCTTCTATTAATTAAAATAGATATCCGAACTAATACCTGCAAATTACGGAAAACACCTACGAATCGCGAAATTTAATTATCAGCTGATATGACGCCTAATTAAGATATAAACTAATTGCTGAGGCTTTTATATTCTTCTCCTGCGGATCTTATTATAATAATCAATATCTCGTCGCTTTTAAATAAAATAAATATCCGAAGTTGTACCTGAAAGTTACAAAAAACACCTACGACTCGCGAAATTTAATTATCAGCTGATATAACGCCTAATTAAGATATAAAATAATTGCTGAGGCTTGTAGGATCGTCTCCTGCGGATCTTATAATGATAATCGATATCTCGTCTTCTATTAATTAAAATAGATATCCGAACTAATACCTGCAAATTACGGAAAACACCTACGAATCGCGAAATTTAATTATCAGCTGATATAACGCCTAATTAAGATATAAACTAATATCGGAGGCTTGTATATTCTTCTCCTGCGGATCTTATTATAATAATCGACATCTCGTCTTCTATTAAATAAAATAGATATCCGAACTAATACCTGCAAATTACAGAAAACACCTACGAATCGCGAAATTTAATTATCAGCTGATATAACGCCTAATTAGGATATAAACTAATTGCTGAGGCTTGTAGGATCGTCTCCTGCGGATCTTATATTATTAATCAATATCTCGTCTTCTATTAATTAAAATAGATATCCGAACTAATACCTGCAAATTACGGAAAACACCTACGAATCGCGAAATTTAATCATCAGCTGATATAACGCCTCATTGAGATATAAACTAATTTCCGAAACCTGAAGAGCATAAAGCACCGATGTGCGTTTCTACAAAACTCGGGTATAGCAGGTTCGTGGGGCCCGTCACGTAAAATATGCTCTGCATTTCTGTCTTATGGACTGAAAATCTATTGAAACAGACGATCGAACTATTTCATCGCAAGTAGCCAAGAGAAAGATGTACCAAGCACATGCAAAGCAATCTATGCCTCGAAAGAAGTTAATCCACCATTGCAAGTGTGTGTATGCCCTTCGCCAGGGGCATTATTTCAGCCCCGAAGTAGCCTCTACGCCACAGCATGGTGTTTCAACTACTATCAAGGCGTTTACAAAAAAAAAAAGCATGAAGATAAAAAAGCAGAAGTAGAACCAGAAGCAAAAGCAAAGGCTACTTGAATGAAATGAGTTCGGATTCTCGCGCTGTGAAGACTGATCAAACTAATTCGCGAAACGTGGATAAAATACTCTTACGAATCGCGGATTATAAATCGATATCTCGTTGCCTGTAACGCGGAATAAATATCCGAACTAATACCTGCAAATTACGGAAAACACCTACGACTCGCGAAATTTAATTATCAGCTGATCTCACGCCTAATTAAGATATAAACTAATTGCTGAGGCTTGTCTATTTTTCTCCTGCGGATCTTATTATAATAATCAATATCTCGTCTTCTCTAAATAAAATAAATTTCCGAAGTTGTACCTGAAAATTACGGAAAACACCTACGAATCGCGAACTTTAATTATCAGCTGATCTAACGCCTAATTAAGATATAAACTAATTGCTGAGTCTTGTATTTTCTTTTCCTGCGGATCTTATTATAATAATCAATATCTCGTCTTCTCTAAATAAAATAAATTTCCGAAGTTGTACCTGAAAATTACGGAAAACACCTACGAATCGCGAACTTTAATTATCAGCTGATCTAACGCCTAATTAAGATATAAACTAATTGCTGAGGCTTGTATATTCTTCTCCTGCGGATCTTATTATAATAATCAATATCTCGTCTTCTCTAAATAAAATAAATTTCCGAAGTTGTACCTGAAAATTACGGAAAACACCTACGAATCGCGAACTTTAATTATCAGCTGATCTCACGCCTAATTAAGATATAAACTAATTGCTGAGGCTTGTATATTCTCCTCCTGCGAATCTCATTATGATAATCAATATCTCGTCTTCTCTAAATAAAATAAATTTCCGAAGTTGTACCTGAAAATTACGGAAAACACCTACGAATCGCGAACTTTAATTATCAGCTGATCTAACGCCTAATTAAGATATAAACTAATTGCTGAGTCTTGTATTTTCTTTTCCTGCGGATCTTATTATAATAATCAATATCTCGTCTTCTCTAAATAAAATAAATTTCCGAAGTTGTACCTGAAAATTACGGAAAACACCTACGACTCGCGAAATTTAATTATCAGCTGATATAACGCCTAATTAGGATATAAACTAATTGCTGAGTCTTGTATTTTCTTTTCCTGCCGATCTTATTATAATAATCAATATCTCGTCTTCTCTAAATAAAATAAATTTCCGAAGTTGTACCTGAAAATTACAAAAAACACCTACGACTCGCGATATTTAATTATCAGCTGATATAACGCCTAATTAAGATATAAACTAATTGCTGAGTCTTGTATTTTCTTTTCCTGCGGATCTTATTATAATAATCAATATCTCGTCTTCTCTAAATAAAATAAATTTCCGAAGTTGTACCTGAAAATTACAAAAAACACCTACGAATCGCGAACTTTAATTATCAGCTGATCTAACGCCTAATTAAGATATAAACTAATTGCTGAGGCTTGTATATTCTTCTCCTGCGGATCTTATTATAATAATCAATATCTCGTCTTCTCTAAATAAAATAAATTTCCGAAGTTGTACCTGCAAATTACGGAAAACACCTACGACTCGCGAAATTTAATTATCAGCTGATCTCACGCCTAATTAAGATATAAACTAATTGCTGAGTCTTGTATTTTCTTTTCCTGCGGATCTTATTATAATAATCAATATCTCGTCTTCTCTAAATAAAATAAATTTCCGAAGTTGTACCTGAAAATTACGGAAAACACCTACGACTCGCGAAATTTAATTATCAGCTGATATAACGCCTAATTAGGATATAAACTAATTGCTGAGTCTTGTATTTTCTTTTCCTGCCGATCTTATTATAATAATCAATATCTCGTCTTCTCTAAATAAAATAAATTTCCGAAGTTGTACCTGAAAATTACAAAAAACACCTACGAATCGCGAACTTTAATTATCAGCTGATCTAACGCCTAATTAAGATATAAACTAATTGCTGAGGCTTGTATATTCTTCTCCTGCGGATCTTATTATAATAATCAATATCTCGTCTTCTCTAAATAAAATAAATTTCCGAAGTTGTACCTGAAAATTACAAAAAACACCTACGAATCGCGAACTTTAATTATCAGCTGATCTAACGCCTAATTAAGATATAAACTAATTGCTGAGGCTTGTATATTCTTCTCCTGCGGATCTTATTATAATAATCAATATCTCGTCTTCTCTAAATAAAATAAATTTCCGAAGTTGTACCTGAAAATTACGGAAAACACCTACGACTCGCGATATTTAATTATCAGCTGATATAACGCCTAATTAAGATATAAACTAATTGCTGAGTCTTGTATTTTCTTTTCCTGCGGATCTTATTATAATAATCAATATCTCGTCTTCTCTAAATAAAATAAATTTCCGAAGTTGTACCTGAAAATTACAAAAAACACCTACGAATCGCGAACTTTAATTATCAGCTGATCTAACGCCTAATTAAGATATAAACTAATTGCTGAGGCTTGTATATTCTTCTCCTGCGGATCTTATTATAATAATCAATATCTCGTCTTCTCTAAATAAAATAAATTTCCGAAGTTGTACCTGCAAATTACGGAAAACACCTACGACTCGCGAAATTTAATTATCAGCTGATCTCACGCCTAATTAAGATATAAACTAATTGCTGAGTCTTGTATTTTCTTTTCCTGCGGATCTTATTATAATAATCAATATCTCGTCTTCTCTAAATAAAATAAATTTCCGAAGTTGTACCTGAAAATTACGGAAAACACCTACGACTCGCGAAATTTAATTATCAGCTGATATAACGCCTAATTAGGATATAAACTAATTGCTGAGTCTTGTATTTTCTTTTCCTGCCGATCTTATTATAATAATCAATATCTCGTCTTCTCTAAATAAAATAAATTTCCGAAGTTGTACCTGAAAATTACAAAAAACACCTACGAATCGCGAACTTTAATTATCAGCTGATCTAACGCCTAATTAAGATATAAACTAATTGCTGAGGCTTGTATATTCTTCTCCTGCGGATCTTATTATAATAATCAATATCTCGTCTTCTCTAAATAAAATAAATTTCCGAAGTTGTACCTGAAAATTACGGAAAACACCTACGAATCGCGAACTTTAATTATCAGCTGATCTCACGCCTAATTAAGATATAAACTAATTGCTGAGGCTTGTATATTCTCCTCCTGCGAATCTCATTATGATAATCAATATCTCGTCTTCTCTAAATAAAATAAATTTCCGAAGTTGTACCTGAAAATTACGGAAAACACCTACGAATCGCGAACTTTAATTATCAGCTGATCTAACGCCTAATTAAGATATAAACTAATTGCTGAGTCTTGTATTTTCTTTTCCTGCGGATCTTATTATAATAATCAATATCTCGTCTTCTCTAAATAAAATAAATTTCCGAAGTTGTACCTGAAAATTACGGAAAACACCTACGACTCGCGAAATTTAATTATCAGCTGATATAACGCCTAATTAGGATATAAACTAATTGCTGAGTCTTGTATTTTCTTTTCCTGCCGATCTTATTATAATAATCAATATCTCGTCTTCTCTAAATAAAATAAATTTCCGAAGTTGTACCTGAAAATTACAAAAAACACCTACGAATCGCGAACTTTAATTATCAGCTGATCTAACGCCTAATTAAGATATAAACTAATTGCTGAGGCTTGTATATTCTTCTCCTGCGGATCTTATTATAATAATCAATATCTCGTCTTCTCTAAATAAAATAAATTTCCGAAGTTGTACCTGCAAATTACGGAAAACACCTACGACTCGCGAAATTTAATTATCAGCTGATATAACGCCTAATTAGGATATAAACTAATTGCTGAGTCTTGTATTTTCTTTTCCTGCCGATCTTATTATAATAATCAATATCTCGTCTTCTCTAAATAAAATAAATTTCCGAAGTTGTACCTGAAAATTACAAAAAACACCTACGAATCGCGAACTTTAATTATCAGCTGATCTAACGCCTAATTAAGATATAAACTAATTGCTGAGGCTTGTATATTCTTCTCCTGCGGATCTTATTATAATAATCAATATCTCGTCTTCTCTAAATAAAATAAATTTCCGAAGTTGTACCTGCAAATTACGGAAAACACCTACGACTCGCGAAATTTAATTATCAGCTGATATAACGCCTAATTAGGATATAAACTAATTGCTGAGTCTTGTATTTTCTTTTCCTGCCGATCTTATTATAATAATCAATATCTCGTCTTCTCTAAATAAAATAAATTTCCGAAGTTGTACCTGAAAATTACAAAAAACACCTACGAAACGCGAACTTTAATTATCAGCTGATATAACGCCTAATTAAGATATAAACTAATTGCTGAGGCTTGTATATTCTTCTCCTGCGGATCTTATTATAATAATCAATATCTCGTCTTCTCTAAATAAAATAAATTTCCGAAGTTGTACCTGAAAATTACAAAAAACACCTACGAATCGCGAACTTTAATTATCAGCTGATCTAACGCCTAATTAAGATATAAACTAATTGCTGAGGCTTGTATATTCTTCTCCTGCGGATCTTATTATAATAATCAATATCTCGTCTTCTCTAAATAAAATAAATTTCCGAAGTTGTACCTGAAAATTACGGAAAACACCTACGACTCGCGAAATTTAATTATCAGCTGATATAACGCCTAATTAAGATATAAACTAATTGCTGAGTCTTGTATTTTCTTTTCCTGCGGATCTTATTATAATAATCAATATCTCGTCTTCTCTAAATAAAATAAATTTCCGAAGTTGTACCTGAAAATTACAAAAAACACCTACGAATCGCGAACTTTAATTATCAGCTGATCTAACGCCTAATTAAGATATAAACTAATTGCTGAGGCTTGTATATTCTTCTCCTGCGGATCTTATTATAATAATCAATATCTCGTCTTCTCTAAATAAAATAAATTTCCGAAGTTGTACCTGAAAATTACGGAAAACACCTACGACTCGCGAAATTTAATTATCAGCTGATCTCACGCCTAATTAAGATATAAACTAATTGCTGAGTCTTGTATTTTCTTTTCCTGCCGATCTTATTATAATAATCAATATCTCGTCTTCTCTAAATAAAATAAATTTCCGAAGTTGTACCTGAAAATTACGGAAAACACCTACGACTCGCGAAATTTAATTATCAGCTGATATAACGCCTAATTAGGATATAAACTAATTGCTGAGTCTTGTATTTTCTTTTCCTGCCGATCTTATTATAATAATCAATATCTCGTCTTCTCTAAATAAAATAAATTTCCGAAGTTGTACCTGAAAATTACGGAAAACACCTACGAATCGCGAACTTTAATTATCAGCTGATCTAACGCCTAATTAAGATATAAACTAATTGCTGAGGCTTGTATATTCTTCTCCTGCGGATCTTATTATAATAATCAATATCTCGTCTTCTCTAAATAAAATAAATTTCCGAAGTTGTACCTGAAAATTACGGAAAACACCTACGACTCGCGAAATTTAATTATCAGCTGATATAACGCCTAATTAAGATATAAACTAATTGCTGAGGCTTGTATTTTCTTTTCCTGCGGATCTTATTATAATAATCAATATCTCGTCTTCTCTAAATAAAATAAATTTCCGAAGTTGTACCTGAAAATTACAAAAAACACCTACGAATCGCGAACTTTAATTATCAGCTGATCTAACGCCTAATTAAGATATAAACTAATTGCTGAGGCTTGTATATTCTTCTCCTGCGGATCTTATTATAATAATCAATATCTCGTCTTCTCTAAATAAAATAAATTTCCGAAGTTGTACCTGAAAATTACAAAAAACACCTACGACTCGCGAAATTTAATTATCAGCTGATATAACGCCTAATTAAGATATAAACTAATTGCTGAGTCTTGTATTTTCTTTTCCTGCGGATCTTATTATAATAATCAATATCTCGTCTTCTCTAAATAAAATAAATTTCCGAAGTTGTACCTGAAAATTACAAAAAACACCTACGAATCGCGAACTTTAATTATCAGCTGATCTAACGCCTAATTAAGATATAAACTAATTGCTGAGGCTTGTATATTCTTCTCCTGCGGATCTTATTATAATAATCAATATCTCGTCTTCTCTAAATAAAATAAATTTCCGAAGTTGTACCTGCAAATTACGGAAAACACCTACGACTCGCGAAATTTAATTATCAGCTGATCTCACGCCTAATTAAGATATAAACTAATTGCTGAGGCTTGTCTATTTTTCTCCTGCGGATCTTATTATAATAATCAATATCTCGTCTTCTCTAAATAAAATAAATTTCCGAAGTTGTACCTGAAAATTACGGAAAACACCTACGAATCGCGAACTTTTATTATCAGCTGATCTAACGCCTAATTAAGATATAAACTAATTGCTGAGTCTTGTATTTTCTTTTCCTGCGGATCTTATTATAATAATCAATATCTCGTCTTCTCTAAATAAAATAAATTTCCGAAGTTGTACCTGAAAATTACGGAAAACACCTACGAATCGCGAACTTTAATTATCAGCTGATCTAACGCCTAATTAAGATATAAACTAATTGCTGAGGCTTGTATATTCTTCTCCTGCGGATCTTATTATAATAATCAATATCTCGTCTTCTCTAAATAAAATAAATTTCCGAAGTTGTACCTGAAAATTACGGAAAACACCTACGAATCGCGAACTTTAATTATCAGCTGATCTAACGCCTAATTAAGATATAAACTAATTGCTGAGGCTTGTATATTCTTCTCCTGCGGATCTTATTATAATAATCAATATCTCGTCTTCTCTAAATAAAATAAATTTCCGAAGTTGTACCTGAAAATTACGGAAAACACCTACGACTCGCGAAATTTAATTATCAGCTGATATAACGCCTAATTAAGATATAAACTAATTGCTGAGGCTTGTATTTTCTTTTCCTGCGGATCTTATTATAATAATCAATATCTCGTCTTCTCTAAATAAAATAAATTTCCGAAGTTGTACCTGCAAATTACGGAAAACACCTACGACTCGCGAAATTTAATTATCAGCTGATCTCACGCCTAATTAAGATATAAACTAATTGCTGAGGCTTGTCTATTTTTCTCCTGCGGATCTTATTATAATAATCAATATCTCGTCTTCTCTAAATAAAATAAATTTCCGAAGTTGTACCTGAAAATTACAAAAAACACCTACGACTCGCGAAATTTAATTATCAGCTGATCTCACGCCTAATTAAGATATAAACTAATTGCTGAGGCTTGTATATTCTTCTCCTGCGGATCTTATTATAATAATCAATATCTCGTCTTCTCTAAATAAAATAAATTTCCGAAGTTGTACCTGAAAATTACAAAAAACACCTACGAATCGCGAACTTTAATTATCAGCTGATCTAACGCCTAATTAAGATATAAACTAATTGCTGAGGCTTGTATATTCTTCTCCTGCGGATCTTATTATAATAATCAATATCTCGTCTTCTCTAAATAAAATAAATTTCCGAAGTTGTACCTGCAAATTACGGAAAACACCTACGACTCGCGAAATTTAATTATCAGCTGATCTCACGCCTAATTAAGATATAAACTAATTGCTGAGGCTTGTCTATTTTTCTCCTGCGGATCTTATTATAATAATCAATATCTCGTCTTCTCTAAATAAAATAAATTTCCGAAGTTGTACCTGAAAATTACAAAAAACACCTACGACTCGCGAAATTTAATTATCAGCTGATCTCACGCCTAATTAAGATATAAACTAATTGCTGAGGCTTGTATATTCTTTTCCTGCGGATCTTATTATAATAATCAATATCTCGTCTTCTCTAAATAAAATAAATTTCCGAAGTTGTACCTGAAAATTACGGAAAACACCTACGAATCGCGAACTTTAATTATCAGCTGATCTAACGCCTAATTAAGATATAAACTAATTGCTGAGTCTTGTATTTTCTTTTCCTGCGGATCTTATTATAATAATCAATATCTCGTCTTCTCTAAATAAAATAAATTTCCGAAGTTGTACCTGAAAATTACAAAAAACACCTACGAATCGCGAACTTTAATTATCAGCTGATCTAACGCCTAATTAAGATATAAACTAATTGCTGAGGCTTGTATATTCTTCTCCTGCGGATCTTATTATAATAATCAATATCTCGTCTTCTCTAAATAAAATAAATTTCCGAAGTTGTACCTGCAAATTACGGAAAACACCTACGACTCGCGAAATTTAATTATCAGCTGATCTCACGCCTAATTAAGATATAAACTAATTGCTGAGGCTTGTCTATTTTTCTCCTGCGGATCTTATTATAATAATCAATATCTCGTCTTCTCTAAATAAAATAAATTTCCGAAGTTGTACCTGAAAATTACGGAAAACACCTACGAATCGCGAACTTTTATTATCAGCTGATCTAACGCCTAATTAAGATATAAACTAATTGCTGAGGCTTGTATATTCTTCTCCTGCGGATCTTATTATAATAATCAATATCTCGTCTTCTCTAAATAAAATAAATTTCCGAAGTTGTACCTGAAAATTACGGAAAACACCTACGAATCGCGAACTTTAATTATCAGCTGATCTAACGCCTAATTAAGATATAAACTAATTGCTGAGTCTTGTATTTTCTTTTCCTGCGGATCTTATTATAATAATCAATATCTCGTCTTCTCTAAATAAAATAAATTTCCGAAGTTGTACCTGAAAATTACAAAAAACACCTACGACTCGCGAAATTTAATTATCAGCTGATCTCACGCCTAATTAAGATATAAACTAATTGCTGAGGCTTGTATATTCTTCTCCTGCGGATCTTATTATAATAATCAATATCTCGTCTTCTCTAAATAAAATAAATTTCCGAAGTTGTACCTGAAAATTACGGAAAACACCTACGAATCGCGAACTTTAATTATCAGCTGATCTAACGCCTAATTAAGATATAAACTAATTGCTGAGTCTTGTATTTTCTTTTCCTGCGGATCTTATTATAATAATCAATATCTCGTCTTCTCTAAATAAAATAAATTTCCGAAGTTGTACCTGAAAATTACAAAAAACACCTACGAATCGCGAACTTTAATTATCAGCTGATCTAACGCCTAATTAAGATATAAACTAATTGCTGAGGCTTGTATATTCTTCTCCTGCGGATCTTATTATAATAATCAATATCTCGTCTTCTCTAAATAAAATAAATTTCCGAAGTTGTACCTGCAAATTACGGAAAACACCTACGACTCGCGAAATTTAATTATCAGCTGATCTCACGCCTAATTAAGATATAAACTAATTGCTGAGGCTTGTCTATTTTTCTCCTGCGGATCTTATTATAATAATCAATATCTCGTCTTCTCTAAATAAAATAAATTTCCGAAGTTGTACCTGAAAATTACGGAAAACACCTACGAATCGCGAACTTTAATTATCAGCTGATCTAACGCCTAATTAAGATATAAACTAATTGCTGAGGCTTGTATATTCTTCTCCTGCGGATCTTATTATAATAATCAATATCTCGTCTTCTCTAAATAAAATAAATTTCCGAAGTTGTACCTGAAAATTACGGAAAACACCTACGAATCGCGAACTTTAATTATCAGCTGATCTAACGCCTAATTAAGATATAAACTAATTGCTGAGGCTTGTATATTCTTCTCCTGCGGATCTTATTATAATAATCAATATCTCGTCTTCTCTAAATAAAATAAATTTCCGAAGTTGTACCTGAAAATTACAAAAAACACCTACGACTCGCGAAATTTAATTATCAGCTGATCTCACGCCTAATTAAGATATAAACTAATTGCTGAGGCTTGTATATTCTTCTGCTGCGGATCTTATTATAATAATCAATATCTCGTCTTCTCTAAATGAAATAAATTTCCGAAGTCATACCTGAAAATTACGGAAAACACCTACGAATCGCGACCTTTAATTATCAGCTGATCTCACGCCTAATTAAGATATAAACTAATTGCTGAGGCTTGTCTATTTTTCTCCTGCGGATCTTATTATAATAATCAATATCTCGTCTTCTCTAAATAAAATAAATTTCCGAAGTTGTACCTGAAAATTACAAAAAACACCTACGACTCGCGAAATTTAATTATCAGCTGATCTCACGCCTAATTAAGATATAAACTAATTGCTGAGGCTTGTATATTCTTCTCCTGCGGATCTTATTATAATAATCAATATCTCGTCTTCTCTAAATAAAATAAATTTCCGAAGTTGTACCTGAAAATTACAAAAAACACCTACGAATCGCGAACTTTAATTATCAGCTGATCTAACGCCTAATTAAGATATAAACTAATTGCTGAGGCTTGTATATTCTTCTCCTGCGGATCTAATTATAATAATCAATATCTCGTCTTCTCTAAATAAAATAAATTTCCGAAGTTGTACCTGAAAATTACGGAAAACACCTACGACTCGCGAAATTTAATTATCAGCTGATCTAACGCCTAATTAAGATATAAACTAATTGCTGAGGCTTGTATATTCTTCTCCTGCGGATCTTATTATAATAATCAATATCTCGTCTTCTCTAAATAAAATAAATTTCCGAAGTTGTACCTGAAAATTACAAAAAACACCTACGACTCGCGAAATTTAATTATCAGCTGATCTCACGCCTAATTAAGATATAAACTAATTGCTGAGGCTTGTATATTCTTCTCCTGCGGATCTTATTATAATAATCAATATCTCGTCTTCTCTAAATAAAATAAATTTCCGAAGTTGTACCTGAAAATTACGGAAAACACCTACGACTCGCGAAATTTAATTATCAGCTGATATAACGCCTAATTAAGATATAAACTAATTGCTGAGGCTTGTATATTCTTCTCCTGCGGATCTTATTATAATAATCAATATCTCGTCTTCTCTAAATAAAATAAATTTCCGAAGTTGTACCTGAAAATTACGGAAAACACCTACGACTCGCGAAATTTAATTATCAGCTGATATAACGCCTAATTAGGATATAAACTAATTGCTGAGTCTTGTATTTTCTTTTCCTGCCGATCTTATTATAATAATCAATATCTCGTCTTCTCTAAATAAAATAAATTTCCGAAGTTGTACCTGAAAATTACAAAAAACACCTACGAATCGCGAACTTTAATTATCAGCTGATCTCACGCCTAATCAAGATATAAACTAATTGCTGAGGCTTGTAGAATCGTCCTCCCCGGATCTTATATTAATAATCAATATCTCGTCTTCTCTAAATAAAATAAATTTCCGAAGTTGTACCTGAAAATTACAAAAAACACCTACGAATCGCGAACTTTAATTATCAGCTGATCTAACGCCTAATTAAGATATAAACTAATTGCTGAGGCTTGTATATTCTTCTCCTGCGGATCTTATTATAATAATCAATATCTCGTCTTCTCTAAATAAAATAAATTTCCGAAGTTGTACCTGAAAATTACAAAAAACACCTACGAATCGCGAACTTTAATTATCAGCTGATCTAACGCCTAATTAAGATATAAACTAATTGCTGAGGCTTGTATATTCTTCTCCTGCGGATCTTATTATAATAATCAATATCTCGTCTTCTCTAAATAAAATAAATTTCCGAAGTTGTACCTGAAAATTACAAAAAACACCTACGAATCGCGAACTTTAATTATCAGCTGATCTCACGCCTAATCAAGATATAAACTAATTGCTGAGGCTTGTAGAATCGTCCTCCCCGGATCTTATATTAATAATCAATATCTCGTCTTCTCTAAATAAAATAAATTTCCGAAGTTGTACCTGAAAATTACAAAAAACACCTACGAATCGCGAACTTTAATTATCAGCTGATCTAACGCCTAATTAAGATATAAACTAATTGCTGAGGCTTGTATATTCTTCTCCTGCGGATCTTATTATAATAATCAATATCTCGTCTTCTCTAAATAAAATAAATTTCCGAAGTTGTACCTGAAAATTACAAAAAACACCTACGAATCGCGAACTTTAATTATCAGCTGATCTAACGCCTAATTAAGATATAAACTAATTGCTGAGTCTTGTATTTTCTTTTCCTGCCGATCTTATTATAATAATCAATATCTCGTCTTCTCTAAATAAAATAAATTTCCGAAGTTGTACCTGCAAATTACGGAAAACACCTACGACTCGCGAAATTTAATTATCAGCTGATCTAACGCCTAATTAAGATATAAACTAATTGCTGAGGCTTGTATATTCTTCTCCTGCGGATCTTATTATAATAATCAATATCTCGTCTTCTCTAAATAAAATAAATTTCCGAAGTTGTACCTGCAAATTACGGAAAACACCTACGACTCGCGAAATTTAATTATCAGCTGATCTCACGCCTAATTAAGATATAAACTAATTGCTGAGGCTTGTCTATTTTTCTCCTGCGGATCTTATTATAATAATCAATATCTCGTCTTCTCTAAATAAAATAAATTTCCGAAGTTGTACCTGAAAATTACGGAAAACACCTACGAATCGCGAACTTTAATTATCAGCTGATCTAACGCCTAATTAAGATATAAACTAATTGCTGAGGCTTGTATATTCTTCTCCTGCGGATCTTATTATAATAATCAATATCTCGTCTTCTCTAAATAAAATAAATTTCCGAAGTTGTACCTGAAAATTACGGAAAACACCTACGAATCGCGAACTTTAATTATCAGCTGATCTAACGCCTAATTAAGATATAAACTAATTGCTGAGTCTTGTATTTTCTTTTCCTGCCGATCTTATTATAATAATCAATATCTCGTCTTCTCTAAATAAAATAAATTTCCGAAGTTGTACCTGAAAATTACAAAAAACACCTACGACTCGCGAAATTTAATTATCAGCTGATCTCACGCCTAATTAAGATATAAACTAATTGCTGAGGCTTGTATATTTTTCTCCTGCGGATCTTATTATAATAATCAATATCTCGTCTTCTCTAAATAAAATAAATTTCCGAAGTTGTACCTGAAAATTACAAAAAACACCTACGACTCGCGAAATTTAATTATCAGCTGATCTCACGCCTAATTAAGATATAAACTAATTGCTGAGGCTTGTATATTCTTCTCCTGCGGATCTTATTATAATAATCAATATCTCGTCTTCTCTAAATAAAATAAATTTCCGAAGTTGTACCTGAAAATTACAAAAAACACCTACGACTCGCGAACTTTAATTATCAGCTGATCTAACGCCTAATTAAGATATAAACTAATTGCTGAGGCTTGTATATTCTTCTCCTGCGGATCTTATTATAATAATCAATATCTCGTCTTCTCTAAATAAAATAAATTTCCGAAGTTGTACCTGAAAATTACGGAAAACACCTACGAATCGCGAACTTTAATTATCAGCTGATCTAACGCCTAATTAAGATATAAACTAATTGCTGAGTCTTGTATTTTCTTTTCCTGCCGATCTTATTATAATAATCAATATCTCGTCTTCTCTAAATAAAATAAATTTCCGAAGTTGTACCTGAAAATTACAAAAAACACCTACGACTCGCGAAATTTAATTATCAGCTGATCTCACGCCTAATTAAGATATAAACTAATTGCTGAGGCTTGTATATTTTTCTCCTGCGGATCTTATTATAATAATCAATATCTCGTCTTCTCTAAATAAAATAAATTTCCGAAGTTGTACCTGAAAATTACAAAAAACACCTACGACTCGCGAAATTTAATTATCAGCTGATCTAACGCCTAATTAAGATATAAACTAATTGCTGAGGCTTGTATATTCTTCTCCTGCGGATCTTATTATAATAATCAATATCTCGTCTTCTCTAAATAAAATAAATTTCCGAAGTTGTACCTGAAAATTACAAAAAACACCTACGAATCGCGAACTTTAATTATCAGCTGATCTAACGCCTAATTAAGATATAAACTAATTGCTGAGGCTTGTATATTCTTCTCCTGCGGATCTTATTATAATAATCAATATCTCGTCTTCTCTAAATAAAATAAATTTCCGAAGTTGTACCTGAAAATTACAAAAAACACCTACGAATCGCGAACTTTAATTATCAGCTGATCTCACGCCTAATTAAGATATAAACTAATTGCTGAGGCTTGTATATTTTTCTCCTGCGGATCTTATTATAATAATCAATATCTCGTCTTCTCTAAATAAAATAAATTTCCGAAGTTGTACCTGAAAATTACGGAAAACACCTACGACTCGCGAAATTTAATTATCAGCTGATATAACGCCTAATTAGGATATAAACTAATTGCTGAGTCTTGTATTTTCTTTTCCTGCGGATCTTATTATAATAATCAATATCTCGTCTTCTCTAAATAAAATAAATTTCCGAAGTTGTACCTGAAAATTACAAAAAACACCTACGAATCGCGAACTTTAATTATCAGCTGATCTCACGCCTAATCAAGATATAAACTAATTGCTGAGGCTTGTAGAATCGTCCTCCCCGGATCTTATATTAATAATCAATATCTTTGTGGCTATAAAGTAAAATAAATATTCGAACTTACATCTGGAACTTACAGAAAATACTCCTACAAATCGCGAGATTTAATTACCAGCACATATTACGCCTAATTAAGATCTGATCTAATTCCTGTTAATTAAATAATAGTCTCCTACGGATCTTATATTATTAATCAATATCTTGTCGCTCATAACGTATATAAATATTTGAACTAATTCCTAAAGAAAACACTTCTATGAATCGCGAATTATAAATTGATATCTCGTACCCTGTAATGCAACATAAATATTCGAACCAATTTCTGAAGCTTGAATAATCGCGAATCAATAGATAATCGAAAAAAAAAAATAGAGAAAAAAAATACCAAATTAAAAAAAATGATAATTATAAATAAATTACAAAATTGTGATAAATAATCAAAATTACGTTGACTTGAACGCGTATATAAATCTGAGCTCGTGTTGGATACTCACGGAGGATATGTCTACTTTTCATGTAAATAACTCATTAATATAATCTTTCAGGTGACACGAGTAACTAATAAAAAAAAAAAAAACCGATAACAGAAACTCAAGGAAGAACTTGGTTCGAATCATAGTCATAATCGAGTAAACGGAAACTTGTCTATTAAAATCATGCGACTCACTGATGGTGTCAAGTAACGGGGGATAGGCACTTGCCCCAGCTTCCGCTGTACGGGGATAAAGCCACAAGGAAGAAGAAAAAGAAGAAGAAGAAGAAGGAGCAACGGGGGAACAATTAACCTCAAATGTCTCTGCTTGGCCGTCTGCGTTGGAAAGAAAAAGAATCGAATTAAAATATTGTATATCACTGAAAAATAATAAAAAGAAAAATAGAAGAATCAAATAAAAGTATTAAAATATAAAAATTAAAGAGAAAAAATAAAAAAAATAAAATAGAAAAATCAAATTAAAATAAAGAAAAAAAAAATAAAAAACATAGAAAATTAAAAGTAATATTTACCACTGAAGAACAAGAAGAAGAAGAAGAACAACAAGAAGAAGTAACGGGGGAACAATTAACCTCAAATGTCTCTGCTTGGCCGTCTGCGTTGGAAAGAAAAAGAATCGAATTAAAATATTGTATATCACTGGAAAATAATAAAAAGAAAAATAGAAGAATCAAATAAAATATTACAATATAAAAATTGAAAAGAAAAAATAACAAAAAGAAAAATAGAAGAATGAAATTAAAATAAAGAAATAAAAAATAAAAAAAATAGAAAATGAAAAGTAATATTTACCTCTTATATGATTCAACGTTGACATCGCATCTGTATAGTTGGCCGGTATACTGTCATCCTTGCAACCGAGTCAGGTTATGTCCGTTGATATTTCGAGACTGGTATGTGCTTAGCATGAATTCCGTATTGCGAATTGCGCCGAAACGCTTAGTTGTTAAAACAACTGGTTATTATAGCAGTGTCCCAACACGTCAACGGCCGTGTAAGCCAGCCCAGGCTGCAGGCCGCCAGTGGCGGTTGACTTTCCTCGAGGCTGCAGTTCTCTTCCGTGGTCTCGATGGTTCTCCGGTGGCTGCTGATCACATTATAACGCGCGAGCCACCGCGCTGCGTTTATATAGAGGCCCAGCTCCCAGTGCCGAACCAATCGCGAGTCAGCTGGGGAGCTGGCTCGCGATTGGTTCGCGTTTGGGAGCTGGGCTCCCATATAAACGGTAGCGCGTTGCGTCGCGCGTTATTTTGTGATCAGCAGCCACCGGAGAACCATGGAGACCACGGAAGAGAACCTTCACTGGAGGCCTACAGCCTGGGCTGTCTCATACGGCTGTTGGCGTGTTGGGACACTGCTATAATCGCCGACCATTAACAAAAGTTGTTTTAACAACTAATACTTTCGGCGCTATTCGCAACTGGGCCTAGATCAGTAATAAGTTGTTTTAACGACTAAGCGTTTCGGCGCAATTCGCAATTCGCAATATGTAATCAATAAACTCGTTATTATACTTATACTGTCATATTTTATTATCTTCTCCAATTTGGGATGCTTCTAGTTCGAAAATATCATGGTACTATAGAAATAAAGCAGAAGTTGAATCAATAATAATAAAACTGAATAACAGAGAATAAATATAATAGAATGAAATAAACATTAACCTGAAAATAAAATAAATTAGAGCAGATTTGAAACATCATCGACCGATCTTGGTCGAGAAGTCATGAAATGCCTCATATATATGTTACATTACATGAATATGCGACCGTATAATGTTATATATGTAATGTAGGTATGTAATTTAGGTAGGTATATATAATGAAGGTTATTATATAGTAGTAGTAGTGAAGTTTTATTGCGCGTGCATTACTGCTTATACATTTCTTTTACATTCCGTTTTCATTATTTCTGTGTATTTTCTATGGCTTATAGGTACGAGTCTGTATCTAATCTATAAACTCGTAAGTACCCATACTTAAATTGTCATATTTTATTATCTTCTATAATTGGGGATGCTTCTAGTTCGAAAAAATCATGGTACTATAGAAATAAAGCAGAAGTTGAATCAATAATAATAAAACTGAATAACAGAGAATAAATATAATAAACTGAAATAAAAATAAACCAGAAAATAAAATAGAGCTACAGGTTCTATTACATTATGTATTACGTAGCTGTACATATTCTGGTAGTAGTGGCAAACGTAGGTTAATATTATTTTATTTTTCTTGTCGACGGTTTCGATTATTAAATCTTTTTCTTTGTTTACATTTTTTTTATCCCAGCGCAGTCTGGCTGAGTCGGGAAAAAGTATAAAAAAGCTGTGAAAATCAACAACTTTATAAGAGAATCTGAAAAATATCAAGGCCGTGTTGGTTGACACGTATTTTTATATAAAAAAAAATTAGAACAGATTTGAAACATCATCGACCGATCTTGGTCGAGAAGTCATGAAATGCCTCATATATGTATTACATTATATGAATATGCGACCATATAATGTTATGTATAATGTGGGTATGTAATTTAGGTAGGTATATATATAATGAAGGTTATTATATCGTATTATATAGTAGTCGTAGTAGTGAAGTTTTATTGCGTGTGCCTTACTGCTTATACATTTCTTTTACATTCCATATTCATTATTTCTGTGTATTTTTTATGGCTAGGTACGAGTCTGTATTTAATCTATAAACTCGTTATTATATTTAAATTGTCATATTTTATTATCTTCTATAATTTGGGATGCTTCTAGTTCGAAAAAATCGCGGTACTATAGAAATAAAGCAGAAGTTGAATCGATAATAATAAAACTGAATAACAGAGAATAAAAATAAACCTGAAAATAAAATAGCTACAGGTACTATTACATTATGTATTACGTAGCTGTACATATTCTGGTAGTAGTGGCAAACGTAGGTTATTATTATTGTAGTTTTCGTGTCGACGGTTTCGATTATTAAATCTTTTTCTTTGTTTACATTTTTTTTTATCCCAGCGCAGTCTGACTGAGTCGGGAAAAAGTCCGTTGTAAATTATCTGTTATCAAATATGGACTGAAAATCATAAAAGAGCTGTGGAATACGAATACTAAATCTACAGAATCTCATGGTAGAAACTATGGGATTTATTGATCGATAATCGTTTCATGGAATTCGGCTACGAATATCCGCATATTATTATTTAACAGAAAATATTAAAAGAATTAAAACACGAAGTGCTCGCCCGGACCCGCGGCGATCGCAGGCCAGCTCGAACGCGTATCCCCTCCATGACGCCGCGAGCCAATCGCAGGCCAGCTCAACCCCAGCTAAGCCGGAGCGGATTATATAAAAGGGAGCGCGGTGGCTCGCGCGTTGTTATGTGATCAGCAGCCACCGGAGAACCATCGAGACCACGGAAGAGAACTGCAGCCTCGAGGGAAGTCAACCGCCACTGGCGGCCTGCAGCCTGGAGGGAAGATATCCGCCACTGGCAGCCTACAGCCTGAAGGAAAATAACCGCCACTCGCGGCCTACAGCCTGAAGGAAAATAACCGCCACTGGCGGCCTACAGCCTGAAGGAAAATAACCGCCACTCGCGGCCTACAGCCTGCCTGTCTAGTTATCTTTTTATTTATTCAAATCCTTTTTCCATCCAAATACATTAAAGGGTATGCTAGCATCGCGGATCGTACTTCGGTCTTTCTGCCTGTCTAGTTATCTTTTTCTGTAAATCAAATCTTTTTTCGAATACATTAAAGGGTATGCTAGCATCGCGGATCGTACTTCGGTCTTTCTGCCTGTCTAGTTATCTTTTTCTGTAAATCAAATCTTTTTTCGAATACATTAAAGGGTTAACAGCAACGCGGATCGTACTTCGGTCTTTCTGCCTGTCTAGTTCTCCATTCTCTTAAATATTTCAAATAAATTCATTTATAAATAAAGTAAAATGGCGGGCTGCAGCCTGGGCTGGCTTACACGGCCGTTGGCGTGTTGGGACTCTGCTATAATCGCCGACCATTAACCAGTTGTTTTAACAACTAAGCGTTTCGGCGCAATTCGCAAAACGGAATTCGTGCTAAGCACATACGAGTCTCGAAATATCAACGGACATAACCTGACTCGGTCGCAAGGATGACAGTATACCGGCCGATCATACAGATGCGATGTCAACGTTGAATTATATAAGAGGAAAATAATACTTTCAAATTTATTCTATTTTTTTAATTTTTTAATTTCCATTATATTCTTCTATTTTTCTTTCCGTTGTTTTCTCTTTTTAATTTTAATACTTTTATTTCATTCTAGTTTTCTTTTTATTATTTTTTATTTCATTTCTTCATTAGTCAATGTAATTCTGATTGCGACTCGCGTATCGTAGTTAATATCTTCTTTGAGTTTCGGATTTCAGTTAAATTCTTAAATCAGTTTCACCCGAGATTTTCCTGTTTATTTGTTTATAAATATGAATCGGAGCAGGTATCTTCCTTGAGGTTTAATTATTAGCCCTATTTATTATCCAAGTCATCTGCGATATTGTTTTATCGAGATATTTACGCGGAAAGTAGAAACATTATCTCTGGCAAGTTTAAAACACAGGCTCGAATTTTCATGTGCGGTTTTATTTTATTTTATTCTTTTAATTTTTTTTTTTTATATTTCTTTATTTTTATTTTATTCTCCTATTTTTCTTTTCGTTATTTTTTTTTTCAATTTCTATATCTTGATAATTTTATTTCATTCTTCCAATTTTCTTCGACGAGATATCAATTTATAATAAATTTCAAGATTCGTAGGAGTCTATTATTTTAGCTACAGGAACTAATTAAAATATTTATTAGGCCTTATACGCGACAAGCTATTAATTATAATTCGTGATTTGTTGGAGTCTATTATTTAAGCTCTAGGAATTAGTTCGATCAGTTATCAGCTTGTATTTCTTCAAATATACCTTCTTCGGGTCGCATATCACTATACGATCTTTTTTTTTTTTAATTTCCACATCGAAAACGCATTAACGATAAATTAACTTATAACTACGACATGCAGGACTGAGAGAATCTGAAAAATATTGAGGCCTTGTTGGTCGACAAGTATTTTTATATAAAAAAAATTAGAGCAAATTTGAAACATCATCGACCGATCTTGGTCGAGAAGTCATGAAATGCCTCATATATATATCACATTACATGAATATGCGACCATATAATGTTATATGTAATGTAGGTATGTAATTTAGGTAGGTATTATTTAGGTATTATTTAGGTATTATTTTATGAAGGTTATTATTTAGTAGTAGTAGTAGTGAAGATTTATTGCGTGTGCCTTACTGCTCATACATTTCTTTTACATTCCATATTCATTATTTCTGTGTATTTTTTATGGCTAGGTACGAGTCTGTATTTAATCTATAAACTCGTTATTATATTTAAATTGTCATATTTTATTATCTTCTATAATTTGGGATGCTTCTAGTTCGAAAAAATCGCGGTACTATAGAAATAAAGCAGAAGTTGAATCGATAATAATAAAACTGAATAACAGAGAATAAAAATAAACCTGAAAATAAAATAGCTACAGGTACTATTACATTATGTATTACGTAGCTGTACATATTCTGGTAGTAGTGGCAAACGTAGGTTATTATTATTGTATTTTTCGTGTCGACGGTTTCGATTATTAAATCTTTTTCTTTGTTTACATTTTTTTTTATCCCAGCGCAGTCTGACTGAGTCGGGAAAAAGTCCGTTGTAAATTATCTGTTATCAAATATGGACTGAAAATCATAAAAGAGCTGTGGAATACGAATACTAAATCTACAGAATCTCATGGTAGAAACTATGGGATTTATTGATCGATAATCGTTTCATGGAATTCGTCTACGAATATCCGCATATTATTATTTAACAGAAAATATTAAAAGAATTAAAACACGAAGTGCTCGCCCGGACCCGCGGCGATCGCAGGCCAGTTCGAACGCGTATCCCCTCCATGACGCCGCGAGCCAATCGCAGGCCAGCTCAACCCCAGCTAAGCCGGAGCGGATTATATAAAAGCGAGCGCGGTGGCTCGCGCGTTATTATGTGATCAGCAGCCACCGGAGAACCATCGAGACCACGGAAGAGAACTGCAGCCTCGAGGAAAGTCAACCGCCACTGGCGGCCTGCAGCCTAGACTCTGGAAGGAAGATATCCGCCACTGGCGGCCTACAGCCTGGAAGGAAGATAACCGCCACTCGCGGCCTACAGCCTGGAGGAAAAATAACCGCCACTGGCGGCCTGCAGCCTGGGCTGGCTTACACGGCCGTTGACGTGTTGGGACACTGCTATAATAACCAGTTGTTTTAACAACTAAGCGTTTCGGCGCAATTCGCAATACGGAATTCATGCTAAGCACATACCAGTCTCGAAATATCAACGGACATAACCTGACTCGGTTGCAAGGATGACAGTATACCGGCCAACTATACAGATGCGATGTCAACGTTGAATCATATAAGAGGTAAATATTACTTTTCATTTTCTATTTTTTTTATTTTTTATTTCTTTATTTTAATTTCATTCTTCTATTTTTCTTTTTGTTATTTTTTCTTTTCAATTTTTATATTGTAATATTTTATTTGATTCTTCTATTTTTCTTTTTATTATTTTCCAGTGATATACAATATTTTAATTCGATTCTTTTTCTTTCCAACGCAGACGGCCAAGCAGAGACATTTGAGGTTAATTGTTCCCCCGTTACTTCTTCTTGTTGTTCTTCTTCTTCTTCTTGTTCTTCAGTGGTAAATATTACTTTTAATTTTCTATGTTTTTTATTTTTTTTTTCTTTATTTTAATTTGATTTTTCTATTTTATTTTTTTTATTTTTTCTCTTTAATTTTTATATTTTAATACTTTTATTTGATTCTTCTATTTTTCTTTTTATTATTTTTCAGTGATATACAATATTTTAATTCGATTCTTTTTCTTTCCAACGCAGACGGCCAAGCAGAGACATTTGAGGTTAATTGTTCCCCCGTTGCTCCTTCTTCTTCTTCTTCTTTTTCTTCTTCCTTGTGGCTTTATCCCCGTACAGCGGAAGCTGGGGCAAGTGCCTATCCCCCGTTACTTGACACCATCAGTGAGTCGCATGATTTTAATAGACAAGTTTCCGTTTACTCGATTATGACTATGATTCGAACCAAGTTCTTCCTTGAGTTTCTGTTATCGGTTTTTTTTTTTTTATTAGTTACTCGTGTCACCTGAAAGATTATATTAATGAGTTATTTACATGAAAAGTAGACATATCCTCCGTGAGTATCCAACACGAGCTCAGATTTATATACGCGTTCAAGTCAACGTAATTTTGATTATTTATCACAATTTTGTAATTTATTTATAATTATCATTTTTTTTAATTTGGTATTTTTTTTCTCTATTTTTTTTTTTCGATTATCTATTGATTCGCGATTATTCAAGCTTCAGAAATTGGTTCGAATATTTATGTTGCATTACAGGGTACGAGATATCAATTTATAATTCGCGATTCATAGAAGTGTTTTCTTTAGGAATTAGTTCAAATATTTATATACGTTATGAGCGACAAGATATTGATTAATAATATAAGATCCGTAGGAGACTATTATTTAATTAACAGGAATTAGATCAGATCTTAATTAGGCGTAATATGTGCTGGTAATTAAATCTCGCGATTTGTAGGAGTATTTTCTGTAAGTTCCAGATGTAAGTTCGAATATTTATTTTACTTTATAGCCACAAAGATATTGATTATTAATATAAGATCCGGGGAGGACGATTCTACAAGCCTCAGCAATTAGTTTATATCTTGATTAGGCGTGAGATCAGCTGATAATTAAAGTTCGCGATTCGTAGGTGTTTTTTGTAATTTTCAGGTACAACTTCGGAAATTTATTTTATTTAGAGAAGACGAGATATTGATTATTATAATAAGATCCGCAGGAAAAGAAAATACAAGACTCAGCAATTAGTTTATATCCTAATTAGGCGTTATATCAGCTGATAATTAAATTTCGCGAGTCGTAGGTGTTTTCCGTAATTTTCAGGTACAACTTCGGAAATTTATTTTATTTAGAGAAGACGAGATATTGATTATTATAATAAGATCCGCAGGAGAAAAATATACAAGCCTCAGCAATTAGTTTATATCTTAATTAGGCGTGAGATCAGCTGATAATTAAAGTTCGCGATTCGTAGGTGTTTTTTGTAATTTTCAGGTACAACTTCGGAAATTTATTTTATTTAGAGAAGACGAGATATTGATTATTATAATAAGATCCGCAGGAGAAGAATATACAAGCCTCAGCAATTAGTTTATATCTTAATTAGGCGTTAGATCAGCTGATAATTAAAGTTCGCGATTCGTAGGTGTTTTTTGTAATTTTCAGGTACAACTTCGGAAATTTATTTTATTTAGAGAAGACGAGATATTGATTATTATAATAAGATCCGCAGGAGAAGAATATACAAGCCTCAGCAATTAGTTTATATCTTAATTAGGCGTGAGATCAGCTGATAATTAAATTTCGCGAGTCGTAGGTGTTTTTTGTAATTTTCAGGTACAACTTCGGAAATTTATTTTATTTAGAGAAGACGAGATATTGATTATTATAATAAGATCCGCAGGAGAAAAATATACAAGCCTCAGCAATTAGTTTATATCTTAATTAGGCGTGAGATCAGCTGATAATTAAATTTCGCGAGTCGTAGGTGTTTTTTGTAATTTTCAGGTACAACTTCGGAAATTTATTTTATTTAGAGAAGACGAGATATTGATTATTATAATAAGATCGGCAGGAAAAGAAAATACAAGACTCAGCAATTAGTTTATATCTTAATTAGGCGTTAGATCAGCTGATAATTAAAGTTCGCGATTCGTAGGTGTTTTCCGTAATTTTCAGGTACAACTTCGGAAATTTATTTTATTTAGAGAAGACGAGATATTGATTATTATAATAAGATCCGCAGGAGAAGAATATACAAGCCTCAGCAATTAGTTTATATCTTAATTAGGCGTTAGATCAGCTGATAATTAAAGTTCGCGATTCGTAGGTGTTTTTTGTAATTTTCAGGTACAACTTCGGAAATTTATTTTATTTAGAGAAGACGAGATATTGATTATTATAATAAGATCCGCAGGAGAAGAATATACAAGCCTCAGCAATTAGTTTATATCTTAATTAGGCGTGAGATCAGCTGATAATTAAATTTCGCGAGTCGTAGGTGTTTTTTGTAATTTTCAGGTACAACTTCGGAAATTTATTTTATTTAGAGAAGACGAGATATTGATTATTATAATAAGATCCGCAGGAGAAAAATATACAAGCCTCAGCAATTAGTTTATATCTTAATTAGGCGTGAGATCAGCTGATAATTAAATTTCGCGAGTCGTAGGTGTTTTTTGTAATTTTCAGGTACAACTTCGGAAATTTATTTTATTTAGAGAAGACGAGATATTGATTATTATAATAAGATCGGCAGGAAAAGAAAATACAAGACTCAGCAATTAGTTTATATCTTAATTAGGCGTTAGATCAGCTGATAATTAAAGTTCGCGATTCGTAGGTGTTTTCCGTAATTTTCAGGTACAACTTCGGAAATTTATTTTATTTAGAGAAGACGAGATATTGATTATTATAATAAGATCCGCAGGAGAAGAATATACAAGCCTCAGCAATTAGTTTATATCTTAATTAGGCGTTAGATCAGCTGATAATTAAAGTTCGCGATTCGTAGGTGTTTTCCGTAATTTTCAGGTACAACTTCGGAAATTTATTTTATTTAGAGAAGACGAGATATTGATTATTATAATAAGATCCGCAGGAGAAAAATAGACAAGCCTCAGCAATTAGTTTATATCTTAATTAGGCGTGAGATCAGCTGATAATTAAATTTCGCGAGTCGTAGGTGTTTTCCGTAATTTGCAGGTACAACTTCGGAAATTTATTTTATTTAGAGAAGACGAGATATTGATTATTATAATAAGATCCGCAGGAGAAGAATATACAAGCCTCAGCAATTAGTTTATATCTTAATTAGGCGTTAGATCAGCTGATAATTAAATTTCGCGAGTCGTAGGTGTTTTCCGTAATTTGCAGGTACAACTTCGGAAATTTATTTTATTTAGAGAAGACGAGATATTGATTATTATAATAAGATCCGCAGGAGAAGAATATACAAGCCTCAGCAATTAGTTTATATCTTAATTAGGCGTTAGATCAGCTGATAATTAAATTTCGCGAGTCGTAGGTGTTTTCCGTAATTTGCAGGTACAACTTCGGAAATTTATTTTATTTAGAGAAGACGAGATATTGATTATTATAATAAGATCGGCAGGAAAAGAAAATACAAGACTCAGCAATTAGTTTATATCTTAATTAGGCGTTAGATCAGCTGATAATTAAAGTTCGCGATTCGTAGGTGTTTTCCGTAATTTTCAGGTACAACTTCGGAAATTTATTTTATTTAGAGAAGACGAGATATTGATTATTATAATAAGATCCGCAGGAGAAGAATATACAAGCCTCAGCAATTAGTTTATATCTTAATTAGGCGTTAGATCAGCTGATAATTAAAGTTCGCGATTCGTAGGTGTTTTCCGTAATTTTCAGGTACAACTTCGGAAATTTATTTTATTTAGAGAAGACGAGATATTGATTATTATAATAAGATCCGCAGGAGAAAAATAGACAAGCCTCAGCAATTAGTTTATATCTTAATTAGGCGTGAGATCAGCTGATAATTAAATTTCGCGAGTCGTAGGTGTTTTCCGTAATTTGCAGGTACAACTTCGGAAATTTATTTTATTTAGAGAAGACGAGATATTGATTATTATAATAAGATCCGCAGGAGAAGAATATACAAGCCTCAGCAATTAGTTTATATCTTAATTAGGCGTTAGATCAGCTGATAATTAAAGTTCGCGATTCGTAGGTGTTTTTTGTAATTTTCAGGTACAACTTCGGAAATTTATTTTATTTAGAGAAGACGAGATATTGATTATTATAATAAGATCCGCAGGAAAAGAAAATACAAGACTCAGCAATTAGTTTATATCTTAATTAGGCGTTAGATCAGCTGATAATTAAAGTTCGCGATTCGTAGGTGTTTTC
This sequence comes from Tenthredo notha, assembly GCA_914767705.2. Lineage (NCBI taxonomy): Eukaryota > Metazoa > Arthropoda > Insecta > Hymenoptera > Tenthredinidae > Tenthredo > Tenthredo notha. Next base: position 8,122,768 of record OU611908.1, read on the forward strand.
CGTAATTTTCAGGTACAACTTCGGAAATTTATTTTATTTAGAGAAGACGAGATATTGATTATTATAATAAGATCCGCAGGAGAAGAATATACAAGCCTCAGCAATTAGTTTATATCTTAATTAGGCGTGAGATCAGCTGATAATTAAATTTCGCGAGTCGTAGGTGTTTTTTGTAATTTTCAGGTACAACTTCGGAAATTTATTTTATTTAGAGAAGACGAGATATTGATTATTATAATAAGATCCGCAGGAAAAGAAAATACAAGACTCAGCAATTAGTTTATATCTTAATTAGGCGTTAGATCAGCTGATAATTAAAGTTCGCGATTCGTAGGTGTTTTCCGTAATTTTCAGGTACAACTTCGGAAATTTATTTTATTTAGAGAAGACGAGATATTGATTATTATAATAAGATCCGCAGGAGAAGAATATACAAGCCTCAGCAATTAGTTTATATCTTAATTAGGCGTTAGATCAGCTGATAATAAAAGTTCGCGATTCGTAGGTGTTTTCCGTAATTTTCAGGTACAACTTCGGAAATTTATTTTATTTAGAGAAGACGAGATATTGATTATTATAATAAGATCCGCAGGAGAAAAATAGACAAGCCTCAGCAATTAGTTTATATCTTAATTAGGCGTGAGATCAGCTGATAATTAAATTTCGCGAGTCGTAGGTGTTTTCCGTAATTTGCAGGTACAACTTCGGAAATTTATTTTATTTAGAGAAGACGAGATATTGATTATTATAATAAGATCCGCAGGAGAAGAATATACAAGCCTCAGCAATTAGTTTATATCTTAATTAGGCGTTAGATCAGCTGATAATTAAAGTTCGCGATTCGTAGGTGTTTTTTGTAATTTTCAGGTACAACTTCGGAAATTTATTTTATTTAGAGAAGACGAGATATTGATTATTATAATAAGATCCGCAGGAAAAGAAAATACAAGACTCAGCAATTAGTTTATATCTTAATTAGGCGTTAGATCAGCTGATAATTAAAGTTCGCGATTCGTAGGTGTTTTCCGTAATTTTCAGGTACAACTTCGGAAATTTATTTTATTTAGAGAAGACGAGATATTGATTATTATAATAAGATCCGCAGGAGAAGAATATACAAGCCTCAGCAATTAGTTTATATCTTAATTAGGCGTGAGATCAGCTGATAATTAAATTTCGCGAGTCGTAGGTGTTTTTTGTAATTTTCAGGTACAACTTCGGAAATTTATTTTATTTAGAGAAGACGAGATATTGATTATTATAATAAGATCCGCAGGAGAAAAATAGACAAGCCTCAGCAATTAGTTTATATCTTAATTAGGCGTGAGATCAGCTGATAATTAAATTTCGCGAGTCGTAGGTGTTTTCCGTAATTTTCAGGTACAACTTCGGAAATTTATTTTATTTAGAGAAGACGAGATATTGATTATTATAATAAGATCCGCAGGAGAAGAATATACAAGCCTCAGCAATTAGTTTATATCTTAATTAGGCGTTAGATCAGCTGATAATTAAAGTTCGCGATTCGTAGGTGTTTTTTGTAATTTTCAGGTACAACTTCGGAAATTTATTTTATTTAGAGAAGACGAGATATTGATTATTATAATAAGATCCGCAGGAGAAGAATATACAAGCCTCAGCAATTAGTTTATATCTTAATTAGGCGTGAGATCAGCTGATAATTAAATTTCGCGAGTCGTAGGTGTTTTTTGTAATTTTCAGGTACAACTTCGGAAATTTATTTTATTTAGAGAAGACGAGATATTGATTATTATAATAAGATCCGCAGGAGAAAAATAGACAAGCCTCAGCAATTAGTTTATATCTTAATTAGGCGTGAGATCAGCTGATAATTAAATTTCGCGAGTCGTAGGTGTTTTCCGTAATTTGCAGGTACAACTTCGGAAATTTATTTTATTTAGAGAAGACGAGATATTGATTATTATAATAAGATCCGCAGGAAAAGAAAATACAAGCCTCAGCAATTAGTTTATATCTTAATTAGGCGTTATATCAGCTGATAATTAAATTTCGCGAGTCGTAGGTGTTTTCCGTAATTTTCAGGTACAACTTCGGAAATTTATTTTATTTAGAGAAGACGAGATATTGATTATTATAATAAGATCCGCAGGAGAAGAATATACAAGCCTCAGCAATTAGTTTATATCTTAATTAGGCGTTAGATCAGCTGATAATTAAAGTTCGCGATTCGTAGGTGTTTTCCGTAATTTTCAGGTACAACTTCGGAAATTTATTTTATTTAGAGAAGACGAGATATTGATTATTATAATAAGATCCGCAGGAGAAGAATATACAAGCCTCAGCAATTAGTTTATATCTTAATTAGGCGTTAGATCAGCTGATAATTAAAGTTCGCGATTCGTAGGTGTTTTCCGTAATTTTCAGGTACAACTTCGGAAATTTATTTTATTTAGAGAAGACGAGATATTGATTATTATAATAAGATCCGCAGGAAAAGAAAATACAAGACTCAGCAATTAGTTTATATCTTAATTAGGCGTTAGATCAGCTGATAATAAAAGTTCGCGATTCGTAGGTGTTTTCCGTAATTTTCAGGTACAACTTCGGAAATTTATTTTATTTAGAGAAGACGAGATATTGATTATTATAATAAGATCCGCAGGAGAAAAATAGACAAGCCTCAGCAATTAGTTTATATCTTAATTAGGCGTGAGATCAGCTGATAATTAAATTTCGCGAGTCGTAGGTGTTTTCCGTAATTTGCAGGTACAACTTCGGAAATTTATTTTATTTAGAGAAGACGAGATATTGATTATTATAATAAGATCCGCAGGAGAAGAATATACAAGCCTCAGCAATTAGTTTATATCTTAATTAGGCGTTAGATCAGCTGATAATTAAAGTTCGCGATTCGTAGGTGTTTTTTGTAATTTTCAGGTACAACTTCGGAAATTTATTTTATTTAGAGAAGACGAGATATTGATTATTATAATAAGATCCGCAGGAAAAGAAAATACAAGACTCAGCAATTAGTTTATATCTTAATTAGGCGTTATATCAGCTGATAATTAAATTTCGCGAGTCGTAGGTGTTTTTTGTAATTTTCAGGTACAACTTCGGAAATTTATTTTATTTAGAGAAGACGAGATATTGATTATTATAATAAGATCCGCAGGAGAAGAATATACAAGCCTCAGCAATTAGTTTATATCTTAATTAGGCGTTAGATCAGCTGATAATTAAAGTTCGCGATTCGTAGGTGTTTTTTGTAATTTTCAGGTACAACTTCGGAAATTTATTTTATTTAGAGAAGACGAGATATTGATTATTATAATAAGATCCGCAGGAAAAGAAAATACAAGCCTCAGCAATTAGTTTATATCTTAATTAGGCGTTATATCAGCTGATAATTAAATTTCGCGAGTCGTAGGTGTTTTCCGTAATTTTCAGGTACAACTTCGGAAATTTATTTTATTTAGAGAAGACGAGATATTGATTATTATAATAAGATCCGCAGGAGAAGAATATACAAGCCTCAGCAATTAGTTTATATCTTAATTAGGCGTTAGATCAGCTGATAATTAAAGTTCGCGATTCGTAGGTGTTTTCCGTAATTTTCAGGTACAACTTCGGAAATTTATTTTATTTAGAGAAGACGAGATATTGATTATTATAATAAGATCGGCAGGAAAAGAAAATACAAGACTCAGCAATTAGTTTATATCCTAATTAGGCGTTATATCAGCTGATAATTAAATTTCGCGAGTCGTAGGTGTTTTCCGTAATTTTCAGGTACAACTTCGGAAATTTATTTTATTTAGAGAAGACGAGATATTGATTATTATAATAAGATCGGCAGGAAAAGAAAATACAAGACTCAGCAATTAGTTTATATCTTAATTAGGCGTGAGATCAGCTGATAATTAAATTTCGCGAGTCGTAGGTGTTTTCCGTAATTTTCAGGTACAACTTCGGAAATTTATTTTATTTAGAGAAGACGAGATATTGATTATTATAATAAGATCCGCAGGAGAAGAATATACAAGCCTCAGCAATTAGTTTATATCTTAATTAGGCGTTAGATCAGCTGATAATTAAAGTTCGCGATTCGTAGGTGTTTTTTGTAATTTTCAGGTACAACTTCGGAAATTTATTTTATTTAGAGAAGACGAGATATTGATTATTATAATAAGATCCGCAGGAAAAGAAAATACAAGACTCAGCAATTAGTTTATATCTTAATTAGGCGTTATATCAGCTGATAATTAAATTTCGCGAGTCGTAGGTGTTTTCCGTAATTTTCAGGTACAACTTCGGAAATTTATTTTATTTAGAGAAGACGAGATATTGATTATTATAATAAGATCCGCAGGAGAAGAATATACAAGCCTCAGCAATTAGTTTATATCTTAATTAGGCGTTAGATCAGCTGATAATTAAAGTTCGCGATTCGTAGGTGTTTTTTGTAATTTTCAGGTACAACTTCGGAAATTTATTTTATTTAGAGAAGACGAGATATTGATTATTATAATAAGATCCGCAGGAGAAGAATATACAAGCCTCAGCAATTAGTTTATATCTTAATTAGGCGTTAGATCAGCTGATAATTAAAGTTCGCGATTCGTAGGTGTTTTTTGTAATTTTCAGGTACAACTTCGGAAATTTATTTTATTTAGAGAAGACGAGATATTGATTATTATAATAAGATCGGCAGGAAAAGAAAATACAAGACTCAGCAATTAGTTTATATCCTAATTAGGCGTTATATCAGCTGATAATTAAATTTCGCGAGTCGTAGGTGTTTTCCGTAATTTGCAGGTACAACTTCGGAAATTTATTTTATTTAGAGAAGACGAGATATTGATTATTATAATAAGATCCGCAGGAGAAGAATATACAAGCCTCAGCAATTAGTTTATATCTTAATTAGGCGTTAGATCAGCTGATAATTAAAGTTCGCGATTCGTAGGTGTTTTTTGTAATTTTCAGGTACAACTTCGGAAATTTATTTTATTTAGAGAAGACGAGATATTGATTATTATAATAAGATCGGCAGGAAAAGAAAATACAAGACTCAGCAATTAGTTTATATCCTAATTAGGCGTTATATCAGCTGATAATTAAATTTCGCGAGTCGTAGGTGTTTTCCGTAATTTGCAGGTACAACTTCGGAAATTTATTTTATTTAGAGAAGACGAGATATTGATTATTATAATAAGATCCGCAGGAGAAGAATATACAAGCCTCAGCAATTAGTTTATATCTTAATTAGGCGTTAGATCAGCTGATAATTAAAGTTCGCGATTCGTAGGTGTTTTTTGTAATTTTCAGGTACAACTTCGGAAATTTATTTTATTTAGAGAAGACGAGATATTGATTATTATAATAAGATCGGCAGGAAAAGAAAATACAAGACTCAGCAATTAGTTTATATCCTAATTAGGCGTTATATCAGCTGATAATTAAATTTCGCGAGTCGTAGGTGTTTTCCGTAATTTTCAGGTACAACTTCGGAAATTTATTTTATTTAGAGAAGACGAGATATTGATTATTATAATAAGATCCGCAGGAAAAGAAAATACAAGACTCAGCAATTAGTTTATATCTTAATTAGGCGTTAGATCAGCTGATAATTAAAGTTCGCGATTCGTAGGTGTTTTCCGTAATTTTCAGGTACAACTTCGGAAATTTATTTTATTTAGAGAAGACGAGATATTGATTATCATAATGAGATTCGCAGGAGGAGAATATACAAGCCTCAGCAATTAGTTTATATCTTAATTAGGCGTGAGATCAGCTGATAATTAAAGTTCGCGATTCGTAGGTGTTTTCCGTAATTTTCAGGTACAACTTCGGAAATTTATTTTATTTAGAGAAGACGAGATATTGATTATTATAATAAGATCCGCAGGAGAAGAATATACAAGCCTCAGCAATTAGTTTATATCTTAATTAGGCGTTAGATCAGCTGATAATTAAAGTTCGCGATTCGTAGGTGTTTTTTGTAATTTTCAGGTACAACTTCGGAAATTTATTTTATTTAGAGAAGACGAGATATTGATTATTATAATAAGATCGGCAGGAAAAGAAAATACAAGACTCAGCAATTAGTTTATATCCTAATTAGGCGTTATATCAGCTGATAATTAAATTTCGCGAGTCGTAGGTGTTTTCCGTAATTTTCAGGTACAACTTCGGAAATTTATTTTATTTAGAGAAGACGAGATATTGATTATTATAATAAGATCCGCAGGAAAAGAAAATACAAGACTCAGCAATTAGTTTATATCTTAATTAGGCGTGAGATCAGCTGATAATTAAATTTCGCGAGTCGTAGGTGTTTTCCGTAATTTGCAGGTACAACTTCGGAAATTTATTTTATTTAGAGAAGACGAGATATTGATTATTATAATAAGATCCGCAGGAGAAAAATATACAAGCCTCAGCAATTAGTTTATATCTTAATTAGGCGTGAGATCAGCTGATAATTAAATTTCGCGAGTCGTAGGTGTTTTTTGTAATTTTCAGGTACAACTTCGGAAATTTATTTTATTTAGAGAAGACGAGATATTGATTATTATAATAAGATCGGCAGGAAAAGAAAATACAAGACTCAGCAATTAGTTTATATCTTAATTAGGCGTTAGATCAGCTGATAATTAAAGTTCGCGATTCGTAGGTGTTTTCCGTAATTTTCAGGTACAACTTCGGAAATTTATTTTATTTAGAGAAGACGAGATATTGATTATTATAATAAGATCCGCAGGAGAAGAATATACAAGCCTCAGCAATTAGTTTATATCTTAATTAGGCGTTAGATCAGCTGATAATTAAAGTTCGCGATTCGTAGGTGTTTTTTGTAATTTTCAGGTACAACTTCGGAAATTTATTTTATTTAGAGAAGACGAGATATTGATTATTATAATAAGATCCGCAGGAGAAAAATATACAAGCCTCAGCAATTAGTTTATATCTTAATTAGGCGTGAGATCAGCTGATAATTAAAGTTCGCGATTCGTAGGTGTTTTTTGTAATTTTCAGGTACAACTTCGGAAATTTATTTTATTTAGAGAAGACGAGATATTGATTATTATAATAAGATCCGCAGGAGAAGAATATACAAGCCTCAGCAATTAGTTTATATCTTAATTAGGCGTTAGATCAGCTGATAATTAAAGTTCGCGATTCGTAGGTGTTTTTTGTAATTTTCAGGTACAACTTCGGAAATTTATTTTATTTAGAGAAGACGAGATATTGATTATTATAATAAGATCCGCAGGAGAAAAATATACAAGCCTCAGCAATTAGTTTATATCTTAATTAGGCGTGAGATCAGCTGATAATTAAATTTCGCGAGTCGTAGGTGTTTTTTGTAATTTTCAGGTACAACTTCGGAAATTTATTTTATTTAGAGAAGACGAGATATTGATTATTATAATAAGATCGGCAGGAAAAGAAAATACAAGACTCAGCAATTAGTTTATATCTTAATTAGGCGTTAGATCAGCTGATAATTAAAGTTCGCGATTCGTAGGTGTTTTCCGTAATTTTCAGGTACAACTTCGGAAATTTATTTTATTTAGAGAAGACGAGATATTGATTATTATAATAAGATCCGCAGGAGAAGAATATACAAGCCTCAGCAATTAGTTTATATCTTAATTAGGCGTTAGATCAGCTGATAATTAAAGTTCGCGATTCGTAGGTGTTTTTTGTAATTTTCAGGTACAACTTCGGAAATTTATTTTATTTAGAGAAGACGAGATATTGATTATTATAATAAGATCCGCAGGAGAAGAATATACAAGCCTCAGCAATTAGTTTATATCTTAATTAGGCGTGAGATCAGCTGATAATTAAAGTTCGCGATTCGTAGGTGTTTTCCGTAATTTTCAGGTACAACTTCGGAAATTTATTTTATTTAGAGAAGACGAGATATTGATTATTATAATAAGATCCGCAGGAGAAGAATATACAAGCCTCAGCAATTAGTTTATATCTTAATTAGGCGTTAGATCAGCTGATAATTAAAGTTCGCGATTCGTAGGTGTTTTTTGTAATTTTCAGGTACAACTTCGGAAATTTATTTTATTTAGAGAAGACGAGATATTGATTATTATAATAAGATCCGCAGGAAAAGAAAATACAAGACTCAGCAATTAGTTTATATCTTAATTAGGCGTTATATCAGCTGATAATTAAATTTCGCGAGTCGTAGGTGTTTTCCGTAATTTTCAGGTACAACTTCGGAAATTTATTTTATTTAGAGAAGACGAGATATTGATTATCATAATGAGATTCGCAGGAGGAGAATATACAAGCCTCAGCAATTAGTTTATATCTTAATTAGGCGTGAGATCAGCTGATAATTAAAGTTCGCGATTCGTAGGTGTTTTCCGTAATTTTCAGGTACAACTTCGGAAATTTATTTTATTTAGAGAAGACGAGATATTGATTATTATAATAAGATCCGTAGGAAAAGAAAATACAAGACTCAGCAATTAGTTTATATCTTAATTAGGCGTTAGATCAGCTGATAATTAAAGTTCGCGATTCGTAGGTGTTTTCCGTAATTTTCAGGTACAACTTCGGAAATTTATTTTATTTAGAGAAGACGAGATATTGATTATTATAATAAGATCCGCAGGAGAAGAATATACAAGCCTCAGCAATTAGTTTATATCTTGATTAGGCGTTAGATCAGCTGATAATTAAAGTTCGCGATTCGTAGGTGTTTTTTGTAATTTTCAGGTACAACTTCGGAAATTTATTTTATTTAGAGAAGACGAGATATTGATTATTATAATAAGATCCGCAGGAGAAGAATATACAAGCCTCAGCAATTAGTTTATATCTTAATTAGGCGTTAGATCAGCTGATAATTAAAGTTCGCGATTCGTAGGTGTTTTTTGTAATTTTCAGGTACAACTTCGGAAATTTATTTTATTTAGAGAAGACGAGATATTGATTATTATAATAAGATCCGCAGGAGAAGAATATACAAGCCTCAGCAATTAGTTTATATCTTAATTAGGCGTTAGATCAGCTGATAATTAAAGTTCGCGATTCGTAGGTGTTTTTTGTAATTTTCAGGTACAACTTCGGAAATTTATTTTATTTAGAGAAGACGAGATATTGATTATTATAATAAGATCTGCAGGAAAAGAAAATACAAGACTCAGCAATTAGTTTATATCTTAATTAGGCGTTAGATCAGCTGATAATTAAATTTCGCGAGTCGTAGGTGTTTTCCGTAATTTTCAGGTATGACTTCGGAAATTTATTTTATTTAGAGAAGACGAGATATTGATTATTATAATAAGATCCGCAGGAGAAGAATATACAAGCCTCAGCAATTAGTTTATATCTTAATTAGGCGTGAGATCAGCTGATAATTAAATTTCGCGAGTCGTAGGTGTTTTTTGTAATTTTCAGGTACAACTTCGGAAATTTATTTTATTTAGAGAAGACGAGATATTGATTATTATAATAAGATCCGCAGGAGAAAAATATACAAGCCTCAGCAATTAGTTTATATCTTAATTAGGCGTGAGATCAGCTGATAATTAAATTTCGCGAGTCGTAGGTGTTTTCCGTAATTTGCAGGTAGTAGTTCGGATATTTATTCCGCGTTACAGGCAACGAGATATCGATTTATAATCCGCGATTCGTAAGAGTATTTTATCCACGTTTCGCGAATTAGTTTGATCAGTCTTCACAGCGCGAGAATCCGAACTCATTTCATTCAAGTAGCCTTTGCTTTTGCTTCTGGTTCTACTTCTGCTTTTTTATCTTCATGCTTTTTTTTTTTGTAAACGCCTTGATAGTAGTTGAAACACCATGCTGTGGCGTAGAGGCTACTTCGGGGCTGAAATAATGCCCCTGGCGAAGGGCATACACACACTTGCAATGGTGGATTAACTTCTTTCGAGGCATAGATTGCTTTGCATGTGCTTGGTACATCTTTCTCTTGGCTACTTGCGATGAAATAGTTCGATCGTCTGTTTCAATAGATTTTCAGTCCATAAGACAGAAATGCAGAGCATATTTTACGTGACGGGCCCCACGAACCTGCTATACCCGAGTTTTGTTGAAACGCACATCGGTGCTATATGCTCTTTAGGTTTCGGAAATTAGTTTATATCTTAATTAGGCGTCATATCAGCTGATAATTAAATTCCGCGATTCGTAGGTGTTTTCCGTAATTTGCAGGTATTAGTTCGGATATCTATTTTAATTAATAGAAGACGAGATATTGATTATCATTATAAGATCCGCAGGAGACGATCCTACAAGCCTCAGCAATTATTTTATATCTTAATTAGGCGTTATATCAGCTGATAATTAAAGTTCGCGATTCGTAGGTGTTTTCCGTAATTTTCAGGTACAACTTCGGAAATTTATTTTATTTAGAGAAGACGAGATATTGATTATTATAATAAGATCCGCAGGAGAAGAATATACAAGCCTCAGCAATTAGTTTATATCTTAATTAGGCGTTAGATCAGCTGATAATTAAAGTTCGCGATTCGTAGGTGTTTTCCGTAATTTTCAGGTACAACTTCGGAAATTTATTTTATTTAGAGAAGACGAGATATTGATTATTATAATAAGATCCGCAGGAGAAGAATATACAAGCCTCAGCAATTAGTTTATATCTTAATTAGGCGTTAGATCAGCTGATAATTAAAGTTCGCGATTCGTAGGTGTTTTCCGTAATTTTCAGGTACAACTTCGGAAATTTATTTTATTTAGAGAAGACGAGATATTGATTATTATAATAAGATCCGCAGGAGAAAAATATACAAGCCTCAGCAATTAGTTTATATCTTAATTAGGCGTTAGATCAGCTGATAATTAAAGTTCGCGATTCGTAGGTGTTTTCCGTAATTTTCAGGTACAACTTCGGAAATTTATTTTATTTAGAGAAGACGAGATATTGATTATTATAATAAGATCCGCAGGAAAAGAAAATACAAGACTCAGCAATTAGTTTATATCTTAATTAGGCGTTAGATCAGCTGATAATAAAAGTTCGCGATTCGTAGGTGTTTTCCGTAATTTTCAGGTACAACTTCGGAAATTTATTTTATTTAGAGAAGACGAGATATTGATTATTATAATAAGATCCGCAGGAGAAGAATATACAAGCCTCAGCAATTAGTTTATATCTTAATTAGGCGTGAGATCAGCTGATAATTAAATTTCGCGAGTCGTAGGTGTTTTTTGTAATTTTCAGGTACAACTTCGGAAATTTATTTTATTTAGAGAAGACGAGATATTGATTATTATAATAAGATCCGCAGGAGAAAAATAGACAAGCCTCAGCAATTAGTTTATATCTTAATTAGGCGTGAGATCAGCTGATAATTAAATTTCGCGAGTCGTAGGTGTTTTCCGTAATTTGCAGGTACAACTTCGGAAATTTATTTTATTTAGAGAAGACGAGATATTGATTATTATAATAAGATCCGCAGGAGAAGAATATACAAGCCTCAGCAATTAGTTTATATCTTAATTAGGCGTTAGATCAGCTGATAATTAAAGTTCGCGATTCGTAGGTGTTTTTTGTAATTTTCAGGTACAACTTCGGAAATTTATTTGATTTAGAGGCGTCGAGATATTGATTATTATAATAAGATCCGCAGCAAAAGAACATACAAGCCTCAGCAATTAGTTTATATCTTAATTAGGCGTTAGATCAGCTGATAATTAAAGTTCGCGATTCGTAGGTGTTTTTTGTAATTTTCAGGTACAACTTCGGAAATTTATTTTATTTAGAGAAGACGAGATATTGATTATTATAATAAGATCCGCAGGAGAAGAATATACAAGCCTCAGCAATTAGTTTATATCTTAATTAGGCGTGAGATCAGCTGATAATTAAAGTTCGCGATTCGTAGGTGTTTTTTGTAATTTTCAGGTACAACTTCGGAAATTTATTTTATTTAGAGAAGACGAGATATTGATTATCATAATAAGATTCGCAGGAGGAGAATATACAAGCCTCAGCAATTAGTTTATATCTTAATTAGGCGTGAGATCAGCTGATAATTAAATTTCGCGAGTCGTAGGTGTTTTTTGTAATTTTCAGGTACAACTTCGGAAATTTATTTTATTTAGAGAAGACGAGATATTGATTATTATAATAAGATCCGCAGGAGAAGAATATACAAGCCTCAGCAATTAGTTTATATCTTAATTAGGCGTGAGATCAGCTGATAATTAAATTTCGCGAGTCGTAGGTGTTTTTTGTAATTTTCAGGTACAACTTCGGAAATTTATTTTATTTAGAGAAGACGAGATATTGATTATTATAATAAGATCCGCAGGAGAAAAATATACAAGCCTCAGCAATTAGTTTATATCTTAATTAGGCGTGAGATCAGCTGATAATTAAATTTCGCGAGTCGTAGGTGTTTTCCGTAATTTGCAGGTAGTAGTTCGGATATTTATTCCGCGTTACAGGCAACGAGATATCGATTTATAATCCGCGATTCGTAAGAGTATTTTATCCACGTTTCGCGAATTAGTTTGATCAGTCTTCACAGCGCGAGAATCCGAACTCATTTCATTCAAGTAGCCTTTGCTTTTGCTTCTGGTTCTACTTCTGCTTTTTTATCTTCATGCTTTTTTTTTTTGTAAACGCCTTGATAGTAGTTGAAACACCATGCTGTGGCGTAGAGGCTACTTCGGGGCTGAAATAATGCCCCTGGCGAAGGGCATACACACACTTGCAATGGTGGATTAACTTCTTTCGAGGCATAGATTGCTTTGCATGTGCTTGGTACATCTTTCTCTTGGCTACTTGCGATGAAATAGTTCGATCGTCTGTTTCAATAGATTTTCAGTCCATAAGACAGAAATGCAGAGCATATTTTACGTGACGGGCCCCACGAACCTGCTATACCCGAGTTTTGTAGAAACGCACATCGGTGCTTTATGCTCTTCAGGTTTCGGAAATTAGTTTATATCTCAATGAGGCGTTATATCAGCTGATGATTAAATTTCGCGATTCGTAGGTGTTTTCCGTAATTTGCAGGTATTAGTTCGGATATCTATTTTAATTAATAGAAGACGAGATATTGATTAATAATATAAGATCCGCAGGAGACGATCCTACAAGCCTCAGCAATTAGTTTATATCCTAATTAGGCGTTATATCAGCTGATAATTAAATTTCGCGATTCGTAGGTGTTTTCTGTAATTTGCAGGTATTAGTTCGGATATCTATTTTATTTAATAGAAGACGAGATGTCGATTATTATAATAAGATCCGCAGGAGAAGAATATACAAGCCTCCGATATTAGTTTATATCTTAATTAGGCGTTATATCAGCTGATAATTAGATTTGGCGATCCGAAGGTGTTTTTTGTAATTTTCAGGTATTAGTTCGCATATCTATTTTAATTAATAGAAGACGAGATATCGATCATTATGATAAGATCCGCAGGAGAAGAATATACAAGCCTCCGCAATTAGTTCATATCTTAATTAGGCGTTATAAGTCGAATAGGGGTCAATTTATCGATAATTTGTTCCGTTCATTCTTTTGATGCCTGTCCGTTTCTCTATGTTTCATGTGTGTCTCCATCCTACGTAAAAAAAAATTCTTCGTGACCGAGTTGCATGGAAAGCTGTCGGCGAAGCTGGGACAAGCTGCATCGGTCGAGGATCCTGGAGAAGAAGGGATGAAAACGAATATCCGAGTACAAAGTGCTAGAGTTGCTGCTGAAATGCATAGGAATGGATTCCAGAGGCACATTATACAAATCCAATCTGCGGGTCTAGAAATCCCAAAAGACTGATGAACCGAAATAAAAACTGTATGGATTACTCGGGTCCAAGAATCATGAGGTCTGGAGTCCAGAGATTGAGGTGAGATTTGATATGCAATGATCAACGTAGATTATATTGTGCTTTGGGTTATACATATATATTCTGAATCAAATTTACACAAAGTTCATTTCGTATCTTTTTAATTTTTTTGATTTTCCTTCGGAAAAGAGTGCCTGTATCCAAATAAGAATCGTTACAGTATATATTGTGTCGAGTTCGTAAATAATAACCAACTAATATAACACTCGTTTGTTTTTCATCCAACATTTTATTTCTTAAATCTCCAAAATGACTCATTTCTGTTTCAAGGAAACCAAATTTACACATCAAGTCATCTGTACCATATGGTTATCGGGCTGTTTGGACATGATATGGGAGCAGTAATGGAGCATCACAGCCACCTGACTGACAAATCTTGTCTCGTTCGAGTAACCGTTGTCATAGACAAGCAAGATATCTGTGTTTCTCCTCGGCATACTTTTATGCCAACTTGGTTCTACTCAGTTGCCAGAAATGAAATACAAACGCCATAATAATGTACCTGAAGGTGAATACTAATATTTACGTGATGTGTGTTATACTTATATATCTTATTATAGGGTAAGTCTAGGAAATACAGAATTCTAGTTCAAAATTCCATAACTTCCATTTTTCCAATGACAAAGTCCAATGCGAAGAGCAATATGCATCGAGGTGAAACGTGGATATTTCAGTCGAATCGACAAAAGTTGGAAAAGATTCACAAATCTCAATAAAATGAGTATTCACTTCATTCGCTCTAATTAAATATATATCGGTAGACTCACCTTGTAGTAAGAATATATTTGGGTAGTAAAATAAGGAGGTCAGAGACTTGGAAATCAATATAGATGTAGATTACCGTTGAACTAATTAGACATCATCTTTATTTTTGTTGGCTTGTATAGAAATCAATGTTTGTAATAATTTACCCTCGAGTGTCAGGTGGTTGTTATTAGCCGAAGCAATTGACGAAATTTCAAAATCTGTTCATTTGCACACCGTTCATAATAACAATTTGATGTTCTTGCTCTTGAAAATTATTTGAAGTTAATATTTATAAATGTTTAAGACAGTCTCGTAAAATCAATCATAAGAAATATATTATAATAGGTTTTGTTAGGAATACCTATTATAATGCTAAAAATGAGGCAGACGTACGATCACACTTGAAAATGTGATTTTTCGTCAAGAATGTTTGCTTGAATAACACGTCAAGTTATTTTATCATTGTTCTAATGACACAGGTTCCTGTAGAAGACCAATGAACTCTATATTCACCGTTTTTTTTTAACTTTGCAGGTGTTGTCTAACGAGGCAAACGAACTTCTGCCATCTTCAAAGAAAAAACTTCAAAATTCTAAGGGACAACCATATCTCACCTGGAACTGAAACGGTCAAAGCACCGAGGAAATGGCTACCAGTCAACTTAATACAGAACCTATACTCCCAAAAGCTGTCTATTTCAAATGAATGGAATATTTCATTTGGAAAAAAAGAAGAATTTCAGCTTCTTGATACCCACGTTCTAATATGTCGTATCCCACATTTGGAAAAATGTTCAGTAGGCGATGGAAATGGTTCCCTATTACCATCGAGAAGATAGGACTTTACGGATTGGAATATTTATTTAAAAATGTGAAATCAACGATTTGACCGCTAAAACTTACACATAAGCTGCGAAACATTATCATTCCATTTAGAAAAAAAAGTCAATTTCTCAAATTTTATGGGTTACGACATATTAGAACGGGGGTATCGGTCTCTAAAATTTGTTAACTTGATTTAAAAACTTTTCGTTCCTCTTCAAGTTTTAATCACCCAATGTATCTATGTGTTAACGGTCTAAATGTCGTATGCATGGTAAGAATGAGAAACGAATGAGCAAGTGTGGATTGAATGACAATATGAGAGCGTATATATGAAGGGTACCCGTATGAATGTGAGACTGCTAAAGGATTAAATGAGAACAAAAGTATGTGAAGGATGAGACATTAGCTGTAAGACCTAGACTAAGGTATAGTACGTACGAGATAAGCAATCTAACCAGACGTGGTTATGCGAGTCAAGCAAACGTTAATTTAAATTAAAGAGAAACCTATAATAAAGAATTGAGCCAGAGGCTGTTAGTGATATCTGTCGTGTCGTCTTTATTCATAGAAATAATCAATAAACAACTGTTTATAGCAATTCGAAATTATGTTTCTGTTTAATATCCTGACCGGTAGCTCTGGATAACTAGCCGTCACCCTGACTGACTAATTCTTAACACACCATACCAAAGTTCTTGATTATGGATACTTTTAGAATAACTATAGCAGCCTATCTGTTAATAATTAATCTTATTTATTCTTAGAATGAATATTTATTCATAATGTATCAATACAAAATTATAAAATTATATTGTAGGTATATATTGTATACGTGAATATTTATTATATTCAATGATGATGATGATAATGATGATGGTCATGAAGAGCAATGATTAGTTGTATCATTATACTAGATCCTGAAAAACTCATAAATAGCAGTAAAGGATATGGAAAATCAGACTAGATATAAATATAGATATCAAATTAATTTTTCATTTCTGAGTTCAAAAGTTGAGTTATTGTACAAATCAATGCATTTTCAGCCGATACAAAATTGCAGCACACTTCCTCGGGTCAGATGTTGTCCTCATACCAGGTGGATTTTCGAATAAAAATTTTCCTAAATGAATAACTTGGTCGGAGATGGACGCCAACCAACACTGCTCGGCTAGTCCTGGATTAACGGTCGACCAAGATAATGGTAAGCTTTGTATTATATTAGCCAAAGACCCAATCTAACTATCAATTTATGTCCGCAAAACAATCAATGCTAAAACGCATTTCGTACTCCGATACAGATTTCGGACAGATTACTTTTCCAAGTCTATGTACCGCAACACTCATCGGTCAAGTAACCGTGACGCTCACCCTGTATCCTTGACTCGATACTGGGGCCTCTGGCTTGCCTCTGTCTCTCCGCATACGCCAGAGACTTTGACGACAACTCTGTTTCACTCAGCTGCAAGGGATACGATACCGACGCGTAATAATATACCCAGAGGTAACATATTGTCCGTCTCGTTATATAGGGTAAGCCTAGGAGAGAAAGCACACCTAATTCTAGGAAATAGCAATAAATTCTCTTTTTTTAATGACAAACCTGGAATATGATTGATAGATCTCGAGAGAATATGTTTACCTTGGTTGAATATAGTAGACTCACCTCGTAGTAGAGAAATATTTGAATAACAAGGATCAAAATTTAAAGGTTTGAAAATAAATACAAGGGTAGATTGCTCTAGGCCTAATTAGGCATCACATTTATTTTCTAAACATGTAACATAATTCAATATTGGTGATAAATTACACCAGAGTCTCGAATATTAGTCATAACAATTGGAAGATTGAAAAATCTATCCATACATGCACTGGTAATACTAGCTTATTGACATTGTTGATTCTGTTGAAAATAGTTGAAAGTTTATACCACATTTAAAAATGGTTTAGAGGCAGGCTTACAAAATTAATCACAAGAAATATATTATAATCAATTTCATACAGATGTATGAACATAATAATGACAATTAGAAATTCTTTGCTACTTAGTTGAGAATGTTTGCTTGAAAAACACATAAAATTAATCTATCCAATGTACCCTATGTTTATCTAGTTTTTATCTTCACAGGCGTTGTTCATCGAGGGAAACTAGCTCCTGCCTATCTTCAACAAAATCTCTTCAAAATTCATCAGGACAGGGGATTCACACCAGGGAGTGAAGCAGTCCAAGCACCGGGGGAATGACCACAAGACAACTCTGCACCGTGGGGTGTTAATAAAGTAGCATAAGCAAATAGTTCGTAATTACAGTTTCTTCCGAATCAGTTTTGGTAAAATCTCGCATCTAGTCTGAGAATCGATTTCGTTTGAAACCTTGTACAGAAAACAAGCTGAGCTGGTTGCTACTCATTTTTGGCCAGCAGACTTTGTAACCCAGTTTATGTGTGAAAAATAACGAAAAGCCTAATTATAATATCTTCTACGATTAGTGACAACTACAAGCTTTTATATCATAGCACATGCTGTCCGCTCTATGTGAGATTAAAATCAACGTCCTACTCGAAACATGTCGGATACTAGTTTTAATATTCAACAACGACTTTCAAATCATTTTACAAATCGCTGTACAGATTATTCCAAATCAATTCAATTATAAAAGCTATAGCTGCGGTGATACAATAACTCGTTTTTATAAAGCTCGCTATACTTGACCAGTTCATTCGGTCATATTATAATCGTACAAGGAAAAGACTTGTAATGTTACATAGTAGATGAAAATTCGCGATGATATATTATTAACAATATGGTGTTTCGCATGTATTATATTGTATTTAGCCCTTGGGTACTGACCCAAAGGTCTTCATGCTTTTTATTTGTTCAAACTCGTTGTATTTGGGATAGAAAAGTGGTAGGGATTGGGATAGTTGGGATCACCCATTACCGTACGAAATATTCGCAATAACTATTCAGGTAACAGAGCATAATACATGCATAGGGTGAACCGAACAATAGATGGACGCCTAAGAAAACTGCCCAGTAGATGGACGGTTCTTGTTGAACAATTGAAATAAACACTCGATCCCCGAAAAAACTGTCATTAGGGGATTAAAATAACAATAGTTTTCGAAAATTCAAAGCAACAGTTTACATTTCAGTATTTCTTCACGTGATTGCCTATCCAAAAGTCGACCGTCCATCTACTGGGTAGGTCACCCTATAAAATATATATATTTGTCAAGTATAATTCACTCTTTTGTAAAATTTGCCATAATTACAGAGAGTAGACTATTCTCATTAGTATCTTTGAGAGAACCACTATATATTTATAGAGTAATGAACTATTCTACTATTCTCGTGGCGAAATTACGTTGTTAAAGTATTATTGTTGACGAAAACTATGGGGAAAATAATGACTGTTCTCCATTCGTACAGTGGTCCGGAAAATAAATATAAACAGCTCGCTGTTCTCAACGAGGCCGATATTAAAATTATCTGCTTCAAACATTGTACTTGGCATTCTGTAAAATATACCTTCGTACGTATATGTATGTATTATCGTCGCAACGATTAGTTTAGAGTATAATAATAGTTTTATTATAGCCCAATTATAGTTCTAGCTAATTTCCAAACTGGGAAAGTGTCAAATATCTAGTTTTCAGTGATATACGTAATATATTATACGTATTACGATCACATCTACAATTTTTCCAATCAAATATTCAGTGTTGTGGAAATTGTGATGAAATTTTTCTTAAATACTCGTTACTTTCGTAATGTGTAATTGGATTTTCATCTGATTACACATTACTTTGGTGATGACTTAATTCAATTACACATCACCAAAGTAATGTGTAATTGAATCAAGTTCATATCACCTTTAAATAACTTTATAATTACTCTTACTCTATTGTTAGCAATGCATGCAAATAAATAGTCTAAGACAACAAGGCTGGGAACGCGTGAAAAGAAAGGATAAGAAGACAATAGGATGAATGACTACGATAGATTGTTTAGGGATTGTACAGCGACATGACGTATTCGTAATACTACGATGAGTGTGTGTGGGTATCAACCTAAGTACGCTAATCTCACGCACACCGCGAAAAATCAGTAAGTAGACAATACAGTCCAAAGTCCGCGAAACCCCCACGCCTCCAAAAACAGGTTAAGAGTGAAAGCAAAATCCAAAACCAAATTCGTAGATCAGTATTAGTCGAAACTCAGTAGAGACAAGACGTAAGTTTTGTTAAAACTAGCTCGTTGCGTGTGTGAGAGTAATACAGTGAACTGTGTGAACCGGGGGCTATCAACTCGACAATTTGAGACTTATAATAATTTATTTCATTATTTCATGATGTTTTGGATGTTTTTAAATGGAGATGTTCTACATAACTTTGACGGTGAATACGATTGTATCAATGCTGCAGTGATACATACTTATAAATATATGAATAATCAATTGCTTTGTTATAATCCACTTGCCCCTCCCTGCGATTATTTATTTATCATTATTATTTTTTTTAATAAGCAAAAGTTTAAACAGCGTACGGCACACGGGAATAGTAGGGAATTGGAATTAATGCATTTTCAGCCAATTCAAAATTGCAGCACACCTCCTCGGGTCAGATGTTGTCCTCATAGCAGGTGGATTTTCGAATAAAAATTTTCCTAACTGAATAACGCTTAATAGTTCTTACTTTGAGTTGTTCTTTTAATTATTTGTTCGTTCGTTTGTAGACATTGCTAGTTTTGATACCCCCTCGCGCAGCAACTACTCCATTGCCCCATAGAGTGCGCTGGTCGCGTTTAATAGTGGTGCTGCACAAATATGCGGATAAAAAATTTACTACGTTTTCTGAGAAGCGCTCGTTTATGAATGAAAAGATAGTGGTGCTGCACAAATATGCGGACAAAAAAATACTACGACCCTTTCTTTATATTCTTGGAGGCGTGGCAAATAGCTCATTGATAAAATTCTGAATAGCAGTAGAAAAACTACTAACTCTTTATTAGATTCATTGATACAATTAAAGATAGCGGCGCGTGGAAATAATGCGAAGAAGTTGAAGTGAAAAATTTATTATAAATCATTGCAAAAAGAAGTTTAGTTGTGGGCTAATCTTGCATCTTTTACCAGATGCAGGAAGAAGGCACGCGTCTTATTATACGGTACCCGCAAATCTTTTGTGCATTTTTAGTTCTATACTTGCCTAACCGGCCCAAACTGACCTACGACAATGGCGTCCCCCACCCCTCGCCATTCGTAGGTAAGACAAATAGGCCGTGCGCGATGCGGAAATGTTCAGTTACTTGCGCGGCCTCATCGAGTGAACATGGGTGACACAAGTCGAGGAGATTTGCGGCTCGGGAAGGCTGACATCGACGGAGGCACATTAGACCTGAGTGAGTTGAAAACAAGTTAAATTGTATTCAATACTTTTTCGACAAATTTCACGCGTCTCGTATTTTAATCGTCGAAGTAAGTAACCGTTGAATTGCTACCAGCAGGCTTTGATTATAAGTGCAGATATTGTTCATTTTCAAGCACATTCTATTCATACCAGCGAATAAATGTGCGAAAATCGAGATTTCTTACGAACATAACTTCTCGGACCTGTGTTTAATACAAATATAGTGGGCGAGAGAGTTTCGTTTGATAACTTCGCGATAATTATCCCATCATCCCATTATATTATTGGCATATAATTCCGAGTCTCTCGCCCTGTAGCGTCGTTTGTTCGACAGGCATACTTCGCGACTCCGAAGGGGAAACTAATTTGTCGTGTTATTTCGAGTTGACAAGTATTTTCCGGGATAATACTCGTTCCCCGATTTATTCTTATATTCGATTCTTTGACAGCATTATCGGTCGACGGAGATGAGAATGAACATCGCTGATACTTGAAATTCATAGATCCTGCGTGCCACTTGGTCGGAGATGAACGCCAACCAACACTGCCGGGCTAGTCCTGGATTGACGGTCGACCAAGATAATGGTGAGCTTTGTATTATATTAGCCAAAGGCCTAATTGAACTATAAATGTATTACAATCGACTAAAACAATCATTGCTGAAACATACTTCGCGATCCGATACAGATCTCGGACAGATTACTTTTCCAAGTCTATGTACCACGACACTCATCGGCCAAGTAACCGTGACGCTCACCCTGGATCTATTACTCGATACTGGGGCCTCCGGCTTGCCTCTGTCTTGCCGTATACGCCAGAAACTTTCAGGACAACTCGGTTTCACTCAGCTGCAAGGGATACGATACAGACGCTCAATAATATACCCAGAGGTAACATATTGTCCATCTCGTTATAGGGTAAGCCTAGGAGAGAAAGCACACTTAATTCTTGGAAATAGCAATAAATTCTCTCTTTTTAATGACAAGCTTGGAATATGATTGATAGATCTCGAGAGAATATGTTTACCTTATTGAAATATAGTAGACTCACCTCGTAGTAGAGAAATATTTGAATAACCAGGATCAAAGTTTCAAGGTTTGAAAATAAATAGAAGGGTAGATAGCTGTAGGCCTAATTAGGCATCACATTTATTTTTTAAACATGGAACATAATTCAATATTGGTGATAAATTACTCCAGAGTCTCAAGTACCAGTCATAACGATTGAAATATTGAAAAATCTATTCATGCATGCAATAGTAATACTAGCTTATTGACATTCTTGATTCTGTTGAAAATAGTTGAAAGTTTATATCAAATTTGAAAATGGTTCAGGCAGGCTTACAAAATCAATCATAAGAAATATATTATAATAAATTTCATACAGATGTATAATCACAATTAGAAATTCTTTGGTACTTAGTTGAGAATGTTTGCTTGAAAAACACATAAACTTAATCTATCCAATGTACCCTATGCTTATCTAGTTTTTATCTTCACAGGCATTGTTCACCGAGGGAAACTAGCTCCTGCCTATCCTCAACAAAACCTCTTCAATATTCATCAGGACAGGGGATTCACACCAGGGAGTGAAGCAGTCCAAGCACCGGGGGAATGACCGCAAGACAACTCTGCACCGCGGAGTATTAATAAAGTAGCATCAGCGAATGGTTCGTAATTACAATTCCTTTTGAATCAGTTTTGATAAAATCTCGCATCTGGTCTGGTCTATAATTATTTCAAATTACTTTACTTTATAATTACTTTCACTAATTAAATCGAGTTCAATTACACATTACCAAACCATTGGGTAATTGAATAAGTAATTTCATTAAAGATGTAATCAGTGACTCGTAACACTGCAAATATCCATGTAATAATAAGATCGTTTATGCAATAAACATGTATTATTATAGTAAATTGGCGAATTCTTGAATAAATATCTCTTGAAATTGTAAATAATCGATCGTTGAATCATTTTCCCCTGTCCTTTCCTTGCCTATAAGTCGAAAATCATGAAAATCGCATGATTTCATAAAGCCAAGAACTATTTTTGCGAATATATTAATATATTAATATTAATATATTAATATTTTTAATATTAATATTTTTAATATTAAGCTGCCTTACCATATGCAACCCGCATGCCATTCGTGTAAACGACAGGGCCCATGTTAATTTTTGTTGCCTATTTGGTGTTTTCCGATTGCCTATATTCAGGCGTATTGAACTCAGAAAAAAAAACCAGAATTCTCGGAATTCAGGTCGAAAAAAACGGCAAAAAAAATTCATTCAAATAACTTCTGGCAGCTGATACCTTATTTTAGGAGTCGGATTTCTGGCAGTTGATACCTCGATTTTAGTCGCTTTAAGGTGAAATATCAAATGCCCGAAAATCGACCAATCAGGAGGCTGCTTGAGCCAATTTAGGCTCAATTTCACGAAAAGGAGCCTCCTGATTGGTCGATTCTGAAATTAAATCAAGTTACGGCGCTACAGAGGCTAGCCATCAGCAAAATTCTGGATTTCTGGCAGTTGATACCTTTTTCGTCTGGCAGTTGATACCTCATTCAGAAATCCAGAATTTTGCTGATGGCTAGCCTCTGTAGCGCCGTAACTTGATTTAATTTCAGAATCGACCAATCAGGAGGCTCCTTTTCGTGAAATTGAGCCTAAATTGGCTCAAGCAGCCTCCTGATTGGTCGATTTTCTGGCATTTGATATTTCACCTTAAAGCGACTAAAATCGAGGTATCAACTGCCAGAAATCCAACTGCTAAAATAAGGTATCAGCTGCCAGAAGTTATTTGAATGAATTTTTTTTGCCGTTTTTTTCGACCTGAATTCCGAGAATTCTGGCTTTTTTTTCCGAGTTCAATACGCCTGAATATAGGCAATCGGAAAACACCAAATAGGCAACAAAAATTAACATGGGCCCTGTCGTTTACACGAATGGCATGCGGGTTGCATATGGTAAGGCAGCTTAATATTAAAAATATTAATATTAAAAATATTAATATGTTAATATTAATATATTAATATATTTGCAAAAATAGTTCTTAGCTTTATGAAATCATGCGATTTTCATGATCTTCGACTTATAGGCAAGGAAAGGACAGGGTAAAATGATTCAACGATCAATTATTTACAATTTCAAGAGATATTTATTCAAGAATTCGCCAATTTACTATAATAATACATGTTTATTGCATAAACGATCTTATTATTACATGGATATTTGCAGTGTTACGAGTCACTGATTACATTTTTAATGAAATTACTTATTCAATTACCCAATAGTTTGGTAATGTGTGATTGAACTCGATTTAATTAGTAAAAGTAATTATAAAGTAAAGTAATTTAAAATAATTATAGACCAGACCAGATGCGAGATTTTATCAAAACTGATTCAAAAGGAACTGTAATTACGAACCATTCGCTGATGCTACTTTATTGATACTCCGCGGTGCAGAGTTGTCTTGCGGTCATTCCCCCGGTGCTTGGACTGCTTCACTCCCTGGTGTGAATCCCGCCTGTCCTGATGAATATTGAAGAGGTTTTGTTGAGGATAGGCAGGAGCTAGTTTTCCTCGGTGAATAACGCCTGTGAAGATAAAAACTAGATAAGCATAGGGTACATTGGATAGATTAAGTTTATGTGTTTTTCAAGCAAACATTCTCAACTAAGTACCAAAGAATTTCTAATTGTGATTATACATCTGTATGAAATTTATTATAATATATTTCTTATGATTGATTTTGTAAGCCTGCCTGAACCATTTTCAAATTTGATATAAACTTTCAACTATTTTCAACAGAATCAAGAATGTCAATAAGCTAGTATTACTATTGCATGCATGAATAGATTTTTCAATATTTCAATCGTTATGACTGGTACTTGAGACTCTGGAGTAATTTATCACCAATATTGAATTATGTTCCATGTTTAAAAAATAAATGTGATGCCTAATTAGGCCTACAGCTATCTACCCTTCTATTTATTTTCAAACCTTGAAACTTTGATCCTGGTTATTCAAATATTTCTCTACTACGAGGTGAGTCTACTATATTTCAATAAGGTAAACATATTCTCTCGAGATCTATCAATCATATTTCAGGTTTGTCATTAAAAAGAGAGAATTTATTGCTATTTCCAAGAATTGAGTGTGCTTTCTCTCCTAGGCTTACCCTATAACGAGACGGACAATATCTTACCTCTAGGTATAATATTATTTCGCGTCGGTATCGTACCCTTTGCAGCTGAGTGAAACCGAGTTGTCGTCAAAGTTTCTGGCGTATACGGGGAGACAGAAGCAAGCCGGAGGCCCCAGTATCGAGTCAAAGATACAGGGTGAGCGTCACGGTTGATGAGCATTGTGGTACATACACGTGGAAAAGTAATCTGTCCAAGATCTGTAACGGATCGCGAAGTATGTTTTAGCAATGATTGTTTTGCAGACATACATTTATAGTTAAATTGGGTGTTTGGCTAATATAATAGGAAGCTCACCATTATCTTGGTCGACCGTTAATCCAGGACTAGCCGCGCAGTGTTGGTTGGCTTCCATCTCCGATCAAGTGGCACGCAGGATCTATGCAGTTCAAGTATCAGCGATGTTCATTCTCATCTCCGTCAACCGATAATGCTTTCAAAGAATCGAATAAAAGAATAAATCGGGGAACGAGTATTCTCCCGAAAAATACTTGTCAACTCGGAATAACACGACAAATTAGTTTCCCCTTCGGAGTCGCGGAATATGCCCGTAAAACAAACGACGCTACAGGACGAAGGACTCGGAATTATATGCCAATAATATAATGGGATGACAATTATCGCGAACTTATCAAACGAAGCTCTCTCGCCCATTATATTTGTATTCAAAACCAGGTCTGAGAGGTTTTGTTCGTAAGAAGTCTAGATTTTCGCACATTTATTCGCTGGTATGAATAGAATGTACTTGAAAATGAACAATATCTGCAATTATAATCAAAGTTTGCCGGTAGCAATTCAACGGTTACTTACTTCGACGATTGAAATACGAGACGCGTGAAATTTGTCGGAAAAGTATAAGTAAAAGTAATTTCACTTGTTTTCAACGAGCTTTGAAAATTGTCGATTATTTATTGCCGTCGTATAATATGATCGAAATATTTCAAACTCACTCATGTCCAATGTGCCTCCGTTGATGTCAGCCTCCCCGAGCCGCAAATCTCCTCGACTCGTGTCACCCAAGTTCACTCGATGAGGCCGCGCAAGTAACTGAAGTCTGCCGCCTCGCGCACGGAGCTCTTATATTACCTACGCAGGGTGCGGGGTGGGATGGGGGACGCCATTGTCGTAGGTCAGTTTACGCCGACTGCGTCGGCTGCTAGGCAACTATGGAACTCAAATCGCAAAAAAGATCTGCGGGTTGCGTGTAATAAGACTTACCCCCTACTATTCTGTAATTGTTAGCGATTAATTATAATCGAGGGTAAAGCAATCAAGTACAATTTGTAATAAGTTCAAAATTAAGATTCTTGTTTCTTCATTGATAATCATACTTAGACCTATTTTATTAAGTGTATTGAAGAATAAAGAATTGCTCGAATTATGTAACATCATAATTCCTATATCGTAAATGACAGAACCTACACGAATAATTTATCATGTATTATATATAAGAAAATGTAATGTGTAATAAAAATAAAACTACCATACGAAAAAATAATTTAGTTCACATTTATCCTGCAGGACTTGGTCGCCCGAGTATTCGAATATATTATAGGATCCCTTATGATAACAAACAATGTACAATAATTGTCATAATAGAATGTTTGGAGATTTAAATATGTACAATAACTGCAGGGTATAGTGTCGCAGGAAATATCGACGAGTTATTTAACTCATAGTAGATCTGAGACTTGTTATACTTGATTTTTCATCAGGTATATCCCCTTGTCAATTTCCATGAATTTATTCAATCGAATTCGGATTTCAGTTGAAATCTAGATTTCACTTTGGCCGGCATTTTCACATGGAAGATCCGCATCTCAATTTTTTTCTTTCTCCCCAAAAACTAGACTGGAGCAATAAACAAAATTAGCGGAGCAATTAAGAGCAATTGAGGAGAAATTTTTGCTATTTAAAAAATTGAAAAATCATCAAGTTACCGGCTAACTTTACGTAGGGCTCTTTATTCGTAAGTTGCAGGGCGTAAGTTGTTGGTTGCGGGGCGACCAATCGCAGCCTCATCTCAGGGTCGCATTGTCGGACTATTTTCTGCCGACAACGTCGTGTGCCGATATCATCATGTGTCGATAATGTCGGTGCAGCTCGTAGTGTGCAACTCGCATGTCATTGCTGTGCTCCATAACTGGAGATTGCATATCGTGAGGTAGGGTAATGTGCGACGAATTATAGTTAGCTATTTTTACAGTTTTGAATATTCAAAAGTGAAAAAATACTCCTGGTATCAGGAGAACAGCTTACCCGAGGAAGTGTGCTAAAGTTTTTGGAGGGGAAAGAGAGTAGTGTCTTGATAAGGCATGCATACGTTGCTTCATGCACGTCGCGATATAGTTTATGTATACTAGCTATTTTCAGAGATTCTTCAAAATTTTAAGTCGAAAAAATCTGCTTGTATCAGGAGAACAGCTGACCCGAGGAGGATCAAGTGGTACAGCAAGTAGCAATGCAGTCTTTCAGGCGTGGCTCCATCCTTAGTGTGAAGCTTGGAGTCAAATATCCATTCTTCAAATTTTAAAGTTCAGTTGATAAAATCATATATGAAAAAACTGTCGCTTGCCCGAGCATCTTCAAGCCATTTCAAAATTGGCAGTCCTAATGATGCGCAGATGATTTTATTGCGCATGCGTTGCAATGAATCGCTGTTTCGAAGTGGTAAATTTGAACAGTGATCGTACCACGAAAAGTAATGAAAGGCATTAAAATTACTATTTGATAATTGACTTCCTCGCCATCAATATTATGTCATAATTATGAGCAGTAATTTGTATTACTAATATAGTCAAAGGGAAGTGATCGAAATGGCAATATGTATAATTAACATATCGTGCTCTAGAACGTAGGCAAACAGTATAGCCGCATATCACTAATTACTATACGGGCATGCAAGTTTCTATAACTATCAGGCGTTAACTGATCCACCGTGGATAAATACTGCTGCAAGATTGATAGTGTATGCGAACTGAATTACTGTAACAACTTAATAAGTTAATACATTAACTTATAAATCAAGCGAGCCTGATTGATTAATTAAAAGGAAAAAAAAAATTATTACCAACATCATCATATACCTGTACAGTTCGACATCAGGATAATCGGAAAAGAACGTGTAAGCGAACCAGCATACATCATTCCCTGAAGAGTATCTATGTGTTAATAAGGTTGTCTAGTGCTAGGCGTAGCGCTGTGGTCGTCGCGCGCTGGCATAGCCAAGCTTGAAAGTGGGGAGAGACCTGACAAGTTCAGCAAGGATATCGATTCAGTATAAGTTAAACCACCCCCGTCAATGGCTGAGCCTCGACGTGTTATTTACAAACTGAAAACGCAAAGTTTTATAAACGAAACGATGTAAATATCAAACGAAACAAATGTTCCTTCGATTATAGTGTAACTGTCTAGCAATCTATTAAATTTAAATCCTTGGTTTATTTTTTAAATTTTCAAATATTCAAACTCTTAACTAGTGTCGTATTGCGGTATTGATTTGCTTAGTAAGGTGTTTTTTTTTTAAACAGCAGTATACTTAGTTCTTAAATCAAGCTCTAGTAGGCAGAGTATACCGTAAAAACAAGTTAACATTATTATTTGTTATAATATTATTATTATTATCATTATAATTATTGTCATTGCTATTATTATTGCTGTTATTGTTCCTAGTGTTATTGTAATAATATAATAACGCCTGTTTATTCATTTTTGTAACCCTGTACTTAAAAAAGTGAACAACTGAGATTCGATCATAATCTTTAACAGTGATATGACACAGATATGTTTAGAAGCTGATCGTCTGAATCCGAATATCAGTGACTGAAATTGAATATTAATGATCTCTGCATTAATTATTGAGAATATATAAATTTCACAAAATCTATACTGCAACAATTAAATATAATTTTCGATTATTTTATAACAATGAAACCTGGTCAATTTTAATGAAATTTATATGAAAGCCTTTATGAGAGAAGACTAGATTAAACGCAACAAAATTTAATAGTTACGATAAATCGATTTTAGGATAAATATATTATAATTTCATAAATTTTTCTAATCTTATTATAATATCATTTTTATCGGTATTTAAATAAATATGTTAAAGTCAGATTCAAAGATCACAAATGCTAGTTACTCTTGATTATAACCAGCCACATAAAAAAGGTGCGAATTTATTCTGAAGATAATGTCTTCGATATCGGCACAAGGTGTTGTTGAAAGGGCGAGTGCCGAATTAACAAAAAGAATCAACGGCTTGGGTCTTCGGGCTTCGAAGCATCATGGTTTGTCATTAATTTATTACACATATATTCATTTCCTACGACTTACTCAATATTTAAATACCCATAGTTTTTACTTTTGCTAGGGTGGTTCCCTCTTATTTTTTAATAGAAATAACGATCGTTATACTTATATCTATCATGTATATATACACTTTTCATAAAACAGTTATTTCAATTATTTTTTGATTCTTTAAGTATAGTATCGTGATTGCAGAATTTCCTTTAATACCAGCATAATTGATTTTATTTTAGTGGAAGAAATCCGAAAATCACATAATATTATAATATTTTATCAGTTTCATATTCGAAAAGTAGTTCAACTAATGTGATATCAAAATTGTATACCAGTGTTTCATTCGAATTATGGCTTCTCATTAATTTCAAAATGAAATTGTCTTCGCGTTTAAAGATAGAGATGTTATACATGTATGAAAACTTTCTAAATGGTATTGAATGTATTGGACGCGGACACTTTGATTAGTTTATTGACACGATTATGGGACCACAAATACTGCAGTGAAATCAATAAAACTCAATACGTACGTTGTCGGTAGCTATAAAAAGTATTAGATTTTTTATTGCCTTTTGTTCGATTGTTTTCTCGCCGTTCGAATCAATAATGCCTTTCTTATAGAGGTTTCATTGCTGCTATTTGTATTGTAAATGGACCTAATATAAATCCGTTTTTATTTATCATTCGTCAATTACTTCTGTTCAAAGATGAATTATATTTATAGGCAATTGCAATACCTATTGCGTATCATGAATGGGCTTGATCAGTGTCTCGTTTAATATAAAACTCGAGATCCAATGGAACACATTGAATACCAATTGTTGTGGAAAATTGAGATGGCATTCAGATGAACAATTTCTTGTATTTCTTAATGAATAATTACAGGTGGGGGAAAAACCAGCGTTATGGAACGTGTCACCAATGTATTTTGCGGGGGTGGTGGAGGCACAAATACAAATTTACAAACGTCCAATGCGAATGCCACCCCTGACAAACCTAGCAGGGGTGCACCTACGCCTGGTAGTACACCCGGCGGAGGCAATAACAAAGGATTGAATAATGGCACTGCAAATAGGGGCAGAGTGCCTAGAAACAGGGCGAAAAATGTCCCACTGGCCAGCGGTGGTACAGGAGGATACGCGCCACCAGCCACATGGGAACAACTAGTACAAGATGACCATTTCTTAGGACGTTTTTTCTTGTACTTTAATGCTGGTGAAAGAAGAGTCTTAGCTCAGGTGGGTGGCATTCGAATCAAATGTTTATAATATGCAGCGAAAGATTGAATTTTCATAAGCGTAGTACGACTTTCGCGATATTCAGAAATTCCTAACTTCAGATAATCTGGCCCAGGCATAATCGAAGAATGCTTGAAATTTGTGTTTCGCGAATTGAGAGTTTGCGTTAAAAATTCATCGTGACAAATTATGGCAATTTTAAGTAAACCGAGATCATCTATTTTCTTTTTTTTCAAAATTTCTGTCTCAAGTTACGTAGTCGGAAAAAAATGTTGTTTGGTGAAAATAACTTGTTAGATTAAGACTTCGTTTTTTTTTTTTCAGCCACAATCATAGAAATATTCCAAAAGATATTTTCATTGCAAATATAAAAATTGACTACTTGTTAGTTTATTCAAACAGTTAAACAAATTTTTCGTCTACGCAATTATATCTGGCTATAATAACTAATTGAATTAATTTCATCGACAACCCGGCAGTATAGAACATTTTACAATCGTCAGTTCGCAGCTACAATAAGCAATTTATCAAAGGTTTTTTTCTCTTCTGTATATACCGGCAATGTGTAATCATCAGGAGTGTGAAAAATGTTTTATAAGAAAACAAACAGAACTTTTTTTTTCTTTATCCATTCTGTTATACATACACATGATATATCATCGCCTGCTTGCCGATATTATAACAGATTGTGTAATTGTTGAACTTTTCGATTAGTTGAAAAATATTGTAAACAATTCATATACCAATCAACGTCTATATGATGCATTCCAAAATCTGAAGCTTATAATTTTTAGTAGCATTACATCGATGTTGAAGATTCATTGATTGAATTAAAAAAATTTAGGTTTGTTCGAGATGGAGGGATGTTCTTTATGCCAGACCACGACTGTGGGCTGGTTTAGTCCCAGTAGTACGATGTCGTGAGGCTCGTGTTATGGCTTCTAGCTCACGTACTCGCCTTTACGCATCCTTAGTAAGAAGAGGATTTCATTCTTTAGTTTTGTTGGGTGCAGCCGACGAAGACGCTTTGGAATTAACGCATAGTTTCCCCCTTGCCCAAAGACACGTTCACTCTTTGTCTCTGAGATGCTGTGCTGTGACTGATAGAGGTTTGGAAGCTTTGCTGGACCATTTGCAGGTAAATATGTAATGTCCATTCCGTGATGTATGTAATAATGTCCATATAATTTAAACGGCTCAACACGATTCTATATTTATAACATAGATCGGAAATGATTTCTCAAGTAAAGTGTTGTTGCTGCACAGATATCGCATCGATAATTGTAGAGCACTCAACATGTTATACTAAAAATTTGAGTATAGAAAATACGGTCTGTACTTAACTAATTATCACCCGGTTAAACCGGCTATTCGAAAATACCATTAACCAGCTCGTACTGCTACAAAGCCCATGACCATTATAAAAATTCGTTATCATTCATTTTTCTTTCGCCTTTTCAGGCTTTATTCGAACTTGAATTGGCCGGGTGCAACGAGATAACGGAAGCTGGTCTTTGGGCATGTTTAACCCCAAGAATAGTTTCGTTGTCTTTATCAGATTGCATTAATGTTGCGGATGAGGCTGTCGGTGCTGTAGCTCAACTTTTACCAAGTCTCTACGAATTTTCACTGCAAGCTTATCACGTAACTGACGCTGCCCTTGGGTACTTTAGCCCCAAGCAAAGCGGATCTCTGAGCATTCTCAGACTCCAATCTTGTTGGGAACTAACTAATCACGGTGTTGTTAATATTGGTAAGTAAGTTTTATATGGATATAGCTACTGGTATCAGACCGAGGTTTCATCTCATTATAAACCATTGTATACTACGTATACATACACAGAAATGTTGAGTCATGATATAATTGTACAAGCATGATGAAACGTCTCATTCATCTCTGTTTTCATTTATACTTATCATTATCAATTTATTATATGAGCGTAAATCTTTGTTTTTGAAACTCTATAGGGTTCAAACAACTCTTAGTTAAAGTCCGCGATCAAAGCTGCACCAAGTAGTCTAGTGTATACATAAATTTTAACGCGACTAAGTTATTTTCGTGTAACATTTACTGCGTACATTACGCATAATTTAATAAGATCATATATATCTATTAGAGTAGTTACTTGGATGAATACGAAAAACATGTAAAATAAATCTCTGTCATCAAGTATTTATAGATACACATCGTCTTATGCAAGGCTGTTGCAAGCGCATTTATTTTACCCACATAGTGTGATTAAGGTGGTTCCCTACCCAATTCGACCTGTTCTGAAAACATTGGGCTGAACTATTGTGCTATTAAACGGAATATCTCTAACGGGGTACCGAAAATGGGAAAAATGGCTTTGTAGCGTAATTCTATTGGCGATTTCGAACACGTAGGTCCAAAAACATGTTCGTTTCACGCTAAAATAGAGAAATGGCGTTATAGATATTCCGTTTAAAAGCACCGTTCAGCCCAATGTTTTTAGAACAAGTCGGATTGGGTAGGGAACCACCTTAAACGCATAAAAGGACTTGCGCTAATCTCAATTTTTCTTTTTACCAAACTGATTCCGTAGTTCTAATTTACGATTATATAGATTGTTGCAATATTATACGTGAGTTTGAAAGCGTGATCTAACTTGTATTTCATCACGTAAATTCCTATAATTATCGCAACTATTTATATAGTCATTTTTTTTATTTTTTTCATAAAAGATTGTTCACATACACACTACGTTATCTCAGATTGGAAACACAAACCATATCATTATCACACTTTTCACTTCACTTCCCTATATACAATTATAGCTATGAAATGTTGGACCTAAAAATTAGAACACCATATTATGTATCTTGACCGGTACGAAGGTGATAAGAATGTGTGAAAATCTCTTCATCTTGTTTGCTTGGTATTTTAAACTCACCTAGAGATCATACATAGGTCGCGTTTGTTGCACGTAAAATTTTACACTATATGTACATCTAGGACAGTACTAGGTATAGATAGACTATAGACACTATAGTTTATATTATTCAAGAATATGATTAAAATGAATTCAACAATAACAATACTCATTTTTTGTTTGTTCTATCAAGTAGTATATGCCTCAGCTTATTGCTAAAATCATTACAATTATTGGTCAAGTGCTTATGATTTGATTTGGCCGCACTACCATAAGATGAATGAAATTAATCAAAGTTTTCGACCTTAGGAACCATATTATGGGAAACTATTACATAAAATCAAACCACATAGAACTGGTTTAGTATTAAATTTAGAAAGAAGAAAGAGAGCTTTATATAACTTGAAGCTTTCAACGGTAGGTCAGGCGTCAGGGTGGGCTATGTAGGCTTGGGGACAATGGCCTGTCTCTGTTATTTATATCGTTTGGACTTTAGATTGATTGAATTGTAAGTGTTTGCGAACAGTTCCAGTTAATGTATCAATCGGTTTTGACCATATGAATGAAATTTAATGAAAAATACAACTGTGACGATGGATGAAGCCAGATAAAATAAGACTGGACCTTAAGAAATCTGAATCTGTTTATTTCAGTACATTCTTTGCCCAATCTTACTGTACTTTCGCTATCTGGATGCAGTAAAGTTACGGACGATGGGGTAGAACTTATAGCAGAGAATTTGCCAAGGCTTCGTTCTCTGGATTTGAGTTGGTGCCCTAGAATAACAGATGCATCGTTGGAATGCATCGCTTGCGATTTAAATGTCTTGGAAGAACTCACATTGGACAGGTGAGCAGAGATTAAAAATTGATATGTTTATAGCTTGAATAGATAAATTACTCAAAGCAGACTATTTCAATCGGTGAATTTGAGTTACGGTCTTATATCATATCATCTTGTGTTAGTTCATTAAACATTTCCTGGCCTGACTGAGGTTGACAATCTATTTTGTTGACAACTTAAAAGCTTTGTCGATAAACACATTCTTGACAAGTATGGCGTGTTTTGCAATCTATTAATAATCTTTAAGTGTGCCTCAGTCAGTGCAGCATAAGTTTAAGTGACATTGGCAAGGCCTATCTATTACTGGGAATCTACTCTAACTGATTTACAGTATTTCTTCATCATCAACTATCATGGAATGAACCATTTTTTTCTTTCTTTTACTCACGGATATCTACAGACACGAAATTAATCCGTTCAAATATTTCAAAGTACGGTTTAATTAAATCGTGAGAATTGTTTTGAAATAGTGCATTATGAGTTTATACTTAATGGATTATTCCACGAATATAACGGTAATTGAATTTGTCGCATTGAAACTCTTTCCAAATCTTGTTGATACGTGAATTGAAAAGACTTGAAAAAAGACTCAACAAACAGTATGGATCTGGAGAGATCAGAAATAAAATTTCTCTGGGAAAAATCACAGACTTCTCTACCAGCTGGTGGTCTAACATCAAAGTTTTATGAATAAAATTGGAAGGAGTCCAAAACTTTGTTTGGGGACATGTGGAATGCCGCACTCAGACAGTTCTTGTACATAGTTGACTAAATTTCGTCCAAAGTTGGTGCCAGCATACTGCAAACCACTTAGCCAGCCAGAGAAAGAAACCTATTCTGATTTTAGATCTCATTGCATAACAACTTGAAATGAAATCATAAGAGGACGAAATATAGAGTAATAATTCATAATGCCTCATTTCACATCTTGAAACGTTGCCACAATGTCAACCAACTGTTTCGGCATTAGCTAAATGCATATAAAATATTGATAAAAACTAAGAACATGTATTCCAGATGTGTAAATGTAACGGACATTGGAGTTGGCTACATTTCCACCATGGGATCTTTAAGCGCACTATTTTTGAGGTGGTGTTTGCAGTTGAGAGATTTTGGACTCCAGCATCTATGCAGCATGCGGTCTTTACAAGTACTTTCTGTTGCAGGTAAGCTTTCATTTTAAAATCTATTCATAAATTATATCGAATGATAGAATTAATATTATTGTATGTTTCTGAACAGGATGTCCGCTGTTAACCAGCAGTGGTTTATCTAGCTTGATACAATTGCGACATTTACATGAATTAGAACTAACCAACTGCCCAGGAACATCACGCGAACTATTTGACTATTTGCGAGAGCACCTCCCACGTTGCCTGATAATTGAGTAAATGGAAAAGATATCGTATTACGTTAAATCCTGAAATGTAAAATCGATTTCAATGTTTCTTTTTTTCTTCTTTTAAGATGTATAATTTCTTTTCAATGTTAGTCATTCTGAATGTCGCATATAAGCATGGCACTCTATTTAGATGAATGTCTGAAAATTGTCAGTTAAGATGTGAAAGGAGGTAGTATCAGACTTAAGACTTTTCTTAAAGCAATACGTAAGAGTTTACCAGGATAAAGAGTGCTAAATATATATAAAATTATTCACAAAACGCAAAAACCTTAATTATACAAATAAGAATTTAATAAATAATAGTTTCTTCTTTAGCTTGTCCATCAATAATGCTTGTATTATATTATAATTATACAGCCACTATATCCAAAACTAACAGAATAACTTGATTGTATTTATTCCAATATCATAAACGCAATGCAATGCAAAGATAAAAAAAAAAAGAAATAATAATACCACTGACCAACATATACGGATACTTTGTCAGTTGAGAAAGTACAAGCTATTACTTCATTGTAAAGGCATCCCAAGCACTCTTTTTCTATACTCTTACACAATACTATTTTTGGTGTACCTTGGCAATGCAAGATCAAATAGTGAATGAGAATTTTATGCACAATTTTTATGAGGCAACTCAAATTGGTATAAATTTATATAGATAAAAAAGAAAGAAAAAACTATTTGTTATTAATATTTCTCAATAAATTGCCTTATGAAAATCGTGTAATAACAGTCATATGGTATATTTAAGTGGAGAGTTTACATCGTCAAGCTTATTTCCATAAATAATGCCGTGAAAACTTCAATCGGTACAAAGTATTTATAAAATTTGTTCATTTATGTGTTCCGAAAAACTAGATACACGTGCAGCGGAGCCAATAGTCAATACTGTGATATATTAAAAATTCAGCTTAATATTTATTTCTATTTCTAACTATTGCAATGCCAAGTTTTACCTGCTCTAATATATTTATTACATAGAAGGAAAAGAATAATAAAAAAAAAAAGAAAAAAAAAACTAACAAATGTTAAAGCCCAAGATGCGCATCACCTTAGAAAGCTATCTAGCAGGCACAATGTTGAAAAAAAGAAAATCATTCCAGACCGCGTAATAAATGCCCTTCAATCCACAACATTAAAATCTAAGTAATGAAGTTAGTATTAGGTATGAAAAGTCATATAATAAATTATCAATTATTTAATTACTAATTAGAAAAGAAATAGCGACTTTTTATACGTAATGCAAGCTTGAATGGTAACTGTATCTTTTTAGTTTTAAGAATTCCCCTTGCTATGTTTAAAACTTACTTTTATTAGCATTGATGACTTAATATGATATTGATAAACTATTATGTGTGATCACGATTGCTATATTAATAATTTTACTTAATTATTGAATCAGTAAATTAAATGTTTATTGTAAATGCGAGTTTACCAATAGGGGAGTGCTCAGGCAATAGTGATACTAAGGTAACAGGTAATACTCAAAAGTGAGGAACTTTTTTAAGTTATAATTATAAGTATTTAATTTTATCTTTGTTATATCATGATCGAACATAACGGGTCACCACATTTGTAAATCTAGTAATTTTCATGGATTATTATACTCCAAGTCTTCTATCTCAAATGAAATATGTATAACAATTAACAAAGAAATCTGGATGAACAGTAATTTAATTAATAAGTAAATTATTTCATTGAAGGGTTTGATTAAAGTGAATGGAAGAACTTTTGTGAAAAAATGAGACGTAAAAAGTAGATAGGTATTAGAAAAGTTAATGTTTGCATACCGAGGATATTTTTCGCGTGGAGATAACACGTTTAAGAAAAAAAAAAAAAAAACACAAGAACATTGTATATACTATACAAAAAAAAGAAAGAAAAAAAGAGAAAATTGATTAAATTAATCATTTGATTATAATATTGATAATTCTGAAAGGAAAAACATTGTGTATTGTGTTAATTTGTAATGTTTTGCTGATAGGGTAACTAGCCTTAAGGATGAATAAAAATCTAAACAACAATAGAGTGCGATATTAAGTAAAATAAAAGTATTGTACAAATTTTATAGTCTCTCATTATATTCAATGCTCTTTCTTACGTCATATTTGGCCACAATCCGAATATTAGTTCTATACAATTTCAAGCATTTTCCCACCACGTGAGAAGACCGAGTCCTGGCTCATCTATAGCAGCCTGTAAGGAAGGAAGATTCAATATTATATCGTTTTATTCTCTCGAAAAATTCCTCTACTCTCTTCTCTCTTTCGATTATCAATAATGTTATCGAGCTGTTGATTGAAAAGGATTCCTGCGCTAGAAATGTTCAATCTTTCTAGTTTTCTATCTGAATAAAATATACATACACTAAGAGTATACGGCGAAGCCAGATTCACTTCAGACTTTTCAACAGTTTCAGTGGTGATAGCTGGACCGACGGGTGACGTTTCAACAAAAGTTTCATTCACGACTCTAAAGCGTATACTTTCGCCTAAGAAAAAAAACACAAGAGTACATATCGTTATTCACATTTCACGTTTCTTTCAAAATTAAAATTTATGTTTAGTTATGCAACAAGAGATGCTAAATTCTCAAAATTGGGTTACAGAATTATTATTTATACGTCTGATGGAGTTGCTAGATGCAATTGCTTAAATGCTTACATTAGACTATGGGAAAATCTTACCAGCATCCATGAATAGGTCATGTTTCTCCCCATCGCCGGTATCGTACTCCCAAACCCAGGCCTGTTCAGTTTGATCAAATCTTGAACTATGCTGTAGTTTATGAGGCGGTATAATTATGTCTTCGAAAAATCCCAGAGTGACTATAAAAGTGTGAATCTCATTATTGTGTGATAAAATTGAAGAGAAATAAGAAATTTTTTAAGAATATCTTGATCAGGACTTTTACTGAGTCGACTAGATTGATCAAGACCTTTCTCTGATCTAATAAAGTTTGAGTTTTATCATTGAAATGTAAAAATACTAAGAAAATTTTTACCATGTACTCCGTCGGCGCTACAACTCCGAATTTTTCCGACAAGAATTTCTTCCACAAACGGCCTGAACACAATAAAACGAAAGACTACTTTTGTGTGGGAAGATCCGTCGCCAGGAAAAATGTAAGAATCTTCTATATTTGTTATGTCATGCAAGGCGATACACAGACCTACGTTGTGATAAACCTAAAATAATTCGGATAATATACATCGATGTTTTTTCGAAACTGATTAAGTTTTTAAACACTATCAACGATTTTTCTACGATATATTAAATATTTTAGATATTTATTTTGTTATTATTGAAAAAATTCAGTTCCAAATACCTTGTTAGCTAGTTTTCTATTCAGCTCATCGGCAATCGCATCGTTTAATTTACGTTTAAACATCCATGGTCGGATTCGGACATTGTCTTCAAACTCTGCTAGTACAAACATCTTCTCACCTTATTTTACGCATTATTATTAACACAATAAACAATCACCGTGTCACATTACAACACATCGTGAACAATAGGGAGTAAATACTCGAACATAACCTAACATATCACAACATAACCTATCTCACTGATGTCACTTGATGTCACTGCGAAAAGTGACCTTTTACAATTCACATTTCACACGGATGGCGCTGGGCGCTACTGGAACAAATGATCGCAGCTGTTATTCTGAAACAAATAAGAATAAAGATGTTGATAACACGATTTTAAATCGGTATAGTGTAAATCTGTTCACTACAGTAATAAATACGTCATAAATAAAACAAATATTTAAAAATTGGGCATTTTCGTAATAATAAATTTGGCGGGAAATGTGATTCCGACATTGCGGCGCCGCAAGCGCTTGCGCGCCAGGTCACGTGACGCCGAACAACTAAAATTTAAGTTTTCAACATTTTATCCTGATCTATTTACACCGTATTTTAATGTGTTTGTTTCGATTTTCTGATAAAAGGTACAAAAATATTGAAGTAAAATGTCGTTAGGTAAGTACCACGAGCCATACATATATACAAATTAAAATTTTCAGTCAAAAATCGTGATTAATCACTAATTATAGGTTATGGTCAACCGTCCGTTACATATTAGATTTGTTATTTAGGGTTTGATGGATCTTTCGGCTATATAACTGAATGATTTACGTAGCTTACTTATTCTCTAAAATCTGGAACTACATTTACTATCTATATTTATCGGAGTCAATTATAGCAGCTTGGAGATATCTAATACTCCATATTTACATGAAATCAGCAATAAACTGCTTCTTCATACTTAAAGTGATTCTAGTAATGGCAGCTCTGCATTTTAGAAAGTAAAAACCAACTTTTCAATATTCTCATATTCTTTCAGCAACCGGTAACGTGACACTGAAAC
Source organism: Tenthredo notha (assembly GCA_914767705.2). Lineage (NCBI taxonomy): Eukaryota > Metazoa > Arthropoda > Insecta > Hymenoptera > Tenthredinidae > Tenthredo > Tenthredo notha. Next base: position 8,162,867 of record OU611908.1, read on the forward strand.
TCCGACAAATAATCAGAAGGTTTAAATTCGAAGAATTGGAGTTAGCGGTGCTACCCAGTTTCCCTGAATTAACATGGAAAAAATTAAGATCATTGTTGATGAAACATCATCAAGAATTTTCGGTTTCAGCGTCTATTCAAGTTATAGAACAAGTTATGAAGGTAAACAGTAATGATGAGAGGTGTTTTTGATTTTATCATTTTTATGAAGTGAAAATTATTTATGAAAATTATTAATGATTTGAGTAATGATTTTCGCAAAAAACATCATCTTAAAGAAATCATGACACATTTCTTCGTATATTTGAAATAACTACGCTTATTACTGTTTCAACATATTAAACATATTTCTCAACTAATAATCACACTTTTTTGTTATAGGATTTAGAACTTGGAGACAACGATCTAAGAGATCGATTATCAACTCTAGAATTAATGGGTAAATTGTGGTATTTTTATTTCCCGTCAAAAGTTGAATAATTATCAGCTTCTATTATTATTCAATGATTTGTAAAGTTACCTTGAATGTCATACCCAATTTAGTTGAACTTATTTCTAAAATGTTTTTGCTTTCATTTCTTTAACAGATATAAGCAGACATTCTATGCGAAAAGTTTGGACTTGCCACGAAATGCGTGGTCTAAAAAATTCTCTCAGTATTCAATCTGATAGAGAAACTCAAGAAAGAATTTCTGCCTCATTTTTAAGAAATATGCAGGAAATGGATGTACGAGTAACGACACATGACAATATAACATTTGTCTTAGTAAAGGATGTGAAGTCAAAAAAACGAAGAAAGCACAAGATTTATCCAGTATTTTTTGCATTTTTAATTGGGCAAAAATATTTTTTTACCTCAAAGAAAACTGTGACTAAAGACTATTTAGTATCAATGGCAGAAGGCTTAGGATATACTGATAGTAAATTTGGAAAACTGTCTGGTAAAGATCTGAAATCATTGATCGAACTACTGTGGGCTAAACAGCAGGCTACTATAAACAGTGAAAATATATTGAAACCCCCTGTATATGCGGGTCTAAAACCTGTAGTTAGGTAATCAAATAATTTTGATTTGTGTCTTATTGAGAATCTCTGGACTCTATTTCATAATACATTTGATTATTATTTTATTTTTCGTTTCAGAAATACTGGCATAGATTTTACGGAATCAAAACAGAAGGGAGAATATGTAGATAAATGTTTTGGAGTTAAACCGCCGAGTACCCAGTCGCTGCATCTTACTTTTGTTAATCAAACATGGAAATGTACTGATCTAGTTCCAGAGATTGAGGATGAAGTTATTGACATCAAGTGAGTATAAAAATGTGTGTTCAAAAGTCTGTTAAGGATCACAATATAACTTAAGCAAATTTGATGTAACTGATTTGAATTAACAGATGGGAATTCCATAGCCGCCACATTCCAAGCATGATAAAAGAATTGGTGCAACGTCGTGTTATGCGAATTCCATTGCCAGTATATGCTGAGAACATGCTGACTATAGGCAGAAACGAAATGACGCTTCGCTCTTAGCCCAGTAAAGAATTCAAAATTAACCTCCGGGAATTCGGAAACTAATTTTTTTCAAATGGGTCTATGGGCAATAAGTATTTATTTTCTAACTAGGGCTAATTATTGTCAACAATTAAGATCTGTTAGGTTTTATTTCGAGCTTCTATCAGTCATATGAAAAAGAATCTTAAACGACCTTTGGTTGGACTCAATGTATCTAAGCCAATTTTATATTTTTATATTTGTAAGTTTTAACCGTATCTATTAATATAAACCCCTTGCTACACAATTGGCAGTTGAACTGTTTCTTAGTACAGCAAGTTACAGTGATAAAGATATTTGAAATTTTAGCTTAATTAGTATGACAATTATTAACAGAAATATGTATATACAACTAGTGTTATTTAATGAATAAAATAAAAGCTATAATACGTTAACACAAAGATGAGTCAGTTCTGTTATTTCCACTTTTCTTACTTTAGTTTATATTGAAAAAAAATAAAAATATATGTATAAATTTATAAGGCAATGAGAGGTTTGTGTGTTTCTTCAGGATCATCTCTGTATTGTTATCAAGTTTATAATAGTTATATATAAAATAACTTATGAGTATCTGCATAGAATAACATTACATATTAACAATATGAAGTGTAAGGTGTAAGCTAGCTATAAATATTCAGTAACTAATTTCCGTTTGTAACTTAACTAGTTAATAGTATTCCAACAACATACTTAACAGATTAAGTAAAACAGTTGATAAATTTAGTTTTACAGATATTAGAAAATTATGTATTCTAAATTAGTATAACTTTTGATGAAGGTATAAGGAAAGCACTGAATTTTCAATAGCAATAATCATTTTTTTTTCCTAACAGCGTATACTTTTTTCTCTATCAATTTTAGCATTTGAATTTATTTTACAATTCAGTTTATTTATTTTTAAATCTAACTCTACTACCTATAATGTATCATATAAGATTTTAGAATAATTCAGTCGTTTATTTTATATCCTACGGGTGTGAGCCGCTGAAATTTATTTTACAAATTTTTTTCCTTTTATAGAATATCATTTATAAACACGGCTGCAGCGAGAATATACAGCATCATAGGCCCATATGAATTAAAAATTATTATTTATATACAGTTACAGACAAGATATAACGTGATTGGTATATACATACATGCACACGTACGTATGAAACCACTTTGTGCTAATTAGTATATATTTTTTTCTTTTTCTTTCTTTTATACAAGAGACAGATTTATTTCATACGTAAACACTTTCCTTTCCAATTATAAGCTCGATTCCTTAAAATTTCTTACATTCTACTTTTGTTCAATGTTCAGAATTTATCATCTAAATATTATGTCCTTTCAAAGATTATCATACATTTCTCTCCCCTCAAGATAGTTTCATCATTTAATACGGATTCAATATAAATCTCTGAATGACTATAGATAAAAAAAAAAAAGAAAATATATAGATGCTCGTATCTACTATAATCATAAAAATAAACTAAACATTATATAAGTTGAAGAGGAAAAAAAAAAAAACCTGTCTTAGCTTAACAATCTATAATTAATCTAAATACATACATATCGTGTAGCGGATATAGTGCAAATAATGAGAAATTAATACTTAATTGAAGCTTTGGTATAAAATAAACATGATACTCGATACGTAGAAAATTAATGTTATAAAGACGTTGCTTTTCATCTGTTAAATGATTTTCAATCAATCTAAACGATTCACCTTGTCTATTTGGATACATCACGTTTCCTTAACAATAGCCATTAACTTACTTCAAATAATGAATATAGTAGTTGTATTTGATTTGTATTTGTATTTGTATTTGTATTTGTATTTGTATTGTGTGAAACCCACGAACTGTAACAGTATCATTGTACTGAATTACAAATCAATAATTATTGTTGTGTGATTGATGATAGTGTAATTTATCTGTATGTTAATCTGTAATTATATAAATATCATTGTACTTAATAATATTATTGAGAAATATTTTTCAGTGGTAATTATAATCGATTAATTTTCTGTTAGTAACTAAATTTTGTATATTATTATAATTATATACATGACCATAATGAGAAGAAAACCTTTATCTTACGGTATAAAAACCGAACAGAATTGAAATGAAATGAATTTGAAATAAAATTTATATGAAAACGAGAAACGAGTTGAAAAAATTTGTTCTAAATTTGTTACGTCGTCGCCTATATATGTATACGAATGAATGATTATTATTTTTAATAAATAATAAGATATTATTTACAAAGTTTGTTAATCTATTATCATTATATTGCATATTATTGCTAGAATAAAATGTTTTTGTTTTTTTCCAGTGCAGATAAAAAGTTATATTAGTATGTGCAGCAGGGTTGTTAGATAATTTACTGAAATTTATAAGTTAAGCAATAAGCATGTAGATTTTTCGTGTATATATACCATTTCGAATTTCAATGATATTAGTAAAGTAAGTTAAAACAATACCGATACTGTATATTAAAATAGTTTCATCACCAGTCTTATGAGTTTTATAAATTACATGCACTATCTTTACATTACGGAGAAAAAGTTGTACAGAAATCTGATGACTCTACCCTTGTTGCAATTTATATGAAAGGTAGATTAGGTAAAATAGTCACCAAAGTAATGTTACCTCAAGCTTGTTTCTCGTGTTAGGTGATTTGTACATAAAGATATCTCACATAGTAAAAGAAATCATGGCGCAATATAGCACGATGTGATATTCTAACAAATGTGAAAAACCTTAACAAATAGTATTTCTTTACCTAACTACAACTCATGTTATTACTAGTTTAATTCGATCTCCTATTTAACAGTATTTACTAATTGTGACATATACCTAAGGGGGTCCAGCCCTACCTTACTGAAGAAAAAATATTCATTGTTCCACTCGCTGTGCGTTTTCTTACCAAACGTGATGCTACTGTGAAGTTTCATAAATTATTATAATCAAGTTTGATTGAAAGACGTACAACATAATGCATAAGTAGGTTTATACTCCTAATCTTCAAAAATTATTAGAATAGAAAGAAAAAAGAAATAATGAAATCGTGTTACTTACTCGTCGCATCTTGTGGAGTCAATGACTTCTCAATCACCCGTTGAATGAGACTCATCCACTGCGATCTATCGTCGTCACTCTGAGCAGAAAGCAAAAAACTTCTATCAGGAGTCTCAAGAGTAAATGAAAAGCCTTGGTCCTTAGCACCTGCTGGTACTCCTAGTTTCACCCTAAATCCATCTGTAGTATGACCCAAGAATATCTCCCCTTTCGGATGGGCATCCTACGATATAAAAATTCGACTTATAAACATGAAATAGCCTGGAAAGAGTTGCAATGTATGCTTTCATCATTTCATTTGATGGATTATACATTTATCAGAGTTTTATATTCGCAAATGGATGTAGTCTCACCATTGGATCATCGTGGTACATGAGTTTCCGACCGTCCAAAGTGAACCACCTTTTTTTATATGCATCCGAATGTCTCGGGCCAGTTTTCCATAGATATCCTTCTCTGGCAAAGTCTCTTGTGAGTTGACAGAGAAGTTCTGATTCTGATGTTCCTGGATATGCTATTTGTAAACGATGTAGCTTTGCACATCTAATCGCTAAATACCAGTTCGTTATTACTTCTGGTTCTTCGTGACAAACATAAATGTGTCTTGTGCTACCGTCTTTCATAAAAGATATTTGCAGGCTGTTCTGTATTCCCGTCTTTGGTGGAGCAAACGCTACATTCAATTCAGATATCCTTAGGACCGCTTTTGGTTCCTGGAATAAAATCAAAAAGATTAATTTATGGAGAAGGACTTGATTTTGATAGGATGGATCATTTTCAAGCCTGTTTTATTATGTTAGCATTTTTTCTTTCTTCTATTTTCACCTTGTTCTCTTTGACGTGATATTTCAGCGTGTCTTCGGCTTCGGAAAGCACAAATTTCCGTGGGTGATATCTAGAATCTTCTTTCCCTCGTTTCATCAGGAATCCTTCCATAAATCCAGAAACATAATGATTCTGTCTTTCCGGATGGCAAAATTCTTCACGTTCATACTTTGCTCTTATCCACTGCTCGACCAATATCCTATTGAAAAAAGTTAATAATATTAGACTGAGATGAAATACTTTGATAATCAAACCCAAAGTCATTTAATTTCCTTAAATTGAAGACATTCATAATTTAAAAACAAATCGCATTGTTTATGACGATAAATAAGATGTTTTATACTATAATGAAAGTGTTTGATTCATTTATATACAAATTTTTAATCAACAATCACGTAAATCTCATAGCCAACTTATACCACATGGAAAGCTTCTGGCTATCCACATAAGCTTTGTGGTATCAAGCCATTTCCTCTATTGATAAGCTGTTCCCCCCATACTCTGGTGGTTGTGGGTATCAGAAAAGAAACCGTTGAGTCAGAGGTAAATATTTTAAGTAAAACTGAATGAAATATGTAGAATTGAGAATAGAAAAAAGCCTGTTCCTGCATAAAACTTCATTATATATTAAATGATGAATAACTTCTATTACTAAAATGTGAAGTTAAAAAATTTACTAACTGTGGTGCGTCCTGATTTGGTCTTCTATAACAAGAAGGTACGCGCTCTTCGTAGTGAAGTTTTGCAGCAGTATTTCCAACTTCCCTAACCCTGGTTACCTGGGAATCTTCCCATCTGTCTAGCTTCAAATGTTTTACCTTTGATATGTGCGCTCCCATGGATCGATGCACACCGGCGCATCTTGTGCATACGAAAATGCCGATATTGTATGAAGCCCATTCTGGATCTGTGATTAATAAGCATGTAGAATACGATAGATCTCTTTCAGAGAATGTTCTTTTATGCTTAGCTCGCAGAAATTGTAAAAAGGAAATGTAATAACGCAACGAATGATATATATATATATATATATATATAATATATATACATATATATATTATGCTGTGGAAGTCTCATTCCAATAAACGGTACTTGGCTTTAAATTCTGAACAAGCTGTCTTCATCATAATGGGGAAAACCAGTGATTGGAAAAGCGTTGCATACTACATGAGTTACATGAGTTTTTCTTTCTGATTATTATCTTTGATATTATAAATGTATTTTATACAATCTAATGAATTTTTATTGCGATGTAGGCGAAATAATGAGTGCGTAGATTTAGTCGCGTAAATTTTATTCAAAATTTGTTACATTAGTCAGAGTAATTGTTGTGTAATAAAAGAAACAGAATTTTACGAACTGAATGATATATGATCGTAGATACGATCTCCGTGATTCTCATAGTCAAATATCTGCGCATTTTTTATAGTTAATGCAAAATCTATCTATCTAAGGTGGAATTTTATAAGCCAATAGAAGTGTCAATTGAGAGTATAAAATTGTTACATGGATGAGTCACGAAACAAAATACGAGTGACTAATGGTATAACAATACAAACGCGATAAACTACTAATTGGGGTGTTGAGTTAGAGATTTGTTTTTATCAATTTTCCTTGACAATTTGACAAGACTAAACTAGACGTGCGCGTTAGGCATAAGAGCCACACGCATTGGTATCCGCGAATCGAAATCGACTTATTTTAACAGAGGTTCAACCTGCCAGTAATTCATCCTAATATTTGGCGAGTTCAAAGTAAAGTATTTTACTCTAGCTAGGCAATCTACTCACTTTTAGCTCCGCAATCAGCACATGCGTTATTTCCAGATTTTTTCAGGAGCTCTGCCAACAACTTTTCGTTAGAGTCGGCCATCTTGATACACACTATCCCCGAACCCCGCTAGCCGGCGCTTAGCTCTTTTACTTTTTTACTACCATTCCTCTCTCCGAGAGAGCGTAGTAGTATAGTGTAGACTATAGTCTATACTACGCTACGATTACTAGTAGACTCTTCCTACCAAACTCGTACGTACGTCATTTTTCATTCAGCAGGTGAAGCCGTGCCGCGTGACGAACTGTAGCTATAACTATAGCTTCAACTGCGCGTACAACACACTGTACTTTCGAACGAAGTATGAAGGAAGTCATGCGGACTTCGGAATAGTTAGCTAGACAGTATAGAAACCGCGCGCAATCAACGATAGTCATTTATTTCTTGTACAAATATGACGTCATCATTCTTGGATCTAATTCCAAGAAACAGATGAATGTTGATAAATATGAATAGTTTCTTCTTTACAGCTTTGATAATGAATTCAAGCATCATACTTACCTAATATATTTCATTTTCGTATTCTTTCTATCATGATTTAGTTTGAAATGAAAATATTCCTCACAACAAAATACAATATCTATAACTTATTCGTAGTATTTTTTGTTTTGTTCTTTTTCGTGTTCTTTAGCAGAATTACAATATAAGGAAAAAATGTATGTACAAATTAATGAAAAATAAACGAAAATACAATGAGAATACGCTGAGAATTTGAATAATTAAGAAACGAAATCCTTGAGATGCGTTATTTTTTTAATTACAAATCCTAATCGCAAATTCTCTGATAATTTGTATCAATTAATAATATCGTATAATAATAAATACAAATTATATCCTCAGAGTAATCCTTCCATTTCTTGCATAAACTGCATGTAGGCATCGTCCTTTGTTTTCGGTTGTACCAGCCTATGAGGTTGAGTTTCTGGGATACGATCAGGCATTTTAAGCATAGAACTGGGTTTCTTCTTGTCATCTCTTTTGACTCTAAGAGATGTTGGTAAAAATCGAGTAATATCTGCAGCCAAGTTTCTGATCTGTGGTTTAGCTTCAATTGTACTCGAGCTTTTCCCATCCTTATCTTTTCTATTGATTAATTGTGGAGCAGCTGACAATACATTCGGAGTTTTAGACTGAGACCCTGCAGTTGATTGAGTTTGAATTTGGGAATTCGTCATATTTGCTAAGCTCGTTAAATTCGGAATCTGCATCTGTGGTGGCGGCATTCTCGGCATGCCAGGAGGTCCTGGTCTTAATAAACGAGGCATGCCAGGAGGGGGACCTAGAATTATATACATGATGTAACATGATTTCGTATAAGTTCATTCCTCATGATTTTTAGAGGAAATTACGAATTTTTTTCATACAAAAGATGTAAGATAGACAATTGCAGGGTGGCCACAAAAACCTTGGAAAAAAATTCCCTGACATTTCCCTGACTTCCCTGACTGAAAATCTCTTTTTTCCCTGATCAATGCGGAAAGAAACAAACATAGAAATCAGGAATTTCGAATGAAAAATGGTAGATAAGGACAACTGAGACAGAAAACAATAATAAAAGGATGTTTACGATACTATCAAATATAACTTTTTTTGAGTACCATTTTCTGGAATTTCCCTAATAATTTCTTGAAAAACAAATTGCAATACGTCAGACGAATTTCTTTTTTCACTACTGAATATAAAAAAATTCCCTGACTTATAATAGAATTCCCTGACATTTCCCTGATTTCCCTGACCAATTTCAAATTCCCTGACATTTCCAGGTTTTCCAGGTTTTCCCTGACCGTGGCCACCCTGAATTGTCTCGAATTCAAAGACCAAAAACAATCGTTATTCAGCAAATACCAGTCGAAATCATTTTAAAAATCCCTACCAAGTCTATTTTAGTGTTAATTTTACACGAATCATCATAAACTGTCCACTTTTCAGTACATTTGAGACAGTATTTCATCCCAAATACTGCATTCGATCATTTACACTCGTTACTAGACAATTATTTCTAGTAAATTAGATATTAGCCTACCTGGTGGTAGCCGAAGTCCAATACGCGGAGGAGGTGGTGGCGGCATCCGAAGGGCATGCATAGGTGGAGGCGGTGGACGATATAGGAGTGGCGGTGGTGGAAGACCGAGCGGTGGAAGCGAGTGTTGATGCGGATGCTGAGGATGATGTGGATTGTGTGGTGGAGGATGGTCCATCAATCCAGGAGGTTCCAGGCTCTCATCCTGATCAGATTTTCCATTAGAATTGCCTTTTGAGTTAGCATCAGCATCCAGCAATGTGAGCCTAGCGCTCAAGTCTTGGGCTCGTTCTGTTTCTCTTTTCTTATGCACAACTTCCATCTCCCGCATGAATTGATCAATGTCCTGACCAGCCATTGCCAACATCTTTTGTTGCAAAGTTGTAGGCTTCACTTTGGACGTTTCTTTTTCCTTTTGTATTTCTATTTCCTTTTCTTTCTCCTTTTCTTTCATTTCAGATTCAGTTTTTCTGTCCTCTTTGTCATCGGCAAAACGAATCGTTCTTGACTTCAGATTCGAGTCTTTATTCTGTAAAATACGTAGCAAGAATCACATGATGAAATAATTTTGATGTAAACGAATTCCTGAAAGCTTGTTTACATTTTTGAAAATATTACATGAAGCTTTAAGATAGCCATAACTAATTTATGGGATTGAATTAAAGAGAACCAATATCTTGGTTTAAAACTGTGTAAATTTTCGATGAATTATAGTATCACCTTGTCAACGGGATCTTCATCATCGCTGGAAAGATCCGGCGGAGGAAACGGTGGCACTCCCGGAGGTTCCTTATTGATTGGTAGCAAAGCAGTGTTCGATGTGGCCGAAGAATAAGCACTAGTCTTCTTCAATATACTCTGAGGTATTGGAATATTCATCAATGGATGATGATGAGGCATAAAATGAGAATGGGGTGGATAAATATGTGACGGTGGTTGCGGCATCTCCGGTAATGGGATCTGTGAAGTTAGAGCCCCTGAAAAATCGACATATCATTACTCATTGCATCTCAATCTAAGGATCGGGCAATTTTGAAGATCTAAAGCCTATCGTATCATTGATTACAGCGTTTTCCCAGCATTATTGCTTTCATGTTGGAACAAACATAAACAATTATAGGCTAAGATAATTATGAATTAAAAAAGAGGGCCAGTTTTTTTAATACCGGAATAAATTCTCGCCACATCTCCACCGGCGGAAGGAAGTGGTATTTCGTCGACTTGAACCTGTTGAGCATGTCTTACAGCTTCGAAGTAAGTGACCAAATCAATTCTTCGTCGTTCATATTGTATCAATTGTTCCTTTAGCTCCGTCCATTTTTCTTGATCATCCTTTGCCTGTGTTGAAGAAATTTTGCAAAAAAATTACTTAAAAAGCTAAAAATCGAAGTCGTCGTCGTCAAATATTGCGACTACCAGTTTACAGCAGTGGATTGCTTTGAATTTTGTTTAATATAGAACATCGCATACTTACATACATTTTTAAGACTCGGTCTAGGGTTTCTTTTAGCTTCTTTCGTTTGTCTTTTAACACTTTCTCATTCAACGGCGGCGGCTGCATGACGTTGTATTCTAATTAATACGAGAATAATTTAATATTGTGAATAAAGGAAGCATTATAGTCGTGTAAAATGGTGAAATTAGACACTCTACATACCCATCTGATCTATTTTTTCCATTTCTTCTATAATCTGAGCTGGATCTTTGCCCTTTAATACAGCAGCCCTTACCAACTGACGTTGCTTTTTATTTTTCTTCAACTCCTTTTTACGCGCCTCCTTACCTGTAATATATATTCGGTAATTTTTTTTTTTGGGAGGTTAAAAATTATGGATGGATTGTTGTTTACACTATTTATAACAATTTAGCGAGACTGAAGTTAGAGGTTATGGTGGTTTCCACTCACGGGCTTGGTCCGTAGGATTCATGTATTTCCCACTTTTCGTGGTATTTATCGATCTGCGACCCATCTTTGTTCTTTGGTTTATACAGATTTCACAATAATTCGATTCGAGTCTTTATACTTCGAACGACTTTTATTTAATAACGAAATGTTTACAACAAGCAACACATCGTAGACCCACCATTACAGCTGATTAGCTACCTGGCTAATGGCTACTATTGAGCGCAGTGCTGCCAATCCGGAATTATAGAAATCCCCACTCTGAACGATAATTTGACGATTACATTCTTACATGTGATTTGCGGATTATCAAATTTTTGAGAAAAATAAAACGGATTTTACCCATACGTTTAATTACCCGCAAAGGTTAACATAATCCGCATTTCGGGTGATTATACGCACGCTGGCAGCACTGGCTACTAGTGAACGACTACCTTAATCGAAGCGAATTACTCATTTCCATATATTTCTATGCATGTTATACATGCATTTATATGCATGTTTGAGGGGTAACTGAAATTTATGCTATGAATATATAGCGTATTTTCTTTATTTTTGAACGATTTTATTGTTCAAATAACTTCATTAATACTGGCGTTGTTTTGACTCTAACACCGTCAATATGACACGCGGGTAGCCTTCAAACAGGAGTATTTGAAGTATTCTCTACGAATTCTTTAGGCAATAATTTTGAATGAATAAATAAACCCTATCTTATGATTCCTTACTATTTAATGACATACCCTGCTTTATGAAGGAATACTGAATAACAGTTCTATAATAAACGATAGTCGTCATGGTTCCTTCATTTGATCTTTGATGATGCATATTTATATTCATTGCTTATAGTTGGTTTGGAAACAATGTAGGAGGATAATTATGTAGATCGAACGTAAAACGTTTATTAAATTACCCAGACGGCAAAGACTCAGACACTTGATGTATGCGAATTTGCCGAAGTCTTACTTACCATAGCTTCATCGTCGGAAAAAATCTGTTAAACATAGTTAAGTAGTTTATATAATATATAAAAGTAAGTTTATTGAATGTATAGATTATACGAGGTATAAATATATGACAATATTTTTCGGTTCAAACTAAATATATTTGTACTGAATAATACGTATATATGTATGTTCAACGTGCAGGCGATGGCTTTCAAAAAGCTTGGATTAAACCAAATATTTTATAATTAGAAATAATCGCTAGCACAGTGAATGCGTATAATAATGGAAATAAAGTATTATACCTATATCCGCACTGTACAATTATCTAACTATTTACAATTTTCAAATAAAATTATACTACAAATATCGCGTACTGATTGTTCAAACGTTTACCTATGTCAGAGATATCATACGAATCGAAGATTATATTATTAGTATAATCAAGTCATGTATTAGATATACACAATTGTAAATACCTACTGATTTTTCTTAGGCATATTTTTTGTCGGCCTATAATCATTCTAATTATTATTCTATAAAAGTTTATAAGACTATATCTGTGTTTGGCTATTATAAATTCAAGTAAATGCTGGTAGATTTCACCGTAGTCCACTCAATCGATGACAAAAATGTCCAAGAATATTAATTGCTAGTTCTTCAGTGAAATTCTGTTTCTCGAATAGAATAAGAGCAGACTTAAATAGTCTGAATATAAGAATGAGAATTACAGTCAGAACTGTATGGGATTTCGGAGTGGGTTACATATTCTGAAAGGCTTGTCTAAGCCAGTGCATATAATGTTCAGAAACAAGTTGTTGAAATCTTCATTCTAAAGATTATTTCTGAGCTTTTGAGTAATCGCTAGTGATCAGCCAAAGGTCGAGCTAGATGTTGCATTGAATATTGCGTGAATAGGGAAATCGAGATAAACTGGCGGCAAAAAAAGAGTTTAAATATTAGAAGTAGGTAATTATTACAATTTATCGCCAAATAAATGATCTTCATTCACAATCATTATAGCGAACATTTTGTGCGCTGAATTAAATCAGTCTCGAAAATGCCTGAATATTTTCATCGTCATATTATTCGTCTTTGCTTTGTGGTTGTCGTTTCACATAGCAGAGAATATTCACCCAGCAAAATGCGGCAACTCCAACGTAGATGACTCGAAAAGCAGAAGGAATGACCATGAAGTTCAAGGTCTGAACGGGAATCCAATAAACGCAGGAAATCTTTCAACAAATAAAATAAAAGTCGTTTTACACAGTATATCATTATTGCTGTCGTTATTATTGGGAAATATTCGTATATAATGAAGACATAGACTACAGAACGATAAAGAATATATTTTATAATCTAATTAGATAAATTTCGCAAAGTCAATTAGCTGATTAATTATTAGAGATATCTTGTGTATAATTACCCCGAATGTAGCAACAAACTTCGATTTACATTCTGCCAAGATGTCGGATTTTCCTTCCATAAGATTCATAACTGTAATGTAAAAAGGTATATTAATAAAAATAAAAAAATAAGAATAAAAAAAATGTCTAAACGCTTTAGGTGTAATATACAGTATACTAACTAACGAAAAAGAAGGCAAGCAAGGCTGGCGTCAATACAAACTGGTCCACCATCAGTTTTTTAAAAACTATTGATTTAGAGTTGCCATTATACACCAAGTCCAACCAGCGGTACCTGGTAGACAAATTATCATTTAAGTTCACAAGGACGTATACATACTGCCGAAAATCGATTATTGATAAACAGTTTATGCATATGAGTAAATGGAAAATTAGTGCAAATGTTATACATTTTTGGTCCAAAAGCCATAAAAATAGGATAAGTTGTCTCAGGCTATTCGCGTGCAGTGTGAAACTTAGCTAGAGCAATATTTCTGTATTTATAATAGCAATTGATTAAAAACAGACCATGAAGTTACGATAATGTATATTGCTACCAATTGCAGGTCAATGTAAGTCGTTCGATTTGAAGAATAATTATTTTCGTTAGTAATATCGATTCTGTCTATTAATTCATACGGTATAGGAAGACGTTTGTGACAATAATTCATTTGCAAAGCCGAGACAACTTCTCCCTTCATTTTTATCTTTACTTTTTCTTATAGTAGGTATAATCGTTAATAATATAAAATCAGTGCAAAATCTTGCGATTATTTAAATCTTTAACAGTCGTGTGCAAGATATTATATAATTCGTTGTGGTCGAGGGACGAAGTGAAATTCGTAAATGGTTCTTGAGGGGTGCGTGTATATGCATATATTATTAAGAGCGTTACAAAATCCAGGCAAAAAGCGCGGTTTGAAGAATAAAATCTGAAAAGCGATGAGCATCCAAAAAATTGGCAGAGGTGCTGAATGCATATATCTTGAAATTACTGGTTTAATTAGTAAAATATGAACGCAAGGCAGCGCAGTATAATAAATAATCTGCACTATAGGTATTTCGAGTTTTTAATTCGGTAATGTTTGATTTTTTTTTTCCCCGTTTTGCTGTTTTTGTGACAAAAATGATAACGATATAAATTAGATGTGTGAATTATGGCATATATAAATTTCTTTAACGTTGATAAACGCCGGTCAAGTTCCATTAGAAATTTGCGCAAACCCTATCTTCGACAACGAGCGCGTCTTTGACGCGAATGTTGAAGTTCGAACGGGCTTTGCCGTATAATATTCATGTAGATTGTAGAATATAGATCTCTAGATAGATACGGGCTTATACAAACTCAAACACGGTCGAGGGATCCAAGTAACTATTTAATAACGATTACCTATAATGCATAACGAGTCCAACAGGCGTAAAAAAAAAAATTCGATTATATCCATCGAAGGAGGTATTTTAGAAAAAAATTTAACGCCATTGAAAATTGCCGTCAAAAATATATTAGGGGTTACTGATAATTGTTATTATATCTGTAAGGAAATAATGGGATAGAGCAGCTGTTGTCTGAATAATATGGATTAAAGTTTTTGGTTTTCCGCTACGATATAGAAATTTGAAAAAATACGGCCCATGCTGCAGGGTGTTGAAATTGAATTTTGAGCATTCTTATAGGTATTTGATCCTTATGGTATGTTAAAGTTGAGAATGTTGTGCTATACCTATTATACGAATAACGTAGATTGCAGAGTTGAGATCGTTAATTATATATAATGCGGTGAGAATGGGTATGTATATAAATATATGCATCGTATTTTAAAAAGCGGTGCTGATTGTGAGAGCACAAATTGTAGATTTAAATAAAAATACAAATAAATAAATAAATGAATGAATAAATAAAACGAAAAGTACAAAATCATAAGCTTTAGGGTATCTACCATCCGTGTAGGATTGGGCCTGCTAAAAGGCAGCCGTAGATAGCAAATCTTTTAAGTTGAGCCCAATTGTAATCTCCTGGAATCGTTGCTGCGTCCTGGTCGAGGCCCAAAACTTTATTCAATTTCTGAACCAACGCTATGGGCCATGCGGAGGGCCCCGAGGACCAAGAGGGCCCAGCGCGGATGCAGTCGGAAATGATTGCCGGGGCATGTTTTTCGTCGGACGATTTTAACTACGTAAAAAAAGAAAAGGGAAAAAAAAATAATAACATAAAAATCAGCGAGATTCAACCGCGGGAGCTCTTACAGCAAAATGGTTATAACTGTTCAAGTGTTTTCTAGGTATATAATTATTATATTTAATCATTAATATCAACCGAACGATTTTTTTTTTTATTTTATTTTTTTATTCCGATAAAATATCGATTTTGCCGCAATAAAATTAATATTCTAATACTCACTGTATACTTTTTCGTCCAAGTTTGCTGGAAAAATTCTGCCGACGTGTACAGCGATCCGTATACAAGAGCATTGAAGACCAACGGTCTTCTCCGAGGTAGGGTACTCAGTCTTATTACTGTAGATGAAATGCTCATCTCCTGGTAGTCCCAGCTGCAGGGACTTCTCGCTCGAAACTGCGGGATTAATGCCTCGATTTCCTTACTGTATTGCCTCTTATAATTTATCAGTGGGTTTCAGCTTCTCGGTATATGGGGCCCCTATAAAATCAGTATAGCGTCTTACTTTGCCACCAATTAACTGTAAGCGTAACAAAAATTCCAAAAATTTTGATGACTGTGATTCAGATCAGATTTGTATTATTTTAAAACATCCGAAAGAAGTCAGTTGTGGGAAGTAAATTTATTTTGATTCATTCAAATTCTCTTCCTTCTTTGATATTCAATTTCACATAACGAATCGAAACGAATGGATAAAACTTTGATTTTTTTTTTACCGCGTATTATTTGCAATGTAAGAAACAATAGAAGGTAAATCCGATGGAATGGATTCGAAAGAATAGAATATTGAATAGAATTAGACTCCGCGACGGATCTGCAATCCGAAATTTCGCGAAACATATTCGTAAATTTCAAAATAAATCCATTCTTATTCTTTTCAATCTTTTTTCGATTACTTATAATTAGATTTAGAGATATGTGTATATTTCTGTTGATAAACGTTCAACAGTTCACGAATAACAATAGGTACAGAATATATTATGTCGGTTGATCTTGATACTCCGGGAATGTCGCAATGCGGCAATTTTATTTGAATGGATAATGAATGGAGACGAAGTTGGAGCTGACAATAATCCGATATCCTGTATAGTAGATTGATCGAAAGTGGAGAAATTTATTTCCTGCATTTCGTATAATTAGAACGTTGCTCAGTGGTGGATATGAATTTTTTCCTACACCACAGAAATCAGTTTACGCACACAGGGCCTCAAAAAATTTTTTCAAAAATTATTCAACCGGATTCTCAGATCAGAATAACGTTGATCATGATGAAATATTATCGTATGCATTTGCATATGGATTATAAGTTATAGAATTCCGTATGTTATCAGTTTAAAGAGAAAAATCCATTCGATTAAGAAAACTTACCCAATGAACTACACGTTGTTTTCATTTTGTACCCATTCAATGCATTCTCAAATACAGATTATGTACAGAAGCACGATTCGAAATGTTTGCTTTAGTATTCACTATTGCTATTGCGAGTCACTCAATTCATGTCAATTCACATTTTATCGACGATTCGATTGATCAAATGTTGTATATATAGTAAAATGCTTATTAAATATATGGTATCGTCATAAGATATTATGGCTTTCATTCATATACTGGTCGACTCGATACAGCTGCTTTCAAATATCTTATGATTCAATTCATGCTTCACGATTGGAACGTTTTTTTGCAAGCTGTTGCTGCGCGGTATGTATTGAGCGAGCTGAACCAAATACTACCTTCCTTGCAAGCGTCTGCGGCATGGAAAGCATCATGCTTCAACGAGCTTTACCGTTATAGTTATATTTCTGACCGCTAGCGTGGGTGTGGCGCAATCATAAATGATTATATTTTAATCGTACATAGGTATACCCATATCATAGATGCAAAATAGATAAATCATACAAGATTATATACATGTGTATATAACTTTATTGCACCTCAATTTTTTGTTTCTTTAGATTTTATCTGCACTGTATGAAATAATTACGAGAAAAAAAAAAAAACGGACGTCTTGGAACACCATAAATTACGGAACAACCTTAGGAGTTGAAGAAACTATTTCAATCGCGTTCAATAATTGTTAATTCCATTTGCAGTTTCCAGTGTAATTAAATATTTAAATCGCGCTTATACTTAGATTAGCTTACCTTCTTTACGCAGCGTATGAATCTTAGCGTTTACACTTTAGGATAAAAAAACGTTAGGCCGTTTAAATACAACCGATTTGAAATTCACCCTATATGTTATGTTAGAACTGTTTGATATGTATTATTTAATGTAACACATGCTCACTGGCTTAGATATCATCTATTACTGTTCGGTAGTCAAACACTCATATCGCTGTCGTTAATTGCAAAGATTCAACTTGATTTTTGATCAATTTCTTGATAGATTATTCGACAGTCAATTCACTTGTATGTTAGTATATTCAATGTACAATAAACTACGTATATGCTTTATAATAGCGGATACCGAACTTAGTTAGGGAGTCAGATACTCAACTTGTTAAAACCACTTCGGTTCAATCATGACCAATAACATATGTGTAGATCACTTTAAATGTGTCGTTATTTCGCGATAGCTGATAAGACAAGTATCATTATAGACGCGTCTTGATGTAATTAGGATTGGAAAATGATTGGAAGAACGTTTAGATTCAAATTCACGCCTTGATTTAGAAAATATCTTTAAAAATTTCTATTCTGTATTCGTAATTCACTTTATTCACGTCTGCAATCTACATCTTCTAGTTATAGTAATGATTTGGATTACACATAGTTGAGACTACTGGCTATTATACTGATATGATAAGATATGGTATGAGACGGCTTGCAACACACGCTTTTCGCTAATCATCTCGAATGGTATAAACGCCTGTTTAGAAACGGGTTGTATATAATCGGATGCATAAAGGAAAAAAAATGTCTTAGAACGTTAATAAAGAATGTATGGAGCAATTCTAGCAACCTTTCTCTTCGTTCAGAAATTGAAGAAGAGTCAAGACCCGATTGGGATTATCGAGAATCAAGAAGTTTCTGTTCATTTACACATTATAACTGATTACTATATGCGATTTAGTTTTTATCATCATTTTATTACCACGACAATAATGACATTGTATTATGAATAACTGTCGTATATCTAATCAGCATTTGTGGGATATGATTGATTGATTGGTATAAATGAAATAAAAAATTCAATGATTAAGAAAAATGTGTTTTTATTCGTAATTTTCGTCGCGTATTGCGTCAGATGTTTCGGAAATCAACCAATTCAGCCAGTCGTCGGTAAATTCTTTAGCGAAAGTAATTTCTTGGAAAACTGAACTTCTTTCCACCTGTTTTCATGCACGAAATTGTTATTATTTAACCGAAAAATTAATGGCATAATTATTATTCGGAATGAACAAGCTAATTATTATCACCTCATCAAATTTCAGTCTGTTAAACATCTTTATACTCTTATCGTTGTCCATAGAAATTTTGACTTCGTAACGTTTGACTTTCAATTTTTCAATACCTGTTTATCAATGAATAAAACATTATTTAAGATCGATTTAATACTTTCGGCGATTTGTATGTACTCGATGTTTACCATATCGTAGCATGAGTATCATAGCTTCCCATCCCATTTTTTTACCCCTCGATTTATTGTCTGCGATCATAATTTCTGCCTCAGCGATAGATTGGTCTTCTGAATTGTTGAAAAATAGATTCGTATCTCCAATCATAGCGTCTGAAAATAAAATCGAATTATTGATTCACGGAATGAAAAACTTCAATTCCTAGGTTGATAAAATGTAAACGAGATATTATACCGTGAAGTTATGGGGAAGCCGAACGATGGCCGCACTATAGTTCGACCAACACAAGCTCGCGTTGCGTACGTGAGCTTCTGCTTACTGCTAGTGACTGCCAACTCGATGCGCCCGGCGCCTCAAGGATACTAAACTATAGTGAGATATCCTTGAGCCTCGGTGACAGGCGCCGGACGAATCGAGTTGGCAGTCACTGTCAGCTAGTAAAAGCTCAGGTACGCAACGTGAGCGTGTGTTGGTCGAACTATAGTGCGGCTATCGTTCGGCTTCCCCATAACTTCACGGTATAAAGGCGAACATATAACACATACCTGTTTCATTATTAGTAATATCGAAATTACTTTTATCCAATATAATGAAAGTGCATTCTGAGAAAATGAGAATATAACGAGTTAAAAAATTTTGAATTTCTTTTTATATAATAAACCTGAACATTAGTTTGGTTTTATAATTAAAAATTTATACTATCTTCATCCTCGCGCCAACTTTTTTGCATCGCATATTCCTGCTCTAATGTTAGCGGTTCAGAAGCTGTGAAATGCTGTAATTCTGGCGATTGCATCCATCCGTGATATCTGTAATATCAAAGTATTTTTATAACGCGTATAAATTCGGCCTTTGGAAAACTTCGAAGCGGGAATTTCGTGCGTGATATTTAAAAATATCACCTCGAATTTTCGCGCTTAAACAATCGATATAATTACTTTGACGATATATATCGATTTAACAATGTGCGCGCATGGATTAACAATGCGCATTGCGCATGCGCAACAAGTAAAAGATTGTCTGCAACGGCGTTAAGAATTATAGAATTTATGCTCACTTTTGTACGTGTGTTTCTTTGTACGGTATTAGAATAACATTTTTGCCAATAATGCGAGTGTGCTCATTGATTTTCATCGTTATACACACAGTATAAAGTGTACAAACGAACAATTAACCAAAAAATAAAACTCTACCACGCACTCGGACCAGTTTTGTCGTCTGCCATATTGGCGTGGGAGCAGAATTTTATCGACCCACGCGTTCAGCGGCTACCAGTCAACATTATATCCTTGTTATTTCCGAACTAAAATAACAAAAAATTTGTCTTACATATATCAACAAGGTTTATCAAAATGGCATATAATTTTCCGGGAATGCCATCCACGCCGATGCCTCCAATGGGTGAGAAGATGCAATCATTAATGATTATTCAACTGTGAAAATTTAAGCAAGAAGTTACGTCAAGTATCTTCCGTGTTTTCGAATGTTATACAGCAAAAAACAGTTTTCAATTTTTATTCAAAACAAAACACTCTAAAAACTAAAAGATGGTATGATTATTGAAATCATATTACGATGTTGTTATATTCCTCTGTGCTTTTTACACGCAGCTTGAAAAGACCTCAATACCATCTCTGTCAGTAACGAGATTAAAAATAGCATAATATTTCAACTTGCTTATAATTATGTCGCATGTCTCAAAGCTCAGATTTGGTTCGTTTATTTATTTTAATTACGAGATTCAAAACGATAATCCAAAGCAACATATATATACGATAACCTTTTTATATCGAAACTGAATTTTTTGAATTTTAAAACGGCGTTCTTTATCAATTTGACTTCGAAAATAGCGACAATTTTTTTTTTCAGTCAATTTCGTTTTTTCGAAAAATTATTTCTACGAAAAATTTCTCCAAATCGAATCTAGGGGTCTTCTTTCGTTTTTTTTTTCTCACGAAAATGAAATTAATTATATCAAAAACGATAATATGCTTGGTGCATAGTAATACTCCTGAAATATTACTTACTTCATTTAAGTAATTTAAAATAAAGTCATGATTACCTATTTATATTGTTATTTCATGAATAACAGGAATGGGGGCAATGGGACCTCTGGGTCCAATACCCGGACCACAAGGGTTTATGGAATTAACAGCGCAATCAGCAATGGGTCAAGGATTCCCACCCTTACCGCCACCCATAGCAATCCCAGGGATGAATGATTCTCCCTTAGAGTTTAGTACAAATAAAAATCAGCCTCCAATGGCCCGGGAGAGCACAGAAGACAGTAACGATAGGCGTAGTGATAAAGGTGATAATAGGAGAGATAGAGACAGGGAGCGGGACAGAGAGAGAGAAAATCGTGACGGTGGTAGAAGGTGAAAAGGATATTAGTTCAACATCTTTTTTCCAAAAAAAGCACGAATTGTATTATTCACAGATTTGAGCTAATTTCTGATTTTTAGAACGAGAAGTGACCGCGGCGACAGAAGAGAGCGAGAAAGAGACCGACGTGAGGATAGAAACGACAGAGAAAGGAGAGATGAACGTCGTAACGAGGAACGCAGTAATTCAAACTCTAACAACAACAATAACTGTAATACAAACGGGGGTGAAATGCCGTCCTCTAATACCAGCACAAGCAGTACATCGCACACACCAAATGTTGGACCGCAAATGGATCCTCCAACAGGAGTATGGGGCATGGGGGTAGGATATTCTATGATGGGGATGGGCCCCATGGGTCCAATGGGTCCTATGATGGGTGAGATGACTCTAGGGCATCACATGGGCCATGGATATGGACCCATGGGAATGGGAATGATGCCACACGACGGGGCGATGCTAGGAGCCCAGATGTTGGGGCCAGAGCAAATTATGTCCGATGCTACAGCTCAGATTATGACTGGAGCGTTGCCTCCCCCACCCGCAGGCCCACAGGGAACTAAAGAGATAATACACTGCAAAAGCTGTACTTTGTTTCCGCCAAATCCAAATGCCCCGCCGCCAACTACCAGAGAACGACCTCCGGGTTGTAGAACTATTTTTGTTGGAGGTATTAAAGTCTGTTTATTTGCTCTGATGAATGTCCGGCTATTTTTAATACAAGATTAGTGCAGATTTGATTTTTTCTGATAGGTCTACCAGAGAACATCACGGAGGCTGTTATTCAGGAGATATTTGAACGATGTGGGGAAATCACCACTCTCAGACTTTCCAAAAAAAACTTTTGCCATATTCGATTCGTTCTTGAAGCTAGTGTCGACGCGGCTATCTACCTATCTGGATACAGAGTTAGACTTGGTTCGAGCGGAGATGCTGCTAATACTGGACGACTTCATGTCGATTTTGCGCAGGTGGATATATTAAATAATTCATTGTTTTTTGGTCTAAGTCGAACCAATATTTATTATTATCAATAGAAATGCTTAGAAAGCCGATAACTCTTTAGATTCGGAGACGAATAACGGTTTAAACGGTTTTACAGGCAAGGGATGATCAGTACGAATGGGAATGCAGACAGAGACAACTCCAGAGAGAGCAAAGGCACAGGGAAAGAGTTGAGAAAGAAAGGCAGAGGCCCCCTTCTAGTCCACCACCAGTCGTCCATTACACAGATCACGAGGCGTCCAACATTTGTGAGAAAATAAAGCAGGATGACTCGTTCATGAAAGCAGTACAAGTTAGTTATTGAGATTTGCTTAAAAAATCGATTTATTTAGGTATAATTGATAATTGATTAATCTTGCGATAGGTAGTTGTAACTTGGTTGGAGCGTGGTGACTGTGTGAAGCGTAATTCCAACACATTCTACTCAATGATTCAATCGACAAATTCTCACGTACGCCGACTACTCACAGAGAAGGCATCTTACGAAGAAGAACTTCATAAAGCTAAGGAGTTAATGAAGGGCAGGATGCAGGGTCTGCTGATACAATGTAAGTTTGCTATTAAATTATTTATAATTACTATATATATATATATATACTGCACATACACAATGCCATTCTGAACTTTCAATTTACCTGGTAAGTCTCCAGTAATGCAACACAGTCTGTCGGTTTTTCTCCAAAAGCCATATAACATGATTCTTCAATTCCCAGCAGGTTTAGATTTAAACAAAGGTCACTGATTGGATAAACATGCACTATTTAGATCTTTTAACTCATACAATATTCAAATATACATCCATCGACCGAAGATGCACTAAAATGCCTCGAAAGTAGTTAAAAATATATGGCGAAATACCAACTAAAAATGAAAAACTTCTCTTGCCTCGCTCGTATGATATCTCATAATTATCTCGTTTATTATTTGAGATTCGTATAGATGAACAGATACCGAGGAGAATCAATTCTCAAAGAAAGAAATTTTTAGATAGGCTGATCAAGATATGTTACAGTAGGAAGTTGTACGCAAGAAAGAAAAAAAAAACCAGATTGTTTAATTTTGTTATGTTAGGAAGAAAGTTACAGGTTGCACTTTGTTTTCTCTCAATGGAAGATAACTGGTGTCGCTTAAATATTGATTTACGTTATTCTCTGATATTTAATATTAAGAATATGTTCAGCTCTGCAATCACTATTACGATTAGCTTAGTTGTGACTCACTTTATCAGTTGAAGAACCTAGGCGATCATAAGGTGGGTGAAGAAAAAATTTTTCATTTTAGTCTCCCTCTGTTCGTCGATTATCAAATGTGCAGTTAATTTACGAAAAATTGAATTTACTAGATAATAGAAAATATTTAAGAACTGCATGCTTGGCAATGCTAAGAATTATATGGTGTTGGGCATTACGTTGTTTATAGTTTCTGACCGTGGTCTATGCAGTTGATCCAAATCATTATTTGCATAAAATGAAGTAACTCAGAACATCCTTTCATCAATGCTTATCATATATTTCATTGAACGGCAAGTTTCCTAATTTTTTCACAAACACTCTGCTACTTTATCTACACATAAGAATCAAGATTGAACACAATTGAAGTCCTGCT
Organism: Tenthredo notha; assembly: GCA_914767705.2. Lineage (NCBI taxonomy): Eukaryota > Metazoa > Arthropoda > Insecta > Hymenoptera > Tenthredinidae > Tenthredo > Tenthredo notha. The sequence goes on from OU611908.1 coordinate 8,187,161, forward strand.
AAAACAAATCTCATAGATTACGGTTTGAAACTAACTGAATCAGATCTCTATACCTCGTCAAGGAATACTGGATACTAGGGAGGACTTCGAAAATATGCGCAACAAGGCATTAGAATTAATAAAATTACTATCAAGTTATTATCTATCACACTAACAGCAACGCCAGCAACAACTGATCATTCCTCATCGGAACTTATCGGACATCATACAGCAGATATAGAAAGCGTTTTTATGTTTTAAAGTAAGCATCATTTTGAAAAAAAAACTACTTAGCACGATTCACGAGTCATATGAATAGTCCATTTATTAGAAATTTCTTTTTTGTTCTAATATTCAGATTACAAATATTTCAATTTTTTTTTTTTTTCTTTTTTCCTTTTACATTTTTGGCATATGAAGCGTGCTAAGTAACTGAAAGGTCTAGGTAAAGATTCTCATATCGTGGCGGCAGAGGACGGAAGGTTCTGGAAATAGTCTATGTTTCTGCGATCATTTTGGCTTTGGATATACCTTTCTTAACAAAGTACAACTAAATGAATACAGTACAGTATAAAATGTCAGTTTCCGAGTAAAGTAGGGTGTACAATAGAGGATTTGTTGTGTTCTTGTATGCGACATGCAACACCCGCATCATCAACAGTCAGTCAGATCGAACGTGTGTTCACGGCGGCGAGTCACAAGAAGGTTTGGGACCACTTCACCAAGGCTCAAAGGAAGAATATTGAAATGTGGAAGAAACAGTCTTCGGTATGTAACTACACTCACACTCACATAACTAGTGTCCCAATTAGTTTAACTTATTAACATTTAATAATCACACGTTTGGCCCAGGCTTGTTACTCAAACTTTTAAAGCTCTGAACTAAATTGCAATCCAAGATTCTTACGCTTCAGAATACATTCTTATATTGCTGGTGTATTTTAATCTGTTTTCACTTTTTCTCCTAGTCAAGATTGTAAATCTTAAAAAAAAAAGGTAATATTTCTATCGATAACTAATAGGTCATTGCCTTGGTCAAACTGGCTCGTTCAGAAGGGACACTAGCTTTTCATACCGAAAGAAATCTATCCAACAAATTTAAACTACAGAATCTTTGATCTCGAAACTGATATCGGTGCATTGTTTAAGCGGTCATAAATCCATTAGCGTAAAGAAAAAAAGATCTTTAAAAAACATACAAGATGCAGGTAAGTGGAAGCGAGATAACACGAGAGCTTGCGTGTTACCGACAGCCAGACAGTCAGACACGTTTTCCACATGACATATTTGGCTTTTGGCAATTGGCTAACAAATGAGAAGGTAAAACTTTTTAGCTCAGAGTCGGTCAATCGCAGGATATCAAGGTAATAATGGTATAGATCAAGGTCTCAGAACCATAAGGATACACATGGATCATAAGCTGGTAACAAACCAAGTGACACGGATTACCAGAAATACGAATTCAAAAGTTAATTTAAAGTTTCATTTAGCAGTATATTTATTTCTGTACTTCAGATGTATGTATGTATATTTTATTCATCGTTGAGGTAAGCATGGTGAATAATCGCTAGAAACTAGTAGCGGCTGAAAGCCATAGGGAGAATCATATGAGTATTAGAGAAAACTTAATCAAAGACATAAGCCGAGGCCAATTGCACTGTATTATTTAAAGAAAGGAATAAATTTAACAAGAAGACTTCAGTTACTCAATTATGGTATGACGTTAATCATATTGTCTGAACTCTGAAGTGCAGAAAAGAATTATATCTCTCCTGTATCATCTGACGCAAAGTATACTCATCCAACATATTGAATCCCTAAAATGCTCATTGATCATAGATTTCACTGCATATATTCAAATGGCGTACTTTGCTTCAGTTGTAAGTCGTGCATGCCAGTGATTGTACAAGTACATGTTGAATCTTTGGAGTGGTATTTGCACCTGAATTGTACGAAATTTAATGACAGGAAATAAAGGCAGTGCAGCTAGAAGATGCTCTAATGGAAGGAGAAGGAGAAATGGATGTTTCCGATTCCGAGGATGAACCACAGCGCAAAAAATCACGCAGTCAATCCGAGGCCAATGATGATGTCGAGAGGCTGCAAAATTTGAAGGAAGAGAACGACAGCTTACGATGCCAACTAGAGGCTTACAAAAACGAGGTTTGTATCCGGACTGATCAGGCTACTGTGAAAAATTTCTGCTTTCATGGCTAATTAAATGTTTTCAGAGTACAGGCAAAGGTCTGATGGTATTGTGATACATTTTGCTGATGCTTTGCAGGTGGATCTCCTCAAATCAGAGACTAAAGCGGATCTGGATGCGAAGGACAAGCAAATGAAGATGCTGCAACAGACTTTGAAGGGAATGCAAGAGCAGCTTATGCAGTCAAAGAAGCAACAAGTACAGGACGATCAGAAGATCAAAGAATTGTCAATGAAGTTAAGCGCAACTAAAAAGGACGATCCTCCAGAAAGTGAAATAATAACTTTAGACAAGGATGACGACGTCAATGAAGAACCAAGACTTCCAAAACCACCGATGCTACTACCTGGATGTGTCCAAGTTAATCAAAAAGATGCTAAATTAATTGGTAAGAAATGAGTTTCCCATGAAATAATGTATGAATTGATATAAATTGTATTTTTCTACTTCAAGTGTTATTTCGGTCCATTATTATCATGCTTTTAATTCATATTACAGGCTTGATAGCAACTTTTTTACACATTCATCCATTCGGGGCAAGTGTTGACTATGTATGGTCTTATCTGCAAAAGATGGAGCCCGGACTCAGGCCAAACGAAGTTGAAGCTCTGATGCAACGATTCCCGCAAGTTTTCAAGCAAGAGTTATCTGGGATTGGTGCAAATATGGAAAGGCGTTGGCAATTTTCTGGCTTTAATGTTCACCGTGCACATTGAATCATGTTCATTGAACGGTGTTCATTTAAGTCATGCAGATTGTTGTTAGTCTATATCATTTCAAAGAAAAAAAGTCAGGCTTGAGAATCTTGCAAAGTTTCTCATGCTAGCATGTAAATATTGGTAACAGCTTTATGAGTCTGCCGAAAACGCTCTTGCCGTCTCAACATTGGCTCAATATAAACTGTGTCATTCATTCTTAGTGAAGTTTGTATGAACAGCCAATAATCAAAGAGAATAAATGAGAATCCATAGCAGATCGAGTATCTGAACATATAATAACGAGCGCTTAAAACAAATATGGAAAAGACACAAGATCCTGTTTTTAAGATAGACAAATACGTCGTTGCCATAATAGATTTTTTCTCAAATTAATCTTAGGACTTAATGTTCGATGTGTCATTCGAGTATTACTAGGTACTTTATGTCGCTAAAACATTATCGTTTACTGATATTTTCAGAAAATGCTATTTGTACACCACACTGCTACCAAATATTGAACGATTTCTGTGTTTATAAGAAATACTGGTTGGGTAGCAAGTGAAGCATTTGATTGTGTATAAAAAAGACTGCTTGATGTTATTTCTGTGGGATAAGTTGCTTCATTTCTGAATTCAAATGGTTTAGAAATCTAAGATAATTCAACACGTAGATATATTATGTATTTACAGCGAAGAAAAAGCGCGAAAAAATCCTTGAAAAAAATAGTACTAATATCATAAGGATTAATTATACAGCTAGAGGAAAATTTTATCCAATATTCGAAGAGTAGACTGGAGCTGTAGTGATATTTTTATCCTATATCACGTACAAGTTTGTGAATATTTGCCAATTTGTGAATTCTTGAATTGCTAACTTAACATTAACACATTTATGGTATCTATGCTTTGAACTACACATATTGCTATATCTATATTATACAATTTTAAATGATTTTTGAACTCATTTATGAGAATAAAAGGAATTGATGAATCTAAATAATAATAATAATAACATGAAGAATATCAGAATCAAGTAACAATTTTTTACTCTCATATTTATAAAACACCAATTCTATATTATTGGTAGTTATGGTGATATTTTTCGAGTCATGAGCAAAAGTCAAATATTTATCAAGCAAACGTTTGATTCTAATGTGAAAAAAGAATAAAAAATCATTAAGCTTTACTTGGGTTTTTTTTTTTTTTTCATAATTTCTACGATAAATAAATTTCATTCTTTACATTTAGATAAACGATTAATTATTCTTGAAATCTCCCATAAAAATTGAATTTTGATATCAGAGCTTTGACTTGTGATCTTCTTTGCAATAAGATGACATAGGCTGAATTTACTATTATGGTAAAAAATGATTGTTGGGTAATTGGGAGGTTCGAATGAAACATTGAATATAATTTGTTAGGAAAAAAGAACGGTTTACAAAATATAATATCTCTGTGAATATTTTTACAAGTTATGCATATACCTAGATATCATAACAATCTACTTAGGACTTAGCTTTAGACTTAGATAATTGTAAATTCACTAGAGAACAACAGATTTGAATAATCGAATCTGCATATGCCAACATATCTGCAGGTAAAAATGATAAGATTTGAAATATCTTGATTTGTTCCATACAGCGTTTCACGTGTTTTTGGATTAAGGCTGCTATACGTGGCTCCCCAACTTCGGAAGTCAAGAATTGACGCTCTTTCAGCAACGGGGGCATAACAAACTGGGCCCTTTTCTTCTCAACATTTTTTTTAATGTTACCAAATTCTTTATTGGCCAATACCAAGTCACCAGCTTCAATGACATCCAAAATTCCGCAATCACGAGCTACGAATTCGTCGCTTATTCCTCCAGGGTAGCATTTAGACTTTAGGGAAATAAAACCACTGGGTGTACATGCTAACAAAAACTTTACAGTACATGCCATTTTGTTACTCGAATACATCGACTTTCTCTGTTCAACCGTTGAAGGTTGTTCTACTCGTATCTCAATACAATCCATAACGACTCGACAATTGGGATAATTCGTTTTGAATAATTTTGGTAAACTACTTTTGACCTCATCTTTAGTTGGCCAGTTCATATACTCTTCCAATAAAGTTGGCAGACATTTAAGAATTTCGAGAAATGTTTTCCACACTGTACTTTGGTGGACATTAAACAGTAAACCCAAAGCTGAAGAAGTTAAGTCCATTTTTAATTTCATCAAAAAAATAAGCAGCTTATTTTTCAAGTTTAACTCTTTTCCACAAATGTCGGGTAACAGAGATACCAACAAATCAAATGTATCAAATGTAATTCCACAGAAATCAGTCAATTGAGCATCACTTTTGATTGAATTCATCCCTTCAAAACCTCTGATCTGTGATTTCTGCTTCTCATAAAAGCTCGGACCACAAGCAACATCTCTTTTATTCATCATATCCACAGATATATCGCATTCAATTGATCCGTCTATGCTACTAACAATGCTAACTTGTACTTCTGCAGTACATACATCATTATCTATCATTCTATTGCATTCAAAGTAGTTGAATCCTGAGTGTGGTTTATCTTGAGTTAGATTTGCCTGACATCCAATACTCCTTGTCGATAAAGAAACTGCAGCAACATTGAACTTATGTAATTTTTGTTTTGGTTGTGATACTGAAGAGGACAGTTTCTCCATAACAGTGTGTATTTCTGCATTTGGTAGGCTGCCTTCTTCGGCCAGGTTCAAAGGTCTAAATTTTGAATCCCTTTTTTTCAAAATTCCCACATATTCCTTGTTTGATGGTTGTCGTGAAATACTTAAAGTTTGATGAGAAATTGGGAATAATGTTGGTATGCAGGAGGGACCATGTGAGTTTTCGGACTTTCTTCCACCCTCAAAATGCACACTGCAAATTAATGTGTTTTTTTTTGGCTGCCAAGGAGAACCATCTTCGCTAATAACATAAAATAGTGGAAATTAACGATGTTAGTATTTCAGATTTTCATCACTACCTATATCTCTATTTATACTAGTTGCATAAACATTTTTTTTATTTGAAAATTAATCTAATCCTATTAGAGAAAATAAAGGAATACTAGCAAAGTCTCGTTACTTCCACATTCCAACAGCTTCGATCCACTGTTGACGTTTCTCGTTTCTCCACGAAGGAGACTTAGTTACGTATGGAAATTTATAAAATGTTATTGATTCAGTTGTGTTTTCTGAACTTTGAGGGGTATTGCCGCACCCGTGAATGCAACAAATTTTAATCGCCTTCGGCATTGTCAGGATTTTATAAAAAGACGTTCGAACAATCACATTCCTTGTCATCATTGCTACCAGGTGGCTCATGTGTATCAATCGCGCAATTGAATGGGCGCATTTTTACGAGAGCTATGAACGACTAGCGACAAGCTACAGCATTGTCATTCGTTTAGATAGATCGGGCTTGTGGGTATTATACGAGGAACCAATAACTTTGCGGCTGTATGCGCTCTGGTGTTTATCGCTTTTGTGAAACTCGATCTTATCTCTGTCCGTGTTTATTGCAAAATATAACATAACCTGTAAGAGACGCCGACAAACGACAAGGCACGAGCGTGTTAAGTAAACGAACGTTGATAGAATTTTATAGACTTTGAAATGGACGCCCAAAAACGTAAGAGGAATTATTTTTCGATTAATCATAATTATCAGAAGAAAAGAAGAGAGTATAATCTGGAACCGGGTATAAGAGGATTTTTCTGCACGTGCAATTTTCACGAAAAAGACTGCGTACGCGAGGCTTACAACGTTCTTGGAGAATTTGCAGACGAGCTTTACGGTCCTGAAAAGGTAAGACTGTCATAAATAATAGTTTTCCATTATTCACTGATGTAAACAAATATTTATCAATCGTGGTTTTGTTGTTAAACACACCCACGTGTGCATCAGTGTGTATCACCATGCATGCCTCTACGTCGGTTTGTTGTTACGCTCATTTGTACATTGAGTTGCATATTTTGAGGCGCACAAATAGCGCGAAATAAACTTTCAAAATCGATGCTCAACTACAAAAGCGTATGAATCGTAGTTTCATTTGTCTGAAATTTGCTATTACAAATTATCCATGACGTTACTTAATTGTCGAGGTCAAATTTGAAGACAAAGTCACAGCTCGCGCTACTTTTGACATTGTATTCATAGGCATGTGTGCTACTTTGTATTCTAAAGGTTTTTTTTCTCTCTTTCGGTCGAATTGTTTTTGTCTACGCTGATGTTTACTTAGAATAAAATTCTCTAGAAATCATCTCAACCTTCTGACGCCAAAGCATCGACAGCTAAAAAAGCGTCCGAAAATTGGCGCGAAAAAGAACCGGAAATTAATGACGAAGAAAATGAAGAAGATGAAGATATTTCTACAGCATTAACAAAAGAGGTAGCAGAATTAAAAGCGGAATCCAAAAAACCCGCTGGGTTACGCCGCTTTCAAGTGAGCATTATCTTTTTTTTTTTTCATTAACTTGGAGAAGGTATTTCTTTTTTAACATCATTGAGTAGAAGTGTAGAAAAATGATAATACGATGCATCCTGTATATTCGTAGGTCGTCGAAACTGGCGTAAAAAGCGTTGTTTTCATAAGAACGACCATCCCCGAACCACTGGAACTCGTCTCATCTATCTTCCGCGAATTAGACGAAACAAAGAAACAGAGAACTAGGTTCCTAATGAGGCTGTTACCCGTTGAACTCGTATGTAAAGCAAAAATGGACGATATCAAATTAAAAGCAGATCCAATACTTGGAAAATACTTCACTCAGGAGCCAAAAACATTTTCCATTGTATTCACGTACGTATATTTCGGAAGTTTTCAATGATAAGAAAAGATTGGGAGAAGGGATTTCAAGGTAATGTTTTAATTTTAGTCGACACAGCAATAACAACATACAACGAAATCAGGTGATTGAGGAATTGGCTGCTATCATTGCCAAAAAGAATCCTGAAAATAAAGCTGATTTGAAAAATCCGGAACTTGCTGTTGTTGTGGAAGTGATACGTGCAGTATGCCTCATTTCGATTGCTCCCAATTATTACAAATACAAAAAGTATAATTTATTAGAAATTTGTGGAGTTAAGGAACCTGGTAAAAAGGTTTGTATCTTTTTGTAACTCGACTGGTCGAAAATGTCTGAAAGAAATTTCAATTAGCCGTTTTCACCACTTCCCCAAAGCTTTTCGAATGTGGAATTTATTAGAAAAAGAAAATGAGACAAAGAACAATTACAACATGGAATTTCTTAGCCATATCCGAATTCTTGAGACTACATATGGCGATAAAGTGAAATGACAATACTTTTTCAGGAATCTGCTGATGCGGCACCTTCGGTAATAGCAGATACTAACCCGGAAAAAAAAGGAGAAGAACCGGCAAAAGAGATTGAACCGGTGAAAGAGAGCGAGCCGGGAAAAGAGAGCGAGCGGGAAAAAGAGAGCGAGCCGGAAAAAGATACAAAGGCAGCTGTAGAGGCTGGGATAGCCAGTGATGATAAATAGAGAGACCATCGTTGAGCTTTAAATTTTTTGATCATAAAAAAGAAAATATATATTTTATTTTGTTTATTAAAACAGTTCTCATTCAGACATTGATATAATTGTCACTTTCTTACGTCACATAATATTATCTTTTCAAGAAACGTAAATATATCATTAAGTTTATAAAACTTATAGTAATCAGTAATAACTACTTACTGTATCGTACTAAGCAGTTAACATTTTCAATTTTCAATAAAAATTTCATCTATTAATTACGAGTGTATGATATTTGTCCTAATCACGTAAATGATATTTTGGATACGAAGTTAAGAATTTCGAGCATGTTTATTATTCTTATCCACTATCGTCACGTTCTCAGAATAAGAAAACGTCGGATATTTTTTATCTCGAAACAGTTCTACGAGCATAAGTTCTGAAGTACTTCTTCCCACTTCTGATATGACGATGCTATGATTGTATGAATGTTGAATTCGACTCCATTCCGTCCCGAGCTATTAGACTCCGGGAATAATGTTTAAATCTCAGCATACCTTCTTCAGAGTTATCACCCTGTATACGTATACGTGTGTTTATGAACGACCTAAGTCAAGGTTTCTCCTAACAGAGTGGCAAATGGAACTACTTATACCGCAAATATTTGTACAGCTTATTGTATGCAATTTTAAATGAGAGTCTACAAAAATGGTATGCAGGTTGCGAATCCGGAACCGTACATGTATTCGCGATAAAAGTAGTTCGTCAATTCGTTCTTCCCACGGTGGAAAATGAATGATTAGAGATATTAAAAAAGAGCAATAGAGCAGATTTTGAGTTTCGCGCGAAGAAAAGATCTACAGCCTTCATGAGGCAATCTATCGGTCTATACGAAAATTGATAGGCGAACATCTGGTGAAGATGTGCACGATCTGCGCCTTGCGGGCTAAGATCACTCTGTCATAGGCTATTCTAATACAAATACATCGAGGCGATTATTTTAAGATATTTTGCTCTTTAGATTTGTTGCGTTTTGTGTGAGGTGTGTGTGTGTGCGAAATTCGATTTTCCAACGAGTGATTTTCGGGCGGCTGTTCTCTACGAGAAAATATTGAAGATTCTGAGGCTAGATAATGGTAAGTATATTGCCGTATTTTACCCATGCTAATTTTAGCCGCAAACAGCCATCAGCCATCTCCGTGGAAGCGAGTAGTTTAATTTTCTTATAAAACTGGCCGTCTTTACACGGCCTCTGCCTTCCGTTAGCCCAAGAAAACGCACCCCGCGGTATAGCATGAATATTTCTGAATTATATTCTTCTGTATTATTATTCATATTTTTTTTTCTTATTGAATAAATTTTGAATTTCATGTTATACGAAAACGCCATGAGTTGTTTTTTTTTTTTTTGGTAAACGCGAGCTAATCTTCAATTTTGATGTCGATCCCCCTCCGTGGTACTGTTGCTAGACGCGACTTAAAATTCTGTTGCTCTTGTCGTTGTTGTGTTGAGTTTTGACCTACACGGAAAGAAAAATATAGCACTGGTTACCAAGCCGGATAGTACTCAGTGCTATCTGAAATAAAGAAAAATTTCAGCTTATACTCAGTACTATCTGGATAGTACTGGCTACTATCCAGATGCTACTCAGTACTATCTTAGATGTCACTCAGTAACATCTGAGATTATACAGCGTCAGATGGCACTGAGTACCATCCAGATAGCAACCAGTTACATGCCAGATAGTATACGTTTCTATATGACGATGTTACAGTGTCGTATCTAGCGATATAGTGTGCTGGCATCCTAGAATGTCGCTCATTGACATGTATTTCATATGAGTGAATACTACCTATCCTAGCAGTAGGTTATATCTTAGATGTTACCGAGTGCTATGTTAGGTAGTATTCACTCATATGAAATACATGTCAATGAGCGACATTCTAGGATACCAGCACACTATATATCGCTAGATACGACACTGTAACATCGTCATATAGAAACGTATACTATCTGGCATGTAACTGGTTGCTATCTGGATGGTACTCAGTGCCATCTGACGCTGTATAATCTCAGATGTTACTGAGTGACATCTAAGATAGTACTGAGTAGCATCTGGATAGTAGCCAGTACTATCCAGATAGTACTGAGTATAAGCTGAAATTTTTCTTCATTTCAGATAGCACTGAGTACTATCCGGCTTGGTAACCAGTGCTATATTTTTCTTTCCGTGTACGTGGCGAATATTCGCCTTTCCGTTCAAGGCTGGTCTCCGATTGGTCCAAACTGCATATACTACTCGCGAAACGATTATAAAAATGTTGATAGTTGATTTCAGCAAGGCATCAGCCCGCGTTGTGCTCTATACGATCGCAAACGCCCGCTAAGATATTTTTCAATATTTTCAAGAAATTTATCATTAATTGAGATAATGGGTAAAAAAAAATATGCACTCGCATTTGGCTTGTGCTTGTTCGCCTCAACTCGTAGTGCAAACTCCAAGTGCGGGCAAAAAAGACTCACTTCTCGCCCTTGGTACACAATATACTATTTACGCACTATACTGTTTTCTCGTATATCTATTCTGTTAGCCAACTATTCCGTACGTACAATTCTAACGGCTCTAGTACTACGTGCTACTCCAGCAACCGCGAGTTCGATCTCGCGAGGTCTCGGATAAATATAATTTTCTCTTTTTCCCTTTTTTTTTCCGTTGGCGTGGGCGTGTGGAATTCATTTCGGTTACGTAGGTTTTTATCTTGGGATGTTCGCGTGCCTGGCGCTCAACCTACCTCCGTATTTGGTTTCGTGAGTATCGTTCATGCGGGTGCTTTTTGTGGGGGATACTTTTTCTAATCGGTTTTTCGCGTTAGAAAAGTGCTCTTGTTCGTTTTTGGCTAACTTGGATAACAAAAGCCTAAGAACCCCGTGCTATCGTTTGTTTAAAACACAATAATTCTATTATGCAGAAGTTTTCACTTCCCTATGAAGCGTTTCCACGCAACCTCACAGCATACGAATTAAAGGTCTGTCCTAATACTAGCGAGATGAATGCATCTAGGCATAGCTGCGTACTACGCGAATTAGGAAGTGCGTGAATCCTTACATCCAACATATATTTTTGGTTCTTTCGGAGGAAAGTATCCACGGTTAGGACTTAGGAACAGCCATCAGTTTCTTAAGGGTTTTTTCCCTATGAGAACGGGTGAGGCCTTTCGCTGCCACCCTCTAGCCTGGGGGTCTACGTTTCGTAAGACACAAACAACAGCTCATTACACTACATATCACAGCATTTTATTTGTCTGATTTCTTACTAATTAATTCTGAAGAGTATTTTTCAATTACCGTTAGATTTTTGGTAAAATTTCAGTTTTTCAGTCTTATTTAGAAGAAAATTTCGAACACGATAACTCAACTCGGTATATTGCGTTCTAGTAGTTGATGATCAGAAAAAGAAACGATCAATTATTAGATACTTCATCTGATTTATATCCACATTATGAAGTTGTGTCAGTTTTATTTCGTTTCGTAACACCCTTGAGTTATGATGACAAATGTTATGTAATGTGTAAATAATTACACAATGGGTAACGAGATTTCACTGCAACTCCGGTTAAATAACACTACTACTACTGAACCAGTCACCTTCAATAAGTCAATGAGAAGCCCTTCGAAACTATGCCAAAGCTCGCAGAAGTCAAATCAAGCCTCGTTCATCGAACAGGTCGATCCGAAAGATTGTGTGACACCAACGAAGAACAGAAATATCGAGCAAGGTCTACTTGACTTTTCTAATCAGCCAAATCCGATACCTGGTTTCTTAAAGATCAGAGAAGACAGTATAAAATCTGGGACTAAGGTTTTGGCAATAAGACATCTCGAGGCTGACAAAGACGAGCAAGAAAAAGATTTGCAGACAAAATTTATCTCAAGTACTGTAATAGGCTTCGGGGCTTTGAGTGTCTTCGGTAATCGCGTCTATGGTCGTTTATAAGCTTTATACCTGCAGGCAAATGTGAGATAGAGTATGAGAAGAAGCTGAAAGGTATTCAGCAAACTCTGAGATCTTTGGATGACAGTTTACACGAGACACGTAGCCTGGATACGGAGAAGAGTTTTAGATATTCTCAAATGAAAACTAAGAATATGAGTCTGCAAATCGATCTGGATAAGGCAAACAAACGGAATAAAAATATGCTGAGTAAGTTGGCTTTTTGTTTATTATTTCTGATAACTTCGAAGGTAACATTTTTCGGACAGATCTATTCCGCCAGAATGCGGCAGAAATTGGTTTTGGTCATTTGAGAACATCCAGCACGCTGCCAGAGTCTTTGAGGAAGGATGTTCAGCGCATATGGAGTCAAAAGTATTTCCAAAAAAGATGATTCGGTTTTTTTTTTTAATATAAATGAGACGATCTCCTGGTTGATAATAAGATCATTCTTTTCCATTCAAATTGATCTTCTCTATCGATCAATATCCAATAAATTATTTTAGCGTAAAAAATACGAACAAATATTTTTCTCAGATATGACGTTTTGCTGGAACGAAATAATCAGCTGAAAAAGGAGGCCGCAAGGGCGGAAATTGATTTAAAAGACAAAAACAGTCAGGTATGTTATACTTCTACTCATCGAACAACGTTTGGCTCATTAGAACGAAATGGGATAATATATTTTCCAAAATTGACCAATTCGTTTAAAAAATGATCTCGTGTTAATCGTAGATTGAAGATCTACAGCAACGTCTTCTGAACTTAGCGGAGGACCTTATCCAACGTGAAAAAAAGATTGAAAATATATGTAAAAAATTTTTATCTCTGAAAGAACGAAAAGATGAACAAGAGGTTCAGTTGAAGGTATCCTTAAAAACATTGCAAATAATATTAGCAAAGCTCGTATACATTGGATTGAATTGAAGCTGAATATCACTTTGTACTGCAGGATGCATTGCAGAAAGTCAAAACCAACGTGACGTCATGTAAATCGGATAGTTGCATGTTTCCGAGCAAAGATGCACTTATAGCTCGTGAAGTACGAAGAAGTGATCGTTTAGCATACGAGAATTCGCTTTTAAGGACTCTTTTACGGGAGGCTAAGCGTAGCTACATGAGCAGTAGGACTGCATCAACGATTTCACTCTGTGACAAAAAGCTTTGACATCCTTCTTCGAAAATTTACGATATGAAGATTGTGATATGGGTTGTTCTCGACATTTTATACGTAAATTTAGAAACAAATACTTATGTAGAACAAGAAATGCTGTATTTGTTATAATAAATGAAATTACTACATGACTACAGCCTGATCATTCGTGTATGATGGATCATTTGTATTCTCAGGTCAACTAGCATTTCCGAAAGTCGTTGATAAGTTAGGGCAATCATTTTTTTACATTATCTGTATGCCAAATTTCTAAATCTTATTGGATAAAAACAGAGTCCAGATAGTATAATTAATTGATTTTTGAAAATTTAGAGCAATTTGTTTATGGTGGTCTGTTGTGCCCCATGTTTTCTTGCATATTTGGGTGCTGTGACTATCTGGCGTTACGTAATATCTGTAAATGATAATAGATTAAATTAATTAGCCTTATTGGATCTGTAAGGCGTATATTGATCTGATTCTCTATACATATATTAGCTGTGAGATTTTCTTTCGCGATACCATTCAGTGCGTGGCTTCCCGGACAAAACATACTGCTATTGACTAGCCCTTATTTCGTGAGTAAATATTCTTACTTTTTAAATATAATCATTCAATGCGATGACTTTTCCGATAAGATGCTTACAAATTTTTTCATAAATTTCAATGAGTTACGGCGTTCCTGATCTCAAAGGCACTACGACAGTGAGTTTATTTGCACGATCGATTTCTTATGGCGAAAAAGCTTTGCTATGAATAGGTAAAAAGTTATGAAATACAATTAAGAAAAAGCATTTAGAAGTGTGAAATTTCAACTTTAAGATGGCTTTTTTCAAAGTAGTTTAAAATCGTTTGTGACTTCACACAGGTTTGAACAAAGAGTTGGGCAATGTACGGAAAATCAAATTTTATCCATGTTCTCTGTGGTGTGTAAAGAAAAAAAAGAAAAGAACTTCAGAAGAAATTTGTACAGTTATGGTTCTGATATATGGTAAATCTCCGCGTTTGAGATTCATCTTTATTGTCGACTAGTGAAGTTTTAATGATAGGGTCTCAAATCGCTCAATGATATGATAAATTCTAATCGGAAAGAAGGAAGGCTCATTAGATGGAGTTACATATCATGGTCAAAAATCATCTGTAGAAGTTTGCGATAGAATCCATCGTCTGGATGTCTGTCTGAAGGTTCCACTCATGAAATGGGATACTGAACCCTCGAAATGAAATAAATTAGAACATTAATCAAAAAGCTAAAGTAGCATTGGAAATTTACTGATTTAATTCTTGTCTCGTGTTTCAGAAAGAATTTTTGAAAGAGCCTCGTCAATCGGATCACCTCAGATTAAAAGCGATGTTTTACTTCGTATTAAACCTCGTTTGCTTCTGTATATTGTCACCGATCGTTTTATCGAGTCTGGTTATCCTGTATGCATACAGATGTGTGATAACTCTTGTGCTCAAGATTCAGCTGGGAGAAAATTTTGCTGGCCTTTTAGAGGGCACCGATGTAATCTGGGCTGTCGAAGATGATACCTGCAAATCCGTTATCAATATCCTTGCTACTCTGGAGACTACCCCGCATATAAGCAATGATGATTTACTCCTAAAATTGCGGGAATTAGCTCAGCGTAAATTCTTTGGTTCAGATTCTCGACTCAACAAGTTATCCTGCTTGAGAAAAAAGAGATATGGATACTTTTACTGGGAGAGACGTGATAGCCTTGATATTACGGAACACGTGAGATGGCTTGATACCATTGATGATAAGGACCCTGACCCAAAAAAGGCCAACAGAGAATCTTTTAACGAGATGTTGTCAAAATTGTGTACGAAACCGTTGCCAAACGATGATCAAGCTTCATGGGAGATTCTGGTGAGCAAAAGTCATTCACAAGAAAATTTTGATCGCTTCAAGGATATGGAAGAGGGATTGATATCCCCTGCTGTGACTGATATCCTTAGAAAGAACGTTGGGATACCAATCATCTTCCGCGTTCACCATACTCTTGGGGATGGTTTCGCTCTTTTGAGACTTCTCCTGGCAACGATCGCAGACTCTATAGCCGTTGAGATATCATTTAAAAAAAAAGGAGCAGAAATATCCGCGGCAGTAATACCTGGGGATCATAGCAAGAAGAGCAATCATACAAAGCTCAAACTCTCTACTTCTAACGCTGAGCTTATGCTTCGTAATAACAAGGATATCCTCGGGGCATCGATGCCTTTCAGTCTGATGATTAGCAGCAACGTTAAGCAGACTGTGGAAAAATATGTGGCAACAAAATTAGGGAAATTTGTTTCCTTACGGGAATTCAGCGAAGCCATCTTCGATTTCTGTGTAACAAGAATTAAGGAAAAATTCGAACTTCTAGCTAACACCACGTTTTTGAAATTCACTCAAATGATTAGGTTGGTGTCGGCGCTGATCGAAATGCCAAGCTGTCTTTTACACCAGGCACTTTGCAGCATGGACAACAGGTGATTTCTTAAGGCTTCTACAATTTAGCAAAACTTTATTCATTTAGGATCTTCGACTGAGCTGTTTTCCAAGACTTCTCTTGAAATTCATACAGTCAATGAAGTACATAATGTGGCTGAATGTCCTTTTTTCTTTTTAATGTTATATCTCCTATTATGGTGTACTTGACTGAACAAAAATATTACAGCGCATTACACGGTCCAAAGTTGTCCGGAGAAAAAATCGTTTCCTTTTGGATTGAGGGTGACTATGACAGAAAAATGGGTGACAGAAATCTACAGACGATAATTCAACGAGTGAAAAACGCCACTGGTACACGATTTGGCGATGTAATTCTGGCTGCTTTGTCAGCTAGTTTACACAAGTACTTTAAGCAGGTGATTACCTATACGTAATAAAGTCTTACGAAATTGATTTATCACCTATTTCCCAACCACGTGAAACTAATTAGAACAATATTATACTCAGGTAGGCGAGTCTGCTCCGAAATCCTTGACGGTAGTAGTACCAACTCGGATGTCTGTACCGGACGAAAAAGTACCATTAGATAATGGATTTTCCGTTGGATTGATGCCTCTTGGTATTTCTGGAAGTACGGAGGTCCAGACAAAGAGCAAAAAGGATCCTACTATAATGGAACGACTTTTCGACGTCGCGAGAAGTTCTCATAATTTGAGAAGCCGATCTGACTACTTGGTCAATTTCTGGTTGATCAAATGGATATCAGCAGTTATGCCGGAATTACTACTACGTCCGATGCTTGAAAGCCACAGCACTATGGTATTCAGCAATGTTCCAGGACCACAAGAAGTCCAAATTCTTGGACAAAGGCTCAGAAATATTGTGTTCTTCGTGCCACACAGGTTTGTAATTAGTGATTAGATATTAGATTAATCTAAAGAGTTTAGACTCAATAATATAGCGATATAGTATTTTCACCTATATGGTGTTGCTCTTTAATTTTTCAGAGGTTCAACTGGAATCGGTTTCTCTGTGTTGAGTTATGGTGGAAATGTGCATTTGGGTCTCTTAGTCGACAAAGTTTTGATTAAAGACGACAATCTATTAGCTGGAATTCTCGAAAACACCGTTAAAGAGATACACAATCTGCATGAAACAATATTCATGTCTCATTTTTCGAAATCCCTGCACAATTTGACTACAGCATCCACGAATATTGTAAGATGACACCAGATTGCTCGATATTTTTTAAATAAATTATTTTTAGCTTGTTGGAATAGTTATCATACGTTTTAGGTATCGGAGAGCTGTGGATAAGACTAAACGAAATAATTGGAAAATTTTCATACGCCGAACTGTTTGAAGTATTTAATTAGTCTTAGTGTGCAGGCAACAGAAATTAAATGTTACACAACACGTCAATATATTCAAAGACGAGTCAGTTTGCTTAATTCTGATGTCTGTTATATTTTCTACGTATCTACATCATATTTTATACGTTATCTGATGTATACAGAATAAATGAACAATTTTAATACAAATTATTTCCCACCTCATGCCAAATCACATCTAATCAGTAATCTCCCATAGCAATATGCTTTATTAACAAGTTCCTTTTTTTTTTCGAATGAAATGTGAGCTGATTTCAAAATTACAAGCTGTCTTACGTGTTGAACGAAAGATTTTGCATTTATTGGTTTTTATATCAGGGTAGAAAATTATTGATGGCATTTTGAAATGAATAAGGCCAACCAAAAAAATAATTACTTCGTATCTACTGATGTGGTGGTGGTGTGAAGGAAAACCTTAAACCGAACGTAATTGCCACTCGACAATCGATCTCTCAATAAGTGACTTACCTAATTGAAATGCTCGTTAACTTTTTGATATTTCATAGGTCCCTAACGTTAATGTATAAAAATATTCACCACTGACGCGTGACTCAATTTATCATACCTTATCACACATATGAAAGAGTACGTCAAGGTTGTGAACTCAAGCACTAGCCATATTGCTTTAGTCAGTCTAAGTTATTAGCGTAAATTGACGGACTGATGTATAAACTACGAATTTTTGCGTAAGACAGCAAATTTACTTCGATCAGCATAATTTTATAACGTGCTAGAAGAAAAGAGTTTCTTTGCGAAGCAAGTGTACAGATAAATACTGCTACGTCGATCAAGTTTATTTGGCATAGACACAAACATGCAGTTTGCGAATACTGCCGAAATGTCGTTGTCCGATGCAACGAAGTCATTGCGGATTATTTCCAGATTGGCCGGAATGAATCCGAAATCCCACTGGCATAAAATCTACACGGTTTTTATTCTGGTATTTGAATTTTCGACGCTCTATTACATTTGCCAGTTTATCATCTGGACGGGCTTCAGAGATTTCCACTTCAATAAATTCTTGCACGCTTTAAAAGATGTATGTCGCGTAATCTCGCTACTCAATATCTTGGGCACTGGCTTGTTCGATCAAAAGAGGTGATTTGAACTTATTCGTCTCATGATAAGTACAGCAAGATGTTTCCATCCTCCGAATATCCGTTTGAACATGAATTTCAGATTCTTGGTCCCGTTAGAGGTCTTCGCCTGTATCGACCAGGGCTTAAACAAAAAAGGTGTTTTTCTGTGTTTCTGTTTTTCTAAAGTTAGCAATTTAGTTTCACTGTCGTCCAACATATTGTGACAAACTACACTTTCTTCAGTATACATGAGCCTGTTTTTATATTACAAATCGAAAATACACGAAATTCATTTCTAATTTCTCTAATTTCATTTCCTTGTTTTATTGTTCTTACAGAAAAATATATGACCAGCAGGTCCAAAGATCCCAAAAGTCTGGTAGACCGAAATAAAAACTGTATGGATGACTCGGGTCTAGGAATCATGAGGTCTGGAGTCCAGAGATTGAGGTGAGAATTGGTATGCAATGATCAATGTAGATTATATTGTGCTTCGGGTTATACCTACATGTACATTCTGAATCAAATTTACCTGGAGTCTATTTCTATTTTATTTTATTTCTTTGACTTTCCTTGGAAGTGAGTTTTCCTGTATTAAAATACGACCTGGTATATATTGTGTCAAGTTTTTCGTGAATAATAACTAATTATTATAATACTCGTTTGTTTTTCATCCCACATTTTATTTCTGAAATCTTCTAAATCACTCATTTATTTTCAAGGAAACCGAGGAGGCAAAAAGAAGGAAAGGGGTGTCAAGAATCAGAAGAATAACCAAAATCGTAGTTGCACAGTTTGTTGCATGGACCAAATCATTCGGACAAATCAAATGTAAGATAAATCAGTATTCGTAAAACAATCTTGAAGTACGTCCGATTTCTAATAAGGTTCAACGATTGTGAACGTCTAGTAGATTCTATGTATTTAAAATTTCAGTTTGTTCCTTTTTGAAGATTGAATTTGATGGAATGGAATTCTATACAGAGAAAATTCTATTTCTGTATGCATATATATATCGCAATTACAATTATATGAATGTTAGATTGACGATTCATCTTTGTTTCTTTATGTATTTGTCACAGTGTAAGGAATACGACTGACCTAGTAAAATTCTTATCCAGAAAATCTAGCGAACTCCAAAAACAAATTAGACGGATTGAAGAATCGGCGAATAAGGAAAAGGTGAGTATTATATCGAGATATAATTATATTGATGTTCATCATTTATTCATCGTTATTATTATTATTACTATTCGATTGTCAGGTGGGTGTGTCTACAAAAATAGAAAATACATTTGTAATTGGTATTCTTTTCTATTGTATCATCAATTACGTGTTGTTGTAAAAACACTGAATCTGACTAAAGAACCGTATTTATACATATAAGGAAGACATTCGCGCGGATTCCAGGGTTGAATGTATATTTTTGTCGAAATAATTCGTAAATCGAAAATTTAACTAGACCCCAAATACTGCAAAAGAACCTCGCCACTATAGATATGTATTTTAGGTAAAAATCGTCGAATATTCTATAATAAGTATATTCGTTTGAGAATTTATGATTTCCGGGTGAAATAACGAGATTTTTTACTCTCATTTTCGTCTCAATTCATTTTTTAAATATTGGCTTATTCGAAGAAAAATTTCAGAATGCATTTACCTTTTCAAACCTCGCGCCATACGACCGAAGTTGCCAGGGCTGCGTTCGAAAACGTCACCTGGGTGCTATGACGTTTTGGAACGCAGCCCAGCGCGGGAGCAGAAAACTGTTCCCGCGTTCCGGTCATTTCCGGCCGTTTCCGTCGTGACTCACGCTGAAAGGCGGCGACTTTCGTCAGCTCGAATTTTCCGTGTCATTTATATACGTGACCAGAGTGGCATCGGTCGACGTCTCGACGCCTCATAGTTGAGGCATGGTGTTATAATTCGATGTAGGCGTCTTTGTCAAGGTAAGAGATTGTAATCTTGCGATTCAACGATCATTATCTGAGGGAAAAATATTTCATCGCGGTTCAACTCCGATTGTCGTGAAGTTCCATGCCAGTTTGAACTTTTCTCTCGACTTCCCTCGACCGGTTGCCGGTGGATATTTATATTAATTCTACATCTTTCCTTCTTCAACGTAAATTCTTCATTTCATCGTGTAATAATATCGAGTGCTGAAAAAAGTCATCGTAAATGAAATTCATTCGAAACGAAAATACTTGAAATATTCTATGCGGAGAAAATCCCGAGAGGGGCGGGTAGCGGGAAAACAAATTGGCTTTGGTTTTAAAATTTATGATTTACGGGTGAAATAACGAGATTTTATACTCTCATTTTCGTTTCAATTCATTTTTCAAATGTTGGCTTATCCAAAGAATTTGTTATTTATTTTTTTACTTTTTCTAACGTCTGCCTGCGCAGACGCAAAAGACTGTGCCTGCGTACGCGCAGAAAACTGCAACCGCGTTTATGGTCGTTCCGTGGAGGGGAGGGTAACCAAGCCGCCATCTTAATCGAAATAATTGTGTCGAGTATAATAATGTTTTTGGGGTAACAAACGGTCGTTAAAATGAGAAAAAAGGTATGAATAGTCTTATCCTAGTGTTCCGCGATCCTTTGAAGCAAAATTCAACTCCGAGCTGGCAATTTATTGACCATAGGCCGCTTTTGAGTGAACTTTTTTCCAACCGTTGCAGTCAACTGTTTCCCTTCGACTTGTGAATAGCCAACAATTGAGTATCTTTCGAATCGGTTGTATTATAATACATTTACGTTATCGTGTAGAAGTTGATATGCGTATAATCGTATGTAAAACGTAAATAGTCAAACAACGAATATATATGTACAATATATAAATATATACGAGGGAGTTATCGATGCACAGATCGCAGGTTGTTTACATTTCGACAAAGTTTGAAAATCTTAGGACCGGTTTTTTACTCATTTTCACGGTTTAATCTCATATAATAAAACACTAATTCAATGAAAATAGAAAATAATAATTTTATTAAGTCCAATTTCAGAGGAAATACATTATTTACATTAACCTGATTAACAAAACAATCATTTTGTTACAGATACAAACCGCCGCAGGTCAAAGACGCAGATTGAAAGTTCTGAAGCTGTTTATATACATCAAATGTATCTTACCAATAAATTGAATGAGAGGTAAGCCACTAAATGAAATATTATTCAGTTTGTCAGTCTCATTTCTAGATCGATATTTAGAATCATAATTTCTTTGTTTAAAAAAAAACCAGAAGTGGCAATATGTATAAGCAATAAATATACCTTTCTCTTTGGCAAACTGAAATCTTTTCAAATACACATAAGCATGTTTTTTGTATTCGATCTATAATAGAAATCTTATATATTCCCTTAACATTTTTATTAAATTTTCATTTCCTGTTCAATTTTCCTCACAGAAAAGTATATGGTCTGCGGGTCTAGGAATGCGAAAAGTCTGATGAACCAAAATAAGAACTGTATGGATGACTCGGGTCCAGGAATCATGAGGTCTGGAGTCCAGAGATTGAGGTGAGAATTGGCATGCCATGACCAATGTAATGTGCTTTGGGTTATACATATATATTCTAGATAGATTTGAGATAAAGTGGGTAAGCTTTTTCTATAAATTTCGAAAGAAATTCTTGATTTTCACTAAACTTTTCTTCACTAAATTGTTAGTGAATTCCAACTATTCGTAAATTAATTTTCACTGGTAATGAATTTTGAATTTACAATGTGTCACGAGTATTGGCAAGGATTATTTGTATACATGCACACGAATTCGCAATCCAATGTATTGTAATGAGACACAATGAGGTATGTCTATTCCAAGCATTATTCGGAGACACGCGTGTGAATTCACAAGACATTGCCTCTGTAAAATTATTTTTACAAATGGTTCAAATTTACTAACATCTTAGTGAATTCAAATAGAATAAAACTCAAGAGATTATTCGAAATTTATAGAATAAGCTTACCAATTCACTTTTGCTGCACCATATTCGTAATTTTGCAAAACTTTTGTATATTAGATGTTTGTAAATTCACAATGATTTTTAACAGTGTATCTTTTCGAATAGACTATCATATACTTATGGTACTTATACGACTTTTTGTTACCTGAAGTTCATACTTCAGATGCATTAGGTGAAATACGAATAAGGCTTCGTAATATTAGAGTAGATTATGATGCCTGTCCGTTTCTCTATGTTTCATGTGTGTCTGCAAGCTGTCGGCGAAGCTGGGACAAGCTGCATCTGTCGAGGATCCTGGAGAAGAAGGGATGAAAACGAATATCCGAGTACAAAATGCTAGAGATGCTGCTGAAATGCATAGGAACAGATTCCAGAGGCACATTATACAAATCCAATCTGCGGGCTTAGAGATCCCAAAAGACTGATGAACCGAAACAAAAACTGTATGGATTACTCGGGTCCAGGAATCATGAGGTCTGGAGTCCAGAGATTGAGGTGAGAATTGGTATGCAATGACCAATGTAGATCGTATTGTGCTTTGGGTTATACATATATATATATATTCTGAATTAAATTTAACTTAAGTTTATTTCTTATCTTTTTCATTTTTTTCATTTCCCTTCGGAAAAGAGTTTGCCTGTATCCAAATGGGAATCGTTACAGTATATATATTGTGTCTAGTTCGTAAATAATAAGTAACTAATATAACACTCGTTTGTTTTTCATCCAACATCTTATTTCTTAAATCTTCTAAATGACTCATTTCTTTTTCAAGGCAGCCAAGTTTACACTTCAAGTCATCCGTACCATATAGTTATCGGGCTGTTTGGATATGACATGGGAGCAGTAATGGAGCATCACAGCCACCCGACTGACAAATCTTCTTCCGTTCGAGTAACCGTTGTCATAGACAAGCAAGATATCTGCGTTTCTCCTCAGCATACTTTTATGCCAACTTGGTTCAATTCAGTTGTCAGGAAGGGAATACAAACGCAATAATAATGTACCTAAAGGTGAATACTAATATTTACGTGATGTGTGTTATACTTATATATCTTATTATAGGGCACGTCCAGGAAATACAGAATTCTAGTTCTAAATTCCATCACTTCCATCTTTCCGTTAACGGTCTAAATGTAGTATGCATGATAAAAATTAGGAACGAATGAGCAAGTATGGATTGAATGACAGTATGAGAGCGTATATATGAAGGGTACCCGTATGAATGTGAGACTGCTAGTGGATTAAATGAGAACAAAAGTATGTGAAGGATGAGAGATTAGCTGTAAGACCTAGACTAAGGTAGTACGTATGAAATAAGCAATCGAACCAGACGTGGTTACGCGAGTTAAGCAAACGTTAATCTAAATTAAAGAGAAACCTATAATAAAGAATTGAGCCAGAGGCTGTTAGTGACATCTGTCGTGTCGTCTTTATTTATAGAAATAATCAATAAACAAGTGTTTATAGCAATTGGAAGTTAGGTTTCTGTTGAATATCCTGACCGGTAGCTCTGGATAACAAGCCGTCACCCTGACTGACTATAATCCTTAACACACCATAGCAAAGTTCTTAATTATGAATACTTTTAGAATAACTATAGCATCCTATCTGGTTATAATTAATCTTATTTATTATTAGAATGAATATTTATTCATTATGTATCAATACAAATTAGTAGAATTATATTGTAGGTATATATTGTATACGTGAATATTTATTATATATAATGATGATGATGATGATGGTAATGAAGAGCAATGATCAGTATCATTATACTAGATCCTGAAAAACTCATGAAAAGCAGTAAAGGATATCGAAAATCAGACTAGATATAAATATAGATATCAAATCAATTTTTTATTTCTGAGTTCAAAAGTTGAGTTATTGTACAAACCATATTATATAATAGATGAAATATATGTTATATTAAATGTATGTTCAATAATGATGAATATAACTTAGAATAATAATTAAATATTAGGACAGATCTTAATAATCTCATCGAAATTTTATATAGCCTGCCTCTAGTATTACGAAGATATTTCTAGCAGTCACGTAGGGCGTTCTGAGATAGAAATACCTGGTGTGGTTCTCGACGTGATGGATCAAGATTATTCTGCAAGAAAAAAAAGTTTCGAATTACTTTTGTGTTATTCAATATTATTGACAGACTAACCAATTGCTAAAACATCGTCAAACACCTGGTGGGGTAGATGATGCGCCTTATTACACCCAACCCACGAATCATTTTGCCAATATATTATTAGACTAGATTCAGTCGAGGAGATTTGCGGCTCGAGAAGGCTGACATCAACGGACGCACATTGGACACGAGTGAGTTTGGAATATTTCGATCAATATTATACGACGACAATAAATAATCGACAATTTTCAAAGCTCGTTAAAAACAAATGAAATTGTATTCAATACTTTTCCGACAAATTTCACGCGTCTCGTATTTTAATCGTCGAAGTAAGTAACCGTTGAATTGCTACCAGCAGGCTTTGATTATATAAATGCAGATATTGTTCATTTTCAAGTACATTCTATTCATACCAGCGAATAAATGCCCTGTAGCGTCGTTTGTTTTACAGGCATATTTCGCGACGAGTTTCATTTAATTGTTCGTTCGTTCATACACATCGCTAGTTGTTATACCACCTCCCGCAGCAACTACTCCATTGTCACATAGAGTGCGCTGGTCGCGCATGCATAGTGGTGATGCACAAATATGCGGATAAAAAAATTACTACGTTTTCTGAGAAGCGCTCGTTTATGAATGAAATGATAGTGGTGCTGCACAAATATGCGGACAAAAAAACTACGAGCCTTTCTTTATATTCTTGGAGGCGTGGCAAATAGCTCATTGTAAAATTCTGAATAGCAGTAGAGGAAACTACTAACTCTTTATTAGATTCATTGATACAATGAAAGATAGTGGCGCGTGGAAATAATGCGAAGAAGTTGAAAAGAATTACCGATATTTTATTGCATTTATGTTTGCATTATAGGTATGTCTGAACAAATAGAAATAAAGCAGTTGAAATAAATTCACAACTACCCAAATCACTGAGATGTAAGCCAGAAATCATCCGGTATAAACATTTTAAATATTCATTTTTTTATTCTTTGTTATTCAAAATGTAAAATTCTTATTTGATTTATCCCACCAAGTAGATTGAAGCGATTAATTAAATTGGTGGGGCAATTATTATCATCCCCACCCCGCGCCGCGCGACGGTATACCAAGAACGCCGGGCGCAGCGTTCAGTCATCTGCGCGGCATCCTCGAGTAAAGATCTGTGACACGTGTCGAGGAGATTTGCGGCTCGGAAAGGCTGACATCAACGGAGGAACGTTGTGGATATGGGTGAGTCTGCGATATTTCGATCAATATTTTACGACGGCAATAAATAATCGACAATTTTTCAAAGCTTGTTGAAATCAAGTGAAATTGTATTCAATACTTTTCCGACATATTTCACGCGTCTCGTAATTTAATCGTCGAAGTAAGTGACCGTTGTATTGCTACCGGCAGACTTTGATTATAATTGCAGATATTGTTCATTTTCAAGTACATTCTATTTATAACAGTGAATAACTGTGCTAAAATCTAGTTTTGAATACAAATATAATGCGCGAGAGAGTTTCGTTTGATAACTTGGCGATAATTATCATCCCCTTATATTATTGGCATATAATTCCGAGTCCCTCGCCCTGTAGCGTCGTTTTTTTTTACAGCATATTTCGTGACTCCGAAGGAGTAACTAATTTGTCGTGTTATTTCGAGTTGACAAGTATTTTTCGGGATAATACTCGTTCCCCGATTTATGCTTTTATTCGATTCTTTGACAGCATTATCGGTCGACGGAGATGAGAATGAACATCGCTGATACTTGAACTGCATAGATCCTGCGTGCCACTTGATCGGAGATGGACGCCAACCAACACTGCCCGGCTAGTCCTGGATTAACGGTCGACCAAGATAATGGTGAGCTTCCTATTATATTAGCCAAACACCCAATTTAACTATAAATATATGTCCGCAAAACAATCATTGCTCAAACATACTTCGCGATCCGATACAGATCTTGGACAGATTACTTTTCCAAGTGTATGTACCGCAATACTCATCGGCCAAGTAACCGTGACGCTCACCCTGTATCTTTGACTCGATACTGGGGCCTCTGGCTTGCTTCTGTCTCCCCGTATACGCCAGAAACCTTGACGACAACTCGGTTTCACTCAGCTGCAAAGGATACGATACGAAATAATATACCTAGAGGTAAGATATTGTCCGTCTCGTTATAGGGTAAGCCTAGGAAAGATATCACACTTAGTTCTTTGAAATAGCAATATCTTCTCTCTTTCTAATGACAAACTTGAAATAAGATTGATAGATCTCGAGAGAATATGTTTACCTTGGTTTAATGTAGTAGACTCACCTCATAGTAGAGAAATATTTGAATAACCAGGATCAAGGTTTCAAGGTTTGAAAATAAATAGAAGGGTAGATAGCTGTAGGCCTAATTAGGCATCACATTTATTTTTTAAACATGGAACATAATTCAATATTGGTGATAAATTACTCCAGAGTCTCAAGTACCAGTCATAACGATTGAAATATTGAAAAATCTATTCATGCATGCAATAGTAATACTAGCTTATTGACATTCTTGATTCTGTTGAAAATAGTTGAAAGTTTATATCAAATTTAAAAATGGTTCAGGCAGGCTTACAAAATCAATCATAAGAAATATATTATAATAAATTTCATACAGATGTATAATCACAATTAGAAATTCTTTGGTACTTAGTTGAGAATGTTTGCTTGAAAAACACATAAACTTAATCTATCCAATGTACCGTATGCTTATCTAGTTTTTATCTTCACAGGCGTTGTTCACCGAGGGAAACTAGCTCCTGCCTATCCTCAACAAAACCTCTTCAATATTCATCAGGACAGGGGATTCACACCAGGGAGTGAAGCAGTCCAAGCGCCGGGGGAATGACCGCAAGACAACTCTGCACCGCGGACTATTGATAAAGTAGCATCAGCGAATGGTTCGTAATTACAGTTCCTTTTGAATCAGTTTTGATAAAATCTCGCATCTGGTCTGGTCTATAATTATTTTAAATTACTTTACTTTATAATTACTTTTACTAATTAAATCGAGTTCAATTACACATTACCAAACTATTGGGTAATTGAATAAGTAATTTCATTGAAAATGTAATCAGTGACTCGTAACACTGCAAATATCCATGTAATAATAAGATCGTTTATGCAATGAACATGTATTATTATAGTATATTGGCGAATTCTTGAATAAATATCTCTTGAAATTGTAAATAATCGATCGTTGAATCATTTTACCCTGTCCTTTCCTTACCTATAAGTCGAAAATCATGAAAATCGCATGATTTCATAAAGCCCCGAACAATATTAATATATATAAATATAACAATATTAATATATATAATATAAATAATAATGCGCCTTGTCATATGCAACCCGCATGCCATTCGTGTAAACGACAGGGCCCATGTTAATTTTTGTTGCCTATTTGGTGTTTTCCGATTGCCTATATTCAGGCGTATTGAACTTGGAAAAAAAAACAGAATTCTTGGAATTCAGCTCGAAAAGAAGGTATGAAAAACACTCTGAAGCAACTCGAAAAAAACGGCAAAAAAAATCCATTCAAATAACTTCTGGCAGTTGATACCTTATTTCAGGAGTCGGATTTCTGGCAGTTGATACCTCGATTTTAGTCGCTTTACGATGAAATATCTACTGCCAGAAAATCGACCAATCAGGAGGCTGCTTGAGCCAATTTAGGCTCAATTTCTCGAAAAGGAGCCTCCTGATTGGTCGATTTTGAAATTAAATCAAGTTACGGCGCTACAGAGGCTAGCCATCAGCAAAATTCTGGATTTCTGGCAGTGGCTGGATTTTTACGGCAGCAATTTACTGCCGCGGCGCTATTCGTTGTTAACCACGTAGTTTACCTACGCTATTCGTTGTTAATCACGTGTTGCTGCCGCAGTAAATTGCTGCCGTGAAAATCCAGCCACTGCCAGAAATCCAGAATTTTGCTGATGGCTAGCCTCTGTAGCGCCGTAACTTGATTTAATTTCAAAATCGACCAATCAGGAGGCTCCTTTTCGAGAAATTGAGCCTAAATTGGCTCAAGCAGCCTCCTGATTGGTCGATTTTCTGGCAGTAGATATTTCATCGTAAAGCGACTAAAATCGAGGTATCAACTGCCAGAAATCCGACTCCTTAAATAAGGTATCAACTGCCAGAACCTTTTTTTCGACCTTTTTTCTACGTTACTACAATTCGCCTGAATATAGGCATTCGGAAAACACCAAATAGGCAACAAAAATTAACATGGGCCCTGTCGTTTACACGAATGGCATGCGGGTTGCATATGACAAGGCGCATTATTATTTATATTATATACCTATATTAATATTGTTATATTTATATATATTAATATTGTTATATTTATATATATTAATATTGTTATATTTATATATATTAATATTGTTCGGGGCTTTATGAAATCATGCGATTTTCATGATTTTCGACTTATAGGTAAGGAAAGGACAGGGTAAAATGATTCAACGATCGATTATTTACAATTTCAAGAGATATTTATTCAAGAATTCGCCAATATACTATAATAATACATGTTCATTGCATAAACGATCTTATTATTACATGGATATTTGCAGTGTTACGAGTCACTGATTACATTTTCAATGAAATTACTTATTCAATTACCCAATAGTTTGGTAAGGTGTAATTGAACTCGATTTAATTAGTAAAAGTAATTATAAAGTAAAGTAATTTAAAATAATTATAGACCAGACCAGATGCGAGATTTTATCAAAACTGATTCAAAAGGAACTGTAATTACGAACCATTCGCTGATGCTACTTTATTAATACTCGGCGGTGCAGAGTTGTCTTGCGGTCATTCCCGGGGTGCTTGGACTGCTTCACTCCCTGGTGTGAATCCCCTGTCCTGATGAATATTGAAGAGGTTTTGTTGAGGATAGGCAGGAGCTAGTTTCCCTAGATGAACAACGCCTGTGAAGATAAAAACTAGATGAGCATAGGTACATTGGATAGATTAAGTTTATGTGTTTTTCAAGCAAACATTCTCAACTAAGTACCAAAGAATTTCTAATTGTGATTATACATCTGTATGAAATTTTTTATAATATATTTCTTATGATTGATTTTGTAAGCCTGCCCGAACCATTTTCAAATGTGATATAAACTTTTAACTATTTTCAACAGAATCAAGAATGTCAATAAGCTAGTATGACTAGTGCATGCATGAATAGATTTTTGAATCTTCCAATTGTTATGACTGGTACTCGAGATTCTGGAGTAATTTATCACCAATATTGAATTATGTTTCATGTTTAAAAAATAAATGTGATGCCTACAGCAATCTATCCTTGTATTTATTTTCAAACCTTTCAATTTTGATCCTCGTTATTCAAATATTTCTCTACTATGAAATGAGTCTACTATATTCAACCAAGGTAAACATATTCTCTCGAGATCTATCAATCATATTCCAAGTTTGTAATTGAAAAGAAAGAATTTATTGCTATTTCCAAGAATTAAGTGTGCTTCCTCTCCTAGGCTTACCCTATAACGAGACGGACAATATCTTACCTCTGGGTATATTATTTCGCGTCGGTATCGTATCCCTTGCAGCTGAGTGAAACCGAGTTGTCGTCAAAGATTCTGGCGTATACGGGGGAACAGAGGCAAGCCGAAGGCACCAGTATCGAATCAAAGATACAGGGTGAGCGTCACGGTTACTTGGCCGAGGATTGTTGTGGTATACAGACTTGGAAGAGTAATCTGACCGAGACCTGTATCGGATCGCAATGTAGGTTTCAGCAATAATTGTTTTGCGGATATACATTTATAGTTAGATTGGGTCTTTGGCTAATACATTACAAAGCTCACCATTATCTTGGTTGACTGTTGATGCAGGACTAGCCAGACAGTGTCGGTTGGCATCCATCTCTGACCAAGTAGCACGCAGGATCTATGCAGTTCAAGTATCAGCGATGGTCATTCCGATCTCCGTTGCCCGATAATGCTGTCAAAGAATCGAATAAAAGAATAAATCAGGGAACGAGTATTCTCCCGGAAAACATTTGTATACTCAAAATAAGACTACAAATTAGTTTACCCTCGAAGTCGCAAAATATGAGTAAAAAAAAAACTCGGATAAAAAAATGCATAATAAAATATGAATAAAAGTATGAGAAGCGTGAAATAATATGATTGTTATCATAATAAGATGATAATTATTGCGAGGTTATGAAATGAAACTCCCTCGCCAATTATGTTCACGTTTAAAATAGGTCTGAGCGGTTATGTTCGTAAGAAATGTAGATTTTTACACAGTAATATACTCGGAAATGAACAATTACTTCAATTATAATCAAAGTCTGCTTGTAGCAATCAAATTGTTACTTACTCTGTTGATCGAAATACGCTATAGGTGAAAATATGTTAAAAAAGTATCGAATACTATTTTCAGTATCAAACGAATCAGCAAGATTCTCACTGTCACAAACAAGCATTGAAAATTCACAATTCTTTATGGTTATGGTAAAATAGTGATCGGAATATTTGAAGCTCACTTATATCCGACGTGCTTTCGTTGGTGTCAGTTTCTTCGAATCGGAAATCTCCTCGAATGCATAACGACGCAGCGTACCGAACGTCAAGCATTTTCTCGCACGTTGTTCAATTCGCCGCGTAAGTTTCTGTATTTCATAGGAGCTTTCCCTACACCCGACCCGTCTTCACCCGGCGGCGCCGCGAAGGCAACTGAAACCGGTTAGACCGGTCTGCTTATGTAACCCGGCCTTGATCGGAATGCGGGTCGGAAGAAGGGGAAAGGACGCTGTTGGGGTAGGTCAGTTTAACGCTTGGTGCGCTACCGGGTGTTAAACTATGGAACTAAAGAGAGCGTAACCGATTATTTCTACATGATAATACATCATTTTTTAAATGCATTTGTATTCGAATTTACGAGTCACAATACGATGAAAAACGATTAATATTATTAAAAGGACTCAACAATAAGCTGATAGTTATCGTTGCCGCCTTTGCCAAGTTTTGCATACTATTTTAATATCAAAAATGAAAATTAGTCGAGGGTCAAATATCAATTCTATCTATGCAGCAATGTATATATAATCATGGAGACAAATCGCGTCGAAAATAAAACCCTCGTTATTGCGATATATTTTTTATTCAAATTACTATGAGACCCCTTTTCAAATTGATATATCTGCGCTGTGATAAAATCATTATTTTTATGACGATTTGAAAAATGATTTGCTAGTTGCATACCGGATGATTCCTCGCTTACATCTCATAATGTGGGTTGCGGACCGTCAGTTGTTAGAGTTGTACATCCATATACAGTGAACTTTCGTATCTCCGGGTCACTTGTTGATGCTCGACAATGAATTCGCAATGAAATGAGCGCAAATTCATTCAACAAGTGACCCGCAGATACGAAAACTCAGTGTATATGATATATGATATATGATATATGATATATATACCTTTGATTATATTTCGCCTAGCAGTCCAAATTTTTGCCACATATTGTTCTTTCAGACATTGGTTAGCCGTTAGTGCAGAGGATGATAGTATCCCCGTCAAAAGACTTGATAAGGTCATTCAGTTTTCGATCAAAAAAATTGGTATGGGTACTTCGAATTAAATAATTTTCATGATTGGATATTGAAATCTCTGCAAAGGATTTTGAAGATTTTGAAAAGGTGGAGGGGTGCAGGAGTTGTGTTAATTAGACGATTCTGGCGATTGGTTGATTATTGCGATTGGTGTATTTTTAGGATTGGTCAAGATCAAGAGTTTTGGAGGGAAATGTTGGTTGTAGGAATAGGAGAAGATGCATGTAGTTTCTTGGAAGAGGTATGTGGATGGAAACAATAGAGTAAAAAATGTTGGAAAGTTACATAGCGAGGGTTGTAAAAAAAGGAAAACTTAAAGTTTTTCAGTGCAAATTTGGTCGCCGAATGTGACAAATTTGTAGAAAGTTGTTGAGGGTTTATGGTCGACGTCCCCCTCTTTCCACAATGCGTACATATATTGCCTGCAGGCTTAGACTGAGTGAGACTCGCCATAGAAATTATTGATCAAAAATACTTATTATACGTCAATATTAAAAATTGCGTCTAGGGTCGCAACGAGCTTGAAGCGAACGTTACAAATCGCCACTCGACAGTCAATTCCTAAACGAACCACTTTGCTTAATTGTATCGTTAGCAATTTTCTTGACATATTTACTAAATAATATTCTATAAGGACGTTCTCTTCTGTATCACAAATTACGAAAAGATATTTTCAGGCAACACTCACATTATTTTCATAATTCTGTATCACTATTTGCAAAATTAAAATCATTGTTATCGTGTGGAAATGGTTCGTGAATATTTCGGAGTAACGAGCACTAATCCAACGACCGATTATTCCAATACTCATTTTAGCAATAGCTAAGAGCAAACGTTTTTAAACGCGAGACATTTGCGTAAGAGTGTGGAGTAGAGCACAAGTCGTGAAGCGATCCGGAAGGCAATTCGAACGCGAAGAAGCGCCGAAGTGCGAGTGCCGCTTTTCCACACGAGTTAAGAAATGCCACCTTTCGCACGTCTATCAAACGCTATGTTTGTTGTCTCAATAATTACATCTAATGTGTATTGCTATAGGGAAACAGGTCAGGTGACCTAATAATTTCTTCTTCCCATTATGGCGTACATACAATCGGCACACTTATGACTGTCTCTGACTGTAATGACTCATTTGTTAATAAATATATTTAGTTAAATATAAATCGATGTTTCAATGTGAAAACACAACAGTAAAACACGATATTTTTTATAACAAATGCATGAAGAATGGGCCGTTGCTGTCTCGCAAAACAGGGATGGAAGTTAAGGTGCTTCCTTACCCAATTCCACCAGACCTAAAAATTTGGGAAAAAAGGTGTTATTAAACGGAATATCTCTGCCTGGGCACCGAAATCAATGAAACAAACTTCCTCGCGCAATTCTATATACGATTTCGAACACATAGGGCCAAAAAAATGTTCTCTTCACGCGAAAATAGATAAGATATCCATGTGAAACTTTTTCAAAGCTGTTTTTCATGCAACGCCCCGCTTTTCATGCACGTGTTATAAAAAACAAAACAAAAAACAGCAAAAGTGAATCTTATCACGAGTAACACATCGGAGTTGCCCTGGCAACACATTGGTACAAAACAATTTATAATACCTCAGTGTATGCATGGATAAGTATGTGTAGGTGATCACTCATCAAAAAAGTAACATCGTTTCGAATGAACAAGGCTCATGCATAACTGATACTTGTTATTACTATTATCAGATGAACACCACGAAGAACCGACGATCCGATCTGTATGAATTTATTTCAATCGATATACATTATCATAAAGTGCTCGTGCTTTGAACGAAGATGTTCAATTCCGAGTTAACATCGAGTAACACTTTTGTCCATTCGAGACTCCTACCTCTGTACTAAATTCTGAAAGTGCTTTCGCGACTAGAACACTTGAGGCAAACATGCGATTTACGAAGAGTGCAGAGATGACGCTATACGATGCGACCAAGGCATTGCTGGTTTTTTCAAGATTAGTCGGTATCAATCCGAAATCCCACTGGCATAAAATCTACACGAGTCTAATCCTGGTATGTGAACTGTCGTTATTCTGCTACATTTGGCAATTCCATATCAGGCGGGACATCAAAAAATACCACTTTCAATTACTCGTGCACGGCATGCAAGACGTGTGCTATATAACTTCGATCTTGATAATTTGGGGCTCAAACATATTCGATCGAAGAAGGTGATTTTATTATCCAGATGGTTCTTGCTATTCTATCCTAAGCTCTTGTCAAATATTCCTGTCCATCTTATATATATATTAAAAAATGAATTTCAGATTTCTGGTTCCATTAAGAGACTTTGCAAAGGTCGATCAAAGCTTGAAGGGTTTGGGTGGATTTATAGACAACAAAGGCACTTACAGGTGACTATCTCTCATCCTCTTTTTGAGTGGAGTAACATGTCTTTAGGAGGGGCATTGAAGTAGATACAAACTTTTTTCAGCGATAAGCCTTGGACCCAGAAATAAGACTGAGACTAGGTCTAATTCTGGTTTGTATCCGGGCTGCTATTACAAATTATATTATGGATAGTATTGCATGGTAATGCATGACATCCTTCGTGATCGTAATGTTTTAAAAATATTTTGGAATAACCTTCTGCGGTCTTATTTCTTGGGCGAAGGCTTGCATTTTCAAGTAGACGATAATCTAGCGTTCTATGTAACCGCAAATGACTAACAATGATTTCAGGTTGGAAATTTTACACATCATTATTTTCGGACTGAGTATAATTATTTTCTGGCTATTAGAGTTGAGGTTCCGTATATCTCTAGAGGCCGATGAACAAATGTACAAAATCTTATCGTTGGGTCTATTCTACCATTCAACAGTTTTGATTGCGTGCGCTATAGTGGACTGTTCTTTCTTAGTGTCTTTATCTGCAATCAGAGAGCGATTTAAAGTAATAAATTCTATCATCTGTCGTGTCGGAACCCATGAGTGGCACTCAAGATTCAATTTTCAAGAAGTTTCCAGGTAAGTAAACTTGCATCCAAGCTTGGTTTGGATTGGTCGTATAAGGTCAGCTGATACTCGTAAGTGGTCCGGAATTTGCACGCATTCATAACAAAGGTTTTTCGTTATCGCTCTAGGGCACATGATGACAATGAGGTGATCAGAGCACTTCATATATTGAGAAATCGATATCACGATTTGTGGGAAATTGCATACCAGGTAGATGATTATCATACATCTAATGTAGTGAAATTGAGGACCTTGGTTCAAGATTGACATCAGTCTGGCTAATTTCTATTGAGGCGAGTTCAATATTGTACATCGGAACTTTTTTAACACGTATTTTTGAAAATTATGAAGACATGTGGATCATCTCATGTCAAATTAACGAGAGGTTGGTTGGTTTAATCTCTGACTTAGACGTAACTTTTCAAACGTGCTATGCCAAATAAAATGGTTCCAAAGGATTTGAGAAACTAGTTATTTTCATGGGATTCACGGGCAACAATAATAAATCCAGAATGTTAGCTATTGAGTCCAAGCCAATTGCAGTTCATAAATCCAAGTGGCAGTTGGTTATAACATGGTGAATGATAAATGTGCGATAATCTTGTGAAAGTGACTGAAATGAACCTGAGTCAATCTTGCCCTTAGTCCTGGATGGGTAATATTTGCCTGATAAAATACCGGAGAATCAATTTTCTAAATTGCATTTAACTTTGCACAAGATGAATGATGCATATGGCCTTTATCTCCTCGTGGGAATGATGACTTCGTTTGCGCTGATAACCGCTAAACTCTATATAGCATATGACAACTTCACGAATAACGACGCAAACATCTTCAATGCTTTGGCCAGGAGCACTGACTGGGTCTTGATCTACGTTGTAAAAATCTTCGCCTTAGCTCGCGCTTGCGAGTCGACTGTTGCCGAGGCAAAAGCCACATCTGTTGCTCTTCACAAGCTCAGGATGGAAGGGAATCATAGCCCTGCAACGAAGGAAGAGGTAACCGAAGTTTGAAGTCGATATTAGAATTTTTCATTCAAAGGCCATGGAGCTTTGATAAATATTTTTTATTTTCGCAATAATGAGTGTGCCCTTACGTTTTCTTCTACAGATCAGGGATTTTCTTATGCAGCTACAATTCGAAGCTATAAATTTCACAGCGTACAAATTCTTTGACGTGGACTTTTCACTGATCTGCGCTGTAAGTTACAATAACTTTACTCCGGCGAATTGCTCATGTTGTGGAAATCTTTGAATTTTTTTTATCCTCCTTAGATATTGGGCACGGCTTGTACGTATCTGGTGATCTTGATACAAATGGGTAATCCGAGTCCTTGTGTAGTAACTGTCAACTGTAATGGGAGCATACACTACGGCAACGAACATGATTTATGAATAAAACCACGTTTTCTGATAGGAAACAAAAATTTTACTTGAAACGTAAAAATTGTGTTTAGAATCGTAAAAAATACTTGTGTAAAAATCAATGTATTACAAATAAAAAGTCAATGAATATATATATATATATACTGCGTGATACTTTCAAAAATTGAATATTCATGAATGGTAAGAAGTGCCGCCATAAAATCTGAAGACATTGTTCAGGGTTTCTTTATTCGACGAGTCAACGCCAATTTATTGATAAGTTCTGTCGAAGCACTTTCAAATCGGACTTCCTTATGAAGCGGAAAAACCTATACGTGGACATCCTGCTGGGGATATGAAATTCAATTATCCATTAGTGACTCGGAATATGAGGATCCCTAATCAAAAAAATGATCATAAGAATCCCTAGTTTAGGAAATGTTCGCAATCTGGATCATTCGGAGTCTTTCTGAAGTAAAGCGTGTCTCACTTTGGACTATGTTTGGTTATTGCATGGTAGCTTCCAGCGTAGATATTTTCAACTTTTGCCAATTAGTCCTCATCCATTACCCCTCTTACTTCTTATGCAAAAAATCCAACGATCGATTATTCGAATACTCAATTTAGCGATAGCCAAGAGAACACGACGTTTCTAATTGCCATACATTCATCAAACCCGAGACTGGTCACTCTGCTTAATTGTGTCGTTTGTAATCTTTCTAACGTATCTACATAATAGTCTATGCATACCCCAATATCCTATGTATGCCGAATTTATGAACAAAATTTTCACGAGTGACGTGTGAAGGTTGTCCCGGCAACACATTGGTGCAAAACAATTTATAATACCTTAGTATATGTATGGATGAGTATGTATAGGTGATCACGTATTAAAAAAGTTATATCGTTTTGAACGCAAAAAGGCTAATGTATAACTCATACTTGACACAACTCTTATCAGATGAACACTACGATAAATCTACGATCCGATGTGTATTAATATATTTCAATCGACATATATTATCATAACGTGCTTGTGCTCTGAACTACGGAGTTCAATTTCGAATTAACGTCGAGTAAATACTTTCATCCGCTACACACTCGAACCATTGCAATAAGCTTAGGAAGTGCTTTCGCGATTGTAACACCTGATATGAACATGCAATTTACGAAGAGTGCAGACATGTCGCTATCCGATGCCACCAAGCCATTACTGATTGTTTCTAGATTGGTCGGAATCAATCCAAAATCTCACTGGTATAAAATCTACACAGGTCTTATCCTGGCATGTTACTTTTCATTATTCTGTAAAGTTTGGCAGTTTCATATCGAGCGAAACTTGGAAGATTACTACTTTCATATACTCGTGCACGGCATGCAAGACGTGTGCTATTTAATCTCGATCGTATTAATTTGGGGGGCAAGCTTATTCGATCGAAAAAGGTGATTCTATTGATCTCCTGATGATTTTTACTCTTCTATCCTAAGCCGTGGTGAAATATTCCTGTCCATCTTATGTCTATTCAAACACGAATTCTAGATTTATGATTCCACTAAAAGACTTCGCAATTATCGATCAAAGCTTGAAGGGTTTAGGTGGATTTACAGACAACAAAGGCACTTACAGGTGATTATGTCTGATCCTCTTTTCTGAGTAGAGCAACATGTCTTTGGGAGAGGCATCGAAGTAGATGCAAACTTCAGGGACGACATTTGGTTTCACAGATAAGCCTTGGTCCCAGAAATGAGACTAAGACTAGAATCAAGTTTTGATTGTATCCGGGCTGTTATTGCAAATTGGGAAATGGATAGTGTGCCATGGCGATGCAAGACATCCTGTGTTATCCCATTGTTCCAACAATGTTCTAAAATAATCTTCAACGATCTTATTTCTTGGGCGAAGACTTACATTTAAAAGCAAATGACATTCTAGCGATTCATTCGATAAAAAATAACCACAGTGATTTCAGGTTGCAGATTGTACATGTCATCATTGTTGGTTCAATTCTACTTTTTTGGGGGCTGTTAGAATTCCGCTCCCATTTATTGCCAGTGCATGACAACGACGAACGAATGCATATATTTTTATCGATAAGTCTGTTGTATCACTTCACAACAATGATTGTGTGCTCTATAGTGGACTGTTCTTTCTGGGCGACTTTATCTGTAATAAAAAAAAGATTTAAAGAAATAAATTCAATAATATGTCGTTTCGGAATCCATGAGAGACACTCAAGATTCAATTTTCTAGAAGTTTCCAGGTAAGGAAAATTGCATGCAATCTTGGTTTGAATACGTCGAACACGGTTAGCTCATACTTTTGAGGTGTCAGTGGTCTGTACTTATCTAACACACACGTTTTTTTATCGTTAATTTAGGGCACATACTGACAATGACGTATTCAAAGCACTCCAAATATTGAGAAACCAATATCACGATTTGTGGGAAATCGTAAACCGGGTAGGTCATTATAATACATCTACTATGGTGAAATTGAGGACCTTGGTTCAAGATTGACTCAAGTTAGGCTGTCCTCATTTGGGGACAGTTTCAATTGTACATTAAAAAATCGTTATCATTCATTTTCGAAAATCATCAAGTCATTCGGGTCATCTCATGTCAAATCAACTTCAGGTTGGGCAGCATCATATCTGATCGCAACAAAACTATCCGAACTATTGAATTTTCTTCATAGAAATCATAGGTAACAATAATTAACCAAAAATGTTAATGAATCAAACCACGCCAATTGGGGTTCTCAAATTCAAGCCGCAGTTAGTTGGAACATAATGGATGAAAAACCTGCGATAACTTTATAAAAATGATTGAAATAAACTTAAGTCAATTTTGCCGTTGTTCTTGAATGGTGAATATTCATCTAATAAAATACCAGAGAATGAATATGATAAATTTTTCTAAATTGCATTTGACTTTGCACCAGGTAAATGATGCGTATGGCCTGCATCTCCTTGTGGGAATGACAACTGCGTTCGCATTGATAACTAGCAAACTCTTTGAAGCTCACGCTATGTTGAAAAGTCCTCATCGCGATGTCATCTATGCTATCGTCGGGCGCATCAACTGGGTATTGTTTTACGTTATAAGGATCTCCGTTTTAGCTCAAGCTTGTGAATCGACTGTTGCCGAGGCAAAGGCCACATCTGTTGTCCTTCATAAGCTCAGGATGAGAGGAAAACACAGCTCTGCGACGAAGGAAGAGGTAGACAAAGTTTCGGAGTCGATTTCAGTATTTTTTATTCAAAAGCAACGAATCTGCGATGAAAAATTTCAAATGTTCGTAATTATACGCATTTTTTTACGTTGTCTTTTACAGATCAGAGATTTTTTCACCCAGCTCCAATTCGAAACTAGAAATTTCACAGCGTACAATTTCTTCGACGTCAACTTCTCACTGATCTGCAGTGTGAGTTGCAATCAGTTTATTAAAGACCAAATGCTGATGTCGCACGGATTTCGGAATTTTTCTTTATTTGTTTAGATATTGGGTACGGTTTGTACGTATCTGGTGATCTTGATCCAAATGGGTGATTCAAATCCTCGCGGGATAACTGACAACTCTAACAGGAGCTTATACTTTGGCAAAGAACATAATTCATGAATAAAACCACGTTATCTGATAGGAAACAAAAATTATACTTGAAACGTTAAAATTGTATTCAGGATCCGGAACAATAATGATGTAAAAATCAACCGTGTTACAAATAAAAAATTAAAAAATAAATGATACATACTATATCATACCTCTAACAATAAGAATTGAATATTCATGATTGGTCAGAAGTAGTCCCATAAAATCTGAAGACATTTGATCGAGGTTGATCAATTTGCACGCATTGGGATTCGAAGGGTCAACGCCGATATATTGATAGGTCCTATTGAAGCACAGTAAATCAAAGTTGATGATATCTAGATAATAAAACATTTCTTGAAAGATGTCTTCAGTGCATCAGAAGCTGATCAGTGTATTAGAATTTTTAAAGCTCATCCCGCGGTTTTCATGTGCTTCAAGACCCTTCCTGATAGTCATTTTCAAATCGGACCTCCTTATGAAACGGACATCTCGCTGGGGACCCAAAATTCAATCATCCCTCAGTCACTCGAAATATGAGCATATGAGAAGCGCTCGTGATATTTTCCACGGTTTTATATTATAGTTTGATGAATAAAGATATCTTCAAAGTTTACGGTGAAGCCAAATATATTGTTTCAACCATTATAGTTTCTAGACAAACAAGGTTCCAGAAAAGTACGACCATCCCACCGAATTTACCCCATTTGAATACTTAGTTCAGTAATAGCTGAGA
Source organism: Tenthredo notha (assembly GCA_914767705.2). NCBI lineage: Eukaryota > Metazoa > Arthropoda > Insecta > Hymenoptera > Tenthredinidae > Tenthredo > Tenthredo notha. Next base: position 8,227,979 of record OU611908.1, read on the forward strand.
ACAGAAGTTTTTAAACGGCACACATTCGATTGATTGTATCGTTTGCGATCTTTCCGACGTATCTACATGATACTCTCTATCAGTACTCAGTCATCTGACATATGATAAATTCATTTAGACGAGTGACGTGTCGAAGTTGCGTCGGCAATACGTTGGTGCAATTTAATTCATAATACCTTAGTACGTGCATGGATAATTATGCACCGGTGACAACTCATTGAAAAAGTGACATCGTTTCGAAGGAAAAAGGCTGATGTATAATTCATCGTTAACATTACTCATGTCAGATTAACACCACGATAAATCGACGATTCGATGAATATCAATTTAATTAGATCGACGTATATTATCACGATGTAGTTGTGCATCGAACTGAAAAGTTCAGTTGCGAATTGGGCGTCGACCAAATACTTTTATCCGCTAGATATTTTCACTGTTGCAATAAACTCAGGAAGTCCTTTTGCGATTAGAACAATTTATATAAACATGCAATTCACAAAGAGTGCAGAGATGTCACTATCTGATGCCACCAAGCCATTGCTGGTTATTTCCAGATTGGTCGGAATCAATCCGAAATCCCGATGGCATAAAATCTACACAGGTCTAATTCTGGTAGGCGACTTGTTGTTATATGGGCATATTTGGAAATTCCATATCAGGCGAGACATAAAAAATTACCACTTTCAAATACTCGTGCACGGTGTGCAAGCTGCGTGCCATGTAACCTCGATATCATTGATTTGGGGCTCAAGCTTATTTGATCGAAAAAGGTGATTTTATGCTCCTGATGATTCTTACTCCTCTATCCTAAGCTGTGGTTAAGTATTCCTGTCCATCTTGTGTCTATTCAAACATGAATTCTAGATTTATGGTTCCACTACGGGACTTCGCAACGGTTGATGAAAGCTTGAAGGGCTTGGGCGGATGTATAGACAACAAGTGCATTTACAGGTGACTATGTCTGGTCCTCCTTTTAGATTGGAGTAACATGTCTTTGGCAGGCGCGTTGAAGTGGATGTGAACTTGAGGGATAACATTTGGCATAAGAAGTAGACGATAATCTAGTGTTCTATGTAGTAAAAAATGACCACATTGATTTCAGGATGGAAATTTCACGTATCATTATGTTTGGGCTGATTTTAATTTGTCTCGGGCTGTCAGAATTTTCCTTCCATATATCTGCAGTGACCGATGAACAAATGTACGGGATGTTATTGTTGGGTCTGCTCTACCATTTGACAGTTTGGATTTCGTGGTCTATAGTGGACTATTCTTTCTCAGTGACTTTATCTGTAATCAGAAAGCGATTTAGAGTAATAAATGCTATCATCTGTCGTCTTGGAACCCATGAGTGGCACTCAAGATTCAATTTTCAAGAAGTTTCCAGGTGAGTAAACTTGCATCCAAGCTTGGTTTGGATTGGTCGTATACGATCAGCTGATGCTCGTAAGTGGTCCGGAATTTGGACGCATCCATAACAAAGGTTTTTCGTTGTCGCTCTAGGGCACATGACGACAATGACGTGATCAGAGCACTTCATATATTGAGAAATCGATATCACGATTTGTGGGAAATCGCATACCAGGTAGATGATTATCATACATCTAACGTAGTGAAATTGAGGACCTTGGTTCAAGATTGACCTCAGTCTGGCTAATCTATATTGAGGCGACTTCAAATTGTACATCGAAACTTTTTTACCACGTATTTCTGAAAATTATGAAGACATGTGGATCATCTCATGTCAAATTAACGAGAGGTTGGCTGGTTTAATATCTGATTTAGACGTAACTTTTGAAACGTGCTATGCCAAATGAAATGGTTCCAAAGGATTTGAGAAACTAGTTATTTTCATGGGATTCACGGGTAACAATAATAAATCCAGAATGTTCGTTATTGAGTCCAAGCCAATTGCAGTTCATAAATCCAAGTGGCAATTGGTTGGAACATGATGAATGATAAATGTGCGATAATCTCATAAAAATGACTAAACTGAAGTTGAGTCAATCTTGCCTTCGGTCCTGAATGGTTGATATTTACCAAATAAAATACTAGAGGATGAATTTTCTAAATTGTATTCAACTTTGCACAAGGTAAATGATGCTTATGGCCTGCATCTTCTCGTGGGAATGATAACTTCGTTTACGCTGATAACCGTCAGACTCTATCAAGCTTATTTTACGTTCGCCTGTGATGACGAAAATTATGTCTCTGCTTTGGCCAGGAATACCATCTGGGTCATGCTATACGTTATAAGAATTTTCGTATTAGCTCAAGCTTGCGAATCGACTGTTGCCGAGGCAAAGGCTACATCCGCTGCCCTCCACAAGCTCAGGATGGAAGGAAATCACAGCCCTGCGACGAAGGAAGAGGTAACGGAAATTTGAAGTTGATTTCAGAATTATTTCTCTAAAGCTACGTAGCTTTGACGGATGTATCGAATTTTCGCAATAATACGTATGCTTTTACGTCATTTTCTACAGATTAGGGATTTTTTCACGCAGCTTCAATTCGAAGGAAGAAATTTCAGAGCGTACGAATTCTTCGACGTGGACTTTTCACTGGTCTGCGGTGTGAGTTACAATCACTTTACTCAGGCCAGTTGATAATGTTGCGGAGATCCTGAAATTTTTCATCTTTTTCAGATAATAGGTGCGGCTTGTACGTATTTGGTGATCTTGATCCAAATGGGTGATTTGAGTTCTTGCCTGATAACCGTCAACTCTAATGAGAGCATACACTCCGGCAACGAACATAATTTATGAATAAAACCACGTTATCTGATAGAAAACAAAAATTATACTTGAAACGTTAAAATTGTATTTAGAATCCGGAACAATAATAGTGTGAAAATCAACGTGTTACAAATAAAAAGTTGATAAACAAATCATATATATACTACATCATACCTCTAACAATAAAAATTGAATATTCATGATTGGTCAGAAGTAGTTCGATAAAATCTGATGACATTTGATCGAGGTTGATTAATTTGCACGCATTAGGATTCGAAGGGTCAACGCCGATTTATTGATAGGTCCTATTGAAGCACAGTGAATCAAAGTTGATGATATCCAGATAATAAATCGTTTCTTGAAAGATGTCTCCAGTGCATCAGAAACTGATCAGTGTATTAGAATTTTTAAAGCTCATCCCGCGGCTTTCATGTGCTTTAAGATCCTTCCCGATAGTCATTTTCAAATCGGACCTCCTTATGAAACGGACATCTCGCTGGGGACCCAAAATTCAATCATCCATCAGTCACTCGAAATATGAGAATATGAGAAGCTCTCTTGATATTTTCTACGTTTTTATATTATAGTTTGATGAATAAAGATATCTTCAAAGTTTACGGTGAAGCCAAATATGTTGTTTCAATCATTATAGTTTCTAGACAAACAAGGTTCCAGAAAAGTACGACCATCCCCCCCGAATTCACCCCATTTGAATACTCAGTTCAGCAATAGCTAAGAACAGAAGTTTTTAAACGGCACACATTAGATCATTTGTATCGTTTGTCATCTTTCCGACGTAATCTACATAATACTCTCTATCACTACTCAACTATCTGACGTATGATAAATTCATTTAGACGAGTGATGTGTCGAAGTTGCGTCGGCAATACGTTGGTGCAATTTAATTCATAATACCTTAGTACGTGCATGGATAATTATGCACTGGTGACAACTCATTGAAAAAGTGACATCGTTTCGAAGGAAACAGGCTGATGTATAATTCATCATTAACATTACTCATGTCAGATTAACACCACGATAAATCGACGATCCGATGAATATCAATTTAATTAGATCGACGTATATTATCATGACGTAGTTGTGCATCGAACTAAAAAGTTCAGTTGCGAATTGGGCGTCGACTAAATACTTTTATCCGCTAGATATTTTCACTGTTGTAATAAACTCAGGAAGTCCTCTCGCAATTAGAACAATTGATATAAACATGCAATTCACGAAGAGTGCAGAGATGTCACTATCTGATGCCACCAAGCCATTGCTGGTTATTTCTAGATTGGTCGGAATCAATCCGAAATCCCGATGGCATAAAATCTACACGGGTCTAATTCTGGTATGCGACTTGTCGTTATCTGGGCATATTTGGAAATTCCATATCAGGCAAAACTTGAAAAATTACCACTTTCAAATACTCGTGCACGGTGTGCAAGCTGCGAGCCATTTAGCCACGATATCATTGATTTGGGGTTCAAGCTTATTCGATCGAAAAAGGTGATTCTATTTTCCTGATGATTCTTAGACTTCTAGTCTAAGCTTTGCTGAAATATTTCTATCCATCTCATATCTATTTGAACTTGAATTCCAGATTTATGGTTCCACTACGGGACTTCGCGACGGTTGATGAAAGCTTGAAGGGCTTGGGCGGATGTATAGACAACAAGTGCATTTACAGGTGACTATGTCTGGTCCTCCTTTTAGATTGGAGTAACATGTCTTTGGCAGGGGCGTTGAAGTGGATGTGAACTTGAGGGATAACATTTGGCATAAGAAGTAGACGATAATCTAGTGTTCTATGTAGCAAAAAATGACCACATTAATTTCAGGATGGAAATTTCACGCGTCATTATGTTTGGGCTGATTTTAATTTGTTTTGGGCTGTCAGAATTTCGCATCTATATATCTGCAGTGACCGATGAACAAATGTACGGGATGTTATTGTCGACTCTGTTCTACCAATTGACAGTTTTGATTGTGTGGTCTATAGTGGACTATTCTTTCTCAGTGACTTTATCTGTAATCAGAAAGCGATTTAGAGTAATAAATGCTATCATCTGTCGTCTTGGAACCCATGAGTGGCACTCAAGATTCAATTTTCAAGAAGTTTCCAGGTAAGTAAACTTACATCCAAGCTTGGTTTGGATTGGTTCTATACGGTCAGTTGATACTCGTAAGTGGTCCAGAATTCGCACGTACGCATTTATAAAAAAGGTTTCTCTTTGTCGCTCTAGGGCATATGACGACAATGACGTGATCAGAGCACTTCATGTATTGAGAAATCGATATCACGATTTGTGGGAAATCGCATACCAGGTAGATGATTATCATACATCTAACGTAGTGAAATTGAGGACCTTGGTTCAAGATTGACCTCAGTCTGGCTAATCTATATTGAGGCGAGTTCAAATTGTACATCGAAACTTTTTTACCACGTATTTCTGAAAATTATGAAGACATGTGGATCATCTCATGTCAAATTAACGAGAGGTTGGCTGGTTTAATATCTGATTTAGACGTAACTTTTGAAACGTGCTATGCCAAATGAAATGGTTCCAAAGGATTTGAGAAACTAGTTATTTTCATGGGATTCACGGGTAACAATAATAAATCCAGAATTTTAGCTTTTGAGTCCAAGCCAATTGCAGTTCATAAATCCAAGTGGCAGTTGGGTAGAACATGATGAATGATGAATGTGTGATAATCTCATAAAAATGACTGAACTCAACTTGCGTCAATCTTGCTCTTGGTCCTGAATGGTTGATGTTTACTGAATAAAATACTAGAGGATGAATTTTTCAAATTGTATTCAACTTTGCACAAGGTAAATGATGCTTATGGCCTGCATCTTCTCGTGGGAATGATAACTTCGTTTACGCTGATAACCGTCAGACTCTATCAAGCTTATTTCATGTTCGCCTGTTATGACGAAAATTATGTCTCTGCTTTGGCCGGGAACACCATCTGGGTAATGCTCTACGTTATCAGAATCTTCGTATTAGCTCAAGCTTGCGAATCGACTGTTGCCGAGGCAAAGGCTACATCCGCTGCCCTCCACAAGCTCAGGATGGAAGGAAATCACAGCCCTGCGACGAAGGAAGAGGTAACCGAAATTTGAAGTTGATTTCAGAATTATTACTCTAAAGCTACGTAGCTTTGACGGATGTATCGAATTTTCGCAATAATACTTTTGCTTTCACGTTATTTTCTACAGATTAGGGATTTTTTCACGCAGCTTCAATTCGAAGGAAGAAATTTCAGAGCGTACAAATTCTTCGACGTGGACTTTTCACTAGTCTGCGGTGTGAGTTACAATCACTTTACTCAGGCCAGTTGATAATGTTGCGGAGGTCCTGAAATTTTTCATCTCTTTTCAGATAATAGGTGCGGCTTGTACGTATTTGGTGATCTTGATCCAAATGGGTGATTTGAGTTCTTGCCTGATAACCGTCAACTCTAATGGGAGCTTACACTCTGGCAACTAACATCATTTATGAATAAAACCACGTTCTCTGATAGGAAAGAGAAATTATAATTGAAACGTCAAAATTGTATTCAGAACCGGAAACAAATAATTGTGTCAGAATCAACGTGTTACAAATGAGAAGTTAATAAATATATATCACGTCATGCTTTTAAGAATCGAATATTCATGAATGCTGCTAGTGAATTTTTTTAGATTTTACAAAATGATCCAAATTCTCGAGACAAAAAGGACTGGAGGGTGGCTGAATTGACGTGACAGTCATATATATTTATGTATATTGTTATAATTTCGAGGTGTCTGTTTAGAATTTTTTTCCAATGTATGAAAATTCGATGAAAAATATTTCTACTAATGACGTGCGCGAGTAGATCCGGTACCGTAGCGGTGTAAAACCATTTATCATATCACACTATACGCATGGATGTAGAAGGTAACGAGCCGTTAAAAAAGTGACATCGCTTCGAACAAACAAGGTTGATTCATTAGCCGTATTACTTTTGTCAGTTGGACATCACGATGAATTGACGATCCGATGTCCACATTATTACAACATTCTTACATGAAACTGTCAATTCATTTCAACCAGTATATCAGAATCACTTGATGAGGTATGAGAGAAAAGAGTGTGTAGCTGTTAGGCAAATGTATGGATAAATACTTTCCTTCATATAATTACGGTAACTAACCCAGAAAGTGCTCCACCGATTACGAATGGACGAGGTCCAACCACTGGTCATGTATTACAATTACCAACGTTGGTCTATACATATCTTATCCGGCATGGATAAACGAAACATGCGACTTGCAAATATTGCTGGAATGCCACCAAGGCATTGCTGGTTGTTTCCAGATTGGTCGGAATCAATTCAAAGTCCAATTAGGATAAAAATATACACGGTTTTTATTCTAGCATTTTATATTTCGTCAGTCTCTTACGTTTGGTATTACTACGGTAGCATACCCTTCAAAAATTACTACTTCACCATATTCGTGAGTAGTATGCAAGATGTGTGTCGCATAATTTCGCTCGTTATTATCCTGGGCTCAACGTTATTGGATCGAAAAAGGTGGTCCAATTTTTCTTATAGTCTGTTTCAATTGGCGAAATGTTTCTATCCATATGATATCCATTCCAACATGAATTTCGGATTCATAGTTCCGATAGAGGACTTCGCCACTATCGACCAAAGCTTAAAGAGTCTGCACGGATTTATAGACAACAACGGCATTCATAGGTGATCATGTCTATATTGGTTTTGTATCATTATTCCAAAACGTATTCATGAAAAATTATTGAATAAACCCTTTTTTTCTTCTGGGCTCTAAACAGGGATAATCCTTTAAACGTCACACATCAATCGATATCGAGACGATCCACTTTGCCTAATTGAACTAGTTGTCATCTTCACGTAATATTTTATCGGCGGCTAGGTATGGGCCTTAAATTATTATCGTATTCAATCAAACAAATCGATCGATTTCATTAGTTTAATAAGGGGTTTATCCGGTAGACGCGCTTTTCAGTCAGTTTGTTCTAATACGGTAATCGTACTTTTTTTTTTGTCTTCCCAGTGCGTGGGCCCCTGGACCCCATGGACTCGTATTTTTCACACCCCTAAAACCCCTGGTAGTTACATCACTGTATCAACATTATATTATTTAGGGACATTATCAGATGTATGAAAAATTAACAAAGCATACTTTTATGAGTGACGTGAAAAGATGGATCTATAACCATATTGACCCAAACTAATGTATAATACCAATCAGTATAAGCATCGGTATATAGGTATGTAGTAGAAGTGACTCATTAGAAAAATGAGATCGCTACGATCGAAGTAAAACACTAAATTTCTTTTAATCAGCAGTTCGTCATCATCAAGAGCTGATGTATAGACATGGAGGACTGACACTTCAGATCCGAGTCGGGTATCCAAATTAATACTTTGATCCGCTAATGATTTTTTCTACGTTTACGGTAAAAAAAAAAACTAAGGAAGTGCTCACGCGATTAGAAACAACGCTTTAAAACTGGACGAAATTTAAAATTCGACAAAGTTTAACTCCCATAGGATAAAACATGCTATTTACAAAAAGTGCAGAGATGTCGCTATCCGATGCTACCAAGCCGTTACTAGTTGTTTCCAGATTGGCCGGAATCAATTCACAATCAAATTGGCATAAAATTTACCCGATTCTTATCCTTGCATATGACACTGTCGTAATCATACAGATTTGGCAACATCATACTAAGCGAGACTTTGAAAATTACTATTTTCAAATATTTGTGCGCGCTTTGCAAGATGTGTGCTGCATAGCCTCGCTTCTTGTCATCTTGGGCTCAAGCTTATTCGACCGAAAAAGGTAATTTTATTTCTCTTATGCTCCAATCGGATATTTCCCTCCATCTAATTTCTATTCAAACATGACTTCCAGATTCGTCGTTCCAATAAAAGAATTCGCAAAGATTGATGAAGGCTTGAAGAGTTTAGGTGGATTTATAGACAACAGAGCCATTTATAGGTGAATATGTTTAATATATACTCCCCGTGATCTGGCATTAAGTCTAGAAATTTGTAATAAAATTGAACACACACTTTTCACCATGTTAATTTCAGATGGGAAATATTCCGAGTAATTTGTGTTATCTTAGTACCGATTTCCTACTGGGTGACAGAATTCATCTTACGCATATCGTTAATAACTGATAAACAAATGTACAGAATTTTATTGATGGGTTGGTCCTACTACATGACAGTTTTGATTGAGTGCACCATAGCGGACTGCTCTTTCTCATCAACTCTATCTCTGATAAGACAGCGATTCAAAGAAATAAATTCGATCATTTCTCGTATTGGAACCCATGCTTTGCATTTGAGAATCAATTTTCTAGAGGTTTCTAGGTAATAAAACTTGCATGTAAACGTGGTTTTTATACACGAGTCAGTTAATATCCACTTATAACGAAGGTCTTTTCTCATCGGTTTAGGGCACATACTGAAAATGACATTTTGAGAGAACTCAAGGTATTGAGAAGCCAGTATCACTATCTATGGAAAATCGCTAACCGAGTAGGTCGTTATATTGCATCTTTCATATAAAAATTGTGGACCTCCGTTCAAGAACGATTTAAGTCGGTTTAAACAAGACGAGTGAAAATTGTATATTCAAATCTCACAGCTCAGGCTTTTGAAAATAATAGTATATTACGTTTGTGAAAAAATTATTAGAGTATTTTTCAAAGAATCATGATTCAGAGTCACACTTAAGTCGATGTTGCATGAAGTAAGTCAGTCGTCAAGATTTAAAATGATTAATGTACTGTTTCGAGTTATGAAATTCGTGTTACAAAAACTACTGGAACAAACTTGAGTCGTTCTCTCATCTGGGTCTTCGATGTCAAATATTTATCAACCAAAATAAAAGATGATAAATTTTTTCGTACGTTCAAATGGGATAAAATATGTTCGATTGATCTTTACACAAGGTGAACGATGCTTATGACCTGCATCTTCTCGTGGGAATGACAAGTTCGTTTGTACTGCTGACCGGAAAACTGTATGAATTGTATGAGCGGTTCGTACTGTCCGATGGCAATAGCGTTTACGCTCCTGCTGGAAGCATAAATTGGGTCTTGTTTTTCATTATCAGAATCTTTGCTGTGGCTCATGCCTGCGAATCGACTGTTGCTGAAGCAAAAGCTACATCAGTAGCTCTTCAAGATCTCAGGATGGAAGGGATTCACAGCCCTGCCACGAAAGATGAGGTAATAGAGCTCGATTTTCGAAGTTGCGAAAGTATAATGAAACTTTTGAATTGTATGAATAATCAATTATCACGTGGTTCTTTACAGATCAGAGAATTTTTTACCCAGCTTCAATTCGAAGCAAAAAATTTTTCAGCCTACAAAATCTTTGACGTAAACTTTTCCCTCGTATGCGGTGTAAGTTACAAGAATTCTAATCACACCAATTGCTAATGATGACGGTATATCTGAATTTACTCATCCGTTTCAGATATTAGGTGCAACTTGTACGTATCTGGTGATCATCATTCAAACGGGTCATCCGAGTCATTGTGTGATGTCTGTCAACTCTAACGGGAGTTTAAACTTCAACATTGAAGTTAATTCATGAATAAAACCACGTCTTCAAATGAGCAACGTAAGGTTTACTTGAATCGTCGAAAATTGTGTACAGAATCCTAAAAAAATAATGGTTTCAAAATCAACGTATTACATAGGAAAAGTCAATAAATATACACCACGTTATGCTTCTAAGATATATGCGAGTATTCATAAATAGTGCGAATCGTTGCGGTGAAATCTAAAGACACGTGGCTCATTGCTTTTCGAGCTATTAAACACGCGTCAGGATTTTTAGTTTCATAGTAAATTTGACCATTTCCGTTGGAGCACGCGGAATCAAAATTCGAAATGTAATATCGAATGGGTCGAACTCATGTCTCTAGATCTTTTCGCAACTGTGACTAGAATTATACCCCATCAACGATTTGTACGAAGGAAAAGAAACGGCCAAAAAACAATGTCGAAAAGGGTATTCAAAAAAGAGAAACGTGCCCTACGCCGAGGTCTGAGTCGTGGTGAATTTCCTGTATAACCAGTGTTGAAGATCGGGCTTTTCGCACTGGCTTTCCCTGCGAAACATTTTCTCTTTGTCTTCGGTCTCATACTGTCACTGCTAAAGTCTGAAGACAGATCAATTTCCTCGGATGTCGACTCGATGTATGAGTTCATCTTTAGATTCCTGTTCAAAGTTCGCTCCTTTAGAATTCATTTTTCAGGATAAAATATGAGTACTGACAGATTTACGCTACATTTTTTCGATCTTACTTCGACCATCGATCGCGGGATCTGATTTCTGGAGAGCTTTTTGAGTCGCTCCACGGTTCTTGTACATCGTGAATGCTGAGTTGTAAGTTTACAGTTTCTCTTGGATCTTTGCAAGAGCGACAGGCGTTATTAAGTCGCAAGTTTCTTGAAGGTGCTGAAGGATGGTCTCCCGCACTGCCAACCTGGTTTTTTGGCGATTCTTCGCAGGGTTCAGAGTCTCTTTTCGTATCAGTGAATTCCTGCTTTCGAAAACTGGTCCTGAAGAAAAAGGCTACTTTGATATTGCAAATTTACGCAAACGAGGTGTCAAGCCTATAGGCTAAAAGTAATTGCCGTATAATTGAGGAAATTCATGAATCGATGTATGCTTTTTCATTTTACAAGTTTGCCGATTTTATAACTAATTCCTTTGTATCAACTTTTGAAAGTTTTTGAAAAAAATTCACCATATTATCTCGAAATTTTAGATTCTTTCAACTTAATGCCATTAATTGGCTTGCGATCAACCATCGCGGAATGTAACTTACTTTTTTGTCTTACTTCGCGAATTGAAGAATGAGCGTTTGCACAAAGAGGTTTTAGAATTTCCTCTTGAAGTAATATGAGGAGTCTGTAATGCGCAAAAATTTTACAGTTTATACACGAAAAATTAAATCAAGGCATATGTACTGCTGTTCCCACCCCTGTGAGCTTTTTCTATAGATTTAGAAACGAAAATATCTTCATTTGTATGAAAAAATGGTACGATTGTCGTTTACGAGAAAAACCACAGAAATTTTATAGGAATTATCATTACAGTAAAAAATCCAGAAATATCAACAAATGTTCATTCGTTGATAAGTAAACGTGCGAAAATAAAGGTAATGTGAAAATATCGGAAACTGTTACGCAGAAAATTATTCTTCCTACGTATGTCATTAATTACCTGATAGACTCTCGCAGCAGCCGAGATAATTCTAGTAGCTCTAGGAATTTTACTATTTCTGTTTCTATCCAGTAGCGATGAATTGACTATCTTCCTCTTGGCTATTTCCTCCAAGTTGATTTTTATTTCCGGAGCATTACTCTCCTTCTTTTCTATACCACTACTAGATATTTGATCGGGATATTTCACTCGACTCTCCACCGATGTAACCGGATTATTTGGTGATTCCTTGGACGAAAAATTCAGCCTTGTATACAATAACGATATTAAATAAGCTCTACGTTTTTTTTTTTTTCATGACTAATTTTTTTTTTAATAAAATTCGCGGTTCTTTGCAGAAATTAATAACTACGAATTCCTATTTTTTTTAGTACCTTGATTTCAGTTTTAAAATCGCTAACATCTACCCCTTCGTCACCGGATTCGTTGACGATATTTTTACACGCTACGCATTCTTGGTGGGATATTTTTTTTTGAAACGGAATTTCAGTGGCTAATTCTGTAACAGTTGTCAATTTTCCAGTGATTTGATTATCTGTGAAAAGGCACACTGTCTTCTGGGTGAATTCCTTTCCCGGATATTTTGGCGTCGTCTCCTTTTTTTCAAATGATAAATCATTCGAGGAATTTGTTTTAACTCCTCCAACATCGACCTGAGATTTTTCAAACCCTGATTCGTTTAGGACAGCCTCGTAATCGTAGGACGCTATTTCAACACTAGGAGAAGATTCCAGGATTATGGTACTCCGTTGTCGACTTTTTGAACCAAGATTCACGCTGGTTCCACCTCGTCCTTTGCTCATTGTTTTTTCTTCATTCCGACGTCCCCTGCAGCTATTTTTACAATCAATTTTATCAGCTGTAATTTCTCATAATCACCGTCACAGAAAAGAAGATTAGTACTGAACTGATCAGGCGTTAATTAAAGATCATCAGATAAAGAATTTCGAAGAAGAGAAATAATTTACTTAATAGTGACAGGTCTGTTGTCGAATTGCTTGCCAAATCCCTCGTGTACCTTCAGTTTCTAGAAAAATTATTTCAAAAATTTCAACGACAAGTATTCCTTCGTTATCAGGCTTTTCCGCTCGTGAAAATCATCCGGGATTTGATTCATCGGACTTATCAGGTTGGCGAATTTTACGATTACTTTTCCGCGAATTTAATAAGAAGAAGTGATAATTTTAACTTGGGTTGTCTGCCGGGGTTCCCTTTCACGTTTTCGCTAAATTCGATCGGATTGAGTGGTCAGTATTGGCCATCTATATATTCTAGAGCTTGAAATGACGCGAATATTTACCAATTTTTTGACACCGCATATGACAGGCAGATTATCGACCAAATTTTGCTTCTCATTTGTCATTGAGATTTACAATCATTTACAAGTCAGCTGGGTTTTGGTCATAATCTATTTCCGATAACTTAATCGATATTGTTTTAATTACTAAATTAATATCGGACAATTTAGTTTTAAATTTATAGTTTTTTTTTTTTGTTGTTGTTGTTAATGACATAAATAACAAAGAAATTACATAAAGAATGTCATATGTGGTGGAAAATAAATGAAAAAAAAGATATTTTATTGTAAATAATTAATATAATAACGCAATACTTTCTCTCGTGTTATCCTTTACCATAGTTCAATACGTTCAATACATGAGAATTGGCATACATCATACATAATACAGATACAATTATTTTTCTTGACGAAATTTTAACGATCGACAAAAATCGAATCTAATGGAACGGAGTGGAAAGTCTCTAATTCATTACCAATCGGGTGATTGATATGAATTATAGTAACGTACGTACATCTAGGTAGTACTAAATTAAATGCTCTAAAAAACGAAGGCGCTTAATGATATTAAAATACGTATTTTTTCTTCTATAACATCCAGGCTAATCATATTATAATCTATATATAAAAAAAAAAAATTATACTATCGCATAAGTGATTAGTCAGCACTATAGTAATAACCTAAATACAAATGCTGCAATTTTTTCATAAGCTGAAAACATGAGAGCAGCCGTTAACACAGTCTGCAAAAGCTTTGCCTCCATTCCTTTGTACAAACCGTTGAGACCGTGTTTCCTGTAATAAACAATCGTGGATTATCATTTAAGGATAATCATACATGACCTAATTACATGATAATGTATTCGTGCAATCAGTTCACTCGGTTAACTTACGTATAAATTATCGTCCACTCTTTATTTTCATCACTAATGAATTATACTCACTTTAAAATGTAAAGAAGAATCTGCAGGGTTCCAGCCTTAGGCGATAGATCAGGGTACTTATGGCCATGCTGTAATAATTTTTATCTCATTATGAACATTATCAATTCTACGTTCCACTCGATCATGATAGATCTTTTTATTTTAACTTCGATGCAGTAAAATGTTTAACGGATTACACCGCGAGCTTTTTCAATGATTTCTGTCACACATCTTCGATTCGTAGATTTTTTTTCATCAATCGTTTCGGTAATCACAACTTCCTCAAAAACTTATCAGACTTAACTCACCCTTAGCTTGGTCTGCGCCAACTGTAATGGATAAGTTATGGTAGTTGCAACGGTCTTCGCAATTGCCCCAATAAAAAAGAAGACCATAGCTGGAGGAGGCGCTGAACCAAAACTTTTCGTAATTCGTCTTTTGATAGCCTCATAAGTCATGAATTGTATGGCAGGATTTGAGACCAGTAACAAACTTGGTAATGTTCCAGCCCACAGTTTTTGAATCCCTTCAGTCTTCCAGATGTGAATTAGACCCTCTGAAGTGTCAAAGTTAGTTTATTTTTCACGAGGAACCACTTGAAATTTGCATGAATTTAATTATTGGCAGGATTATGTCAAAAATGAATGTTGGCTGTTTTAGAAATCGAATTTAGACGTTATTCTACAAATATTTAATAGTTATTCAATACTACGATTATGGCGGATGTTTTTAACACAAATGATGTACGATGCTCACCGTAAAGCGTATTGAAGTTGTTCCTGGCCTGTTCACTGTGGCTTTCAAGTCCTTTCATCTTTAGCCTCGTATTGACAACCCACAATGGAGTCGTCGTTAGAACGTTAATTATACCTGAGAGCAATTAGAACAACCTTGAATAATTTTTTCTCAAAGCTCAAAGCTCGATACTTTCATCGTCTACATTCTAGAATGATGTTAATTACGTGAACCTTTATTTAACTATTACAAGTTCAAATGAAAGAGGCAACCCGTTCTTTCAACCCGTTGCAAATAAAAGTGAGAAATAAATCTGTGAGAAAAATTTGTTACCACACTTTGGTAACGGCTTTATGTACTTTTAGAATAACTGATAATACCCGAGAGTAACATCACCGTGATTTGAATTCGGTCACACTTCATTATACAGTTTTACGTAAAAGCTGTAACATATCTCTCTGTGGTGTGATCAGTTGAATTGGGCTTCGGGGAATGGTATTCATAAAGTTGTAGCCATAGAATGCCATTTGAATCGAGGAAAAAATTTATTCACTTGTAAATCAAACGAATGATTTAACTTCCGGTGTTCTTTAATTATTCGGAATATTGATTTTCATTTAATTGATTAAGATTTGTAACGATAGGAAAAAAAAATATGACGATTGATAAATGAAAAAGCCTTACCAGCTATTGAGGCCATTAGCAGATCATTTCCGGCGCTCTGTTCTCTAGAACTTCGTAGGATCTTTAGGCCATGAAAAGTGTAAAAGTAGACAAAATTGCTGGCGCATAGGCTTTGGAGTACTGGAATTATTCCTCTGTACAACGTCGAGCTGTAGAGTAATGATAATAACGGTCATTATTATTCACTTTTATAGCTCAAGGTCTCTGGATAAATTAGAGAAATACAATCAGTAAAGTTGAAAAATATTCCTGTCATATTATTAAAAATTTGAAATTCAATCTTCCATACACTTTGCTATGCAAAACACAGTAATTGATGACTGAAAATTTATGAATAGATGAAAACAAATCGCATCTGTATGCAAAATTTATTCTGCAATTATCATCATCATTTATGGCTATTAGTAAAGAACCCAGGCATGCATGTACCGTTAATATATTATAATCAGGCACAGACTGCAAGTGATAAAGATTTGTCGTAAAAACCGCAGTTATATTATTGCATATCAAATGATTAGAGTAAAAGTATGATAGGTTCAAAATATTGTTAATTACTTTATAATTACTCAACTGCGATTGATCATATGATTAATTATTACTGATGTCATGATATTATTTGTGCATTTTATATCAGAAAAATGATCCGACTCGTGATTATTTTCCGTTCGATTTTACTTATTCTACAAAAATTTCTGCTACAAGTAGCAAATTCTGTAGATAAGACGTTTTTTTTTTCTGATGAAAAGAAACAAGCTGATCAGCTAAAAGCAGGGAAATACTTTAAGTGCAACTCACAATCCTTCTTTTGCGATTAGTTCTCGTATAATAGCCAGTGTATTTTTGGCCTCGCGACCTTCTTCAACTGTGAACACAAAAGTCAACCATAATAAATGGTACATTATTCCGGTATTAGAAATTAGAAATTAGAAAAACCGGCCAGTGGAGTTAATTTGCATTAAAAATAAAAGCGATTCTGACTAAATGAACTTTTGTTTTTTGTTAAACGCAGAAGACAGGTAATAAATACGCATGTTATAGCCGTATTATGGACATTGAGTTCAACGAAGTTTTCCATAGGTTAATTAGCGGCATTCTATTTCTGCTTTTCTGCATTTGAAATTCTGTTGGCAATAAGTGAAAATCTTGAATAATACATCATTCAATTATCATTATTCACATCCATATTTACAGTCTATATAGTATAAACAACCTGAACGAACGCTAGGTCATTGTGTGGTCAAGATTTAGCACATTTGTAATGACAAGAATTCCTTCTTTTTTTTTTTTTTTACAAACTTTAGAGAATTTATGTATACAATCAGAGCAATGTGTGGATATATACTCACGTTGTAGTCTACTGCGGACAGTGTCAAGCGGAAAAAAAGTGGTCATTGCAACGACACTTCCCTGAAATAAAAATTACACAGTATATTTAATGTGCTGAATTCTGATGAACATTATTAATGAAAAGATTATTATTTTGAGAAAATTTACTCACCGCTGCACCCGACAAAGCATGTACTAGCGTCTCGTAGGTAAGGACGTTGTCGCTGTTAACGTGACCCGGCATTTTTAAAATCGATACTATGCGGCTTAGCGCAAGGATTTATTATGCCTAGGAATTAATGATCTTGAAATTAGAAAATTAATGACGTCGGATTTAGTCGAGTAAAGAAAAATCATTTATTAGTAGTCATCGTTCGGTTTGTTTTATCGATTTGCATTGAATACGGTGAAAATTGAGTCGCTGTGTCATATATACGGTCTTTTATCGAAATGATACGAACCACCACTGTTTCACAATGCTGAAATTTTGACCAATCCGGATGATATTTCGAAATTTTTGTAATCTTGCTATTAATTATTCGAGATTTTTATCAACACGTCGCGATTTAATTCGCGGGAATATTATACCTCGCCAATCACAAAGAGGGAGTTCCCCTGTTCGCTTTTCTCTTACGTAAGAGAGAATCAAAAATTTAACGTTCTTAAACGATGACACAGAGATTAACGCGACGCGACTTTCACTCGCTGATTGAAGCGGTGCGTCGTGCGTTAGCGCGTAAAAAATGTACCTTCGCGATACCACGTGCTACTCCTTTCCCTCTTTTGCTGTTTTATAATGTAAACTCAGCGGAATCCACCAATGTACAACAGCTATCTACGTAATATCAGCCATATTGACCAGGCCAGTAAACTGCGCCTGCGTCTTGAATACTCACACATTTTTTTATTCGTTTATTTCTATTTGGGTCGGTGATGCTCGTAGTAGACGATAAGGCCGAGCGCTATGTTATCGTAATTCCAGTTAGCTTGATAAATACATTTCCGAGCTCGAAATAACGAAATTTCAACATCGATATCACCGAAGACAATTTTTGAAACTATGATACGTTACCGAAAAATTTCTCAATATTTTCGGATACACTTTGAGTAGAAAAAAAAAAATTGATTCTTTAACTGAAATTTCAGAATCAGACTCTCGCAAAACGTATGAGAAATTTTCCTGCAAAATCTCTTTCCAATTTCGGATAAGAGATAATCGGATGGAGTTTATGAAGGTTTTTTTTTAGTTATTAGAGTTATCCATAAATTTGTAGGACTATATTTTTTCAATGAAATCCAGGCATCAATTTTCCAGCTAAAATTGATGTACGCTATGGTTCGGAACGGAAAGTAATTTACTCGTAACACCATCGCATATGAAAGTTGGATTTATTTATTACAAAGAGAAATCTGGTCGTGGCAGCAATACTGTGTTTATTTTACCAATTATCCGGAAATTGATTGAAAGTTTTATAGTTATACGGTGAGGAAAAAGGATTGAAAATTTTTCACGTAAAGTTTCTAATAGTCGGTAATTAGTTAATTACTATGACAAGATAAAATTATGAATTAATATCTATAGTATGTATGGGATAAGCATAAGTTTGATAAATATTTGGATATAATATGAAATATTTGAGAATTATGACTAAGAAATTGATGTATGTATGCATGCATGAATATGTATGAATTTGAAAAAGATATTCATTAACTAATCAGTAAACACTTACGTCAACAGATTTTTGTGCATATAAAAAATCTCGTCGAAAAATTTTAATTCATATGAATTTCAAAATAATCATCATTATGCGGTATGAAAATTCGATAAGTAATATTAGAATTCTAAGAAGGCATCGATGCTTTACTTATACAGTTAATTTACATGTTGTTATTTAACACAGAATTATTTGACACGTTATATTCGAGACATACGAAATTACATATCGCACAAAATTTCGAAAGACATCATTGAAAAGTAATCATTGAAAATATTATGTTAATATTTTTCTAAAAAATTATCAATCATCATTATGATAGGTACTCGAATCTCTTATTTTTTGGTAACGAGGAAAATCGAGAATTGTGTTCGAAATAATTTTATGTCGGATCAGTACCGTTTTCCGATATAAGTAATTACTGAAAGAACTTACCTGACTGAATAATATAATCGTTGTTTATTCGATCTCATAAAATTATCGTTGTTATCATAAATAATGAGATGTCTAAAGAAACCAAATTCAACATCTGATTGTGATAGCTTATGGCTTTCAGCAATTTATATTCAAAATTGAATGTTTAAAATCGTGGAAATTTGTCATTTGATTTCTGAATGAAAAACTAAATCTCAAACCGCCGAGGTAATATTCTTTCGAATCACTCGTTCACTCGATAAGTTGTAGAGAAATTCCCTCGCGTATTTCATGCAATCAAGCGTTTCTAATTTGACGGTAAATATACGTCAGGGTTTATTTTATACTACCCTTCAACGAAATTGGACGGCTTTCTTACGTTCGCCCCCTATCTGTCCGTCTGGAATACTGATACGATAAACTTGAAATTTTCATAAGAAGCGGATTTGAATTTGGAAATAAAAAAAAACCAAAAAAAAAAATAAAAAAATTGTTCGCCTCCAGAGTACCGCGTCTTATAAAAATTTTATAAAATAGATAAAAATAAACGGAAGTTAAACTTGAATATACGTTCTTTCATTTCCGAAATTCTTATCGCTTGTACTGCAGTAAGGACCTCTGTCAAATGATTCGTGGCATCACGAGACGATTTACTTGTCAGCACTGATGGCGAATTTCGTTTGCTCGATAAGAAACCTACAAGGGTCGTTGACGATTCGACGACTATTTCACGACCCGGTTACATTTCAGTTTCGGATTCGCGATTCAAGCCCATGGTCCCTGATTCCATAGGAAGAAAAAAAAAAAAAAAAACAGCCCCAAGATGCTGGACTTAGAAGGGGCTTTACTCCGATTCAAGGATTGATAAGACTCTTGTCGCCGTGGAATAAATCTATACACAGAAAAACCGATTGACTTCGCCCAAGAAAATTATATTGAAGACCAAGAAATCTCCCGAGCCAAGTCAAAATTTTTCGAACCAAGAGAATTCTCTTGGCTCAAGCAAATTTCTTTCTTGACGTAAGAAAATTTCGGTTTACAATGCGAATTGCAGAAATTTTTCTTGGGATAAGCAAAAATTCCTTGGACCAATTTAATCGATTTTTCTGTGTAGTAACAAGTAATACGATTCTAAATGACCTTCTTGTCTGACCTCTTCAATTCGCGAGTCGTCCTTTTACCTGTCTAGAACGACATTGTTACATCTACTTTGCGATTTTATACACATCGGTTTATGGCGCGGAAATCCAGAAAATCTCGCGTAGAGCCGACGAATTTTATATCATCAGAATATGGAACGAGTTGGGTGGGTGGTCGAGTCTGAGAGAAAAATATCATCCTATATAAGCCCTACCGAATACCAGACCCTTGAATATGTTCGTAATGATTGGGAAAAAGATTTCAAATTCGCCATATGCCCTGAGCTGGTAACGTTTCACTTTGGGAATTAAAAAAAAACCGAACAATTTCGACATTTGATTATTTATACTGTGATTTTAATGGATTAATTTTCATCGTATTCTACGATAAACGAAGTATAGGACCTGGAAATTGAAAGGCTCTATGTGAAACTGTCAAGTTTTGATATAATTGAGTAAAAGCTGCACTAGCACGGTATCAAATTTCAATATCGATTCGTTAAAAGGTCGATCGGGTTTATAACTGGGGATAAAAGCTGACGCCATAGTCCTGTCACAGTAGTTTCTGAACCGTTCTAAAATTATCAAATGAAATTATTGATCGATCATAATATATAGATATATATATATGTACTTTGGAGTGAAGTAATCGAGTTTTATAAATCAAATTCGAAATGCAGTGATATAATGGGAAAAGTCGTTGTCGTCGACGACATCTTTAAAGTGCTATAACGATGCTTAGAGCTTAGACTCGTATTGATTTCACGTAAAGCGAAATACTAGGCAGTGTGAGGTCCTTGTAGAATTTCGGTTGGTAAAATATATGGTAAGAAAGAGGTAAGAATGGAAGTTGAGGGCGGTTGGTCTCTTAAAAGCAACCCTTTTTTTATGGATGCTGAGATACGTGGTTCTCCCACCTCGAAGATGAAATGGATAGAATCTAACTAACCGAATAGCAAGGAAATGCGATGTATCTAATATCCGATACGATTTCTAAGGGATGAAATTCATACGCGATTTTCGAAATAAGTATCTACTGAATTTTTTTTTTCGTTTATTATTTCCAAACGAAAATTAAACGAATCAAAAACTTCACACAATGTTTTAGCGTGTTTGGTTATTCGGGGTTTCCCAGGAGCTTTGCCAATAGCAATTAGCACCGTTCGAAAATCCTCAAACTTCGTGTTTAAATTCAATTACCCCACTCGAATTGGAAATAGTACAGCTTCCTCGGCGCCTTTCAGGATCAATAAATACTTTTCGAAAACGTCTGACGAATTAATTAATCTGTCATTCCGCAAAACTCGTCGTCGAACATTAAACTGTTACGTCTAACGATTATCAAATTGCCTTGGATTTTCGGCTAGTATAGAGTCTCATAGGTATTATCTAAACTTTGTCTAACAGATATGAATTTCGGAAATGAAATCTAGGTATAAATCGTGTCTTGGATAAGAAACAAAATAAATAAATAAATAAAAATAAAATAATATATAAGATAGATTTTATTGTATTTATATATAAAATGCAAATACGCAAACACACTGATATTTATTGTTGATAGCAACGAAATTTCATAAGTTGTTTACAACTTGGTGTTATATAAGTCTCGTGGGTAAAGTTCAATGGTTATTTGTTGGTTTTTTTTTCACCACTTTTTAATCAAGCTACAGAATTTAGTATTCTGTAAATTTTAGTCGCAATATTAATCTAAGATTCAACATTATTATGTATATCAACGCAATTAATACGCAATTACTTAACAATTATAACAATGAGATTATTGCTTCGGTAAAATAGATAAGACCAATATAAATAGCAATAAGAATAAGTCAATGAATTTGCGAACCTTTGACGAATCTAACCCAATAAGATGATTCAAATTTCTCATAATATATGTGATAGAAAAAAATAAAATAAATAGGCAATTAATAAAATTGATGATGAATGATAAAAGTACAGAAGCATAAAATAGAAACAATTTCAGAAGTACGTTAGTTTATTAAGGGTGAAATTACGATTCCAATTTAGTGGCCATCGTAGAATTCAGGAAGTCCATTTACTGGAACCGTAAAGCATTTAGTAACGCTAGGAAGTGTCTAACTAGTGTTTAATCGATTTCTACAATTAGAGAAGCAGTAGCGTCCTTTGTGATGGAAAACTTAATTTCAGTATCTAGCGCGGACCTAAACTGTGTTCTAGAGATCTGAATTCATACTTGAAATAGAAACAAGGATTACTGATTGTAATACGAGTTGAACGTGGCACAGATAGAAAATCTATTATTTAAATAAGTATATTTATAAAATATTTTATATGGGATACTATATAATGATAACTTCGCAATAAATATACTCGTATATTTTCAATTTGTAATTAGCTCGTTTATATATTGCAGGCAGATATCTTTTCGATCATTAAAGATCGTACAATTTTGATATCTTCATACATATTTACATATGTATATATTGTATATGTATACGTAGGTATAAACGATAATGTTTAAATTGAATTTTTTTAAATAACTCCATATATTCTGTATATCTATCGGTATTTGACTGCTACCTATTATACTATATTTGAATAAATGTATTAATGAACAAACTACTAATTAATATATTATATATTAGTACAATTCTGAGTATGATACACGTTTATGCATACGTAAGGCGCGGAGCGTGGTCATTTTAAATTTCATATATATATATATAATCTATATATACACAGGGCGTCCTATAACTGAATGCAAAAATTGAAGAGGTTATTTAATAGAGGGGGTAGAACATGTGGTCTCTGAAGCACCGGTTGCGGGATACGGCCGGTTAAAAAAATCGCGTTTGACGCCAGCATTTAGGCAACCGACCACACAGCAGGTATCCGTCAGCCGTTTATGTTGTTGTGTTAGTCTGAAATTCAATGTCGAAAATGTATACATTCGAGATTCTTGACTTCTGAAGCATTATGAATAAAGCGTGTAGTCGGTTGCCTAGATGCCGGCGCCTAAGGCGATTTTTTAACCGGCTGTATCTCGCGACCGGTGCGGTGTTTCGTAAAACCACATGTTCTATAGGTTGATTTATTCAGCTTGACCCCCTCGATTACCCTCTTTAATTTTTACATTCAGCTCTTGGACACCCTGTACATATATATATTAGGGTGGTCGTTAATTTCTAACATATATACTTACCACCCCTGGAATCGATAGATAATTACGAAAAAAAAAAAAAAACAATACGACTGAATTCCCTCCAGATTTCTAGCTTGATTGGAAAGTGTGCCGAAATCAAATTAAAATTGAAAAAATTAGAAAAATTGTTTTTCTTTTTTAATTTTCGAATTAAAAAGAAGAAAACCATTGTTTTTTGATTTAGTAAAATCATATGATGAGGCCAAAAGAGTGAATGACTTAATACTATTCTCACTATTGGCCCAATTGACTTCATTTACTTTTTTTTTTTAATTTTTTCAATTTCAAATTTATTTCGGTACCCTTACCAATCGAGTGAGGAATCTGGTGTGAATTCAGACACTGTGTTTTCGTAATAATCTATCGATTCAAGGGATGGCAAGTATATATGTTAGAAATTAACGACCTTTCTAATATATATAGATATATATATATATATTATTTATAGATTCTAATCATTCATATATTTATATATATATTTATTTATTTCTATTAATTTCTCTTATTTGCGCATTTATTAAATAAACCTAAATATATATATAATAACACACGTTATTTGTGCCTTATCATTTGTGTCATTGAGGTTTTTAGAAAAAAATCACGTAGCGAATGTCAACGTGAATCAATTATTATTATATAATATCATTATATTTTAAACTCCAACATTTTATTTATAATAATATATTTCTCAATTATTTTTCATCTAACTTTATACGGTATCCCTTATAATCATAATCATTATCATTTGTCTTCATTATTATTATTATTATTAATATTATTATTATCATTATTATTATTATTATTATTATTATCATTAGTGCTATTTTTTAATTTATTATTACTATATCATTATTATTATTATGCAATTGTTATAAATATAAAATAACAATGATGTCTTAATATTCCTGTTCAGGGATGACGCAGGATTTATTAATTTCTGAAGAAAATGAAAAAGAAAAAGAGCGAACCTATCATTGTATTGTGCAGGTCTTCCTCGTGTCCGAAGATCTTAAGGTAATCCTTGAACCTGGAGTGTTGTTCTCATTGCCTGTACCCAAAGAGCACGTCTTTGTCCTCATGATCATAAGGTCCGTCCGAATGCTAGGGCGGCGAACATTAGGTGCTACGACGCCGCAAGCGTCACTCAGACGTCGCTTTATACTGAGAGTGGCTTTGTGTTTTGGCTGAAAAAAAATGTCATACGAGAAAGCTTAGTACTTTTTTGTTGCTTTTTTCTTCCCTTTTTTCGGTCTTTTTCTTTATTCTTTATTCTTTATTCAACCCTCGACCCTTTTTCCGGGTTCCGAGCAAACGCGGGAAATTAATCTGTCATCCTAGATTTTCGAGATTTCGAAAAATTTCTGAAATGATTCTATACCATAATTATTATAACGTTTATACTGATTTTATCGCCAGCCATTTTCTCTCGTGGTATTTTTCTTTTTTTTCTTTTTTTTAAAGAGCAAATCCGTGCGAAATATAATCCTCCGTGGAATAATGATGTCGTATAATTTTATTATAATGAAATGCGAAACAAGAGGACTGTGTAAAATCGCGAAAAGGCAGGGAGAGACGTCATATGAAATTAATGTATTATATGTTACCTGTGAGGGTGGTAGCATTGTTGGTGAACCAAAAGTTAGGGGTACTTTTCTGTGATGATTTGGTGCCATTTCTAACGGTAAACCAGCAACGACAAATAATTGATAGAATAATTCATCAACGTGGTAATTTCGCTTTGCAGATACTTCGATGAAAACGCAACAGTCGTCCTGAGTTGTACAGTACTGTTGTGCCTCCTCCACTGTTACTGTCCTAAAGGAATTTGGTGAAAGTAAAAATGGTCAAGGTAATAAGTTGAATTATTTATCTCGTTAGTTTTAATTAATTAACTACAGATGATATATGGGTGCCAGTCCTTTCCTTACTTAATGTCACGGTCGCATTTGTTCCCGGCTATAACCATGGGAACTTTGAGATTTTGATGTCTTCTACCCTTAGCACCCCCTTGAGTGGCACTCAGTTTTGTTTCTAAAATAGCTTCTCTCAGCCTTATGGCTTCTTCGAAAGACTCTCTGCTGTCCATGCTGAAAACCACCACGAATAGATCCCCTGGAACCATTCCATGACAAAATTTAGGTATACGTCGATATCATACTAACATAATAATTTTTCATTCACTTAAGAGCAAAATCCTGTTTCAAATATCAGATATGCTTCCAATATGGAAAGAAAAGAAAGACTTTCATCCTCATATTAAATCGAAATTTTATACCGGAAATTGACGTTTGAATTACTAAAGTCGAGCCTCATTCATCCTTAAATGATTATATATATATATATATATATATATATATATATATATATATATATATATATATATATATATATATATAATATTTAAGACAATGGTCGAACGCCCTATGATCATCATCTTCTTGTGCTTTGGTCTCATAGCCAGTTTCCGCCTATCTGAGACTCCAGTCTTACAACTTCATGAAAGTTTCTCTCAAGTCCCGCGGCCCAAAAGGAGCAATACGTATGCATACTCGGATGTGTCTATGTGTTCATGCAACGGATAATGAAACTCTGCTCTATAATAATATAGGTATAAAGATAGGGCGAAATGCGATATCATTATGACACACGTAGCTTTGTAAAACAGTATTTATGCGATGCCTTATGTAGCATAAGTATGGACCATTAAGATAATAGAGAATAACATATCAGTATGAGAACGGTCAGGTGTATAACATAATAGCTAGAATTTAAAAAAAGAACAATATCTACGCGTTTGACTTCTGGGTGAACGAACCAGCCCCTGGGATACTGGAAGAAGGTAACCAAGGGTGAAGAGATGAAAGAGAAATACAGCAAATGAATATGAGAAACTATGTCGAAGTGGAAAGCTCGAATCTCGCAGAAAATAGAGGGTGTAATATTTCACTACCACGTTCGTGAACAGAATGAACTTTATTTTTTGTTATTCGAAGAATCTTGAGAATGATAAAAAAAATCATTTATAATTATTCGAGTTTAGATTTTGCTATCGAGACCCAGCTCAGTTTAACCAGATGAAGTTGGATCAAGGCGTTATCACGGTGATCGAAACGTTACCGAATAACCCTGCCAGACCCGGTTTACGCGACACTCTCACGCAAGTGAGATCAAAGATAGGTTCTGCTATGACTTCGATGGTTTAATTAACAACTTCTTGTACAGGGTGAAATTTCGCTCCTTTATCTATGGAAATTTTCATTTGCAATTTATCCGGGTACTAAAATGATTTACCTTCAAATCGATTTCTATGGGGATAAAAATTCGACGTTTTAATCTTTCGGAAAATTGATGACCAATAAAACAAATTTGTGAAAAAGTATTTCAATTTGAATCATTATATAAGCACGAACTATGGACGAAACGAATTTATCGTCGATGAGTAAAGTTTTGAATTCATTTGAACGGTCAATAATTTATCGTCGCTTTCGTTCCTTTTCTACACCGTTGATTCCGGAAGAGAATATTGCAAGTCATGTGGAGTGAAGATTACTAGTTTTGCCAAGAACACGGGAATAGAGAGCGTTAGGGGAAAGCCTAAATAATAAATTAGCCCATTATCTGAGAAAGTTTTACGGTGTATAAAACGGCCATAAAGTTATCTGGAAATTTTGGAATGAACCTCGTATTGGCTAACGTTCGCCTTTATATTAAAGATAAGAATTTATACCGAAAAAATTGCTTCTATTTTCGCTACTTTTTTTTATAACACTCAGAGTGTTAAGATATTCAAAAAATCTTCAGTTCAATACCATTTCGATACCCAACGAGATTTACATTCTTTTGTGATTTTCCATCAAAAAATTGATGACGATAGAACCATGAAACGCAGTTATAAAATTTCGTCTTATCAGTGCAAAAACAGATTATACATGTAGATGTTATATCAGGGCTGTTTTTCTTTTTCTTTTTGCGAACATCAGAGGGACACGCCTGTAGATTTTAACTCAGACTTCATAATGAACCGATAATTCATTAACTTCATGCACTGGGGTCCAGCTGTCGCCATAAAATCTGATAATTATATCTGCAGGTACCCGCGGACATGAAAAACTAATTTTGTTGAATGAATATTTGTGCGAAAAGAAGTGACACGGAAAATCTGTGGAGTTCATTAGGCCCAGTGTGCAATTCCATGGGGTTTAACTAGGCGCTTATTTACTTATGGAAAATTCACGCTTGTTTTATGTGTATATCATGGTCTATATTTACTACGTTTCTCAGGATGAGGATATAATAACTCTCAGTGGGTCTGTAAGCGGTGGTGGACTAGCGGCTATTTGATAGTTAATTAATTAATTATTAGTTCTTCTGACTTGAAGACAGCATTGCTGACTGAGTATAACGTATAGAGGTAAATGTTTATATCTAATTATTTTGCTTTCACAGTTTGGCGTGAACGATAAACAAGATTTTGTCACCGGGAAACAAACACTTTACCCTTTCACGTAGCCGTAATTTACGTTTCAAAGCTTTTGTAGTACCGGATAGTATGATGGTGTGTACTTTATATATGTATAGAGACACTAAGTTCTCTATACGTCTACAGCTTCCTACAGGCTCCGTTCAATCAAAGTTCACAAAGTACCTACAAACTAGCGTCGCGAGGCGCGAAACGAGATTCACTCGAGTGTTCGTAATCGATCCCTTCAATTTCGAGCTACCACCAGCACCAGCACCAGCACCACTTCGTCTTCTTCTACAGGGTCCTGTGTAATCTCGTCATTCGCAACCCTGCGACCGATTGAAAGATCTTTTTCCTCGGTATCGCGAACTCCCCATTCTAGGAATCTTTTTTCTTCTTCTTCTTACACGTTTCCTTCCTTGGCTTGGTTCAATTTTGAAATTACATAACTCATTCGAGCGGCTGCCTCTTTTATTTCGCGTCACTTCCCACAGGGCACGTCCCAAGACAGAGCAAAGAGTGTTTCAAACGTCTTATGAGATGTAAATTGGATCATTTTCTTACGAACCACGTATTTGCATCGCGAAACTTTTCTCCGAATTCAGATCGATTTATAACACTTCGGGTTCATCATTCGAAAGGAAATTGAGGAAAATTAGAAAACCGATCACGGAACTATTCGAAAGTAACGAGTAAATCGATGATTGATAAGTCAAGTCTATCAGCAGCGATCAACCTGTCCTAAACAGTTCTCGATTATAAAAGACTAAATTGAAATAAATTGAGAGGTAAATTGAAATCACCTAAGCCAACGCGCTTTAGATCCTAAAAGAACCTATCGAAACGGTGCGGAGAATCCTATATACCTACCAGCAAAAGCCTTGACTTCAGGGTGCGAGGCTAACCCCAGTTATCGAACGTTTTCACCGTCAGACCTTGGCTGATTTTCAACTCTATACCCTTACCCTTGGCTCTCTAGACCACAACTTGTTGAGTACTCGACAGTTCCGATCTCGATCCAAGTCTAGAGTATCCCCTCGTGAAAGCTATACAATTTTCTTTGACAAATTTATGGGGTTACAGGTGCACCCTGTATGGCAGTATTACACACAGTTGAGGTTCGTGAAACATTGGGTTAAACTGACCCTCGGCTAGGGGAGGTAATAATTGTCCCCGACCTCTGTTTCACATAAAATTCCTATTTCAACGGTTGGGTAACGATAGGGGGTTCAGAAATAACGCAGGTATGGAGAAGTGCGATAAAAAAAAACGAATTTTACTATCGGGTATCAACGGACGAGGGGTCGAATGAAATATTGAACTCCAAATTTTGAGGTACATTATTTCATGCTAATTAGCGGATTCAGTAATCAGTTATTTATCGTTGTAATGAGAAACGCGTATCAGATTCTGGGCAATGCGAAGTGGAAATGATACTTTATTATACTGTATAAACAAGGGTGTCCAACGACGGGTGTAGGGTGGTTTAAAATTACCCAAGAATTCCGGGTGTCTCCCCACCAAACATTTTACCCTTCTTACAGCGAATTGCTCATTTTTTTCTCAGCCATCAAATACGAGAGATGAAGATATCAGCTTTTTTACGAGACGCATGGCTTGCTTCTATATATTTAATTATAACGAGGCGGTGTAATTACCCTGGAAATTGATGTTAAGAAAATTGTCAGTTTCATATCCAAGCGAACCTTAGCTGTCTTTGGCATCTGCATTAAACCGAGTACTTATATCGGGTGATATCTTCAGATACTTTAATCAAATTTCACGAAAAACAAGAAAAATAACCCTCAGATTACGGGGCTTTACACGTCACTAAATTCCCCGTTCGTATCCATGTACACAATATTGACGTTAGTCGAAAAATGACTTGGGTTTACTTTCGCTTAGATTGTTAGGAATCGTTATATCTAATCAGGGAAAAACAAAGAAAATAGAAAAAATGAAAAAAATAAAAATACTCGGAAAACTTCCAACGTATTGTAGCTACGATCAATTTTGTCGAACCCATTGATTTATTGTAACACAGCTCGTGGACGAAACCATATTAAAAATTATTAAATAAATGGGAAGGCGAATTATTGAGGGCATATGACGCTACAGTATAGATAATATCTCTATATTAATTGGTCTGATTAGATTTGAGAAATTTTCTTTCATTTGTATCAATTTTTTAGGGTAGATATATTTAATGTCACGGTGCAGGACCGCAGAAACCAAGTCGTTTCGGAATTCGGTTGTGTTAAATGGTGGGTAGCTGGGAATTGGTATAAAAAAAAAAAAAAATTTCGAGTGTAATTAAAGTCTGGCATTTATAATTATGCCAAGAATTCGTACACGTTATAAGACTTTCGAGAAGCATATAACGCGGTATTTGAATTTGTATAGTGAGTCTCGAGAGTTTGGAAAATGTAAAGACATAATTGAGGGGTGAACAGTTTCGCGGTTTTATCTTAGCAACTTTTTTTTTTCGCTAGTTTTATAAAATGAGATTGAAACTCGTATCCGAACTCGGGGCTATACCTACCTATCTTCTACTCGACTTTGTATTTTTAAAACACTTTTAGCACGATCATTCGCGGCTGATTAAAAAAAATAAAAAAATAAAGTAACAAAAAATAAGAAATAAAAATGGAAGAAGTCTTGAAATGAGTTAAGTTTGCTGCCTGTCTGCGTTTCTTTTTTTTTTTTTTGTTTTTTCGCCCATGCCTACGGAGTTTTCGCCTTATTCCTCCGAGGCCAACTCTTATCCTGCCCTCTTAGGGTTGAAAACTTTTACGACAGGCCTCGTTATAATACGCTGTAACGCCGCAGAATCTACTACTCGGAAGTCCTACCGGTCAAAAAGGATAATCTTCTCATGGCAGGAAAGGGATGGTTCCCACTGGTGTCCAAAAGGTCCAGCTGATGAACCTCGCCTCTAATTCTATACAGCTTCCGGTGAAAGTCCTCGATCGTTGGTGTGTAGCTCTCCTCGAATTTGTTGGACAGAAACCTGGAACCGAAATCTTACTTATAGCAAATATTCCCCATTCGAAAAATAAGGGGGAAGTAGGGAAGTATAATAATAATTATAAAAATAATGAACGAAAAATGACGAAACTGTAAAAAAAAAAAAAGTATAGCTGCGATAAGGTCCTGAGCTTAAACTTCCCACGAGGATTGAAGTCGCGAAGTGGTTCCAGGCCTCAAAATATCCTAAATCCAGTAGAATTTCTAAGATATTTTTGTTATTTTCTAAAAGATGGAAGAATAAGAGAGAGGAGAAATCGACACGTTCAAGATTCGACTATATGGGGGATTGTAGTTTTTCGCTACTTTATTCTACATGGCGTTAGCGGATTTTTTTCCACCGCAAGTCCCTAGTTTGCATAATGCTGTTCACTTATGCTCTTGAAGAGAGAAATAAAAAAAACAAAAAATCTTTTTTTTTTTTCTTCTTTTTTTCTTTACTGCGGATAAACTTTTTCTTCGAGAGTAGACCCTTCCTCCCTTAACGTTAGCACGTCAACAATTGAAGCATGCTTACCACTGGGATTTTCTAGGTCCTTGACTTAACCACGGATCTAGGTCTTTCTGGATATATTCCTCCCCAGGGATTTGCTCATCCCTAAAGACACACATATATTTCGTAGATAAAGATCGCCGAACGCGCGCACATACCACACACGTTTACACGCACCCTCGTCGATACTATACGTGCTCTCTTTTCGCTATTTCACCCCCATGCTTTTTGCAATAGAGTGCAATAACTTGAAAAAATTTACCCTTCCCCGTCACGTACATTATATTGATCTTCTGAGCTCAGAGTCTTCTGAGTTAGAGCACAAATATCGGTTAAGCTACGTCAGTAGTTTGATCTAAAATAAAAAAAATAAAATAACAAGAAAGAAATTTCTGCATTTTAACCGTTTCACGATCCGCCTGGCAATGTATTAAATTAACCGAAGAGTTTTTCGCCCGTTATATACATCATTTCGAAATATTAACTTCCGATATTCTACTACTTTTTTACGTCGTTTTTTATTTTTTCATTTTTATCCACTCGGATTTATTGATCCTTTACTCTCTTAACCGGATGTTCAGACGCTGGTTTTAGCTTGATACAACCTACACTGCGTCTCGAAATTCATTTTTGGATAATATTTTTTTCAAGAACGAAGAAAACACGAAAGAAAATATCAAAATTTACTTTCGATGTTTGATAAAATATTTGAACAATTGAGAACAGACAGATATCCGATGTCTAATTTTTTGTTTTCAAGGTACCATAATGGTATTCGTGGTTTTTGGAAATTTGAAAAAAATTCTGTGCATTGGAATTAGTCTAATTGTATGATTAGCATATATTTACGATTTTCCTTGAATTAATTCTGCAACCATTGAATAAAATTGAACATTTCGTGACTAAATATCATTCCGCGAATTAGACGATGCGTGACAAAGTCCATACCAAGTTCGGTAATTATATACATTTTCCACTACGTGCCGAATCACTTTGTTCAAGAGGTTCAGACAAGCATCTGAAAATTACCTGTGCCACCTACTAAAGTGACAATCGAGTAATTGCCTAGAGAGGTAAACCGGATTCAAGGAAATCCTTCCTCGACTTCAAGTGTCTGTTGCGGATATATCTCTCTGTCAGGGAATGATTGATTACTTAGTAAAACGTAATTGTCACGCAACTGCTGACCTATTCGATAAGACCCACTCACAGTATCAAAGCTCATATCTAGATTAAACACAGCATAATAAACACCCAGAATACTGATGCATTTGGGTAATTCCATGATTCGGAAGTATCAGGTATACGATTTGGTTATAAAAAAATATCGATTTCTGGCTGGGGCCGGATCAGAGTTTCAAATTTTAAAAAACGGTTTCCCGAACGGTGAAAATTCCGAATATGAATATTACTGACTCACAGTTTTCAGAAAGGGTGTTTCCCCAGAAGACTACAAAGCCGATTTCAGAAATTTTGAAATAAAGAACGTCGTAGTTTCAAAATTCAGAAAGCCACTTGAAATTCACACAGTGTTTAATAACTTGGACTGTATTGATTGTATCGAAACGAATGAGTGGTCAAATTAATCGTATTGATATGTTTGTTTCGGAAAAAAAAAAAAAAAAAAACTTCAACATCCTATAGAAATATTTATGTCATCGGAGTTATCGATTAAAGAATATAAAATTTGTTTCCGTAAAGAGGGTTTGTCGATCAGTATGAAATAATTTTCTCTTTACATCCTGAGAAAGATACGAAAAGTTTCTCCGGATCTTTGGTCTTTCGTTGGTCTGGATTTCCGGAGTTTTGAACTGTTTGCATTCTGATCTTCAGGAATTTCAATGTTCTAAACTTCAACGTTACTGAAATTTCTAAATCGCATCAAACGAATTCGAAATTTTCACCGTCTTTATGGTTTAAAATTTTAAACTTAAACTCAACCCCTTCAACCTGACTTTTATCGGTTTTAGTATACCCACGCTAATTGTTAGTCCATCGCGTTGTAAAACTCTAAGGTTACCACAATTTGAGTTAATTCAGTTTTATATTAGATTTTTTTTTTATCCAATCCCTCTCTCAAAAAAATCATCTCAGAGTTTTTGATGAAAAAAAGTTCTGATCAATCGGTATATCATATTCATTTTATGACAGAATTTTTGAAACTCACTTCGAAATACGTTTTTTTTTTTGATAAAAAAGCTAATCATTTTCAAGCCTTCCCCAAACAATCTTTAGCAAAATTTCAGTCAGAAAGCTCTCGCAGTTTCTCCTTAATGTTTCGAAATTATCCCGAGGAGTTTTCGCGATGGGATTGTACGAAAGTTATATTTAATCCCATAAAGAAAGTGTGAATGAAATTCTTTGTCTGGTTTAACGAAGTAATTTCATCTTATTAAATTCTTCATAGTCAGACCGGATCTCTAACATAATCAAATATTTGTTCACGCCTTTGGTTGTCCAAGTACATTGGAAAGTACCTACTGACATCAGAGTTCATTAATATTAATTAGACGTTAATTCAAGTGACTTTTATACACATAGAGTCAAAGTTCTATAAGTAGTGTTCGATTTCCACAACCAGTCGAGAGAATTTAGTTCACATAAGTATATTCTTTGATAAAGTCATCGTACGAGTGTCCAAGTAAGAAAGTTTTGGCATTGGCCAAATGTGGGAAAAGGGAGGTTCAGATGAAAAATTCGCCAAGTAAACTGTAGCAACAAGACAATTTATACGTTCTAAAAAAAATTCGAAAACTTGCAAAAAGTTTTCAGATCAAAATCTAATTCTTCCCGAAAATCACTAACTCAGAGTTTGTACTAATCCGATTCACTTGACGTGGAATGAAACTTGATTATTCGATTCAGAGTTCAAGGAAGTAGAAGAAAGAATAAGAAAAAGAAGAAGAAAAAAAAAGGGAATAAGAGAAAAGAAGCCTCTAACGGCTGATTGTCAGGCAATTCCAGGGCCTCCATACGTGATATCAGAAGCTTGCAAAATCGTCTAGTCTCTCGTTTATCAATCACGTGGCACAGACCTAGTTTACATGGAAAACTTTCCGTTCAACACTTTCTTAGGTTTTTGCGCAAGGATTTGCGAGGGTGGTATCGAGTTAACGATCGATCAATGCCAACGTAGACACGTCTCATGAACATTGGTTTACCTGGCGACGATAGCTGTCTTTCCAACCCTGGCGCTTCCCAACAGAACGAGGCGATAGCAGTTGCGCGGGGGTGGTTTACAGGAATCTTCCTGAGACGAGGTTGATGCTGGGCTCGGGCTGACGGGAACGGGTGGCATCTCCTCGCCAACCCCACCCGCCTGCCCACCACGTCGGCCTCGATCTCTTCCGCGGATACTGTTGTTACTTGGTTCACTATCGTTTGTACCGCACAACCGCTGAACGCAGCACACAAGTCGCCCGCACACCTCCAGCTAGAACAACAACAAAAAAAAAAAAAAGAAAAGAAAAGAAAAACTTATTTTTGCAAAACATTTTTAGGGTGGATCTTCGTTAAGCTATTAAAAACCATAAAGAGGGTATTTTTAAGCATGATTGTAAATTATTTCAGATTTTATAAACCTCGTCACAGATAGATTGAGCATGCTGACGAAATTTGAAAGAGATATTCTACAATGATGTAGGTTTTTTTTTTTTTTTTTTTTTTGCTGGGAAAACCAGTTCTAATTGAAAAAGAAATATATTTCTATTCCAATACCACCGGAAAGTGTGGAGTTGGTGAAATAGGTTTGACAGCGAGTTTTCGTCGAGGGAAAAAAGAAGTTGAAGGTTTGACAAATAAATAATAATCGGAAAGGTACTGGGTAGCTATACGGTCATAAAAAATGTAGAACATAAATTTTTCTCGAATAACAAAACCGTTCTGAAAGAGAATAGGCATTTCCCCTTTCTGCCGGATGAGCGGCGTTTTATTTTTCAACAAGCACTTTAACCACGGAGTGGCTATTCGGAAAAGATATTTAGTTTTTCCTCTCGTTTTTTTTTCCTGGGATCATCTACTCGATCAAGTCATGTATTAAACTGAAAATAATATCTGCGTTTCAGGTTTTACTTTTAGACTTATTGGCTCGTGCAGGGGGATCAGATTGATGGAGATCCTAATACCTTTCATCGCAATAAAATCTGCATAAATCTTTATTTTATACTTGTTTACCGCGATACCTTGACACCCATACATATATATTTTATGGTAAACCATTCTCGAGTGTAAAGTTCGCCTGAAAAAAGGTAGCCTGTATATAGGTATAAACGAAAAGTAAATTAAAATTATTCAAGTCTTTTGAAATTCATGCGAAGCTGGTATAAGAGGCGATGCAAATCGTAATCGAAGTGGTAAATCTGACAGCAACGAGGTATTGCTTTAGTATAATACAATGAACTTTACTAACAGAGTTTCAATTTTCATCCCTGATTCGCTTCTTGATATTAACTTACTCTGGACATACTAGCTTTCTTACTTACGCCCCATGAACGATAGAGACACTAAGGACAGTTCAGAAACTTCATCGGTATATAATCAAGACTATTATAGTTCAAAGTTACTCTAGATCTTTGTCTCAGCTCTCAAGTTTATACACGAATTGTTGAATGCATCCAACCATAAGATAGCTAGACAAACTCATTTACACACATATATATCTATCTACGAATTTCTAATGAATGGGTACTCGACAAGGAATAGTAAATTATGAGTAAACGATTCACTGTACACCCGAAATGCAACCCAAAAAATTCCATGACGGATTCCCACTTCGTAAATTTCAGGCCTTTGGTGCAAAGTTCTCAGCTTTTAGACTTCCATGGGCAGAAAAATCCACAAACTTCATCATTTTGAACACGTATGAAACTAAGTGTCAGAAGTTTTGCTTCTATGCCTCAAGCATGACCAGAGGCTTGCGCATAGTGTTCAGTTTATTTATTCTGAAGAATCTATGCCAAGTATCTCGCAAAGTTTGGCCCAATTCCTATGGAATATATATTCAAATTTTGTTTAAACTATAATAAACATAATCGCTCACGGTGTACTAAAATCAACGTATAGTATGCCACGGTGAATTTTGGTATGAATAGTCGAACAAATATTTCAAAACGTGTAAAAGTCAGCCAAAATCAATAAAATATCATTCGAAACCGTAAATTTGATCAATTTTAAAAAATGTTGAAGTTTGATGGTCTTTCGTATCAAATTTTCACCGAAAATAAATGATTTTTAACCGGATTTTTTTTTACAAACTCCTCAAGTCTACTATCGAATCGAATGATTTATTCTATTGATCCGCAATCGTATAAAATTCGGTGACAAAAAATGACGAGGTTTCAATTTAGGAAATAATAACAAAAAAGTCCAGATTTCTTCAAGGACTTATTTGGGGTCTAACGATTATATGAGGTAAAACGATTTGCGATATTTCACACACATCTATATAGTACTACATGTATACGTATCTTTATTTTGTTTCACCTGTTGCTATATGTCGCAGATTAAAAAAAATAAAATTATTTTCATACATGTTCACTGGGTATATGTGCACCAATAATATTGTACACAGCTCTGCTATATCATAGATACCGTAATGATGTTACCTCGTAATCGTGTATGATGCATGTTACCTGCACGTATATGTTATTTGTGTTTGGTAATGATAAAACAACATGTTGAAGCTGTTTACGTTGTTAATAAAAGCCTAATTGCCAGTTATCGAGGCGAAATAAATACGCCAAAGTTTTTCTATCCATCGTCCTATAATGTACAAGTTTTTTCAAATACTCTATAAATTTTGTCATAGTTTAGAATTTTTCACGAAATACCTATACATTACCCAGTATTATCTGTATAATTAATCACCGGAAGAGTGTATATAGTTATCAACTTGTTCATATTACGAGCTTTAGTTGCTCGTACACAGACTGATTAAATATTTACTCGATAAAGGAAATCATCGAGCCACACGAACGTCAACGGAGATAATAAATCACCTTCATTCACTGACGGATATACTATGGAACACACATTCAGGTATCAAGTGAAACTATTTTTTCAAAATAATCAAGTAGATGAACAAAAATGACCCTTTATTGTTGCATAGCGTTAAGGAAAAAAAAAAAGAAAAAATTGGTAAAGTATTGACATTTTGTAGAATCAGAATCCTGTGGCTATGTGGGCCTTGTCCTCCCATTCGTGAATAGTCAACGCACTAAAGTATTACGGGGATGAAATGTCGCAAAGAAATACTCAAATTTTCAAGATCCATCAACGCTTTGTCAACTTTATATACCGTAGAGTGCAGAAGTACTAGCATATAGCGTTGAACGTTGTCAGGTCTCTTTAAAGGGGATGAATCGACCCGTTTATCAGATAATATGCCTGGAATAATATTATGTGTTAAATAAACCCCGTAAGGTTCAGTTTTCAGATATGGTGGGTAAATGAATCGTTATAGAACCCAACAAAACGGAAGAAAATAATATATATGGTAACGACACCGACTGGTCTTTCAATTCCGCGATGATTACTTGATTTTTGGAACATGATGATACGGATTTACACAGTTGCCTGTTCAAGTCGATAAAGTAAAATTGTGAAGTTTGAACATCATTTTCTTGGAAAACAGAAATTGTCTCTTCATTTTCTTGAAGTGATAATAAGAGAATGCATGAAAAAAAAATCTATCATCATTTTCAATCTAAGATCATTTTTGAAATTAAGTTGACTACTGTTGGGGGTAGTTTAGCGAAGAAAATTTCCGCTGAATTTCGTATCGTTGTTCCGAATTTTTTTTTTTTTTTTTATTTTTTATTCATCCCTATTTATCAATGAACTTTGCGGAACTTTTCATTCGGGGGGGAAATAAAAATATTCAAAATATTTTACGTGGGAGAATAGAGACGGCTCTTTTATTTTTTCGACCATTAATTGTGTCGAATAAAATATGACAGTGTAATAAATATGTTTTGTTGTAGCCTCCCCTTGTGGTTTAAAGTACACTTTGGCACAGATCTCCTTGAACTACGCCCACTGACCGAGCAAAAAAGTTAAAAAAAAAAAAAACGGTCTGAAAATAGAGCCGGTAACTTTCCTAAACTTTTTTTTTTTTCTAAACCACCAACGAAGCAAGGCAGGAAGTAACTGATACGATATAGCTTCAGCTAATTAGCTTTCACGTTCACTCTTGGGGGTGAAACATCTCTCAGACCGGACGTTCCATGCGGTTTATATGGAGAAAAAATAACAAAATATAAAATAGGAAGAAAAAGAAAAATAGAAAAAAATTGGTGGACTATTCGATCTATGAACTGACCAGCTTCTCTCAGGCTGATACGAAGCTAAAGTTGGATACGGCTCAGCGTACGATAATCCTAAAGGTCTGAGAAAACCTTGTGGCACGAGTTAGGGATAAAGAGCTTCGTTGAAAGGAGGGGTACGAGGATGTCCCTGGCAGAAGCTATTTAACAGAATGATTAATGTCACTCGCTTCCCATTGACAAAGTCTTCCTCTCACCGCGCAACGCTTTCGTGTGACAGGAGGGCGTAAAAGCTCCAGGGTATCACGGTAGTATGGCACAAAACAAAAACCCCCCCTCTCCCACCTGAACCAGCCGATGAAAAGCTTTCTCTAAGCACCCCTTGGGATTGCCGTTTTTGGATCTAATTAAACAAGTACATTGTATACTTGTTTATATAAATATAGATGAGAAGAGATTCTGCGGAGAGACTCTTCAGTATAAGTATACAGGTA
Organism: Tenthredo notha; assembly: GCA_914767705.2. Lineage (NCBI taxonomy): Eukaryota > Metazoa > Arthropoda > Insecta > Hymenoptera > Tenthredinidae > Tenthredo > Tenthredo notha. The sequence goes on from OU611908.1 coordinate 8,267,148, forward strand.
TACATATGAGAATTTAAATAACTACAAAATGTACCGATTTTGTATTCTCGTTTTCATATTCAAGGCGAAGTGTGAGCTTGGTCAATTCCACAAGTTTCCGTTCTTACACTCGAAGAAATTGTCGAGAGACCATCGTGCGGGACTCTGAGGGTCCTCTAGCACCGTCAGCATTCTAAAGTCGCTCCAAGTTCCGAATGTCTGGATACTGGATCCTGCAGGATACTGGATACTGGATACTAGAGGTAACAGGAACAAAGCCAAGGGACACGGAAGGCGTTCCATAGGACTTAAGTGCCGTTCGTTCTGCAGGAGTAGTAGAAATCGTGGAATGCTTAGACCAGGAGAACCGATCAATTAAATTTATCGCTTTCATCCCGACATAAATCTTGGCTAACCTTGTTCCCCGGAAAGTAGCATAGAATTATATTACAGATTGAAGAAAAATGAATTTGCATATCTATCTATAGATGATATTCTCTCGGACGTTTTTTTTTTTTTTTTCCAGCTTTTGGCCCAAGTATCAATGGGCCATCGCATTTTCGGATGATGTGCATTCGATATTCCCTAATAATACAGTATTCGTTGGCAATATCTTTTTCAATATTCAGGATATGAATGAAAATATTTTCATCAAAGTTTCATACGATTCTCATATGTATAGAGAGAACAGATGTACAGATGTTCCAAATGACTTCTCGTTTACGAGTAGCCGATCACTACGATTCGTATTTAATGTGAATCATATTTTTATTTTTCACATTATAATAAAAATTCAGAAGAGATTGTTCTGAATCCATTGATATATGGGTCATTTTCAGAGGTATATAGAGGTGCAATTATCGAGTAAGAAAATTTAGTCGATAAATGCATTGTATATGAAAACTGCTCAATTTCAAATAAAGTGACGGAGGTAAATCTTATATTGCTTTCCATTTAGAGCTGAAATAGCTGCCGTTAAAGGCATTGAATAGCAATAAATTATTGTTAAAATTGACGAAAATCTTGTTCCAATTACTCCAGCGAGTTGTAAAAATTGTTTAATTATTTAATTAACTTCCAAGATTAATGGTACCGAGTTTCTACTACGGTTACTGCGGGTGTTCTTGACTGAATCTGGGTATATATTTAAGTGGGGAAAAAAATGAAAAACAAACCTTCCACCTTTTTGATTAACAAAGGCAGCGTTACTTCGTCCGCGAATCGTCCAGAAATATTCGACCTTCTCTTTACAGATGGCATAGCTGAGACCTCTTCTGCAGGGAAAAAATACTAGCCTTAAAAAAAAAAAATCCGATGACCATTTCGGGTAACCGGAAATCGAGCTCGTTTCAAATTTCTCAATTCCTTTTTTTATTCTATTTTTCTTTTTCTTTTTTCCTTGTCGCTGAATGGATTGAGTGAAAATGTTTACGTGACGCCGTAAAGTCTAGCAGGGTAAAGGCTTGTATGTAGCTTTTTTTCGTTGTTTATACTACATGGTATGTTGGGTATACCGACAAGATAACTCGGCGTGAAACATGCCTCAGTAAAATTGCAGGGAATAAAAATAAAAAATGTACGCCCTCTCCGAGGCTGTAAGAGAAATGGGCGAGTTGTGGTATAGAAGAGAAAAGGAAAAATAAAAAAGACAACAAAAATAAAAAAAAAGTCTTGCAAAGAGAAGAAAAGTGAAAAATAAAGGGAGAATGAGGAAGACAGAGGAAGGGTGGCTATTGGAAATAAGTTCTACAATATTATTACAAGCCTCGATATTCAGAGAGACTCGAAGAAAATTCTGCTTATATTTTTATACCTAACTCGAGGGTAAGGCATTCCCCTCGCAAGTATAATGTGGTTCTCATATAATTCGTTTGAGGGTAGTTTATTACGACGATTATCAACGAGGCGAGGAGTTACGAGTAGGACCGTGATTAAAGCGAATCCGCGAAATTGGACTAGTGGTAGAATTATATGGGAGTGAAGTACCGTAAAATTGAGTAAAATTGAAACGAATAATTGAAAGCGAATGAGGTCCTCGTTATACCGTCAAGTATGTATTGTTTTATACAGGTTTAAAAATATTTCATATAAACAAGCCGAGCTCGACTTATAAACTGGTGATAATTAACGAGAGTTAGAAGAATGTTTTTCGGAGGCACTAGCTACGTTTAGGTATATATATATATATATATATATAAATGGTCGGACCTTAGGGGTTTCACCAAGGTTTGTTTGCTGCTGACGAGACAAGGGATGACTTCCCGTTGGCGATCCTAATCGTGTTTCTACACGAGTGTACAAGTCCCGGGTAGAATTAATTAACTCAAGAGTTTGTACGCAACTTTTACGTTTAACCGTTTTACCATTTTATCATAATCACATTTTATATATACGATTTATTTCAAGTTAGAAGAAAGATTTTTGTCATTCAAAAGAGTCGCAATAACGGTAGCAGGATTTACGGGTAAGGAGGTGAGGAAATACGCGTGTATATAGGACCGTAAAAGAGGTGCTTTTCTCAGAGGAAACGATGCAATGAGAAAACCCATGAAATCGTTAGAATTTGCGTCGATTGACCTACGGTAACAAAACCGCTTCAATATTGGAGAAATACCATTTCAAAACGGCTCCAATAGACTTAGAGAAACATGGTCCAACGCGATTGTTTTCTTAATGGGGTTTATACACCATATATATAATATAGACTCTGACAAAGGTTGGCATGTTTCAAGAACGGAGTGCTATTAGAAACCGAAGGCAATTTATATGTTTAAATAATGTATTTGATACCAGAAATCCAACCCCAAAAGGTAGAGAGAAACGTAGTTTCTCAAAGAGGTTCAGAATTTGTAAACAGGAATTAGATAATATCGATAACACTAGAGTCTGCGATTTTCCTTATATGATGAAACATCGATTGTGCATCATCCAGGATTTCAGTCGTCCCGAATTGATAATCGCACGCAAACCTATGATTAAAATAGAAAATATACGTGCACACGTAGGTGTTTTGCATATCGTTAGTTGCATAATTCATATCAGCTCCAGGCTCCAACTGCTTCGTATAAATTCACAGAGAAAACTGAGTTTTTAACGTATAGTATGCAATGATTGTTATCAATCCACCATAGTTCACAACAACCAGCTATTTCCATATAACGATTACCACCTGCATAATAAAATTCTGCTCCGTTCTAAGTAACAATTCAGTCAAGCGAATTACAATCGAATGTAGCATTAGTTATGAAAATCATCAGGCGAGATGGTGGAAAGTAATTTATCATTACAGGACATGGTGTCATTTAGAGACCCAAGATTTTGGTCAATAAAATATTAGTAACTCAGTAATTATATGACTGGATGATGCAGAGCAGTTTTGACATAGCAAGCACATCGTTATTTTTATGTCTGAAGTTTTCACGTCTATTTAATTAAACCTGACATTTTATCTCGTACCTTCTCCTGGAGGTATATCGTTCCTGCAAAACAGCAATCGGATAAATAAATAATCAGTACTTATCTCAAGCTATTAAACTGGGGGATCGTGATGAATAATATAAGGCGATTTGAGTTTCTGTGACAATTTTTTTTTCGTACTTTAACGGTCGTTCAACTCGTATGGTCGATTCGACTTTACTAACATTTCTAGATTAGACTTGTGGCGTTTTATGTGAATGTAACGATTGTGACAACTTGACCATATCCATATATCATGACAATCATAAGCGTATATGTATGGATTATATTTTCCTAGAAGGTATTACTATGGGCTTTTTTATTCTTTAAGCTTTTTTCTCGATTGTTACTCATAGCAATCGTTATTAATATTGAAGTATGTTCATTTTCACCACTTTAACTCGAAGCGATTAGATTCTACGTCAGATTTTTAATAATAACGCTGATTACAATCTTCCGAAAATATTCGTATCCGCAGTGTATCAAACGCGATAAGAAAATTGCTTCGATCTCTGTAAATCGTAAATTTTCATCGTATTCGTAGCACTTGATAAAAATATTTCACCCTGACATATATATGCACGGTATTGTCCCCGTATTAACCGTATTAACAGTGATACTTTAAGTAACCAAAACCAGACCACTAAACTCAATATTGTATATATAAAGTTAGTTAGCTTTACCCGGTTGTGCACACTAAATAAGAGTGAGTAGTCCAGATAAGTGGTATACCGCTGGTTTTAGGTCTGATAAAAGCGACTGAATTATTTATATATTTCCGGTATAAATTTCGGGGTAGAAAACATATTCCATTAGATTGGAGTACCTACACATGCGACAGTTTGAAAAGGGCTAGACAGGGAATGGAATAAATTGTTAAATTTATGTGAGAAAAATTTTCAGTTTCCATGCGAATATAGGTACTATTCTTTGATTACTTAATTAAAGTTTTATCCTCGAAGGGTGATATCAGGACTTGAAATGGGTCACTTTTTATCCACCCGTCAAATGGATTACGATTATATATAGATATACGAAGGGCTATAAAGCTATGCCAAAAGCGACGAAACCCATCTAGAACCACGGTGGGAATTTCTGATTGCCAGACCCGCAGGAACTACTCATCCCTTCTGGTCAGTCGGACTAATATTGCACATATTTCATCCTAACAACTTGGAGATAGCGAGTAGTCCTTAAATTGGACCATCGGGAGTTGGAAATGTGCAAAACACTTAGATTGCTGCAGATTCTGTATGCTAGACAAATACGAGAAGGAGGAATATGCTAAAATAATGAGGGACAGCAAAAGTTCAAGTTTTTTTTTTTAGATCCGATGATTAACGAGGCTAGCGATTCGTATTATCAATTTTTTTGGCTTTAATTTTTATGAGATTGAATGCGCTGAAAAACAATTTCCAACATTGATCTCGAAGTATGATGTGACCAGTGCAATAAATTTATTGCCAAAAAATTATCGAGATATAAAATTAGCATTTTATTACATAGTCGCATGGGTGGAGAAAAATATTAAACTAGTTTTACACAAAGATCTGCTCTTGTCACGGCGATAAGAAACTTTGAGTTACTTTAATGTTGAGATCCAGTCGTGTAACATACTCGAGTTCTATGTACAAGTAGATATATTAAATGCACTGTGTCTGTTGGCGAGGTAAGGGTGGTGTTAGCAGGTTGTTGTTCATAGAAATATAAGCCAGAAGTAGTGAGTTTCTCTCGAGGTATTCTGCGAGAATGCAAAATCGGGATCTTTCAGGGAAAAAAGTCCAGACGATAAATCTTGTGGTAAAAAATAGCTCCGCTATGGTATATATGTGAAGAGTTAAACAGAGTTATCGATTCGTTTTTCAGGTTGGTGCTGGATTGGAATATCTCGATGGTCTGGGATTTCGCTTTGAAATTGCATAGATTCACATGGATATCGAATACACAAACAGGTTGTCGTAAAATAAAAGAAATTGGCGGGTATGTCTCGATAAAGGCAGACATAGGTCCCTCAAGATATACCGAGGCTTTGTTCAAAGATAGTGGAATAAAAGTCTATCTTCAATATATCGGAAGTCCTAAATAAATTTGCTTCTTCGAGCCTCTTCCCAAAAGACTAGAGGATTTCGAATCGTACTCTGAGTCTTCTTCGCATCGCTTCTTCGCAAATCTATGTAGGGACGCGAGACCATCACCCTCTACTATATTTTCTCTTCTTTTCTTCTATACCTTATAGAGAGCTACCACTAAACCTGGAGACAAATAAAATTCAATAAAATCTCTGACTGAAAGTTTCCCGTTATACTGGAATCGCGTAATGCCAGTCAATTCTCACTACGGTTTTACCTGATGAATCTTTTGGTTTTTTTTTTTCCTTTTAATTCCCAATAGATATACATACTTCACTGAAATTGAACTGATTGTAAAAACCAATAATGCGTATATTCTGTTGTCTTCATGCACAACTACTTCTATAGAAAAAATAAAATATATGCGTATATATAGATATGTAGACATAGACACGTATACCTATGTATTTCGTCAAAGTGAAATTCTATTATGTGAAAGTTTTCTTGAAGCGTCAAGGGAAACTTTAGCATCTCTCCTGACGTTCTCTAAATATTTTGAATATTTAAAATTTCACGTTCCTTCAAAGGGTAGGTACCAGCTTCTGCTCTCACTCTTCTGGCAACGCTTCCAAAACGTTTTTATCCTTTATGTGTACGAGAAAAGAAAAAGAAGAGTACAGTATATATAAAAGTAAACCCTCGAATGAATACTTTTTCCTTCATAAATTGAATAATAAATATGTTTGCAAATGGAATTAACATCATAAGCCAACTCGCTGCATTCATAAATATATCGTGGATTTCTATGAATTTACGCGTTGCTAAAAAAAAAGGGATAAAGCCTGTTTAACCAAATCTCTTGAATCCAGAAGATGATAGAGGCATTTGTTAGCTGCCAACAAGGTTTTAATACAACAAGAAGGTAGTATAATTAGGAGTATCACGAGGAAATGAAACCTTGTTCAAATACAGTGATCTTGTCTCCTTTCTTGGTAGGTCTCTGAGGATCTTAGCCACGTTAGATACTCTCCAAGAGATCCTGGGGGTCCTGATAACACTACCGCAACCTTTGCCAACGGAGAACAATATTTGCGCTATCAAATAGGTAGGTACACCTCGGTTTTCCAACCTGCTCGTAAACTCCTGACGTTTAAGGTGAATCGTGTCCGACGTGAAAGTAAAAGGTATATAGGCAGCAACAAAAGGACAAAGAAGATAAGATTATCACGCGGCGGTTCTTGCTTGGTCTTTGCACTAAAAGCCATATCCCACGCAACCCCTTCGGCGTGACCCAATTTTAGAACACATTTATTGCTCGGCCGCTTCAGCTTCCGGTGTCGTATTCTACGCTTTAATTCCATCTTCTTTTTCCCCCTTTTTTTTTTTCTTTTTCTTTTTGTTGCGAAAATCTCGTAAGTATGTAAATTAAAGGATAAAGGTATGGAAAAAACGCCAGCTTGGATCATGCTGACTACTTGTTTCTATGTAGTGCAGAGTCGAGATAAGAGACAGACTCGTTTCACCATTTGCAGTCGTAAGCCATTCAAAGCGTTAGAGTATAAAGTATGTAGCGGTAACCTGCCGCAAGGCATGCGATTTGCATAACACTCACAGCTGGCTGTTCGAATCTCTGTTTCTAAGATGCTCGAAAGGATAAAATGGCGAATAGACATTTTAAATGTAAAATACAGACAGCTAGTAGAAGTAGACTAGTTAAGGTAAAAAAAAGAAGAAAAAAAAATAATTTGAGTCAATAGAATATTTCATGGTGATTTGCAAAAAAATTATTCCCAAGGTTCATACGTACCCCCTTAATAGCGGTTTGAATTCATAAATGTTCCCTTAGGATAGGGGGAAAAAAAAATTCAACGGATAAAGTGAAACCCTCGCACAGTTTTTTTTTTTGTTGCCTTTATCCTTTTTTCTTTTTAACCGAAACTCGAATGAGATGAATCCTAATAATAATTCCTTACAGCATCCTTAGTCACATCTATCACATCTTATGCTTTACCTAGATTGTAACAATTCAATACTGAATTAATCTGCATGACTGCACACTGAAACACGTTTAGAACGTTTCTTGGATCTTAAGTGAATGCGATGGGTCCCATCTTCTGCAAGAGGATGGGTATGGTACGTGACCGAAACACTAAGATAGTGAACATTCAAATCAAAGCAGGATTTCGCCGTGATGAGAAACTCGTAAATTTAATAATTAACGATCAAATGTTATTCTCGTAGTTTGTTTGATGGAAATATTTACTTGACGGTTTCAGATATCGAATTTGCGATTTGAATTAGCGGTACGTACTAGATTGGTGTAATTCAAAACGTGCGTATGTATATATAGCACTAGGAAATAAAACGGATTTAGGACGATTCAGACTTTTAGGAATATTCTTTTTGACTCGCGTTAAGTACTTGTAGGTATTTCCACACTAATGAAAATTTTAATTTAAGAAAAAAATAAAAAATAAAAGTTATTAATTATGTTTCACGTAAAATTTACAACTGTTTGCCCCGACCCCATGGCTTGGACTTGTACAAAGGGTAGAATGTAATAAAAAATGGATTGCAATAACCAGCAAGCGGTTTGGTAGGCGGGAAACAAAGCTGGCTATTTCATTGTCAGTTTTTTTTCTTCGGAGGTGAAGAATTCCGAGATTTGTTATATTGATTGTTTAAGGCTTGAGAGAGTTCAGGCTGTCAAAAAGTCCTGAGAATAAGTCACAATCGATCAATTTATATAGCGATCAATTTCGCGCTAAGGAAATATCTCGACACATACCTTTTAACATGGAAATTAAAATGGGAAGAGATTTGTTAATAATATTAACAAATCCAAGATATAAGATCCCGAAATTATGCCCTAAGTTTAATAAGAAAATCTTAAATAAAATATAGGAAAAGGTATATTTTCTCATCAGACTGCACCTTTTTTATTTTACTAGAGCGTTGAGAAAATTTTAACTCAATAAGAAAAAAAGTAAGATTTATGCTTTTGTGTACGTATCCATATACTAAACTTCATCCCTTGTCGGGAGTTAAAAGGGAACGTATTCTTTTCGCTAAGAAACTAAATAATTTTTTTTCACCACTTCTGTGGTTCTATGTCCAGTTAGCGTAAATCGATCATTAATTAAATCGCCTTCCCGTTTGCCTTCCCTGTTAATAAATGGCTTGTAAATATACACCGTGAAGCTTTGCTTGACCACAAAATTCCCTCTACGAAGGGGTCAAAAGTTCATTAGGCTCACGAAAGGACGAACTTTAGCTACCCATGTTATACCAAGGATGTGGATAGCAGCCAGACACGCAGGCGCATAGATGAACAGATGGAGAGACAACGAGCATCCACTCACAGAAGGTTAACTAATAGGTAAGGCTGGACCCTGTTATGGGTACTTAACGCCATAGGAAATTTATTTCCTTAGATTAGGTTTAATTTTGGCAGAATTTTTGCTCGTCCTTTTAATAGCTGCAGTTTTATTCCCATTTCTTCGGTACCTCAGTGTATCTTCATTCTCTTTTTTTTCCACAACTCTAGACTTAGATCGTGCTGATCCAACTTTGAACCACTCATTTCGATAATATACCATAGTACAAGAAATTTGAACCCCCGCTCATTTATGAGACTGTGTCAAAACGAGGACTCTCAAGACTCCTCTCTATCCGGCGTGTCTTTTGTCTTCCGCTCGTCCATCGTGTTTCATTACAGGAGGCCAAGTGCCCAGGGAGAATGAAAACCCCAGGGACATATAATGACAAGGAGAGAGAATGAGCCAGAGGGAAAAGAGATGAAAGGGATTCAGAGAGAAGGAGAGAAAGAGAGAGAGAGAGAGAGAGAGAGAGAGAACAGCCGGTAGAGAGATTAATGCTACAAGTCCCTCACGAGTTTAATTGGAATGGGACTTTACTAGGATAGACAACCAACGCCATAGCAGCCCATAAGATCCTGTAGTTATACATACGGAGTCTAGACGGTTAAAAGACGGGACTCACATCGTTAGCTATAAAACTATATTGAAAAAATGAAAGACTGAAGGGTATTTGATTTTCAAAATCAGCCACCTCTAACTCAACGACATTACCAATCAATCAACGTTCAATTTCACCAAAGTTAGACGCCGGCTAGACTCCAGATCGAAGTTAGTTATTAAGCAAACAGCTTCAGTCCGTTCGAGCTACTAGTCGAACGTATAGTTATTTATTGATGTATTCCAGGCCGTGTACTACTGTCCGGAATTCGAAAATTCTAAATGTTATAAAAACGTAAAACCAATCCTCTCCCTTTCAGTTTGACACTATTATTCGTCCTGGACCACATTGTCCGGATCCTCCCTTCGTATTGACAATCGCTATTTGGTGTCATGGACTATTCATCTTTTCAGGCATTTTAGGCAAAGTTATAAATGGCAGGGTGGTATCCAGACAGACCTGTAGATAGGTATAACGATATGTTCAGAAAAACAATATCAAGGAACAATGTAACAGACAACAAAGCGACAACTATGATCAGTGGAAAGAAAGTTTTAGCTCTAAAAAGGTTCGCCAAGGATATAACTGCCACTTTTATAAGGTCAGACGCTAATATAACGAGCTACGAGGACACTGAAGCTGTTGGTGATTACCAACCTGCTATAGGAGGGTGTTAAAGAGATTTTATCAAGCGTCTAACACGCCAACTAGTGCATTGTAACGGGGTGTATACCTGTGCGTTTAAAAATATCGAGATTTTATACCAGGCCGATAACAATGAGGTACTCTGTTCCATTGTTTGTCAATTTTTTTTTTTTTTTTTTTATGTTTCTATAGTTACGTGAACAGAAAGAACCGAAATGTCTGATTGAAGAAAAGGAAAAGGAGCCAAGTCTCTGTTCAATGAAAGAATCGTACTTCATAGCGAGTAAAGAAAGGGCAAATTGCAGCTGAACCTTAGGTCCAGAATTTTCATAACACTTTGGTCTCGTATCCCATCGCAAACTTTGTCCGAAGGAATTTTCTACCCCTTAGAGCTTTCGGCCCTCTGTCCCTCGTTAACTAAACATCGGCGTGCCCGACCATACGTGGTTTTACTACTGTGACCTGGGCAATCCGCGTTGCTTGTTTTAGTCGGACTTACCGACTCAACGGCTGACCGCACGCGCGTCTTTTACTACTGATACGCAGGGCTGACAATATTCGAGCTTTTACTACTTCTCGTCGGTATTTCTCTTTGAAATGAAATCGAGCGAAATGTCTTTCTGTCTTGCCTTCGTCTTTCTTACCTCTTGAACGATGTACTGACGTATTTCTTTTGTTGCCATTTCGTCACCTAGAAAATGTCAGGATACGTGACTTCCTAGTGACAATACCTCAGAATTCACACCCCCGATTGTACAGGTAAACGAGATATTCATCCCACGTTTCATTCAGCTCACAAATATATATATACAATGGAAAATAGATATCGTACTTTCTGACAACTGTTGCTACTTCAATTTCACCACCACTTGCAACGAGATCGAGTTTATAGAAAAAATTATGATCAGTCGGATGATGTGAAACCAGAAATCGAATTTTGGATCGGAAATTCAATGATATTTCATTATTTCAACGTATCATTGTTACTTATCATTCAGCGGACGGTCTTTTGCCGATTGCAAAATATTTTCAATGCCATTTTTTAGAGAAACTTCGACATGAAGTATAGCCATAAAGTGCAGATTTTACATCAGGAAAATTCAGAGCTCTACATTCGCCAGTCGAGTGGTTAAAATTTAGAATTCACCATTACGTTGATATATGAACGTTCGAACGTTTGCACGGCATCGTTGCTCTCGTCAAGGGTTCCATGGGGATAATTTCATCAAAAAAAAAAAAAAAGAGCCTAATCAGCTGTTCTGACTGTTCTTTGATGCGAACGATGTTATAACTCCATGGCCAAGTTCGAAGGTACTTTTTAGAGCTAAATTCATTTTTAGATTTACCTGAAAACTTTAATATTCTATGAAGGAACTTAAACTTTATAAACTTCTCTAGCAATTCGTTATGTGATTAATAAATAAAGCGTTCTTAAAAAAAAAAAAAAAATTTCAGATTGCCGCATAATGTATTTAGATTATTTATACGTTGTTCTTGTCGCTCTAAGTACATAGAGATGAAATTTATCTAAATAATTTGTGATAGATGGCTATGCGTATATCTAATAGCAATTTATTCACCGACCTGTCGAAAAGTCTAAAGGTATAAAATAATACTATGGTGATTTACTCAATGGTAGGTCGTTTCCACATCTCACATGGCACCCGGTTTTGATATCTTTCTGATGTGTCTGTCGCTATGGAATATTTTTGTTTACGGTATCGTGAAATAAAATATCGAACTATTAATAGCTAATAGCGTGATGACTGGATATTTCTGTATTCGGAATATTATATGCCCAAAGAGAGTTAAGAAAAAGAAGTGTTACTCATCATAAATGTGATTTTCTGACACTTAAATTCAACGTATATCTGATCTTGTTCGGGCAGAAACTTATTTCAACGGGTTCTTGTTAAAGGGATAATATACCTGGATGATATTAATACCCCTTCTGTTGATGAGCAATAATACAAAACATGTGGGATTTTGTAATTTCACTTGAGAATACCCTTAATTAACCCGCGCGAACTCATTATAGAAGGCGTTTCAGCTGACACCAGATATTCATAATTGGTGGTATAGATTTAATTACTCCGGGCCAGTGACGTCTTAAATAAAGGGTCCACGACTAGAACCATTATAGTTACCAGAATGTAAATAGGGGTAGAAATAAATTGATATACCGTGCCATAAAATCGATAATAAATTATCGTTATTTGTAATACAACGGTTATACGATAAGTTTGGAATTTTTTTGTTATTTATTTTCAACGTGCAAAGAGCCAAAATTTAAACGCTGGGTCTATTCAGGACGTTGAACAAGGTTTGGAAATCACTGCTGTTCATTTCTAATCGCTGTTAATTGTCCATCCGTCATTATGGGAACAATATACGATGATGAATTCCGCGACTCGAAATGTTTAACTGGCTCATCAGCTTCGACAGGAAGTCTGTATTCATGTTTTTGATGAGGAGCTGAAAATCTGGTCAATATGGTTGAAAATCATATCCCATAGTAATTCAGGGAGGAAAATTTCGCTTTTTCACACGTTAGTCGTTACGGAGGTCCAAAGAAAGAGAAATTCCACACATCGATTTTCTCCTGACTGTTTTTTACTGCAAAGAATACCTACCTCGTGCAAAACCCGAGGCCCATCTGATTATTTTCACTACTGGTACTTAGGAGACGAAATAATCTCGATAAGCCGATCAATTCAGTGTTTTTTTTTTTTTTATGCTAAGATATCAGAATAATGCTCGTCAATTTTCCTATAAATTTTCAATAGAATATAAGTTGTGCATGCAGAACCGAGAATCTTTAGCACTGCTATATCGATACCAAATTTTGCAGGAAGCAAAGTACCATTTTGAGATAGAATTTTTTTTGCAGATATTCACTTACAAATATTATATAAAAAAAAAAAATTTTAAATAGAAAAAATCCGTCTAGTCTGGGGGTTAATATTTTCTTTTATTCAGATGATATGACAGTACTGATTATTTCAGACTTTTTTAGACACAGAATGTATCGTCCACGTATTTCACTACTTTTTGTAGTAATTGAGGAAACTGGAATGCTTGGGCCAAGTGACGCAACCACACGTTACACAAATGGCAAGAATTATTAACCTCGATAAATTATTTAGCTTTTCCACCAGACAGACCACATCTCCAATGATAGTAGTAAAGTAATCGATGGTTAGCCTATACACCGACGTGGCTCTATATGTTTTCGCCTCATCTGGCGGACAATACAATCGAGATGAGCTGCGGGAACAAATCCCCAAACAGATCAAGAACTTCTATTTCATTTCCCGTTTATTTTCCTCGCAATTCTAGGCATTTGTTATAAACAGTCAACGCAGCTCCATACGTATAGTAAAGGTTCTACCGAAATTGCGGTCCAATAAGACTACGGATATCGAAAAAAGGGACCTTTTTTTTGTCAAATCTGACAGTAAAAGATGAAAATTTCACATCAAGTTTTTTTTTCACTCAGCCTTTGAAATCTTTTTTTTTTACAAATTCTATTTTCATTACAAAATAATGTCAGAAAAATCGTATACGAAAACTCATATCACGGGAATGGCTTGGTCAACTAGTTATCATATTTCTCACGTGTTTGATTTTCCAGGGAGACCATCATCCGTGGTTTCCTCACAAATTTTGATAGAGCTGTAGACTCCGTGAATCGAAATGACTCGATATTTGCTTTGAACACGTTAATTAATAAACAATAAATAAATTCATACGTGTGATTATTTACAAAAATTTCTTCCCTTCTTCCTTTTTTGAACAAATGATCTCTTCCAAAGCTCGATGAAACGAATTGATATTATTCTACTTTTGGCAGTGTTTTCAGTTCTTTGAGAGAATTTTTCCAACACTGTTAATGGGGGGTACGTGCCAAATTTTTGGGAACCACTTTCTCAAAAGGTAATTTTACTTCATTTGAAAAGAAGTCGATTAGCGAATAAAGGGTGAAATAATATGATTAAAAAAATGACATCTTTTGATAAAAGGTATATTTTAATGCTTCAATTCGAGACTAGATCAAAAAGAACTAAATGGTACCTCGATTTTGGTGCCTTTTTCCTTTAAGCTTCACGTTCAATGTGCTGACGAACGTTACCAAACGAACTGGAATCTGATTGCCAAAAGTTCTGCATGCGGATTAGACACAGATGTGGGATTTTCAACTAGAAGGTAAAAACTCGGGGTCTAGTTTTTTTTTTGGATTTTAGTTATTGAGTTACGCACATTGCATTAACGATATGCCTAAGGTTCAAGCCTTTCTAATTATAACTAACTATGAAATTGAGTTACTGCCTATCTCAGGAAATGTCGTCTATAGACGTTCACGTTGTATATAATATTTAATGACAAAAGTCTGAATTGAAATGATTAATTCGAAGAAGCGGTCGCGGTGGATCGATTTACGGACGAACGCAAATCGGAAAGACCCCCTCGCAATCAGTAACGAAATAAGGGAGGGTAAAAAAAAGTTTTGCCATTACCGTACGGCAGTACGGCATGTATATACGTGCTTTGTGTCTTCCCGCAGGCTAAATTCTGGAAAGAAACTTGAGATTAATCTAAAATTCTATCAGGTGTTCAAAAAAATGACTAAGTAATTTCTACATAGCTTGTCGTATTGTGATACGCCCGATTATGCTGCCCATTTGTTCAGGGTATTAGAAACACAATTTTACATTTGAAATCTACGTTATTGAAACGTTTTTGTAGTCACGAATGTAGGAAGTGTTTTTCTAAATTTGGGACTGGGTTAAAGTTCCGAATTTTAAAAATTCAGAAGGGTAAAAATTCTGAATTCGTTTGAGACGATTTCGAATTTTCAGGGATGTCAAACCTTGAATTTCAAGTTTCGGAGATTCGGTCTTTCCGATTTTTAGCTTTCGGAATCTCGAACCTCCGGTGTTCTTCGTTTCGAAGTTTTCCAAATCGGCCATGTAGGCTTTCAGGCAAGCTCGGGACTTTTATAATTCTGAACTTCAACCCAACCCATTAAATTTCTTGGATTAAAAATCGCGCCACTCCAAATTATAGATTGAAATTTCACTCTGATAAATTCAGAAAAATTATAATCGACTCTAGTCTCACCTAAATTTCTACTCTATTGCTGATGTATCATCGCCGTACTAACGTATCAATTTATTTTAATACCATGTTTGAAAAATGATATATAAATTTTGTTAACATTTCGTGGAGCACCGTGTATGTGAAATACATACTCGCGGACACGGTGTAAAATCGGAAGTAAAATATCCCTTAAATTTTCTCAATTTCAAAATAACGTGGGTTCAGTAGACGGTAAGATCATCAAAGTACAAGGGTGGTGTGTGGCATTGTGCATACCTCAATGCGCATACATTATTTAGGTTTGCTTTTTGAACCAGATGTGCCCACATTACTGTTCTTTACCTTTTTTCACGAGCAAGGTATAAGTAGAAAGAGAGTGTTTCAGATTTTGGGTTATCGTTAGCTTCATATTTACGCTACTCCTTAACCTCGAGTCATTCATATTTAAAGCTTCTTTGCATAGTATTTGCACGCTGATAAGCTTTTTATATTTACATTTTGAGTGTACCGGCCAGCGACGTGCACCCACTGGTTGAATTAATCTAAAACGTTATTCTTTTCGCTGGTAGACATGGCAAACAATCAATCATTATAATTGTACGATAAATTTCACCTGTGGATTCAACGATAAAATTTTCAATCACACAGCGTATGGATTCTGAAAAGCTTGGAAATATGTATGTACCATTTTTTTTTTTTTGTTTACTCTCAAATCCCTGGTACCCGTTGAAAAAATATTCCAGTAGCTCAGTCTTTTTGTAGTTCATTTCTCGTATTTTAAGTCATATTTTTTGATTTCGAGTTATTTCTCTTTTTGTAAACGTCGAGGAAGAAAAAAAGTGTGCTACGTGCTCACAACAATAGGGTAAATACCTTATCTCTATGTGTTCAACAATATTTAACCAAAATTTCAAAAAAGTTTTGATGAACGATGCGAGCTGTACCCTGCGGCAACCACTTTTTCTTCGGTAGACTCAATCTAAATAAAGCAAGGTCTAAATAAAGTCCCAAATAATTTCAAATTATATATAAAAAATACAAATAATCAGTTCTTATGAAACTGAGACAATAGAATAAATGGACAATAGGTATCAGGGATAGAGGCCAATAAAACTTAATTTATTTTTCGTTGTTTGAAAGCAGGGCAAAAATTAGGAAACAATACATCGATGTTCTATTGGAAAGGTTTGAAATGATTTTTTCAACCTCAGTTTTTTCACTGCTTCTCATTTTGTTAGCGGCATTTGTTTATTGCATTCGAAAAAATTTTCCCTCCAGCGGCTGGATTCTCGTTTCAGATAATAATTTTCCATAATTTTCGTTGATCCCATCTCTCAGTATCGTTGTGAAATTTATTTTTTTGTATGTAATTTTTATACGAAAAATTAACCGTCACGTAAAATAAAACAACATGAAAAAATCGTTCTGTTTAGTTATATTCGGTTATTGTATGTTAAACATGATTTTCGATAACGATATTGGAAGGAACAAAAATAAAAGGCTTACAGAGATGAGCGTGAACCCTGATGATGAGCCCCGAACCATCACTAAAGTTCCGAGTACGGTAAAGGCTTGGAATAACATTTTTTCAATAACAAATAATTGAATGGAACAAAAAAGAAAGGAGGAAAGAAATAGGAAATTAAAAACGAACAATTTTTGTTTTGTCCATTTTGGTCTTGCTTTCGATAAAAAAAAGATTCATTAAAATCGACGGTTCCTAGATTCTATAATCTGCACTTCTAATTGTCAGTGTGAGAGAATGATCGTTTCAAAAATTATATAAAATCGATAAAGTGATTAATTTTGATGAATCACTTTTCGTTGGGGTATAATCTGAAATTCTACTACCCACAGATTTTTTTTACGTGACTAAAAATTTCAGAAATACGTTTATCGATTATTAACACTTTTGTCGGGAAATACATGCCTGTACGTGTAAAGTATTACTTTGCGCGTGGATAATGTGGAACTAATCGTAACTACGAAGGTGTGTCTATCCCACAGCTGTCACACGAAGTATAGAAATCCTTCCTACGAAATTATATCCTTGAACAAAAGCCGCCAAACACAATATGGCTGAGAAATAATCAGTGTTACCATGCTATAAATCTGTGATATAGCAAACAAGGTAGAATGGTGATAAAAGTGACGGATAAAAAAAAAAAAAAAATTCCACAATCAAGATCGAACCGAGTAGACACTTTGTCTCGTAACACTATTTTACTTTCCTATGTACGTACGCATAAAGTATATGACGGGAAATATTTCGGAATAATCACTCGAAATCAGAAAAGCCTGTTGATAAAGCCTGAATAATAAAATGTTATTGCGATTTCCGAATTTGATCATTCTTTCATAATCAAGTAGATAACATTTTTCGTAAAACCATTTTATTCAACTAGATGAGGTTTTCTGATTCTGTAGCCGTTCTCACATTTCTAAACAAACAAAAAATTGCTGCATTGATTTTATAATTTCGATAATGATTATATTTTACCGTATATGTGAAAAAATGTTAAGGGCAAGAGCATTTTGACATGGGAAAAATTTCCGTACTATTTTTGGCGCGAGATTTTAAGGTCAAAATTAGGGCTGCTATCAGATACTCAATTATCTGAAAAGGGACGTTGTAAAATATTGAAAACGGCTTGGAGTTCGTTTGTTTCAAAGGGAACTGAATTTCCCTTATATAAATTGATAAATTTATGGAATCCATGAAATTATAGTCGGCCCTAAACTCCTTTTTAATAATGCCCTACCAACATACACTCTTCAATCTCGATTCTTTCGCATAGCGCGTATTATACGCAATCGTTACAGCTCGGAGTAGAATACATATTTAATGTAGGGGTGAGGCGAATGAATCAATAGTCCTTCCAGCTCTACACAGAATTCGTGTCTACGTAATTAAAAATACGTACACGCTATTAGCTATATACAAAGCGGTCGGCTGACCGGCGCACCTATGCATTAATTATATTTCAAAAAACATGCATCATGTTTTGAAGTTTGGTAAAATAAAAGGTTTTCCCTAATCAGAAATCGCTTGTTGAAATTTTTTAAATCGGTAAGAAAAACAAATTATTATAATTTTTTACTAAACGGAAAAAAAAAAAAAAAAAAATAGGAAAATTAAATCATTGGCTGCTTTGAACCGTAATTGAAATCATATTACATTTGTTCTGTGTACTCGGTTCTTGGACTGTATGAATATTTAAACGTTTTATTGTTTACGGAGAATGAACAAACTTTTGGCAACAGTATTTTCATATATTATTAACCAGAGAGTCTGTAATTCATCGTTTGCAGCTCAGTGAATTTGACAATAATAATAAAAATAAAAAAACATAAACTCTTTAAATATACGAAGAATTCAATTGATATCTCTTCTTATTTTTCTGCAGCGTATCTGATTCCCGTAGTACTTCCGGTAATGATGTATCCGCATGTCACTGAAGGCGATGATTTTACTTTTCATCGAAATTTAACGAGTCTATTATAAAAGAGACTCGATTTTCTCAAAAATTGTTCTAAAACGAAAAAAAAAAAAAAAAAAAAGAGAGAAGAAGAAACGGAGACACAGATATTATGATGTCCTTCAGTGATACTCTACATGTAGGTAGATATATGCGTTTGTATCCGGTCACATTAAGTCACGGTTATTAACGTTGCCGGTCATCAATTTTGATCGTCGATTTTCATCCCTTTCGTAATTACACTGGACGTTATTCGATCCGTATAACGATAGTCCGAAATTTTATAGCCTTTTGATATGACGAGGGGGAAGAATAAAAGAATTTTTTAGAGATGAAAATGCCGCGGATCGGTTATCCTGTCACTTTTGTATCGCCGATTATTTTCCATCCTTGATTGCGTATATATAAACTATGTGATTTACGATATATTTCTACACACGCTGCCTACATAGGTGAGACTATGTGGCATTGGGGTGGTCCTTGATTCGGTCATTTTCGAATTTCAGTACCCCTATGGGCCAGAAGCTCTCAACGTATATGAAAAAAAAAAAAATAATGTAGTCAAAACCCCAGGTTCCTATCACAATTCTAAGTCCTGTCTCAAAGCATCAAGATATCCTAAAAAATGATGAAAATTGATTTTACTTCGACTGTGATTGAATACGAAAAGCGATGATATCGTTACTTCGCGAAAATTTCCTAATTTCTTCACTGCGTGAACGCATCCGTAGTGCAATTTTGATGTGCGCTAATCTACATACTCGTAAAAAAATCTAAAATCATTAAGTATTCACTCCTGTCGACCTGGGAGCCAATATTACAGCTACAGGATCCAACTATAGTTGGATATGCGCCTAAATATATACGCGAGTCTCGTGCGCGAGTGTGACTTTATAATTCAGCAGTGCAACAAGTTAGGCAACAGCTGTTTCAATAGAATATAGAACACTGAACAAGTAGATACAGTCATTTGGGCGCAATGCCAAGTCTCCGTTCTCTCTCGTCTTTAGACTAGCCGTTTTCTGTCGTTGGTTTCAACCTTTTACGTTACTCCGATCCAAGTTACCTTATTACCTTTTAAAAAAAAAAATCAGGGTTCATTTTACGTATACAACGATAAATTATAAGGCAATTTTGTCCGAAGGGAAAAAAGGGATGTATCAGGGGTGAGAAGATCGGATCATTCATCTATATATTATATACATTATGCTACAGTGAGGCGAAAGTTCGTAATTGAAATCATATTGCATCCTTATGTTTCAATTAAAAACGAGTTTACTTCTCTTCTCATCATCATAGCAACGAAGTTTATTAAATTAACGCGCGTCTTTTTATTACCTCGGATAATTTTTAAGAAAATATATATATTTTTTCAACTCTAAATCGATAAACCTAAGTTTGATGCTAAATCATATCGTCAAAATTATTACCCTTCTAATCGAGTTAATCTCGCACTGATCACAGTTTTCTTGCCATTAAGTGATAATAATTTCATCTACAAAGTTGAATTAAATACGAAGAACCAAGTGGAGCTTCAGAAGAAAAAAAGAAAAAAGTAAAAAATCTCTGGGTAAGTTTTGACGAACTTTTTTTTTTTTTATCTAGCTGCTATAATCATCGCTTATGCCTGCCACAATTAATTTAATTAAATAATCCACGCAGCTTACGATCTAAGTTGGATTTTCTTTCTTTTTTTTTTTTTTTTTTTTTCTCGTCTAATGAAAACTTTGCCTAGGGTTTATAGGCTGAAATTTCTCTAATAGAGCCGAGACCCGTCAAACTCTGAAAGCTCTGTAGACCGTAATGTTACCCGACTAAGTAGCGGAGGTACTCTAGATTCTAGAAGTACTGGCTAGCCAAGCGACGCACTTGCGAATTAGTTTGTCGCGGTAAACTATACTGAAGCTTCTTCTTAGCTGTACTGCTAATTACATATTATATGTATATATGTATAATAGGTGTGCTTATTAACTTCGATATATAAGTAGGTACATAAGCAAAAGTTATAAGCTACGTAACGAAAGTACTTGATGCATAGATGCGATATAAGGGAGAATAGTTTTAGAATTATACCGCACGTGTCGATGAAGGGTTGCGTTACGCGTATATATGCGTACGTGACTTAGGTCAGAAAACAGTCGTTCGATCATACGTTTTACGAATACATATAGACACAGACCCACCGGGCAAAGGATATCCAATATTGAGACGAGGGAAGAATTCCAAAAATTTTTCCTTTCATCGTCGTCAATATTTGATCGAGTGTCGATCAGCGGAGAGATAACACCTACATATATATATATATATATACAGCATATTCATGCGTGACTACGACATATACAAAATGTTGATTAATAAATGATAACGTAGTTATACGTACCTCAGAGGTGTAGGTAGACCGGTACAGCGCGAACCGAGTATATTCAAGGGTTGAGACATACACCGACCTGGAAATAAGGACCTGATTGGTCCTTTGCCTTTATTATTTTTTTATAACTTCGGTTTAAATTATTATTCGTAAATAATTATTTTTTTATAGTCGATAATCATCGATTATTATCACTGATCACTTTTCACACACTTTTTTTTAAACTCTATGTATATATATATCTCTATGCCTATGAAAAAGAGCTCTTTACTTATTTTATAGAAAACTGAAGAGAATTTGAGATTATTTATTTATTTTTTTAACAACACGTACGATCAACGGATTATCATTTATCATCACACCTATTCAATTAGAGACTATAGACGCTGTAATAATATCACAACGATTAATTATTTAATTGAAAAAAAAAAAAACCACAGAAAATTTTATTCTCCTCACCGCGAGTATAACGGGGATTTTATATTTCTCAATAACTGAACGCAATAGCTGACGCAAAGTCGAACCGTTGACTGAACCGGCGTCGACGAACGCGAGGGGTGGAAAGCTTTGGTGGTGGTGAGGCGATCCTGCGATCCTGCGCGTCGCGGTGCTATTAAGTCCCGTTCACACTGCGTCTATAAAAATATCTGGTCCTTGAATATATATATATATATATATATATATATATTTCATTTTCGCTATTTATTCCCCTCCATACACATACATAGGTACTATTTTTAATCCTATTTGTTAAAGCTACGCGATCCTGGCAGGGGGTCCTGCAGCTAACTTATATGTACTGGTCGGTATACGACTAAGCTTTCCTCGCACCAAAAGGACCAAAAAGTGTCTCTCTATCTTTTATTCGTTCCTATTTATTTTTTTCCTCATTTTTTTCCGACACAGGGATCATTTCTGGACGTGGGAATTAAGCGGTTAAAGGACGTGATTGACTGGGGAAAGGGAGACGGTGAATCGTCGTGAGATCGTGATAACGAGAAAGAGATTTTAGTGTCCAACTATTCTTCCACGTCTCGGAATAGAATTTTTTTTTTTCTTTTTTTTTTTCACCCTCTTTTTTTATCAAAGTAAAACGATACTTTGAAAACAAGTCACGAGACTACTAACTTGAACTCTCATAAATTTGGCAAAGTTTTTAGAGAGCTATACATTACTTATCTTTCAATCCTTCATCCGTATACTTGTTTCGAAGAACTTTAAACGGATTTTTCTTCGCGTTTTCTTCGTCGTATATATATCATATTTCTTTGACTTTTTAAAATATCTTTGAGAACAAGTAGTAGGAAATAATGATAGGAAAAATCAATAAGCCATTAAACTTTTGAGATTTGTTTTCTATTAAACACCCTCGAATTAATTACACCCTAATACGTTGAAAGAAATTCAAAAACTAAATAAGAAAAAAATAATAATTCAAGCATATCCTAGCGAAGTTTTTTGATCGGAGTCGGTTAAACGTTCGTCCCAGGATAACTGTGCTTAAATATTGCGTTACGGAGTAAATCGGGTCAATTAGGGATTAACTTTTGATATAAATATAAAATTATTTTACCGCTGAAATATTTTGTTAATTTTCTCCGAGTTCTGGATACAGATTTTCAAATTACACCCACGCCCACCAGCTGGGCATTGTTAAATAATTCCTTAAAGTCTCAGAGACACTCAGCGGTTGCCTACTTTGCATCTAATCCCCTTTGCAACGTGAATCAATTAACCGTGTCTCTGTAATTGCTAATTTAGTACCTTACCTACCCTAACGGTTTTGCTGACTAAGAAGAAGAGAAGAAGAAGAAGAAGAAAAAAGAAAAAAAGGTTACCGAATACCAATGGCTAGCCTGGTGCCTACTGTATGCAAAGCGTGTCCTCGCATATAGGATCGAGCCTTATAGTGTTACGGCACCCTTTGCAATTCGGACGCGTCTTTAGTGTGCGTAGAAATCCAACCGTTCAAGGATCATGAGAAGGAGGAGGATGAGGATGAGGATACAGGACTACGCAAGCGGAGAAGTCTGGCTGCCAAATAACCAGAAGCCGAGGAATTTGCCGCAATTTTCTCTGCCGCTAACCCTCGGGCTTTTCTACAGGGAGGATCCGTCAGGTTAAGATGACGTAGGACTTCACTTTTCCTTTCTCGTCCCTCGTCCTTGTTCCTTCCTATACCCGGAATAGGTCAGATTTTGCATACTGATTACCGATTACTTATCTGTCTTGAGAATAGTTTCAAGGAGCAAATCCGAGCTTTGGTCCTTTCCAGACCACGACTACGTTTATACAGACCCGAGGAAGGAGTTGGGCAACTCGACACTTTTAATTAAAAATTACGTGCTGTGTATACCGGGTGTTGGTCATGGATGGAAAATGGTGCATTTTCATATCTTGTAATTTTCATTGATTTTTAATTTAATGATAAAACGGTTGGATATGATTTTAGATCGAAAATTGTTCCCCCTTTCATGTGCATTCATCGCGTATTTCGAATAGATATGAAGAGAAATTTTATTTTCTGTTTTTTATTACGCGAATATTTCGCGTGTATTTACGTCCGCCCTTAGTGAGGCGACGGTATACAGAGATGAGGAATTTCTAACTCGACAATCGAATAACTAACGGGGAATTTGCGGTATTCAAATTATCTTAAATATTCAAACTAATCGAATCGAAATTCGAACTGCAATTCTTAATTCATTTAATAATCGAGTCAATTAGAATTTTTTTATAAAATTGATGCACCTTTTACGCCCGGAAAATATACGTCTTTATATTATATCCACTTTTTCTTATAACAATTTTCAATACTTTGACACTGGCAATCTCGGCGATGTTATTAATTCAACTTTTTAAGAATTCAAATCAGATGCTTTTTAGACGTTTATGCTAATCTGACCAAATGGCTACAGGAAAGAATCGTTTCCACTCATCCCTTTATATTTTTTTGTAAAAAAAAAAACAATAATTCTGCCCCCATAATCCCAAATTTAATTTATATAAAATGAAAAACTCCGCAGTCTATATAATCCATACAGTTACACGTGTGAAATCGGCGCTTAAAAGTTTTGGGGATCGTAATGCGGGCGAACAGAAATCACCCGGTGTGTTATACACATTCATATATTTGCTTTAACCCTCGGGGATTGCGAGTTAGAGCATACGATGACCCGTGAAAGCAGCTTTCGGATGAAAAATTGAAGCTTTAGTATACTTTCCCTAATCGTGTCGGGGAATTTCAAGTATATAGGGGGATGCGAACTAAACAATGATCGATATGGATATGGTCTTATAGTGTTGTATATCAATACCCGAAATTGATACCTTGCGATCATTGTTTGAACCAACGATTAGTACAATGGTCAATTAAAATCCCTTCGAACTTTGGGAATTATTATTGTCAAATGTTTCCCTCTTGTATGAAAATTTCTGACAGATAATACGTTCAATTGTAGAATTAAGTTATCCGATGTTTTACAGGGAAATAATTCCGCGTATTGTACCCTGCCACCGGAGTAGTAGTAAAAGTTTTGTAAAAATCGCGAATGATTTTCCTCATCCCATATCTAAATCCCATTATTTCATTTAAATCGTGATTTTGTACCGAAAACTATTTTTCTAGTTTTATTATAGATAACCGAGGTGTTTCTCGTCTTTTTTGCGGACTGGATACTTACTTAGTATAACGATTTCTTTGGATAAGGAAGAAAGGAAAATTTACTGAAGGGAGGATATCTCGTTCTGTGTGTATCACGTTGTATAGCTAAAAGATATCGATACAATATCGGAAGTACCCCTGATGCCTGTATTTTTTCACTCTGAACTAAACCGTAGGGTAGAATGATACCTGTCTCATCTTTTTGTGCAGTTTTCTTTCATCCAGCCATATCTAGACTGTATAAGATACGTATTTGAGAGAAAAAATAGTTTTCATAAAATTAGTGAAATACATTCGCGCGATGTTATTCACGTTAAATTTATTTCGTACTCGTTAGAGCAAGAGTTCATTTAATTTAAGGGTGTATATATATACTGGGATATATTTCCCTGGGTTTTAATGGAATTATAATTGAATGAACGATTCGTAAACGACCAAGAATTCAATTTATTTAATTATCTATTCATTATGAAATGTCAATTATTCCCTGAATTTCAATTCATAAATTATCAGATGATAGAATTTCATCAGTCACAATTTTATACTGTAATGCTTTGAAATCGATGGTTCATAAATGAATGACAATTTCCTTTATGCACTAGTTTTTTTTTTTTTTTTATTGGAAAATCGACGATATGTAGTAGCTGTTGAATCCAATACATGATACTTGTATCAGCCATTCACCTCGTTATAGATTTTTACCTTTGTATTTTTTATTAAAATTCGCTCATATTACATAATAGAAATTTGATCGAAAAAATGAAAAAAAAAAACTTCTAACATCTAACACAAAAGAATTCAATCAATTTCTTTCAATTTTATTAACCATAGGTAATGTTCAGGCTCTAATTTTATTTCTCATTTAATATCAATTATATATTACGGTGCTTCGTCTATTTAACTACTTTGGGATAAAATCAGAAGACCTAAAATCACAGAAGCCGATGAGATTGTGAAACATTTACTGAACGATCAATGAATTTTGTTATTCACTTCTGACAATTCCTAGAGTACCTACCTATCTGTGAATATATGTATATATATATATATATATATATATATATATACGTATATTATATTTTTCTGCAAACTGTACGAAAACCATATAAGCATAACAGTCGAGCGAGAAATTTATCCGGTTTCTTCGAAGTTTGAAATATCAAGTACTTTCGAGTACGCGAGTTTGTTGGTTCACTATACCGAACATTCGGGACTTGCAGCTCATGTAATTCTCTTATACCGTGTGATATAGTGTACTTTCAATATAGAATGGAGGATAGAGAAATAGAAAAATATATGAGGAAATTGAACAGAGGGAAAACACTAGTTCGATAATAAATATCTTCACGCTCTACCTACGTTGTAGACGAAGTAATTTCAGCGAGTTGAGCCGTTTGCTGGGACTGGAAACTCGTTATTTTTATTTTATTTATTTTTCTAAAACTTTCATGAAGTATAAGAGCTTTTAAGTACAGTAGAGTTGATTAGCGTGATTAGTGGGACGCTAAACTAGGAACAAGATAATGCGAGAAAAATCGAAAAGACGAAAATACTCGAAAAACGAAAAAAGGAGTCTTTGAAACGGATTCTATGTAAGTATCAGATTACTGGATGATCAGGAATTTTCTTTTGGTCTGTTTGTTGTACGGTACATTCGTACGTGACAAAAGGTAATTCATATTTTATCACAAAATTGCCAAGACAATAAATTCAACGTCGCTTATCGTTAAACGTAATCCGTATTGTTTTGGCGCGGATGGTTCATCGGTATTACCTGAAACCTGAGTTTTATCTTCGGGCAGAAAGTTTCGGTAATTACAGCGATGGATTAAGCGGAAAACACTTTTGGGACTCCAGGAGCAGCAGCAGTAGAAGCAGCAGAAGCATGGACCAGTTATTATCGTGCAAAAACATTAACCCATCGGACGTCGAGACGTAACCAAGATCCCTCCTGTTGAGCTCGACAGCTAAACGCCATCAAAGAAAAATTCTCGCAAAGTAAAGGAAAAAGGTTAAATAAAATAAGGTTTCCCACACATTTTTACACTCAGCTTTGTGGTGTAGCTGCAGTAATACCGTATCCGACTCCCAAAGCCAGGGTTTAGGTTTATGACGTCAATATTGGCTCAGCGTTTATTTCCATCGTTTTTTCTCGAGTTAACTTTTTTCTTTTCATTTTAACAATTTTTTTTTTTTTTTTTCTCAATACACTCTGTGACAAAATCAAAGTCGATTTTTAACAGTATAAAAAATAATACTGAATTTAGAGGCGTGATCCAAGTCGGTAAACCAATTTTTGTATACAATCGTGAACAAGAACAAAGAGCATTCTCCTCAAAAGACGGAATCAGCAGCGTAGAAGAATTAAATTAAACCAGTTACGTAGAAATTAGGAAAATTCATTCTCATTGTATATTAGGGTGGTTTTTGATTCAGTCATATTCGAATTTCGATGCTCTCATGAACCAGAACGTCTCCAAATATATACAAAAATTTTTATTTAAAATTCCAGGTTCCTATATTTCAATTTTAAGCACTGCCCCAAAACCTTTGAACTTTCACGTTTAAATAACCGACGATTTTTAGTACTTCGGAGTAATTTTTCTTTTTTTATTTACTTTGCTTCGGAAATTATATCGTTCGAAAATCTGTCAAATTTTCATGAAATATCTACTGCTACTGGTAAGAAGGGTACCAAGTTTCAGATTTTTCGGAGCTACACTGCAATAGAAAGAAAGAAAAATTATCACTTATAATACCACAAGAGCTTCAAAATTATCGGGTATTTCCCGATAGGTTCGTTGCAAACAAATGAAGGAGTCAAGTTGTTCAGGTTAAAAAATCACGAGCGCGAAGCGCGAGTGATTTTTCTGAAAAACTTGACGACTTCGTTTGATTGCAGGGAACCTTGAGGGAAATACCCGATTAATTTTGAAGCTCGAGTGGTATTCGGGGGATTATTTTTTCATCCAAATTTCGGCCGATAGAATTGCACCATGAGACAAAATCCACAGTTAAAAATTAAAAATTCGGAAGTCACAGAATTATAATTCAACCTGTCAGTTTGACGTGTGGTTAATTTGACTGGATTATGTTTTGTTTTTTATATATAGCAACTACCAGAGAAAATAATCAAAAAATTATCAGTATAATACCATGTAGGTTGTACCACGTGACGTCGAATGGTGCAATTCTATTGGTCGATATTTGGGTCGGAAAAATAATCCGCGAAATATCGGAAATCGTGTTTCATCAAAATCAGAAAATTCGAAGGCTTTGATTTTATCTTGCTATTGCGACGTCAGTTTCTAAAAAGTTGACAAGAAACGTTATAATTACCCATACCATACCTAAGGGAGCTAATAATTCTATCATGCTATAAATTCTGCATCGTGAAGGTTTGCTCGAGTTCTAAGAGTAACTTTCCCGTTACTACATTCGCTGTCTTGCTACCTTTGCAATAAATTTCCATTACTAAAACTGTGATATACCCTACCCAACGTATAAACTTTAAACAGGTTCATTTCATTGCCAGTAACTAAACTTTTTAAAAGTTATATTTTTTGGGATTCTTTTTTTTTTTTAAACCAACACTCGAGTTCAGTTTGCGTCGTGTGCGTGAATTCGTCGCCACCCATTCCTTCTTGCTGTTTTAGTTTTTTTTTTTTTTAATTTATTTTTTCGTTATTCTACACCAAATATGCTCTTTTATAACACACGAAAAGTTGTATACCAACGTTTACGTTTTGTATAAAGGTATCTCGTAACCTTAGCGGATTTTTGAATTAGGCATCGCTATACTCGGAGGGTGAAGAAAACTTTTTAATATTCCACGCCTCGGGTAAAGTATATAATGAGATTACCTTTGTTTCATATTAATTAGTCTCATTCAATCAGAATTGAATATATATGGATTTACCAGATGGAATTTTTGACTCTTTTTAACAGTCAAGTATCATTTTATTATTCATATGTACCTATCATACGTACGATATTCTTTTATCACGTACTTAAGTGTTAATTTTATTTGCACATTACAAGGTTTGACCTTTCAATCAAATACCCCTTAATTTTATGTTCATACAGACCTCTGCCATACCCCATCCCTTTGATATTATAGCGAAATAGTTGATCGTAGTTATACAAGGTTCGAATCGTGCGGCGACAGGCTGTCGACAACTTTGATAACGTTTCAAAGTGAAGTTGCCTAAAATTTTCATGTCCAAAGCATTGCTTTCAGTTATACATTTCAGATTAATCAGAAACTCAGAGCTTTGTTAATTCCATATAGGTACCTTTCACGCTTTCAAAACTTTAGTTATTCAACATTTCTCTACGTTATTATCTCGTGGAAATTATCGCGCCCACATATCATATGTGGCTAAAGTCAATTTGCAATAACTACATGTCGATGAATGTTCGAAATACTGGGAACGAATGATTCCCATGAAAACACGAAAAGCAAAACTCATTACTGCAAAAATTTTCCCAATTATCTGCCCTCAAACTACCACTTCCGTTCGCCAATTGAACAGCAAACTCTACTTTAATGGCCGTTAAAATTCCACCAAGACTTCAGGAAAAGCAGGAACGTTAGAACATTGTTCGACCAATTTGTACCTCTAATTATATACTAACGGTAAACTAACTCTGGGAGATATCATGTATATATAGGTACTATCCTAAGCGCCAGGCGCATTTGCGAAACGGGTGATAAATTTGCACTAGTGACAAGGGTGATGAGGCTGACGAGGATCCCGCTGTTGGCAAACTCACAAATCTTGCTGGGAATATGATCGACAACCCTATCATTTTATTTGCGAATCGTTTTACACGAGTATTTATGGTTTTTTAAATTTATTTATTTTATTTTTCTTCTTCTATTATTGTAATTATTTTTAAAACTAGAGTTGACTAAGCTTTGAAGTGCTGAAAATTCAACTTTTTGTCTATATTGGTTAGCATTGCAACTGCTGGATACGAATTTGTTAGATATATCTACTTATGTGTATGGAAACAGAGATATGATGAATTTCCAATTTTGTTAAAAAACAAATTATTTCAGTGATTTATATGTTCTATTGAGTCCACAGATAGGTAGGTATATATATACGAGATTATCGATCATTCATTGTATGACAGAATAACATTTTTTTCCTATTCATTGAATATTGATTCTACAATTGTTTTTTTTTTTTTTTTTTTTCTTCTTCTTTTCTCAGTTCGTGCAGGAATAGGTATTTTTTATTTTTTTTCATTTTTGCTGATTTAGTGAGGCTGGAGGTTTAGTCAAAAGAAAGCTTCTATGGATTATGAAAATTCTATCTTTTATAGATCGCGAGAAACAGTGGATGAAAAATTTGTCTTCTCTTTTATTGAAATCATTGTATCTCAAAAACTACTTCTAATATCGCAACCGTTAAATCAAGCGGTGAAAAAGTTTGGTAATTTCAGGTAATTTCCAATGAAAAGAAAAATGTGAAAACAATTAATCTATCGCAAAAATATTCACTTAAAAAAAAAAGTAACGGTAAACCAAATTGGAAAAAAAATCAGACGGAGTGTGAAAATCGAATTTACAGTTTGGTATGAAACTCCTTATATACGAGGCCTGCTTTTCGCTGTGTCGTATCGTCCGAATGATCGAATTGTACGGATATGTACGGGTCTTTTATGGATGACATGTTCTTTCAAATTTCTACTTTTGTCACATCGATATAAACTCGCGAATTCACTCGGTCTCTTGCCATCACTGAATGAGACAAGACGTGTTATAGACGAGCTTTTTCATTCTTCTTGTATGCGTATTTCCGGCGCGGAAATATATTAACGGAAATTATTGGAAAAAAGTATTAAATTTTCACGAAATTCCCTCGTCGTGAAAAATCCATTGGACAAAGTGCGTTGGATTTTGTATATCCGAAATACTTCTGTTTCCTTTTTTGTATTTTTCTTTTGTGGCGTTTGCAGATAGTTTCATATTCGATAGATTTTGCAATAGTATTTTGAACAGTAAATATCTGTGAATGGATCTTTTAGAATATGGGTTGAAATTTATCGCGGATATTACGAGTCAGACCAGAAAAATTCACCTCAATGAATAAGCCGAGCTTAGCCGTAGCCCGTGAAGCTCCTCGTACAGGAACTGGGCTGAGCTTGAAGCCTTGAAATTGGAACAGGTTAACCTAATCCTTATTTAAAATGAATTCGTTCATCACGAGTATGTTACATATGTTAAAATACAAAACACGCTCGTAATAGAATCATAAAAAATTACTATTCTATTACTAAGACGTAGCTACGCTAATATAAATTTCCCCATAAGATTCTGTCGCAATTTTATGTAGGATTCAAAAATCTGTAAATCTCGTAAGAAATCTGGACAGGATCTTATGAGATCCTGTGAAATTTTACAGTAGGATATTTTACCTAGTTCGTATTTGCATTAGCATCGTAATTATTTCGGTCACATGATATTCACGTTCATGAAAATTCTACATGCAGGGATAAAGGATTTCACATATGATCCATTACACGGTATAATTATACCATAACGTAATTGTTGGTCCGTAGATTTAACGGTGAAATTAATTTCCGAATTTCTCGTATAATATGCACGCATCTAAAACTTGAATAACAGATTGAAGTAAATCGATCAATGAAACTCGATTTTCTGCAAGTGCACTAGAGAGACCGTAATTCAAGAGAACGGAAATGATCACTGACCCAGAATTATTTAGAATTGAATATCCTAACTCGCGTAGTGTACATCGGGATAATAAATATACTGCAAAAGCCCTCGGCTCTACGTGTTCATATCGGGCAACGCGGGTTTTCTCGTTAATGATTTTCCATGTTATTGGATAATATCGCTATATACCTATATACTCAATTTGTTTTCAACACATGATTGCTTTCAGAAATCGAAATAAATTTTCGAGATTTTCGAGATTTTCATTTTCTTTTTTGTTGTTGCAATAGTGATGAAATTGAACTTTCCGAAAATGTAATCGATTCTAAAGGTCCGTATTTAAGTCTAATCTACCGATACCCTTGCTATAATCCGATACGACGATAAGTCCTATCATATCAAATTACAAGATTTTTCCATTACTCTCACAGCCGCTATTCTTACCCTTCGAAATCCCCCTCGAGTTTCTAGAATAATTTATCTCAAGGGATAGACGTGAAAAGGAAAAGCTCAGGTGGTAAAGATTTCTCAAGGTCTAGCTAACAAATGTAAGTTCTGTTTCCGCTACGGCTATCTGATCTTGAGACATAACGGTCCCCTAGCTCCATAAGCAAAAGACATTTGGGGGAAAATTTGTGCTATGCTATTAGAACTTTTGACGAGATGTAATTACAGTAACTACTTTAATAACTATTATAGAACCAAGCTACGGTTACATTTACATTATCTAGGTATACCTATATGCAGAATACGTTGTTTTATAATTGCTTTATCCCACCTCATAATATTTTTCTTTCATTATATAGTCACAGCGTTTGAATAATTATAGGCAAAACTCGTCAACATTCCATAAAAATTGACGATATTTTATTGTGTGGGAAAATATTAGTCGCACAGTAAAAGAAAAAAAAAAGAGAAATAAATTTAACACAGGTAAAAAATAATTCTTACCTATGTTAAAATGTGCGTTATACGCACATGAATGTAGCAACAAAAAAAAAGTAAACTTAATGCCATCTGCATCTGCGATCGCAACTATGCATGGTAATATTTAAACGACTATATACGATCCGTGTATAGGATTTTTAAAACTAGTAGTAAAATTTATTCCGATGTCTTAGAAAATTTCCATAAAATACTCGTTTAGAAGCTGGTAACGAGCAAAGATAGCGAAAAGTTTGCCACTTCGTCATCAGAACGCAATGCAAGGCAAAGAATAAAAAAAAAAAAAAAAATGGGAAAATATTTTCCACAACGCCAGTCTCAGATCCTGGCATTAATATACTCAAAGCTGCGCTCAGGTATCAGAATATGGAATGAAAATCGAAAATTTCGTTCTAAGATCAACTTTGCATTCGGCTAAAATTTTCAACTGATATTTTTGCTGAACAGCTAACCATGCGATCCTTGCTTTATGCGAACCCATAAAGCTATGGTATTCACTCGGTGTATTTTACGTACAGAGTGTTTGTTTGACGATACATCGCGGTAAGTTGGGTTGCCTATAGTCCTGTTTCTGCACCAGCGTCTATCATGCGTTACGTGATTGAAATTAATCTGTGAGGGAATATGAAATAAATAGAAAATATATACTTAGGAACTAAAATGAATCGATTTTTAGTTATACCAATTGATATACGTAAGTTACGATGTATAATTATCATCAATAGGACTACTTGGTGCAGTGTATCGTCAACTTTGCGTACTGAATTACTGACACATCGGTTAAACAGGAAGATAGGCAACCAAACGTACTGCAACGTCTCTTTGAAAACACCCTGTGCATAATAGCGAAGCTACGCTACGTTAAGCTGCGTTGTATACATGCCTATCGCACAAAGGCGTGCCTCTGCATATACCTATATTTATATAAATATATATATATGCCTGTACTATACATACCGGGTGATCGCTATTTAGTATGGCGTAATCAGTTTTTAGCTTAAATTATACTCAATCATCGTCTTCGGTTCATCGAGAGGCAAGGACTTTCGATGATGACTATATTTCAGAGTAGAAGAAGCAAGAAGGATCTCAGTCATCGCATTCGTATGAACGTTTCTTTTTCTTTATATCTTTTTCAAACGATGAATAATTCTAAAATTCTATTGAAATTTTTTTCAAAATCTACGATAATATTCCATAAAGTGTTCAGATTTTGAGAATTTCTTGTTTTTTTGTTCAGAATAGTTTACAGAGATGATCGAAGTTTCGGGAAATTTTTACAGAGCATTTCAGAATTATGCAATTAGTAGAGTTATTGGAAAATTTTTATTGAAATAATCAAGAATATGTTGTATCGGTATATAAAATTTTCACGGTGATCACCCAGTATGTATATACCTGTATGTATGTGTACCCGTTGTGCCCTACTTGACGTATATATTAAAAGTATCTAAGGATGTATACATACAGACGTACCCTTCGTGTATATACTCAGTATGAATATAGATGTTTCATATAATCCACCGTACCATGACCGGACATGATCGTGGTATACATATGTATATACCTACTTTGAACTATGTATTTGAGAAATAAAACTATACTTCTATATGCATCGTGTAAATAAATACAAAGAGTTTTGCGAAACTAGGACAAGCTACATTTTTATCAGTGTTCTAGTTTGGATTAAATAATGCATGTCAGAAAAGCAATAAGCAACAAGTTGTTTTCAATGCATGTCATTATAAATGGACTCCTTTTTTTTTCTTCCTATAATATAGTTATGTGAACGCATCTGGAGGGCTACATACACATGTTTAGATAGACTCCAGGATAGGGTAAAACCTCCATGGTTACAAATCACGATAACCACCTGTGCAGAAGAGAACGCATCCGGTAATTCTCACATAAATTTTCCCCCAACTTTCGCACTGATATTAAATCAGTGCTTTGAAATTTAACGCAGGATATAAATTGCCTGGTTCTGTATCAGGCCAGCAATGCGAATTTCATGATTTCAGAAACGTTGCCTTTGATTTTTATTTAGTTTTTCCAAAAACTATTCGTAAAGAAAATTTTTGTTGCAAATATTTTGAAGCTGGAAAATTTCAATGGGAGCTGTGTTTAGTGTTTAAACACGAATCAGGATTTGGCAAATGTTACGATCGCAATAAATAGGACCAAGCCTTAGCTTCGATATCGTCAGAGTATCGAATTGATACGCGTTTATGCGGAAACTTGAGGTATATAATATTAATGCATATCGTTGAAAGATCGCGTTGAGATCCCGAGAAATCTGAAACTTGATAAGAATTCTATCGGAAAATGTGAAGCCGGATACTTAAAACCGTTTGAGTATGAAAGTGGATACGAATTCGATATCCCCAATTGTGAAATGTTTAAATCAACTCGATCAGAAAGGGTGCGTGCCTTTTTATGATCACGACAATTTCCTATATAAGTACTTAAGGATCGCGGAAGGATACGCTACTGTATAAATATACATCATATACTGTTTTTGATAAATGATGAATATCCCGGTTAAATGACAGTATATAACCAAGGGGCCATATACACCCGATGGCAACCATGTGCCCTACTTATAGCTAGTACTGAACTTTACTGACAAAGAAAAGCCAGGTCATTCAGTTTTCATAGGATCTAGTGAATCCTGATGCAGGTATCAAACTGCTCATGCTGTATGGACTGCAAAAAGCAGGCTATTTTCATTTTTTATTTATTTTTTTGCAATTCTTTTCAAATGATGTCGGATGTAGTAGCTTGAAAGCTTTCTTTAGTCGTTTGATGTGAAAGGCAACGTATGTTCATATGTTTTATAGTTATTAATTAATTAACTCAAGGATTTCATAGACGCGAAGGACTCAGACTATTGAAATTTGGCAAGTTTGAAAAAGTGACAATACAGAGACGGGGATAATTTGCAACTCGATGTTCTGTTGGTTAATCGTTTATTTATATGTAAGTACATTGCCTTACCACGGAGGATGTTTAATCATGCAAGGAATTGCGGCTGAATCGATTACCAGTATACTCACCAATTTAGATACATTAATACTCGATCATTAAATTCGAATATAATTGTAGAACAACGTTTTTTTTTTTCCAAATTTTTCGTTCCTTTGGCTCTTTTCATTTGAACTTGAATGGATTGAAATGGGCTTGAAGAAATTATATGAATATTTCAATCACAATACAGAGCTTTCCTTAAATCCAACGTCGGAATTTCTGTATAGCTGATATTTGTTCAAAGTACCAACAACGTGAACACGTTCATTATTTTTGACACGTAAAAACGTATCCTTTCAATTTAAAATTTGAGAGATATTGGCTCATCATTCTACTCATTTTTTCCCATTACTCACAACTGTATACACCATTACGTAGAGATTTTGAAATATTTGGATGAAGAGAATAATGTCAGAACTTTTTTTTTACCGAAACAGACCGGTTTAAGATCGTTTTATATGCATTCTAGTAATCATTTACCCTGGTAAGAAATGCATGCAAGTCTACTTCCTGTTTAGACCATCGACAGCACATAGTATCAGAATATAGATACTCAATTGACCTATTCGGAGTCCTTTTTGAAATCCGTGCACCTCTGCGATGCAAATAAAAACCCTTTAATACGTAATTTATAGTTGAGTCCTATCGTTATTAATTATATACTAATCATACAGATGATCGTATATGCAAGTAATTAAAAGCACATTTATATTAGACGCTGTTTTTTTTTCTACATCCGTAACGATTGATGAAAATGTTCAATTCTCTAATGTTTTACGGATTCTATTAACATCAGTATGAAGTGAAATCGAGGACGGATGAATAAAAAAAAAAAAAAAAAAAAAACAGCAAAAAAGATGTAGTCATTGATTTTGTATTCAGTATTCAACTCGCGAGCATAAAGTTATCAGGACAAAAAGAATCCCAGCTGTAAAAATTCAGACGGATATTTATTCAGGAATGAAAAACGATCGCTCAGTGTTTAGCGAAAGTGAAATAAATGAGAAGGATATACAACGGTAGAAAATATCTTATAAAATTAGTGATTAGCCTCGGTGACGAAAATAAAATGAAAAATAAGAGAAATAATAAATGTGGTGAAGTGTATGGCAGAAGAAAAAAAAGGTATGCTAGGGACGACGAGCGTTACGGGTGCTTTATACCTTTGAAAACTCTGAGTCGAGATGTTTTTCCCGAATTTTTTTTTAATCAAAAATGAAAGAATACGAAAACTTGCGAATGACATCTTCCATTTATCATATAATTACGCACATTTTTTAAAAGTCGTAATTACTTTCAGGCATAAGAGAAAATAAATTGAGGGATGCTTCGTACAATGGTCTGCAATATCGACCGCTCGCAGCTTTTGTCCAAATGATTATTCATGAACTTTAGCTCTTTCACGAATGCAATTTTTTATATTTTATACATGAATCCTCTACGTACGCAAATATCCGGTAAATTGTAATCAATGTTAAAACGAGAATTCGGTAAAAATTAAAAAATGTAAAAAAAATTTAATTTCTCTTCTTTTTTTTCAATCTCAGTGAAACTTTGAAAATCTCTATTAATTTTCTGCAGAAACTCTGGTAATACTGATTATAAAGTTTTCCAATTTTCAGAATCTTTTAAAAAAGAACTCAAAGTAATTAGAATTTTCAGATTTATTACGAAATTTTTTTTAGAAAATGGATAAATGGAATCGAATTTGCGAGTTTAAAATAAATCAAAAGTCCTATACAACTAAAGGTATAATTGCATAATTGTAATGCAATAATGAAATTACGAATCATACAATATCCGCAAAAGTCACGATCCGTGACAACCGTAGCGATAAAGAAATTTGTGAATACCGTATAGCCGGCTTAATATATTTGAAAGAAAATTAGGGTCGTGGTTCCGCGAGAGCTTATCCGAAATAAATAATCCCTGATTTTTGAGGTACACAATATCCCTCTGGACCTTAATAAAGAATCCTCAAAGATTTTTCTTTGGACAGATTTTCGGTAAAGGATGAAAGACTTCGTATGGATTATTGGAAAAATGTGGATTCTGATCTTCGGCGAATGTTGCGCCGCAAATTATCATTAAAACGTGAAAAAAAAAAAAGAAAAAAAATTACAGTCGACGGATAATTATTTTCGGGAAAAAATGGAAAAAAAAACATCTTCGCTATATGGTAGTTACATGCTTTCCGAGGTCTATGAATTGTTTAAGCTGCAGTCAAGTTTTGAAATATTCGAATAGCAGTCAGAAATTTTTGCTTAGAACACGTTGGTCATAAATACGAAAGAATAACGTGACTTGAATTAACTCTTTGGTGGTTTTTCAATTACTCAATTGTATTGAAACAACGTGAAGAACGGTATTTCATAAATGAAATAGTGTAAATGATTGTAGACTGTGAACTTGGAGTATACTCTTATTCACGAGCTAACGAAAGTAGTCTATTTAAATTTCAGTCTTAAATAGTAAGTAAAATTCTGCGGGGATATCAGGTTTCAGGAAATGAAATGAATAAAGAAAAAACTCAAGAGAGTTTATAATTAATTTACATATATATATATTCAGGGGAAATAATTACAGGCAGATATTTTACAGTTACTAAGCTGGTTGATATACACCAGTTTATCAATCGTCCAAGCTACTATGTTTCCTAATGTGCGCAACTCGAGGATCGTCAGGTCTGATAACTGAAATCACATACATACACAAACGTAATGATCAAAATTCTTTGAATAAATACAATCTAGTTAATTATCTTCGAAATAATTAATCAGACATTGTTCTTGCCATTTATTCGCCCTGGCACATATCTACAACATATATTAACGAAAATGGATTGAAGTTCAAGATTCTAAGAAGCTTTAGTACGAATTTTGAAACTCGTATGTTGAATTATGTGTTTAAGAATATTCTCCATAAATCAATCGAACGTAATGAGTTTGAGACTTAAGTGAGGTTATGTAATACCTCACAGGGTTATCGTTATAACCAGGTGGTCGAAGAACAGTTAAATTTCTATAAGACAGATTAATAAATTGTGTAATTATAAACCCCTTACCAGTATACTCCAATTTATATTTCTTGTGATCACCGTCCTTGCCGTAATATATCCACATAGCTCCTGCGCCAAGTCCTAATCCGAGCAGACCCATGAATGAGGATCCAATAACTTCAGGGATCTCGTGCCACCCTCTGAGAAGGAGACTCACTGCGAGATATTAATAAAAGATTCGTTACACATTCAAAATCAATTTTACGAAATTTAAACGTTTATTATTATCGTTTATTATCTAGTTTATAGTCATTTCGGATACCTTTTGGTGCTGCGCCAGCCATCTTTCAATCGTTCACCACAAACTATGTGAAAATCAATAGAAGACGAAAGTGGTGGCAGTCTCACATTCGGAATGCGAACCTAGCGGTGAAGAGCCGGATTCGAGAGACATGAAATATGCAACGTAGATTAGTTAGTTTGATTAGATTTAGTGTTAATTATTGAGCGAACAATTGACGAAAATGCCGTTATTGTTAATCAGACAATGTAATTTTTGTGAAATTCTTATATATTCCTGAAAGATAATCATGCGCGTTGGAATTATCGTATAACTAGTCAATGTTACGATTTGTTACTAGATTGTAGTTCGTGTTTCAAAGCCCTACTGTCGCGACATCCGCTAGGGAGTTAGGGACTAGAGCGAAATAGAATAGGGTTGTTCAGTTGTTGACAATCGAATTTAGACGAAGGCCCGTTGTGTCAAATAAACATAGCGGGTTATAGAGTACATTTATACAGTAATAAATTTCATTTCTGATCTGTATTACATATGGCTGAGTGTTGTTAAAGTTCAAAGTGTAACAAAGCCGTTAAATATTGCCGTAAGTCATCAATTATTCATACGAAACCTTGCGGAATTGTGATAATTCTACCACTTTGTACTGACACATTTTCCGTGGTTATCAAAATGAGGTAAGACAAAAACAAAAGAAAATAACTAAAACTAGAACCAAAAAAAAAGGTTTCGAAATTTCTCTACGTTATTCCCATCAACGCAGATCTATCATATGTATAAATATATGGGTTGTTTAATTCCTATTTATTTTCTAACTTTAAACGTGATATAGAAATTCTTATCTACATCAACATATACACCCCAGAAGGTTATCACTATTTCAATGCGTATCAGTGAAGAGATGCTCTCCATGCATCCTATAGATTTTTTTTTTTTTCTTCTACTTCGTTCTACTAGCTTCGCTTGTTCGGTTAAATGTCATAAATGACCGCGGCCATATTGCCGTATGACATGTCACAGCGCGACAGCTTACATGTGTTTCGTGTTTGGATCACGTGCGTGTCCTTTGACACGTTAGCCACAACAGGTTTTACCTGTACACCAATATATGTCCTATCGTACTTTTATCATCTTTCAAACGTTAATTAGGTTAAAAAAATCGATTCATCATATTATTGTATCGATTAAATCAACAATTTACAAAAATATTACATGTTATAACGTATTAAGATTTTTGATTTTTCAATTTGTTTTTTTCTTTAATATTCTATTAAAATTTAATCAAATTTTGATAAAAATTTCTCATTCTATACTCTAAATGAATATTAAAGAAAGAAAGAAAGAAAAAAAGAACCATTAGAATCCTACATGATTATTAGATCTTTTAATTACAGTGGAAGATCTCATATGGCTGCGATGAACGGGAAACGACCATCTGCTATTCCTGCTAGGCTGCAGCCCGAGCCTCCGACGCAGCATGATGATTTAATAAAATACATCTATGAATGTAATTATTGATATTTTTTTAAACCCTTTTTTTTTTTTGTTTATTTTCAATAATTATTAATCATTCTTGTATATTAATACAAAGATAGTTCTCTTCCATGCGTTTCGAATTAGTAATTATAGATATCAAAACTGTTCAAAAAGTCATTCATAAAATGAATATATGTGCAGAGAAAATTGGACAAAAGATCTTTTAGCTATGAATATAAATTATAGGATAAATTATACCAAAGATGAATGATGACGCCTATTTTATAAATGAAAATCTTTATTTAATTAAACTACTAATCCTTATTCAGCTTGGAATCGGGTATCAAAGGAACTGGATATGTGCCACCAGCAGCACAACAATGCAAATTACAGAAACCGAGCATCGGTTACATATTATCAAGAAAAGGAGCCGAATCCCCAGCTGAAAGGTAGCGTAACATTTAATATTTGATTATAATATTAGAGTTGATTTATATTCATTGGAATCATGCTTGCTAAAGTTTTTTTTATGCCGCTTCCTTCTTTTCTATTATTTACAGTTACTAGTTATCATCCTTGTCTTAGGATGTAATTTTCGAAAAAACAAATTTCGAAATTCTATGAATGGGACCAGGTCGAATTTTCGAATTTGAATTTTATTACGGAATCACACAGCTTTCAGAAAATTTATTTACTCTTAATTTTTGACCACTGAACGGTTTTTGCTCATTTTAGGTACAAATTAGTTTCGAAGCCAATAAGCGGTCAAATTAATCGTCTTAAGATTTAGTTTTCGAAAGAAAAAAAATTTCAAAATTCTATCAATTATTTATGACATCGAAGTTATCGATTTTAATAAATAAAATGACTTTCTGTAACGAGGTTTTCGATCGGAATAAATTATTCTTTATATCAATCTTCAGAGACATCAACGATTTTCAAAATTCGAAATTTCGATTCGGTCCCTAATGAGAATATATTGATTAATTAATCGATAATTATTAATATCTGGTATGTGCACGCTAACTATGTCTATAATACACTTGATCACTCTGCTTATGGCTTTCTTCAATTTATGTAATTACCACCGCATTAAATACCGCAGACATTATTATTATGTGACCAATTTCATCAATCAGTATTCGACCACGTATTAAATTTTTATGGATATAGTCCTGAAAATTCATTCATATAATAACAAGAAAATGCGTTAAGTTTTCTGCGTGATCGATATTTATCACGTCACATACATTAACAAAACTGATATATATTATCAGGCAAATAATGTGCGAGGGAAAATTTTGAAAAGATTTTTTAAGCACGTGAATATGCGTGAATATGTGAAATAAAACGGCTCGTAATGTCAATAACGAAGTGGACATAATCATTCAGGGTATCAAAGTAAAAACGAATTGTTCCGGTGAAACGATTTAAAGATAGCCCGCTACCAACTGATAACCAGATAACGCAGATACGATACTTTCATTGAAATTGATCAATCGTTTATTAAACTTTGTTTTATTTCTCGCTTATCGGGCGTATAAAACCACCTTGTCTGGTCTGTCAAGTGAGCCACGTGCTCGCCTAGTGTTTTAAAATCGTCCACTTCGAGTATCACATGCATCAATTTTAAGCCAATATCATCGATTAGAAACTTTTTTTTTAATTCTTTTTTCAATTCATCGAAAACGGACGATGTAATGAATTTTTCCGATTTTCGATTAACGGATCGCTTTTCACATCGACAAGATATGTAATACTAAAAAGGGGTGAGGGGTGATTAAAGAAATAATGAGTAGCACTGCGATTTGAAAAATATTCGTCCATCGATCACCACTAATTGTACAGCTGCTGTATGCTCTTCTGATTATTCTGCTTCGCTTTCTTCATGCACAAAAAATTCATTTTCCCTTTGTATTCCACGGTCTAAAGAATCGGCGCTTTTCTGATTAGCCTGTATTTGCATACGAAAGATATTCGCCGTTTTTTTTTTATTTCTCTTCTAGCACACTTCATTGCTATACATATATCGGCTTCAGTTTTAAGCTATACGTATACCTTTCATCTCCGAAATCGATAGATAATCAACAGTTTGGGTTTTTAATATTTCCAACTATCATAGTAGAATCTGGAATTCGGTCTTTCGATAAAAAAAATCGTCACCTCATTGCGCGATCTAAATCGAGATAAATTAGAAAAAAAAACAATTTGAAAACGCAATTGAAACTTGGTTTGTGCTTTTGAAATGAATGTTTTTTTTTTTTTTGCATTTTGCATTTTGATTTGGTGTTTTCGTCGATTTTATATTTTTCTTTTCTTTTTTTCCTTTTTTGCGAGAGTATCTAGTTCTTATAAATTTGTTGTAAAATTTGTTCTATTAGCTGAAAGGGTTGCGCGTCTCACTGGCTTGCTGCACGTTTAATTAAGACGCGCAACTGATGAGCGTAATGAATGAGATTAATTGAAATTTCTAGTTAGATTAAAAATCGATTTCAAATGTACATCCAATCCAGACTTTGAACCATTCAACTTGGAAGCTTGGTGGGGTCAACGTGTCGTCCAGAGCATCACTAGGAATGCGACCTCCTAGTGCCAGGCCCCGCGCGATCATCGGACTTTTTCTCACAGGCATAAGAAACAGAAAAGATAAATCGTAATAATCTAACGAATATTTCAATAGATTATTACAATCAATTGAAGTTTTTATTACTTTTTTTTTTTTTTTTATTCTTATTATTAATAATTAACAGCGTATGCTTACGTAGTTCAGCAGCAGCAGCAGCAACAGCAACAGCAGCAGCAGATTAAAAATAATTATAGTTATTTGTAAAACATAATCGCAGAGATCGGTTATTCGGAACAATAAAAAAAAAAAAAAAAATCCAGTTTACAAAGCGAAGAAAGAAAGAACAAAAAAAAAATTAATTTCGAACTATCGCTGGGTCAGTTACGTATAAAATCTATCGATCCCTTGATTTTTATTAACGACATTCAGATAATGATCCAAAAATAATGTGTTTAAAAATTTTATGACAAAGAACGGATCAGGCTTGATTATCCAGACGAGGATATTAATTTATGTTCAAAATTATTGGATATAATAATGAAATTCTTATTAATTATTATTATTATTATATGTACTAGACGTCAGCTGTAATACACAGCTGGGTAATTTATGAAACTGACTTTACGAGGGATTGAAAATTTCACGAATAAAATATTTATAAGCGATTTTACAAGATTCGACTGTCGTAAATGATTAAAAAAAAAAAAAAATATACAAAGAAATTTGCAAGAAAAAAAAAAAATAATAATAAATAGGATAAATATGAAAACGGGCAAGTTTGAGTAAAAATCAAAAAAAGAAAACAAAAAAAAAAAGGGATAAATGAAAAATGAAAAGAACTGCACTAGACAAACTACTTAAATTCAAAATTGCATTAATGCATATTCAATTTCACTCGCGAATTGTTCGTTGCAGCCGGACTATCACACATCGCGAAATGAGACACTG
This sequence comes from Tenthredo notha, assembly GCA_914767705.2. Lineage (NCBI taxonomy): Eukaryota > Metazoa > Arthropoda > Insecta > Hymenoptera > Tenthredinidae > Tenthredo > Tenthredo notha. The sequence goes on from OU611908.1 coordinate 8,310,835, forward strand.
CCCGAGTGTTTTTCTTTTTTTCCAAATCGAGAATAAAAATGATTCAATTGATTTTTGTAGATAGAGTACTCGACAAACACATACACACAAATGATTATACATATTGTAATGACTATTGCCTGATTTCGTGTCATTCGATTCTACGAAATTGAATAAATTAGTAGCAGCTATCTTTATTCAAAAATTGAATGATTTTATCACTAAGAAAAGCAATTAATTAATTAATTAGCCATGCGCTACGTCCGGTGGATTATATATTATACTTATTATATATATATATTATATATTTTTCGTCTATTCAAGTCACGATTATATTAAGTACCGATGAAATCGCGCGGCAGAATTAATGGATGAAAGTTATTTGAAAAAAAAATTTAAAAAAAAAATGAATAAACGTTCACGAAATGATTGATTGTCATTAAATATAGCGTTGGATAATGGACTTGTGTGCATTTTTAATAATTGAGCCCCCGGATCATAAAAGGGATCGCGCGGACAAAATCACATAGAAGTATTGTCACTTCTGAACATATGCCGATCGGAAAAAAAAAAAAAAAAAAAGTTCATGAATTAAAAAATAGTCACTACTTTTTAATTGACTTTTTTTTTTTCTTTTTTCCCGATCGGCATATGTTCAAAAGTGACAATACTTCTATGTGATTTCGTCCGCGCGATCCCTTTTATGATCCGGGGGCTCAATTGACATTCCTCAATTGTACTAATTTGAAAGTTTTTATTTACTTTTTTTTTCCCCCGCGCGCAGAAGTTCGTATTATTATATACTATTAAAAACGCCAGACACTATTCGAACCGCAATTTTTTTTTTTTTTTTTCCCCTCGATATAATACCTATAAGTTATGGGAATTATTATTGCGGTATTAAAATATAATTTTATAATTATATTTGTCTATTTTAGTGAATACGGAATTTTCTTATATATATTATACATAAATATATAGTACATATATATATATCTATATATACACACACACCTATACATTACCTATACTTTATTACGTTATTTGAAGTATCAGGTGTGTGTGTGTATAGGAAAACTTGAAAGAAAATTTATAATATTGAGAAAAATATGGGAGTGAAAGAGTTATTTATTATCATTGACATACAAATTATATAATATTATTATATAGTATATATATAAATATATATATTATATACATAAAATACATACCTTATAAAATTACAATACAAATATGAATATATAAATTAATTAATCGTAGAGTTTAGACATGATATGGATAACATAAAAAAGAAAAATTGATCAACTATTTACCGTATAATGTTATTAGCTTGAAGAAATAGAAAAAATAAATAAATAAATAAAATTCATCATGTCCTTAGATATTTTTGTATTTGGCAAAGAAGAAAAAAAAATAAAATAAAACATGGCATAACATTTTTACAACTGCAAGCCAATTATTAAAGAAAAAAAAAAAAAAGAAAAAATCGGTTTTTTCCTCTAGCTGCAGGTATTACGTGGGTTATATAATTAAATTTGTGAACTTGTACTACCGCCTACTAGGTAGAATTTTTGTAGGCAAATTTCTACTTTTGTAATAATGTATAATTATATATAGAAAAAAAAAAAGAAAAAAGAAAAAAGAAAAAACTAAAACGAGAAAAGATAATGAAAAAAGGAAAGAAGATAAAAGGAAATTAAAAGAAAGTTGAAATTTCGTAACAACTGATATATTATACGAAAAAAATATACGGAAACTATATACAGCTACGCGTATTTATATTACAGATTTTTCGTCACACGTTAATCACCTGCATTCGGTATTTTACCCAACTAATTATTATCACGAAAAATATCGTGATTTGAACTTGAAATACACGCTCACAAATATTATATTAATAGGAATTATATAGGATTTGGTATATAGCAACAGTTATAAAATAAAATATAATATAATATAATATAATATAATATAATATAATATAATATACAGTCGAAATTATACCGATAATTAGTAACGTTTCTAACAATGAATAATAGTAATAATAGTTATAATATTGAATAATAAATAATATTATTAAGTACCTTCAAAGTAACGAGTTTCTATTGCCCTATCACATATCTTCGATAGATTCCCTGAATTTATAATTTCATATTTGGATTTGGATTCGTTAATCGATAATTACTATAAAAACTACGTTTTAAATATTACTAATACATTTACTAGATTGGTATAAAGAGTTTGAATATTCGCATCTATGATACGTATATATATACCAGTTGTACAGTATCACGATATTGATTCGTTTCGTAAGATGTTCACGAGTCGTAAAGGTATATACTGGGTGACAAATAATCCCTAAACCCATATCTTACACATTTAGATATAACATGTATATTAAGGTAGTCCTTGATTTCATTGATTTCGAATTTCAAATATATAGACACGTCTCTAAATATATAGAAAAAATGTTTTTTGAATATTTTTTTAAATTCATTTCAAGACGTTCTGGCCCATGGGGTATTGAAATTCGAATATATATGTATGATCCCGTGTGTTAATAGTTAGCGTGCACAAACCATAAAGAATGTCGAATTAAAGCTTCCCGAATTTTTACTGACGTAACATTTAATTATAGGTATGATTAGCGGCAATATGATCATTTTTTTTTTTTTTTTTCGGCGCTATCTTCCTTCGAGGGTGTCGTTTTCGAATTCCTTATTCTAAATGACATTCTTACTGAATAAGAAGTGAAAAAAATCGAAGAGTATTGCCCTGAAATGATACCCTCTAGTATTTAAAATATTGATTTTCGATCAACTTAAACTACTGTATAGGGTGAGTTTTTTTTTTTCAGGAGTTAATCGCAATAATTTACAGATTTTGGTTACACAACTATATAATTCGAAGTTGGAGATACTCGAGTCGTTTTTCCACAAGACTTTCGAGTTTCAATATATTTTTACGTCTGATCAACTAACTGTATAAATTAGTTACAAAATCATGAAGGTTCTCGATTACCTTGCGTCGATGATTTTACTCCAAAATCAAGCAGAGCACAATTTTATTCAAGTATAATATATTAAACCGAAAACTGAGGATAGCTTATCACCTGAAGTAGGTAAACGTGTATCGATGATCGTACAGGTAGGCGTCCTCTAAGAGTTTCGATGATTTATTTCTATTTGATAATCCTGATCGTAGGAATGATTTACACTAGCTGAATGAAAGAATGATCCAACAGGTCAGAAAGTGGTATGAAATTTTCTCAATATCTATTGATTCTTGGGTAAAGAAAATGATTTTACCCTCCGACGAGATATAAGGGTTGAATTCGAGCAGCCAACAGTAAAAAAGCGGCTAATCTTTGAATGAAATTACAAAAAAGAAAAAAAAAACAGAGAAAACTGTTATGAATTTTTCTTCAAATCTTGCATATCACGTTGTTCCGTATTGAGAAAGATATCTAATACAGTCGAAAAACTCTTCGCTAGGTGGAAATTTGTTGGTGTTTGTTATCAGGGATCTTGCAAGTCCCAGAGCTTCTTCGCCGGCTTCGGAAACGGTTTTTTCCAAATTTCGGATACTTCGTTCAATGGCTTGTCTCTCGCTGTGCAATATCTGAAGTGACAAAGAAATAAAAAAAACTGAAGATACATCCATTTATCAGAAAATATATCCGCGAGACGATTATACCATTGACCTAGCTGTTATCTTTTTTACCTCGTATCGATTAAATCAGATGAAAAAAAAAACAGCTATAGCTGTTTAGCTGTAAAGTTTTATTTTTTTGGTTATCGCGGAAAGTTTCGAATCGATAAAACGGCGTTGAAACAAAGAAACAAAGAAATAAATAAATAAAATGTTTTTTCGCGACGTAACTGGACCGATTATTCATTCGAAAAATTTTATCTGGGATAGTCCTGGTAAAATTTGTCAATGTCTATTGCTGTTTTGGTTTCATCTCGATAAAAGGATGCTTTCTAGCGGAATTGATCGCATGACTTGTAAAGGCTCGAGATAAATGATTATACATACAACTTGGGAATGATTTTTTTTTTTTTTTTTTTCATAAAAACACTATTCAAAATCATGTGAAATTTTGTACTGACTTCGTTTCATATAAATAAATAAATCAGTCTGCCAAAGAGAAGGGGAGTTGTCTTGTAATTTATCGAATTTTAATGGGAATTTTATAGAATCATGTAATTTTGAAGAAAACCAGTAATATATATAGAGAGAGAGAGAGAGACACGCTTTTTTCCTCAACTTTGACAAGACTAAGAAAATTTTCTGAAAATTTAAATAACTTTCGACCAACGATGAACTTTTTTTTTTTTCGTTGCGATTAATTTATGTATACCGCGAAGTCTAAAATATCAAATAATTTTGAAATAAGTCTCAGAATACAAAAGAATAAAAAATCTGTTCAGAGCGTAGCGGTGATTTATGATAAAAACAAAAATTCTTTCAAAGGTATGAAAAGCGTGTTTGGTCTGTCATGTTCGTTATTTGACGCAAAATGTCTCTATTGTTGTTTGACTAAACAGTAAATGTAATGCCGATTGTACTGCCATTCAATTTCCGAGCACCGAGCTGTGACGTATTTGTAATTAAATTGGAGTTGATATTTTGCGGATAAATACCAAAGGCGTTTGCGCAAATGGATATCAACGTTAATAATTTGGACTTGTTGACAGCTGTCACGATTCCGAAATCCAGGTCACAATCAGACTTCATTTAAATGTCACTAACTGCATTGAACTAGGCGCATTACTGTTGGTTTTTGAATTTTTTAAAATCTTTTTCACATAACGTTTCTAGTTTTCACAATACAAACGATTCTAATCAATTGATTGATAATATCGTCTGAAATAAAATTGACATAATTATAATAATTCAATTTCGCGAATTGCATCAAGGTGTTGATATATATATATATAATATGTATGTGTTTGATACGAGCAGACGTCTGAATACCTTGACTCCAGTATTTGATTGGCTGTTAAGGATTTTCTCCGACGTTTTCGTCTGGGTGTAAATAGTTTTTTTCGAAATTTGCATAGTTTGTACGGCGCAATTGGTCATTTTTGAATCAAGAAAGACTAGCTGATCGTTTTCGCAATCGAAATAAAAGACTGTCTCATCGATTGGAATACTTTGGTATTCTTTCTCCGAGTGAACGTATCGGAATCGAAATATGTCATCCGTCAACCCTCGGGCGATTGGATGTCGAATTTTCAAGTTATGATTTTTGAAAAGTTGTATTGTGTATTCCTTGTACTGTACGGAGTTTAAATGAGATTCTATCGGCTCCGGTGAGTTTTTGGAAAATTTTTCATGTGTATTTTCATCAATGTTTAAATAATTTCCAGTATTATTATTTTCAACTTTTTGTTTATCTTTAAACCTAACGTAATTCTTATCAGAACTTCGTCTTAACTTCAGAGATTCCAAATTTAATTCAGGACTTTTTATAATGTCTCGCGTCGGTTGCTGGTTAAACTTTTCAACTCCCCTTTCCTCAAGCCCCAAATAAGTTTCCTGACTTCTGTCATCATCAAAGTCTTGATTTTCCCTACTATCAGTATAATTGATCGTTCTTTTATCCATCTCAACACTTTTTGATTTCGAAAATATCGGTTGCCGTTTATTTTCCCTAAACTTTATCAAATCCGACTTCATCTTATTCTCAAGTTTTATTATATTCTCTTTGTTTTCAATATCCATTTGTCTCAAACCAGCATCCTTCTCTATAAGTAAATTGCACAATTTTTTGTTCTCCGAATTCAATTCAATGAATTTTTTTCTCAGTTCATTCATTTCTCGGTTTTCTTCACCCTTCGGATTCTGAAGGATCACTTCACCCTGTATTGGAAAATCATAAGATAAGATGATGGATATATCTTCATGCACGTTGTTATTCGAACACCGCACATCTCCTGACACACACACACATATATAATATATATATATACAGGGTGGTCCATTTTAATTTACGCAGGCGAATATCTCAAAAACTAACAGTTATACAAGAAAAAGTTTCATACAAAACTTGAAGGGTTTCGAGGGGGAAAGATAATGCTGATATGTGTTGACTTGTGGACTTCGCCAATTCCGAGATTTCGCAAGTAACTTCGGATTTTAGATAGGGAACACATGTTTTGGTTGGGGGCAGCTGATAGCGAGATCAAAGACTCATTCGAATACGGAAGCAAAAAAAATTAGAAAAAAAAAAAATTTGCAAAACAAATGGAAAAAAAAAAATTTCGCGAATTTTTTCTTTCAAAAGATTGTTTTCTTGTCCCTAGCCTTCGAACACATTAATTGTTTATCACTCTAGCTTAAAATATTTCTCGCCAATTTTGAAATTGGAAAGTTTGAATGTACCAGATTAGTAAAAAAAATTCGTAGATCAATAACACACAGCTTATTTCGGACTCAAGAGTGATAAACAATGAATGTGCTTGAAAGCTAGAGACAAAAAACAATCTTTTGCAAAAAAAAAAAATTCGCGAAATTTTTGTTTCCAATTTTTTTTGCAAATTTTTTTTTTTTTTCTAATTTTTTTTGCTTCCGTATTCGAATGAGTCTTTGATCTCGCTATCAGCTGCCCCCAACCAAAACATGTGTTCCCTATCTAAAATCCGAAGTTACTTGCGAAATCTCGGAATTGGCGAAGTCCACAAGTCAACACATATCAGCATTATCTTTCCCCCTCAAAACCCTTCAAGTTTTGTATGAAACTTTTTCTTTTATAACTGTTAGTTTTCGAGATATTCGCCTGCGTAAATTAAAATGGACCACCCTGTATATAAAAGGTATTCTTTGCAGAGTGAGAATGTCATCGCGAAATAAAGTGTGGCCGATTTCGTTGCCAATACCATATATCACGAAACAGACCGTGCTCAGACCCAAGTCAAGTTCGTCCATGGGTATTGCACGTGATTGCCATACCGAAGAGGGTCAAAAGTTGACACTTTTTATTCTTTGTCTTTGAAGCTGATCATTTTTCAGAAAAAATGGACCAAAATTGGGTATTCGCATATCAGATATTATGTCGTAAATTTGACAAGATTTTGCAACAGTTCGAATACTGGTTTGTGAAATTATATTTTCAGTATTATTTTCGCATAAATTGTGATAGGATACTGAAATCGGTCACATTTGATTCCGGGTGTAGTCTATTTTGCAGAATGCCCCTTAGAAGGAAATACAACGCGATATATCAGTTTTGATAAGCTGGATTCTCACCACCTTTGATATATATCGGACAATCAATAAGTTTTGTAGGGTCAATAGAGCAACACACGTGTAATACTATCTCCGACTACAAACATAGATGTCCGAGTATGACAAGGGTTAGAAGTGGAAATATCAGATTAATATTTCTCGCACGAGAAGAAAGTTACATAAGTTTCCTGATGAATTTAGGAGAAAAAAAAAAAAAAGAAAAACAAACATGCACCTGAAATATGGTGTAAAGGATATTGATAAAAATATGCAGAAACAATTTTTTTATTGGCTCTTAAAATGTCCTGGTTAGGGTACACAAGGGGTAGTTTGAGTTTGCGTTACTAGATGCTATCTTTGGTGTTGATTTTGACCATTTTTTCTCTCCATCATGTGGATAATTTTGGAGAAACTCAAGTTTTAGAAAGAAATTGCGCAATTTTATGAGTTGTAAAAAGGCAAAGCTTATTACCGAAGCCAAATCGAATTACCTTTTGAACTTTGTTCAATTCGTTTTTCAACTTTTTAACAACTTCCCTCAGCACCAGATTTTGGCTTTTTAACCTTTCGTAATCCGGGAGATTATCCTCTTCGGGATTTACTGCTGAGCAAGGAATTCGCTGATGCAATTCGTCATGCAGTTCTTTTATTCTTCTATCATATTCGTCGTGAGAAGTGCTCAAACTTCTTAATACTAAAACATGAAAATTTAAAAATCTCAAGATCTTGTAGGTAAAAATTTCCATAACAACCCTTAACTCACTTTCAACAATACAACTGCGAATGGATTCTAAATTCCCATTAATTCCTGTTGAATTCTCAATTAGGGTAGCCAATTCCTCAATTCTATATCTCAAAACGTCGACATCTCCTTGCAAGATAATTGCCTTCTTCCTGATTACCTCGTTCTTCAAAAATTACAAATTATTGTTAATTTTATAACATAATTAGTACCTACGCATTGGGTAGTTAATATTATCACCTACAACCCACAATGCTTTAGATTTCAACTGTATTAGCTATTCGTTAACCCTTCGAGTGGTGGGCCTCTTTAGCATGGTTTGTATACCCCGGTGTTATAAGGTAATAATTAGCATGCTAAAAGCGTGCGATAATATTTAGAGGTGTTCCGTTTTCCCCTAATAATTAAATCGAAAGCATTTTTTTTTTTATTCGAATTGAAAATCATATGCTTGTTGAGTCTGGAGTATTTCGAGGAGCTTTCCCTCCTCGTGCCTTATATTATTTGAAGTAATGTACAATGATGTATTGCCCTGACAATTTTTTCCGAAAAACTGTCTGTGGAAATTCATGTCTTTACATAAAGACGCAGAACTCCTGTGGCATACGTTAATTTACAAAGTCAATACACGATCTGCATAATACTTTCTATATTTACTTGACTCATAATCTATGCGGGAAGTAATATCCACGAAAATTGAACAATTTTCAACCGAATCAACGACGAGTTGATGTTGAGTTTCAAAGTAGGGGACTAGCAGAAAAATACATACAAAACAAGCATGCATAATTTATATACTTCATTGATATGTATATTAGGGTGGTCCAAAAACATGAATTTTAAATTCATCATTTACAATTCTTTTGCCTCGTTAAAAAAAAAAAGTGAAAAATATCGGGTAATAATTAGTCGAAATGGATTAAAAAAATTGCTACTACGAGGGTATCCCGGTTATTCATAAACTGTTAGAATAAAATTTTGGGAACCTGTGATTCTTAGATTCGATCTCTCAAAAATATTCGATGTTTCTTTCAGATTGTAACATTTAAAATAATGATTACTATAGAATTTCAAACCTCTCTTCTAGTTTTCCCTAAAACGAAGGCTTATGCATATTATATAAGCTAACAAAGCTAAGCTTTGCACGTAGGCAAGACCAGGGGCAAAATGGGATCTCGGAGAAAATAATGCATACCCTTTATAAAAGGTTCGAAAGCATAACTCCCATCGCTTTTTCATTTTTATCAAAAAATGAATAATTCCCTATCGATGCTGTAGATTTTCGAAAAACAGACAATATAAGATAGAATATAGGGTAGTTACTAACGCTATTGAAAGAAAGAAAAGAAAAAAAATCTGGGGTGAGATATGGCGTTTATAAAAATGTATAAAAATATAAGTTTAACACAATTTTTTCCCCTTCACTAGGGAAAAAATAAAAATAAAAAATAAGAAAATTGACTATATAAATCCTTCGAGTCAGAAATAAATAACGTACGAATAAATTTTGAAATTTTAACTGTTTTAAAATTCCAAAGAATTCTTGAGGCTTTTCATGTACAGATCTTCTACTCGGTCTCCCCTGCTTTGCTAAAATTCGTTGAATCTGTTAAACTATTTCTACAGTCGTTATGAAGTCAAGGCTAAGTTATCCTTCCTGAATTCTAATCTTTTCCAGTTTCCTAAATCGAGTGATAAAAATTCTCGTACACGGTCGATTAACTCCGTTTGAAAATTTTCCTAAAAGCTCGATAATCCGAAGACTATATCTGCACCGGTAAAATTGAATTGTCAATATATATCGCGTTTTTATTCCTCATTTGCCATTTATTTTCGCCTAGTGATAAACGCACAGTATTTCGATGCGGATACTTATCGCGATGCAAAAATTTCGCGATCAATTATTCAACCATGTGTTTATATGAAGTAAACCTTTAGCGACGAAGTCACGTCTCTAGCACATCGGACGGAACTCGCACGCCTTATTTCCGCGGAGAAGGATCGATACGGAGGACACGACGCCGTGTACCATATACATAGATATACCTTTCCCTGTTAAACCGATATGCGACGGGGAGCTTAATGTTTTACGTGCGGTGACAAATGGTTTTTATTCCTCCTTGAACGGGGGATATTCTTACATTAGGAACTCGGGGAAAAACACCCTTATACCCTTAGCTAATCCCCCGCTTGCGTTGAACCTGGCTTTTAAAGTCCTAGAAACATTTCTCTCTTGCACGGTTCAACGAATTCATCCCACAGTTATTCATTTCTTGAAATATAAATATACGGCGCAAGCTGTCACCATTTTTTTTTTTTTTTTTTTATAATCTATATCCAAAAAACATTAGTCTATTTTTATCCACTTCAGAACTGGTTGAGATCTTTGAGGTTGAACAATTGATGAATAAAGCCTACCTCACCGTTGTTCAGTTTGTAACGATTTGCCACCTCTTGGATGTGCTTTTCGGCTAGACTCTGAGTTTCTCTAAGCGTTCTTTGATGAAACCTTGCGTCCGCTTCCATTTTCAGTTTGCATTCCCTCAAGCATTCTTCGAATTTTCTGAAAGAAAATTTGATGGAAAAGAGGAAAAAAACGTTTCAGACTGAATTCGTAATCAACAGGAGAAATAGCTCATATTTTCCCTGTTTAAAGTGCGTCTAAAGAAGTGAATGAACGGATGAATAATTGATGAACATCCGATGATCGGCAAAATAACAGTTGTGCAAATTTAATAGTGTGTATGGTTCGAAAGTTTAAAGCTTGAATATCTCATTAGTGATATAGCAAAAACGTGGCACGGTTGGCTAAACGCTGACCGAACAAAAAATCTAGCAAAAAGTCTCATCAAGGATGCAAAAGCACGCACAGTGAGCTCTTCGGCGGTTTCGTATTCATTTTCATTCCATATCACGAGTGCTTGTGCAGAAATGAACGTATGTTATTAGAGAAATGATATGACGAGTAGGTGAACATAAATTAGAGAAATTGAAAACAAAATAAAATAAAAACAAAATCAATTTCTTCATCTAGTTTATACTTTTGAATTTAGATTTTATTCCTTATTCTACAAGCTTTGAAATTACATTTTACATCTTTTTTATCAACAGTTGTAAACAAGACTTTCATGTGACCACGAAAAAACGGATTCAAATAAACGAAGATTACGATAATCATTACGAATGCTTTTCATTAAATTTCACTTCTTCTCGCCAATTTTTTTATCTGCATACCTTTCATGTTGTTAATAACTGGGTTTACAAAAAACAGGTAAACTTTGGTCAGATAAATCACATCAGCTAATAAAATCAGCAAGATTTCATCGTCTACTATGCGCTATATGCAATTCCTTCTCGGTTTACCTTTGATTTATGAAATAAGGACAGATAATTTCACCGCAAAAACATAGCAGAGCTAAGGAAATGAGCAATTAGACTGAATGGCTTGTAGGATTAGTGTCTCGATTGTCAAATAGGTTGTTTGACAATCTATTGCTTTGCATAATCCGTCGGTAGGTGCGTGTTTATCGTTGGTACCCCAGATTTGCATCTGTGAGAGCTTTGATCGTAGGCGTAGCCGATTTTCCATGTACTTAAATCGAACGATATTAGGTAGCCTTGTTTGCCATGGCCCTGCAGGGCAGAGAACACACGTGATAAATAGAGCAACTAGATAATATATTATGTATAATAGGGTAATCCTTATTCAGGGCTCGAACGAATTTTTTTAACAGGCGTCCCCCAAATCGGTGCCAAATAATTCTCTAATTTTTTCAGTTTTTTATCTCAACTCTAATCGCTCTCACCAAAAGGGTGGATTTTCCCATTTGCAACACACGTGTTTCGTCTAAATTCTCGGTATATATGTTATTGTGAGAGTAATAATTTTCAGAAAAATCTGTAACCGCAAGATTTTCGTGGGCATTTATCAAATAACACAGAAAAGATATGATTTCTTTTTTTTTCTTTCCAAATCGGTATTACTAAGCCAGGATTTGTGATAAAATCAATAGTTTGTTCGTGACAAGCGTTTGAAGGCAATTTGTACACCGTTGAATTTTCAGACTTGGTTCTGGGCACATTTTTTTTTTGTAAAGAATTCAAGTTACTATGAAATCGCATTGTGCAATATTACTTGCCATAAAATTCAGCCGAGTAATATTAATTTGAAAATAAATCGTGTTTTTTTCTATGTTATTTAAACGGGAAAACCAATAATTCATTGAGCTACCTTATAGAATGTGTGTTTCAGCACCACCCTTCCGTAAGGATTTTCTTTTCACCGCTTATTCGAAAGGATTTTCAGCTGGGAGTGGGGGAAAAAAAATAAACATACGTATATATTGCCCTGAAATTACACACCCTAATATACACGTGCGAAGTTAATTAACTTGCTAATTTCACGGTATATTTATGCGGTATATCTGCCATTGGAGTTGAAATTTAAATAATGTATCTGTAGATTCAGGCGCATCAATCATTTTCCAAAAGAAAAAAATATATATATATATATATATCTTGGGCAGCGCATCTGTTCACTTGGTACAAGAAAAAAAAAAAAAAATAAAGACTAAAAACTTCAATACCTGTTTATCGTTAGATATTTTTCAAAGAACACGCTAAATTTATGTCATGTGTGATGTGATTAATGATATCATGCGAGTGCCTTGTTTCTCGAAGATGAATCAGGTTCGAATTTGAATTTGACGTTTTTCAATTTTTGAAGATATGAAATGTACGAGAGAAAGGGGGAAAAAAAAAAAAGGAGACGATTAATGGAGAGTCGTTGAAAACGAAAGATAGGCCTATAACCATGTATATCCATATCCATATACCTTTCCTTATATAAATCTGCATTTTTATAACAAAATTTCGAACTCTTACGTCGTTTCTTTATCATAGTCGTTCGTTCGTTCGTGAAAATCTCCGTTCCAAAAGGTACGTACACGTAATATAAAGCCTAATCTTTCAACGACGAGCATTTCAGAAGCTTGCCAAACGATTATTTCCTTCGTTTTTTATTTTACCATCAATTATTATTCGCCTTTTACGATCCGAACCTCGTAACACTCGTAATTTATCAGGTACCTATCGTAGCTGCCAAAGTCTTTCCTACTAATTGCAATGCGCATTTTTTTTATATTCGTCACAGTGTAGGTCTTGGTGAAAAAGGAAAAGAAATTCTCTGAAAAAGAAAAGAAAAGAAAAACTATCGAGCTAAATTCCAGATCATTTCAAACAAACTTTTCTGATTGTCTTTGCGGGCTTCTTTGAAAAGTCCCATTTTTTGCGGACACTTAAAGAGTTCTTCATAGGAATTCCGTTTGGAGACAAATTTACTGAAAACCCAACTTTCAAGTTTGTTTTTTTTTTTTTTGTTTTTTGTTTTTCCAGAGAAACATCAATTTTATCCGTATAAAAGCGTATCCGACTTTCACAATCTCCGAGATTTCCACAAAAGTTATGTGATTCTTTCTGACTAATCATCCAAATTCTTGATGTGTTAGATAATCTTCTCAGACTTAATCAAGAATCTTCATATAATATTCTAGCTTTTTATTAACAATTTTCTTATTAACTTTCCGAGTATTTCATCAGACGGAAATGTCCACTAGCGCTTTACCACTCATTTAAAAGTGTCGTTTCAACGTTACGTCGCTTCGCGTATGAATGAAGACGCAATTACTTTTTGCGATCACTTCAAGAAACCACCAAGTTTAACGTCTCTGATAGTTATTATAATCTCCTGATTTTCTTCCAAAGAAATTTACCCAGATTTTATAATTACCGATATTTTATATTCAAGCGGAATTCAGTCAACCGTATATCCATATCTACATTGGTACCTAAGTACTTGTGTATGTACATCTACTGTTAGCTTTGAGATTCGGGTTACTCTATGTCCTGGTTACCGACGATCAAATATTATCGTCAACGTAGTAATGAGCAATTACCGTTTTAGTGTAGACAGATCGTTGCAGAATTCGTATTACTCTGATGCTCAAACGAGCGATAATTCTTAATTGGCTGATCAAAAATTTCTCAATTGGACATGAGGATGTAACGATAGAAGGAAAAATAAAATAAAAAATCTAGCTAATCAGATCCCCTTGAAGTCACAGCGTATATAGCAATGAATGAGATCTGTTCTGTCCATCTCTTACACCCTTCAGAAACACGTAAGCTATTGGTACTCTTTGTGAAAACGCAATTAAAGGTGAAAATTCGCATGTGCACAGTAGAGACCCATTGAGACACCCTAGATATCGTATGTTGAGCTTTGGGCTTTGAGCCAGAAGCTATAGTAAGCTTTTTCCTTCAAGAGGATACCCAGCCGAGAAGATAGGTGTTTTCGCTTATAAATAATCGATTTTCACTTTCTCAGATTCTTATGTATCAGTCTTTCTCACTTTTCGCCCTTAGTCCCTAAAATAATCCGTTTTCCTTGCCGGATATCCTGTAATAGTTGGAAAATTGTCGTTTCTATATAACTACCCGGTTCTTATTCAGTTCAGAATACGTACCTCCCCCCTTTAAGATTTGCACTAGAAAAAAGACCTCGAATCTCTATCACTTATTCTGATTTTAACTACGTAGCAAAAATAGAAATTTATCTACAAATTCGATGAACTCTATCAATGCGTTAGGCGATTTTAAGATTGTGAATGAATTTTACCTAAGATTAAGGAAATAGTTTAATAAAATCTAAACGCCGCAATGATAAAAATGAAATTGTACAAAAATTTCGCGAGGGGTTTAAAAAAATGCAATATACTTTAATGTCACGTTTGTATTTCCGCAAATCTTGGGAATAGCTATTTTTCTGTAGGGTGAATACATCCCCTTAAGACGTTACCGCGTTTAGCAACGTAAATAAATATTGCGTATTTTAGATTGAAATTTATTACGGTTCTTTTTTACTTTCTTGTTTGTTACAGGCCAGAGAAGAAGACAGTGGAGACGACGTCCGGGTAGTAGCTTCCACTTCCGTCAGGGTAATGTTTCGGAGTCTTCAACTCGCCCCAACAACCCTAACATCGACAGAAGTTACAACTACCAGATCAATTACTATTCACACTCTTATCACCGATACCAGTATAAGAAAGACGTAAGTTTTCAACTTTATTCTACACTTTAGAAATTTAATCAAATTCCATATCAATGGCCGGGTGTTATAATTGTTTTTCCTAAATCACTCCTACGATAGAAATATAAATATTCTATTGCCTCAGTTTTATCAATTTTATTATGCAAAATATTTGAACAAAACGGTAGCTATCATTGAAAAATATACTATTCGTGAAAACAAAAAGGGTCCCGGTGTTTGTTCGCATAACGTACGACTGCAGGGAAATTCATTGAAATGTTTTCGCGCCATTCAAACATCCGTTGGGATAAAAAATAATCTAGAATTTCTGTGTAACGAGCTGGGAAGTAATTAAATAAAAAGCGAAAGCTCCAAAGGGTAGAAATAAGCGGGTAGTAAAACCTTACGGTATTATTGTGGGTGTATTTTTGCTATATAGATATCTACTGAGGCGAGTGACCATTTCTCCTCTTTTCATTCCGCGACTGTGTTGAAAGTTTGTTTATCTCGAATATCCTGTATGTATACCTACCACCTGGACTTGTTGCTCTCAGGAGACCCTCTAGTTTCCGTCAGAGTCTAATAAACCCCTTTTTCCCTCTTTTTAACTTCATCATTCTATCTTTGCGGACACCGCGCGTACCTTTCTCACCACATTTGTGAAAAACAAACTTTCCACAAACACTGAACTAGATATTCCAGTTAAAAAGGATATCGCATGATGGATATCATGTCATACGAAGTTCTTGACTTCGGAAAAGTCACTTCATTATTTAAACGCCTTTACAAGGCTATACGTATAAAAATTTCAAACTCTTTCAAAAAATGATTAAAAATTGATGTGATATTTTTTGGAACAAGGATTTAAAAAGGTAGGTAACATTCTCATATACATTTTCGAGAGAAAGAAGCATTTAACTCACTGTAAAAAATTCACGTACACGTAACGTTACTTCGCTACTTATGTTGTAAAATTTTCTCGTAGTGTAGCTCGTAGAGCCAATTCCTTATCGCAAACCACTATCATAACCTTTTGTAACATCTTACGAGAAGGGTATACATCCCTCGTAACTCAGAACTCTCGTTAAATAGTTACTTTCCGAAGAAGAGCTCTGGGTTATAGCGGCATGACCGTAACACGTGTATATATATCAATTCACGAACGAAACTGACCCACAACCACGACTAAATTCTTTGACAAGGGTGCCGTGGTAGACGAGCTTATAGTGATGAAACCACCCGCGTCATCAATCTATCGGCTGTCCATTCGAGAATGGTTTTCATTTCAGGCATCGTTGTGGTGCGAAATGGCCATTTCAACTTCGGACAACACGAAATTGAATCGTGAAAGTCTTCAAGCTTTAGCTGTCCGCGGCGTTGAGCCACGAAATTCGATTAATCATCCTTTTTATTGTCGTTATTCCCTCAATCGTTCGAATCAATAATCCATGCCTTATTTCATCATTGAAGTAAACGAAAAAAAATTGGTATCGTTCGTGGTATCCTTAGGCTCGGAGATCTTAGATCATTTAGCGGCTCAATTAGATTGATGGACAAATTTTTCAAACTGTAAAAAATTGGCCTGTGCGATTTTCACCATTTTCGAATTATTATAATCGTACGAAGTAGGCTGCTGCTGCTACCCAATCTAAGTCCATAAGTCGAGGAGACTGGGTATAATCTTATTATATGGTGGGCTACGTTACCAAATTCTCACCTCACGCTACTCTGGAAGCTCATGTAAATGAACCGCAAGGGTAGCTGCCAAAGTTAATACGGAGAGCCAGCTGGCACGTTTGCACGTTGGTGCCCCGAATATTTTTGCTAGTTCTCATTTTTTGTTTTTGGAAAGAAAATTTTTTACCTCTATTTTATTTTGTTTTCAAAAATTCTTACTATTATTATAAATGATTAAAATTAATACGATTTCGTTTTTACGATTTAATGCGATTTATCTGAAACCAGATCACGTAATTCCTACTTGGCGTATCGATAAGAGCTTAATTTACTCCCGAAAGCAGCCGTCTTCATCACTTGATTTTAAGCTCTACGAAATCGATACTTAGGGTAGAGCAGCTAAATATGGGGCATTTCACGTCACTTCAGCTACTGAAGGAAATAAAAAAATTGAAAAATCCTCACACAAGGACAACACATCGGTCTGGGTGATACGAATAAATTCACGAGATTCCAAATTTTTTGAGGCCTACAATGATAAAATAAAATTTATTCAGATTTAACAAGGGCTGAATCATCGATTTGTTTTTTTTTTTTTTCTCAAGGGAATGATTTTTGATATCAAAGTCAACATAATATCCTTGAATTCTGTATGGAAAGACCAAGTTTTCAGTATTTTTGTTTTCATGGGGTTTCAATTTTTTGTTTTTTTTATGAATAATATTAAATAACGGATACTCAATCATCTAGGAATAACAAACTGAACCTTCATCTCCAAAATATTAAAGAAATCATTTAAAAGTCATGATGCAATCAGAGTCGAATTTCTCATGGGAAAAATAGGTCTGAATTACGACTCGATAGACACGTGAGATACAGAGGTGAACAGAAAGCGGAATAAAAAGCTAAGACTGTTTATTACACCTTGTGGGAAAGCTTTTCACCCATAAACAGCACTCTGGGGTCCGTTCGCGATCCTTGTCCGAATCATTGGCCTCAGAAATCTGGCTTTAAAAATTATATGCAATAAATTCATGGCGAGAATCTAAACGTCCATGTATACACTCATATTCTGGATTGCACAGAATGACGACAAAGTCATCAGATAGATAAGGAAGAGCGTTTATCAATTCGTTAATGTCGTAATAAAAAAAAAAAAATAAAAAAAAAACGTAACGAGTTCGAGGAAGTTACAAAAAAAGAATAGAGGAGATGAAACGTTGAATGGGAGGTCGAGAGCCCACACTAAAAACTCTTTCTCCGGATAATTGGACGCGAGTTCTGTGTTGACTAGTTAGTGTTTGCGTAGCTCTAGTTGTCTTGCTTTCGGCAGAATTGAGAGCACGCAGAATTGGTCTTGGACTGAAGAGTCTTGGCAGTTAAGTTCGCTAAGTTTCAACGACAGATATCTTCTAGGTACCTCTTAAAAAAAAAAAAAAAAAAATAATCAAATTTACTTTCTACGCTCGGCTAAGCCGAATCCGCTTTTCCACTCGTTTTTACAAAAGTTCAAATCGAGTTCCAGAACACTAAACCCAAGATTGAATTTTTTCTCTCTTCATACACGGTAATTCCTTTTACCTTTTTGATTCGGTAATAGAGTCCGAGGGTCTCCATGAGATCGTTGAACGTACCTAAACCTCAGAATCGGTGTTGGTTTTTAAGGGTGTTAGAAACTGGGCAAATAAAACGTAGAATACCTACATGGGAACCGAGTTAATAAATCTCTGACTTTTTTATCCCTGTACGTGCGGCTATATAGAGCATTCGAAAGCTTCGCGTCTCGTTTTGCGGAGACATCGAACCTGGATTTAAGTCTTGGATAAGCACTGGCACGGGTTCGTTGCTAAATCTAAATCTAAACGCTCCTTTTTCCGTATTTTTTTTTACTTTTTTTTTTTCTCACACCTTAGAACGTTCGAGGTAAGCAAGACGCGCTTCGGCAAGCGTTCTAACCAATCTGCTACCTCATCAATCTTGGTTACGTTACCTATCGCACGTCTTCCGCGGTTATAGACAGCTCGATGTAGCTACATAGGTGTATTTACTTCACGCAAAAGTACTGTCAGAGATTTTCAGTATTCCTTACTGTTCGCAGGATAAAATAACACCAAATTTATCAGCAAATTTTTTACACGAGTATCTCTTTATTGCACAATCGTTAGACAGCTTTTCATCTTAATTGCATTACTGACATACCTGCCGATAGAGAAATAAGAAACTAGTAAAACGAACGATAGAGTTATTCTACGTATTTTTTTTTGCTGCATATAATGCTCGAAAAAGTGTATCGATTTTAAGAAAATTCATACATAGGTGCGTTTGAAATATAATTTCTATATCGATTATAGGATTTGAAAAAGTTTGAATAAGGATTCCGAGCATACAGAAGAGTGAAAAATGTGTTTTTGAACAAGTATTAATACCTCGTCAATCGCTCGTGTGATTTGGATAAAATTATATCATTTTCTTCGAACGCTGTATCAGGAAAATAATTAGTTTAGGATTTAATTACAATGATTGGCGCCTTACCATACGAAAAAAAAAAAAATTACTAATGAAAATGGTTTTTTTCTTCTAATCTTTCGATGATTATAATTGAAACTTTATTCGAATCCGAGGATACTAATGTCGGTTGAAGTTTAAATTGTACATCTAATATTCTGATGCCACAATTTGGTCCATCCATTGCCTCTTGAGGACCATTAGATATCCTCTCAAGACCTCTCAAGTCTAATTCGCGAGCAGTGTCGTACAGCTTACATTTTCAGACAATATTCAAGCGAGTATTTAAGTCGACACGGGTCATTGCCCCAAGTTGAGAAAATGCCATGGTAGAATAAAGGATGGTGGATTCACAGGACATTAGGTATGTTTACAGAAAGGTTGGAAGTGTTGAAGGTCTATTTGGCGCTTTGGAAGCCTAGTGGGTATCCCGTGAAATGATACCTCCATAAGTTTCATATAATGCGGAAAATTACTTTTTACCGATAAATTTTACCAAATAAATGAGCTCTTCATATTCAGAATTGAAACAGTCTACTCTTACTTTTTATCAACGCTGTTTTTTTATTTTTTTTTTTTACTTTTATGTGAGGGTTTATATTTTATGGTTAATGGACTCCTCATGCTTGACAACGGGGAAAAAGTGTTAGCGCGATTTAAAATTCAGAGGTCTTTCTCGCACGAAGTTACTCCAGGTATACAAGACGTGGTTACATTTTTTAGTACAGTACTGGCTCAAAAGTCAAGTCCTTAACCCCGTAGGCTGACATAACGTTGAGGCATTAAGGAGTTCGTATATAAATAATGCCAAAGTATATCAAGAAAATTGATCGAAGCTTTTTTCCAACGTTATCAGACGCGATTTACTTTGCGAAATACAATATCAAGTTTCGCTTCTATACGCCAAGCCAGAAGATGGATATTCATTCATTATCGTAAAGAAGATTTTGAAGCTTGATTTTTTTTTTCTTTCGAATTGTCACTTTGTGAGAGAAAAAAAATCTGCTATAACGAACGAATGGTCTTGCGATTATTTGAGAAGCCTATTTTTTTTTTTTTTTCTGCAATCACACGAGACTCACCCTTCGTAGAATTTCTTCTGATCAATCACAGCTCGTTTCCAGTAGGCAAGATCGTTTTTAGTGGCTTCTTTTTCGTTAGTTAGTTCGAGTAGCTGATCTTCCAGTTTGCAAAATTGTTTCCAACGATCCCTTTCAACTTTCTGAAGCTCTGCAAGCGCGGTAACTTTCTTAATCACGACTCGAAATTTGTTTTTCTTATTAAAATATTTGATTAGCAAATTTTCGCAAGTTCATATCTACTTCAGAGACTCGAGGAACTCGCGAAAACTATTCATCCTGGCATGAAAATATTAGGTGACAAAATAACCCTACGGTGCAACGGTTAGTTACGTTATAATAATTATGCTAGGTGGTTCAATTTAGTCCGTTCCCTCTCTCATTTTTTATTTCAATTTCTGTAAATCGATGTATGAATTTATGTGCATATATATGATGGTAAATGCACCATAGGTCTCTAGATTTATTTTTCAAATAGCTTCTACCCTCTTGAAGAAAAGGAAGAAAAAAAATGTACACCGAATGGGGGAACCAAATGAAAATAAAAAACAGACTTCTTTAGAATCTGGTGAAGCTATTATAATTATGGCGCAGTACGACTAACGGTACTTATTTTTCTTGAGGATCGTTTAAGCTAATTTTAGTTTAAAAACATATAATTCTTATCCCAGAAAAGCCACCAGTAAAATGGTAGTTAGTGGATAATGCATCCACGCGAATAAGATCATTGCAAAATAATTTCGGGAGTATTATAATGATCTATATAGGCAGAAAATAATACGCCAATTCACCTGAATAGACGGAGCGTTGTTGATTTATTAATCCCGGTAAACCGTGAATCCTAAATTCAAATTTTCTACGGCTCGACTCATTATTATGATGGCATAATTATACGAGCTAGGCGTAAATTGACGCTTGAGACGCTTACTCATTTGGCAAATGAGGGGACTTGCTGATTTATTAATATACTACAAACTGCTGTGATTACTGCATCCTGATTCATTTTCTTTATCTATTTTTAATGAGAGTAATTTATAGTCGTCCCATTATCCTAGTTTTCACATCAAAAGTGTTTAAGTTCTACAATGAATAGACCCTGTAATTATCATAGCTTTCATTTGTTGAATAAATGTCAATTAAAATGAAGTTTGAGTGACTGAATCAAATCAGGTACAGCAAAAATCGTTCGATATTATCATGATCGTGTGCTTTTGAGTGACATGACGCTTGCGAAAATCGAGAAAATTTAACATCGCCTACGAAATGGTAAAGTGGCGATAAGTTATGAATTTTTGGTAATTAACTATGTAATCGAGTAAACTTTTCCCATTTCATAATTGGTTGTACAATAAATGCCCGATTCATAAAAGTTCTGCTTACCATTTGGGAATCGAAATTTAATTAAATCTATTCACAAACTTACTCGACTTTCTTTGTTAACTTGCTTTCGAATCTTAGAAAGTAGCTATTTAATTAAATAGGTGAACATGCCTTGAAAAGGGGTGTTTTTAATCGACTTTTATACCGAAACGAACTATTCAATTTCTATTAGTATTGTCACAAAAGTTTACTAGTCTTTTCAAGCTTATTACGAAATTATTTCTGTAATTTTGAATTTTTTACCTTCTTGGGAATGACGTAGGTCGTGAATTTCGATCATCTGCTCTTGGTGGAGTTTTAAATTATTTTTAAAAGCGTAATCCAGCTGAGCGAAGCGGCCTTGAAGTTTTGAAAACCTCTTTTGCAAATCTGTGAAATCTTCTTCTTTGTCCTTTAGCTGCGCCATTAGCTGTCGACTATAAATTCGCAGACTCTGGCCTATCTGTTCGTTCATCTTTTTATTTAAGATACGAAGACCTTTTTGAATTCACCTAACTTTACCAAAGGTAAATTCACGTCTGATTAAAAACGAATCACGATTTCGTTTATATGTTTTCGACGAGTCCAACGGTAGCAACTGTGCCGAATTTTGGAGCATGACATTATTTCCACTTTGACATTTCAAATAAATTGATCTAATTGTCAGCTCGTCGTACATAACCGTGATTAACGTTTGATGTTGGAATGAAATATCTGAATTGCTGTTTAAACAAAACCTGCCGATTTTCACGAGGTTCGTTTATTTGGTAGGTCGTATAGATGTCTGTGATAAATTTATCTCTCATTTAGAAAATAATGCAGCATACAGTAGTTCATCGGCGTATAATATTTTCATATGGTTTATGTATAGAAATAATTTTTACAACTTGGCATTTTTACAGTTCGGATTTTATAACAGCTGCATAATAGTAATGGCTCATTTTTTCATCCCAATATTTCGAATGTAGATTTCGAGGGTACAATTTCATACGATTTCACGGGATTAGCAATTCTCTTTGTCACCAATCACCAATTTCAGGAAAGTTTGCTGCTACGCAAACTTCTGTATAACTTCGTGAAGTGAACCCCCATTGCGGTAATATATCTTTTCGTCGAGACAGTGTCTGTCACGAAGTGGGTACTAATTATATAATAGACCTGTGTTGTCACCCTGTTTCTATGAATATCTTCAATCAGCTACCTCTTAATTTCGAAAACACTAAAGAATGTGGAATATGCATTACAGGAGATTTTTTGTTGTTGCAAAACCTAGAAGGGCTTATCCTAAATTTGAATGCTCAAAGCTTTATGTTTTCATAAAAGATTCCGAGATGATGAAGCTTGAGGCTAATTGCATTAACACCGAATGTACTTTCAATGAACCTTTCATTGAACTAAAGTTACATCGAATGATCCCAAAATATTGTCAAAAACAAATTTTCCAAATGTAATAAACACGACATTTTTTTTTTTTTTTGGTTCCCATCAAATCGTTTTCATAGTTTGAAAACGGAGCTTCTCTGAACATTGCATTGCGAAGTTTTGTTTTGCATTGAAATTATTTCAAGATTAGACCGAGTAACTGTATAGATAAGACGATTATTGAAGACATACTTCACGGTGGCATCCAACCCCAAGGTTCATTGCCTTATAAATCCTGCCCAAGCGTGACTTTGAATATTCAAGTTTCTGATATAGGTTAAGCCGCAAGGTCAATAGTTGTGGATCTGCTTAAGGAAATTTGATTCTCACATCCAAAATATAATCTTTGAAAATTTGACCAAAATCCATTTCCCTCCAGATTTTCTTTTTATTGCGATTTATTTTTTTGTCTCCAAATGAACAACTCTATGCATTCCTATTCAATCCTGGGTACCAATTAAGGATCCATACATGCTGATTGGCTCACACCGTTTTTTATAAATCGTTTTTTATCGGGTTCAAAGTTTTCCCATGAAGTTTCTACTCGATTTACAAATTTCCAAGTTCCTCGGTCTGTATTACCCTAATTTTTTTATTTTTACCCACGTAAATCGAGTTACGATACTTCTAACGTTTATGGAAAATTTATTTATTCGCTCTGCGATTTCATATTCAAATTTCAAAAAGTCCTATGCTAGAGAGACGTTCGGCCTTGTCATTCTAGCCAAAGATACAGTCTACCACATTTATTTGGGGAATCAGAAAGATCTTTGCACGTACTTGATTTATAAAACTCGCGCTGCTGATACCGCCTCATAATAGCTCATCACCTAACGTTTTATCTAGCTGATAGCCAATCTAACGATCTGTGAGAAAAGCTTTCTATTTTCTTGTCAAACTGGCTAGACACTCCGATCGCTTTTCAGGTGTTGATCCCCATAGTTTCAGATAAAAGTAATAGCTCGGGTTCGGATAGTCCGTCGAATCCATTTGGAAGTAAATGATAACAGGGGGTTGATTCTTTTTTTTACAACATATTTCATATCACGCTACGTTCAGACTTAAAATTTATCATTTACCAATTTCTCGATCATAAATTTGCCATATTGTTTCATGAGCACCTCTTCATCTTGTTTATTTTTTTTTTCATTTTTTTTTCATTTCAGAATCGTTCATATACCGGTGGGAATTATCAATACAACAACCAGCGCGAAGACTAAAGCGCAATTTCAACGTTACTTCCAATAAGTAAGAATAATTTAATATCTTATTAAAATTTTAAAGATTTTCTTCTTCTATTTATTACCTAAATATCATTCGTTATATAAACTCGTCAGTATCAAATTTTATTAGCAGTACTAACTGGGTTCTGTGAATTATTTTTTTACAAGCCATCAGCGTGAGGCTTGTAAAATTTACGATTTTTTAGCCTCTTCAAATCTCAATATTTTTCTCATTTTTTCAAGTGAATCACGATCTAATCTTACGAATATCAAATCAGTGAATTGACGTTTTTTTATTTTCAAATTCGTTCGCTGAATGTCTAGATTATCTTAGCCAGAATATCTGCTTGATAATAATTTTCAAAAAAAAAGAAATTCATGACCCTGTCGCCTAATGGTATCACTTTAATCATCCGGAATAAATTATGCTGCCCCCATTAACCTGCTTTATTATTGACGATTGCCTTAATTATACATTACCCGTGGAATGTAAGCTTATTATATTATACCTAGCCTCTTATTATGTCCTGAAGCTTCAAAGCAGTCCCAGAATAAGATTTGTGTCACTAATTCCATCCCTTGGTCCGTAGGAATGTGAATTTTCAGTAAACTTCAGTGCGAATTAGCACTTTGAGAGTTATGCTAGGCAAGCGGGAACTAATTAAGGTTGCGTTATTAATTTATTACACACCATTCTGTGAGCCGAAACATGTCGCTATAACAAGTGATAAATGATACTGATGTTGGTTAAACAAAACCTAATTCAATCGACTGAAAATTATTGTTTCGCATGTGTTTCTTTGTTCAAGAATTTCTCTTCATTCTGTTTTTTTTTTTCCTTCTCTTTTCTTTTTCAGCTCTCTTCTAATTCAGATTCAACGAGATGACTAGAGCAGCTTATTTTCACAGTCTATATCATCAGCTTCGAAGGACACGTGAATAAAAACTCTGTTTGAATCAAATTTTTCGTAATAAACTTTCAGTAAAATTTTCAATAAATTTCTCAACTAAAAAAAAAAAAAATGGCATTCTATAATTCTTTAGGCTAATTGAGTACATTTTTAGCTTTTCACTTCATTCAGTGTTTCGAATTAATTTCCACCAAAGACCATCCGAGAAATGACTCGAAGTAAGTTGAATTTTGGGTTTTAAATTTTAATCTAATTATCGAAGTACATCAATTTTGTTGATAACATTCAAGTCTGTGAATTGATCAACTGACACCGGATAGTAAATGCTATGAATTGATTCGCCTCAATTCAAATATCTACGTCCTTCATAAAGTTCTTGATGACGAGTTTATCTTACGGATCAAGTTTCATATCTCAAGTTGTACCCATCTGCACCCTACCTTCGTCGTTCGATATTCTGAAGTACGATATCGAAGAGGAGTCTAGAACGAGAAGATTTTTAACCATTTTTCTACGATTCTACAAAGATAGGGAGATTTACCACATTTATAAATCTCTAAATCCTCGTCATTATCTGCAATGACTTTGATGTCGTGGAAATTTCAATAGGAATAATCCGACGTGAGTTGGAATAGATTTAACTACCGGCTACCTAACTCATTAAACAATAGGGATTATTGTGCAAGTATAAATTATTCTCTCCTCCACCATTTCCATTCTACCCAGTCGTATACTCGAAGTGATTTCGCACCAGACATTATGATTTAAACTTTACACAGAAAGCATTAAATACCTAGTCAAGAAAAAGTTAATACCTTCTCCGCGATACTAGCTTTGATGGGTTTATCCTCTTCAAACTCTATGTCAAACGTGTTTGGGGTCTCACCATCTCCGATTTGCTTCTAATTTAAGACATCCCTTACTCCAGCCTTGGTTAATAATTGTCAAAATCATTCATGTATAATTTTCCAAGGTATATCGAGGGTCTATTTTCCTAGTCAGTTAAAACGGATCTGACTTATGATCGGCTTTGAAGTTAAAAATTAATGAATGCCAGAATCGATCTCGCATAGTTTAACGACTAATTTATGATAAGGTAATCTTGAGATATATATGCTCAAGACATTTAAATTAAAAAGCAACGAGATCTATAAGTACATATAATGATTTTTCAAGCGGTACGATTTCATTTCATTCATGAGTGACTCGACTCGCATTGCCAAGCCTTTATCGTATAACAAGGGTTCGCTAAAGAAAGGAGCAAAAGATCTGGACAAAAGATCTCAACTGAAAAATCCATACAGAAGGTCTTATGTTCAGTGGGATTGAATAAAGAGGGAACAATTTTCAAGTAAGATTAGATAATCGGTGCAACATCGAGTTCAGCTAAGACTGGTAATATAGGTGGCTTATGTATAGCTAGTAAAGTGCGAAAGTGCAAAACTGTGTACGTGTTCGAAGTACAGGCTAGTTTTCTCTGCCTGGAGGCCCAAGGATTACGAGAACTCCTTACGTACGCAGTTTCGCTATTTACTTTTAGTGATCTTGGTAAGCGAAGGTAAGGCAGTCTGCATTGCTATACCTTGAACGGTACCTAGCGGCTAGATTCGCAAATTTTCCAAGAGTTCTTTTCCTTGTTTGTCAATCATTAGGCTGTTTTACTTCCGCCTTTAAATCTACCAGCCCGAATTTAACGAGAGAAACGAGAGAGGCTGATTGTACGAAGCGATTTTAAACTTAAGGGATTTCGGGTGCAAGGAAGTTACGCGACTTCTCAAGCGTGTCACCAAACGTGGCCATCCCTCAACGTATATTTTATTCAACTTTGTAATTACTTATAAATTTTTAATCATTCGTACTGGGAGTATTTTGCGACGCTGTGGTTATCCCGAATTTATGACTTTTTGTGTTCATACAGTTTTGCGCTATCCCAAACCGAGTCGGTATGGTTTAATAACTTTATGATACCGCACTAAACCGATTATGTGAAATTTCTTACTGCACATTAAATTTACTCGGCTTTATTTGGGTGTCTGAAAAATCGCTGAATTACAACGATCGAGAATGCAGGTTGTTTTTTTTTGTTTTTATACCTAGAAAAAATACGATACAGGGAGTGAAAGCGGATAAACGGAAAAGCTTTCTTACGGAAAGTTGCTTCAGGCAACGCATAGTTCTTCCTTTGAAATTTTCAAACCATGCTGGCAAAGCATAATTTGAATACAGGCTCTTCCGGTTACGTGATAAGGCAAAAAAATAAATAAAAAATAAGATCCATTCATCATCCTAAGAATTTTCATATAGGTATAGGTATTAAAATGGACAGGAATAAAAGTCCAATCAGCAATCAGCGCAATCAAGTTCACTTTTATAACAAAATCGAGATGCATCATTCCCACTCCATCCTTTTCCCAAACTCTACCCATCTTTTGCAATCAATAAAGTGGATTACCTGCAATCCATAGAATCGAACTCTGCGTATTTAAAGGCGATGGGCAAATGGTTCCAGCGTTGGCAATTAAATTCATAAAAACGCTTGTCATCATCATTACATTATCTTTTTTTTTTTGTTTTTTTTTTAAGAAGAATCGCACATAGTTCTGCTAAAAAGGTTGATGGTCTCCTCTTGGGCTTTTCATGCTAGGCTCTATAGTCAGCTGCAAGCGTTAGGCTTTTTTCTTCTTTTTATAAATTGCTAATCGTAATTAGTCGCACCTCTTGAGTAAATCTATAAAGTCAAGTTAAATATCCTAAAGTAAGAGACGCCATAGTGTGATATCTTCCGCATATATCTAATCAGCGTGATAATTGAATTAGCCGATATTGTTTGGAGTCTGTGAAGATGATGGCGTGGATCTATGATAATTAACGAATTACCGTCTTAATTATTCGTGGTTATCCAGAAACTGCTCGGGGATGATGCCTTACTAAATTGTATAACGACGAGATGTGATCGATATTGTAAATAATTACCATAGAGTTGAATGACAAAGACCCTTTCTTGCTCAGGGTTCAAGATAATGTTATGCAGGGCCTGCGTTAGTAGTATTAGAAAGTGTTCAGTCAGCCACGAATTAGTCGTTTGTTAAAACCGACGCGACCCCCAAACTATTGTCAGGCCTGAGCCACGCACGTTACTTTTTTCTTCTTTTTCTTTCTTCACGATAACCGCCAATATTTACACCCCCTACATTTCTATCGCGGGTATTAGTAATCAATTAGCGAGTTCGAAAGAACAAGGGCGTAAGTCTAAAATGATATTTTCATAATTTGGTATTAAACTTATGTCCGCAAGAAGGGACTGAATTGATTTAGGCATTACTTTAATTAAATTGATGGCATTGATCTCGAAGTAAAGATGTGAATTTCACGCGCTGAATATTTTGTTAAAATTTGGAATATTTCAATGATAAATAAATAATTTTCCGCAACGTTGAGTGAACACGATTTCGAAATATTTCATGGAATCTTATTGATGTTAATCAACAGTACGTAGCAAATAAACGCAGAACTTGCCATAGGAAATGTATCAAAACGTTCATTCGCAAACTCGAGTTATTCACGGGCGGATTTATCCTACCGACAATAAAACGTTGATAACAAAGCGACGAATTTGAAGAAAAGTTCGTCAGCCTATTTCGCTTAAGATTAATACGAATGTTTGCACCGTCGGTTATAAGGGGAAAAATAAATTTAAAAAATACGAATAATTCTACGATATGCAGGGTGAGAAATATTCAGTCATGTCTCGCATTGATAAATACTTTTTTAACTTATAACTTATAAGTACGTAAAAAAGCTTTTAGTTATTACCTATATATACACATAATATTCATCCGATTAAATGGAAAAAAAATTGGTCCATGAACTTCCGACGACACGTCAGAATGGCCACAAACCATTCAACCCCAAGTCAAAGATGACGCAAGAAGCTTACCGAAATCCCCAAAAGACCAGCTACAAAGTTACTTCTTGGCCCAGGTTGACCCTGATTCGCCAATAACAAGCCTGGAAGTCATGTGTCAAGATGTTGACAAAGTGTTTTCTCTTCTGTTAAATCCCATGTGTCCTACGTACGGTATGTTATTTTATGTTATATATATATGTATATATGTGTGTACGAGTTTAGATATCGTTATGATTGAATTACTGGCACATTTTATGGTTATCGTTCCCATAAACCAACTCGCGTTGCATATAGTTCTTGGTTTTTGCATGTGAAAGAGAATCTCATTTTTCACATAGTGTATAGATGGTGGTCGTTGGATTTCCTAAAGGTTTATAGGTTTGACTATCGTCCCAGTTTCTCAATTTATTTCGAATTTATTTCAGACTCGGTGGTTATCCGCAAACATTGCATACATGCAATCAATTAATGATAATAATAATGTGCGACAAGAAAAGAGAGCGAGAAATAATCAGAAATCGTACTGAGTGTGTTCATTTAACATTTATACTAGATACTAGAACAGATGAAAATGTTTTGTAGATTTCCTTCGTTCTATTAGTTTTACCGTTTTTATTAACACTGCGGAAAATTATTCTGAAAAGGAATAGACCGCGATATGTATACATGAAAGTACATACATTACGTACAGCGAAATTGTATGGCTACATTCCTCCTAACTGCATACACAGCTCGCGATGGTTCCGAGGGGCGTAATAGAACAGACTCAATAATCTAGTAAATTAAATTCTAGCAAATGCTGGCGCTAGGGTTCTCCTGGGAAATGGGAAGACTAGATACCTAAGAGTCGGAGAGAAAAGGGTAGATACACTGGATTATTTATTTCATTTAAAATTCAACTGCAACAGAAGACAAAAAAAATAAATAATAATAATAATAATAAAAATTTCTGCAAAATTTCAACCGAGTAACCTTTCATACATTAAAATATATCTCCTTTTGCTTTGATATACTCACACGGTGGTTAGTTACGGAAAATTTTTCGAACTTTGCCTCAAGCGGGATAATTATTATTAATTAAGGAAAGCTGGCAATTGTTCCCAATGAGCTACGTGGAATTCACATGGAAACCAGACAAAAACCGATAGGGGTGATTCTGGTCCAGACTTTACACGCACATCGGTCGTCAGCAGTTCTTCCCCTGGGATATTCAACGCACAGTCATCGAAAATGGAAAAAAGACCGATGAAAAGTCAATTTTTTAATCCTTTTTCAAATTCAATTATTATAGCATTGAATATTGGTTCTATGAAAGTAAAATGAACTGTATTCATTATCATTTCCATATTTTTATCTTTCAATAATTTATTCACTCCTTTTTTTTTTCCCCCATAGGTATTAAAACCATCGATTTTTTTATTTAGCGTTTACGTGTAAAATATAATCATATATCATAATCAAAGATCTCGAGGATGTATTCCGATCAGAAAATCTTTCGCACATTTTATAAATTGTTTCTTGTCAGACTCGTCGGTTTTTAGGGGGATAAATATACAACGTATTCAGCATTCAGGGGGCTGCTAAAAATTAGCGACTTAATACTTGGCGCAATTAAGGAGCAGGTATATAATGGATCACTTAGCTCATCAGTATTATCGAACCACCTTTTACGGGTAAAACTGATGGAAATTTATACCATTTTGTACGCCAGTGAAGTGTTTAATTATTGACTACTCCTTTGAGGATGAATTTCGTAATTGTAAAATTAGAGCTTGAAGTACTAAAACGGAGCGAAAGTTGCCACTCGAATTATCGGGAATTGCTATACAATCAACTTCTCACTCTTTCGGAGTGCTACACCACCTCGAGAACTATCAAGACAAGAAAGATATATACATCTTTCCTTATAGAGATCGAAGAACCTAAGCAACGCTACTTTTCTCCGGAAGAATTATAGTTAATTGGATTATCACGCCTCTGTTTCATCTCCCATTTTCTTAAGCATTGAACTAATCTTGCTTGAATTCGTGGAGAAATCGGTTATCGATGTATACCTACTAACTCGTTTTTACGGATTAATCCATAAGTTGGCTTGGTTGTAATTTAATAAAAATTCGAAAACAATATTTTTCGAAGCAAAAATAACAGAATGAATATTCACACGGATGCATATTGGCAGAGGTAAAAATTCTCGACACCTATGGCACAACTAAAATATAGTGTAATAAAAATATTACCGTGAGTGTAATACTTTACAAAATAAAAATTACGATTCTCATTAGTTTATTTGACATTAGTATTTGATAGGTATATATGCAATGGTAGTGTATGTACACGTAGAACGTACTTATGAACGTGTGTCGTTAATTAAAGCCAGTGAGCTGTTGAAATAATAATTTTTTTCACCTGGTCTCATCCAGTTTCAATCCAGATATTTCGAATCAGTCATTAGTACCAGTTTCCAACATTCTTTTTTTCGGACAGTATAAGTTAATTTCTTAAGTGAATCGAAGGCTCAGAATCGACAGGATCAAGACCCATTGAAAATGAATAAATTTGGGAGCATGCAGGAATAAGAAACAGAAATTATTCAAATGTGGACTTTTGGAAATCTTGTTCCTGATCGCAGAAAAGTGATCCCAATATACCATTTCTATTACTCCATAGATCTCTATCCTGTAATAGATTTACCCGCTATACCTTATGCCTTCTGGCTCTGGTCTACATTCAGAAACAGAAGTCTAGAGCTACGATATATACGGAGATTCGGTTGGGAAGTTAAAGTGGTGTCGCACAGCGGTCGGCTGTTTCCAGTCCTCGAGAAGGTCCTCGGGGTGCTACGGGACATCCTGGTTTCTGAGCGCCTGCGCCCGCACCTCCGACTGTCGGAGGCGCGGCCAGGACTTTTGGCCGTTCAGTTGGGCTTCGTGCGCGACGTGGCTCAATCGCCGGTTCCTGAGCCACGCTGGTACCATTAACTGATAACGAACTAAAGTTCGCGGTTTGTGGGTGTAACTGATTGCAGAAAAGAAAGAAAGAAAGAAGGAAAAAATCAAAAAATTCAAATTCAAATTTTCAAGAAAAATTTCACGAATATCTTTGGTCGGAAATATTTTTTTGCTTTCAAAACCGATTCACGGTTCGAAGCATAATTTATGGGACCGTTTTTACTCCCAATAGAAAGAATAAGTATTTAGTGATCGGAACCAACCATGAAGAGTTTTGAAGTTCATCAAATATAAAAGTGGGAAATTTACGCGCATCCAGGAATATCAATACAAACAAATATATCTCTTTATCAATTTCCGTGGGGACCAATATCTACGTGAATTACGGTGGGTTTCATCGATTATCATTTTATCAAAAAATGAAAGTGAACAAAAA
Organism: Tenthredo notha; assembly: GCA_914767705.2. Taxonomy (NCBI): domain Eukaryota; kingdom Metazoa; phylum Arthropoda; class Insecta; order Hymenoptera; family Tenthredinidae; genus Tenthredo; species Tenthredo notha. The sequence continues at coordinate 8,343,343 of OU611908.1, forward strand.
AATAAACACAAATTTCTTGTGTTTTGTACTAGCTCGAAATTCCTGAATTTTTAACTTTTCGAACGACTCAGTTTCCTTACGGCCGGAGTCTGAGGCCACTTGTACTCTTCAGTTCAGGGTAAATGTTTTCATACTCTTAGCGTCAAATTCACAATAACTAAGAAGAGAAAGTTGATTGCTCAGTTCAATTTCCTAGTTGATGTTAAATATTCAAAAATTTCGGAATCTTTAGTCTATAAACTCGAATTCAAAATTAGACATGCTCACCCTGAAACCCCTCTTGTAGTTCCAAAGAAAAATGATGGAAAATACACTTTAATGCTTTCTATGTCCGAGCATGGTCGAGCTGAACTTTTCGCTTTTGAATTATAGTCCTTATTCTTCGTGAAACGTGTCCTAAATTTGGACTAATGTAAATTAAGGAGAATGCTAATTAAAGTTGCCCTATGCCCACTGCAGACAAACTTTACTCCTTTGACTTTAACTTGAAAAAGCACTTTGGTAATCGACCTAGACACACAACAAGTCGTGCCAACAATTCGTTCTTAAATAGTGAAGATTCGTGGCATCTGAAGACGACCTTTAAGTCGAATTCTGAGCTGTTATAAATATTCATTGAGCCAATGGTAAACCTACAAAGTCAACCGATCACGAAACCAGTCCGTAATTGAATAGAGACAGGTTGTTAATCGGCCACAAATTTTTTTGCTCTTAATGATTTTTATTCGTAGGAGTAAGTCTACAGCCTCATCATTACGTGCTGAACTGATAACCAAATACAAACTATTAGATTTCTTCTCATTCTTGAAATCTAATTTATCCTGATATGAAATCGAATTAGAAATCAGCTCGGAAGTCACGAGATTTGACTTCAGCTTTACTCCAGCAAAGCTAATCAATCAGATCATAATTTGTGCCGTTATACAATCCCTGAAACATATTTCTCCTGAATGACTTGAAAACGAAAACAAATCTCTGATCTGAACCCTACATGAACTTATGAAATTGACCCTATCTTTCAAGGAAGAAAGAAAAGTGTACGTTTGGAGCACGGTTAGCAGTATTTTATACAGCCTAAAGAAGCCTAGTGGGGTCTTCCGGGTTTCGTTTACCCGAAACAATCCAAATATTAGTAGGTCCTCCGATCTTTGATATTCTTTGATTATAGGTACATTGAACTCACGTAGGTATCTCAGGAAATCAATGCTGGCAATCATTATCAGTGAGCTACTTAAACGTCCTAGATATGAAGGAAGAATAAAGATCCGAAACGTTATCGAAGAAATGTTAGAATTTTTATTAAACCCAAAAAGATTCCATTAGACCGAAAATTACCAATGAAACACAGTAGGTTCGGGTTTCTGAAATGAAGCTCATTTTTGAGGGTGAGGATGTAGTAGATGTTCGCAGGCACATAGCAAGAAGAAACCGTTATTATGGTGGGAAAATGGCAATTGACTTTGCAATATGGTGTGTTTTGGGAAGGGGTGAAATAAAGGCGGTGTGATACCTACCACGGGGGCAAACAGTTCCGCAAAGATCGCCGAGAGGACCATGAACCATGAACCATGGACCAAAGAGCAAAGAGCAAAGAGCAAAGTCAGTGGCGCGATTCGCACATACACATACCCCGTAGCTACCAATTGAGCTCATATCCTCTTGATCCAAGGGATCGTAGCGATCCCATGTGATCCCTACACACCCGGAGGTGAGATTCGATCTCAATTTTTACCCTTCTTTCTCGGTAGAAAGGAATACCATATACACACGTACTACAGACTACAGTTTCCACTTTGGCCATAGGCATTGCGACAAAATTTTCAGCTTTATTTGTTTAGGGTGGAACAATTTTAGACAGAAAAAAAAAAGACGGAATGAGACGGCGTTTATTTCTTAAAAAAAAAAATCTAGGACTGGGTTGTCTGAACGCGTATGCAAATGTCTCTTCAATAATGTAGTACATTTCCTTCACGTCAAGATGTGACATATCGTCTCACAAATTGAACTCAGTATATTGTTTTTCTCTCGTTCTATGTCAGTGACATTCAATCTTTATTCTTATTTCCAAAAACTAGGTGAGCAAATTTAGTCATTATGGACTTGAATAAAAATATAACGGTATTCTCGTACAGAACAAAACTTCTTTGTTATGTCGTTCTGGATTTTTATTCCACTATTTCAATAGTTACAATTTTTCGGCACAATCACCTGTGGTCTAATTTCCGTCCGTGTAACACGGATGTTAAATGATTTTCCCTCATTGCCTGAAATATTGAATTTCATTCCCTAACAACTTCCACATTGAGTTGGATAGTCAAAATTTCTCGCCACCGTTAGAATTTCGAATTTGAATATCTAGTTTATAGTTCAATGCAGGTATTACGTACACAGCTAACTAGACGGGGGAAATTTGCTCGTGATGACAGTCGGTAGATATTTACGTGATTACTGTCTCGTGTACTCGTTAAAGTGATGAGTTCGAATTTCGGTAATAGTGAAAATCGTGAATAGTGTCATAGGCCAGGCTTATGTCATATCATTCTAGTTAGTTGAATAGCTAATCTGATGATAGGTAAATCGATGAAAACCCAGTTACAGTATGGATAACCATTTCACCATAAATTTGTGTCTGATAAATTTAGCTCGATATTTCTATGGGCGCAAAACTTACACATGTATAAAATTACACACTATGATTACGTGCTTATAAAAATGTGTGAACTTTCATACTCACTTGGCTTCACTTCATCAGCTTTATTCGAGTTTCTACTTTTGAGTAAATATCAGGTAATATGAACCTCCGGCATCATTCACTCCATTCAGTAATAGTCCTACAAAAGTTTGGCCATCCTACGGGTTCACGAAGCGTTTTAACCCGCACATGTTAACTAGACGTTATTCATCCACTGTCAGTAAGTTTGAATTTCCCATGTCCGCATGTAAAGAAGATATACTGACCCAAGCTATTCATAGACAGTTCAAATACCCATATATGTTTGTAAAGCTAAATATATGTACATTTGCCATTTAGCGTGAAAGTTTAAAGCTTGAATATTCTAAAGGCTGACGATTAGAATTTCTACATAATATGTACATTCGTGTAATCACTATAAGCAGTCTGATTGTGTATTGGGATACAAAGCTTGTCTAAGTAGGGGTGATTCTCTCCTATAACCAAAGTATCTTCGTATATCATTGTCAACGAGCTAGGCTGTGGTTTGTGTCAAGGCTACCAGTAACAAACGTACCATTTAGTTGATTAGTATTAACTGGTAACTCGAAAACTGTAAGCTATGTTTTACTTGAATGTCACTACTTATGGGTTGTTAGATCGCATCAACAGCGAAATTCAACGCAGTAATTATTTGATTCGAAAGCTTCTAGCTGATTGTGAATATACAATAAAACAAGATGCAGATTCATTCACGTATAAGATTTACGGCCTAAACCATATTCATAAATACTATTACAAACCGATACAGACATTTCTTAAAATCTGAGAGAATTTTGAGAGGGTCAGAGTTTAGGTCAGGTCGGTTACACGTAGAATGCTCCATGTACAGAATATAGTGGATTTTTTTTCTTCAGCCAACGAAGCTCAAGTTATATAATATACGAATTTAGTATGAGTTTGAAACGGATGGACACTTTGTAGGATCTTTTACTCAGTACGACCCGCAGGTAGTCCGCAAAGTACCCGCGAACTTTACTCGGTTATAACTCGCTGTAGCCGCCCAGGGCATAATTCAGGACATGGTTCTAGAGATTCGGGGATCAACCGGGAAATCATTGAAATGAATAAACGTGATGAACTTGATTAGCGAGGTCAGCTTCGGACCTCGATATCAGCAGATTTTTTTGCTTTTAGGAAAATCCTCATTTCAAACCATCAATCTTGATGTGACTTGATTTCTGACGGACCTTGACGTTTTTCTTGCCATTAATTGCCATGCCTTTTCATGCTCTGTGTTATTCGTACGGTATTCATATAGATGGATTTCCTACGATTAACGTTTTACGAATCCAATACATTGAATACGGTTATAAGAATAGAGTGAAAATACCATGAGAAATTCGATCGCCTATTTTCTCGTAGAAAAAGCCACCAAAGTTTACTTCGTACTTATTGAGAGAATTTTTTTTACCTTATTCTTTCAAGTTGTTGGGATAGAAAGTAGATTATCGCCGCGAACTTGGCTGTCAACTTGAATATCGGTAAGAAAAATTGACTACCTACTGGCTACGGTTATAAAAATCTGATAAACTGAACTAAGTTTTCGACGCACGTCTTTTCGAAACCGAATTGCTAGGTATATCCTCCAAGTTTAAAAGACTTGCGTAAACCTACGGTTGGCAAAAGTTGGTATAAAAGTGCGACTAGCTTTCCCAGAAACACCTGCCAACCGATATTTGATTCTGTGTATCTTTCGGGACTGAACCATTTATCTGTTGATATTAAACCAAATATCAGTCATCTTTGAATAGGGCGTATTGTTAGGCATGCAAGTACGTCTTTTGAGGAATTATCTAATCTACACACGATATTATGCAGATTTTTCAGCACACAGTCATAAGCATGCAACGATGTGCTCGTTTTTATATTCTTTACGTTGGAATGGGGCTTATATGATCTGAGTTATACTGCAAGGAGACAGCGTTGAATATTGTAGAGAAATGTGAGTGTAGGAAATGGTCTTGCGGTATAAATGTTTCGAAGCTTTGCCGCGACCCGAGAGAAAATCTTCCCTTGTATTTGCATTTGCATTTGCATTTGCATTTGCACACACTTTCAAACTATCCCTGAGAGAGTACCGACGTAGGTACTTTTTTCAACGATCAGGGTACGTAGCTACAAATGTGACATATTATGTGGTCCCATACAAACTACACTCAATTCTTTGCCTGCAGTTTAGATCAAAATGACGTCGATTGTGACTGTCAGAGAAATACCATTCTAGGTTGGTCTCATCAGGAGTACCCTGCATTTATACTTGCATGTAAAAAATTCGATTCTGGATTTAGTCTCTCATTTCTGCAGCCTGAAGTTCCTGAAATTCGTTCTATTGAGTAACAGACTGATGGAAACGAGAAGACTGCGACTTCCGCCGACTCTCGTCCTTTCAGATATTTCCAATCTCACTAAAGGGTGCATATGATGTACTTCGCATCCGACTGGACAGATATATGAGTAGCAAGTTAGTGCCCATGCTGGGAACGATCTATTGGTTCAAAGTTGCTATCTTTATACTGCAAGGAGGCAGCAAAGAAGCTTTGAGACAACGTGAAGTGGAAATTACGTTACATAGAAAAATAGCATTGAATTTTTGGAGGAAATGATGGCATGGGAAATGGGGCTTGCGATATAAATGTTTCAAGGCTTTTCCACGACCCGAGAGAAAATCTTTGCTTAGCTTTTACACGGTTAGATGTACAACATATAACTGTTGTTTATATACCTTATATGATTCTTCCCCTAAGGTATATATCAAATTCAGAGGGTCAATGCAGCGCGGCGCTTTGTTAGAAACGGCAGACAGCTGACAACATCTTTTCAGGAGGAGCTTAACGTCGGAAATGGCGAGAAAAAAAAATTTGGCGTTGACGTCGAAAGAGTTTTTTTTTTTTTCCTTTCCTTCGAAGCTAGTAGAGATTAGAAACCATCTTGATGCTTATATAATCTGACACTCTATACATCCATCCCTTGTTGTTTCGGCTCACACTTCAGCTTTTTCTTTGCTTTGATATTAAAGCCAATTTGAACTCGTCAGGATTCGGGTTATGGTATGAAAATTTCGTGCGTTAGTCGCCGGATGAATTCTACACTCATGACAGTTTGATGAAAGATGTCAAAATCAGAATGAAAACTATATAGGAGTATTTAATACATATTTACTTCCATATTCGTGACGCGTGACGTCGTATGTGTAGAATACGTGATCTGCGAAATAACTGGGTTAGGCTATAAAAGACCAAAGGACGAAGCATGGGAATAAAAGGTAGGGTTGTTGTGACATAAATTTTTCATTAGGGAACCGTACTCAGAAAGATCTGAAAAGTATCCACTGGCTTTTCCCATTCTTTATGGCTTATCAAAATATCGAAAACGATTTTTCGAATCAATAAGTTGTGTGATAAAAATATGACAGACATATGTCTGCGGGAAGTCATGTTAAGTTACAATAAAAGCTGATTTAACACGACATCTTTCATTGTCGTCAGGTTACAATAGTAGGATTAATACCATCGCGACATCCAGCTTTAAATGCTGTCTCCTTTACTCTCTAGGATTTGTTGTGTAACTGGGGCAGAACCATAGAAACAGTATTTCAATATGACTTACGATGTAATTTCAGTCAGTCCAATCACTCAGTTTACATATCAATGAATAAAGATAATAACGTAAACGACTAGTACGAAGAGACGAACAAAGATTCAATTATTTGTGAGGTTCCTTTGAGATTCTTTGTTCGATAGCCCAATTAGAAAACCGTCCAATTCCTCAATTAGCAAACCTCCCAGTGCATCCAATCATTCGAACAGTTCGTGTCGTTTTTTATTGGACTTATTTATAGACATTCAAAAACTTTTCTTTATCGTAGATAAATACTATTCCATATAGAGATTTAAAAAAATTCTAGTATTGTCTTTTTCTCAACTGCAGAAATCAAAGTCTGAGAAAACTCAGGTTTCTTGTTTGAAAAAAAAACAATAAAAAATTAAGTAAAATGCTACCAAAGTAGAGACACTCCACTACCATCTGGTAGACGTACGTTTGGTTGAAAACAAAAAGTTAGCTTGCTTTTAGCGAATTTTTGGAAATTGTCTCCTCAACTCTCTCTCCGTTTCACGGTATTCTTGATTCTAATTTAGTTTTTATGATTTTTTTTTTCTTTTTATTTATCTGTAACCTGGAGTTACCGACTTCGGCGAAGTTTTAACATTTAAACTGAAAAAGTGCTTGAGTCGTCAAAGTTCAAAGTTTTCTTAAAATTGAGGTAAACGACTCTATCTTTTGAACGGTTCAACGCAGAGATCTCTATGAGGGATCATTTTGAGGCTGATTCAATGTACTTTAAACTGAAATTGAAAAAAAAAAAAACGGGATAAATAATTGACACAAGCCAGACTAGAAATAAAATTTGTTTACGAGTTCTGTATCCTGATTCCTGTATTATATTTTATACCAACGTTCGTTTCGACATGGATTTCCTATTCCATATATGTAGAATAATGAAAACTGTCTTTCAATTTCATTAAGAAGAACATTGAATCAGCTTGAAAATGAGCTCTCTTGAAAGTTTCCAAGTTAAACCATTTAAAGCATAGGACATAGAGCCTTTGAAAGCGTTGCGCCTGAGCAGGCTTTAACTCAATTTCATCAAATTTTCAACTTTGATGACTCGAGTATTCCTACAATTTCAGAAGCTGTAACTTTGCCTAGGCTGACTTTTTTCTATGAGTATAATTATTGCCAATAATGAGGAATCTATTTTTCGAAATTTCAGATAAAAACTGGAAATCGAGTCGAGTGAGTCGAACGTACCTATAACTCTCGAAAGTACTTACGACCGATTGAGGGAAAGGGTGGCTTCGTGTTCCGATACGTAAATTAAAGCTGAGATTTCCGAGTACATTAAATGAAGCGCAATGCGGAAATACGTGATCAGGTCGAATTTGACTAGATGTCAGCATTACTAGCGCTTAATCGCGAATCACGCCGTGCAAAATGACGGCTGCGTAGTCCTTAGAAATCCCAGCTTACTAGGAGGATTGGTATCAGAGTGTTCTAGCTATTACATGGGGGGCGAAAATGAGGAAAATTTATGTCACGTATTATTTGAATGAACCCATATCACTTGTCTGAACGACAACGTAGATCGATAGGTATGAAATACTTGCACTGGGAAGAGGTAAAGCGGCCTAACAGCAAAACTCTACTGTATTCTGTTATAAAAACGGAATCGAAATCCATAAAATACTTAAAAAAATGAGTATGTTGAAATATATCGGAATCAAGGCAACCTATGTCCTCCTACAAACCGTTCACCATTTGTGGGGACAATTCTCCCTCGACAATATACGTCTTAAGTTTTTTCAGATAATTCGGCTGACCCTTTTCTATAAAGCATATACCTATAACGGGCGTATTTTATGGTGGTAAACTATGTTTTGTGGATTGGGGTAGATTGGGATAGATTTCACTATATTTTATAATACAAGGTATATCCGAATTTTTAACATGACGCAAATCACTTCGTATATTTCAGTTCTTGAATTGGGGTAGCAATGAGACAGAAGGAAGACACCGGTAGGGGGAAGAATAGCGTTTTAGGATGGTAGGTCCCATTAGCAGTCGAGTGATGTAACTCTTCCGGCTGAAAGTGCCTTGTGTTTAGGTAAAGTACGTGATTGTACGCTGGCTCGTTTTCTCCTCGTTGTTTACGCACTTTCAAAGTATCCCTGAGAGAGTACCAAGGTGGGTATTTTTTTTTCTTCCATGATCAGGGTACGTAGCTGTGGTCCCATACAGACTGCACTCAATTTCTTGCCTGTAGTTTTGATGAAAGAGACGTCGGTTGTGGCTGTCAGAGAAAGACTATTCCATGTGAGTCTCATCAGGAGTGCCCTGCATTTATACTTGCATGCAAAAAATTTGATTCCGCATTAGTCTCTTATTTCTGCAGCCTGAAATTCCTGAAAGTTGTTCTATTCAGTAATAGAGTGATAGAAACAAGAAAACTGTGATTTACACCAATTGTCGACCTTTCAGATATTTCTAATCTCACTTAAGGATACATATGATGTACTTCACATCAGACTGGGCAGATATATGAGTAACAAGTCAGTGTCCATGTTGGGTACGATCTATTGGTTCGAAGTCGCTATCTTTTGAACTGAACTTGGTCCTTACGGACCTACTCTTCTCTTGAATCAATTATTATTCTATAGCAAGTTATAAATGGACGATGTTTCCCTCAGTATCGATATACAATTCTAAGTTATTTTACGACACGCATACACTTCTGACAATAAACTTCCCCAACCGATTTCTCTCGGAGTTTGTTTCTCACTCCAAAATTGCACAAATCGATACCGTAACTTTTTTCAAACGGCACGTTTCTCTGGCAAAAATATATTCATTATATATATATGCGAATGCACGTTCCGTCATACATAGAAAAAGCTGGGAAAAAAAAAACAAAAAAAAAAAAACTAACGTCACCTACTAACACGCTCGCTTGTATTTGAGACACGGTATTCCGTATCTATATATATAGGAACTACATAGTCAGAGAAGTGAAATTAATTTCAATTTATAACGAAAGATAACACCTTCAGTATTTCGAATCTGTCCGGTCATAACGGTCGAGCCAATGTCTACATTTGTACCGTGAAAAAATTGAGGAGAAAAAAAAAAAAAAAAACTTTTTTAATTAGGTCAACAAGTTTTTCTTACAGTGAAGAAAAATTTTTCCCCGTTGTTTATGTATGTATAGATGCTAATCTTCGGTTAAGAGAAGTTTTCAATTAAAATAATTCAGGAGTAGGTATCTCGGATTGTACGATCTCCCTTGGTATCTTTATATATATATATGAACGAACCAAGCTTTGAACTTCTTGTTTAAGTTTAAGTTTGAAATTCAACATTTTTCAATTATTAACTAAAATTTACAGCCATTTTTGCTCATCGAAAACTTAGAATTAAAATATACTCGACTACCTTTGGGTTATTATTATTTAAATTAACGATAGAACCCTGGATATTTCGGCGCGGAAGGGATCTTAATATTGTGTAAAAATGTGCAAATCGTATCTTCGTTTCTCTACCAGCCACAGGGTGAACTACTGACTTTACTCGGCTTTGCAAACCAGATTTTCAGGGGGCTTCAACGAAATTCTTTCAGATCTTTGACTTTGGAAATTATTATTCAAAATTTACGATAAGGTAGATTACGTCTGTACCTTATCACGATTTCTATGTACACCATACCTTAAAGGATTTCAAAATGTTGGTCATAAACGATTTGGGTGCAGTAGAAGCAGAGCGGTGGAAGAAATCGGCTAAAGAATTTATTCTGTGTGCAAGATGCAGCATTGAATTCAATGCAAATACGTCGATATGCATTTTCTGAGAATTTCAGTTTCCTCCGAGGTGCATATGTCTATATAATAAATTTTTTTTCAAAAGCTAAACTGTCCCACCAGTCCACGAAGAAAACACGGCAGAATTTCTCTATACGATTGACTATTTTCGCAGGTGAAAATATCGGTTTAGTTATATCAATACTTCGTGAGATAAATCAAAATCATTCATGAAACACATAGAAATCTTGATCATCTTTCGAACGGTATAAAGACCCATAAATCTAACGTCTATCTAATTTCTAACGTCGTTAATGGACATTAATGGACATTCTGTAACAGTTATAATGAAGAGAAACTTAAAAGTTTATAACAAACTATCGATAAGCTTTTAAACTATAAACCCAACTTTACTTTTGCTTCGTGTAACGCTTGTAATTTTTATTAATAATCGCATCGATTCACTATGTAGATATATAGGTATGCTGATTTACAGTGAACTACGCGTACTATGCCGTTACTTAAACCACTATGTGCGGTTACGTCGACAACCAAGATATACACAGTATAGGTATACCTACTCCATATGCCTATCATAGTTATAGCATAATTATTGGATAGTTCAATTCTGATGTATAGGATACTGTCCTATGGTATGAAGCCTTGATCAAGGCTCTGAACTAGTCCGATATCCTTGCCCTGAACCCGCAGCTCAGGATACTAGAAGGTACATCGTACGGTGTACCAACCCTAGCTCATGATTATGTATATCTTCACGTACCTGCAGCTAGCTTATACCTGTTATATATATATATGGCTGGAGTGATTACCACAAGTATGTCCTTGTCGTCGTGCCATGCTTGTCCCAAACGGATTCCTCATGTTGTGGGAATCTGGTGGTTGTCAAAAATCTGAAACATGTTTATGAGCCTCGGGTGTTTCGTTACTTTGACTTACATATTTCGTTGAATATTTTTAGTCAGAAATTTTGTAATTATTATTTTTTTTTTGTTTTTTTCTCGTATATATAATAAAACTCGTAATTTTTACGGTACATAGCGGATAAATATATATGCATGGTAAATATATTTACACGAAGAGAGAAATTAATCGCTATGTACAGGATTAATTTATTGTACACTATCCATATATAAGCCACAACAAATTTATTGCTCTAATAACGATTTAATTTTGATAGTGGATTGTTCGTTAAACGCTTGTTGAGTAAACAATAAACATTTCACCTCGTAAAATAAAATTCTAGCCATTATTTTGACTCGTTTACTTGTATTATGTACGTAGTTTCATCTGCCAGTTGGTTTAAACGAACAATTTCACTCTGTTATGTTACACAATGGAAAACGTAGGGTAAAATGCGGAGAGATGCCGTATTTCTCATATACTATCTGAGATTTTTTGACAAATGGTGTTGGAATGGTGATTTATTTTTGGTATAATAGAGTAATGAAGCAGATGACAATCGATATTGCGATCGAATTCGCACAAAGAAGAAAGTAATGGCGGACAGAAAGACGGTACGTACGAATTTTTCGCCATATAAAAACAAGGAGTTAACGAAAATGACAGTTTTTCAAGTGACGAAAAAAAAAACAAATCGGTCCGAAGGGAAATTTTTCTTTCAAAAATGAACAACCGATTATTCGTTGCTATTGTAAGAGTAAGAATTCTCTTATACGTTGCGAGAACATACCAGTGTATATTACCAGAGTCATATAAATGTTCAAATATTCAGTAAATTTGCATAAGCGATCGCTTTGAAATCCCAAAGGAACTGGACTCCCGTCAAATTTGCGTAAATATTGAGAAGGCAAGTTATATCAGCCCGAAAAAAAAAGCCAAGGCTGAAAAAGTCAAGTTTAATACAAAGATCTGTATGTGAAATGTGGGTGTGTTAAGTGATGGGAACCACTTTGCCGAATTGACATATATACAAGCGATTTATCAAAACGCAACTGAAATTCAAAAAAATTGTTTGAAAATAATGGATTGATATCAATTCTCAGATTGCTAATTCCCATATTCGAATGATCATTGCGACTGGCATTATGAAGTAAAGTACAGTTTGTTTTGTTGAACATTTGTTTGCTTGTTCATTTCACACTTCTACGAAATAAAGATCCATTAAGTTCTAGTGTACTCGTTTATACTTGTGACATCAAAGTAGCTGTATTTGTCTTACTATATAAAATGCTGAGGAATATAACCGTCTCTTGGAAAATGGTCGGAAAAGTTTAAATGAATCCATCCTACGAGGCGGAAATGTATGTTCAAGTGCACTTACGAGACATAGAAGGTATCACAGTGCTCGGTGACTCTTTCACCACTTTTTTTTTTTTCTCTTTTCTTATTTTATGTCGACCTCGTTCATCTTATATATATATATAATTTATTTATTTTTTACTTTTTTTTTACTCGGAGAACGCGAGTTGCATCAAGAGTTTCTCTCCGCATGGAGCTAAATGCATCATATGGGGTCCTTTTTGAATTCGCACAGACTTCGCGCAGGCTAAGATCCTCATTAAAAGTTCAAGCGCTCTAACTTTCGTTTGATTATCTGTGATTTTGCTCAAATATAATTTTTTTAAAGAAATTGAAAGATGCAACGAAACATTAAACATTCTTTTGCATCGGTATGACAAAATATACGCTATTAGCAAGGAAACAAAACTGCGAATCCCTCGATATTTTGAAGTTGAATAAAACCTTCAAGAACTACTCACCCCGTTATAACTTAACGCTATACTCGATACAGAATCTGAATATTTTTTACTTTAATTGAATCCCGATAAATTGATTTCAAATTTAAAACTTTGGAGGTAAGTGTTAACGGAAAGTAGCCAGCATGCGATTACTCCTATTGTGGATTGTGAACAATGGATATATATATATATATATATATATATATGTAGGCAAATATTGTTCAGGAACCAAAATTTGTGCAATATATATGCATCGTTACATTAAAGTTTATGACTTATGGTTATACCGACTCCAGAACATGACTGCTTCTATGGTTGTCTTGAAATTTGCGTGTTGAACTCCGGAACCGAGGGCTTGTGAGTTAAAGCCCAACATCCTTACACGGGGTGGATATTCACCTCACCAATGTGTTACCATGAATTCACGTGTGTGGTTTTGTCCTATATACAACTATAAGGTGAAATGTTTTTGATTAAAACATGGAACAGAGGCACAGTGGGAGATCCCCTGTAAACTTGACGTTATTATATAGTAAATTCGTGTATATATATATGTATATTTAGATAGAAAGTTTTCATCATAAAACAAAAATGCTGACGTATATAAAACACAAAGTGCAGTTTATCAGACTCGATAATAGTTTATCTTTGTTGTTTGCATGGTCTTTGAACGATCAAGGATTAATCCTGACTATATCATACATTTCGCGTAGGTATGTATTTAAATTCACCAGTCAGATGAGAGGTGAGATGTCATCCGCACGTAAAGTCAGAATCGTAAATCACAGAATGAAAATAAATAGCGAAATTCCGAAGACTGAAACATTCTGCGATCTCGAGAGATTCTGCGATTATGCAGAATCCAAGACGATAATTTTCCGCGGGTCACGTTCTCAGGTTTGCGAATCCCATTTTCTCGCTTGGTCAATTCCTGGTTTTACTAAGATATTTGCTGTTGGTTCAAAACGATTATCAGAGTATCGATCAACTTCTTGATTCTGTTAAACCTGTGCAGAAAATGACTTAAGACTTAGGAGCAATTGGGAATTCAAATTATTAGCACATTTTCAAAGGAACTCCGATTTGATTTATGCAGTAGCCAATTTTTTAATGAAAAGTTAAGAAAATCAACAGTTTTAACTTATGTTATGCTTGTATCGTATCCTTCGTACCTAGTATACTATCGCGACTTCATCTGAGTCCGAGACCATAAAAACCGAAGCTTACTACGAGTTGTAAACTGGGTTATATCACGTCATACACAAGACGTGATATTTTCACATTTCAAGCCCATGATCTGGGAAAAGGTTTCACATATGTCTACCGAGTAAAATCTTTCTCATGTTATACAGCTAGTTCAGTGCAGTGAAAATTTTGTTGTGTTAAGGAGTCTGGATTTTATGAATGGTATAATAATATATGGACTGCAATGCTATTTTCTATAAATTTATTCATTGCTTATTACGCAATCTTAATCTTAGTTGAAAACGTGAACTAGCCATGTTGAGATATATAATGTATTTTATATTTAAAAAACATGTATTACGTACAGATCGCTATGTGTATTTTCACTCATCGACCGATTATACCGTGGATTATTATAATTTTCCGATAATTATGAATTAATTAGTTGTTTCATTACGTGTACATATTTCCAGTGCATTATAGTTAATGGAAATTATTTCGTCACGCATGTTTCGCAGAGAAATTCAGAACAGACTAATAACCAAAATTTGTACATGAATATAATACTTGGTATATTATCCATTATACATATGGTTTTCTATTGTTTCTTGTTTTTTTTTTGTCTTTCTAATTAATATTTGCAATTATAATGCACAAATGAATAATTAACATGACGTACTGATGAGTAAACTAATGCCACATATGAGATGCGCTTTCAACGTTCAAATTAATCAATTTAGAAATCGTTTTCACACATGTGATTTTTATAGAAGTGATATTGCTCGGGAAATTTCAAATCGTTTGAGTGAAAAATACAAATTTTGAATATAAACATGCGTGTACTCATTTTTCAACAGAAACCCATAATTTATAGAATAACGTACACTGAGTGGCGATAAAATCCGAAATGGTATGGGGGTCACGCCCGCGCCCTATGCTGAAAGCTCGCGGAAAGCCCCATATATAGTAAATATACGCACGCACGCACGTAGATGGATATATAAGTATCGGATTATGTGAAGCGTAAAAGAATGAGGATTTTCCGGGAAATTATAAGAGAATAGGATTCTTTCGTTAATACTGATTGGAGAACGAGTCTTATCCGAACCAAATGCTTTGAGATGATATAAAATCCTCTTAGAATGTTGATAGAAAAGTTTTCGGATCGAGTACAGCATAAGAGAGAGATTTATTCGCGAAATTGCGAATATAAACGATGATAGATCGTTCGTCAGTGTTTCTGCAGAAGTCAATCTTTTTTTTTTATTATTACGATATCGCCTATAGGCATAGACATGAAATTGATTTTCAGAATTGGCCAAATGAAATAGTATTGTCTGGAAAATATTCGCGATTCAAACAACAGTTATGCATATAGTTTATATCCATATGGGATTATTCCACATATTAGGTCACAAAAAAATGTGGAAAAGAATGATCTCGTATATTTTCGTTTTTTTTTTTTTTCTGGTATCATTTGATTCAGTTGCTACTATACTTCGTTTTTAGTTCTCCTAGATAGAATAGTAAACCGAATTCGATAAGACCGCAGAACCTTTCAAACACGAAGAGTTGTTGAGCTAACAAGCCTCAAAGTTTTTACTAGTTCGTCAAATCAGCTCTCACATATATCCGGAGGATAATCCGTTTCAAAGAATCGTGTGCAACTGGATTTTAACAAAATTATAAAAAGGTCAGGATTCGATGACTCGAGTATGAGGGGGTGCCGAAAATTTTCTAAATTCGGATTCTGAAAAGAAAAACTCACCAAAATTTAGTTTTTCATTGTGTGCCTATGTACCATGTCAGTAGGTATATATTTTTGATTTCTTTGAAATGTACTCAGCCCATCATTGATATATTTTGAAAACGTACCCTCACTACGTGTCATGAGGATATCTGAACCGACACACCCGTATTATGCGGGTTTATAAACTTTCTGCATAGAATTTGGAACGAAGGAAGCAGAAGAATATGCGATATATTAGCATAGGTTCGTGTTTCCTTGATATTTATTGCGGAAATGGTCCGAAATTACGACCATTATGGTAAATACAACCCCATACATATTACTTAGCATCCACAATCTTACAAAACTTTCGTTTTATCGAATTATAATGTCATGTAAGCAGAAAACTACTAGTTTATAATAATTGGGATTTTGTAAGATGGTTAGATAATCTTCCCTCACTAAGATCTACAGATTTTATCACAGGGATAAACGAGGGACACTCTTTCCCGAATTCATGAACTCTGCAACCCTCGAATTTTATTCCATTAATTCCATCCTATATGATTGAGAAAATTATTTCAACTCGAAGACTAAAGTATAAATAATCTGAACTTATCTCATAATGGATTATTGCACTTTCAGAATGTATACTAGATGCAGTTTGCGATGAATTTCTAATAAAATTAGTTTCGGTGGTTGAACAAACTTTATTTATATCGGTGTGATAACGGATATATTATTCACGTCACATAAACTTCGGTATTGTTAGATGAACAAATAACCATTGTAAAGTTGAACTTTCTTGGTCTTCTTCTTTATTTTTTGAGAAACTGTCTATAACATCTTCGCAGTTTATTCTATCTGTATCGGCCACATTGCTCTGAATAGATTTACGATATTTTGTCACTATCAACTTCAGCTTTCTCAAGTCTCTTTTTTTCTTTAGGTCATTTTTTATCAATCAAATGCAGGGAATTGGCTGAATTTAACTGTACAATATTTTCGATATTGCATCGATGATAAATTTATACGTGACAAAAAGAGTCATGGTACTATAGGATAGCTTTTACAGTAGGAAATTGATTTCACTGATTAAGGAAGTCGACCATAAAATTCTGTACCTAAAACCAGTAACATAAAGAAATTTACGAGGTATCCGTATGCTAGAAAGTGATGCTATCCAAATTTACCTATTGGGAAAAATTCTGCAGTCAAAATACGGTACTAGGATAATAAAAATTTTGAGGATCTGAATATTGTAGGACAGAATTGAGTTCAAGATACAAAAGTTAGCGTCAAAAATAGCGTTTTCTATTTTCAGCAAGCCAGTGATTTTGCCGCCTTTCTAACCTGCCGCCCGAGGCTCTTTTTCCTCCCTTGCAGAACCAGCGTTCAAATTTTCGAGATATTCATGGCTTCCTCTATAGAGAGGAAACCTGTATGTGTATACCCATTCCTATGCAGCTATTCTCTTCACTGTTACGATTTCCTCCTCGTTGCCCTAGGGAGGCTATACGTATATGTATACTTGGTTCCCGTGGAAGCTTTGGACTTTAACCAAGCCACGTTCCTTCGTGATCTACAGTTTGGTGATTTCTCATAGTTGTCTCAACTTCCCATGGTTTCTCTACTCGTGTACTGCGTTACTACATAAATGTGACCAATCTCTGGTCTTTAGGATTCCATACAGAATTTTACAGCAGCATGGTTAATTCTAGCGTTTAGATTTTAGTGTGAGGGTTTTGCGGATTTTTTCCTCGGTTCCACAACAGCGTTTTTTTTAGTTTTATCATCTAATTACTTGATCCATTTAGCTATAGAATTTTCTTCGAATGCAAGATTCTTCTAAGGTGAAATAAAACACTCTGGAGCATAGAATTTCCTCTGAGACTCTAAGGGTGTGATAAGACAGTGTTAATCATGAGATATAATTCGCCAGTCTATTTGATCAACGGTAATGTAGTATTTCTAGTGACGACGTGAGGCAGACAGATGAAAAAAATAGAAAATAAATAAATAAACTAAGAAAAACATCCTGCAGACTTACTCGTGTTTCTGTCTGGGCCAGGGGTTGTCCTTGTCGTGGTAGTATTCAAGCCCCACCAAATTTTACAGCCCGTTCCATCTCATCCTTGACCCAATTGTACGATGCTTCTATACATCTGTGCAAACTGCAGTAAGGTACTGGAACTGCATTTTTGTTCCTTTCTCAACCGAGATCTTATTGATCCAGTGAGCCACTATGACAATAAAATACATAAGCAGCTTACATTTAATCGTTCTGTAATTTGTCGTTGTATTATATATTCATTGGCAAAAATTTAATGAAAATTGATAAATAATGGAATTAATTTGAATGAAATATCGTGTGTTTAAAACGCTTGAACGATATAATATGTTGTTAGATTTTCAACTCTTTGCAAATAAATGAAAAAAAAAAGAAAAAAATTCTGAATATTGCGAAGTGCATCATGTGAACTAGGATGAAATTTTCCTGTGGTACGATATTATCAACAATACGAGTGGAACGAGTGTTGTGCTTTTTCATAGCTAAAACTATAGTCCTCATTTCTAGCCCTGGAATAGTTGTGATTTAGACTGCAATGCCAATATTCTGCAGTTGTAATCGCGCCAGAAAACCTAGCAATTCGAATGACCCGGAAACTAAGCAAAGGGTAAAAAAAAAGAAGAAAAAAAATGAAAAGCTAGGCCAGCAGGTGAAGGCTGTCTATATTTCGGGTAAAAGAGAAATTCATCCGTCGATATTCGAGGTGGTAACTGCAGAATGCAGAACAAGGTTCTTCATTTTAATTTTCCATAGAATTCTGAAAAATTGTCGATAAATCTGATCAGAGTTAGAAAATATGGAATGAAATGATGTAGTTTCTGAATATATTGTGATTAAATTTTGGAAATTGATGATGCATAAAGTGCCTTTGAAATGAACGGTAATATCTCGTTATACTGACAACCAGGTAATTACGGTGGTACAATATCGCTAGACAGGAGTATGTAACTAGGACAATTTTGTGTCGTGTTAAATAAATGACCTGAAATTGTTTCAGGTGGGTTAAAAAAAAATTGAAACTCCAAAGATTATAGTTTGAAATTATGTTTTGAACTACGAAGATATGTTTAACAGTCTCTCAAGCTCGAGAGTACGTTGTATAATTGCATTGTTGAAGCTGGAGAATTTCAAAAGCTGTACTGAGGTGTCTGGATGAAAGATATCCCAGGTATTGTAATCGTGTGGCTTTGTAAACAGCCAAAGGTAGTTTGATAATGGAACTCCGAACCAACACAACTCAACGTTTTCGCTTTGCTGGGCTTAATGCCATGGCTTTACAGCTTTTCCCGTACTAGTGTGCAATTTTTTATTTTTTTCCTAATTATAAAATCGCATGTGCATTCGAGGATCATGATTCCGTTCTACGAATACGGAGCTCGGTGTCATCGCATTCTTTCGCTGAAAATTCATTTGAACTCGATAACGAGAGATAGGGGCATGAATAGAACTTGATATCTACTCATTATACGATACATGTTGTTATTTATGGATGTGGATTCGGCTGGTGTCATTTCTTCTCCACCAAAAGATTAGAATAATTAAATTAGCACGGTATTAACTTGAGCGGCCAACTGCTAACGAAGTAATTAATGTTACATCAGCTGATTATTATAGAACTTTGATATTGCAGATGATGGTGAAGAAGTGTTGAACAGAGCCTTCTTTACTATATTTTCATAGTATTATAGACTTTTAAAAAATCCTGTATGAATTCAGAACCGTGTAGACTTGTGAAATAAATTGCATACCGATTTTGACCAAGATTTAGAAGATCGAAATTTCATAACCGGTCCTGTAATTAGATTTTGGGATTATTCGTAGCACATTTTTAACCGAATCCATGAATCTTCGGTAAAATTTAATTTCGGTCGGTCGCGTAATTCTGATTCGATAGAACACGCCTTCTGTTAAAAGCAACAAAAAAAAAAAAACGAAATATTCTTTAAATGCTATATTTGTCGTGGCCTCCACAAATCTGAATTACATTTCATTCTGTGATTCTGTTGGAAATGGTGTATATACCAAAAATATCACAGTCATGAAACTTGTACACGTAATTAATATTCGTTTCTATTTTCAACGGTTTTTAACAATGAATAATTACATAATCCGTCGTTTTTTATTCTAGAAGCAAAATCTTCTAGAATTTAGGATCGATTTTTCTGAATATAAACAGAAAGCAAAACTAGCGGGTAACAACATATTGGAATAGTTCCAAAGATTGACATAGATGAAACAATAATTATAGAATAAAATAGGTTCGCTAGCTGGGTTTTATTTATAGAGTAATTATTTTACGAAAGTTACAATTCTGTACGTCTTACTTCCTTAGTTCAGTCTAGCGTTCGTTCATACTATTCAATGAAAATTAGGGCGTTCCTTCATCTTCAATTCATTAAAAGAAAAATCTGAACTGACCCGGGAAGAATATTTCCAGACAATGATATCGATACTATTTATTTGGCTATGAAATAAGTGAGCAATTATCACGATCTGCGATAAGTACGAAGCATATGGGGAATGTGTCCAAGTAATTTAATCTCTGTTATACTCGTTGCAATTGGTAGCATTAGAAAGTGGAAAGGAAACGTTTACGACGAGAGTTCACCGTCTGGAAAACAAGCACTTTTCGATTTTCTCTCGGAGTGTACTACCCCGGTTTTATGGTAGAGCAGGCAATCTTATTTCTATCCATGTCGTCCGGTTGAGCCCAATCCACCCTGATGGTCTGAGGTTTTAAATCTATCCAGAGCAAACGTTGATAACTCGAGGGTGGTGGTCCATTCAGCTTTTTCCAACCAGCAGAGATCCTCTTTATAAAATATCACAATGACGGCTTTTCGCCTCGTCCGAAATTCATACCGGATAGAAAAGTGGCTGAAGATTTCGGGTAATTCATAAAAGAAGTCTAGGGATAAGTTAATTCCAGTTTGTCAAGGATTTTTATTCACGAATTACTCTAAAGTTCAACGTTATACCTACCCTGGTCGCCGTCTTTTGGTTATGCCTAAACCAGGGTTGATCATATTTTACGGATGCTAGTACAGTGTTAGTGTCGCTTGTGGCGGGGTTACCACAGCACATCGACCTCTTATTCTATTCTATTCTATTCTCTAAATTTTCTTTGAACTCGTAAAAAAAGACTTGGTCATATTTCGCCACGACGGCGCGGTGTGTGATGTCAAATAAGTTCTTTTTTCTCTTATTTTTCGCCGAGAAACGGTAACGAGTACAATGGGGTTTAGCCAGAAAGCTGCCTAGTGGGACAATGGTGGCTTTCACCTAGCTCAGCTTTATTAACCCCAGAATCAGATGGCGAAGACGTTCTGCCACGTGGGGTGTCTACAATTCCATAACCGTTGCCTTAACCCAGACGATCGAATCGTTTATTATCAAATGAATACCTTCATTAATGAAATAATTTATACACCGTTGACACATCGCTTTTGTTAATTGATCTTTTTAAAAATAATATTTTCTTTTATATCGAACGAGAAAATGACTCGTGTAATTACTCGACGCTCAAACAACAGCCAACGATGGTTTACGCTCTCACGAAATCCTATCAATTTGAGTAAACAGTCCGTGTATAATATTGATTGTACATTATGCACGCACACGCAGCTTATCAGCAATTTTCATTATCAATATCTACTGATGAAATTTATAGTAGCTTGAAAATAACGAAGAGAATTTTCGGTTGAGAAAGTTCAGTGATTCTTTTTTTTTTCTTTTCTTTTATGGATTCGCAAAATTGCGAAGTTTTATTAACACGGACTTTTGTGTAGTTGAACTTATTCACGGGTGCGTAAAAAAAAAAAAGAAAAAAAACTAAACAACAGATAGTAGGTCAATTTGTCATTTTGGTGGGTGTGTTGGCCACTTTCTGCCAGCGTTATAGAGAAAATTAAGGAAAACGGTACAAAAGGCGGGTATAAACGCGGCGGTATAACGCCGTAACAGTATAAGATATCTGTATCGTAACTCGGCTACTTGGGTACTTAATTAAATTCAGCCTTTTCAGAAAACAGAAAAATTTCTCAAATATTCTGGAAAATTAACCAAGAAGAACCCTTCCTCTCTCCATTTTTCTTGGGGGATAAAAAAAAAAATCATTGTACTAGGAGTACTAATGGTAAGCCATGATTAAAATGAGGACTGGAAGAAGAAGAAGGCTTGTTACAACTATACTCGTAGTGAAGTAATTGTATAAAAAGGTTCGAGTGAACCAACCGTAACGAAGATTCCTTTATCCATAAAACCCGAGAGCGGAAGTAGGCTGTAGATTAATTCTTATGGCTGACAGAGATGTTTATGAGCAAAAAAGACGATTCGCGAATGTTGAGACGAGTAATGCGAGGAGAAGGCGAAATTTTTTATCTCCGATTACGTCATACGGGATTGAAAATGAAAGTGAAACATTTTCGTTGGGTCATAATAGATCATCCTTTTTACATTTGTAAATCCGGAATTTGGGTGAGCCGAATTCGAATTCTGGTTGAGCATCCATTGAATAATTTTTTATCACAAAATTGATCTTCGTGCTGGACCGATCGGTCTCGTAATCTTTCGATAAGATAAATGACTTTATCACGTTTGTTGAGCTATCGAACCTAATGTAGGTACAGAATTCCAGACTGACTCAGTTTATGATTAAAATTTATAGCTGTCTCATATTTAGATCGACGAATGGATCATATTGGCAGAAAAATGTCTACGTGTTTTGGGGGATATCGTAGATGAAGAGACTAGGGGGGGTGGGGGAGGGGTGCAATTAATTGAGGAATTTATCAAGACCATGGGAAGTGGAGACCAAATATTTCACGTTGTCGAAAAAAGGGTCCGGAAATTGCCCAGAGCTTCCGGCTATCGGAAAAAAACAAACAAAAAAACAATATATATTATATACCTATATAGTGAGAAGGAAAGCATTTCTTGAGACTCGCACGGTATTTCCGGAACTCTGCACTATTGCCTTGCTGACTTTCGGAGGTGCGCGAGACTATTCTAAGGATTCGGTTGATGAAGATGTTATTGAATCCTTCGACGAATGGAAATATAAGGACTTCGATAGCTTTTCTGACCTATACGCACATAGTTGGATAAAAATTGTGTCAAATTATTCAAAAAATTTATATCGATTAATCTAATCAACGGAAGTTATTGATCGAATTTTTTTAAATTTCTTGAAATTCATTTTTACAGCGACTTTATAAGGCTGATATATTATTCTACGTAAATTTTTTCGCAACATCTATAGATCGAAGTTCCGTTTATCATCTATTAAATTATACAAGCAAACGTATTTCCGAAAGGGCTGTAGTAATCCAACTACTCTAACCAGACAGACAAAAATTTTTTTCCGAAGGATTTCGAGTCTTCTTTATTCTGAACGTGGAGCAGCGTTAGTCAAGTTGTTAAAAAAAAAAGTGTAGACAATTTGAGTAAGCGACTACACAGAATAGTTTATCGTTCTTCGCCACCGGAAAAAGCAAGTTTTTCCTAAAATGAAAAATACGTCCATCCGCTTTTTCAGGTCGAAGGCATAGTAGTTGATGTATTGTATTTGTGTATATTTTCGAAAAATTTATGCATATGATAACATTTTATTACTAGTGAACAAAATTCATTTTTTTTATCGTTTTAAAATTATTTAAAACTTTTAATCGCCATTCTGATAAAAAGAAGATTGTTAAATTTCTGCGTTGAGAAACTCTCAACCGGAATGTTCAATCAAGAGTCACTAAGTGCGGGTACCTTTCTTTTTTTTTGTGATTTAATTCCAGTGGAACTTTCCGGGAATAAGCAATTAACCCTTTGAAGTTGAAAATTGAGTCGTAACTTTGGTACTGATTGTGCTTGTGGCTGTATCAGTCAATCCTGCGCTATTAGCTACTTTGAAATACTTACATTTCATTCAAAAGATCAATGACACGAGCTTTATACTGTATCGATTGACAACGATTTATATAGACTTTTATATACAGTCCATGCGGGTATAAGGGTAACGAAATATATATATATATATATGTATATTAGGGTGGCCCTTATTTAGAGCTCGAACGAATTTTATAACAGGCATCCCCCAAATTGGCTCCAAAGAATTTAAAAACGATTCTCCAATTTTTTCAGTTTTTATCTCAACTCTAAGCCCTCCCACCAAAAGGGTGAATCTTTCACCATTCAAAATACACGTGTTTCAGCCAAATTCTTAGTATATATTTTATTTTATTCATCCGGGTCCTAAATAATATATATTTCTACCCTAATATATATATATATATATATATTAGGGTAGAAATAAATAAGATTTAAAAAAACATGAGAGGAGATCAAATGTCATAGTTATTAGATTAAAGAAAAAGGAAGAAAAAAAATTTCATCGAATAAACCTCCCTAAATTACATCTCCGGATCCACCAGTGAAAGCCTAATGGATTTATACACTAAAAGAACATCGATATAGGGTCCAAACATTGGGAAATACATTTATCTCCGTTATTCCAGTGTTTGCAATTCCAATGCTCGAGCTAGACTGATCCCCGTGACGGTTCCGTTTGATTTATTCCCTCGTGGATATTGGGCAAACGACGGAAATCTTGTTGCCTTATTCCCTTTTCTTTCCCTTTGTTTCCTGTCTTTTCTCTTTTTTTTTTTTTTTCTCTTAGCCGGAGACTCTTATACTTTTAGCCAATCTGTGAGGTAAGAAAATATCAAGAAATACAATCTGTACAGGGGTGAATGTAGGGGCGAAACGCATCCCTTGAGGACTAAAAAGCAATCGTAGTAATTCCCAAACGTTAATTATCTTGATCGTTTATGATTTTACAATTGGATTGTATATTTATTATAATCGGGAAAAGTGGAATCGTAGAAAAAAAAAAAAAAATGAAAACCGTTTACCACCACATCCGAGGTTCCACATCATTACAGTCCAATTAATACTCGATTTATTATTTTTTCTTCGTTCTAACAACGACTTTATAATTACCTGCGTTAGTCCTGACTCTTTTGACTATTGTATAACTCCGATTGATCGGGTAATTAACAAGGCTATCAAGATTCCTCCCGCTGTTACGATCAACTGTCAAATTTTCCTCCGAAAATTTACGATTCAAAGTAAAGTCTGTCTGCTGAGTTGACGAGGGGCATTAAGATGCTGGAATTATACCCGATCGACGTAGTTGTTGGAAAAGTGCTTTCGTTTCATTAAAATTCTAAAGAATTCAGAGTCGTAAACAAACGGCGGTGAGATTTTCTGGCAAGACACTAATATCAGTTAAACGAAACTTTTCTGGAACACCGAATTACGCTGACTGTAAAAACAAAAAAATATTTTGCCCGATCATCTCGTTGCAATTTTTCGAACAAAGTTTTTCGAATCGATTGAGAAAAGCCAATGAAATCGTTGTTTCAATTTAATTATCAAGTCTGATCGAACAATTGTAACTCAAAAACTAGTTAGATCTCCGGTTCTAGCCACGGCTAGAATTTTAAATAAATTTTGAGCATTTCTCAGGACGTTGGTTCTTCCTTAAGTCGCGACAACTATTCTGTATAAATTAAAGTACCATTGAGAGAACAGCATTGCGCTACCTTCGTTCCTGGCTTTGTCACTTGGCAGCTACGAGGAACAATTTTGCTAAAATCCCACTTGACGTCGGATTTCCTCCCCGTTTCTAACCTTTTGTTTTCAGGAAACAAATTAGTATCTACCACAGACTCGTTCCGAAAGATAAAACCAGAACCGCACATGGCATTATGATAAATCGATTGTTTCAAGCAGACCAAGTCTTCAATGTAAAAAAGTCACGATTAGACCTTCGCCATTCGTGTCTAAATTACCGTATTTTGCATCTATTTTACCCTATCGACTCAATGGATGGTAAGACGTATAAATTCGCGACTAATTCATCGAAAAAAAATTCTCCAATATATCTCTGTGCCAGAATATAGGGTAGGAGGCATCGTTTGTACTCGAAGTATAGAATATCATCTCATTCTACCTCATTAGGCATTGTAAAAAAAAAAAAAAACGTAACTACAAGTTCAACACGTCGAATCACTGAGCTAATAAATAGTATTATATACTACCAGATGGGAATATCGACTATAATGATTTACAGACGAGTAAACCAGGCTATTTGAATATTTCGCGGCGTACCACGATCTCGCAGAATTATTTAGGTTTCCATGATTCAACAGACCGCGGCATTACTCTAATAATATAATTTTAATGATATTCAAATAACGTTATGTGATAATAACGTTATCATATTCGCAAAACAATATTATAGAATATTATTCAGGGATCTTCATAGTCACCTGTAATAATTCTTCAATTTAGATTGTTCAAAATTTTTGCCTTGTGCAAATTAGATTGTTGATATTCACGGTCCTATGCTTCTCAATCTTTCATATCTTCGTAATACCTACTTTATTATCACGTATTTACGTTACTCTGGATTTTGAGATGCTGTCAGGATAGCTTTTCTACAGCTTTTCTTGCTCATCGATTCGTCAAGCTTTTCTCGCTGCACAGGTATCTACCCTTGTAAGTATTTACGTCAAACATTAAACTAATCTTAACATCGATGTGGATTATTTTATTTTACGAAATTCCAATGAGTTTATAGTTAATTTTTGGTAAAAAATACATGGATTTTGAAAGAATGCAAGCATTCGAAACAATATTCTGTTTGAGTTAAAGCAGAGGGGATGATATAAGAGATAAGGGTGTGGATTCTGTGCCGCACAATCCTTCTCTATACATAGAAGAATCGCATTACGGTATAGATAGGTGGTATACGTTGGATAAATAGAAATGAAAATTAATATCAACCCTATAACTCGAAGAATGTCGTAATTCCAGAATTATTTTATTGAATGGTGCAGAGGGTTGAAGAAAATATTGAAGATAACGTTTTATGAGGTTGTATTAGGCAATCGAATCTATGTGTATGTGCGTTGTATACGTACCAGGTTTTTCCCATCCCCATCCCCATACAACATATATATTGTATATATATACCAAAGCAATCAAGCCATACATGATATTGCATGGGGTTAGTTATAAAGACCGAAATTTCTTTCAGGAAGAAATATACACACAGGTCAAAAAAATGGAGCTTTTATCGACAGCTGATTTTCACATTGTTATATATATACAGACATATAAGGTATGTATTATACACAGTGGAATTTCTCGTTTTGCTATGCCAAGCGTTAGAATCCTATTTCCAATATCAGAACCGTCAAAGATCTCGTCTGAAAAGGGAATCCGAGTTCACGTCTAATTTCACATAGAACTTTGAGTCACATAGGTATCAAGTGAATGCTTGAATTTAATCTCGTCGATGATATGCAAATTCAGGATTTTCAAATAATGTATGAGAATTTGACCTGACCAAATACGAAAGCGGATGGTAAATAGAGTTTAACTTTACAGAAATTAGAGGAAATTAACGTAGGGGACAAATTTGGGTTTCAGGTATTTGCACACACTTTGTGTACTCAATTATACGAGTACTGGTGAACTGATTAGCTTTTTATTACGTGTGAATACGAGATTGAAGTTAAAGCTACTGCTCGGAATTATACAACCGAAAATCTCTATGCTGGTTGTTTAAATCAATCGTATTGTTCCCCAGCTATTTCACGAGGTACACAATAGAGTCACTCAGATTTTTTCCCGTGATTTATGGGGCGTGGATCGCGAAAAATTCTTTTATAGTCGTGCATATATGCAGAATTTGATTGTTTGTCTTTAAATCGAACGACTTCAAACATTTATTTTCACGTACGTTCGATATTTTCTTTTATATCTAATAATAAATTGGTACGTGGATTCGTATTTTATGAAGAAAAACCTCGAGCTTGAAAATGTCTCTTCGCTATACGAGGCGCAGACTAATGATTGCCTTCGTCTTTTTCATCTTTCACAGGATTTCTTTTTTCGCCAAATAAATTAGCCTCAGTGATGAAATTGAATATAGTCCACGGGGATGAAAGAGGAATATCCATTATTGCAAAATTGTAATTTTCACAAAAACTGCTGATCGAAGGCGATATTTTTAAATCTCTATGCTATCTCAGAGAATAGATCTTCCCATAAATCACTGTCACACCGCTTTACCGGCACACTTTGCCATCCTGGTTTATTCTCGCATGAATTTTCGGATGTGCCGTAAAGACAATTATTGTTGATAATTTTTCATTCATTTCTCATCTTCTTTTCTAGATTCTTCGATGTGACATACCTATAGCGAGACGAAAATATAAATATAACTATATGTTATCAGGGGTTAGATTTTTGAGCGGAGGAAAACTTTTCGAAAGTACTTTCAGTCTGAGTTGGCAACGAATGTAGTACCGGAAATTTTACCATTCGTTCCTTGTGGCAATGGGTTGCCTTATTGGAAATAAGTAAAGTGTATTCTTTGAATCGTGATAAAAACGTAAACATACGCTTTCCCATTTTACTATATATATATGAAAAAAAAAAAAAGTCAGTGATTTATAATGCATTTGAAACTCAGAACACGGTTCCATTATCATCAGTATTCTAGCTATTACCTATGTCTCTCTTTCTCCCTTGGTTGGAAACTGCAATTAATAATTGGGTTTGCCAAGTAATGTACACGGTTGCAACCCTTATCATTAGATCCGGTTGTTTCGGTTACGTGCAGCGCGACTCTGTCAATTTCAAGCTCTAACGCATCGCTGGATTAGATTGGAATTAGTTACTAGGTAGAAATGAGACGCTAGAATTTCTCGACTTGAAACTACGGGATTTCACGACTATAAAAAGCGTTACTTGTAGTATGATTCATTTCATGACACGGATAATTGTGATTGTAATAGCTTAAAAAAGACATTCCGCGAAATAAGTTACAAGTTTGAATCCCATCGATGATCAAAATTCGAGATTTACACATATAGGCATGTTTGCGTTTTCCTCTTTCACGACATTTATCATCGATTCTGATACCCGAGATCGAATCGTATCCGATCGTATCATAAAAATTTACTACGCTAGTCACTAGGAGGATTTCAAAACGTTTTCATGGCTTTTAAAGCAATCAACGGATTACTTGCACTCGAATTCTCTCTTGATCCTATTCGACAAAATTCTTATTCACATACCATTTACGTATCGCTAAAGTACAATTTGACCTGGCGGGTAATCGGTTGAATTGCATACTACGGCATTCGATTCTACCCAGTTTGGTTTAATTGATTTTCACGCAATTCCGTGAGTATTCGAGTATCGGCTATAATGGTTGCGTTAATTCATCACACCTAACGACTATTCCATCCTCCGATAACGTAATTAATTTTATTCTAAACCCTTCTAAATGAAATTAGAAGCAATGTGTATCTGAGTTTATATTTCACAGTGCATCTCGTTGTTACCTTACGACGAAAACTTCCAGGTATCCATCCTGACTTTTAAATTGTTTTTCCGGAAGATACCGCTCGTTCGAGTATAGCATTCCCTGATATTGTCATCTCGTCGTTTACCCGGGTGCGAAGATTTTACATCCCTAATAATTTCCGGGTTTGTTTAGCTTGATTTAAAATTCTCCTGGTTAATGTTAAGTGACGAACGTGGCCAAGGAGATAACAAACAGAATCTCTCTCTGTAAACAGCATCGTCGACAAAATATACCCTAGGAATTCGAGAGAAATTGCTAGCATTCTCGTTCGGAACTGGAATCTATCGACCAGCCCGTACCAATAAGTATGTTTCGAGATCCCATATACCTGCGGGTTGAAAGCAGAGAAGAATAAGTGGTCGCGTATCACTAGCCTAAATTGATCCGAAATTGAGTGGTATATATATACTTGAGCCCTTCAGGGCTAAACGCGGGTTGTATACCGATTCGCGTAAGTCAGACTTATCCAAAAATCAATTTTGGTCCTAATTTATTTCCAAATCCAGTAATTACATCAGAACTAGGCATAGACTTCGCGAAAATTTCAGAATCGGCGACTTTTTGTGTTCCTGGAATTTTCAGATTTGCCATTTATAGACTGAAGTCAAACTTCCCGAAGTCTAGACTCCGGGAAAAATTTTCAAATCTCTTAATCGTTCGAAACAAAATATGATGGAAATAATTTTTCCTTTTTTTCGAATCTCTTCCGACAACTTTCTCTTAACACGAATAATGATTTATGTTGGTTTGAGATAATGGAGGCGGTTAGTTGGTAAGTTGAAAATTGTAGGTCTGCTCATGCAGAATGTGGGTGTAAGTTTACCGACAAATAGTTTGCATTGATTATTTATACCCCCTCGTTATGGGGGATCTCCTATCTATGAATTACTGCATTTGGTATCGGAATTAGCACGTAGGTATATGCGGTTCTGGAAAGTACCTTTAGCAATTTTCAACATTCCTGAATAACCGAATAGTCGTTCATTTCGCGAGCCATGATAGTCTCGAAATTCTTGATTCAGGTCGATTTGGCAACCAATTACCTAATAGAACTAATTCCCAATTGGCTTGGTGTGCATGGAGAGTAAATGCTGCATGATTTTCCTTCTCATTTCTTCAACACGGATTTAATTTCGTACTTTTTCGGCCTGCTAGGAGAAGCTAGCTTGTCTAAGTTTCAAAGAAAGAAAATGGTCACGAAAGTTTAATACGCTTGTGAAACTTACCGGTAATTAACTTTGCCGTAGTCAGAGTCAAGCCGGGGTGTAGGTACGAAGTCGAGTATTTAAACAGCGAATTTAAACAGCCAGGAATTGAAGGGTCGATTAAAGTTTAGTTCTCGGACTTTTAGAAGGGTTGCTTCGATCGGGGCAATTGATCTTGTCGGCGAATGACTGAGATGAAATGAAGGAAAAAAAATGAGGTAAAAAAAAAGGGTCTCAAAGTCCAATACGAATCCCGTAGGATGAACGGGATGAAATTCTTGGGACGAGACTCGGCAACATTTTCATATGCGACTCTGTAAGAAAAAGGGATTGTCTTTAAACTTTGATTAAGTTTGGAATCAGATATCTGATTGCTGCTTGGTCTCCGGCCCTCAATTTTGACGCTTCGTTATTTGTGAAAGATAAATTGGTATAACGAAATCATGAATCTGTATGAAAGACCAATTACACAAGTCAACCAGCGGCAAATCCGTAAATCATGATTTATTCAAATTACAAAAACAAGGTGTGAGGCTTGTGTCGATTATCTGAAATGTTCAATTTGCCTACACTCGACGTTCATTCATTTAAGACTTAGTCTATTTAGTCTAGTTTTTTTTTTTTTTTTCATTCTCAATCCAGAGCCTCTCTTTTAGAAAGTTTCACCTTGTTAAGCAGAACATGTTCTATACCTGGGGGAAATTAATTAGTACCTTTTGTGCTCGAAACTTCCGAAGTGTTCCACACACGGACTCGCTAACGTATCGTTGGTACCTACAATTAGTTTTCAAGCTTTTTATTTATATTTTTTCTTTTCTCTTACTACAGTCTTTGGGATAAGAGTATAACGAACTCGATCCTGCACGTACACCTATTATTCACCAACAAAGCTACCCCAACGGCATTTTCGAGCCAATTAAGCAAAACCACAATATGTATAATAATAAAAGTATATGGGGTGACATTATATCCAGCAAAGTGACGAGGGATGATACTTTATTTGTTTTTTTTTTCTTTTCTTTCATCTGATTTTCTCACCATGCCTCAAGCTACAATAAGCTGAGCTAACTTGGTTATGGCCAAACAGAATCATCTGTAGGAATAAAGTGATTGGATTTCAGTATTTAGTATCTCGTATTTTATTTGAAACGATAATTATACTGCATCTTTTTATTTAGCAAGGAACGAATATGCTCTAAGACCCAAACGAAACACTTCTTTCTTTTTCTTTCTTTCTTTCTTTCTCCTTACTTTTACCTTCTTTTGAAGTAATTTATATTCAAATTGGTTCAAATGTCATAAGAAATATACGTATAATCAAGTTTATATTATAATTCACAGATTACTTCGTTATTTTGTCAAGAAATAATTGACTTAAAAAAATACAATTATTTATATATTGTGATTGAAATTTTCCCAAAATCATTGTCAACACTATAGATGGCTCCAAAAATTCCATAGATGTGAAATGAACTAATTAGGTAGTACTAATTTCGCCATTAATTATAAAAATTAAGCGGTAACATACAGATCAATAGATTTATCGAGGATTAGTTAATCAGCCCAATTAGTGTATCGTGGAGTGATAATCTGTATTGAGTAACGTTTGATGCCAGAATCTGTTGCCTATGTTACTAATCAACTGATATAACATGTAAACACTTTGTTACGGATGTGATTATTTATTCACTAAATTTTGGGTGAAATTGATTTGAAGTTATTTTTCCATTTTAATTTTTTTTTTTTTACAATTTAGTTTTCTGAGTCATCAATTTTATCACTTATTTCGTACTTAACTGATGCTCGAGGTACAAATATATATAACGAAAGTCATGAGACAGAGAAAGATCTCGTTTCGAACAAAGTAGAATTGTTTTATTCATCCTCTAAAGAGGGTGAGTTTTCTGTTTTCCGCCGATACGATGCTGGTCTTCTTCCTTTTGCGCTCGGCGTAAAATTTCTATAAACATACATGCATGCATAATAAATGTACATACATAGGTATGCACATATATATATATATTTACCTATGCTTGTACACCTATACTTATTAAATATAAATATTAACCTATGTCCCAAGTAAATGAGGAAAGTTGGTATATATTGTGAGTAGAAAATTCCAGCAAACATCCCTTACTCCAAAGCATAGTTGTAAGTTCAACAATTCGGGTAAATTATTTCATTTATTCCATATAAAGTGAATATTGGAATGATGTAATAATTGATAAAGAATGATAAATTATTATACGAGATAACTGATATAAATTTTCATAATAAATTTTGAGGAAATTGTTAATTGTGATAATTTAATTAACGGTACGAGAAGAGTATGAAATTCGAGGTTCGTTATGATAAAAAAAAAAAATTTCTACGAAGCTTTGAGTTTCATGATGACCCGAATTGTAAATTAATTGACAAAACGACGATAGAAAGCCAACGAAAATCTCCGAAGGGGATGAAGATAACTGTGATGAAATGAAGAGACATCAATTACTCACTATCATTGTACAAATTAATGAATGAAGTAAATTTGCAGGGTTGCGAAAATCCTCATTCCTTCAGATTATTGTGACTCCCGGAAATTGTAGTGGATCATCTAGGTGGCTATAAGGGATTGCATTTCTTCAACACCAAGAAGAATGCCATAAATAAAAGATTTTCAACTGAAAGCGCGCTTTCTTCGATATAAAAAAATTCACCCTCTTGAGACCGGAATAAAAATTATATTACTGTTTATTATAGACCTTCTTTAATTTAATTAACTCAACCTTAAGTATCCGAACCCATCTTATATAACTCGATTCTAATCAGTTCTGTCAATAGATGGCTATTCGAAGAAGTATATAGAGAGCGTAGCTACATCAAGAGAAAATATTCATTTATCCTATCATCAAATAGTCTCGCGGTTGGATTCTATTAGCATAATTATAAGGCGTTTTGTCATTATAGACTGATATAGATACGAAAAGCATAGTTCGTTGTATTCTCGTGATCTGTGATGATTGATTCGACTGAATGATTTACGTCGAGTTACATAAGAATCAATTTCTTTTTTTTTATTTTTTCAAAAATTACCATTTCTTTCGGCAAAGTACAATATTTGTTCGATCTGAATTTTATTTTTCTGTCTTTATTCAACGAATGGTTTAATGCGCAGAAACGCATTCTCTCGGATAAAATATTTGCCTTTATCAAACAAGCATTTCCCAGCTTTCAGCTAAGTTAATAATATAATAATAATAATATCCTCGGTTTAATCAAATCTTGATACTGAGGG
Source organism: Tenthredo notha (assembly GCA_914767705.2). NCBI lineage: Eukaryota > Metazoa > Arthropoda > Insecta > Hymenoptera > Tenthredinidae > Tenthredo > Tenthredo notha. The sequence continues at coordinate 8,377,050 of OU611908.1, forward strand.
GTTGTACTTCAATTCAGTACCTGGTTGACTTGATTTCTTCTATATCATCGATTTTAGATCATTTTGGCGATTTCAATAATCAAAATGGTATTTAAAAAATATTTTCCGATCGCACTATGCAATGTGAAAGATCTATTATCAGCACCATACCATTGCATTATACGAAATGAGATCGTTTTTGTTGAATTAGCTTCTGATCTAAACGAAGTGATAAGGGAAATCCCAATTACACTAGCGAAGTCTGGGAAACAAAGGATTCCCAGACTCGTAATGTCGCGGTCTAAATGGTCAAGCCGAAACTGAAGATGGTTCGCGGACAGTCGGGTATTCGCAAAAAAACCAGACCTTTTCTTTGTTCAATATGTCAACATGATTAGTGATTGTATTTAACCGAAAATTGAACCTGGTATGCGTTAGATCAATGATGCCAATTAATTTTCTCCTAGTGTTGTGTAGACTGTGCTTTAATTTGTAACACAAGAGTACAGTTGGTGTTAATTAAGGGTATGTGTAATGTGACGTGGTGATAATCTGCTTGCCAATCCCCCCCCTGTACTGACGCCGTTGTCGCTTAAGTAATTAACCCCTTCGTGCTCGGTTTATTGATGCAAGCAGAAAAAAGAGAAAAAAAAAAAACGAAAAAAAGGAAAAATCGTATTCATGTAACCAATTTTGATTAGACCACGGTGACATATTTGGTCGAACTATTTGATAGTATTTTGATCAAACGCGTACGATGTATCAATTAGTACAATTCTACATCACGACGTGATCACTAATTAATACCGATTTTAACCCAGGTTGGTTATGCGAAACTGTATATTGTAGCAAAGGGTCACAACCAATGCTCAGTAATACGACTGATAGGTTGAGCAAAGCATGTTACTTGATAACCAATCTGACAGCCTCAGGGGCGATATGGTATAGACTGCAAGCACAGGGACACATGAAAGTCGAGATACATTTTGAGACGAGAATTTATCATTAAATTATACAGATTGAAGACAGAAGATCTATTTTTCTGTTTCAGATTCTGTTTCGTATATACATATTTTGGGACAAGCAAAGAAGGATATATCGAAGAAGAGGAAACGTTGTTGAAATCAATACATAGATTATAAACAGTTATTTCGAGAAAAAAAATTTATCTATTTACAATCTGGAGTTTGAAAAATTTACACAAATGTATCGGTACTATTAATTCATTGGCACGATAAAATGAAGATAATTATATAAAAGTTGAATTTACGAATTGTGCACCACAAGTGGAAAGACTGATTTATAGCCTTTGTCACATCGACAGAAACTGTAATCATCGAAGTGTGTGTCTACTGAAAATCAAAGAAAAGAAAACAGAAAAAATATGTTATACAATAAGGAAATAGAGGAACGGAGTGAAATTAAATTTTCAAAATTATTCTCGCTTTTATTTAGTGAAAATTTGAACTGATGATATAAAGTGAAAACTAAAGGATCCTACATATCGAATGATAAGGATCTCTTGGCGAATGCCCAGCAAATATCTGTGATTTCCTGTTCAGGCAATATGCTAGACGCCCTTTCGTTGACCCGCTGGCAATTTTTAGGTCGGAGTATTTCTGAGTAGAAAGACATGCGAAGGTTGAGTCCAGGCAGTTTTAGTAAGGAGAAAATGAGGGTCGTGTTGGGTCTTCTTTTATTTTCACTCGGGGCTGTCGCCCTAGGGACGACACGTGACAGCAGTGTGGTGCGAGCAGGAACTGGAATTAAGATTGGAACCAACGACAGAGGAGTTACAAGAGGTGGTAATTCAGGAACGGGCAGAGGATCGGGTGTTAAAATCGGCGACGCAAGAGTCCATAATGGATCCGCGAGGCAAAGGACTATTCCGCCAACTCCTACGACGCCGATTCCACTGCCATTTACTCCGTCTCCAGCGGCTGCCAGTCCGAGTATTTCAAATAACATAACTTACTTGAAGGTGAGTAGGTGAAAATACCTATATTTTAATAAATAAAATAATCATCCAGATTTTCATATTTCACAAAATTCGTGTCAATTTCAAAACGTTACGCGTGTCGCATTCGTTTCATTCAAAAATTTATTGTCATTCAACACAAGAGTGATAATGCCAAATGTCAACATGAAGGTTGTGTCGATATTTCGAAATACAAAAGTTAGATAATCAACGTATCAATTCAATATGAAGTTCGTGTCATTTATAATTTTTCTGTGTGTTAAATCAACTCATATTCCATTCGAAGTGACACATATGAAAAATCAAATTAACACAGTTCAAAGTAAAATGATGATAAATTTTTCAGCAAGACGTATATTTCCGTAAAAATTAGAAAAATTTTCAATCGATTAGATTATAAAAATTATACTACCTATTAGTATCATTAATTAAACTTAGTTTTAATAGTTGATAGATAAAACGGACGAATACCGGTGTGACATACGGGTCTCGTTGTCAACGTGATGTAAAATAGATTGTATGTAGTTGATAGATGAGCTTACGTCCAACTAGTCCGAACTTACAAGGAATATGAGATCAATCAGAATGTCTGACAGGCGTATAATTTGTTGTAGTAAACCTAAGCTTCTACAGTTTGACATCACAGTTTATGAACATTTATATATATGACAAAGGTGATTAGAACATGGGAATAGATGGTTGTTAACAACTAGTAAAACTAGTAGGTAGGTACTTACGCTAAGTAAGACTACCTTAGAGTTTGGAATCGTTAACTCGTTTCATTTTCTATTAGATGAAAAATTCTTAATACATTTGGAAATACATTTTCCTTTGAGAGCTTCAGGATGAACGAAAATTATCGACTGGGAAAAGTATTCATTTATTTCGGTGCCCATGGCTATCATCATGCACGATATTAGCTTCCAAATAAGGGCATTATCTCACATTTCCCATTTACTGTCCTCATTTATCTCAGTATATTCCCTACACCATTGTATGCATGATATTAATCACGGATCCATGTTCCATCACGCGAGATAAGAACAGGGGTGAGAATATCAAGCACAATCCATGTACTCGTCGTAAATTGAATTGGGATTTTATATTTCAATTTAAATTCTCATGAGACTTAACATGTGATTGCAATTCGTCTGAGAGCATATTTTTTACCTCAGTTATACCACCGTTCTCACTTTGGTCTTGAGTACTTCGAATAAGTTAAAATTAATAACAAAAATTTTACATAGCAATGAAATTTAGTCATTTATGTATACAGAACTTGAATCTCGTAGTTATCTGAAATGAAAAAAAAAAAAATACCGAAGTGATTTTGAGTCCAAAGAGTGGCACGGGGCGAGCAACAAAAGATCGCAAAATAATTAATACCATATATAGGAATGGGCTTCCAAATTTTTAAAAGCCACGTCAATCCTTTTAAATCACGTTTACTGATGGGCCAGATATTTTTTTATTGAAATACTCAATGTCTGTGACGTGATGAGCATTTTGATAATACTTGAAATATTGAGATTTCTCAAAGATTTTTCCGTAAAAACTTTTGAGTTCTTCGGCTTAAACTTTCTTAGTTAATTTTTGGATATAAACCGAAGAGATATGCACGTAGCTTTTCTGAAATTAGTCAATGGGAAATGTCATTTCGTTGAACCCATAACTCGGTTATGAGGTGAGGTCGTATAAAACTGCAAAATTGATCCTTATTTTTTTCATCTTTAAAAATGGGTTTCGAATTGCGAGAGATTAAATCTGATTCATAAATAAAAATTGGGTACATTGTAGAGACTCGTTAACGCTTTTTCACCACGAATCACGTGAGAGTAATCTATCACGTGATAACGTATTTAGAGAAGTCAAAGATTTAATGAAGGGCTTACCGATACACATTAATCACATTTAACGATCACTTAAAATACGACGAGCTCTCGTTTAACTCGTCAGAATTACGCAACCCCTGATTTTCTACGAAAAAAAAAAAAAAGAAATGAACCTAATGGTAAATTATCGTGGTTTTCTACAGGTGGGGATGGTTGTCCCTTACAAATCTTTTGGGGTGAGGGAGTACACAAAGGCGATGACTACCGCTTTAAACACGCTACAAAAAAGCACGAGGGGACCAAGGCTTGGCCTCTTTCAACGATACGACATTCACGTCAGGATTGCAATGAAAGAACTGACACCTAGTCCGACTGGTAAGTCCAGTTTCATTTCTTTATAAAATGATAAATTCGAAAAAATTCAGGCTTTACGGAAATTTCAGCTCTGTAATAATCCTAAGAGGATAATATCGACGTGCATTTTTTTTTCTTTTCTGTTTTTTTTTTTCACAGACACGTATTTGTAGCCCATTGTATTACCGAGATTAAAATGTATCACCTTACCGTATATAAGCTGAGTGAATGCCATCCTATCGCGTAACTCTGACAATGGGGGCCAGATTTTCAGCATCCTTTAATCTTCCACTACGCTTTTATGCCTTCAGTCAGTTTGGTAAAAGTTGCTAAACGGTGGATTTTTCGGATAGAATTTACAAACATAGAAATAGCCGCATACTCGAATCGATTTTTTTTTTTTTTTTGTTTTTTCCTCTTTTTTACACGAGATTGTGTACGTTGTCTTCTGGCCAAGACAGCAATTCTACCGGAATTTCAACCTTAACCACTTTGTAGACGATGAAAGCTTAGCATATATCGTACAACGAGAAACCAAGGAATACATATGTCACACTCTGTTTTCGCGAACCGTTTCCCTCGGATTTGCTATATTTTTAGCATGAATTTATAAAATTTGAAATTCATATCTTGATTACGTCTTATCCTTTGTATTTGAGCTTCGCAATATATTTGTTAAGCCTTTTTCTCCGGCCAAGATTTCTTATTTCAATTTTGACAACATTGCAATATAACTTTCTTTAGATTATGATCTCGTTAGAGTTTATGAAAATTCGTAGGCTGAGTAAAAAATTATCGAACATTATTTTTGAATTAACGATCGAAGATTAGGTAAACATTATCGCTATCCAATTTTTTTTTTTTTTTTACTTATCATCAAACCCGCTGGATTAATTATTTTGATCAGTGATTAAAAAACACTTTACGAATCTATCCTAAATCAGAAATGTCTATCGAACGATCATTACAATGGCCATAAAGCACGAGCCACCACACTGTAAAAAATTTTTTGGACTCGGTGTGGTGTAAATGGTTCGGTGTAAATATTTTTAACACGGACGGTGTAAAAATTGCACTGAGTGTAGTGTAAAATTTGAACTCAGTGCAATTTTTACACCGTCCGTGTTAAAAATATTTACACCGAACCATTTACACCACACCGAGTCCAAAATATTTTTTACAGTGCAGCTTCTGAAACTCACGATCAAGAGTAAGATCCTTACTCTGATTTTCCACCACTAGGATGATGTCGCCTGTGTTATGGTCTGTGAATTTATTCTCGTAGTTTGAAAGCCGATAATTCATGGCTGGATTCTTATTGAAATTGACATTCGCGATATACTCAAGTGAGTAAAATTTTTGATCAAAAAAATCAAGTCGCGATTTATGAAAAAATATGACTCAAAAATTAGGAATATGAGATGGAAAGGATCTGCTCCGCCCATTGTATGTCAATTTAAAATTCACATGATTTTTGCACACAACTAATTCTCGGTCTTTTTACTGCAGCGAAGTAATTATTTGTATGGGGTAGTCTGCAATGGGACATCCTGTACCTACGTGTACGTAGAATTATATATCATGTGCATATACACCCATGGGTGTACAGAGTTCGTTCTGCAAGTTTTAGCGGTAGTTTAAAAGGCCATAAAGTCCACGGTGAAGTATTCTTTTAAAATATACTCCTGGATATATATTATCCGTAAAATATTATCTGAGATCCTTTAGAGGTGAATATACGAGCGAGATACTATTATTATAATATTCGTGTATATGTGATGTGAATTTTCTTCATTATAATCATTTAACTTATCCCATTTATTACTCATTCGTTGATATATTATAATATGAGCCTTGAAATCCCTGTGGGCTACCTAAATTCGAGGGTTGATCAAATTTATAAAAGGGTGAAAGGATGATGGAGCCTTGCCTCACGCCTAAAACCCTCAAGCTTCAAGACTCGAGATGAAAATGAGAAAACTCATTAAAACGTTTCACTTCGTTTAATGAAATAACAGATGGTCTGCAACCTGCTAACTCTGTTGCGGGAAATATACGTCAGTGGACCAACGATCTCATCAGTAAATCAACGTGTTAAAAAATAAAAAAATATTTATCTGTCACATGCATGTCTTTTATACTTTCGTAAAGTATCTGATAACAAGTTGACGACGTACTTACAACCCTGCAAGTACGTAACTTAAAGACCGATGTATCAGATAAAGACTGATCCTAGAGCTTATGTTTCACTATGAGAGGTATGACGCTCGTATAGCAATAAATCTGGATTGTTATTGCAGATTAATTCAGGCTTATAGTAATCGTAATTTTTTTTTCTTAAATTTACTTCAAAATCTGGAAACGAATGGGAAAATCTTATGCAATTATGAAATGAATTCTGCGGATGACAATGCATTGATGTAAAATTTTGGAATGAAACGATCAGAATTAAGTTCGGGTAAAAAATAAAAAAGTTGGCAAATAGGTAAAGGCACAAGGGTGTGATAATATACGCGTTACAAAATGGCGACTATCTTTCTCCGGCAACTGCATAATTTCGCAGTTAAACCCGCAGGCTGTGTCATAAACAAGTCTAATGCCCTGCACGATACGAATACTGGTAGGTATAGGCACACCGGGTGGCGTTTACTTAACACGACCCATTTTACAACCTGAGAATATAGTGGATTTGTATGTAGGTATATATGTGACGCAAGAGGGTGCGCAGAGTGTCATGAGAAATATGACTTCGAGAAACCATTTCACCTTCCGGTTTGAACAATTTTGTTCGCGAGCTCACTCACCGTTCTAACTGATCGACAACTTCGAATTTAGTCGTTAACCTATTCCAGACAATTAGGAATGAAATTCAGAAGATATTGGTTCATGATTTAGGAATTTATCGGCACAGGAAAAGCTCCCTGAAAATTAGCAAAATGAAAAATAGTTAAGGCTTGGACGATTTTTTTTTAATTTATTTTTGCAACTGGGTGAATTTTTTTTATCCAGCCTAGTTCTTCTGGTTTTGCTTATTTGGCTAAAAATTTTATCTATACCATATAAAATTGAAAACGACGTTTTTTTTATGAAGCGAATTCTGCACCCTTCCCTCGAACGTTTGAGGGTGAGTCCACGTTTATCTATCCAGGTTTTTCACGCGATGTACCCTCTCAGAATTTGGCATAAATTTTTCGTTCTTTCATCTTGTTGACGGAAGTTATACCCACAAGTTAAATACATGATAGAAAAAATTTCTGCGTTGTTGAAGATTTTTTTTCGAAAACCCTTCAACGTTATTTCGCATACGAGATAAAATTCTTTTGGAATTTTTTATACACATCTTTGATCGAAGTTCGCTTGAGAGGGTGCGAAATATTGTATTTTTTATAATATGAATATGAATCAAATTTCTTCTCCATAAAGTAGTTCCTTGATTCATTCTTCATTTTCACCCTTTCTTTGCGTGCAATTATCATTTCATGCCATTTCGTAAGAATTTTTAATCCCTATGATAACATAATTCTTTCTGGAATCGCCCGAGCGCTTTTCCGAAAACATATGTATTTACGAATGTACAATATGCACAAGGGGCAGAAGCCGGAATTACAGGGGCGAGAAAAGATTCGTCTGTAAATATTTTTACTCCACCGTGCGAGTATGGCAGTGAGTGAGTAAAAAAAAAAAAAAATTTCCAGATCGATTTTCCCACTGCTAAAAGGTTTTTGCAATGCTCGTCGAACTGTTGGTATACAAGTAGTCCATGTTTCGGAAATATTCCTCTCTCTCCTATATGCAATAAAATGAAATATTTTTTTTCCCCACCAAATACCCGCGTGGTTCAACTCTGTTCACTGTTTTTCGCAAAATAAATTTAAATATTGAACAAACTTATGAGCAAGAATATTTTACCTATCATTTTTGCAAAAAAAGTGTACAGCGTTGTGATGCTCGATCATAAATGAATTTGGAATAAGGTTTACGCGTACTAAAAAATTGTGTCATTCTTTATTTCGTTCTTTTTCCATGACTCCGATCAAAGAATGACATTTTTTTACACAAAAAAAAAATTATAACAGATACAATATCGTGCGAAAAACATGTCGTTATCGAATGACCGGTATAGAATTAGTAAGTGTAAGGTATTCTGTAGGGGAGACTGGGTACAGTTGTAAGAGTGGGTACGGTTGAAACAGTGCGTTTATCTCGTGAAGTCAAAAAGATAGGCAAATGATTCCGACGCGAGACCGACGATCTTGGATCAACGATCATCCTCGCGTCGGAACCATTCGCCTATCTTTTTTACTTCAAGAGATAAACGCACTGTTTCAACCGTACCCACCGTTACAATTGTACCCAGCTCCCCTATTGATAAACAATGATAAGTAAGAACAATAATATGCGATTTATCGAACAGGAAGTAGAACAATAGCAGATATTTGATTACGTAACGCTGCAGATATCGTAGTTTCACAGTAATGCGAAGCGCAGTATTGAACCCCAGATAAAATTGGATTCAATAAAAGCGTAGCCAAGCGGGTGTTTTATAAAAAATATATACGATTTTATTGTGACTGAAAATCGTGAGAGTCGCATATTTTACCTCTGCAAATATTTATGCAACGCGTGAGTGCTCTCACAAGTAAATCTCAACCTCTATGAAGACTTTTTACTATTTTTTTTTTTGATTTTTTTTTTTGCAGGCCGGGGGAGGATTCAATCCTTTCAATTCGAACCACTAGATTACTCGATACATTGCTTTAATTTATATACAGTGAGGTGAATGGCGAAGGATATTGTTATCAAGGATGAATTCGTTATCTGACTGAATTCGTATGCCGATAATATCTGCCCCATCATTCACGCCTCGACTCGTGAACAAAGTTGAAATCTTTAATCCGAAAATTTAACCCCTTGGAATTTAGTGTAGCTACATTAACGCGGTGAATATAAAATTTAAGAGACTCTAGAGTAATAGTTGTAATTCTCTCAGAGGTTGCGAAGTGCCAAAAAGCTTTTCTCCCTTTTCCATAAACTCAGTTCTTACCTCAGTATTTTATAGTGACTACATTTACCCGAACTTATGATTCGCGAATTATGTGGAATATGGATTACGCGGATAACAACTATGTTTCGACCAAAGTTCTGATCGTTCGATAACTCTTTCGGAAATGATGAAATGAGTAAAAAAATGAAAACCAAGAAGTTCGTCAACGTGAAACTTGCTTCACGGTTTTCTTTTTTTTTTTTGTTTTTTTTTTTCGGAAATAGCTGACCGGGATTCTAACAATCGAAAAAAGTACTAAGGGGATTCACAGGTAGGATTCACTATAAGTCAGGTCCAGTGAGCCGACTGCGAATCGTTTTTTTTACCATTTATCCTTCGCCAACTTTTTTCTGCTCCATATAACTCGAGGTAGAATTTTGTGGTGTGATAATAGGTTGGCTTGTCGTTACCCATACCATGCGAACATCTTGAGCCCAGTAAGAGGCTGCCAGATGTCACTTGCCCTAGCATTTGCATAGCACTTACCGAACTGACGCGACTGGATTCCCTAGGCCTACGTAAGACCTCGAAGATGATATGTTTGTGTGACGATGATAGAAAGTGATGTTAGGTGAGGCGGAAGGGTTGAAATAAAAATACGGTGACTCAAAGTCGTCATAACCAGTGGCACAATTCATATGTTAAAATTTCTAGCTCTATTTCAGAACCGTATGGTATTATAAATGAGCATTTTTCTACTCGGAAGAAAACCATTTCTTGAGTTAATTGGAAAAGTGTTAATTCTTACCTGATGCCTGTATAAAGTTTTCCGACTTATTGCGAAAACTTTTCTCATAGAACAAAATAATTAACAAAAAGTATTCACCGCACAAGGCTAAAAGGGGAGTTCGAAGCTTACGTGGTTTCGCTAAAATAAGTGGCCAATAAATTCGAGGGCTGAAAGTAGATACAGCAAAAATTTTTTTAACAACGTGATAGAGAAATTGAAGGAATTGGTTCACAGGCTGCTGTTTGGTCAGAATATGTGAATCGAAAATGGGATTTTACGCTATAGATTTGATATTTTGCGGTTTCTCGATCTATCCAGTGGCTAACCACCATGAAAACATTTGGTCCATATGGTAATCGGAAGCTGAGGTTCAACATGCAATCACGGCTTATCGGGGACAGCCGGGTTACGTATGTATATAGTCTTGATCGAGGCCAGAGCTTACCTCGACGGTATGATTACTATGATACATAAAAATATGATATGATACTGAGAAAAAAAAAAATAATAAAAAAATTAAACGTTGAATACGTCAAATCTATACGATCGTGTTCTCTCAAGTTTTAGAGACTAGAATTTCAGTCCCAAAGTTCAATACCGATCGGTTATTTTTTTTCCAAATAATATCAAGCCGCAAATTTATCAGATATTCGTGAATCTTGTATGATATGATTAATTGCTGAGTTTATTAATTTTCGTGTATAAAAATTTGAAGGCAAAAGTATAATAAGATCTGACAAAAAAAAAAAAAGCTTGCTGCCATATTCAGTTCAGAGAATGGAAAAACCGTGAGAGAAAAGCTGCTGGTGAAAGACTGGAACGTAATGGACTATCTTCTTGATGGGAAACGTAAAAGGCCTACCTTAGCAAAAAGGGAGGAAAAAAACAAAAAAACAATTCAAATGTTTGGCGTTTGTTTTTTTTTCTGACTCAAGCATCTTCTTCAAATTTGAATAATTATACATCATTAGTATAGAATATGTCACGCGATTTTCAACTGCTTGATGCATTTTTAACACTGGTTATAATTTCTGGTTTGTTGATTTCTGTATAATTACGTATGTAACGTATTACATTTTTGATAAAAAAAAAAACTTTGAATATGAAAATTGCGTTTTATATATTGTGAAATATAGAGGGATGAAGAAGTACAGGAAATATGTGAATACGGAAAGCAAATGGACATTATTCTTGAGAATTTTTTTCTCATATTTCTTCATAAAACCTGTCCTGATTCGACATTCCATTTATTTTCTGTAATAAAGAGCTTCTGCACTTTCATATAAATACATATATATACATGTATTATAAAAGTTTCCGGTGGTCTGCGGCAAAGTGATGATGATGTATCTCTTCAGGACGTGTAGGTAATATTTTCAAAACTCGAAGTACATAGGAAGGTAGCTCTTAATCGTGGCATAATTACTACAGAAGATTTCCAGCCCGCGAATGTCCTAATTAATTGACACACATTAATGACGAACTCAATTATGATTCGTTAAAAAATAAAATTCCAATTTAACTTACGGTAGACATAAATTCTATCGTTGAAAAAATCCATGTGAGAGATTCGTTAGTGTGAAATTTATTTTCTCAAAAACCAAGCGGTTTAGTTTTTTCAGAATTACAAATCCTAAGGTTATATCCCCTCTTTTTACCAACTCTGAAGTCTGATTCGGAGAAGTTTTTACCAGTCCGAGAGTTGGTCGCTAAGATTTCTAGTGCGATGCATGCGTCTTACGAAAAGCACAGCTTCACATTTCTGAATCTTTGAGCTGATTCAAAAGCATAGTTCGACGTCAAGGAGGAAGCTGGAAACAGCGATGGAACTGGAATGCGCAATATGTAAATCGAGAATGAAAAAGAAAATGGAAGTTTGCCCTAGATTCCATACCGTGAAATTGTCCAAGTGAATTCTGCATGCCCCGATTCTAAGGTGACTGTATCTAGCCAACTACCCGTTTTATCACGTTCAAAGGTTTATGCCTAACCCTGCATCGGTTATCCATAGTTCGCATTCGTCGCGTATTATCGCGTCCTGCAAGCTTGGCCATCCCAGTGATTTCAGATATCTCGAATTCTCGGATTTTCCTATCAATTTATTGACCCGATTTCAAGCATTCTTCACGTCTACGATTCACCAGAGTTAAGTGAAAGAATTTGAGACCGATGATGAATCTCAACGAGTCAACTTTTCTCATTTAACCGAATGTAAACCCTATCAAAAATTAGCTAATGGAACAGTCGTCGCGAAAGGCAACCCAGTGTATGTCTAGACTCTGAAATTAATGAAACATTCTACTCCGATTGCAGAATTTTGTAATAAAAAGGTAATTCGGTTTTCAAAATTGTAAAATCACAAGAAAAATTCATTCAACAAGTCGTAGAAGGACTTCGAAACTTTTTCAAATCCAAACCTCATCGCTGAAAACTCAGTAAGTTTTTGTATGTTACCGCAAAGAGACGATGGTATCATCAATACCATCTAGTAGAATGGAAAATCTATCGCTGGCTTTCACACAGTAGGTACGCGGATCGATGAGCAAACCTTCGGATGCATTCATAGAGCTTACGTGAGGAGAAATCCTTCGGGACTTTCCACATCACCGCAAATAGTCCTCACTTAACACTTCAGGTGACGATAACTTCTTCGTAAGGTTTTATACAGTCAGCTTAAGTGCATCATCCAAGATTTCCGAGAGGTATTCTAAAGGGGGGGGGCTGACTCAAGTCGAATAGGTATGAAGATTGAGCTTTTGGGTAAAATTTGTAACCAACGTTGAGAGTTATCCAGCACTCGAGGTTTTGTATTGTGAGAAAAAAAGACTGTGATAGAAATGCATCTGGAATTGAAAAAAAAAAAAGAATATATTTTTTTGAGTACGTATAGCCACACTCCACGAAATCGCGAATCCTTCGGGACTATGCTCGAGCATATAACTTGTGATTGAGGGTATAAAATTTTACAGTCATGAAACTTGGTTACTTCACTGAGATTTTCGAAAAACTCAACTACCCTTGAGACAGAGAATTCATTTTTTTAAATTTGCGATCTATTGACAAATTCTTTTTGAAGAATCGATATAAGATCGATATATGGCGTCTGATGGGAATAGCAGAGCCTCTTAGAAGACAAACTTTTTATTTTATGAGCTTATTGAATATGATCGTTCAAATATTACGCTGTTCGCTCGTGAGTATCTGAGTTCGGAGGATATTGGACGTTATTAAAAACCTTGTATTCTGAAAAGAAAGTTACGAGTACGCGATAAAAAGGGTTGAACAAGATATTACGTCGCATCAAATTACATCGTCCATCTTTAAGGTCTTAAAAAATTAGCCTTGAGTAGCTCTCCGTGATTTTAATTATTTCTTTCCTTTGATAAATTCTCGAAGAAATAAAATGAACGGATTCACTAATCTCACTATAAAAAAAATAAAAATAATATAGAAAAATCTTTACGCTGATCAGAACTTGTAAAGTGGTTCGTCTGAAATCTTGAAAGGCGCAGAATTCTTCCGAACAGATTGCAACTCCAAAAGTATGTTCTGTTTCGTTTGAAGACGTAGTCTTCCCTGATAGTCACATTGGTTTGGTCTTGGTTATTGGAAATTTATTCAAATTAGAGGCCATTCAAATCTCATACTACGCTTTTTTCCTCCTGTTTCAGACTTTCTTTCGTCTCCTACGTCACGCTTCGTCGCACACCTTTCATCCCCTTCCGAAATGGCATGCAAAATTTTACACCTCCCACCTCCCTTAATTTGTTTTAACACGAAAATTCTTAGGTTCACGTGATTGCAAAGGGAATAATAATAATAATAATAATAATAAACGAAAGATTTCATTACTTTATTTTTTATCAACTTTATTTCTCGAGTCCAATCCTTCTGAAGTTTTATTGAAAATTGCAAGACAGACGTAAAGAACCTTTTCCTTCGTACAAAAAGGCGAAGAAAATATCCCATCTTTTTCATAAGGATCTCTCGAGTACACGCTGTCAAAATTGTCCAAAGTGAACATGAATTGAGTTGAACTGACCCTTATATAACATTCTTCTTAGTCTCTACTTCGAACCTGAGAACAGACTATGAAGGTTTTCCCTCTCGTTGCCGGGTAGTCCTCAAATGAGTGGGATGTCATCGCCAAGTGAATTCCTGGGAAAAACCGCAAACCCACCATCCCACCTCCTCTAATGATTAAACGTGCACAGTCATCTGGCTGCTTTATGTGCGCTTTCACACCCAAGTAATCCTGTCGTCAAGTGGATGGTGCCATATGGGTGCAGAATCCTTTCGAATTTCTGTTTTTAAAAATAGTAGATTCATAGCAACAACTTTTTCAATATAAATTCCGAAGAAAGATAATCACTAAATGAATCAAGCCTAGGTGTCAAGGAAATAGAAAATACTCAACGTTAAGAAATGGCAATAGCAATTTTGCCAGGTAGTGGCTGCTAGGTACACGATAAGTCATGGCAGTAATAGCTCGGTGAAAGTTATGTGCATTCAGGTGGATGCTGGTAATCTGAGGAAAGGGTGGTACCAGATGAGCCGATGTAAAAGTGGCGTTTGGTTGCACAGTGGTGGCTAGGGAACAATGACGTCAATTCAGAATCCCGCTGTGCCACTGGTTATATCCGGGCTGGAACTGGGTAGCATGTCGATTGTAGTATAACCGGATAACAGCCAAATGGCTGTAAACTCTACGTGGTATGCATAAATCCGAAAGCAAAGAACATATCGATGACCATCGAACCGTATCTGAAGCTGAGGAGAGCCAATCTGTATATGGCGGAAAATCGGCGACAATGAATTATGAAATTCGAACCACGCCAGGTTGCTTTCTGCGAACTTCGATATTACACCGTTTTTGAAAAACTCAAAAGTTATGACACCGAGTTGTGCAATTGTACTGCCTAAATTCTATACTGACCGAACCTGCAGTAGTAAACGAAAGAAAAAAAAAATCTTTGCTGTCTAGTTATTTGAAACGATATCATAAAAATTTGGAGCGTCAATTTGAGTTGTGAATGAAAAAGAAATCTGAAAATTGTGAACCTCACGAATGAATTTTTGGTTCTAGTTTGAAATTTTTGCCTCAGATTTCAAGTGCTTGATAATACTATGTGAAAAACGAATTTTGAATCTGGAAACGAATGCTACAATTTTTGATACTCATGTTTAATCTCGATTAGACTCATTCGAATGTTTCAATCGAATTTCATTTTAAATATCGTATTTGTCTGATGAAAAAAATTTGGAAAAATTATTCTAAGAGTTGCGTTCTTATTTGAGTAATTGACAGGCTAATTCTATCATCCAGCCTTAGTCGGCTAATCCAGTTCGGTTACTTCCCGTACAATTATTGGGAAACGCTTTATCCCTCGCTTTATCCCCTTGAAGTTGAAGTAGTGCTTACATGTTCTTTGAGCGTGTGGTTCTGAGCAGTTTACAGTCATACCTACCAAAAAGGGTCTTTTTACATAGATGATAAAAATGAGACCGAAATAACACCTCATGTTTTAAAATATCGGAACCGGTAGATCAGTTTTTAATTGCTTCAAGTTAGCGTGTTTAACGAGCAAACGTAAAATATGTGATGAGCGAGGGTACAAATTTTAATCACCGTCGTCAAAGTTTTTAAAATAATTAATTGCCAGCTGATATATGGCTCAAACTTTGTCCTTTTTTTTTTTTGGAATCAATATTGAATATTGATTATTCAAAATGACCAAAAATATGAAAAGAATTTTTTTCTTTTTCCATCAAATCTTTCGTTTCTATTACCAAGCAGAATAATTATTTTTTTTCTATTTCACTCGAAGCATTCGCTCTAAATCAATTTGCACACAATTTCGTGTACAATCCGATTCAGCGGTTGTAGGGAATCTGTGTTTGCTGCAGAGTTGCAGGCAATGCCCAAACAATGCCTTATACAAGCGGAGCTTACGTTATCGAGCTTTCGCGTCCCTCGACGTTCGGTAGATTTCATGCAATACCAGCGACTACGTCAACATTATGAACATTTGTAAATGCTAGAAGCACGATGTATCGAAGTAGGTATATTGCATACAGACAGCTAGATAAATAGATAAAATACAGCAATGTACTACATCCGGCAAAGCATCCCATTCCTTTTTTTTTTCAATGAAAAAATAAAAAACTCATAGAGCTGATAGATATTTGAGTAGGACATTGACGACCGGATCGAATTGCGTTCATTCACGTATACACCATCAACGAAACCATAGTACCAATTAATTTTATCATTAATATTTCGTTTGAATGTAATTGTGATTTATTTATATTAAATGGACAGCTAATACTAATTTTGGAAATTATCATCTAGCATAGAAATCCGTGCAGTTTGAATGTCTCATGAATATCCGAGTATTTTGATTTTCAGAATATTTTCCCAATTTAAGTAAAAATCTAAAGCTTTTTAAAACGTGAAGATTAATGTCGTTATTAGTGTTAATTTCCTTCAATTTACCCTGTCGGATTCGCAGGATATCGCAAGTCATTAATTTTAGTTAATAGTCATGGATTTAACAGACGAAAACGTGCGATGATCAGATTTAGCTATTCCTTACATAAACCAAAACTATTTGGCATTCAACAGTTGTTACCGTTCGATTATATGTCAGGGATTCCTAAACTAATCAATGATTTTCTCTAAATGCTTACATTGGCTACTATACTGGTTCTAAACTAGATGAACAATCATTAATACTGATCAGTGATAGGTACATCAGTGCGCAAAATAGTGATTGGATTGATCGTAACTATATTGGCATATTGTCACTAATGAAATGAGTGATTAAGTGCGATAGCGCAGGTAGAGACTACTGTTCATTATATTCATCATCAGTTCGTTATATAAACTTTTACGATTACAGTAATTGAACTGTGCGTAAAAGCACATGCGAGTGAAAATTAGCAGTCGATTGAAAATCAACCATTATATAGAAATGATTGGAGAAAATTCTGTATGTATACTCAGGAGTAAAACTTGCAGACTGTAAAGCCATGATTATCTTTTACTTCTTTAATTTTATTCATTTGATCACATATCAATGCTGATTACAGCTGATCTCAAAGTTATGAAACTGACCACTTTGAAGTACAATGATGCCGAAATTCATGCAATTTCACTGTTATATAACCGAGAGTGGACCTTAATTTAATTATATTTGAATTTGAAGGGAGCATCAAAATTTCAATATGACCAAATCAAGGACCAATTTAATAAAGCTTTATGTAATGGAATTTGTTTGTGAAGCTGTATACCCACGGTCAATCTTCTCAACGTTGCTCATTGTCAAATTGGAATCGTTTGTACTGATATGCCGCAGATGGAGTAGGGTACATGAGTGTACAATTAGCACGCAACCATCGTAGCTTGAAATTAGCAACATTAACGCAGAGAACATTGGCCTCCATTACAACGATCTTGCATTACCGACCCTTGATTACATTCTGTGACTAAATCGTAGTAATCTTGTTGTTTCGCAAAGTCACAATATAGAAATCATCCATTATATCTGCGAAACAAGCTAGCTAAAATTCTTTAGATTTTTGATTACACCAACATTTTTACCAGTTTTAATACTGTTTTGAAAATTATTTGGTAATTATTACGAAGGAATAACCTGGACCGATTTTGGTCAACAAAAAATGTTCAACCTATCATAGAAAACGTATTTTGTGTCATTGGATCGAAGCTGCATTTTCAATCTATGAAATCACACAGTCAAACCTATTTCTGAAATTACTTATAGGGATTGAGCTTCCTTAACAGTGTCTAGAAATTGTTCCAATCTATTTTACAGCCAAAGTTCGATATAGCTAATACGTTTTATTGATCAGCCAATCAGATTGCTATATCTAAGCGGATAAGGTTGGGGTATATACGCTGCAGGTATATCAATGTTCTCATTAGGAAAATACATATACGGAGCGTGTTACATTGACACAGAACGTGGACCTGGAGGAAGCTTGATAAGTAGCACGGGTACAATTTGCTACATGTGTTGTCCCTGGCCAATTTCACTTGGACATTCAGTCTACCGAAATTTTTGAAAAGGGTATAACGTATATGAATGGAATGGATATGAAAAAACTTTGTTTCAAAGATCAACAGCGCGGAATCCAAGACACAACGGAACGAGACTAGATCGTCTGTCAACCCATGGAACATGAAATATGATCGTTATTATTATAGTCGTCGAAAGAAAAGTTTGTTCTTCAATTTTTACAAATTTTTTGCTGAGTAGATATATTTCCGAAAATACTTATACGACTTTTATTGAATTTTTCAGAAATCAGTCTATTGAGAATTTTGAATTTTAATCTTTTGAAGAAAATCATTTTACTGTTACACCACATTATACTATAAAAATATACCCACATTAATTTATATTAGTAAGAAAAAAAATTTCGTAGACCACTAAAACGAGAGGATAAACCGAATCCGACAAAGGTTCAGAATTCTGAATCCCACCGAACAAAGAAAAAAAACCTATCTCTGGTGGAAAGATAATTTGAATTAATTGGTCCCTGCTGGTCTTTTTGCCATTTTTTTTTTTTTTTTGTTAAAATGAGAGGCTTGCGAACTCGGAGATTTACGAAATAAACTGACTCAATTGAAGTTCGTTCAAGGAGTCTTTAGTGAAAAAAAAAAAAGAAAAAGAGGGATAATAAAACTTAATAACCGTGCTATAACTACGAAAGCCACTACGCTATAGCGCATAAAAATTGGTCTAATTCCATTTTTATTATACGGTCATAAGAGCGACTAAAAATGTCGTTTTCAAATTGAAAATATTGTCTAATTTGCGGTCAAGGTAATCTCGCTTATATGCTCATCGGTATTCCAATTTGACATACGACGCGTTCATGTAATTAATACATTGTCGGTGTGCCGAGGGTGCTATTAATTATAAAATGTAAATTAGGTAGAGATATTGTCTATATATATACCGAGGGTATATTTAATAATTAATTTTGCTGAATTTTAACGTAATGAAAACCTGAAAAATTGTATCCTCTGTAAAAGTTTTTGTATTGTAATGAATCCCACAGTCATACAACGGCGTTTTTATATATCGTAATAGATAGGACATATCATAGGTTCGCGTGTGGCCGTATATTTTGTCTTCCATCGTATATTTTCATCGTCGAATATCCAACAGGATCAACTTTTCCAGTGTGAAAGAATTGATAACCGCAACCGTTGGTCTAGATGCACCGTGAAATGGAAACGTCACGTTACGTCGTGAGAAGAAATAGTCTTGGACCAATTTTCAGTCCTCTATAAAAGCTCGGAGCTTTAGTAGAACAGACCACGATGCATTTCGTGAAAAATAGAAAGCTTATACGAGTACGAAGCAATTTAGAGTGGTTAAAAATTTCTGTCTAAAAATCCGAAAATGTAAGGGGTTGATGCATTTCATTCCCTTATGTTGCATCTTGACAACCCTTGAAGTAGTTCGAAGCATTTTTCTTAGTATTCTGTGAGACGAGAACGCATTCATTGAGTGGAATATGGCAAGTCAGCAAAACCCTGTCGGTGCAAGGTCCTCGATTTTGCAAGCTCTGTCTGAAGCAGTAAGCTTTTGCCATCTAGCGGAAAGCTTTCGAACTTTGCTGTGGCAAGACAAAATCCATTTTACGAAGGTCGGTACGGGTCACAGACGATCCATTGACCTCCGTCTGAGAGAGCGCATGTAGATAATAAAAATTTATTGTAAGATAAGATGCAAAAAGCAATTGGTTTTTCCTATGCTAAAGGCGTGAAATACTTTTTGAAATTCAATTCAATCGCTCACTCCGTTCTATACGTTCATTGAATTGAGATATTATTGAGCTTGCAATGAAGAGAATGGCTGCATATTACATCCAAGTAAAGAAATTAGATTTGAAAATTCTTGGAATTGCATTAAACAACAAAAGAATCGATTCTATAAATCGTATTGACACCATAAAGTAAAAATCTGAAGCAACAAATGGTAGAGCTTTCGCGATTCTTAGCACTAAGAGAAGTTTACCAGAATCGATAGTCTGTGATCATCTGAGTACAAATAAGTTCTCTTCATGCCATTTTTTAAATAACTCTCCGGAGAATAAAGTAAAGTGAGAAATTTTGTTCAACATCGTTGAAGCAGTTCTGTCTGTGCTTTTTTTGTCCGCATGAAAATATTTTATACAACAGTTTTGATATTTGTATTGAGACGCATTGTATTTCATATGCAGAATTGCGCAGACTTTTAGCCTAGGTATCTGCCCACTTAGAAACCGTTTAATTAGTTGACTTTTTAGTTGTTAGAAAATAATAGAATGGCTCAGAAAGAAATTTTAACAGTTTTAAAGGCACGGTTCGTGTAGCGGTAAAACGTTAACACGTATACCGTACATATACACTAAAATTTGTAATTAAATCAGCAGGAAGCAAAAAGAGGGTCCTGTAGCTCGGTGTATTGATGAGACTCATAGTCTGATAAGAACAACGCGATTCGAGTACAAAATGCGATTTAAAACCGCTCTAGTTTTTGGAGTTCCATGTAATGTCGTCATATATTTTATTTTGTTGATCCCTCGGGAATTCGGTGCCACGTGGAGCAATTAGCCAACTTTTAGCAGCGACCTATGAAGACTGGGGAAGGAATAATGATCAAAAATATCACGTTCATAGCTATCCAATATTTCGTTTATATTTTTCAATCGTTCTGCGATGAAATATCGTGAAAATAAATCCTCGTCGAAAAGCTTAGGCGTGAAAGCTTTTCGAAGAGCTTACGTGTGTAGATTTTCAAATTTATTAAATGACGAATAAATTTCTGTGGTGAATTTTTTCACGCGTCGAGTATGTACAGCGAACATTTTTTAATTATACTTTTTTTAACCAGTTTTTATATCTTCATAACAAAGTAGAAAAACTAATTTTTCTTGCGTCATCTTGATGAGCTGCTGTCATTCGAAATCAGGAGAAACAAATAAAAATAAAAGTTTGACGCTTTTTATTGGATGGAAACATGAAATGATAAAATGGTCAACCTTTCGTCAAGTTTGAAAAAAAAAAAATCGTCGTTTTAACGTATCTACAATTTTCAGGAGACATCGATTTTCATTTATAGTTTTTATCGGTACGATTGAAGAGGGTTGGTCCACCACTGTAACCCCACAGACATAAATAAAGACTCCGAATGATTCCCGAGTTCTTTTACAAGGCGATGTTTGTTTCCCGATGAAAACCACTACTAAATACCCTTAAAATCGATAAGTTTTTCCTTGTGTTTTGTTGAGGTCAAGTTACATCGCGGAGTGCTTCGGGGTGGATGTTTCAACGATGTTCATTCTGATGAGATCGATGACAGTCTTCCGGCATCTTTGCCAAAGAGGCAAATGCGTGTGCGATGAGATAATCTCGTTCGGCCTCACGTCTGTCCGATAATCAAGGAATGATAAGAAACTCGTGAATGAAAAATCGGAAGAATGATCGGCAAATTTTTCGCCTTTTACATTCGCATTTCGAGCTTGAATAATTTTAGCTATACCATATGTCCAAAGGGACACAAAACTCCCAGTTCTTTGGCCTATATAGGTATAAGTATTCTTTGATTGTCGATCAAAAAACGGATCTTCTTCAGTTTAGAATTTTAACCACACATATGTATAGATATGGTCCTATAGGTTGAAATGAAATGCTTTGTACAAAGTTATTCACAAAGATGGAAATAACTCACATCGCTGGCAGAAAAAGTTTTGTGCGGAGGCGTGGCGTGAATTTTTAATATACCAAAAAATCACATTACTTGCTGCAAGAAAGGCCGAAGAATTTTCTATCTCGATTTCGAAGTTACGATATACCAACACATGAATCAATAAAATGTAACCGTGATACCGCGTATTGCGTACCTAAACACATATACCTAGATATACAAATTCTACGTCTAGGTACACAGATGTGCAATTCAAATCAGTTCTGAATTTGTTTTCATGTATTCCATGTCTAGTACACCGTTACTCATCCGTGAAAGAATATCACATCTTTTTTGCATCTAGTTCAACATATTTTATCCTACTGATGCCGGATATTGTCCTGGGGATAGAAGGTGGCTCTGAGAAGACGACCTGACTTTAACTTGAAACAGGAGGGCCGTTGAACTCCAGGTATCCCTTGACTTTTCTGTACCTTTTACCCATCGACTAGGGTAGTCTTCATCTCAAGGGGCGCATCATGCTGTCAAGAAACGGCAGATATTTGCTTAGCTTCGTTAAAGAAATGATCTTCTTCATTTTTTTTTCCTATAGCAAAGCCTTTTCGAAAATTCTATCGCTCATTGATTGAATAATGCTTTGCATTTCGCAGGGCAGGGTTTAGTTCGAAAATCGAAATACCTGTCGGAAGAGAATTGTCTATATGACAGACGGTATCACGGCTAATGATCGGGTTGATTATTCTCCAGGGATTTTAGTCATTAAACGTTTTGCAAGCGAGCATACAACTGTTTGTCAAAATTGTTACGAAAGCAAGCCGATTATAGGCCGAGAAGTATAGACATCAATCGAATTATTGTGATTTTAATTGCCTCACTAAAATCGTTATGAGTTACAGGATCCGAGATAATTATTAGTGTTGATTTAAACAGAGATTAGTTAATGGTCTGGCATAATGGTAAGTCGAAGATAGCTTGCAAAAAAAGTTAATGATAGCTAAATCAGTCATTGCTAATCAAAAGAGCAATTTTTTTTTTTGTTATTTGTGAAGCGTATGATGTCTACATCGATTTGAATTTGTTCAACAAGAATTAATTCTTGTTTTTTTTTTTTTTTTTTTTTTTTTTCATGGATGAATTGAATATTTTATCAATGCGAAAGGGTTGTAAGGTTTACAACAATAATTTAAGCTTTTATTTTTATTTTTATTTTCCTTGTTTCGGTTCTAGTAATACCTTCGGAATTGGGGTATAACATATGCCTTTGAATTGGAGACTTTTGTTATTTCGCGGTTCACAGAGAACAAAGACTGTGGTTCAGTTTGTTTCACGTCTGTGTCAGCGTCGACAATTGAAACGGAGAAATTGGCACGTCCAGTTTCCGTGGCAGTGTTTCTGGCACGAAGGATTTATCCGGAAGGGAAAAGATACACGCGCCAGTGATTCGAACTACCGGAAGATTGCTCTTAATAGAAGTTTAATTACTTGATATTTAATCGATTTACGTAATTTATATTAAATCCAGTTGCTAGAATTATACCGATTTTATATTAATATGATCAAATATCGTATCGTAAAGAATTATTAACGAATTTGAATTGAAAGCCAAATATGGAATCGTGAATACCTAATAGTATTTGATCAATTTTTCACGATCTACGCCAAATACGTGGATATCAGGGTAGTTCAGATTCTAGCCCACCAATAGAGTTGTCAAGAAATTTGGAAACAATGCATTAGATGGATGAATTTAGACAAAGTTTAGATCTCGTATCTGCCGTGATACAGTTGTAGTTCAATGTTTTAATTTTATAGGATTTCCTGTTCTGTAAAAAAAAAAAAATTTGACGTGAAATATCGTTGAAAATTTGTTCAATTCGCTGTACGAAGATCAGACTTTTTACTCTCATAAATCATTACTTGAATTTATCTAATATTTCATTTCAACTAGGTACGTAATTCAGGCTGTTTTAAAACAAGGCGAATTGAAATGAATAAAAAAAAGTCTGGAAGTTATCCCAGAAGTTTTAGTTTTCAAAAATCGTGGATAAAGTTCTGTCGATATACGTAGAATCACGATTCGAAACGTTGGATTCCAAGAGTTCCAAGAAACACAAGAAAAGCCAAGAACCTTTCTGCTTGCTGGTCAGAGAAAACTAATCTTTCTGTCTCGCCGGCTGAATAGCGACATTCGTTGACAATACGCATTTGCATAACTACTTTGGTGCAGTGAAACTTCCCTTTGCCTTTGCTGGTGCGTTGTGACATTATTCAAATGCCCAAATATCCCAAACAGAAAGCACAGTTTTCAAATGTCGAAGTGACGTAAACCGCAAGCTGTATCGTTTGATCTTTTTCCTTTGTTGAATTTTTTTTTTTCCAAATTCATATCTGAATGCAGTTATATTTTCTCGTCGCAGACTTAGGCGATGTGTTTTCCTTCAAGCGTAGAATTTGTTCGCTCTTTAATCTTTTACAAGTAAATAAAATCCTGCACAAAGAGTAGATCGAAAATTGACTTCCCACTCGTGGAATGGGTATAATTCTTGGTCTCCGCGATTTTATTATCAAGATAAAAATAAAAAGGTTTTATTTCAGTCTTGATCTTTGATTTGATCATATGTTTTGCAGTGAGATATTTTTTTTATGGATTATCATGGACAATAATTCCGAACTCAATTGAATTATACTTTTAATAAACACAATGGCGTTACGTGAAAGTTCATATCTTTCACCCTTTAAAAATACATCTGTTTTTCTTCTCCACCCTCACAAATTCGACGATTCTACCGATTGACTGTGACAACTGGTGCGTCTGGTGAAAATGAAGGGTAAAAAAATTGTTTTTTTCATCAGTTTGAATGCTATTGTGAGATATTCCTACAGAATCAAGATTACAAAATCCACAAAGTATCCAAGAAAATAATTTAAAAGTTAAAAGTTTAAATTATTTCAAAAACTACGAATTTAAACTTTCTCACTAGAAAATAAACTGATACAAAAAATACAAACGCAAGTCAGAATCAAGATCCTGTAGGAATCCTACTTTAGTATAAAGGGTATTCGACCCTTCGCACAGGACAACAATCAGTTTGAAAATCGAAGCTTTGACGGCCAATTGCTCCAGTTGAATCAGAGGGTGGTCTTGGTATCTCAAGCTCTTAGACTGGAGTGAATAGTCACGCGCGTTGCGACCTCGTCTACAATCAGAAGAGACGCACTTGAACTTTGAAGCGACCCCAAGAGGCACGTCTTAGACATCGGTAGAGAAAACGTTGGAAGAAAAACAGAAAAAAAGGAAAGGATAAACGCGATGAAAAGGCTTGAGCGACCGCAAACGGTTGAAGAAATCGCATTTTTCACGCATTTTTCACGTCCTTTTCATCGCCGTGACAAAAGTTCGTGATACGTTTGATACGTTGAACTTTTACGGCTGGTTTAGCTCCAGTCAAAATACATTTTTCTAATCCAATTTTTACGAATTCAAATCATTTATCACAAAACTGAAAGCAGCCAAAACCTACGCTTTGTGACTGATGCAACGTTTTCGATGTCCCATGTAATATGTGCAAAACCGCGAACAGAGTATTCGTGTAAATTAATCAAAATTTTGTAATCAATATTCGCTTAATTTAATTCGAAAATTCTAATTACCAAGTGAATCTACTTTAATTACATTCCCACATATTGACCTGTACATA
Organism: Tenthredo notha; assembly: GCA_914767705.2. Taxonomy (NCBI): domain Eukaryota; kingdom Metazoa; phylum Arthropoda; class Insecta; order Hymenoptera; family Tenthredinidae; genus Tenthredo; species Tenthredo notha. Next base: position 8,402,388 of record OU611908.1, read on the forward strand.
GATCCGTATAATTAATCACGTTGATATAGATACGAGAGTCAATACTCGAACTATTTACTAAAATTTGAATTCATAGAACGAGGTCATATCGACGTCAGTTACAGCCCATGCATGAAAGCATTAGCCTCGGTATATTGAATTTCGGAATTCTGTTGGATATTAGTCTTTTCTGATATCGGGAAAATCAGTTCGTCTTCAATCAATGTTGCAAGTCCTGCCATTGAGATTAACGAATATTAGAATCATATTTTTCGATTTACTGAATCGATGCTTTGGGCATTTTTACTGGTGCGAAATACTTGCCTTGGATTAGCAGCAAGGCTTGAGTTTAATCAGGTATTTAGAAGGGTCGTATTTAGTCAGTTCCTAAAGCTTGAGAAGAGAAGTGTGTGTATAAATAACTTTTAATCGATAAGCCTAGCCGCAAAAGGGTATCCGCAGGAATTTACCCAATAAAATTTGTCTCCTATACCTACGTAACAGAGGTTTCCTGCGATTTTTCAGAACTCGTTTACTCTATACAGAAATGCTTGTTATTCCCGTAAGCTTGGTCAGTGTTTAGTCGACCCAGATAACACAATTTTACTTCCAGCATTTGAGAACGTATTTTGGACAGCTGGATGAGACAGATAAAGTAAAAAGCGTGGAGGCTTGGTAAATTAGTTTCTGAAATTCGTTACTCCAAGAGACAACGGTATCAATTTCACTTTAGTCGTCTTTCCATGGGTCGAGAACTTTTCACAATTCATAAAAGTGTCGAACTTTGATTTATTCAAAAAATTATCAAAAATAATTAAAATTCTTTTACCATAACTGTTAACGAACAATCTTCGATGTTCTCCTATGTCTATAATCCCTTGATTCTTACCCTAGTATGTGTAATTATTGTTACGATTCGCCTTCCCATATCTTCAGGCCTTTTCATATCATTACATGTTCGCCCAACGATAGCTGATATCGCGTTATCATCCTCGATTTCGGTATTACAAACGAATGAACAGTTAAATTGTGGTGAGTGCCCAAATTCTCGAATAGTAATTTTGGCTGCAGACAATGTTTGCCGGAAACTTGTACCCGGTTCAAAGGATCATTTGCCTGTTATCTTTCAGCTTGGTAAATCCTTGCGAGTTTGGATACGAATTGCCAAGTATCCTCGTCGGCTAGACCCTTTGCTAATTGCCAGGGAAGTGGTAATTAGAGATTGTCTCCGGTGCTGTTGGCCCGTTCCGCATAATGTAAAACAAGTGGGTAAGGTGCGGTTTATGCAAGTACCCGATATTTTGAATATTGTTTAAAATTTCTTCCACGATCGGATGTATTTCGTGCCCGGGAATATCAAGCCTTGAAATCACCACGTGATCAGATAAATTTATTTCAAGTCGACTTCAATCCACAAAATTTGACTTCAACTAGACTGAAATCACGCTAATGCTAAAGTTAGTAGTTAGACGAAGTTAATTTCGCGGTCACGTTTCCGGTGTTCAGAGTCCGTGAAAGTTTGCGGACGCGTTTGATACGTATAGATACAACATCGTCCTCATCCTCAGGGAATCGGGTTTGACAGGACATCAAATATGGTTGTATGCCTAGCGAAGCATAGCGCATCAAATTCGACTAGTAGATTAGTTAATCTGAAAATATTCCTCAAACTGCTACTTTGGGAATACGTTAATTTCTTTTCTTTTTTTCAATAAAGACTTTCAATTCAATTCTACCCAATTCCCATAGATATATTTACATATAGTATATATATTAGGGTGGTCCTTAAATACCAACTCGAGGAGTGAAGCATGGCAACTTTCAGACAAAAAATCCAAAAAAATTTTCCCTAAATATTAGATTTTTCAAAAAATTCCAATAGGTGCCTAAAGAGGTTCAAAGTTTCTCGTTTAAATAACATTGGATCTTATGATTTTTTTTCCTTTCCATTCGATTTTGGGTCAATTTTGCTCCAAAAAATTCCACTATATAGAAAAAAATCAAGGAAATTTTTTCGGTCAATCTGTCTATGATGTTAGCCCCTGAGCCTGATTTTTTTCCACAATTTTACGCGAAAATATTAGAATTTTCGATTAGCACCCTTACGATGGGATTTTTTTTTATATTCTGAAGGTCGTTTCCGAAGTAAAATTTCACGAGGAAGGCAGGGAAATTGAAAAAACAAAGAAGAAACGAGAAAACTTCAGGACTCTTTAGGCACCTGTTAGAATTTTCGAAAAAATCTAATATTTGGGGACAATTTTTTTTTATTTTTTGTCTGAAGGTTGCCATACTTCACTCGTCAATTTTGTATTTAAGAACCACCCTAATATATATACCGCATAGCAGCTAAGAATAGGTCAAGTAATCAGGATCACAATGGTAAGATGAATAGTAGTTTCCCTATTGTATTCGCTCTAGTTTGTTTGGCAATTGCAAATATCATTATTACTCATCGTTAACAATAAGCTAGAGAATTTACAAGAGGATCTTTCGAGTGCAGTTTAATCAAGTAATGAAGAGGTATCTTGTCTCCTGATGAGTTAATTAACAATAACAAGAATTTTTTCTACGAATGCGTAACAGTACAGAAGTAATAGATTTCCAAAAAGCTTAGTAGAAAATCAAAGATAATGGTAAAGTTCATACGGTGAAAGTTAAACGCTAGTAATGGTTTTCTGCTACCAATCAGACGTCGCGAATTCTTCATGATTCATTAACTCGATCTATTAGACTAGCTCTTAGTTCTCTAATTGGTTCTGTGCAGACGAAGAAAGGTCATTGGAATTGAAATGGGCAAGTAATTACTGGGCTAGTATCGGAATCACGTAAGACTGGTTTGTGCTTTACTGTTCTTAGGTGTCGACGAAAGTGTTTTTCATTAACGAAAAAAATCATCTTGGGGTAATTCAGCGAGCGTGTAATCCGATATTCTATTTAAGAAATGAAAAGTACCAGTACATGATTGGCGCCAGATAATTGCTTACTTTCTTCTCCAGTAAAGTTTTCATTATTCCAGTCTCTATTTCTAAGTGATAGTGAATTATAAATGACAATATTCGACGCAAAATTAATTTACTCAACAAACTCAGAGGCGAGAGTAGTCTCTACATAGGAAATCTCGTTATGAGGTAATCTCTGGCTTCATAGTATCTACGTCAAATTGACCATCACTTCGTGTAAGTCAAAGGGGAAACTAAGAGATAAACGATAAGGGTAGGTAGTCTGACCCAGATGACTGACACTGTGGAAAATGTGTGTTTCTATATTAAGAAAGGGGTTGTCATGTACGATGACACGTACAGGTTTGATCGAATTGCTTCGCCCGTCAGTCGTACGTAATTTCTGTCTCACGGGTATGTCCATGCACGTCGTATGGCGGTCTACTGCACATGGTGTTCTGAGGTTTGGACATGAGCTTGTAGCTGGATAGCCGAGTGGTTGTCATGGTTACGACGCCGGCGCAGTTTCGGGGTTCGCAGAATCTCTTAGGGGTGGTTTCGCGTGTTGGCACACCCGGGCTTCGCTGGGTTGGGCGGTGTCTGCCACCTTTTATCCCCTGTCCTGTGTTTTCTCTCTGTAGATATCGCGAGATTTTGAGAAAAATTGATCCCAAAAAAACGGGTGGAAAAATGATAAGACAATTCCTTGGTCCAAACTCTTTAAATTCGTCTTGTTTACGGCCAGATATTAGCGGACGTAGAAATCGCGTGTGTTCGTTGTGAATAGTGAAAGTGTTGTCCGGTAGTGTGTTATAAATATCTCTAGATAGGGTCGCGTGAATGAATGAAACGCATATATGTGAAAACGTGGTAGTAAAAATTAACTCTGGTTTATATTTATTTAGAAAATTAATATTGCGATGAAGAATGAATTTATTGCACTTACAAATCGCACGTCAAATATTCAAATAATAGTTCAGATGTTAGGTTGAAAACTAAAATACACATAGAATGAAAATTTGGTAGTTATTAAATAAAAAGACGGAGAAGATTTTAGCAGTTTATAAAAATTTGAAGCTTTTAAATTTAACGTAGATATCGCAATTATTAAAACGAAATAGTCACTGCCATGAAAGACTAATTACGCGAAATTATATACGTGGTAATAAAACACCTCCCTAAATGTTGACAATTTCCACGTTTCAAAAACAACGATGTGAAATGATGACATGTTAAAAAAAAAAAAGAAGCATGTGACTTGGTGTGTAATTATTTGTCTTCCGTTAATTACCAGAAATTAATTGTGTACGTGGTTTGAATTCGTATATCAATTCAACGTTGAATTAGATTTCGCTGTTTATTGACACGAGAGGTAAATCGACTTGCGTGAAATTTTTGTCAAATAAGAATAAATATCACCTGCCTGTCGTAATATGTTATTAAAATTACGTCGATCTCGGGATTTAAGAAAATTGTATATACTTGACCTAATTACAGCTTTAATCCCATCAGGAAATTGAATCCGATCTCACCACAGGGTAATGTGGTTACAAAGCAATTAAAGCCTTTCTTAATTACTTGAAGAAATTCAACTTGCGGAAATAGCAAGTGGTAAACATTTTCAATGGATTTCATTCATGTGTATTTGCAACAATTCCGCAATTCAACTTTCGCTTTGTATCCAAGAAGATTTACCTCTTGTTTACCTAGAATTGGCACGTGGCTTAGAGTCGCTTTATTATAGAACGGTTCTTCCCTAAACTATGACTTACTTTTTTTCATATGGGGTGTGGCGAAATTTTCAAAGATCATATTTTATATCTCATCAATTATTCGAACCTTTGGCCAACATTTCTAGCGGGATTAAATTACAGTACATCTTATCCGAATTATTTCAGCAATTTGAAACGAGCTTTTTAGGTACTAAATACACAACAGAGACCTCGTTAATTAGAATGCGAGCGATGTGTGTTTCGTTGGAAAGCTTTTGCACCCAAGGCATGAGTCACGTGAAAATTTTGCAATAGATTGTCGGTTGTCCAGAATACTGTACATCAGGGAGTACCATAAAGTGGCCCCAGGGCGAAGAGAGACTGGGTTTCTTGATAGAAGTTACCGTTTCAGAGCTGAGCTTGGTTACAAAAGCTCTAACTCAGAGTAGAGCGGAGGTTTTTATTAGGTCTAATAAAAATGACCAAGTAGTTTGATTTTTTACTACATCTGTAGGTATGCACACCTATGGTCTATGGAATAAAAGTTATCCTTTTTTTTTATTAGAATCGTGTTATAAATCGTTTGACGAAAAAATCACATCTTAATTACGCCTGCTGAGCGGAATAATGAGTCGAGCAGTAAAATGTGAAAGATGGCGACGATGAGTGTGCGAAAATGAAATTAAAAAGGTAATAAGAAGCAGCACTTGAGGTACCTACCCCCTGCCCATGAATACCAGCTTAATTGAAGTAGGCGAGGTGATAAATAAGTAAAATGGGAGTGCCTGGTAAACGAAATAAAAGCTCACCCCTTGTAGGTATATTCCATCGCGTTGGATTGCTTTTTAACTTTTCAGCCTATATCTCGCAAGCTACTCGACTTTATGACGTTTAGGCGGATTTTTCGTGGCACGCGATCACAGACCGATACAAACTTCCGAGTTACTTTACCTGCGGCATCAAGGAAGCCCGAAAGTTACAACACAACATAAATTTCCCCTAGATAAGGGTCGTGGCATATGCTTTTAAGCTCAACTAAGAGAAGGCATAATTTGATAAACCCATTATGATGTGTAAATGTTCCCTTTATTTGTTAAATCTGTTTTCTTTGTTTGAAAGAAAGAGACTTCGTCTTCGTCTCGGTATTAGCTTCACAACGCATCGAGTGTGGGGATGGAAAAATGTCCTAAGTCGACATTGACGATTACTAATATCAGCTAAAGATCACTTTTTGCCTCTTAGATTTCAACGCTATTCGAACCTGACACGTCTGAGAGCTTTTGGTATGGATTTATGAGAGAAGTGCATACTTTTTCAATGCACATCTTAATTCTTTGCTCGATCGTTTGACACTCTTTGAGGAAATCTATATAATGGAACTCGCTTCTTGTCTAAAGACGAATTGTGGTCCAGTCTTCGATCGAACCCAATATTGATTGCCCTTAGCTACTCCTGTAATTCTATCGCCGTTAGGTTTGTCGACAATCCGGTATTCGCGTCATGAAACAAAGCGTCTCTGTACCCTGAGTATTATTGGCTTTAATTGATCCTTAAACGGTTAATTTCAAACCCTAAGAGGTCGAAATTCGATTGAAAGCGAATTGGTAGGCTTGCTTTCAAGGCAAAGTGAATTCTCGAAATATTTTCGTATAATCGAATGGAAAGGTCTCAACAACCACCTTCAAATATGTTACGGTCGATTTGCTGAGCCCAGAACCTTGTCATGGTTTTAACAAGCCTCAAGTAACTCGACATTTCTTTTTTTTTTTTGTTCGCTTGAACGAAAAACAGGAGGTATGCAATACAATCGTAGTAAACTCTGAGTGCCGAAACTAGTTAAATTGGTAATCAACACTGCTTTATACCTCCCGTTATGTAGTTTTGCCATGAGTTTGAGACCCCAGAAGATTGGAGGATGAGGAAGTAGTCCTAGGTCGTCCCTAGAACTTTCGAACAAGCGAGTCCTCGTTTGCTCGGTTCTATTCAATGCTCTCAGTTTCTCATAGTCAATACGTGCAATCACTAGCAATTCTGATGTCTAGGTATATCTATATGGTAAACGAAATGCAAAAATAATAGCTACAAAATACAGACGGTACAAATTACGAACAATCATGCGAGTATTATTATCTGATAATTATTATTCACAGATGAACTTCATTTGCGTGATTCATTGAAAGTTCTAATCAACCATATCATACAAAGAACGGAGATAAAATTTCATCGCTTGTTTCATTTTACTTATAGCAATGCTAGACCTTTAGTAGAATTTGAAAATAGCAGAATTCCCGAAATTTATATTCGCAAACTTCTATTCTGTTGTTCTCTGAAAGTGGAAACAGTTCAAATTTTTAGAGATAAATGAAATTAGGTATAGTATCAACTGGGTTTGAACTTTTCACTACGACTATTGCACGTTTTTGTGATTCATTTTTATTCCAATTACATCCTGAATCATGAAGTTGAGAAATTTACGTATACCAGCGAAAAATTCGTGATTCTTAAGACTATTTTTCGCCTTCTGTAGTTGACCGAGGCCTTTGCCAACTTCTTGGCACTTCAATGCGAAATAAAATAAGTTAACAGAAGAGATCAACCTCGTCTCATTGTCGTTGGTATAATGTTTTGTGATGTGGCCATTACGAGGAGGGCAATTCACTTCAATCCAAAATAGCCTAATAAAATTTACACACGTGGCTGTGTATGAATTATGTTTTATAAATATGAAAATATTTATCAATCCTCTGCACGACTCATTTTGTTTCGTATATTAATGATCAATTTATACGAATAATAAACCTGTATCTACATGGAATATGGAGCTTAAACATTTTTCATGGACACATTCAAATCACACGTTCATAAGCTTTCGTTCCGTATAAACAACTCAATGTCAATATGGAAAATTTCAAGCTTGGTAAAATGATATCAATATACTTGCATATTATATTAGTTTAAATATTCATTAATATAGTCGACACAGTAATACTGATTCAATACTATCAACATGGTAGAATATTCATGGGTAGTTTATCAAGGAAATTTGTAGAAAATTATAGAAGATTTATTTTTGGAGTTATGAATTGTTGATTTTTCTTTTTTTTTTTTATGCATTAAAATTCCCGACATAATGTTTCGATAGAATCTCATGATTTAAAAGAATATATTGACGCTATTGGTAAGTAGATCATAATAAATTACATTAAATAAAGGGTGACCAAAAAGTGGGACGAGGTATGTGATAAATGGCTATCCTTCGCGGAAGCTTACGGTAATTAATGCCAGGCCTAATCACCGTTCACGGTACAGGAAAGCCCTGGATTTAACGTTCCCGCTTTTCCACCTTCAGAAGACCAAAGATATTTTGATGGAAATAATTTTTTCGTCAGATAGTCGCGCGTAAAAAGGTAAAAGCTCGCACAAATAGAACTTGAGAAAGCTTCGAATCAGAAAAAAATGTCATACGATTGCCAAAGAAAAGAAAAAAAGACAGAATCATCGATTTCGTTTTAATCACTTTATTTCTCCTCGCATCATCAACTGTGTCACCGAATTCTATATATTTCTTGTTCTGAAAAGTCTGATTTAAAGAACAGAATAAAAAGTCCGTAGTATTGACGACTAGATCGCATATTTCCTTTGGGATTTTGAATCCGAGTAATTATCCATTGTCGTCTGATAAAAATGACAGGTGCTTTGTCACATGCATAGTTGAATCCTGTCATATTTATTCCGAACTTTTTTCGTATATCAGTTTTGTGCGAAGTTCATATGATGATAAAATAGGCGGATAAAAAATCGAGCCACTTGAAAATGATTATAATATACCCGAACCCACCCTTAGTCAAGTGGCGTAATTTTGGAGATAGGCTGGCAACCGGATCCTCCGAATTCTAAGAGACACTATACTTGAATAAAAGAGGCCTCACATCATCGATTCGTATTAGCTAATCGCGAATATTATTTTATACAAGATTTAGACGTATTTTATTTACGGGTTTGTAAAGTTACGTCAATACTAATGGGCCGTTAGATATTAGGCATGAAATACGAGCAGTGATAAATGCCTATGAGTATTTACCTCGTCTTTGATAATTACCTTAGGATATTTTCGACATTTGAACAGCAGCAAAAATTCTAGAAGACTTTAATACCCCTTTCTTATTCTTATTTCACTTTATTTAACATTTGAGATATGATCAAACTGTGAATTCGGCAGAATGAATGAAATATTCATATCCCTACCCTTTTCTTATCTTGTGGCTTCAGGCGTTGCGGTATAAGATACGATAAAACATAGAAAAGAACCCAGGGAATTCTCATTGTCATAATATAATACAGACTGATAGATTCAAGCTTTAACTTACTCAGGATTGGAAGACACCGTGATATTTATTACTGAGGAAATCGATTCACAGTAAATTTATCTTCCGAATACTATACACCTTCAAATTATTCAGTGTTTCGTACTTCTCTTCGTGGCAGACGAATAATATCCAACATAGGATATCCTATGAAAGATAAGCGCCCTCGGGTAGTAACCTCGCTGATGGAGATCACCACTAAATCGGCGTGAAATTAGTTTCACAGCCTTTAGTGGCGTGCCGCATAGCGAGAAGATGATAAAGATGAATTTCTATCTCATTACTTGGTCCAGAGTATGCCGAAAATATCTACCGCAGAGTAAAGTCGGAAGAAATTATCGAGCAAGGATGTTGAGCCTCTCTTTCACCAATCGGATTATATTTCATCTACGTCGAAAAGGCCAGCTACACGTCCCTGTTTTAGTTCCATCCTGCTATATCTCTGAAACACGCGCTTTAGCTCCTGAGAGAGCTTTACCTCCTGTACCTAAGTGTAGCAACTTCCCTGACACCGATATTTGGAAATTTCCTTGATTACGGTGACGCCCGTAGTGATGCCGCAACCCCAGGAAGGATCGAGATGGAAGATGTAATAAAATCGGGGTTTCACCCCTCACTCGTGAAAATAATAATAAAAATAGAATAAAAATGGGAAGAAGTTTTTCCCTGACACTTTATACAAGCTTGAACATTATTGTACAATGGCTTTTACACTGTTCTGATATAATGTGTGTCAAAATTTGAGTCCATTTTTATTTTGGCTGTAATTCATAATTCATCGCATTTTATTTGCAGTCGGTTTTTTTGTCTTTTGTTTCGAAAAATCGAAACGCTGACTAATAGTACCGTTTCTTTGGGGCTGGGAAATACCCAGCTTTTTTTTTTTTAGTCTAGGAAAAATAACGCCATTCCTTGCTACGGGTATATAGATATATGGATATCTCTAGGGCATATTCAGAGCTTTACTGGCCACTAAAGTTGGGGGTCGTTTAGTTTGAGACGGCACTTTCTAGCGAAGTAACATTCGACGAAGTTTCTGTTAATTCAGCAGTATTCAAGGCACCCGAAGAGCTAGGTGACACTAATTTCTAAATAGAGTTAACCTGCGCAGTATCAAATACAAACGTCGTACAAAATTATGGGCTTCGCTATTAGAAATCGCAAGCTCTCATACTGCAGTGCGATTTCTTATACCTACCTACAAACATAACTTCAATACATCAAATTTTTATTTTTTCTCGTTTTGCTAGTTTTTTTCTAACTTTTTCTTAGACTTTTTTGACTCTGCTATTAGAAGATCTTAAATGTTCATCGAAATGAAGGGACTGAGCTGAAGATTCAAACGGTTTTTGGACAACAAAAAAGTCTGAAAATCCAGATCCCCAAAGTTTCGATTTATTATTTAGGATGTAAAGACAAAAAATATTTCATTCTAATCGCAACCCTCTTTACGAAAACGCATTTTATCTACTTCAATCGATGACTTCGATGTCAGGGAATAGTTGATAGGATTTTTGAACCTTATTTCCAAAGATTAAATCTCAAGATTAATTTGAGACCACATATTGGTTTCGATATGATCAATACAGCCCGTGTTATTAGAGAGTGAATAAATACACGCGTGGATTTCAAGTTTCGGAAGTTTGGCGTCTCGGATATTTAGCTTTTGGAATCTTGAACCACCGGTGTTCTTCGTTTCAAAGTTTTTCGAATTGGCTATGTAGACTTCCGGGGAAATACCTATTCTAGAAATTGTCAGTCGGTAATATTTATTCAAATTCGGAATTTTTAACATTCGGTATACTTTGAAAATTCGGAACTTCAATCCTGGCCCAAAATGAAGCAAAATAACATCGATTCAACTCTTCGCATCTGTGACGACTAGGCATTATTAAAAGGGAAAAATAAGCATAGGGCATTACATGACACCGCTACTTCCCATTTTCGTGCATCTCCTAGCTGTCATTGTCTCAATCCTACATACTGGCATTATTCTGATAATAGTCAGCCTACCTTAAATCGATGCGATCACACAGACATCTTAATTGCTACACGCGTCAAAAATTTCTATCCATGAAAATTTCGTGGGATAATCTCCGTACATAAATCGTATGTGCATTCATATTTTCATTTTATACTCATTTTCCGTCCTTTCATCTGACTGTGGAAAATCGATAGTGGGGATAGAAGGTCTGATGATTTTTCGAGTCTTCACTTTTTGAACAATTCTAATTTTAACTAACATTCGAAGAAAATAGTGTTAACCATTGCGTTTTAGATAACATTTGGTATCTATTCCATATAGTGCAGAAATCGTAGATGTAGTTCAAGGATATATTATCCTCATGGGCTCCAGCAGATGAAAAATGTGACCTATTTTCCGAACTTTCTTTGCGTATAAGTAACGTTAGAAAACTAGAACTACTTAGTAGTTTTTAAAATGTCGATTTTTCGTCGAGGTGCCCCCGTTATGATTTTCATTAATTGACAATTGTGCATTTCCCACTTGTTTAGAAACTGTACAAATTTGTCACTTCGTTATTAATTCTGAGACCATTATGAAAATCCATTTAAACGCAGGTAGAATTTCCAACAGATTATTAAAGCTCAAATTTCTACGCGGGAAGTTCAATCCTCTGTTAGAATTTCATTTTAATAACCTGCGGAGTCGCGCTGACTAACGTTACCTTCGCTATACCTAGGTAAGGGTAAGGCTAAGCTGTGGTATGGGATGTCTGTAAAATGTGGAAGTTCAGTTTCATGGCTGGGGTGATTACCAATCAGTAGGGGATTGCGAGCAGTGGCTCTCAAGCCTTCCAATCAGTTACGGTTAATCTCATATTACAGGAAAGTACTTGGAATATAGGTTTACACTGTGGTAGGAAAATTAGGGATACTTTACCCTTATAATAAATTAGATAAGACCCTACACGATGAAAATTTTCAACCACAATTTAAAAATACCTTTATGAATCCATGATAAAAGATTAGAAAATGTCAAATGGTTTTCAGAGTGTTACAAACGTTAATCTCGAGGATTAGCCTCGTAACATTTTTTACTTCGTACAGGATTTAATTTTTCTTTTCAAATTTAATCCAATTTTAAGTGGAAATTTAAAGCGTTCAAAATTCGGCTTTGTCGAGGGTTAAAATCTTTGTTCTGTGATCCTATCACCTTTTTATGCACACTTCAGGTTTCTAATACAAATATAAGAATACGATTGTGTGAAATATATGTACACATATCTTTTCGCGAAGATTGTTCCTCGACCTGTATTGGTTCTTTCATCCGTCGTTGGGTTTATCTGATCTACTCTCTCTTTCTCTCTCATGGGTAAAGTTAATTTCCTTCTGATTGCTACGTGGAAAGACAGATAACAGCGATTCACTCGAGTGATGTAGCAATGCTATGGGATACGACTATATATCTATTACCTATTTGTTCGATGAAAGAAAATAAACTTTGGAGACAAGATTCGTCTCATATATTTTCTCTCATATAAAATGACCCTCCGTCATCACTGATCGTTTCACTTGTAGAGCCGCAATAACCCTTACGAACATTCGAAATCATATTAAGTAAACTTTATTCAAAAGCTAAACAATTGCTATTTATTATTGCATAAATGTTGGATTTATGTTTTGAGATGAACAATCGATTTTGGTTAATCGATAAATATACTCGAAGCTTATGCTTAGCATAGGTTTGATGATTCTCGTTTAAAAAAACATTTTTATTTGTTTTATTTTTAAATAAATAATTTTTCACCCATTTTTCCGACCCTGTATTTCGGCGTCGGTTTGATCGCACGACAAACTAAGTTGGTTCATTTAATTCGCAGCGAAAACAAGTACTTGCTAATTGTGAGAGTTACTCCAGTTAAACCCGTTGAAACCGGGCACGTCCTCTAATTAATTACGTAGTTCATTAATGTGTGACGACGACGGCTCCATGGCATAAGCGTGATTCTTGTTAAATGAAAAAAATTAATTAACACCAACCCGGGACCATATAGTTGAATAAATTTTTCTACACAAATTTAAAATGAGAGAAGGAAGCTGGATCGGTAGCGCTTGTATGTAGGGAGAGATCATGCAGCTGCTTACATAGTTCATTAACGAAATAAATTCACAACAAATTACCGGGCAAATGTAAGGAGCTTACATTAGAGCTGAGAGATTGAGTAGCTGGAACAGAGGACGAATGAGAAAAGAGGGTTTAGCGTGGAATGCCTCCAGGGATTTTGGAAGGTTTTAGTATAAGATTTCCCCATCCATAGCTTGTCGTAGCGAAACAACCCCTCGGAAATCTACTGTGCGAAATGAGATTGATAACGATACGAGTTAGATCGTTATTCATATAAAAAAATTATCACTTTTACTAAGATTATAGAAAATAATAGACGAAATTATGTATGAATACAAATCCATTATAGAACTTGAATGCCAAAAGTACATTTCATTTAGAAATTCAAACCCCATAGAAGAATGTATCCAAAGCAAATGACTTGTTCAATTATTCTTAATGTATATTAAATTGAAATGTGGGTATATTTTTTTTTTATCATCTGGTAGATCATGGTGATGTTTTTTTCACTAGTTTAACTTGAGTTTTCTGTTGTTCATACGTTTTGTTATAATGGCAGGTAATAGAGGCAATTAAATGCAGTACGCGGAGCATTCAATCTCGAATTTGTCAAGAGGTTTTCAATGATACATTTGCAAACAATGGTTTGCAATAAGGTGTTGAAATTGTTTCAAGAACTTCCGAAGTGATAAGTTTTAGAGAAGCGTAGCATATTGTTTAATGATCATAAAAACGAGTATTGGAAAATATGATGAAAGTTTTTAAGTGATACGAACTGTACCTGGTATGCCTGTATTAATGAATCAAATTTAATGTAACATATGTAACACATGTCTTCCCGTTCGTTGATGATCACCGGATTCAACCCACTCAGTTTTTTCGGAGGAAGAACGTCCCTCGGGATCAAAGCAGAGATGTTAAAAAACATGAGTTCGTGCCGGGGTACTCATGACGTAATTCGAAACGAATGTTACGGCGTGGCAGATTCGCAAAATAAACTTTCAGCTTGGAAATAAATTTGAAAATAAATGAATAAATAAATCGATATAAAATGATCGTCGTAACGTGCGATTGATTATAATTTGATCAAAATGTAATGCCTTAAAATTTATTTTAATTAAATATCAGAGTTGGCACGCGAGTGCCGAGAAAACTCTGAGAAAAATGCACTATTTTTCGAGTGTCCTGTTCATATCAGGGACATTTTTAATATTCCACGCGAATTGCTGGAGGTCGAAGTCCGGACTGCCATATTCCATTCCCACCAATGGATCAGTCAGACAATTGACGATTGGCTTGATTGTGCCCCACACCAACTTTGGCGTTCGCGAATATGTGAAAGCCATCAACACGGCTGTCGGTGGTCTTCACAAAGCCAGAGGACAGCCGAAGTTCTCATTTTTGAAGAAGTACAATTTCACCCAGAATCAAGTGAGGAGCACCATGATGGAGCTGACCCCGAGCCCCACAGGTAAACAATTTCATCCCATTATTTTTTTCATAATCAGCGAGTTTTATTCAATTTCATATTTCTTGGTGTTCAAAACTTTCCAATATTCTTCACATTTTTATTATCACCGATCCCTATACGCAAGAGTTTGCGTGTTGAATAAAAACGTAGTGTAAATCGTAAGAATAAATCGAGACAGTCGATTTTCAGACAAAAAATTTCCACCCAATCAATCAGGTGGTGATTGCCATCTACTTTGATCACAGCATTTCAATCGCCGTTGGCCGTTGATTATTCGGTGGTAAATGTGAATTAGTTATTTACCAACTTTTCTATCCTCCAATAATTAACGACTATCTATAGCTTAATTGTTTCTACTGAGAATCGGATCACAAATTGACAACCGCGAGATATTTTACGCACCAAAGCCACTCAACGTATTGAACAATTGTTAGAAACTTATTCTAATGGGACTTTTTGATGTATTAGTCACCAATTCCTTTGCAGAGGTGTTGAACAAGGAAAAGATAAGCAGAGTGCTGGTTAGAATGAAATGCTTTTTTTATTTAGGAAGTAAAACTAGCATCGCGAACTTAAAGCAGGGTAAAACGAAGCAAAGCAAAGCAAAGCAAAGCTTGGTCGAAGGTAGTTTGATTTGGGCTGAAACAGTAGGGATAACAATTCTTCGCTGTGAGTTAATACGACTTGAATAAAAGCTTTCGTATATTTCTTGTTGTTATCTTCTTCGCATGTGCTTTATTTCATCTTCCAAGTATTCCTTGATCATAAAATTGTATATTTGCATGGTTGCATTTCATAGCACGGAATAGAAATACCTAGTATAAATATTATTACGTTTTATAAAGAAGGTTGGTTCTTATTTTTCAGTTTTTCTTTTTTTATCGTATTACTCGATGCCAAGTATACTTTACTGATTATGAATTGCATGCTTGAAAATTGGGCAATTCAGATGTAAAGATCGGATTATAATTTGCTATAGGTTCGCTTCTTGTTCGAGGATATAGCTTTCGTTCTTATGACGAACTCTACTCCAAATTTAAGGACCGTGACCAACACCTTAAGTCAGAAATCTGACCCTGTGGAATACAGTAATATTATACAATATAGATGAAGGAATAGCACGAACCGTTAATTGGATGTATTACGAGCCTATAGGGAAAAGAATTTGCAACAAAAAAAGAAAAAAAAGCTTTCTTTCCATAAAGCAAAAGAGAAACATTTGAGGATTAGGATTTAATCATAAATTAACTACCCTATACAATAAATTGTATCAAGTTTTACTTTCCTGATCATATTTTCTTCTAATTAAATTAAAAAAAAAAAATGCATCATTATTGATACATTCGATCATGATTTTCGGCTTCAGCTAATGATAGAAAACAATGGCTCAGAATTTTTCAAAATCTTACATTATAATCGCGAATCGAAAGTGTAGATTTGACACTCACTTTTTCAGACGTAATGGAAATTTGGAAGACCATCGATTCTCTTATTATATAAATATATGCAGGCTTTGTAGCAGGACGATATGTCTAATGGTCACCCCAGGGATGACCATGCGTTGTTCTTTATCTCGTGATTTGACAGGCCTAAACTCGGAAATTAATGTAGCGTTGTATCTCCTTTGTTTCTGTCATACGCACGTTTCTTCATGCGTATACTATTCTGATTTATAATTAAAACGATGATACTGAATTATTATTAAATTTAATGTACCTACAGCCACAATACGCGGCTAGAAAAAATTTAGACGAACTGGTGCTCATCTTTTCTGGTTTCGAACTATTTTTAATATAAATGTATCGGAAAATTGATACGCTGAAGAAATTCGATCTTAAGGAAGTCCACCTTAATTTACGCCCCATTTTGAAAATGATCGATCATTTTTCATAGCCCTCAAAAATATTGTCGCTAAATTATATAACACTGAAGTACTATATAACAAGGTATGGTGTGAAAATAAATATCCAATTGATATAACCAATAGATAATGGCTTTAAATTCATGGAAATTAATTTACACGATTGTAAAGTTAATTAGTTTCAGGCTTCTTTATCAAAAAAAAACAAAGTTTTACATCAAGGTGTAGCGTTTTGTCACTTAATTACTGATTCAAAAAACATCTTCTTCTTCTTAGGAAAGGCACTGATTATTAATCAATAAAATCTCATGTTCGTGCGATGACTCAGCTTCATGAATTGAGAAATATCTGTATTGATTATAGTATACAGATATTTCTGATCGGCTACTCACTTATCACAGAGATTTTTCCCCTCTTCATTCAAACCGCAAACTACGTGTATTGGATTTTTATTTTATCACGGATCAGTTGTCCTCTAAAGTCTAGTACCTATACCATTCGCTGATCGGTCTATGATACGTGATGCAGGGGATAATATATTTATATCTTTGGCATGCGCGAACTCTATATGGTAAAAAAAAAAACAAAAAATTAGAGTTCGTAGTTGTATAACACAAGTGGGATTCGATTAAAAAATTTACAATAAAAAAAGAATAGAAATTTAACCGTTTTGTTCTCGTGATGAAAGACCTGACGGAAATTAGAATTTCAATTTCGATACCTCATTGCATTTTAAAAGGTCCTAAATTTCGTGGGATGTCCTGTGGCTATCGATCGTTCAACATCTAGTAGAATAATTACAGCTATACTCACTCGTGAGCTCACAAGGTCCAGAACAAGGGCTTTTTAATTTATATACCCGAATAACTCATTGCAGTAATCTACAGAGATATGGTCGTGACATTTTAGAAGGGGTTGCGAATTATAATACAAGTCATACAGTCGAGAGCTAACGACATGAGACCCAGGGAGGGTTGACTTTAACATATGCTTCTAAAGCAATCACGGTCTGGCCAATGTCTCAGTAATTTTTGACTGTTAACTAAGTCATCGCCACTTACTCCGTGTTCGATATGTATAACTACGTAATTCCAATCTCCTGTAATTAAGAGCCCACGACGGGTCTGAATTTCATCAACTCCGACATAACTGGTGCTTCGATATCGCCTAGTTGAACGAGTTTACAGGCTCGTGAATGTCATCCTAATTACATATATCAAACACCAACGACGTCTTGTCTTAGTTAGTCGAGGCATAAATTACTCTATATTTTATATCTCACGGTTTTTAATTATCAAATATATTCCCTGCATTGTTTCGATTCAGTATTTGATTAACAAACAGATCCAGATAATCCAAGACACGTTCATGCGGTTAATTTTTACTTTAAATGAAGATAGAGCAATTAATTCTGGTGTATAGATATTGGTATGGTTGCATTGGCACTGAAGTCTCAAACGTCTGTAAATTTCTTGGGGATCTATACATATATATACGCGGATATACGTCAGCGCGATGTAAAACGGCTTTTCCACGAAGATGGAAATCCCTCGTTTTCGAAGTATAAATGATTTTCTACCTGGGCTTGGCGTCTCCGTTAGAATTAACGTTTCAACGAAAACCACTCGGCTTTGAATCCTCCCTCAAGCTTTTGGAAGATCGATATCATATATCAGACTCAAGTTAGATGTGCCGACGCCTGCAGTCAACCCGAGGATATAGAGAAGTTTCACGAGGAAACGAGTCTAACTTTACAAAGTTGGATTTTAAAATTACAACTTTTTCCACAGTAATTACTTCTCTCTGTTTCCAATTACATTTCATCACCGATCATTCTTAAGCTTAAGCAACATCCATACGACAAAACTGAAATTTATTTTTCATTAACTTCCATCGCAGTTCTCGTAGATTGCTGGTACTGCGGCGGCTAACGATTACATTCGATGAATATAATATCGATTTTGCAAACCATATAAATAATATGGGTCGGTCTATGTGTGCTTTGGACTAGCGGTAAACAAACCGTGTTAGCTCGTTCTAGTTGAAAAGCACACTCAAGCTTATCCAGAAGACCAATTAAATTGCAAAGCACTTCGCTCTTTTGCACCATTAGACGACTAACTGCCAATAAATATTAAGAGGCCAATACACAATGCGCTATATCAAATCCACGATGCGCAAGTTATCGATCAGTTTTTGAATTTCACTCATAGCAGAGCTTTAATTCAAGCTCGAAAAGACTTACTGCCTTTTAAGATATGCACGAGCTTACAAAGCCTCTGTATCATGATCTTTGATAAAACTTGGATGAGAATAAAAGCAAAAGTAAACCGTTTAGGAAGTAACCTCGGAAAGCACTTCTTGAAGATTATCAATGGCAAAGAAAACCTTGACCGAAGTACCGTATAGTAATAATAAAGTCTCTGATTTTATTTGGCCAAGCAAATAGGCAAGTCTTCGAGTCGCTGAGGTGGCCAAAATTTCGCTCTTATAAATACATATAATAAGTAACAAAGCGATGAGTTCGTGGGCGAGGAATTATTTCTAAGAGATGAGTTCATGGTTCAAGTATCGTTCCACAGTTAAAAATCCACGGTGAAAAAAAGCAGAAGACCGAGAGAAGAGGAAGTTGAAAAGGCAGTCCAAGTTGACAAGTAGATCTTCCCTCTTTCACGTCACTTTAAGACAGACTTTTACTGATGCTGAGATTCCTCAACTCAAGCACAAAAAGTGAGGACTCTCCGCCAGATTACTCACCCACCTTCGTTTCAAAGAAACAAGCGACAAAAAAAAAAAATTGTACAAAAACTAAATCTGTGTGATACACCAATACTTGTTATAACTTAAGGATACGTACATCAGAGAACGAGCTATTTTTTTTTTTTTTTTTTCTGTTTTATGGCTTAGTGTCTTTCGAGAGATGTTTTTTTTTTTTCCCGATTTTTAACAACCAAGTCTTGTCAAAGAATTTCACCAGTGCTTGGAAAAATAATGATGTGAATATCAGGATTTGCGAGCCTCTGATAGAAATAAATAAATCGAGTAGAAGCAGAGGCACTCATCGCAGGACCTCGGATGGACGACTATTAGAATTTCAGATTCTCTGATCTCTAATCGTTCGAAAAATATACTTAAAAAAAATTTGAAATCCAAGTACTGGTTGATCGGAGTCTTTACGACACTTTTATACTCTTGCTTTGACTGAATCTAATCATCAGGGTCGATGGCTCACACACCCCATCTTTTGCTTGATTATACTTCAAAAGATTAGCGAAGTGCTGTGATAAAACTAAAAGTTTTCCAAAATACTTTGAGGACCAACCGGTCCTTCAGAAATGGATAATTTCCTCGGAGAATAACACATCGAAATAGTGAAGTCAGATTCACGAGTTTTAATTGGATTATCAATTCATTAACGCAGACATTATCCGTTTCATGTGGAATTGGGTATGGGATTTTCCAATACTACCTTGACACAGTACTGTCAATCTCGATTTACCATCGCCGATCGAGTAACACGGTGGAAAAAAATGACAGGGCAATAAATTCGACGTCCTGATCAAAGAGCAACTAGAACCATCAGGGTATATCGTGCTTAGGGTATATTGAACAAATCACAGCATGGCATAGCATCGCAATACCCTGTCGACGTCGTTCCAATTACAGGAAAATGCGAGAGAATATACTGAATTAATGGACTTCATTTTTCAGTATTATTATACCATTTCTAGGTGGAAGGCCTTTCGCAAATGGCTATTTCTCATAGTATCCGTGCCAAGTCATATTGACACTGTAAGTAGTTAGTCGTAATTGTTCCAACAAAATAGCTTTGACGTTACAGGTCAGACTTTGAACGTACCTGGCAACATTTACGTAGGAAATTAATAGTTGCGATCGAATTCCTTTGACTGATATTACGCGATGATGAAATTTGATAATTTCAGTCTCAAAGGAACTATATAATTATTAAACCTCATTAAAAATGAGTTGCCCGAGTTACAGAAGCTCCGATCTTAAAAACAGCTGCATTGTTTTATGAGAACTTATTTCTTTGTTAAATAAAGGAAAAAGAAATTGGAAAGAAAATGTAATCTACTTTTACTGTAATTCCAGAAGTAGAAATGCAGTTTCCTCACAGAAACTTCCACTTTTATTTCTCGTATAAACAAGCCAACCACCAAGCTCAGTTATAAATAAGGGGACTAAACAGACCTACCAGACAGTCGATTCAAGCGCATTAAACTTTTATTCCTCTACATACATACTCGACGGTTCAAAAGAGCACCTTTTTATTTTTTTATATTCCGGAAAAATTTGATATATCTACTCCTGTATTCAGAGAGCACAAGATGCTGATCATATATTGCAATCTTTTTCCGCCAATATTAACATCATATTATATACAAAGTCAAACAAAGTCTTAAACTTTACATGTTTCTCATAATTTCCGGGCAGTTTTTTTTTTTTTTTTTTTAATCACAGTCATAGTGGAGCTCTGAAGATATTTTTCCTTGAAAATTTTTGAAAATATCATGGATGAATGGAGGTACTGTCAACCTACGTGTCTTGTATTTTTTCTTCAATGCCTTGAATCAAAGGACTTCGGACGATCAACTTACGGAGAATTTCATCGAACCTTTCGACAAAAGGTTTTGAGAATTTATGGGATACTAACCCTCAGCTAACCAGTAGCTATCCGAGACTAGCTTGGGTCCTTGCTATCCATCAGACCAAGGTCTAAGAACCAAAGGCCTGTCTTTTCATTTAAGCCAGGTTCCATAAGCATAGCGGTTTAGGGATTTCGTCCAAATTTCATCTTGGCTTGTAGCAGGTAGTCTTTGTCTCATCGATTTTTACTCCGTAATGAAACAGTGTCGTTTTGGTGTAGGTAATGTATCGATAATACTTTTATGTCAAATCTTTATGAACAAACTTTTATCTCCACTGACTCCATCTGCATATATCTATAGTTGTTAAGATCCGAGACCATCTCGAAGAAGATCTATACTGATCGAGCTCGATGCAAAAAATACTTTTACCACGATAGTAGAGAGGTTGAATTTATCGTTTAAAGGAGATCAGAGAACACTGTAACGTTCACTGTATAATAAATTATGCAGTATCATTAACCACATCGGCTTTTCCAGCCACCGTCGTATATATCGATACGACGTTATCACGTCGTCGTCAAAGGACGTTACGCATCTACTAGGATATCGAATTGATTATGAAGCAACTTTGCGTCGTACCTACTACGGACAAACTTCCTTGTATATAAAGTATCGATCGTTTTTTTAAGATTTAACAAAATGCTTTCACCAGCTGGTCACCATTTTTTTTTTCGAAATACCAATATCCACTAGCCATAGAAATTTTCTACAAGGAAACACACAATATTGTATTGTACAGCGTACTGTCGATATTACCTTCAAGTATCTCAACAGCACTTCAGTTATTCCTACCGTTTCTCTCTCTCTCTCTCTCTCTTGAAATGAAATAACACGATTATTTCTGTAATATAGTCCCGTCGAATTGTATCAGATAAATTTTTCAGTGATCTCAGGTTCCACGTTGGTCATAAAGGTGGAAACCAGAACAAGCATAACTTGACTGAGCAAACTTCATAAAAGTATTTAATAGCTGAGACGCTAAGGTGGTAACTGCAATACCGTAACGCATCATGAATGGTGTAATGGGTAGGTACTTCATAGTTGTGAACCTGGTACCAAGCAATAACCTTGAGTACATCCAATTTGACGGGGACAGCTGCAAGCCCTTGGCGTAACTAAACACGAAGATCAGAGAGTTACAGGGTACACTGGTAGAACCACCCCCCCCCCCCCCCCCCGGCTACAAAAGGGCGTCGGAAAAGCAGCAAGTGTAGCCAGGGCAGGTCGAGGCCATAGGAATGCGGTGTGACCTACATTTTCCCTGGCTTTTACACCCACACATCTGTGAGCACACCCGCACTCCACATCCACAGGCATTAACCCCGAGCCAGTATCCTGCCAACACTGTGACTATGGCTAGAACCACACCGCTTGAATCAGAAATTAATGCTTAGAGCTTATAAAACGATTATAAATTCGCTTGAGCCGACTCCCGGACGGGAACAATTTTACACGTTCGTCTAGAATGGGAGGATAATTCGAAAGAGACTATTTCTGCCCAGGAATCACGACTGGAAATTGAATAATTCACGTTTTGAATGAGTTGGATGACGAATGCGAAGCACAAAATTACTTTCAAAACGATAGACAAGGAGATTCTTTGCTTTTTTTTGGTTTCATTTTCATCCCGTTTCTATAGTTTTTGATTCAAACTCGATTTAGTGACAGAAAAATTTTCTCATATCGTCTCACAACGGGATATTGATCCTCCTCGAAGGTATTGCTGTACTATACGAAAGTGGGTTTCACGATGTTACGAGATCGTTTATAAATCTGTTACGAAATATTGATGACGAGGTTATTTTTTTATATGATACACGTGAAACATCTTAAAAACCTCATTTTGTGTTTTTTTTTCATTGATCTGCTTGCTTCAGCGATTGACTAAATCAGCTTATTATGAAAAATGTTTAATCTACGATCGTTGATAGCCATAACTTCGTGCAGCAGTTTTGGATTTTTTTCAGGCAGTTGAGACAGAGATAATAAAAAAATACTAAAACATGCAAAAAGTTGTTCCCATATAGCTTGGGAAAATTTTGTAGGCTGCCCTTCAGTTCGCCTTCTGAAACTTTGATCGCAACTGAAGCGGAGAAAGGAGCTGTCTGATTTCGTTGAAATTTTAGACCATCCAGACTTGCAAAAGTTCGGAAAAGTTTTCTCAAACTTTCGCATAACGGTATCGTCAAATTCACTTTTCTTGTTACACCTTAATGAACAATCGATGAGCTTAATTCGCGAAAGTAATACTTATGCATAGAAGACCAAGTCTCGAACGAAAAGCTGCAAGTCGATGCAGCTGGTTTTTTCACTTAGGTATATTGGAAAAATTTATCAAAGTTATACTCGTAGAAATTTTTATTTTACAAAAAACTTCATGAATTGTTTGAATAATAAATAGTCGTTTTAACGTTGCGAAGATTATTTCAACTGGGTAAAGTTCAGGTATTCATTGATGTAGGAATTATTAATTGTTTACAGATCAATTAGATGAAAAATCCATTTCATTGAGTTGAATAAAACATCCATAGAAGACTGCGACTTTTATTTTCTCAGAATAAATGTAGCAGGTACTTTACTGTAATATGAATTCATATCTGATATGGTATTTGCGATTTTGAAATTTATTCTTCTAACGTAAATGGATTTTAACTACTTTTGGGATCGGGCGAAATCAACCAGTACTAAGCGGAAAGAATTTGCGTAAAGGAACGGAAATGGGCATATAAATTGAATAGTTTAAGCCCAGTGTTTGTCGTTCGTGAGAAAATGTAGAAAGTAAGGATAAACGGAATTTAGATAAGTGGTGGAATCAGGCTCACAACGGCTAGACGCCTAATCGTCATACTTTAGGTTTTAAGCAACAAATAAAAAATAAAAAAACAAAACGTGACAAAAACGCACTTCACATATTCCAAGAGCCATTCTTTGACTTAATACCATACCATTACCATGAAGCATCGTTTAATTTGTCAACGTCATCCTGCAGGGTTGATTTATAGAAAAAAGCGCCCTCATTCAAGCTCACTTCGATATAAAAACAATAGGAAGACCCTCGATCAAAGGGGATTGAGTTCTGACGGAAAACTGGTACTACCTACCCATTGATTAGTTTTTTGGTCATTCATTTGGCATTTAAGAGATTCCCCAGTCTTCGGGACTCAGAGTCAGACGTATTGCGATGTGGTACTGAGTTCAAAATTCGCAAGGGATGTAAAAGCTGTCTAGCTTCACCAACCCGAAACCGAAACAATTAAGGCTAGTGAAATATCGGCCACTGAATTAGTTTGTGGTCCAATATACCAGCTTGGCTTAAATTTGTTACGTGTGAATTTCTCAGTGACACTTGTATGCCTACATCAATCCAAATTTGACTCGACGGTACTTCAGTGCAGTAAAATTTCAACTTCAAGTTCAATTGGATATAAAACGCTGATTGATTCCAGGATTTTACAATTAATATTCATTTTCTTTGAACTGAAAACGTAAATTTGTCGAAAATGACATACGAAGAGTCTGGGAATTACGCTACTGTAATAAGGGTGCAGTTTACATCGTTTACAGTAATTTTTGTAGAAATATTATTATTGTCAATACAAGATGAGTATTTTTTATGTTTTAGCCATCTTGGATTCGTTGTGCAAGGAGTTCCTTTCCGTGAACGTCTCGGCAATTCTTTACCTCATGAATTACGAACAATACGGTAGAAGTACAGCCAGTGCTCAGTACTTTTTGCAGTTGGCGGGTTATCTTGGGATTCCAGTGATTGCCTGGAATGCTGACAATTCTGGCCTCGAAAGGGTGAGTAAAAGTCACGAGTCCTTGCTTGCTCTCATCTTTATCTTGACCTTCGAGGATCACTTTTCTGCGCGATAGATAGCGCGGAAAATCAATAGGTCGAAGACTTTTGGCATCCTTCCTCTCCATTCCGTGTGCCCTTTATCCATCCCTTTCCCTTTCCCTTTCTCTTTGTCTCTCCCTTTTCATCTATAAGTTACTGATAAAATTTGTAGGATAATATCAAGGAATGGAGAGCGAGAAATTTTCAAATAGTTTGCCACGTATTTTCGTTTATTACACAAAGACACAAAAGTTTAACAACGAAGATACTCCTGCCTGCTGGATTTCATCAGTAGATTGAAAACACAATATAATTATTGTACAGTATTTATAATGATAATAGAAATCTCAGCAATCAGTTTTCAGTGAACAACAAGATTCGAAAGGCAGGTGAAGAAAATATTTTTCAAAAAGTCAAACAGAGAGAGTCAGAGGTTTTCCTGTCGGTTGATAAAAGCTCTCGATCTACACGAATAAAGTTCAATATTTACTTTCATCGACTAATTGTTGATTTAAAACGTTACTCATTTTAACATCTATGCAGTATTCGACTACCAGGAAGTCTGTGAAATTTTGAAAGATATTTATTAAGATAAGAATTATTACCCAGTTTTTGAAGTGGAACTTTTTGAGAAATTTTACCCTCGCATCAATTATTATACTGATCTTAAATCATTTGAGATTGTTTCAGTATTTCGAGTCTAATTTATTGCTGAATTTTTAAAAATCCAGCTTCGAATTATGTTAATTTATGATAAGACGAAGACAAAGTACTTTCGAAATCCTAAAGTGGATTTAAAATTTTGTACGACATTGAACCACCCCTATATTATAGATTCTGCCGGCAATTCAAATCCGATTTTACGTAACGTTGTATTAAAAATAATAAAAACGAAGAGTTCCGATAATAATTCCAATATTAAACATAATTTTTTTATTTATTTCTCATTACAGAGAGCTTCTCAAAGTAGCTTGCAGCTTCAGTTAGCTCCATCGCTCGAACATCAAACCGCAGCAATGCTGAGTATCCTAGAACGATACAAATGGCATCAATTTAGCGTTGTAACTTCGCAGATAGCCGGGCATGATGACTTTATTCAAGCTGTCAGAGAGCGAATCTCCGATATGCAAGACACTTTTAAATTTACTATTTTGAATGCCGTATTGGTAACAAAGCCTGAAGATTTATCAGAGCTTGTAAACAGCGAGTCCAGGGTAATGCTGTTGTATTCAACGCGGGAAGAGGCCATCGCGATATTGAAGGATGCTAAAAAGAGAAAAATAACTGGAGAAAATTACGTCTGGGTAGTAACACAGAGTGTCATAGAAAATCTACAAACTTCACAGCATTTTCCTGTTGGCATGCTCGGTGAGTATATTATGTCTATGTTTTTACCGAAATAATCCATAAGTGCTGATTACTGGTCCGATATGTCTGTCACTGGGACAGCCACCTAACTTGCTTCTGAAAAACAACGACGGATATTTTGCGAGCTAGTGGAAATTTCGCACACAGATTAATGGAGAATGAGGAATCTCGTTCACGGTTCAATTGGCGATAACAAAAGTGCGCATTTATCTACGTCCTTATAGAATAGTGTTAGGATTTATCAGAAATGTCGCAGCTTTTCTTTCTTTCTTTACTCGTTTAGAGATTTAGATCGAAATTGTCCAGCCTTTCATAAACGCGAGAAAAAATCGTTGGAAAAAAGTAGGAATACTTATACGGGGAAGATGCGAATTCAAAAAAAAAACTCGTAGATAATACACGAGTTTGAAATGGGATTGCGGATATTTTTACACGTCAAGTTCAGCCGAAAGTCTGATCTAAAATATTTCTGTTAATCAATGCCAATTATTATTTTATTTTTTTTCCACACAACCGGAGTAGGCTTTTTCCCTCTCGACTCTTTTACAATAAACTTTGATCTGGCTTAGCCAATAGATGAAATGAGATAAGAGAGCGAAAGGCAAGACTAGAATCTGTGCCGAAGCTGCTTTTATTTCAACGATAAGAGAACTTTGTGACTTAAAATTCTTGTCGCGTGTAAGAACATGGCGTGAAACGGAAAAAAGTAATTTCATTTCGTCATTCCATGCGGAAGACCTTCCTCGATCACGATATCCGGATTTTCTTTCGATCCAAGGCAACATTTAATTTTTCACACTGATTCTGGGTTCAACGTTTAAATTTTGCTTTACCTGTTGAAAATATTCGAATTAGTTTACGGTTTTTAAAGGCTGACTTGTTTATTCACAGGCGATATTCTCTCGATGATACGAATTTTCGTGAGAATTAAAATTCTTTCAGTTTCCCTCATTCCGCATGTAACAAATATATTTTTTTCCATTCTGTATTCGCTTTTTAATAATCATTCCACAGCCAAATTCGAGAAAAGGTGATTCGCCTCGTTGGTATAGCTTTTAGCGTTTTGCAACAGAAATAATAATGAAGAGGAAAAAAAAAAAAAAAATTTACTCGAGGTCGTTCCACTGTTTGATTATATTTGCGTTGAAAATTCAAGCGAATAATCATACATATATACGCGTAGTACTAAAGCATTGGTTTTGTTTCGTTTTCATAGCCGACTGACCAGAATACAAACACTTTTCTTTCTTCTGCAGGTTTATATAAATTTTGCAGAAATATCGTTATAAATGAACGCCATACAGAAATAAATATTCTTATTTTGCAATATTTGGCGGGGATTTTATCACGCTGCTCCATTGAGCCTCACCTTTCCCTATATTTGATTTGAC
Organism: Tenthredo notha; assembly: GCA_914767705.2. Taxonomy (NCBI): domain Eukaryota; kingdom Metazoa; phylum Arthropoda; class Insecta; order Hymenoptera; family Tenthredinidae; genus Tenthredo; species Tenthredo notha. The sequence goes on from OU611908.1 coordinate 8,430,074, forward strand.
TTCGTATTTTTCAAATGATATCCGAATTCCGCAAGAACGTAATTGATTGTTACAATGCAATGGAACCCTTTGATATCAAAATATCAATATTTTTCAAAATTGGGTAAGCAATTAGGTAAAATTTAATGCTGAAGTTGAAATTTAGTTCGGAAATTTACTTTTCAATCCTCCCTACTTTGGATCGTATCTTTTGAGGAAAGCTTTAAGCGCGAGAATAAATGGTAAATAATTAACGATCCAGAAACTCGAAAAGTCAGAGTTTGGAAAAGCTCCCGGGTTGCGAGGAAAAGTCGGAGATACTTTCGGGAAAAGTGAAACACAGATCTCGACGAGCAATGAAATACTTCTAAATATGGTAATTCTACTTTTGAATATTCATACGATACCGTAGACCACCGAGTATCGTTGACGGTACTGAATGACTCCGAATCTATTGCTTTTATTTTGAACTGACGTATTTTCTAGTCAAAGCGTCGCCGCAAGTGAGGTTGAAATATTTGTTTCATTCAGACAAAAATTCGGCTGATTTTAGGAGCGACTTTTTTTTCGGTAATTGGTTGAGATATTTCTCGTTTTCAAGAGCCAAAGTACCAAGACCCTCGCAGCCTCGGGTCTTCTGATTAGGCTGACACGAATGGATTCGAACCCAACTCACTTATTCGAAATTTCGCAGTGCCTAAAGAAACTTTTCATTCGATTATGCTACTTTATTTCTTATTCTTCAAAGTGACGACTGATTCGAAGTATCGAGCGTTTATATGAAAGCTTCTTTTTCGGTTTTCGGTCGTTCATTATCATCGTGTCAAAGCATTCGTCGCGTGATAATTTTAGATAATATAATTTCATCAAAATTTGTGAATTTACTTAAAGTCGAAAAATTTATTAATGCCCTTAGTGACCAGTCACCGAGATTAAAGGGTTGAAAATCAAAGAGAATTTGTGCGAATAATTTCCTTTACGTTAGAGAACTGGGTTATAAATTTATAACGTGTTGATTAACGCGTCGAAGCTTTTCGCAAAGTCTCGATAATTTTTAATTATTTTATTATTAAAAATATAATCATTCTACAAATGGGTAGATTCGTGTGAATAACTGGCGAAAGAAACGCGTTACGAAAGGATCTTAAAAAAAAAAAAAACAATTTTTTTTTTTTTCCTAACAAAGTGAATCAAAACTTGAACTCCAAACGATTATATACGCAAAGTTTTTCAGTTCTGAAAGTTAGCTTGGCTGTTAGTAACGTAGCGTTCACTAGAGACTTGTCGGGCTGTTGCAAAGTGGTTCAACTATAGGAAGTCTAGTCCTGGGCGTCTATTAGTCAGTCAGCCCCACGAGAAATTAAGCATTTGGCTAATTACGTGGACGTATAGTTAGTCCAGATAGATATATCTCTTTAGTTTTTTGATAAAACTGCGTGAATTTTATTTTCTGCTAATTATCTGGGATCAATATATTTTTCTTATTTTCTTCTTCTTTTTTGCGATTATTTGGTAACTGGAAAAGGCGAGCGTCAGAGTGAATCTTTCATGCTTTAAGCTTTTTATATTTACAGAAAAGACTTGGCCGCAGTTCAGTCGTATAAGACGAGACGCGACTCACAAAAGTTTTATTGAAAACTTCAAGTCTGGTACCCTACCTCCAAAAGCACGCCGTGCTTTTACAGAAACGTGCAGAGATTTCAATTTTCCGGCCGCGATTCTGAGGCCAAGTTTACATTCGACATTTATCGCGAGATATTTCTATTCGAACGTCTTCTACCCGTGTGTAAATATCCAAGATATCCCGATCTCGAAGATTTATATCTCATACGGTTCCCATAATATTTTTTACATCCAAATATATACGAGTAAGCGTCAGAGTTCGCTGTGTATATATGCTGAAATTTATTTTTAAATCATACCAAATTTTATATTTTATATAAAATTCAAATTCATTGGCTATATTATAAACGGTATCTGATATTTTCGGATCTCTATTTAATCCAAAATACTCCGCAATTTCTTCCGATGAAATAGCCAACATATTATCAAAGAATAGACTTTTTCATATATTTTTTTTATAAAAATTACCTCCGGAACCTGCTTGCAGTGCATGCAGAAGTGTATTTTGCGGCTCGATTAAGGCGAGAGAAATATTGGAAAACTTTTTCCCAGACTTTACGCACTTCCGTTGAAAACAGGGTTAGAACTTTTTTTGGCGTTGTTGGAAACAGCTTGCGTATAAATTTTGGCTAAAGCATGGGTACCCATGGCTTCTGTTTTCTATACTGTAAAAAAAAAAAAAAAATATTGCGTCCAGACTTGCCATAAATATTAAAAATCCGAAGAAATATTGCTTAGGTAATAATGACGGTTTCCCTAACCGGTGAAAATCATGGTACGAAAATTAAGGCCAAAATTAAATCGATTCCTGAATGAAAAGTAAAAAGAAAAGCTCATGGTGGTAGTATAATCGCGTCAGACGATAGCAACTGCATTTTACAGTGAGTCACTTCATGGTCAGAGGAAAATAGATTTGAATTTGTTTGTACAGCTAGGGAGTTCACATTATGTTTGTATTTCCTCAAAGGGAAAATTTTAATCCCTACAAAGCTCGCTTCGAAGTTAAATACGAACTCCTTTAACTCTGCAACTGAAGTGCGCGGCTGTTTTTCTCGAATGGTCTCTTCGTGTTTATCAAAACGATAAATACCTACGTAGGTATTTACTGCTTCACCTGATACCGGCATCAATTATTTTAATTAGAGGGAAAACGATGCCCATATGTCGCTAAAACCTCGCAAGTTTACGATTGAAAATTAACAACTGAGTTGAAATTATCGCGATATCCATTTACAGAATGTATTTTCGACATTTGAGTTGCGTTGATTAATATGTTCTATAATTTTCCGGACCGTTAATTAAAATTTAATGATTATGGCAACGTCCTCCAAGTATGAATAAAAATTTCACCCCCTGCTTTGCGATAAAATCAATAAATTCTTGAGCTATTTTCAAAAATGTATTAATCATTATTTTCCCTTCTTTGTACTTCTTGGATCTCGAATGAGAAATCAGAATTGCGTTGTTTAAATTTTTTTCGTCAATTAGACTCTAATAAGATGGAAATTTCTTAAAATTCTATTCCAATTTCGTCGAAATATTTTAATATAATTTCGAGTGACGGTATTAGTCGGATTGAAATTCAACTGTGAATGAAAAATTGCTTTCGATGAAATCTGCCAATAAAGATTTAATTTTAACCTGCGGAAATGAAGCGAGTAGAAGATAAGGTGGTGATGTTAAACCCCTCGATAATAGTTAGGATTAGTTGATAAAAGTTTTTTTCTACCACAAGTAACACAATTTTACCTATAAATTGCCTCCTAATAAACTATTATTCATTACTCATAAATATTCGATCATTCTTAGCCTTTGCCATTGATAAATGTGAAATCTGAATAGTAGACGAAAATTTTGCTAACAAACTGAATATATTTTCTGACTTAGTTTCCTAGATATAATAAAAAGAACAGACGGAAATTTCATGTTATAAAACTTTTCCTCTATTGGTACCAAAGAGATTGTTAGAGGGTATAAATTCGACGAAGATTTATATCAGTTTCAAAAGTTATATCGCGCGATTTCTTAAAATAAAATTTGGAAATTCTGCACATATACATTTGGTAGCACCTAAAAGTTGTAAAAGATTCAAAAATTTCGAACCGAAGCTACACTCAATCTCAGCTCGCTTTTTAACGTCATAGATACGATCCCCACCTAAGGGTAGATACTTATTTTTTGTCCCACTAGAAATTACATGAAAGTTGGACAGCCCCAAGTTTCATTCGAACAAAATTTTTAATTGCAAAGTATTAATTTTTTTTTTTTTTTTATACGCCGATGTTAGAACGAAGTAATTGCGTATGTTGGTTGTATACTTTGAAGCTGGGAAAGCCTAGGAAATTATTTTTCAAATTTGTTGGTCCATCCCCGCACAGAGCTATGACGCAATCCCCTGTAAAAATGTCAACTTAATTAAGTCGAAGGCTTACCTCGAAAGTTTTTTTTTTCGGTCCGATTTCAGTCTCGGAAAAGAAAAATTTTCAAAAGACTAATATGTTTCTTTTTGGTACGTTGATAGCTTCGCTAAATATTTCTGTAAAAAGTTGAATTTTTTTGCTTATCGCTTTCATGTGAGTGTCGTTCCTTTTCCTTGATCTCACTTTCATTTAAGGTAAAAGCCCCCATTATTGACACTATAAGAGTGACGGTGAATGTTTGAATTTTTTTATCGTATTCAAATTAATCTCATCAACTTTTTTTGTATTGCACACTTTAATTGATTCATCAACTTGTATATTTTAATTGTTATACTTCAATAATCACTAATGTAATGATTAATATATTAATTTGAAATAAGCAAGTCAAGTGTAGGTATTATTGACAGGGTGAAATAGTATCAGGGCCGACTATTGACATATCATAGACCCCATTATTGACAGGTCTAATGCACATGCGCAAGAGTTTAGTAAAAATGATTTAAAATTACATGAATAATTAAATACAAATTGATGATAAATATTTCAATTAAAAACAGCAAATTCTATAATTTAATATAATGCAGCAGACAGTTGTTGGGAGGAATATTTTTTTCTTTTTTTCTCAATTGTACGTTTTTTAGGCATCGTCTGTAAAATAAATTAAAAAATTCATTAAACAATTAATAAAGTTTAAATCACAATTCGGTGTTCATTGGTAAAGTTGATTGCGAAACTTATTGCAATACTTGAATAATTTATAATGTTTTTTCACTTACCAGTATTCTATCAAGTATAAGAATTTAAATATAAACGTAAAATATTATTTGTATTATTTATTCTATATTAATTAACAACACTATATTAATTAAAAACACTTAATTACAACACAAAATTGTACTAAAAAGCATGTAAACAAACACGTTGATATTTATGTTAAAGAGGTTAAGTTACTTTAAATTGTAGGCTGTCGCTAGTTGACACATGTAAATTTTTATGTACCTACTATTGACACCCACTATTTTTAAATCATAATTAATATTTATCAGTTTAAATCAATGACTCTGAGATTATTTAGACTTCAAATAACCCCAAATAATTTTAAATGATAGACTTATATCAAAATTGAATAGAAAAATTCGTTTTTGAAAATACAATCTCTCTTAGCGAAATTGTTAAGAAATTTTAAACAAGTGCTCTACCAGAAAAAATAATTTTTTTTATAGTTTATAGTTTATATCTAGGCATAAAATTTAATTTTTTTTCGATTTTAAAATATCTAAAAATTAATGAAAAGTATTAAATATTGTGTTCATTAATTAAGTTAATTGAAGAATTAATAAAATAACATAATATGTCAATATTGGGGGCCCTGTCAATAAAGGGGACTTTTACCTTAGAACGACTGAAGACAGTATCTTTCTGTCTCGAGGAAAAGTTAAGAAATCTTTTTTTTTATCGTTATATACCTCTCACTAAGATCAAAGTACTGACAGTATCTCATTTTATTAGTAATTAAAACAGAGCAATAAATCTTGACAAATTATCACGAAATGATGAAAAATTCGGAATATATGGTTCAAGCAAACAGCATGGTTACAATTCATTATGGATCTAATTTTGTATCTATACTATTGCTTTTCGTTAGATCCGTTGATAGATATTTTGGAATGACTGTTTACTTTTCATCAGTGTACAGGATTCGGCCATTCTAAACGACTATATAAGATGATTACTGGCGAGCAAATATTTACTATCATATTCGTATTTTATGTGCCTGTAGAAGTCTACAAGGTAGATATAAACCGAGTACCACATCGGAGTAAACTCTGGTACCCTACTATATACCCTTTTCAGGGTGGGCAAAGACTAACCGAGACACCAAGCCTCGAGCGGTATTTACAGGGTATTTAATTCCTTTCAAATTAAAAGTAATTCCGTAACTTTTGAACCCTGAAATGACAGTGATGAGGAGTGTGAGTTAGCCAGGAACTTCCCATAACCGTTTAGCGTAGCAGATAAATGACCAAAAAATCATAACCCAGGGGAATGTAATTTTGATCCATTTTTTTAATCGAATGATTTTGTTTTCGGGATTAAAGACTGGAAAGTTATCCTCACTTGAAGTTTACAGCTGTCCAGTTAATATGAAAAGACGAAACCTGCTCTTTTCATAATTTTCTAATTTGCTAAATATTTATTTCGAATTTTACAGGCGTCCACTTTGATACCAGCAGTGCAAGTTTAGTCAATGAGATCACAACGGCAATAAAAGTTTACGCATATGGTGTCGAAGATTTCGTCAATGATCCGGCTAATGCTAACAGAAGCCTCAACACACATTTAAGCTGCGAGGGTAACGGAGATTCGCGATGGAATACCGGTGACATTTTTTTCAGGTAAGAACTATATCACGTGTATTTAATTTTTAAATGACTTTCATTCGTGGTTATTGAAAAAATAAATATTCAAATAAATCTCCGTTTTCAGATACTTGAAAAATGTCTCCGTAGAAGGAGACCAGGGCAAACCAAACGTAGAGTTTACTCAAGACGGAGTATTGAAGGCTGCGGAATTGAAGATCATGAATCTTAGGCCAGGAGTCAACGAACAGCAGCCCATCTGGGAAGAGGTAAGATGCTACTAGAAATAATTAGAAATTTATTCGAATTTAATTTCGTCAGTTTAATGATCGGATTCATTTCAATTTCTCTGGAAATATGATGGAAATGTCATTAGTATTAGTCGAGAAAGACTTCGAGGTGACAGCTTTTACTTATAAAGACACTCGACACTTGACATCAGTCAAAAGTCAATCCGCAAAAGTATTGATTTGCTGTAATAGGAACTTGTTCAAATTCAAAGTAATTTATAGTTGTACCTTCGAAGCCTGAGTTTCAGGTGCGAAAATTCATGAAATTAGCCGCTACTCCCTGTGAAAAAAATTCGCCATGAGACAGTGCGTAAAATTGATTTAATTTGAAGTCCACATGCGCGGAAAAGACACTTGTGCGTAAAGTAGAGTATTTTCAACGTGTGCATGCGCTGACTCTTCTTTTTTTTCACTCTTTGGGAATGAGGTACCTTACGCATGCTATACAGGTCTCGAAAATCAAACTTTCGCAGCAGGTGTTACAAATTTTTTTTTAAAAATTCAAAATTCTACAAAAGTAGATTGAAATTATATATAAATTATACTTTTAAGAAGTTTCAAACCAAGATTACATGTGACGAATCCAGAGTAAATGGATAATTATGAAATTTATTGATGTGGCAGGCGTCTCGTCCTATCACGAGGGCGTCGTAAAATCTCCCATCACTTGCAGGATCTGGCCATGATATTCTACAGTATGAGGTTAATCTGTTCAGCCCTTTCTATCTACATGCACTTCCCACCATCTCGTCCTTCTCCTGGTTTAATTAATTTTCCAATCCACCGTCCTGACTGGTTTTCGTTTAATTCAATAATCATCTAGAATGTCTGGTTTAAAGCTTCTAGAAATTTCTAGCTACTAGTACCACACGGATTATATTCAAAATGAATAGAAAATTACATCAACCAGTGGGAACTGATCGAAAATGAAATGAAATTCATTTAAACGAATCATTTTGTGTCAGTTACAATTTACCATAAGTTATTTTCAACATTTAAAAATTGCAGCATATTTAACACTCGGTTTGAAATTTATTGAACTTTCCTCATATAATTAAGCGGTGCTAATCAAAGTATAGGATTTACGCGTTGATGGTATTAGAATGAAATGCATGTAGTCAGCATTGCGTAAGCTCGGTAGGATAAATATTTTCTAATTAGATTGGTATAGAAATCGATCAATTAACTCGATAACGACAGCAATTTATGTTTAATTGAACGTGTCGTATAACTCGACAATATAGAATTTGAAACATGCGTTAATACGTAATTTAAATATTTTAGAATTCAAATATGGGTATAAGGGTAAATTTTGAATATCCAATTTATGCATATATCAATTTTTCGCTTCCTATGAAATAGGAATTTCAAACACGTTTCTAATCGAACTTTTGTCGATTTTCTACAACCCCAGTTTTTTCTCACAAAATATCATCACCGAAAAGAGAATATTATATACGCCTTACGACTGAAAGAGATTGGAAATTTTCGTCAAGTTATCACACTCGAGTTACACACGTAGGCCATTACCCAACCTGCTCAAAATTCACCGGCTATCCGATTTGGAATGAGACTAACAATTTTTTTATTTTTTTTTTTTCTTTATTATTATTAACATAATATTTTTTCTTATATGAATTCAACCGTCATATCACGTACCATATCATCGAATGGTCAATAGAATGCAAATTACCAAATTATTATGCATATAAATGGATGAAAGTATGTATAACAAGGTTGATAAAAGCCTGCGGTAAAATGTGACGGAAATTTCTAACGCCTAAAAGGATGTTGTTATACTCTGGCCTCTATACATTTTTCCATCCGGCCTCATTCTTGCAGCGACCTTTATCGGAAGTCGATATTGTACGCGATATACCTATTATATAAAATTTCCCTTCGCAGATACATGACGACTAGAAACTGATGCATTTTTGTAAATACCCTTCACAAGAATTTCTCGCTTATTAATTATCCGCATAAAATGAAGAGGAAAATAAAGAGGAAATAAAACGTAACGAACGATCGACCACCAAGCTTTGAAAATTTCCTTCTAGTCTCTCCTGGGTAAAAAATACGAAGGCCAGATCCTCGAAAGCCTTAGAAACCGAAAAATTTGGGTTTAACTTCCAGGATGTGAAAATGAAAAATAGTTTATTCTAATTGAGACCCTCTTTACAGAAACTAATTTTATCTACTTCAATCGATGTTTTCAATGTGATAAATAATTGATGGGATTTTGGAAATTTTATTTTTACAGAAAGTACATTTCAAAATAATTAATTTTACCACTTATTGATTTCGATTCGATTAATGCATGAAATCGGCTATGATACACTTTCGGCAAAACACCCGTTCTAAAAATTGTGAAACGGTAATATTAAAATTTAGAACTTCAACCAGCCCCCTCATACTCGACAATTTTTTGAAATAAATTACAAGGTGGTCGAACTTTCGGGCACATTTTATGCAAAAAAAAAAAAAAAACAGGCCATTAAAGGATGCAATGACCAGGAAATTTGGAAACATTTCCTACACCTTTGGTTAGAGTGAAAAAATAGGTATAAGGCTTTCTCAAATGTTCGTCACACCGACGCGGAGTAACATTTTGGATTCTTCCGTCGACGAGATTTTGTTCTATTCCCAAACCCGTTAACAGCTTATTATTATTTCTTGAAAACGTGCGCGTGAGCAAAATTTTTCAACGACTTTGAAATATCTCTTAACCGTTAAAGCGAGGTACTTACCTAAGAGAGAAGAGTAATTTCCTTTTTTAGGTAAAACTTTCTGAGATACTATAGCTATAAAATTTCCGAAATGGTCGATGGTTAACCACCGTAATATATATAATATACTATATAGAACATGAAGCCGTGTAATACAAAAGTTTGTCGATCATAAACGTGAGTTCGCTTTTGATAAATCTCGAGGCTTGGTTACTTAACTCTTATAAATTTTCGCTCAATCATTTTCAAACACGACGCGACGTGATAAGGCAAAAGCGTATTTGACACTTACGAAGAGAAGCGTCGCGATGTATTCTCGGCGTAGGTATACACCTACCTACCTATATTTTCTCTACATCGACGTCAGTATAGTTTTGTGCAAAGCTTAAGAGCCAAGAGGGTCCTAGACACAAACAGTTACGACGGTTAAACCCAAATTAATTTTGTCTTATCTAACAGGAACCACGCCACGTACCCATACGTGCCTTCTACAAATACATATTGTAGGCGTTATCGTCCGGCCATTATCCGAAACGGCGAAAATTCTAGGGGAAAATTCGCAAAACAGGTAATCATTGATCCCATTATTCGGTATATCCTAAGGTCGTTGATATAATTATACCAGATGGTTGCTAAAGCCTAGATCGTCGAATCCTGCGACTGCCACTAATAGGTCAATCAACTAGCCGCCGATCTCTAAGGTCACAATATCTCCGTCGTTATGACTCAGTTTCAGATATATAGTGATCAAGATTTAGAACCGAGGCTAAAACCTGACGGGTTACTATAACATCATTTCCATAAGCCTCCGGATCCGCAGGCTTATAGTCCAGAATTTTCACCAGATTTCCTGGACGTTGCTGATCGTTATTTTTATTATTATTCCGCTGATTATGATAACAAAGGCGAAAAATGACGTAGAATCTTATAACATCGGCTATTTCTATGATCGGTATCATTTCCTTGGACTCGCTTGTATGGGTACCAAGAGCTTTTAAAACCCATTGAAGTAGCGATTGAATTCTATGGAATTAGGAATTGCGCGTGAAAGTACGGTGTTTTATAATAATAAATGGACAAGTTATCGACACAGGTGTTGGAGTTGGGTTTAAGGATTTACATATCGACAAGCACTTTGCCCGGGACACCACTTAACAGCTATTTTCATACAGTAGCACGTGCGACATGCCAGAAACGCTCGGCGTCGCGATGCCATTAGATGCGAAAAAGATCTTATATATAAGTATATGGGATCTAGATCACTACGGTTAGACATGGTGGAAACTGCGGGGATTATTTTCAGATATGTCGAGGAAGAGAGGAACCATATACTAGCAAGGAAATTCACGAATTGAATGCCGTATACAACTCAAACGGAAATCTTCATCCGGTGTAGTACCGTGCTGATAGCTTTCATCTTATGGTAGATTTCAATGCTTAAAGAGGCCCTTTACAGATGAGCTTACCTATGCTGTAAAATAATTAGTACTATGAGTACGATTTCAATTAGGCTAACGTAATCTCTCCAAATTATATCCACAAATTAGATATTATACAATTTCAAAATGAAGAGAAGTTGAAGTTTGTGAAGCAAAAGGGGCTTTTTTTGAAAATTTCAATAATTGGAATTTAATCACAGACAGTAAGTTTTTTAATTAAAAAATTTTCGGCTCATTCGTAGATCTGATTTTAATGGATTGACTTAGTTTTTGTCTGAAGTTGATCGTTCGTGTTAAATTCTGATCGCGTTATGGTTAGTGATGAATTAATATACAATAAACGGGTGGCTAATTATCAATAAATTAAGGCAAATTGGTTCACACAAGTTTAGCAGAAATTCAGAGGAATATTCTGATCCCATACGAATATCTACCTAATACATACAGGTACAACAATGAAGCCGATTAAAGGATTACAATCTCGCAGTGCAGTGCAATTCCACTGTGATAGAAGTGCCATCTGGTTCGGAAACCGTATTGAAATTCACAAGTTATATCGTCTAAATTAACGGCATAACTTCTTGAATATAAATGACGATAAAAACCAATGATGCATCCGTGCAATTTTTTTCTTTTTTTTTCTCATTTTTCATTCTTTCCTTTTTTCGTTAACGTTCAATAAATTTCAGTTAAACTTAACCAGCTTTCTACACTCGAAATTCATATTTGATTTATTATAATTTTTATATTTGAAGTAAACTGGAACTGCCGAGAAACGAAAAACTCGAGATTTAAATATTATGGGAAGAAAATCAAATCCCACCGAATAGACGATGACTACGTACCAAAATTGTGGTATATGTAGTAATAATTTTAAGAAGATGATAAAGATGAGAAATGACGTCGCTTAAATTCAGTAGATTTATTGAGTAATTTTTTTTTTTTTTCTGCTGACTCAATTATTTTAGCCTATGATTGCGAAGGTAATAGAAACTGCGAGTTGAATCCGAGAAATCCGTCCTAATCTTAGTATAAGCCCCATCTAGCTGAGGGTAGCACGATTATAATTATTTCCTCTGTATATCTCGCGTTCTCTCTCAGCACACACCATCCGATCCTTTCTTTCGTGGTTACTATAGAAGTAATATTTCATACCCTCGTTTGAAAATTTATAAGAGATGAACCGATGCGTAATATCGAATAGAGGAAATCGGATGAATCGAAACGGATGATGAATTTTAGTTAAAAATAAGTTATCAATAATTGCATGCACTGAACCATATTGGTGAAAAAAAAAAAAACGCTGAATGTGAGTCTTGTCTCAATAACTAAGTCAAAAGTGTCGAAAATTGTCGTTAAAGTAACATTAAAGTCACTGGACGAGATGGAAAAAGTTTATAAACTGAAAAAGACTTATTCTTAGCTCAAAAAATGAGATGCTTTATTATTTAAAGTCATACTCCTCGAAGTTACAGAAATAAAGTAAAAGTAATCTAGAGAGCAGATCTCTGCGTTGAACGCCTCTGTTCTTATTGATAGTTTTGTATTTTGTATGAAAGGTAATTAATCAGCGATCGATTTATGTACTCGAATTTCTATTTCTGTTTCTTAAACGCGAAAGTTATTTTTCGTGCATAAATTGCCGACGATCTGATCGACGTGAATAAAAACACTCTGTTCAGAAATGCAGCGTAAACGTGGCACTTGGAAAAAGCGAAGTGAAATTATGTGAATTGTAAAAATCTGACAAAGCCGATTTTAAGTGCTAATCGAAGATCGTCGAAGACAACGGCTTCGCTGCAATTTATACCAGAGAAAGGGTCTGGGCATTCGGAATTTTCCAGACAATTCATTATCCAATTCCGTTTATTCATCGCTTCGGCGATTCTGCTGCAAGAATAAACGATATGAATATGACGTTCGTCGTTCTTTCTTTCATCTCTTCGAATTCTACACCCCAACGATAACCACCGTATGAATTATGGCCCGATCAAGTCCGAACTTATCAACTTTACACACCCGTCGGGTTCACTCACTTAAATTACCATCGATCAAGCTAGTCATGTCTTCCGACCTTTATACCTAGGCCATGCCATGAGTTTATCATCCAGTTATCGCCCTGTCTCTAGTCAACCAACGCAAGGTTTCAGAACAGCAATCGCGGTACCATATCGGAAGAAAAAAGGAAAAAAAAAAAAAAAAAAAACGCCTTCCCGATGTTGTGAGCTGAAATTTATTGGGATCTCCTTCCTTCCGCTATTGTTTCACCCTTTTTTCGCCGGGTAACAGGGTGACAGAGTGTTGACACGCGTCGTCAATCACTAGTTTTTTTTTTTACTTTATTGATGATTCAAAGTCGTGACGTTTACAACAAATGATGGCATTTGACGAAGAAAAACGAAAGTTTCATAAAAAAGACTTGTAAGAAATCAGTAACAGAGATAACAAGCTATAAGACAAACGTCTTCCAAATCTTCTAAATTCTAAATCCTAAATTCACACGTTGTGATTTATCAAGACGAAGGATCGGTTCTTACCAATCTTACAGACTATGTCAAATGCCAAAGAAGCTAAGGCAAGCTGCTGACAACGTGCTGGAAATGAGATAAGCTTGGCTTGTAGAAGTATGAGCTATCCAGGAACGTAGAGCACCTTGGCAATCAAGGAGATGAGTTTACTAGCAGCTAAATACTAAACTAATAATTAAAGCTAACGTCGCCAGCACCATGTTAACTTGAACATCAACTTCTACCACAGCAAACAATGTCTTATCGGACACAAGCTGCTTTCCAATGTCACAGGTTGCAATTTGTGAAGTGGATGTGCATTTCCCTTCACTTTCATTTTAGTTGTAAATACGAAGAGATGATCAGATAGCAATTGGACTTGAAGATATCACAAGGTGTAGGTAAAGGCTTTATGGGAAACAAATATTATCGCAGTTTGATGAAAAGGGATGGCTTTTATTCTGCAAATTGGCATTATCTGTTGTTGATATCTATCTATGATTTTGGATCATGTGTTTGAAAATTGTAAGGCTTTTATTCACCTTCACGGTAGGGTGCTTTGAGGTAATTGAACAAACTATATCAAAGAAAAGAACCAGCAAGAGTGACGACCGGTCATCTACAAGGCGTTGTAATTCCGGACATTTGTCACGTCCGTCCTTTTGAAAGAAGAGCATCGAACAAAAGTTCATAGCTTGAAGGACAAGTCGACAGAAGAATCGATTTACTTTTTCTTATCCCAGCTATTCTTTGGTTTCAGATTGGCGTGTGGAAATCCTGGCAAAAGGAAGGACTGGACATCAAGGACATCGTGTGGCCTGGAGGTTCCCACACTCCTCCACAAGGGGTGCCTGAAAAGTTTCATCTGAAAATCACGTTTTTGGAAGAACCACCGTACATTAATTTAGCACCGCCAGATCCAATCACTGGAAAATGCCTTATGGACAGAGGAGTTCTATGTCGGGTTGCCAAAGAGTCTGATATGATTGGGTAAGTGATATATTGTTCTCTCATATTTACCACAGGATTACTTATGTTCAGAATAAAGGATTATCTATAGAAAATTTATCTATAAAATCAAAAATCCACTAAGTATTAACGTAAAAATTTGCATCGCTGCCTATGACGGGTAATTTTATTTGCACTTATGCAGTAGAGGCCAATTTTGTTAAAACGGATGCGTAACTCATGTCGAGCGAATACCGAAAGTAAACTTTACAAAGTAGAGGAGTTTCGTTGCAAATTCACTTGGCTTGATTGAAGATGGAGGGAGATGCTAGGGGCCTGTGTCAATTGCTTAAGTAATCAATTTCCTGCCAAGTGATTGCGCTTTGTAACTCCTCTGTAAATTATTCATTACACCCCGCGACTAGGGATTCAAAAATTGACGGGGGTGTTAAAAATTAGTAAGAGTGTATTCATTCTGAAAATGCTAACATATGCAACAAGACCATTCCATCCCTTAAGCTTCCATTATTCCCTCATCTGATGAACAGACATTTTTTAAACTGCGAATTAATTTGATAATAATTGCTTTTGAAATCGATTCAAAATTGCAACAGCCATCACAAAGTTTAAAAAAGTTTGCTCACCGTGTAGAATTTATGTCGCTATTTTCAAATATTTCACTTTGGCTTCCTCATATTTCGAAAAAGCTCAAAGCTTTCCATGAAATGCTTTCATGAGTCATGTGGCATGGAATTCGACGGATATATGTACATAATATGCGGCCAATCCTGGAGTAGTTAATTATTGGAAAATATTTGGTTGAATCGAACGCCGTTTTCCTGTCTTTAGAAAGGCTTTCAAGTTCACGGGTATAGTCGTATTTTCATTTAGATTAGAATTTTTACTTCGGTGCAAAAACTCTGTCAAAGGTAAAATAACGACGAATTTGATCTTGGATGTTAAATTTTTGATTTCTCTTTTTATTTCTGGTAATGTAAATTGCGAACTAGTAACAGCTTTTGGTTGTATAAATATAGTCCAGACTCAGGATAAGATGGTCTCTAGTTTATAGCCCTGGCTAAATACGATCTATTCAGTTAGGATACATTCAGGAGACAGTTTTGATAAACGGGATATCTCCAGATGTGCAGAGGGCTGCTATAACGAAGACTGCTAACTAAGTTTCAGCGAGATCCACCTTTCCACCTTTCTACCTTTCTGCCTTTCCACCCTCTTCCCTCTTACAGACATCTTGAAGGGTCTGACCCTCTGCTTCTGTTAACTAAACTCCATTACTGTTCACTAGAAAGACTATCGGTCTTGTAAACGAATCGGCGACGAAAGAACAAGTATAGAAAGTAGCGTATATTACTATTAGCCAAACAAGACTAAGAACGATTTTTGACTACATTTTTTTGAGACGTTTTGGATTATAGGCGTATTGAAATTCGAATATAACCGAATTAAGAATCACCCCAGTGATTATATAGAACCAGAAAAGTTACCTAATAGGTAACGAGGCTGGTTCATCTTGATTGGACTTATTTCATTATAGCTTGGGGTTGAAAAGACTAAGGAATCATTGAGCTAAAGCATGAAGAAAGACTGCTTCCATTGTTAGGAGTTAAATTTTTTTTAATTACGAATTGCTGCATGTCTGGCTGTCACCCTACTTTTGAAAAAGATACGTTCTAACTCACCCTTCGTTTAGTTGCTTGTTTTAATTAAAGCTCATTAAAAATTGAAAAGAAATAACCTGACATATATCTAGGTACATACATACATACATACATACATACATACATTGCATTGTTTTATATTTCGGAGCAAAAAATATCTTGTAAAGCAATCGAGCTGGAAATGAGATAAAGCAATTGGGGTAAAATAGTATACTGTCTACAGGTTATTAACGAGGTAATCTCTTAGGGCTCGTATTTCAAAGCTGGAATGTCGAGCCCTTAATTCTTGTCTACCATAAAATTTGGACCTACAGTATTTACCGCTGTATTTCTAACTCGATTTAATCAATCCTCTCGTCTTGGGTAAAAGATTTAAACTGATTGAAACACATTGTCGCGGGTATTCCATTAGGTTTACTTACGCGAAGGGTCAACAAAAGTTTTGGTATAGCCGCTGGGTAGGACAGTGTGATACTAAAATAAAAGAAATCTCGTACCAAAGTCACTTTTCACTTTGTAACTTCGTGAATTTGAGAACCGTACATTGATCAAGAGTTTACCTTACATCTGGGTCAACCTTATTTAGTATATAAACGAGGAAAAAAGCTCTCGTATTCAAGATTGGTATTGAAGAAATATTCGCACTATACTATTTAAGAACTTACACCAATCCAAGGTTCAGAATTTGATAAGTAAACCTAATCCTGGAAAATACCAAATTTAATGTCACGGTCGAGTTACGTGCCAATTACTGACATAAAAAACGAATTAAAATTACCGAAATCCCACAAAGCATGATCACTGATTGCTATATTTTATCGCATATTCATTATCCCAAAGATTTGATGATTTCGTTTTGAAATAAAATCCAAATAGCTTTCGTTTGAAAATTAATATACTCGGTGCTATGTTGTTGCATCCGATAAAATTTTTGTATAAGATCACGTATGAGGATCCCTAGATGTTATTTTTCGCCTGAATATATAAATCGTTCGTGTTTATTCTAGCGAGCTTTTTTCTTTTCTACTTATATGTAAAAATCGAGTGATGATGGTCGTACATCAACCTGTCATGTCGTAGCAGTAAGCTCGAGACAAAGTTCCATATTATACTTAAAGACTAGCCTGAAAGGTGGTAGAGTTATGACGTTATTATTGCAAACGAAAAAAGAGAGAGAATAAAAAAAAAAAAAAAAAACGATTCAAAAGAAAAAAGACCCCAACGGCAAATTGAAAGGAAGCAATGAACCAGAGTGATGACTCGTCCGGAAAATCGTAAACTGCGAAAATCCTTTGTCGTCACAAGTATACTCGCATACTTTGGACATCGAGAAGAATTTTTAACATCACGAGATTAAGATACTAAAAGCTGAGAACGTTTTCCTATGAATTTCGGATACGCAGAGTAGAGTTTTTTATTTATATATACGTGGGAATGTCCGGATGGAAAAATAGACCAGTTCTATTTTTCTGAATAAACAAATAAACAATTCTGAACCTTATTCAACACGCTTGTCAGTACTCGAACGTTTGGAATTCATCGGGGAGCCGACGAACCTTGGAACCAGTAGGTACCCTTAATTAGATCTGACTTTCGCCTGAGCCTTCATAAGATTAGCAATTTTTTATCACGAACTTTTCTGGTTCCCCTAGGGACTCAGAGGGATCAGCTTATCATTCGCGTTTCAACGACAGTAAATTTTGTTACATTCCAACCCAAAGGATATAAAAGACTAAAAAAAACTAATACTCAAAGTTTAATTACTACCTTGGCTTCAATTTCCGCTAATAAAAAAAAATAACACATCAATTTTCTGCCAACGAAACCTATCCAACGATTATTTTAATCTCAAGCAAAAGGTTGAGAAAAATAGTTTCCTCGAATTAACTCGGATTCTAAATACTTTAGAGAAAAAATAGTCACCCCTAATTGAATTATATACAAAATCATATTCTCATCATTATTCTACAACCTATATAATTTCCGAGATAGAACTCAGGGAAGAATATTACAAGACATTGCAAAAGAGATTTCTTCTGATTTTGCACGATCTAAAAATTCAACCATATAACCGGTAGACTCAATACTGTAAGGTCTTTTCATTGCAAAAAGATGTTAAACAGTCGATTTGGAAGCTTCCATTCGATGAATATAAGGGACTATTATAAAAGTGAGCTTTTCGCATATATGCATCTGTACATTCGTAGTATAGGACGATTTGCAAAGTTTTGTTTAAGCAATTTGCCAATATAATGCGACGACTGCACCCTTAGCAGAAAAACCAATAACTTTGAGGTTGAACATTGCGTCAAATATAAAAGGCGAAACCAGGATAAATGGTCCTGAGTTAGGATGAGAGAGAAGAAAGTACCATGGCGACTGGGTGACAAGAAAAAAAAGAAAAAACCATCTGGTAAACGAGAAGCGATAGTGAGGAGGTCTATATAGGTATAGAAAAAGTGGTAGTAGCAGAAAGCAGGGTGATATTTATGAATGTAAAGGTGTCGGAACAAGTAGAAATCCCGTTAAATATAATTTAAGGTAAACTGCTGGTAGGCATCCTCTTTAATCATCAATTTAACCCGCGCGTGGTTTTACCGGACACTTATCAAATGCAAAATGAAATGAATCTCGAAAAAATATCCATGCAAATTCTTGTCACATAAGTCAATAAATTTTATTACATCCGTAGCTAAAGGGTGAAGGATTATTGCCTGTAGGTATGTACATAAGCTAAAACACAAGTACATAATGGCTATAGAAACTCGAGTTTTTATATTTGGGCTTTTACGTCAACTGTAGGCGTTGCCTCCGACCTCACATCCGTCTACATTATACATTATTGTGTTAATTTAGAAATAAAAATTGATAGGCTGTTATAAAGAGAGAATTTCATACGTATTGTGAAAAACAATTGGCTCGATTCCGACTAAATCTGTGTTGAAGAGATGAAATTTTCATTTCTACATTTCATAAATTATTTTTTTGTTCCGAATCAAAAAATCTCTGAAAAATGTCATATCCGGAATTATTTTCCGCAGATTTGTCTCATCGCGAAAAATTATTCCGCTCAATGTCCATGGCAAAATATATTTATCGTCTAATTAGAATATATTTTTCCTCGGAAACGTGAAACCAATTACTAAAGGTGTAACGAATTTTATAGCGAAAATTCTGCTCTAGAAAAATTTGAATTATCTTTCAGACACGTACGCGAGATCTTGTCGTACCGGAAGTCACGTCATATTCTTTCTCCGTGGGAAGAATTTTTGCCGAGGCATCGTTAAAGTCGGACCGATTTATATGCAAGTATGCAAGTCGAAATCCAATCGACTCAATATACGGAAAATTTTTATTTTCTAAAATTCAAAAAAATTTTAGTCTTGAGAACGAAGCCATGAATTCTAGTAGACGTTAATTTTTCTTGAATAAGTAATAAGAATTGACTTAAGGAACGTCGAGCTTCTCTTGAATCATTCTGATGGGGATAGCGGAAAATGTTATTTCGCGAAAACGCGGTTCAAAGCTTTGGGTAGCAGGGTAGATATACCCTACATAATATAACGATCGCTGGGCGCTTCGTATTTCAAGATTCTGCTTCGTCAATTTGACAAATTGATAGCTCTATAATAGTGGAGAGGCGGTTGGTTCAGCACACCTAACCAGAGATTGGCAATAACAAACTAAATACGTGTTACAGTACACTGGAAAATCGACAAAATAATATCTCAGGATTTTCACCACGAGCTTCAAATTCGTCAGTTTAAAACAAAAATAGGTCATTCGAAGCACCATTATATCAGAAAATTTAATTATCTGATGAAATTTAAATGAAATATCAACTATTCAATTTGCAGATGTGTCGCGAAAGTTAATAAATGAATATCTGAGTGGCAGAAAGCTTTTGGACATCTTTGATGTTAAAAAATCTTCGCGAAGAATCTTCAGATCGAAAAAAAAAAAATACTTGATGTTATTTGATCAATTTAAACGTTTCAAAGAATTCACTTAGGGTGAAACATTCCGAATGAAATTTTCTTTCGAATAGTCCGATATTTCGTATCTATATATATATAGTCTCAAGGAAAATTTTTGTCGAACATCCCTGGCCGTTTAATAAGCTCAATGCTGTACATATTTGGGTATGATTGTCCCTTCGTCCCTTTTTTTTTTTTATCCTTCATACGTTCTCGTCTATTTCTGCTGCCCTATCCCATCATATCCTATCCTGTCCTAGTCCTACCCTTGGCTCCATTCTTTTCATCGGACTATATGTTTGGGTAGATTTTTTATCCCCCTTACCTAAATACAAAAAAAAAAAAAGCCAATTTTGTATCTATATTCCACGTCGACACCAGCAGAAATGTTTATCGTTACAGGGACTGTCGAAATGCCTTGAATACAAAGCAGTAATGCAAAAGCGTATTTGACGTCACGACAACCCCTGTCCCGGTAGGGTTCAAAAAGGGGCCAAAAACGGGTCGTGAACAGTACTAGACATCTATAATGTATGGTTTGCAGTAAGATACGTAGCTAGTAATGGATGTAGCTATTTGTTTAGAAAGATAAATGCTGGGTCGTACACTGCGCCGTTTTCATAGATTACTCTACCTACGATCCTTTAATCCTTGAACAAATTTTCTACTCCTACGACAACACCTAAATTCTATCTCTGTTTCTTCTTTACGATTGTTTCTTTAGGATTTAACGTCTGGCATTTGACTTTTGCCAATCTAGATAGATCCACAAGTTTTAGTCTCGAGCTGGGAGATCTCGAAGAATCCTGTATAAGCTCTACAAATAGTAAAGCTATTTCTTATATTTATACTTCACCCTACGATGCACAGAAATTTTATCAGTATTCCTTCGAGGAAGTGATTCTTAAGGAGAGAATCACTTTGGGGGATGAAATATCGTGTAAATATTAAAGTTTCTTTTTTAGTTTTTTTTTTTTTTAAATTTCATTATGGTAAAACTCTCTTCAAAACTCTTCGGGGGTCGATTGAATCTTCTGCTGCGTTTGGTTTTTCTTACGAAGTTCGCGTTTGAATAATTGAAATCAGGTTTTGAAATTGTTTTTCAAATGTCTGCGAATAACAAAGCCTCGTGCTCCTCGAATTCAGGATTTATATATTCCACTAGCAGGATTGGGATCCTGTATGTGTGTAAATACGTTTGATGTATCTACGCGTGAAAATTCATTTCCTTAATACTGATTATCAATTTATTTGCCTTTGTCTTTGACTATGAGGCCCAGTTCCTCGTGCTCCACAAATTTCAATATTCAGAAATCTATTCCTAAAATTTTAACCCGAAGGATTTCAGTTGGAAACTTTAGTCATTTTTCGTATAGAGGTATAAATTACAGTTTTCGTTTACTTTTAGTACTTCGTCACACTACTCAGAGATAATTTGTCGAATTGGATTTGATTTTCTTGAATTTTATTTAAACCGTAAAAAAATGACGAATTATATATCATCACATAATTTTCGCAGGTTGATTTAGATTTTCGAAAAGCCAAACAGATTCAGTCAAATAAAATATACGCAGATATTATTCACGTTCGATCGTATTGTGGGGGTGAGATTGAATCAAGACGACTTGAATGAACTCATTTTTCATTAAACAAGCATATAAGACAATCCGAGGATTCTGAAGAGGGAAATTAAGTAATCCTGACTTGATTATATACCTATATGTATAGTCGAACAATTACGTTCGTTCGTTGATCCAAAAAAGAAAGTTGGCATTTAATGAATACCTAATCGAGAAGCGTTCAACTGAATCGGGGGAAAAATACTGGAACAATTTGTGGGACTTTGGGGAAAATGCTTATACAACAACGTTACGAGGGTAGAATATTCTACATGTCTAGAGAGATTTGGTTGAAGATTTTTTTTCTTTTTTTGTACGTTTCGAATATGCGGTTGGCTAGAATAATTTTGTAGGAGTATCAAATTTTCAAAATTCTAAAAATGGTTGAGTTAGCAGAAATTACCAAAGTGCAGGTTTGCAGTTATTAGACCTCGTAGAAATAAGATTATCTACATAAATTGAAACAAAAAAACTAAAAAAATATTGAAAAATATCGTAATCATAGCTCGTAGTATGTCCATGTTGTATGTTGTGCCAGTGCTCGGTGGCCCGTATTTTACTGACCGAACCAGTGGTCTGTGAATCAAATCGTTGTAGCTCACTATTATAATCTATGTAGTAATTGTTCATACAAACGAGTCTTTGTTTATTTAAAGGGCATATAGTCATATGACAATACCGAAACTACCCCTAGCTAGTTTTTAAATGACACTCGGTCTACAGTATATCCCTACTAAAGAAAACGAAAAAAAAATATAATCCCGAAAATTTCAGCTCTCCAACCCAATTATTTTCAGAGTAGTCGAAAAAAATATGATTTTTAGTTTTTATTCATTATTTTGTTTTGTTTTTTAACTCGGATATTCGTGATTGGACACCTGTTGATTTTTTTTGTTCAAATACTGATTGACAGAAAATGTCAAACGAATAGTTTTTCAAATATTTCGAAGCGAAATTTGATTTTTAACACAGAAACGAAAGTTTAAAATCGCCATTCCAATGTGTTCCATTATATATATATCTGATCAATATCAAATCATAGCTTCTGAAATTTTCCAATCTGATTTTATGATCCTGTATTTTAGAGTACATTCAGTTTCTATTCTCCCCTTGCGACCACCACACGTTTACTAATTGTACAAAGACTCGTGAAATTAGATTCCGCAGATTCTACGGTATTAGAAACTCTTATGTCACGCTAAACTTTTTCCTTATGTCATAATAAATGGGATGCGTAAAGATCCAAAGTTACACGATTATACTGAACTTCGAGTTAGTAATTTTCACATCAACGAACAAAAAAGTATTTTTTATTTTTCCATTTTCGAAATATTCAACGAATTTAGTATCTCATGGCATTTTTCGAGCCAAAATTTTGTTCCTCTTTGATACAGTTTTGACTAGTAGTTAGATTTTGTTTTGAGAACAATCTGGAATTGTCAGAAGTTGACTAAAAACTATATAACCGTGGGAGTAAGAAGTTTAATTGTATAGTTAGTGTCAACGTCTGAAAGTCTGTTCTTACTTTAGCGAGTCATGTTTTCGAGCGTCAATCTTGCAGCTAGGAAATTTCCTCTACCCTACAAATTACACGAACTATTCTATAAACTCGAAAACAATGCTGCCTCTCGCACTTTGCTCATCTCCTTCTTCTACCTCACACCTCTTTCTCTTCATGTCTCCCTTATCTCTCAGTTCTCGTCAGTTCGTGTTTATGTCTTTATCAGCTGTCATTTAATAACCATTGCATATGTCGTAAACTGCTGAAATATTACCCGCAAAATCCCAACGCGTATACGAGGAGCAACGTTAATATACTGTAAAACCACTTTATTGCTGCTTACGTTACGCCTGCTTCAAATTATGGCTGATGTAATGCAGAACCAATTGAGGAGATAGATGCGATATCTTTGAATAAGACAAGCAAGATTTTCAGAAATTCTGTATCCTAATAAAACTCAGAAATTAGTTGCAAAATTGATATTCTGCTATGGCTTAAATTGCAATTTCACATTAGGGTGGTCCTTATCTAGGGCTTAGACGAATTTTTAGGAAGCTGCACCCCCAAATCAGCGACAAAATAATTTAAAAAACAATTCCCTAATTTGTGTGACGTACTTCTTGCGGATCATTCTTCTAATTGATACAATGAGAGCGTATAGATTGAATGTGCTTTTATTGCATCCAACTTCTCAATTCTCTTCGATCATCGAATGAATACCAAACCCATCATTCATACCTCGTGTTCCGGATAGATAACAGTTATGAAATCTGATAATACCCTGTCAGGAAATCGGTTGGGCAGAGTTGAATTTTGGATTGACGGAACAAAGGTGGAGACTATGTCTGCGTTGAGTATAATGTTCGGATATTTCGGACGATACGTTGAGCCGGATTCATATTGAGACGTACTCGCTGCTACAGCAGTGAAATTGAACGTGATTAGTGCTAGTGGATAAAATCCATAGCATTTACTTTTCAGAATAATTTTTCATTCCGCTATTTGGCTGATCAGAAATGTGATGACTTGCTTTTTCGAAAATAGAAAGAAAAAAAATGTGAAATGAATTCAGATTGATTATAAGAATCTCTACGATTTTTTAAAACAAAAATTTTTCAAATTTGCATTTGCTCATGGTGAGTGAAATTTTCTAGGCTGTAGTCTGATCCGGGACTATGCAGAACAGATTTTAAATTCCGTCCTGTGTTCGAGCTTATATCGGATTCGAAACGCGGTCTACTTTACGACACTTGAGCTAATTCTCCGTAAAAGTGGAATTCGCTGAACGCCATCGTACTACTTCCGCGTGTTTATCCAAGTTTTCGTTTTTCTCATGGTTTATAAACCGCGTTGGTGTATTCTTATATATTTGATTAAAATTATTGGAATAATACTTACTGGCATAAAAATCTTATTGGATTAGCGTGAGAAAAAAACGATTATTTAGTTCTATTTCAAAAACCACTTCAATCCCGTCACTCTTAAATTAAACTATGCCCTGATTCCTTGGTAATACTTAAAAAATTGAAAATGAGATAAGACGAAAACCCAATGTGTACGGGCGAGGTGACGAACACAATGAGATTATGAGCTTAAAGCTTTTTGGCTCAAGGCCTCTTTTCAGAATTTTTTTGCAACGGTAGATTCTGTACTTTGACTTTTCAAGCGACAATAATAAAAAATTATTACTTTTTCAACCGCTAGTACCTACCGTTTCCAAAAAAAAAAAAACTAGTATTTTCATTTTTCATCTAGCCATATTTTCAGGCACAACACATGTCTTTCTTCGTTGCATTAAACTTCTACATAGCCTCATGCATACTTGAACAATGTATATTCGCTAAAGTCTTTCGTACCGTAGAATAATGGAAGTTCTCGGTGATTCTTGTGAGATTATACAAAAGAAGAACGAGTACAATCTGCTCTACAAAATGAGCTTCGTTATTTGTAACCAAGACGATAAACTTCTTCTCACCCCCCCTTATTACTTCTCTTTCATCCTTATTTATCATTTATTTATATATTATAAAACAGCAATGCCTTAGTGCACAAAAATCATCTTCTTTTTATTTTCCAACATTTATTCTGCATATATAAAATTTACATTTCAATAGCTGCGATTCGGTTTTAGAGCAGACTCTCATCGCTCATGCTTTGTGGGTGAAAGTGTTCCACATCATCGCATTGTATGCTAAAAATCCACGTCCGTATACTTATGCGAAATTCACGTATCATCAATTCAGAAGGATTTGTATATCAGGCATCTGCATCGTGACGATAATTAACAAAACTGCAATAAGTTTTTACTAGTTACATAAAAATATAGTTTTCATTTATTTTAAATAAAGGTATTAGCGAGTGTTAATGGCGAATTGCGAATGGATACTTTTAGATCCAACTTACTGATGTAAGTATAATTCTCTATGCAAAGATAGGGCAGAGTTGTGGTAAGTGAAAACTTATGCAGGAAAGGGATGCAATCGGAATATAGAGGAGGACAAAGAATTGGGGGTAAGAGTTCAGATGGTTGAGAATATCCTGCAAATGGTAAGTGGCTGGTTGTTTAGGAAAACCGGTAATTAACGAGCTAGGGTTGAAAATGTTTATGGAACAGGAAAGGTTCGGGTAAAGTGGGTTGGCTAATTATATGATAACGAATGAAAGATATAATAATTAACAAAAAAAAATAACAATTCATTCAATTTAAAAAAAAAAATGTAATTAACGATAAGAATAAATTGAAAACTTGGTAAATTGCGAATAAAATCTATTTCGTAAAACTACGGAATATCAGTTCGGTTTCGTAGATGAAAAGGTTTTTAAAATATTACCCAATTCTGAATGGATCAAGTATACACGTGGCATCATAGGTGTTCGTAAATAATCAATAATTCAAATTTTTAATTAAAACAAATCACCTTCCGCGGTCTATCTATGGTCTCACATATGGGACATTCCACGTCAATTCAGCCGCTTGAACCAAAAAATTCTCACAAAATTACAACAAATTGGGTTTACGATACGAGAACTCTCTCGAAATTTGAAATTTTTTTGGGACGGAATACTTAAGTTTTTATTTTTATTTTCTATTAGAAATTTTGTGAATTTACTCGTATCATATACAGCTCGATGTGTCGTAATTTTGTGAGGATTTTTATATTCTTTTTAATGGCTGAAGTGACACGGAATACCCTATATATGCCCGGGGTTTCCCACACAGAAATTTCAGAAAATCTGTATACCAAGCATACGTCGCAGATATTTTATGACAGGATACTAGCGGAGAGGATAAAGGGGTGAAAAGGATTAGGGATGTATCCGTATGGGGTGGTAATATTTGGCAACATTGGGTTATTTATCAACCGATCGAATTAGAAAGCATAAAGGATAATACAATACCTATAGAGATAATTAATTACAATTAATACCACCGCCATTATTGTCCTAATCTCAAAATTGGGTGGATGTAAATTATTCGCCAAAACTGGACACTTGGGGTAGAATCGTTCATAGTTTCAACGCAATTAGATCAGTAAAAAAATTATCTTCAATTTTTCACAGCACCTAGTCGTTCAATGAATCGAGTGATGAAAAAACAGCGAAATAAAGGCAGTAAGGAAGTAGCAGAGTTTGAATTTGTCTCTTCGTACTCGAAGGAAAATTTCCTCTTGAACTTCGGGAATTATTTACTGACACCCCTACAGCTTTTAACCTTTTTTGGCAATACTATCAAATTTCGTTCTCTAAAAGCTCGATTCGACTTTTTATTGACTTGTAGACACAAAGTATAATAATATCTCGTTTTATCTTACCATTCGTCTAAGCTGTTGAAATCAAGAATTATACTTAGAATTACCTGTAAGTATTTGTTGTAATGGTGAAAGATTTAAGTAAAATCACCTATCTTGAAAATGTCTAGTCATTTGCTGGAACTTTCGAGTATTTAGTTTAGAGCAAAATCTTAGAGTAGGTACTTTAAGTATTAGCATTTTTCCACAGTGAGTACTTAAAGTATTAATATTATTCAAGTGAAGAAACTTAAGTACTTGCTTATATACTTAACAAAGCACAGCAGTGTTTCGAGTTTTATAGTTATGAAGTTTGTTTGGATAGAAGTTAGACTTATTATAAACAGTATCCAGAATAAGGTCTCAGTGACTAATGGAAGTGCGAGCTTACAGATATCGTTGATGAGGGTTGCTGCCGGATATTAATCAAGCGACACTTTGCTATAGGTACACCTTTGCTGATGTATAGAGTAAATAGGAAATTAGAACTTGAAGACCAAGAGTCAGTTAATTGCATACGAGAAACCAGCCTCGGAATCAATCCGCAAATTTATTTTTCACTTTACGTGAGGTCCAAGAAAAAACGTATCCAACGCATTATATCCGCAACGTTTTCTTCTATCAAATATTTAGCAGAATTTCATAAAATCAAAGGTGATTTTCAGTCTGTGATTAATTAAAATTTAATCCCCAGTAAAAAGAGAATTTTCAGTGACAAGTTTCATGCTTCGAATTTGGACCTAAAATTGTATGAAATCGATGTTCATAATTAAAAAATTGACCGATGAGTGGACATCACGTATATATCTGTAATAATTAAATTCCAGAACGAATTTATACCACGAAAATATATAGGGCTGGGGGAAGATAAATGATGTGAGTTTTTCGCGTGTTTCATAAGCACCGAATTAATTCGATAAAAATTATTGATACAATAATTTTTCCTTGATTTAACAAAAATAAAATAAAATAAGAAAGAAATCATTCAATACGTAATAGGAAAAAAAAAATAATTCTCGATATTTCTCCGTTAATGAATTGTTCGTACTTTAAACACTTCGTATTTGTTACAGTATCGATATAACAGAAGCGCATAGAAACGGAAGCTTCTTTCAGTGCTGCAGTGGATTCTGTATCGATTTACTCGAGAAATTTTCCGAAGAACTTGGCTTCATTTACGAACTAGTCAGAGTGGAGGATGGCAGATGGGGTACCCTAGAGGTAAATCAATTCACAATATAGATACATCAACAAATATAATATTTTATAGTAAATAAGAAAAAAATAATCTCCAGAATAATCCGATTTTAATTTTATATTTTATCGATCAGCCGGTGGATAAAGTTATCGCACATTATTATTCGGTCAATTATTCATCGTGGGATCATTATGGGGCTCAAGAATTCAAATTCGAGTTCACATTAATGTCGAAAATAATCGGTAACTACATTTTTTTTGTGACTTATGAGTGATGAGAATGGGTTCATCCCTTACAAAAATCGCTGGTATAAATATGAAGTTTATTCTGCGATCAAATTTTATTATCACTACTTTGAATTTTGATATGATTTCTCCACGAAGTTGAGTTATCATAATCGACGAAATAAAACCAAATAGAACCGACGACCCATTATTCATTGTTTCAGTATCCCATTATCGAATTTTTATTCTATAAGATACATATATACTGAACGTAATTTCAGTGAATCTCGAATACATGTATGAGAATAGGATAACGTCGGTCTTCTTCGTTTTGAGAAAGTATCGAGAAACTCTGAGTCACTACGTGCAGTGATAAAGTTAACCGTGTATGAAATAGTACCGCGGTTTCTAACTTCGCGCTTTTTCATAGAATGGCAAATGGAATGGACTGATAGCTGATCTGGTGAACCGAAAGACTGACATGGTAATGACCTCGTTGATGATAAATTCAGAACGGGAAGCTGTGGTAGATTTCACGGTACCCTACATGGAAACTGGAATTGCCATTGTAGTAGCTAAAAGGACGGGCATCATATCACCTACAGCGTTTTTAGGTAAGCTAAGAATTTTTATCACAATCGATGTTTTCATCTGAATTTACGAGGTTTTTCAACTCATGTTGATGAGGATATCAAGGATGAGGTTGAGCAGCTCTGCACGCTGTACGTCTTCAATACGTATAATCGTGTGTCAATTAATTTTGAGAATTTGTAATGATGAAAGTAGAACCGTTACCTCAATCTAAAGAGCAAAAAATCTGCCTATTAATTTCTGCATCTCTTCAGAAGATCCCACAAGTCTTGATATACAGTCCAAATAATTCGAGAGTCGATTTCAATTGACAAGGATAATTTAACATTAAATTAATGAAATGTACTTGATGATAGAGTTAGGTAAAATCATTTCAACTTACCATGGGATGTAAGATAATAATAAAAAATAATAATACCAATCAATCGAAGTGATTAGGATGACCTAATAGTAGCTTACTATAGACAAGACATTTCCTTGTAATATTACATCTTCTGTTTAGCAACGTCAAAAGTAACACACAAAAAGTCTGCCTCATAATAAGACGAGATGTATCGTAAAAAGTTTCGTTCATATATTTTCATGAAAATTGTAACGCACGGATTTTCCAAACAAAGTCACTCATTTCTATGAAAAACTATACCATATGATGTGACTTCGTTTGTACATCTATTAGTTAGTTTTTATTTTTCAATTTTTTCAAATTTCTCATTAAATCATATCAATTATCAAAAATCTTATTTCAGAACCATTCGACACCGCTTCTTGGATGTTGGTTGGTTTGGTTGCCATACATGCTGCCACCTTAATGATATTCTTATTCGAATGGCTATCACCCTCTGGTTTCGATATGAAGGTAAACCCTTCCACCGCTCCGCAAAAACTGGTACCTTTCATTTTGCTTCTTATATTAACTTTTCATGTCACTTCTATCTATTATTCTATATATATATATAATATCTCTCTCACTCATTCTCTCTCTCTCTCTCTCTTTCTCTCTCTTCAATGCGTATGCTACGTAATAATTGATCTCGTTGTGTTCACATTTCGATAACCAAACGTGTCCGTATCTCCCAAAGTAGCTTATATCTTTCATGTAGTATTGTAGATCACATTAACCGTTCATTTCTATTCATGTTAGTTAATATTATTTAAAAACGTACCCTATAATGACTAACAAGATTCTCTATATCACCCGCCAACAATTCGCCCCGATATTCTTTGCATCCAATATTTAGCATGAATCGATTATTTAATCGTATCATATACACCTTGTGACTTTCGTATATTTTGCACTGTTTTGACATTTAATTATACCTCAACAGTTCGTGATTCAAGTATCTTATTGTCTCACAGTTAACAATAAGTATGACATTTGCCCCATTCAACATTTCTCTCTCTCTATCTATCTCTATCTCTCTCTCTCTCTCTCTCTCTCCATTTCTATTTCTCTGACTAACAGATTGTTCCGAAAGATTTACTGCGACAATAAGTTGAATGGTGTCTAATTCCTGTTCAAGTTTTGCTCTCAAGGCATCTAAACTCTTTTGTCAATTTTGAGAACTGGAATTTGTCAATAAAAAATCGTGATAATTATTGGCGTGTTGGCGACGAACAAGAAAAACTTCAATTTTTTAGATTCATACAAACAAATTTTTGCGATCAAAAACGAAGGAAATTTTTCGCACGGTCGCGTAATGGACATAAATTTTATCCATCATTTTTTTCTTTTTTTTTTTCTCTTTTTTCTTTGTGACTGTGACACGATGTGGGGAAATCGATGATTGAACCTGAAAAACACACTTTGAATTCGTTCCAGTTATCCGTGTCGCAGATCAACCCATCGCCAAATCACCGTTTCTCATTGTTTCGGACCTACTGGCTGGTTTGGGCCGTACTTTTTCAAGCGGCCGTGCATGTTGACTCACCGAGAGGATTTACCGCAAGGTAAATCCTAAAATTTAGCCGAATATTACCACCAACGAGTGAAAAAGTTCAACAAGTAAAACATCCAGCAGAACATATTCAAAGAAATTTTTTTTTTTCATCCACACAACACCCTCGGGGTGTGAATGAAAAAACGAACAGTTTTTCACAAACTGTTATTACAATAACTTTCCAGCTATAGTTAAAATATCTGCCACGTCTACACCTATTTCGAATTGATTTTAAAATAATTCTGGTCTTTTGTTTCAAAGTGTAATTATAAACTACTCGTATTTTTATTTCGTATATTTTTACTATAAATCAACGTATTTTCCATTCATTTTTTTATTTTTTTATCTAGGTTCATGACCAACGTATGGGCTATGTTTGCTGTGGTATTCCTTGCCATTTACACTGCCAATTTGGCAGCTTTCATGATAACACGAGAAGAATTTCACGAGTTTAGCGGCGTTGATGATCATCGTTTGGCCAAACCATTTTCGCATAAACCAATGTTCAAATTTGGAACTATACCATGGAGTCATACGGACAGCACGATAGCTAAATACTTCAAGGAAATGCACGCCTATATGAGGAGTTTCAATAAAACCACTGTGTCAGAAGGTATCGAAGCTGTGATTAGCGGGTGAGTTGATTAACATTTAAAACCTGAGCTGTTCTCACTTTTCCAATCCTTTTAAACAAATTCATTTATTCACGTTAGAGCTAATTGATTCTGATTAATTTACGATTACCCATTCGATTCACTTCGAGAAATTGAAACCCTTGATTCTTTTCGCTGTCTTCAACCCCTTTTCAAGATCGATTGGCTATCTTGACACCAAAGTCGTTCATTTTACCAACAATAAACGTGGATTTTATACACTGCTCAATGAATGTGCTTTAGAAAAATTGCTGTGGATTTTATTGCCATGTCTGTGTCGTGTCACGTGCCAAGGTGTATAAATACGTTTAGAAATTAATATTGGAAGAAAAATATTCTCCAATAACCAATTTTCTACGTAAATCCATCGTTGAAATCATGACGTACCCTTTGGCTATCAATCCAATCGAAATTAGAAGCAAGACTTCGACACCTGCGATCCTGAGTATAACTTGAAAGACAGGCGCGAGTCTCTTTAATTAAAATCAAGTCTGAATAAGAAAATCTGCTCAAAATATCCGCCAATATTAAGAAATTGTAAAAATAATGTTACGTCAGAAATTTTTTGAAACTTGATCTAATTTTGTATTTCGTCATTGTACAGTTCAATGATTGATTGTAAAAAAAATATCATAGCACTGTATTTCAAAAGATGAATGTGTGATTAAGAAAAATCGTGGTTTCAACGCTGTCCGGAATTTTAGCCACGGTATTCACGCCATGCCATTTCACGAAGTTGCGGAAACTTTTGAGCCGCAGATTTAACCACAACCGTTAAAACCGGGTATTGGAAAAGCAGTCAATATCTAATTAAACTTTATAATCCTCAAACTGCCTAACAAACTTCAAGCTGTGGTCAGACAGGTATTTGCTGTGAAGCACATCAAAAAAAAAAAGAAGGAATTTTTATTGTGGGGATTCAATACTTCGTTGATTGGTGTTCAGGTGAATTATATAAAATTCCCATTCATTTTAGCTTTTTCTTCTTCTTATTTAACAGCTTTTTTCTTGAACTATTTTTTCCTATAGATTTTATCCTCGACAGTAAGACAGGATTGGGCATAAATTGTCCCTAAATGATGATGCCAATGAATTATTTGTTTCAAAGAAACGTCTATTTCTTTATAATGATCTAATTTCTGTACTGATTCTGATCTTTTATTTCACCGAATTGAATTTCCCAAATTAAGTAGGTGAAATCGTATTTCAAATTCAGTGTGAGAAAATTCTTTCATCTTCAAATATACGTAAATAATTTGAGAATTTTTTGAGACGTTGAAAGACGTAGATAGCTCACTCGAAAAAGAATTCCTCATATTTGGTATCACATCATTTTGTACGCATTTACATACTTTCATCAGTTTCTTTTTTTTTTTTGCGTTACTTTATTCAAATAACGCTCAATGCTGCTGCAAAGTAATGGACAAAAACTGCCTTACAGTCCTGCGAGGGGATGGTACCTCGTCCTTTGATAAAAACGTGTATTACATCTCCATATTAGCATACAAATGTCAGAGGTACTTTCGCAAAGAGGATGATACCCATGTATATCAACGTATAACACACATATATTATAAATACTTTGCGTTCTCTTATATGGTAACGAAAGGTAATATCAAGATCGCGTTCTCAGAGACATGGATGCTTTCATCTACGATGGGACAGTATTGGACTATCTTGTGGCACAGGACGAAGACTGCAGACTCCTTACTGTTGGGTCTTGGTACGCAATGACAGGATATGGTCTAGCTTTTTCTAGGAATTCAAAGTACGTTCAGATGTTCAACAAACGACTTCTTGACTTCAGAGAAAACGGTAAATTATCAAATTCACATATTCTCTTATTTTTACGAAGGTCTGAATTAGATTGGAAAGATTTCGAACGCTTATTATATAATTCTACGCATAAAATGAAGAAAAAAAAAAATTACATTTGATGACGAATCATTCATTCGAGATAAATTATACCTAGTTTCAATTTTATTTTCATTTCAACGATTTTGCGATCATTCATAGGTGACTTGGAAAGATTACGAAGGTATTGGATGACCGGAACTTGTAAGCCAGGAAAAGAAGTTCAGAAAAGCAGCGATCCTTTAGCTTTGGAGCAATTCTTGAGTGCTTTTCTACTCCTAATGTGCGGGATTTTATTGGCCGCAGTTTTACTTCTTCTAGAACATCTCTACTTCAAATACGTCAGACATCATTTAGCTAAAAGTGACAGAGGGGGATGCTGCGCTCTTGTCAGTTTGGTGAGTCAACTTCGACACTCTTCCATCAAAATCAAACTTATATAATCCGTGTGCTGACAAACTTTTGCGCATCTTAACGTATAAGAATCTCAAATATTTATAATATTGACAAAAAATCGATGATAATTGTTGTTTTCTTCGTTAAATATGGCTCGAAGTTCCAGGAATTGATTCAATCAAGGTTTTCGCGAAATTAAATTCGCACAGATTCCTGGCTGATTATTCATTCAAAGCTTGTCACGATATTCTTGTTCGAAACGAATAAGTTACGTTGGATTCGTCTAACATTTAAAAAATTTGTCAAATAATTTTCATTCACTTAATTCGTTTGAGAAAAGTTGCAACTTGTGGATATATACCTATGATGTAAATTTTAGAGTATGGGAAAGTCACTGACGTTCCGAGGTGCAGTATACGAAGCCCAGGATATTCTTAGGCATCATCGTTGCCGAGATCCAATTTGCGACACTCATCTATGGAAAGTAAAGCACGAATTAGATATGGCACGGATTCGTATACGTCAGTTAGAAAAAGACCTCGAAGCTCATGGAATCAAGCCTTCTCAAGCCAAGTACGTTTCCTTACATATATATTTTAAAGATATTCTATACATACACGTACGAAAGTTCTTATTAGATAAAATGACCGAAGCCATGTTAGAAAAACGAAAAATCGAAACATTTCTTTCCCGTTATTTGAAAGATCATTTAGAGCCGAGGTATATACTTTTACATCATTATACATCAGACAGAAATTTTTTAAGAAGGTAGTTTAAAAAAATTGCAGGAATGATAGGTTGCTATTGATTATTAGGTGAATTTTTGCGGGAGCTTTATAATAAGACAGATTTTTGGATTCGAAGCTTAATTTCTGTCGCCCTTTGTACACAAGTATTATAATATAAAAAGTAATTCGAATTTGGCCGTGAGTTCTTATTGGTAAATTGAATCGAGGATATTCCGCTTTATTAGATCTGCTTTACGCTGAATACTTGAAATACGTGAGACAGGAAACACAGAGATAAAGAATTTCGCATGATGCCACATACTAGTCACTTTCTGTATTTATTATACTATTTTTATTTCTTAAGGTCGTAGCCTACTGCATTTCATCGAAATATCGTTAATAATTATATACATTGCACATAATTATATAATGTCATATATATTTATAGTGAGCAACGGCCTTAAGCTTATGCCTACTTTCGATCACACCTAAAATTGAGTCTTGCTCGCACAGCATGTAACCACTTATATCCACTGATATAATTATGTTATATTATATTATATTATATTATACTATATTCCTTTTTCTATCGTCCATAATTTCTAAATATACTGTCGTCTGAATTGGCTTACGTAAATAATTGGTGATTTACAATAAAGAACACTCAATGCAACACTGCCATTGCCATTGAAAGGGTGTAAGACAACTAGTTTAAATAATTATTATATCTGTAATAAAATAAGATCAATGCTCAAACAGTTGGAAAAAGAAAGAAAGAAAGAAGGAAAGATAGAAAGTGAAAATAGCAAGAAAAAGTCATTGAAGTTAATTAAATATATTAACAAATCATCAATCCTTACACCCTTCAACAAACTGCGAAATTTTACGTGACAACATAGAAAAAAGGCGCTGATATTAATTCCTTACCTTATGTCGTCGTGTTATGAATTTTGAGCTTTGGAAAGGCGTCATCTGTGTAATGAAATCAGTTCAATATATTACAGCAGAAACGAAAAATAAAAAAATTCCACATCATATGTGTATTTTTCGAATCGGTAATATCGTTCTAAATTGAGTAGCAGTTATTTTTTTATTTTTTATCTTTTATAAAGTCTTGTTCCGAAGTGCCCATTTGTCTGTAAACGATGGGCAGCGAAATTGAGTTTGTTACTGCAGTATTGGATATCAGTTTTGTTTGACCTACTCGATGGAACATACGGATAGTGACTTCTCGCGGATAGGTCATAAGAAAAAAGAAGAAAAAATCTAATCTAATGTCACGACCTCATATGTCGAGGATCCTCTTCAAGAATCGATTTTTTTGATTTCATTTTTTTTTAATCAAATTTCCTGTCTCATGAAGACCCCAATAAGGATCGAAACGTCACTATGAAACGATTGTTTTACTTACCTATCGGTAAAAATATCCATCTACTCATATAGAAAGATTAAGAATTTTGATTTTCAACATTTTTCAAAATTGTATTCACAAATATATAGAGACTCTTCTAATCCTGGCTACATTCTAGTTTTTAGGATACTCGTTTTTTTCTTTTTCTTCTACCTACTGTGTGGAATTCCGAGATTTAAAAAATTTTTGACGAACGAAATTATATTATTTTTGCACTTTTTTCAATCAAAAATAGTTTTTGCGAGGTGATTTCGATACGTTAAAAAATTAACGCGAGTCCATCGGTTTTTCCAAAACTCATGCCAAGATCCAAACACTTGAGTTTTTCTAATCTTCTAAATTTGCAAAATTTTGTAACTTCGATATAAAATATCAGAATCAACTGAATCTTTTTTTGTTTTTTTTTGTTTTCAGCACGTTGTATCAAATACCAATAATTCACGGTGTTCCAAATTTTTTCATCGAATACGCGATTGCATAAACATGCCGGTCCACCAATCCACCCCTATCCATCCGCTCGATTCACCCTAAATACATTTTAAATCACAGCTGGAGCGAGGGGAGAGAAAAAGAAATTATCCGTCTTAAGCTTAATGGGTTTAATTCGTTTTTATTATTTCCTGAATAATTAGTAACATTGGTATATATTACTATTGCTATAATTATCTATAACACATGAGTATAGGTCCCTTCACGTTTTTAATATCGATTCACATTTCCATGAGGGTAATAACAGAAATCACAGGATCATCATTCTCTAGCTCCGAAATTAGAATCTATAAAACGAGTACTTCGATGGTAAATTTTCTCGCACTCCCATTGCCTATCGAAGTACACCATATATGCAGATTTGTTTTATTGATAATTTATTAATTCGCGTAGCTATTGTATATGGAAAGATAAAAGAGGGTACAATATTCGGCGCCTTTTTTCCACCATCAAAACCACCACGATCATAACAACATATAACATATTACCATATATATTTATAAAAAACACAGTAAATTAGAGTAAAACAGCTAAGCTTGGTAATTTGAGCAATGTAACGATTTTAGGAAGTTCCCTGAAGTAGGTTCCAACTGTTTTTTAAAAATTATCCCGTAAACGCTTTTATATCAAAGAATCGAAACGTGTGTTCCGCAAACGAACTGATAGAAGAAAAAAACAAAGAGAAAAAAAAAACCTGTGAATCTAAATAACAAAATTTTCTCCCAAATTCATTCATATGTCTATACAACATATGATGGATTATTTTCTTTCGCGAATATATCGATACTTCCGCAATGTTTATACGTTGGTAGAAATTTTATTCAAAATAATTTCATACATAAAGCAAAAGTTCATACACGATTTTTTTTTTTTTTTATCCTCTCGCGATTCTGCGGGGACACAGCTATTTCTGTTCTTTTCTTGTGGAACAGAAAAAACAAAAAAAAATAATAATTATGATTATCAAATAGCTGGTAGCAAATTATACAAATTACTGTCACAAGCGCAAAGTGGTTTATTGCAGTAAATTTGCGGAGGGGGGGTTAAGGGAAATAAAATCTGAAACGAAAGGAAAGATCCCACAGGAAACGGAAATCAGTTAATATAACGTTAAACGGGAAACGGGGAACGGGAAACAGGGAACAGGGCATGAGGGTACGGTGGTGGGTTCACTAGGAGCTGGTTATACATGAGGCGGTAGAGTAGGTAACAGATCGTCATCGGGTTCTTTAAGGAGGAAACCGGGAAAACTTGGCTGGTGGAGAGGATGTCTCCCGACAACGGACCACTCCCACCCCCACCCTCCGTTCGCGGTGGAAGCCCCCCACCCGCTACCCCCGTACTTCGATTCGTAAGTTGCCAGCTTAGAAAAAATCCACGACGGAGAAATTCAGGGAAGAAATTACACTGTAAGAATTTTTATTTTTATTTTTTTTTAATTATTTCGAAATCTATTTAGTTTTTAACAAAATTTACAACCCTTCCCTCTCCCAGAAAACAAGAAATTATTATAAAATCAATTTGAAATTCGCACTGAAATCTTATTTCGTTTATTTCGAAATAGGGGCTGTTTTTCTACATAAACCTTAATTCGATTTCAACGCACTACGGTAATTAACAATTCTTAAACTCGCAATCTGAAAAAAAATAGACCGAGTTGACTTGGGCCCCATTTGCATCCATACTATAAATTGATCTCAAGTGAAATAATGACTGTGGGATTAGCAGAATTAATTCTTCCCTGTATTTCTCGGATTAAAATGTCGTGCTCAAAGTTATGGATAAATGATGACGCATATATTTATAATAGGGTGGTCCTTATTCAGGGTTCGGACAAATTTTATAACAAGCATCCCCCAAATCGGCTCCAAATAATTCAAAAACGATTTCCCAATTTTTACAAATTTTTATTTCAACTCTAACACTTTCCACCAAGAGGGTAGTTTTCCTCGATTTAAAATACACGTACTTCGTCTATATTCTCAGTACATATTTTATTGTAAGAGTAATAATTTTCAGAAAAATCTATAACCGCGAAATTTTAGTTGGGCATTGGTGTTACTACCTGATAAAAAATTCACTTCATCATACCAGGCAATTTATAGAAATTCCATACATACCATTTAAATCTGACTTTTTTTATTTTCAATACAACAAAATATAGTATCTAATTATGAAAATGATCAATGGGGAAATTCACCCTCTTGATAGGAGGGATTAGAGTTGAGATAAAAGTCTGTAAAAATTAGGGAATTGTTTTGAATTATTTGGAACCGATTTTGGGGTGCAGATGCTAAAAAATTTGTCCAAATCCTAAATAAAGAACCATCCTAATACATATGTGTATCGTATGTAAGTGATATTTAATTTTGATGAAAGAAGAAATTTTTTTCACGTCAGATTTCGAATACCAATATAAATATGAAATGATTTTGAGCTCGATGGGATGAATTTGAATTACGCTTACAATTAATATACTATATATATAATATAAAGTATAAAATATTGTGATAGATTAGCTGCTTAGCTTTTAGGCTAGAAGGATATTATAAATTTTGATAATAAAATTTAATCGCATGGCATGCAAGTTCAGATGATAAAACAAAAATTGAACGTCAATGATAATATATTGTGAGTTTGATTTTTTTTATTTGAACAAATTTTATCAAATAATCATCATATGCTTTTCACAGCTTCGAACCCACACGAAAGCTAACGATTACATACAGTCTTATAGGTATACATGAATGTCAAGTGTATTGTGATTGAATAAATCTTTGTCAAATTGCATGACGAGAAAGTGCAATTAAGAATGTGCTTGCAAGGTATTGCGGAGATCACCCATTGCTAAATGAATAATAAAAATACAGCAATACAAAGTGGGTGACTCCAAAGCCTCGACTGTTCCGTAAAAATTTTTCGAAATTTTTGAATTTTTTGTTCATTTTTATAATTAAATATTAAATAGAATATAATATTCTGGCGAATAATTCACGTATGAAATTCTTGTACTCAATATAGGTATATAAAAAAAAAAAAAAATCCGATAACAACGCATGGATATGTTTATGGAAATTCTAATGATGTCAGGCAACGCATATTCCGTATTTATAGATTTGTATCCAAATCAGCAAGAATATCGATTATCTGTTTTTTCTTGTTTTTTTTTTTTTTCCAAATTAGATTCGTCGACGCTGTAGAAGTGGCCAGGCCAAGGGATATGACAAGGAATCACGTAGCAAGCACAGAATACTCGGAGAGATTTCTGCCCACGGAAATTTATAGGTAATGTTTATTTTATGCCATTATTTTTTTTAAACAATAATCAAGGGTCCTGATTATAAGGTGTAATTTTTTTTTCGACGATTCAATGAATCATTTATTTGTTCTGTGTAAATATTGAGAAAAAATAAAATAAAATAAAAAATTTGTAACGGTTGAAAAAAATCCGATCATTTTAAAGCCAGGACCCTGAAATTTTGCATTCTCTAATATAGATCAATTTCGATTGAAAGTAATAGCGAATTGTCACAATCCAGGATTTCCGACGACTGCAGAACGCCAGCAAGGACGGAAATCGCAGAGATGGAAACAGTTCTGTGATGTTAATAAATGATCATTGAACCAATCCATTATTGACAACACTTGTAAATAATATAAAGACTTAAATCTTAACTGAAAACGAATTTGTCATAATAATTATTGTGCTTTTACATAAAAGTTAACAGAGATGTTGGGTTATCTAACAAGTTATTGATAATATTTAGAATATACATATTTTTTTTTTTCTTTTTTTTTTTTTCGAGACATTAAAATCACGCGAAAAATCATAAATTACTATTTACCATTTGCAAAATAAATAAAGAAATAAATGATTATATATTATATATAAATAAAATTAAATAAAATAAAATAAAATAAAATAACTAAATAAATAAAAAATAAGAAAATATAGGTCTCGTTAAAGAAAATCATTTTAATATAAGTTCTCGAAGATAACCCTCCACCTCGTAACTTTATCTGTATATTAAGTACGTCCGGAGAACAGAGTGCCAATAAAATTAGGGGTTGAATTTATTGACAGGCTTAATGTTAATTCTGATATGAAAATTGATAAAGAAAATTTGAAGCCAGTTGGCCCCTCATTTCTTATTGGCATTCTTATTGGTCTTCTGAAATAACGTTACATATATATATATACCCTTATATAGGACCGTATGTATTCAAAAGCTATACAATATATGTATATATATATACATATTGAATAATATAGATATTAGGGTGGTCCTTAATTCGGTCATATTCGAATTTCAATGCTCCCATGGTCCAGAACGTTTTCAAATATACAAAAAGAACAAAATTTAATTTTTTCTATATATTTTGAGACGTCCTGGCCCATGGAATCATTGAAATTAAAGAATGAACGACTTAAGGAAAACCCTAATATATAAAGACCGAGACAACTTTCGTCATAGATTTTCAAGGAATATCCTGCACACAGTCGGAACCAATATACCTATAATAATTAACGAAAAAAACTTAAGCATAGTTAGGCACCAGCAATGCAATACCTATATAGTAATTGAATGGTTTGTAAAAGAATAATGTATTTATAAGTACTTTAATCAACAAAATGAATATTCATGTGACAAAGAATTTGAAAAATAATAATAATAATATTAATAATATTAATATTAATAATAATAATAATAATAATACGAGAAAAAAATTACACTATTAAACTAAACTATCCGATAAAATTGATGTGTATCATACTAAATAAATATTAAATTTAAATATATGTCAGATAATATTATCATGATAACGCATACCTAGGTATATAAGAATAAACTGTGAAATATTCTAAAATTTACTTTGAGGACGTAACATGCTCAACTACAGAAATTCATAATCTGTAATCGATAAAACACTTTCAATTTGTATTGAGATTTTTTTTCATACGTTCATAATTATCTATAATATTTTTTGATCGAATTAGTTACGGTAAAATACAGTCAATTCGAGCTGAAAATAATGTGCAGCTTATTAGTATGAATAATTGATACATTTGAAAAAAAAAATTCTCATATTGCGATTAGAATTCAATGAAATACGTACCAGTTTTTGCTATTCAAAAATTATCGTTATTATTATTATTTTTTTTTTTTCATTCAGTTCCAAAACAGGATTTTAGATGATTATCGAAATAATGATATGTTGCAGAGTTTAAGAGTATATAACGCTGTATATATATATTTAGATCATAAATATATACACCAAAAGATTTCAAATTTATATTAATTTTGCTTACGTTTTTTTTTTTTGTTTGCAAAGATGACATACATATATTATTGATGTGGAGATTATTTAAACCCTAGAAAATCATCGATAATTTTTCATGTGTAGGAGAAAAAAGGCCAAAGCTATTGTGTATATCGCTAAAATACCAGTTTGTGCAAAAGTTTATCCCGCCTTTGTTTAAATTATCCGCATTATTAGATCGGAAAGAAGTGTGACAAATGAGACGAGAAAAGGAGGAAAAGTTTTTGCACTATTCGCGGTATGATTTATTATAAAATAAAAATTCAAATTTATGTACTGTAGCCATATACCTATAAGCGAATGCAAAATGAGATTTTAAATATGTTGTTATCGAGGGAAATGTTGTTACTGTTGTTGTTAAAGATAATAGTGTTAACTTGTTAAGTCAAATTTATCTTCGCTGCATATATATACTTACCTATATTATACCTATATATACAAATGGCGTATTTTTAAGCTTAAGTATTATTATGATATGAATTTACAATTTATTGCCGCCAGTGACGTATCCGGAATTCATTCTGATCAAAAAGGTCAATAATTGAATTTCTTTACTGCGTAAAAATGACAAATATGAATATTTTTCTCTTATTTTCTCTTTTTATTGCAGAGCTTTCATATATGTGGGTTGCATAAAATATTTATTAATTAATTTGCTACCCCCGCACGGATGCGTCGCTAATCTCTACCTCTAAAACTATTCTATAATCTTAATTATTTCTAAATTATTATTTAACTTCATTCGCTGTATTGTCTACTAAACCCTAAGGCATCTATTGGTATATGAATGCTGATATTTTTCGCTGAGAGATAATATCTGAATATAAAAATACTGACGACGATTTTTTGCAATTATCATACGGTAAATATTCAGTCGAATTAGATGCTCAAATCAAAAAAAAAAAAAATCAAACAAATATTTCAGTATTTATACTGTCGATAATAAATTGACAGTATCACATAAAGGGCGCAGAATTTAATGGAAATATTTGTTTCGAGAGTAAGGCTTAAAATTGAAAAATCAAAGAAACATCCCTAAACGATTTTGGAATATTTTTTTTTCTGTTTTGTATCCAAAATCGAAGGGTTTTATCCGCTGAGTTTGCGGGGGATATGTTATACTCATAAGGCAGTTCGCCATAAAACACGACTTGCCGTAAGCTTGCGGAAAAATATTCTGCAAGTATTTGGCAGTAACAGATAATTTTATCGAAAATAGATCGAGCAGTATCTACAATTTGCCAAAATCTTGTTTTTTGAAAGTTTGTTTACCATTATTAATCAAAAAGTGAACTGAAAAAGCAAAATGAAATGAATGAAATGAAATGAAATAAAATAAAATAAAATAAAATAAAATGAAATATAAAAATAAAAATAAAATACTAGGAGAAGTTACGAAATGAATTATAAACAAACAAAAAATAAAAAAATTATCATTATACTATATATCTGTAGAAATAAGTTAAACTATACCATATATTTTTTGTTAAATATGAAAATCATTCTCTATGTATATTTCGTGAGTGTCCTGTCCTTTTTAAAACTCCGGGCCAAATAACTAAATGATTAATTGATCAATTTTTTCGCGATGATATTATTCAAATTTGGCTCTGGTATGATTCCATAAAGTAGAAAACCAATGTGTGTGTGTTAGAAAAAAAGAAAAAAAGAAAAAAAAAATCATAGAACTATTGTGTGAGCTTCCATAAAAAAAAAGAAAAAGAAAGTGATTGGATACGGTACTGTGCATGCTAGTTTTGCCTCTTTTTTCCATAAATAAAATCAAAACTCAAGGCAAACTCTCGGCTGATTATTGAAATAAATTTAAATCCGATAAAACGATGAAACATAATATTGTACCTCATTCGCAATCAAACGATTAGTTGTAATAATTTATAAATACTACAATGTCTTGTCTAATGAATAATATATTCAAATATTATCGGTAATACGTAGAGAGAGAAAGAGAGAGAGAAAAGGAAAAAAGAAAAAAAAATAATTAAAAAAACTATTCAAGATCAGTAAGCACGTGCGATATCTAACATTTTTATTTCATAATTTTAGCTTGCAAAGCTTTTAGCGTTGCTTCTTAGTGTGCTTTATTATGTTTGACCAACCCATAATTATTCCTACTTCTATAGAATTTAATGTAATCTACATAATTCTTGTAACCTATTATCTTACTTGCCCTTACTCTGTCCAAATTCTATAATTATAGCAAAGACTCTTTGAATCACCGAAGGCAACAACAACAAACAAGAAAAAAAATCAATTTTTAAAAG
The DNA here is from genome assembly GCA_914767705.2 of Tenthredo notha. Classification (NCBI taxonomy): domain Eukaryota; kingdom Metazoa; phylum Arthropoda; class Insecta; order Hymenoptera; family Tenthredinidae; genus Tenthredo; species Tenthredo notha. Next base: position 8,474,015 of record OU611908.1, read on the forward strand.
GTGCAACATTCATTCATTCAACAATAATTCATATTCATACCGAAAACGACAACGAAATCTTAAATTCATGATATCCTATAGAAAAACATATTATTTTGATCTTCGATGATTTTTTTTTCTACAAATTATGAAAAGATTTTCATTTATTAAAATTGGAACATTATTATCTAATCAAGTAATTAATAATTCAATGATTACCCAATATAATGATTTCGAGTTTTTTTTTTTTCTGTAAACTCGTGTTTGTCGATCACAAATTACGAGCCCCTTCTTACCCTAAAATGATTATTTCAAAATATCGGATGTTCGATAAGAGTCAAAGCTCCTTAAAAACCTATATACCTTACCGATCCTCGTAATTAGTAAATCCCTAGCGTAGATTAGGTATAAATTATTGATTATAGAAAGTAGATGAACAATTATGTGCCCACCAAAATGTTGCTGTGACGTAATTATTAGATATATGAGTATGTGTACCTAATACCGTGTTATCGTGTATGTATACTCGTGTATTATTGTACATAGCCCTTATTAGCGTGAAGGTATTTGTGTGTATGCCTGATCCATAGAATCACCCTACCCAACTTTAAACTACCCCAATCTACAAATTATAATAATATCTAAAGAGTATAACTTACGACTAAAAATTCACATTACCTGCCATATATAAACGATCAAACGAAACATTAAACTATATGGCATTAAAATAAAATTTAAAATTAAAAAAAAAAAAAAAAAACCATATATTATGTATGCTCTGAAGAAATACAGAATATAGAATATAATAAAATGCAATAGCTAATGAATAGTTAATTTTTCAAATCATTATTCAATCGTCAAGTATACATGACTTTTAATTAATTCAATTAATGGAAGAACAAAAAATAAGAAATAGAAGAAAAAGGAGAGAAAAAATAAATAAAATAAAAAAACGAATGGAATATTTTTTCGGTGCATACAAATAATAGGCTTAACAAAAAAACATCCCCATGGCATGTGATTGTACGTTGTTCCAAATAAAAAAAAAAAATTGTTGTTTTGTATTTAATTGACTTTCAATTAACTCGAAAACATTAAACTGACCTAGACTGCACTTCGATGCAATACATAACTTTGAATAAATTTGTCTCATTAATTTATAGAATGAGAATTGCAATATGAGATGTAATGCAATATGTGATAATCGATTTTCAATAGTAGTTAAAATTTGCTTCAAAATTATCTTTCACAATATTCTCGCAATAGCTGTTCCCACTTTTATAGACATTGACAGAAAATAAACCGAAAAGTAATTGGTAAAAATTAACTATTTTACCTTTACAGATTCGTCGATATCAGGTAAGTTTATAAAAGTATTTGATAAATTCATTTTTGCACAATAATTGCAATTTTTACTTATCGTAATTTTTTTTTTTTTTTTTTCTTCTGACAGAAGCTTCGTTGAGGAGTATATCGGTATTAGCATTAATCGATTAGCTTGAAATTAAGGAGCACGATAATTATTCCAATGAAACTCTATCATTGCTATAAGTAATTTTGAAGAACCGATTAAATATTTATTTAATTATAACTAAGATATAGGAGAAAGAAGGGAAAAAAGTAAGAACTGTGAAGACGGAGGCCATAAGAGAAATAAGATCCAGAAATACCATAAGACTCGCGGATACTGCAGGAATCGTAAAAGCTTAATATATATGCGACGTCGGAATATCCAAGTCGTCAATTTTTTCGACATAAACAGAAACGTGCGTTTTATTTATTTTTTTCTTGCTTTTTTTATTGTTAGTATCGTGAGAGTCTTTTAGTTCATTGGACTACGGTTTTATGGTCGTGTTATAAGTTCAAAAATTATTTTTATATTTCTAAACGGATAAACTATTTCGGTTTTAGGTATATAATAAAAAAAAAAAAAAAACTAATAGATGATAAGAAAATCGGACATATGTATGATATGAATATAAGTAAGTAAAAATCGTATATAATTATTATATATAAACACATTCTAAATTTTATATCCCAGCATCATTTAATTTTGTAAAATTTGTAATTAACCGAAGTACGAGGTAGATTGTGAAAGATCTCATTGATTACGAAGTGATCAGTATCCAAGCAGAGCAGAGGTATCTTGCAGATTGTAGGTCGCAACTAGAATGGCGTAGCGATAATATTATACATATCTATTGATTTAAGGGTGGCTTATTCGCTGCAACCCTTTTTTGTCGCATCATATCGACGCCTGATACGAATAACAGCACATCTGAAATGTGCTTAATACAGTCATTCTAGAACAGGAGGTTTCTTGTACTTGGAAATTGGTCGATTTGGGAAGGAGTCTAATAGTAAATTAAATAAAAAATATATCGCGATAACGAGGGTTTTATTTTCGACGCGATTTGTCTCCATGATTATATGCATTGCTGCATAGATAGAATCAATATTTGACCCTCCACTAATTTTTATGTTTGATATTAAAATAGTATGCAAAACTTGGAAAAGGTGGAAACGATATCTATCAGCTTGTTGTTGAGTCCTTTTAATAATATTAATCGTTTTTCATCGCATTGTGACTCGTGAATTCGAATAAAAATGCATTGAAAAATTGATGCATTATAATGTAGAAATAATCGGTGCGGTAGTTGCGCCGTGGTATACATAAGCCATATAATAATAATTTTACGCTTTCTTTAGTTCCATAGTCTACCACCCGCAGCGCAACAAGCGTTAACTGACCTACGACAACAGCGTCCTCACCCCTTCTTCCGCATTCCGATCAGGGCCGGGTTACATAAGCAGACCGGTCTAACCGGTTTCAGTTGCGTTCTTGGCGCCGCCGAGTGAAGACGGGTCGGGTGTAGGGAAAGCTCCCACGACATACAGAAACTTACGCGGCGAATTAAACAACGTGCGAGAAAATGCTTGACATTCGGTACGCTGCGTCGTTATGCATTCGAGGAGATTTTCGATTCGAAGAAACTGACACCAACGAAAGCACGTCGGATATAAGTGAGCTTCAAATATTCCGATCACTATTTTACCATAACCATAAAGAATTGTGAATTTTCAATGCTTGTTTGTGACAGTGAGAATCTTGCTGATTCGTTTCATACTGAAAATAGTATTCGATACTTTTTCAACATATTTTAACCTGTCGCGTTGATTTCGATCAACAGAGTAAGTAACAATTTGATTGCTACAAGCAGACTTTGATTATAATTGAAGTAATTGTTCATTTTCAATTATATTACTGTGTAAAAATCTACATTTCTTACGAACATAACCGCTCAGACCTATTTTAAACGTGAACATAATTGGCGAGGGAGTTTCATTTCATAACCTCGCAATAATTATCATCTTATTATGATAACAATCATATTATTTCACGCTTCTCATACTTTTATTCATATTTTATTATGCATTTTTTTATCCGAGTTTTTTTTTTACTCATATTTTGCGACTTCGTGGGTAAACTAATTTGTAGTCTTATTTTGAGTATACAAATGTTTTCCGGGAGAATACTCGTTCCCTGATTTATTCTTTTATTCGATTTTTTGACAGCATTATCGGGCATCGGAGATCAGAATGACCATCGCTGATACTTGAACTGCATAGATCCTGCGTGCTACTTGGTCAGAGATGGACGCCAACCGACACTGTCTGGCTAGTCCTGCATCAACAGTCAACCAAGACAATGGTGAGCTTTGTAATGTATTAGCCAAAGACCCAATCTAACTATAAATGTATATCCGCAAAACAATTATTGCTGAAATCTACTTTGCGATCCGATACAGGTCTCGGACATATTACTCTTCCAAGTCTGTATACCACAACACTCCTCGGCCAAGTAACCGTGACGCTCAGCCTGTATCTTTGATTCGATACCGGGGCCTCCGGCTTGCCTCTGTCCCCCCGTATACGCCAGAAACTTTCACGACAACTCGGTTTCACTCAGCTGCAAGGGATACGATACCGACGCGTAAAAATATACCCAGAGGTAAGATATTGTCCGTCTCGTTATAGGGTAAGCCTAGGAAAGGAAGCACACTTAATTCTTGGAAATAGCAATAAATTCTTTCTTTTCAATTACAAACCTGGAATATGATTGATAGATCTCGAGAGAATATGTTTACCTTGGTTGAATATAGTAGACTCATTTCATAGTAGAGAAATATTTGAATAACGAGGATCAAAATTGAAAGCTTTGAAAATAAATACAAGGATAGATTGCTGTAGGCATCACATTTATTTTTTAAACATGGAACATAATTCAATATTGGTGATAAATTACTCCAGAATCTCGAGTATCAGTCATAACAATTGAAAGATTGAAAAATCTATTCATGCATGCACTAGTCATACTAGCTTATTGACATTCTTGATTCTGTTGAGAATAGTTAAAAGTTTATATCACATTTGAAAATAGTTCGGGCAGGCTTACAAAATCAATCATAAGAAATATATTATAATAAATTTCATACAGATGTATAATCACAATCAGAAATTCTTTGGTACTTAGTTGAGAATGTTTGCTTGAAAAACACATAAACTTAATCTATCCAATGTACCCTATGCTTATCTAGTTTTTATCTTCACAGGCGTTGTTCACCGAGGGAAACTAGCTCCTGCCTATCCTCAACAAAACCTCTTCAATATTCATCAGGACAGGGGATTCACACCAGGGAGTGAAGCAGTCCAAGCACCGGGGGAATGACCGCAAGACAACTCTGCACCGCGGAGTATCAATAAAGTAGCATCAGCGAATGGTTCGTAATTACAGTTCCTTTTGAATCAGTTTTGATAAAATCTCGCATCTGGTCTGGTCTATAATTATTTCAAATTACTTTACTTTATAATTACTTTTACTAATTAAATCGAGTTCAATTACACATTACCAAACTATTTTAATTGAATAAGTAATTTCATTAGAAATGTAATCAGTGACTCGTAACACTGCAAATATCCATGTAATAATAAGATCGTTTATGCAATAAACATGTATTATTATAGTAAATTAACGAATTCTTGAATAAATATCTCTTGAAATTGTAAATAATCGATCGTTGAATCATTTTCCCCTGTCCTTTCCTTGCCTATAAGTCGAAAATCATGAAAATCGCATGATTTCATAAAGCCAAGAACTATTTTTGCAAATATATTAATATATTAATATTAATATATCAATATTAATATGTTAATATTTTTAATATTAAGCTGCCTTACCATATGCAACCCGCATGCCATTCGTGTAAACGACAGGGCCCATGTTAATTTTTGTTGCCTATTTGGTGTTTTCCGATTGCCTATATTCAGGCGTATTGAAAAAAGGTCGAAAAAGGGGTTCTGGCAGTTGATACCTAATTTAAGGAGTCGGATTTCTGGCAGTTGATACCTCGATTTTAGTCGCTTTAAGATGAGGTATCGACTGCCAGAAATCCAGAATTTTTCCTGATGGCTGGCCCATGAAACGCCGGAACTTAATTTAATCTGAAAATCGACCAATCAGGAGGCTCCTTTTCGAGAAATTGAGCCTAAATTGGCTAAAGCAGCCTCCTGATTGGTTGATTTTTGGCTCCATCGGAAAGCGACTAAAATTGAGGTATCTACTGCCAGAAAATCGATTTCTCAAAAAGTATCAACTGCCAGAAATCCGACTCCTTAAAAACGTGTCAACTGCCAGAAGTTATTTGAATGGATTTTTTTTGCCGTTTTTTTCGAGTTGTTTCAGAGTGTTTTTCATACCTTTTTCTCGACCTGAATTCCGAGAATTCTGGCTTCTTTCCCCTCAGTTCAATACGCCTGAATATAGGCAATCAGAAAACACCAAATAGGCAACAAAAATTAACATGCGCCCTGTCGTTTACACGAATGGCATGCGGATTGCATATGGTAAGGCAGCTTAATATTAAAAATATTAATATATTAATATTAATATATTAATATATTGCAAATATATTAATATTAATATATTAATATATTTGCAAAAATAGTTCTTGGCTTTATGAAATCATGCGATTTTCATGATTTTCGACTTATAGGCAAGGAAAGGACAGGGTAAAATGATTCAACGATCGATTATTTACAATTTCAAGAGATATTTATTCAAGAATTCGTTAATTTACTATAATAATACATGTTTATTGCATGAACGATCTTATTATTACATGGATATTTGCAGTGTTACGAGTCACTGATTACATTTTTAATGAAATTACTGATTCAATTAAAATAGTTTGGTAATGTGTAATTGAACTCGATTTAATTAGTAAAAGTAATTATAAAGTAAAGTAATTTAAAATAATTATAGACCAGACCAGATGCGAGATTTTATCAAAACTGATTCAAAAGAAACTGTAATTACGAACCATTCGCTGATGCTACTTTATTGATACTCCGCGGTGCAGAGTTGTCTTGCGGTCATTCCCCCGGTGCTTGGACTGCTTCACTCCCTGGTGTGAATCCCCTGTCCTGATGAATATTGAAGAGGTTTTGTTGAGGATAGGCAGAAGCTAGTTTCCCTCGGTGAACAACGCCTGTGAAGATAAAAACTAGATGAGCATAGGTACATTGGATAGATTAAGTTTATGTGTTTTTCAAGCAAACATTCTCAACTAAGTACCAAAGAATTTCTAATTATGATTATACATCTGTATGTAATTTATTATAATATATTTCTTATGATTGATTTTGTAAGCCTGCCTGAACCATTTTTAAATTTGATATAAACTTTTAACTATTTTCAACAGAATCAAGAATGTCAATAAGCTAGTATTACTATTGCATGCATGAATAGATTTTTCAATATTTCAATCGTTATGACTGGTACTTGAGACTCTGGAATAATTTATCACCAATATTGAATTATGTTCCATGTTTAAAAAATAAATGTGATGCCTAATTAGGCCTACAGCTATCTACCCTTCTATTTATTTTCAAACCTTGAAACTTTGATCCTGGTTATTCAAATATTTCTCTACTACGAGGTGAGTCTACTATATTTCAATAAGGTAAACATATTCTCTCGAGATCTATCAATCATATTTCAGGTTTGTCATTAAAAAGAGAGAATTTATTGCTATTTTCAAGAATTGAGTGTGCTTTCTCTCCTAGGCTTACCCTATAACGAGACGGACAATATCTTACCTCTAGGTATATTATTTCGCGTCGGTATCGTATCCTTTGCAGCTGAGTGAAACCGAGTTGTCGTCAAAGTTTCTGGCGTATACGGGGAGACAGAAGCAAGCCGGAGGCCCGAGTATCGAGTCAAAGATACAGGGTGAGCGTCACGGTTACTTGGCCGATGAGTATTGTGGTACATACACGTGGAAAAGTAATCTGTCCAAGATCTGTATCGGATCGCGAAGTATGTTTTAGCAATGATTGTTTTGCAGACATACATTTATAGTTAAATTGGGTGTTTGGCTAATATAATAGGAAGCTCACCATTATCTTGGTCGACCGTTAATCCAGGACTAGCCGGGCAGTGTTGGTTGGCGTCCATCTCCGATCAAGTGGCACGCAGGATCTATGCAGTTCAAGTATCAGCGATGTTCATTCTCATCTCCGTCGACCGATAATGCTGTCAAAGAATCGAATAAAAGCATAAATCGGGGAACGAGTATTATCCCGAAAAATACTTGTCAACTCGAAATAACAAGACAAATTAGTTACTCCTTCGGAGCCACGAAATATGCTGTAAAACAAACGACGCTACAGGGCGAGAGACTCGGAATTATATGCCAATAATATAACGGGATGATAATTATCGCCAAGTTATCAAACGAAACTCTCTCGCGCATTATATTTGTATTCAAAACTAGATTTTAGCACATTATTCACTGGTATAAATAGAATGTACTTGAAAATGAACAATATCTGCAATTATAATCAAAGTCTGCCGGTAGCAATTCAACGGTTACTCACTTCGACGATTAAAATACGAGACGCGTGAAATCTGTCGGAAAAGTATTGAATACAATTTCACTTGATTTTAACAAGCTTTGAAAATTGTCGATTATTTATTGCCGTCGTAAAATATTGTTCGAAATATTGCACTCACCCATGTCCACAACGTTCCTCCGTTGATGTCAGCCTTTCCGAACTGCAAATCTCCTCGACACGTGTCAGAGATCTTTACTCGAGGATGCCGCGCAGATGACTGAACGCTGCGCCCGGCGTTCTCGGTATACCGTCGCGCGGCGCGGGGTGGGGACGATAATAATTGCCCCACCAATTTAATTAATCGCTTCAATCTACTTTCTAGGATAAATCAAATCAGAATTTTACATTTTTAATAACAAAGAATAAAAAAATGAATATTGAAAATGTTTATACCGGATGATTCCTGGCTTACATCTCAGTGATTTGGGTAGTTGTGAATTTATTTCAACTGCTTTATTTCTATTTGTTCAGACATACCTATAATGCAAACATAAATGCAATAAAATATCCGTAATTCTTTTCAACTTCTTCGCATCATTTCCACGCGCCACTATCTTTCATTGTATCAATGAATCTAATAAAGAGTTAGTAGTTTTTCTACTGCTATTCAGAATTTTATCAATGAGCTATTTGCCACGCCTCCAAGGATATAAAGAAAGGTCGTAGTTTTTTTTGTCCGCATATTTGTGCAGCACCACTATCTTACCGCTCTTGTGCTATTGTCCTAGGTCAGTGTCCCTTGTCGGTAAGTTCTACCAGCGAGCGACAAATGATAGCGACATCTCACGGTCGCATTGTCGAACTATCTTCTGCCGATAACACCGTGTACCGGTAACGTCGGTATCGCTCAGTATGTAGCGTACGGCTCCGTATACTTAGCAGGCAAATAAATTCAATTTAATTTTTTATCGATGCAATCGTTCGGGAATTGTTCGAGGAAGTTGAGGAATGTGTTTTTGTAGTTTAGGAAATGATGATTTATTTGTTATTTATGAAAATATAATATTAGGCATGTACAGGGTGATATTCCAGGTACATCGCGGTAAAGCAAGTCTCGGATCGTCAGGCCGCTGATAAGCATGTGCGCAAAATGATCAGGTTCGCCGCCACTATCATTTCCACGCGCCACTATCTTTCATTGTATCAATGAATCTAATAAAGAGTTAGTAGTTTTTCTACTGCTATTCAGAATTTCATCAATGAGCTATTTGCCACGCCTCCAAGAATATAAAGAAAGCCTCGTAGTTTTTTCGTCCGCATATTTGTGCAGCACCACTATCTTTTCATTCATAGGGCGAAGGACTCGGAATCAGATGCCAATAATATAATGGGATGACAATTATCGCGAACTTATCAAACGAAGCTCTCTCGCCCATTATATTTGTATTCAAAACCAGGTCCGAGAGGTTATGTTCGTAAGAAGTCTAGATTTTCGCACATTTATTCGTTGGTATGAATAGAATGTACTTGAAAATGAACAATATCTGCAATTATAATCAAAGTTTGCCGGTAGCAATTCAACGGTTACTTACTTCGACGATTGAAATACGAGACGCGTGAAGTTTGTCGGAAAAGTATAGAATACAATTTTACTTGTTTTCAACGAGCTTTGCAAATTGTCGATTATTTATTGCCGTCGTATAATATTGATCGAACTATTTCAAATTCACTCATGTCCAATGTGCCTCCGTATATGTCAGCCTTCCCGAGCCGCAAATCTCCTCGACTCGTGTCACCCATGTTCACTCGATGAGACCGCGCAAGAAACTGAAGTCCGCCGCCTCGGGCACGGTGGCTTTTAACTACTTACGCGTGATGCGGGGTGGGATGGGGGACGCCATTGTCGTAGGTCAATTTACGCCGACTGCGTCGTCTGCTAGGCAACTATAGAACTCAAATCGCACAAAAGATCTGCGGGTTGCGTGTAATAAGGCGTGTGCCTTTTTCCTGCATCTGGTAGAAGATGCGAGATTAGCTCACAACTTAATTTCTTTCTGCAATGATTTATGATAAATTATTTCCTTCGTTTTAATAGAAATTGCCCTTCTAATTTGATTAATTGCTTCAATCTACTTTCTAGGTTAAATAGAATATTAACAAGTGTCAGCTAGGTTCATTGTAAAATTGTAAATTCACAATTATGCAAAAAAACTCGATTCAATTTTATTAATCAATCATTAATTTTTATAATGAACCCACCTGACGCTTGCTAATATTCGCTTCGCCCTGGATTGTGCTAGTTCTCGAGTAAATCTGAAACGTGCTAGTATTCGAGTCAATCTGAAATGTGCTCCTTTTCATTCTCAATCTGAAACGTGTTCTTTCCCACCCGGAATCTGAACGTGCTCTTTTTCACCCGGAATCTGTAATGTGCTGTTATTCGTCTCAGGCTTCGATATAATCTATTTCAGCACCTGTAGTAACATGTCTAAACATTGGTTGTAAATTACCATTATCTTTCTTTGAAATATACATACATAATATATAATTATATAATAACTATTTACTCGATTGCTTGATTAACTAAATATTTGTAGAATAAACTAAATATAATATTATATAATATAAAAAAAAAAAAAATATTATAATAATATTATATAATATTTGTTGAATTAACTAAATACATGTAGTCGGGGGGGAACTAAATTCATCCATGCGGTTGGGTAAACATAGCCATCATGTTTTATTTATTATACACAAATATGGGTAACAGTGAATCTGAGTGCAATAACGTATGCACTGAGTGGAAACCTCCGTCAAAATTACAGCCAGTGTTTGAGGTAAAGAAAATAAATTATATATTTTGACGGACTCAGTCACAGATTTAGGCTTGGAAATTTTCAAGGGCAGCAATATTTAAAGGATTGCAAAATTTTCAAGCTGAGTGTAATACAAAATCGGTTAGTTTTTTTCTCACTACAATATTCAATTCATAATTTTATACTGATAAATCAAAGAATATTGTATGTTTTCCATATATTTGGGGGAAAAAAAAAACAGGATTAACTTCGATCATTATATTCATTAAGATAATCTTTTCCAAAATATTTAAACTTGTTTATTTCCACTAACACCCGATGAGTAAATATCCCTTTTCTCTATGTTTTATGACAGCAAAAACATTTTCATCTCGTATAACATACAGATCCAAAAAAACGCACGTATACGGTATAGACGCAAAAAACTTTCACAGCGGGAGTAGAAACATCCAGATTTTTTCAACTTTTTGAGCTATATGTTGATGGTCAAGATAAAAAAAGCACAAAAAATATCTCGCGAAAGTTGTGGAGAATAAATATAAGAGGACAAATTTTTATTACGGAATTTTCCTTCGAATTATTCCATTTGAATAAAACACGATTTATGACGTTCCGCGGTTAATAATTTTTCCTCCTATTGCAGTATAGCTCCGAAAAATCTGAAACTTGGTACACCCCATGACCTGTAGTAGTAGGTATTTCATGAAATTTCGTCAGGTCTTCAACGATGTAATTTTCGAAGCCACAGCTCGCACAAAAAAAATGTATTATCTCCAAATAATGATAAATAAAATTTTGTCGTTAAAAATTTGTAAATTTCTCACGGATACCTACTGCTATAGATGAGATTAAGTGCTAAAAATCGTGTCTTATTCAAATGGAAAAGTTCAAAAGCTTTGGGGCAGTAATTAGAATTGAGATAGGAACCTGGGGTTTTAACTATATTTTTTTGTATATATTTCAAGACATTCTGGCCCATAAGAGCATTGAAATTCGAAAATGACCGAATTAAGGACCACCCTAATATACAGGGTGAGTTTTTTCGAAGTGTCACAAGCAAATAACATTTTATTTTGCAATTTAAGAAAATCTGATCTTGATATCCCTGAGGTGCCACAACGCATTGAAATTTCATATTTCCCAAATAAAGCCTCTTTTCATGCCTTTATTTTCTTTTGTATTATTTTTCAAACCCGTTCTCGAGATATTCGCTTGTAAAATTAAAAAAAAAACTCACCCTGTACATATCTCAGCAAATAAAAGGAAGGTTGTCATGTGTGAGATGAAAATCAGTGTCCAAATTCTACTCACACGAACTGACTGTGATGAAATTTTTTACGGAATAAGATAAGGGTTTATTGGATCGAATTTGAGACAAAAAAAAGGGAAAAACCTATTCGAACGTGATACTTCCTTCATTTCTTCGAAGTGACACCTGCCTGCCTACTGAACTACCCATTCAATCGGCGAAGAGTTTTTCTACATATATATATTATATATATTACCGATTGTCAAAGCAGTTTTTGAACTTTTAGAAACCGAAAAGTAAAACAGCTTTCATCTCTTTGATAATCCGAATATCATTAATCATGTACCCATTTCGTAATCTGTTGATGGTGATACGGTAAATCGGGAAAAGCTAATAAAAAAATTGGTACGTCGGTAGTACAAAGACCAGTAGTTGGGCATTGGCGAGTTAAGGATCACTCAACAAACTTGAAGGACACCTAATTTGATTATTTCGAACGGCTATAGTTCGAATCGCGTTTTATTTTGAGTTATCAGATTTTAGGGGTGTTTCACCCTGTCCAAGCTATTGAGGTATATAGAAATGTGTATCACGTAAATAGTTGATATAAGTTTGAAAAGTAAAGATTAAATGTAGTGTTCGTCATGAAATAAGTTTTCGAACTTCATACTCGGGCACATCGGTGGATTTAAGTTCTCAGTAAGTTTTGGCAAAGTTAGTAAGGTGGTAAGGATACTCCAGGGAGCTACCAGCTAAGGTAACACAAGTCAAGTTTCTGACAAGCTAGGTGAGGGTCGCGAGGGCCTATTTGCCCTAAATACTTAATGCCTAAGTCCACCCGAGTCGGACTTACTGCATACCTCAAATGCCCGTACAGCACCCCCTTGGGTACGTATCCTTACGTGACTCATATCGTTGCCTTCGCAGATATTGCCCCTAATATTTATCTCGACGATTTTCTGCGAACAATACATTCTCAAGGGTTGGTTTCAGGATTGTTACAGATAAATTGGTATTAATGCGCACATAGAGATCTTCGTGTATATTGATGCTGCACGAGTTCTATTCGGTCGGGTGAATCATCCAACTTTACGAAATTATGTATTTTATGAATACGATTGATAATTTATATTCTAATACAATTAAAAATACATTTATTTTTCATTTATAAATTGTAAATATAATAATAGTTCGAGATAGTACATAAATAAATGCACTGGTATTTCACTTTTATAGATGGTAACCGATGATCAGAATATCAATTAATATCATACACGTAAATATGTACAAAAAAGATTTGATTCGATTAGCTTTTTAACTATTTATACTATATTCTTAAGCTATTATACGAATTAGTTTCATAGAACTGGTTGATTAGCTCATCTAGCTACAGTCCTACTTAATTAAATGATAGGAAGATTTAATTAAACTAAATAATGCCATTTATACAATTGCATTCATACTTTGACTGTAACAGGAAGCTGTTTATTAAGTGACTATATTCTATATCCATTCAGTATCATGTTCTCAGATTTTGATATTGCGTTATCACATATCACGTACATAAGAGGTACACAAGCAAACCATAAACATAGATTATAACGTGTGTAATAAGTAAATTATATATTTAGTATATATAGAAAAAAAAAAAAAAAAAACCGTATGATTATTGAGAGTATTAAACATACTGAATCGTAACCAATTCGGTTTTGGTCCTTGAATTATTTCCTTTTATGAAAAGGAGCTATTTTTCTTCACCAAGTATAATTAAGTATGCAAAAAGCACGAGAAAGTTACACTCTGCCTTTCGTAAACTTTTAATAATAAAAGCAATTTATTCACACGAGGTAAATATCGCCTTATTTCTATAAGCAGTTTTTGTTTGGTAGAGTATATATTTTTATTTTATTTTTTTATCTCTTTAAAATCGTCACCAAAATTTCAAAGAGTAAATTATAATTGATTGACTTTGAATTTTCTCTAATTGAACAAATAGATTTAAATTAATTAGTCATTATATTTAAATTAATCTACTTTAGTAACATTTTTTGAATACAACCCCGATTAAAACCCCTGCGTTTTATTAAATTTCAAACAGCTATAGTAAGCGGAATGTTAAATTTATTATTTTGATTCAACACATGAGATTCGGTCTTTAAATTACAGTTTTAAACACCAATTTTTGGTATTTAGTAAAAATAAATTTAATCATTTCTCACTTCTGTATACGTGATGATGAAAGATGCGACGACCAAATTAACTGTTGAATGGCTAATTATTATTTTAAGTCCTTGAAATATTGGTGAACGAGAAAATTGATTGGAATAATTCTCAGTCCACGTATTGCTAAGTGAAAATTTCAAATCATTGCACTTCGCAGACGAAGAATGTCTCAAAACTGCAAGGGCTGTCATTCCACCTTAGTCCTTTTCCATCTCTATTCCAGAGTTCCAGGCAATGTTCCTCTTCTCCGTTCTCGTATCTGTTTTTTAAATCAAAACATTTTAACAGCAAGATTAGAAATATAGATGAAATTATTTTTCAGATTAAAACAGAATGCACGAATCATGGTGCGAGAGAAAATTTCATATAGTAAATATTTGCTAAGCGTATGTCTTTCGTATCAAAAAAAAAAAGTAAGAAAATTCTAGTATGAAATAGCGATTATTTTACCGGAAATTATTCGGCTCTCCAACATTCCAATTTTCGAATGTAATTGGTCGGCCATTAGCCATCCAGAAAAAAGTCCCTTCCTCAGCTTGGTCAGTACCAGAAGTCCAAAAGTGTTCGTGGCCTAGCCCAAAGTCCTTGATGTGTTTTTCCAATCGATCATTCTCTTCCTGAGAAGCAATACTCGCCAAGTGCATACCGTGATACCGACAGTATTGCGATGCCCTGTACCAGTTTGCCTGAAAATGGAAATAAAAAACCTCGATGAACTTTCAGGAAAACAAGAATTTATATAGTTTTTCATTATATCTCTTCTCCGTCAAATCTCTTCAAGAAACACTTTCGCTGCATTATAATTTATTGTCTCTAAACTTCTTAAGTGGATTAACGTTAAGACCTATTCTATAGTTTCGTTGGATTACAATGAGCAATCGGAGGCAAGGTAAATCGAAAGATCAAAGGATAATGATCTTGCATTTCAGGGAAGTCCCGGATTAGCGTCCTCCCACATTTCCCACAATCAGTTTCCTAGAATACTGTCAAGTCAATCTCTCGAGGCGAATAGATCTCTCTGAAACTGATTTCTTCCCAGACACGAGACCTGTCAGACTCAATCACCTTTGAACTTCGACAAGCCTTACTATCTCTTACAGAATACAAAAGGATATGGCCCAGAGTTTTTCCCGCTTCGAAGTAAATAAATTCCCGTTTCAATTGTTCCGTTTTTTTTTTTTTCACGAAACTGGTTTTTCGGATCCTAAACTATGTCTAATTAATTAGTTGCTTCTAAACCGACGTCATTGCTTCGTACGTTCGATTAATGATCATAGAAATTTAGGTACCTACAGTGTCGTATATTAATTTTAATTTAGCATGATAAAATGAAGATATGCATGAATTATGATAGCCGTCGTAAATCATACAATATTCCGGTATTGCAAATAATTTGCAATAAAGAGAAAAGTACAAATAAAAAACGTTATATAGGTACAGTTAAATGTATGCGGCTGCAATACGACTGGTTTAGAGTGTCTGCATATTGCACATATCTGCAAGGTCATAACTAGCTGTTTTTCACCGTTAATCTTTTTCATATGTTAATTTATAGACATTTTTTGTGTAAATATTTTTGACATTGAAACTATTAACATCGAAGATTAGCATAATCAAATCTATACAGTAGATGTAAATATAAACGATATAGTTTTTACGTGATAAATACCTTTTTTTTTTTTGCTTACAATCATTTTATTCAATATCGATGTAAAAATGATATTCAATTTGTTATTCGATTGCAAATAAGCGATGTAAAAAATTATCGTTTTGGTAAAGTAAAAATGAATGACTATTGAGGGTATCTCTTCGTTGTTAATTTTATCTACATTTTTACAATCGATTTTCGAACAAATGGCATTTACGGTTAGACACAAGTACGGTACTTTCTAAATACCGATAAAACCGTGTCATACAAAATTTTGAATTAAGCATATGAAATCGTGAGTCATATTTTGCTGGTGAACTTTTTGGCAAGGTCGAAAAAGACAAATGCTACTTAATAGTGCTAATAAAAATGCCGAGAAAGCGGCTATAAATAATGTATTATAACGTAACTATAGTCGGTTCATCTTGAATTTTAATTAATTTCTAGATCCAGGATGCATTAATAATCATTGCGTAAGCTAGTTGTTCATAATGAACGCAAGGCCGAATATTAAAGCGTTACAAACCGATCAGCTAATATTCCCACGAGCCGGACCTCTCGGGTACAAAATAAAATTCCCACGAAAGTGAGACCAAAACAATTTTCTAAACAATAAAAAGATATTTCTTCATCAGGATAGCAGAGGAGGCATAAGTCCTGTTTGGATTTTCACTTTTTATTGTATAAATCGAAAACTCCACGGTCAGAAAACAGAAGACGAGGAATCAAGTTATCGATAAAAATGTCATTCATCATATTTTTAACAATTCTTTTTAACAATGTTCAAATTTGTTCTCTTCGACGGATATATTATACTATTTTATACGATTGAGCACGTGAACATTAACCGCAAATACAAATGAGATTCTCTCAGAAATAAAACGGTGAAAGTGGAGATAAAAAATTAATGAGTAGACATAATGTGCGTAGATACAAATTGGCCTTTTTAATCAAATTTCAACAATTTCTTAGTAAAATCAATTTGAAGAGAAAACTAATTTGATCGATGGTATAAACGACGGTTTGATGATTCAGAATATTGAGTGCCATTGATTACATTGACGTAAACTCTTCAATTATTTCGATAACGCGATCATTCTGAATTTGAGTGAAATTTTTTTTTTACACATTTTGCTGACTGGGTATAAATAATTGCGACTATTTGATTAATTGGCAAATTTTTATCATTGATATCTATATGATTGAAAAAAGAGAGAAAAAAAAATAAATTGGGATTGGAAAACTGAAAGTTTCGAACTTAAAATTGAATGAAATTCGTGGATAATTACCTTGAAGAAAATTCCCAAGTAGTATCTCTTTTCACCAAGTTTTAAAAGAGGCATGGTCCATCTGGAAGCAGCTATACTTCCGCTGTGTTCGTCAACACAATTCGGACAATCATCTGCAAATAAGTAAAAATGAATAATGAAGAATAATTTTATAGGCAAGAAAAACGCACTAGCTATTTTTTTTTTTTTTTTTTGAATAAACAAGTAAAATTTATTATTTTCCTAAGGTTTCTCTTTATCAACTAGACATATCTATATTGACCATCTTTCATGCCGTGCTTTGGGGAAATATCTCGAAAAAGCCTATATATAGTATATATTTTCTTTTTGATACGAATCATATCTCTTTGTACGAAACTTTTTTTCTCCCTATACCGGAAGTCTTTAACACCGTGTGCAGAGGGTTGTGATTTACGAGATACTCTAAGAGTTGGAAATCTGGTATCTCAACCATAGGTATATTAATGCCTACACCTATTTTTGTATCTAAAAGGTAAGTGAAATAAATGGAACTGTATAAGTAGTTAATTCAGTTTTATTTTTTCTGTTGTTGTTGTTTTTTTCTCTAAGAACGTGAATGTTAAATTGTCAATAAACCTCTACACACATAAGTTAATCGACTGTGACTAGAGATATTAATGTTACCAAGTGAATATTAACAATCTGCAAATTTATTTGCATATGAGAAGTTGCGTTCTGTCCAAAGCAAACGTATGCTTTGCTGTCGGGGATCAATGTGTGTACAAGGTTTACCTGTCAGTAGAACACAGATTAATATATATATTCATACCTGATTCCGATTTTTGAATTATTTTAATCCGATTTGGGAGACGGTTGGTAGAAAATTTGCTCAAGCCGCGAATCAGTACTATCTAATACTTATAGACACGTGTAAATATCGCGAATATTTTCTTTCTATTTTATTTTTCTATTTCCTAATGCAATATTTTTCGTTACAAGTTTATTTTTTTGTTTTTCAGGTTGTTTCGTGGCATGAAAGCAACAGAAAACATAATGTCTGATAAAAGTACTTAGCCGCGGGTACCGAGGGTAGTACCATACTGCTGTTTTCTCACAGTAATTTGTTCTCTGTGCCAAAAAGTGTAAGAAATACAAGAACACTAAGCCACTGTTTCGAGTGAGAACAAAAGGACTTTTCGTAGCGCCGTAATTGTGAGTAAAAATATATTACCGCTGGTCCAAGCAATGCAAGTTATACCCGGATTAGGTATAAGAATCTGAAATTTAATACCAATTAGGTAAAATCGGCGTGGGATCTTAATCGTGTCGGTGAAAAAGATACGCGAATATATAATACATAACATCACGTATTGCGTAATTGTACAGTGATGGGTTAACAGAAAGTTCTTATACAGTTTAAAATCGTGTAACAACGTTTGCGAAGATCACGGATAATTTGCCGTAGGTATAAACATTCGACACACATTTTTTCATCTTACTCTCGCCTCATGTCATTTGGTTCACATCACTGTCAAGAAATGTTATATTAACTCTTTTTTTTTTTTTCATACTTGATTCCTAGCATTTTTAAACAGAATAGGTCGCATCTTGAATCGAAACTTAATCAAATTCCGTGGGAATATTCTAAATTGATGTAATTTTATAGCTAACTAATAATTATTGATGAATTTGATTTTTAGAAACGAAATTTTTTGACTGTTAGATATTTTTTGTAAACGTTGGAAGAGAAGAGTGTCCGTCTAGTGCTAGGAATAATGGAAGACTGTAGAATATATGAGTATGCCTAAGTTTCTTTGGGATATTTTAAGTTAAGAAATCTTTTGTTGAAGAGATGAAATATTTTTTACTGGAAATACGAAAGAGGTAGAGGTTTTGGCATTTTGTGAGATTTGCTGGTATTTTCTGACGGTTAAATCTTCCGATATGTCAATAAACAGAAAAGCAATATAAACCTACCCTAAGCAAACAGATTTGGCATCGGTCAAGAGACACATAATCCTAGAATCAACCCTTACCAAGGTTTTACGTCCATAAACTTGAGCTCTTGACCGATACAAGAGAAAGAGAGACAGATAGAGAAAAAAAATATATATATCTTAACAAAAAAGACATTCAGTGCCTGACGTCATTGGAGAGAAAAGTAAGAACTGCCACGTAACCCAGTTCTTATACACTTACAACGTCAACTACAGCACTTCACTTTGGTGGTGTGGAACTAGTGGCCTGCAATGTTAAGCTTAGTTTTTGCCCATTAAAACGCCAGAACCACTACTCTGTTACGTTGTACACATTCGTGGCAAGGTCTCCATTTTCTAATTTATTTTATATCCACTTTTTACCTCAATAAAATTAACTAGCATACGAGTTGAATATGAAATAAAACCATGGGGGTGGTAAACCCAATTATTGATATTATGTATTAGGGTTGTTCTTAATTTGATTAATAATGTGTTATTTAAATGGTAAAATTCAAAGGCTTTAGGGCAGTACTTAGAATTCATATAGGAACCTAGGGTTTTGACTACATCTTTTTGTATATATTTGGAAACGTTCCGGCGCATAGGAGCATTGAAATTCGAATATGACCAAATTAAAGACTACGCTAATATTCATTATATCAGTCTGATTAATTGATTGATTTTTTCATTCGGAAAGCCCACACATGTCAGAACCTCGGATCAATGAACTACAGTTGTGCGGCTTTAAGGGTTGACACGAGATTAGAAGTTGAATGAAACCATGAAGCATCGAACTTCGCCGAATAAGTTAATCAGAATTCCTGTTTTCGACTCCTGTTTTTTTTTTTTTTCAATCAGTCTGTCTTTCTCGGCGAATATTTTATCACTCGAGAAGTAAAATCGTTTGAGGATAGTACCTCTGTGACGAGTTAACCCACCCACTTAAAATTTCTCCATTTTTTTTTACAGGAATTGTTCGGTGCTACGCGCTCCGTTTTTAAAGAGGTGAATCTACCGATTCTATACAACTGACGAGTTGAATTTTAATCAAGTCATTCGAGGGCAAAAAAAAAAATTGGAAAATTTTAGATGAGGTGGAAGCTAACGACACGAAGGTAGAATATAGCGAACTGGAAGCACACGCAGCGAAGGTGAATGGTCACTTTCATCGATTTATGCGTACGGCTAAAACTCTGCTAAGTTTTCACCGAGCAGGTGTAATCATAGAACGCAAAATTTCTCTTGACTCTGAACTCAAAAGTTGACTCGCCTTGGGCGAAAGAGTTTCGTATCGTTCGTCCCGTTTGCCACATCTGAAATTATACACTTCTAACCACCAATCAAAAAGTAGAACAGTATTAATTTTTGGATATTAATTATCGACCGGTTTAACGATGAATTACATTAATATTAATGCGACAAATCTGTGCGGGTTGTTCTTGATTCGTTTTAGAAAACTGATACTGAATTAGAAAATTTTATTTGGTAGCTGGTCTGGCGAAGACAGCAATTGGTTTTCTCAGGCTCTTAATTCATGGAAATAGGAATAAATAAAATAAGCCAGTTAAATCAGTAAAGCAATTGTGAATTTTATGATAAATAAATGACAATCCTAGCCTTTATTTCGATGACAGAAAATCAGTGGGATAAAACTAAGAGAAATTTGCAAGAACCGCATACCTAGGTACTAGTAATTCTCTTTGCCTCGATAAAAGCTAGTCATAAGAGCGGAGACATATAGTGTAGCTATACTTTATTAAAGCCCGTTTATAATACAGAGGATTAAAAAGGTTCACCTAATAATTCTCTGTCCTCTCTCCTCTGCAAGCTGCTTGTTCAGTAAATTTATGAAAAGCTGAAAATATTACTGCGCCAAGCTCTGAACGGGAATGGAAAATACATTTAATTCTCACGTTGGATGGTAGTCGAATATAGAATCTTCCATTATTTATTCTAACGCTTTATCCGATCCGCTGAAACGTCATCCATGAAAATTTTTAGGATGAAGAAAAGGCAGGCTATTATGTCGCAGTGCACATAATTGAAAGTTAAGAATTCAAGATCTAATTGAAAGTGGATTAAACATTGTCAAGGAAAAATGACACTCCTTGTAAGAAGAGCTTTTTTTGCCAATTTGTTCGCCAATTTGTGTCACAGCTCTCAGACTAACTCCAGATTCTCTTAATTATATGGTGTGACATCTGTTGATCTACCTGATCTAGTCCATTCATTATAGTACAGTCTGTAAAGTCGCATAATTAGTTGATCCTAGTTTAAATAGAATTCGCCGATTTCGCGTGTGTGTTTCTTCGGACATATGTGGTACAGCACTGTCACCACGATAGCCAAGGTCTTGGAATCTAACGGATTCGTATTTATCTAGAGCAAACATTTGTGGAGAAATCTGACCGATGTTCGCAATGTGGTGCATACACTTACTGGGCGTAAAGAATCCAGTTGTTTCACCACATTTTATTTCACCGATACTTTTAGTGGACATATTTTTGTGTTTCTTGGTCAAACCATCTGTAGATCCTAACATGCTTTTCGCATTTGCGTAATTCATCTAATGATGTATTTTCGACAATCTATCATTCAAAACCTTGTATCAAATGTGTCATAGAAAAAAAAAGTTCCATCTTCAGTGATTCACTGGGCAGCTAGCTGCAATACCAAACAGTGAATTGATCCATGCATATACTGATGTAATAATCAAAGCTTGATTCGCCCAATCCACGTACAAATATTGTACGTGCAATTGTATTTGCTGCATGAAAGGAGATTTACAGTAAACTAACACAGACAGATAGACAGACACAATTATCTAGCAATGTTATTAGTAGGATTAGCACTATTGTTTCGTATGAATTTTTTTTTCAGAATTAAAAAGCTCCGTTTTCATACAGAGGGCAGGGTTTCATCAAGTGACATCGTAGATTTTATTCGAAAGTATCGGAATGCATCGTGTAAGCTAGCGCATCAAGGTCTTGTATGCAGTTCGAAAAGATCAGACATTTATTAGTCAAAAATTTGTATTATTATACACAACTGTTGGAAATAATTTGTGTAAATGTCAAATTTTCTGTATATTATATGTAAAAAATCTCAATATTAAAAGAATCACGCAATTAGAAAGTTGATTTCATATTTAATGTTTATCAATATTGCCTTGCTGTTTTTCGTTATTTACATCAATACAGTAATAACAATTCAGTTTCAAACTCGAGGATTGACCTAATGAAATAGAATCGAGGTGAAAACCAATTCGCTGGAGTTTGAGCTCTTATAAATCTTTAAAAAACTACTTCTCGTTTGTTAGGTGACGATCATGTCTAACAGGTAAGTTTCTTTCATGGAATTAAGAAGCCTACGCATACGTCAAAGCAGAAGTGTGCAATACCATGAATTAACACTTTTAATTCAAGTGACAATAAGCTAGAACCTTGAAATAGTCGAATTAGAGATATTTTTCACGATCAGGTTCGCAGGTCATGGTGTTGAAACGCGCATAGATGATAAAACCGTTAAATATTTGCACCCGTCTCAATTTGTTCTTTTAATATTATTTCACACGCGATTGTGTACTAGCTTTCTCATCGTCTAGTCAGCAATGTGCGATAGGAGAACGTGTATTTGGTAATGCGAACGAGAGAATTCATCGCCTAGGGCGTGATCTTCCATTTTAATTCGTAGACCCCATAAGTGCTGAAAAATTCCGCCGTACCTCACTGCCGCTGCATGAGCGTTGGACCATTTCAGTTTATTGTGCATTAAATATGGACAGTGTACTTATCACGCAGCAAATATATCCAGTTTGCTAAACCCATGGTACTTCACTGATGTATTGCAATATTATCTTATGTCATGTCCCTCAGTTTCTATAATCGTTGTCTACGATATGAACTTTTTTTCAATTTCATTTACGAAAATGAACCAGTTCCGAAAGTTGGACCACGTGATTTGTTAAAGTATATTCTGGCACTGTCTGGTACCATATAAAAGCTGTGAAACAAACAAAAAAAACTTAAGCCCACTTCCAACGCTTTTGATCAAACTTATAACGTTTACTTAAATTCGTCAAGTTTATTTTTTAACTTCGAAAAAATGTCTGGAATTATTTCTCGACGAGCCATTATGAACTCATGACAGAGTACATCTTCGGAACTGAAAGATGTAATACATCTTGGAACAAAAAGTACCCGTTAATAATTGTAAAAAAAAAAAAAAAAAAATGTTAACTGTGAAGTAATATATTTTTTCTGAAAAGAAACATCAAAACGAAGCAATTGCATAGGATTGTTTTAGATTTTGAAACTAGGTGAGACTGTAAGGAACTTTGGTGGTCCGTTTTCGCACACTATGCATCCCTACGAGTCTGTGAGATGAGTAATGTTTTATCACGTATACTACCCACAATTGCCGTTTATAAAATAATAGCTACGATGTTGCCTACTTTTTTTGATTTACGTTCCTGTCTATAAAACGTGAAATTATTATTAAGATATTGATATTTTAAGCCGGGTCAAATTAGTTTCTCGGAAGAATTATGGTGCTCGATATCTATGTAGGATATATGTTGTGGGTATATTCAACGCGTAATCTATTGTAGTTTCTAAACTATAACTAGGTATGTACCAATATAATCTTCTACCACGATAGTTTGTATAGGGAATGGAAATTGTGGGTACGGATTACGATGGATTAAAACTGATTCAAACTTGTTTGTCACCATCGTGAGTATTAACGAACTAACAATTATTATAGAATCCCGTAAAGCTAGGATATCCAAAATACTGCAGGGTATTATAAGTTCGAGTAAAAATTGCACTCAACAAATGAGATTCCATTTCTAAGTCAATCGATATTCTTTCATAAAATTTTCCGATCCGGATTCACTTTTCCAAATAATAAATATATTTCCGATTTTCTTTTCAAGAAAAGCTATACCTACGCTGCTACTTGAGCTTGTAAGGCATACATCGTATGGCATATTTTTGCAATGGTTCATAGATTCTGACCACTGGAAATGTCAATCATTTCTGGTCTGTTTTTTCACCGGACCTTGATTCACGTGTATATGACGTATTTGAGTTATTGTTATATGTATATATGTACATACATCGATCTCTAAATATACCTGAATACACCCTCGCAAAGGTTCCCCTTTGAACACATATCGTAATGGCTCCAAGCCCCGGAGGTCCAGTTTCGTAAGCCACTTGATCAATGATGTTTGAAATGATGTATCATCAGTGATTTTTTTTCTGTGTTCTTTATTAGAGAGGGTCATTAGTTCATCGTTAAAATATCCGAAGGTCAGAATTAACCACATCACATGCCATTTAAAAATATTTTATTATACTGCCCATAAGAGGTCGAAAATTGCACAATTTTTCGACACCGACTAGGTATACTATGTAAGTAGTATTGAATCATCAGAAGGTTTTGCAATAATTATACCCTATTATTATGAACAGTTTTATGATATTTCTTACCCGTCTTTTATATCAGCTGCAAGAGTTCCAAACGAATCATTAGGTTTGTAATGAATACTGGAATTGCATTTTGAACTTTCAAGAAATATAAACGAGTTTTTGAATCGAGTGTTGAACGATTGAAAACTCGTTACCCTTTTGGATGTTAGTTTGCCAACTCACAACTCTGACTTGATAATTAAAATTAAATACAAATCTGACTCTTTGACGTTTGTTCAGAGTTTAGAATTGAGATTATTAATTAATTCTATATAATCTTGAAGATAAGTTAACGCATTTCGGAAATTCATTCGTCTGATATTTTCGCTCGAGGGAATTTCATTTGTTCATAATTAAATTATTTTTTAAAGTAAACGGTCTTTGACAGAATGATGGACACAATTCCAACGTAAATTCCAAATTACTCTCTTTTTCATCATCATTCGGTTATATCTGATGCTAATTGATTAGCCACACCGGTACACACCAATGAGAAATGAAGCAGCTATATAACTCTGTGTATCATTTTATGAGAATATGGTTTCAACCCGTTATTGAAAAGGTTTTTTCGGTTATTTCTATTCAATGATTTATAACGATGTATATTACGGATCAATAGTTGGATTTGTTCATGCAACGTATTAGAGAAAAAAGCATTTAATATTTCTCATAGAAATCAGATTTATTTCACTTCCGTGAATCCCGCTCATTCTCTTGTCATATTTTCAGCTCTAATTGAGAAAAGGCATATCCCTCTTTTGACAGATATTGTATAATCTCGCTTTTTATTCAACAAAATTGACGCAAAGTTCTGAATGACTCGTGAACCAGCTGTGTCTAACGTTATTATGAATACCTACCCAGTAGGGTAGATTTTGTAATCTTCCTTCAAACCACACAGTGGACAAAAATAATGTGAGATTTTATTTTCCAACGAACGTTTAAAGTAATAAAATAAAAAGGCACATTTTATTACCATACGAGGGGTTACCATATATATATATGTAGATATGGACCACGAGATGATCGTAACAGTTGTGGATTCTCAATTAAAAAACAAAAATTTCATAATTGTAATGGTAAATGATTGAATTTTGATAACACGATATACGTAATTTTTATATCGTTTGAAGTAGAGATTATTTGTATAAAAATCTAATCTAAATGTTATAAAACGTTTATATGGATGCTGATCCGGTTCAATAATGATTACTTTATCCTTATGTAATTCTTAGCTGTTTAATACACTCCTAAAGGAAAAACAGCTCATATCCTGGCAATAATATCTTATACTCTTACGAAATGTGTTAATGACGCAAGGTAAACCAATTGTTACGTACAGACACACCCACGTCGTAGGTATGTATGCGTTGCAATGCGGATTGAGCGAAATACTTCAATTTTGATGTCGCTAATAGATAATATTCACAATTATTTATTAAGTAATCCGGAATGGGATACAATCTCAAGTAGCCGAATGGCGGTATTGTCACTCGACGTGAATAGAGATTTGCTGATAATAATTACAGCGATTGCTTGTCATTTTCTTTCATTATTATAACGTATTAGATTATAGTCTAATGACGATAGGATATATATATATATATATATATATTCAGTTCAACTATAATGCAACTTTTACATGCAGTTTTAGTAGTTTGACCGTCAGTTTACGGTTCGCAGAACACGTTTGAATATTTTAACCGTACACGTTTGCATAAATTAACGCGAATTTGAATAGCTGTTGATTAATCAGCACCGGTAACTGGCTATTTACGAGACTTAGTAAATCAAAAATGAGGAAGCCTCTAATTTCTTTTTGGCTGTCAAAGTCGATGACCGCTACAAGAATATAAATTTATCATTGAACTTCTCTATATACGAGGTTCAGGTAATTATAATACAAAATTAAATTTTCCGTATAAAACTGATTCATTCATGAACACAATTAACATTTTTTAATCAGTTATAAATTTATCGAATTCACATTCGTCTGCTAAATTCACATCTAGATAGTTTAGCATCATCAGCAGAACGCTATTAACAATTTTTTTTTGCAAATTATAATCGCGGGATCAATATAACGAAAGTTGTTTCTTTTTTTTTTTCTTCTGCGGATTAGCTGTTGCTTAATTTTTCTGGAGAAAATCCATCGAGACCAAAAATGAGTACATCGTCTACGAAAGTAAATGTATCTGTGTGAAAACATACTTCAAATGATAAATCCTAAATTTTTGTTCATTTTTAGCGACTAATACCTTTCCAGTTTCTACTTGGTTGATATATTTCCCGAAAAAATTAACATAGATTTGATAATTGAGGTGGTAACGATAGTAGAAACTTCCATAAGGTCGCTTACTATCATTTGCATGATTAACCGATGTGTGTACTCAGAATGACACTGGGGGTGTTCATATAATCGATAATGACTCTATATTGTTGGCCAATTGATGTTTATTTCAATTTCAGTATTATAGTTTTTTTTGATTAATTTTTTTGTTAATTATTATATCGAGGTGCATTGTTACTTTGAAAAATTACGAATGGATATAAATATGAAGTGAAGATAGCGTCGGAAAATTCCACCTGATAGAATTTTTATTCAATAAATTCCAACTCTAAATACGTATTACAAAGGCATCAGGGCTTCGGTGCGGATACTCCGGCTGGCTACTAACAGAAAATGACAGAAATGGTGATTGATGCTATGGCTGATTGGCAATTATCCAGGGAATTGTAACGAAAAGTTTGAACGATGGAAATGTAGTGAAAAAAAAGTGTAGCATCCCGCGTTTGCGACCATTCGGCTTGAAGTAATGTACATTGTACATCCATTGAGGTGTGTGATTGGTTGTTCTCGAACCAAATAATCAATCGGTATGTATGTCCCACGTGTGATTGCTGAGAATTCACTATTTTTAACACCACTCAATTAAATTTCATCTTGGATTGTTTTTTTTTTTTTGTTTTTTTTTTTTATTACCATCCCGCGAATACTGCGTGAAATAATCGAGCGAAGGCTTCATGGACGATGGTTTAATAAGGTTGATAACGAATCGAGATTCGAGGTTGTCTGAATTTTCAACGAGCTGTGATTTATTTAAAAGTAGTCAAACAAGTCTCGATGCAAATTCGATATTAATTTTTTATCAGCAGTCTGGTCTTCAAGCTTGAGGACTTTCTCAATATTTTTTTGTTTGAAAAGCGATAAGAATATTCATATTTCTTATAAAACATTTGTGATCCCGATTTTTCTATTCGGAATAAGAATCCGCTTTGTTGAGACATTTGAAGTTCAAGCTTTTTGAGAAGTGAAATGACTGAAATGTGGAGATCGTAGAGTGGAATGACAAGGCGGGAGTATAATTATAAATGAGAAAAAAATACCTAACAAGAAAGTACCATGTCGTTATGTCATTCACCTACATTTCAAACTAACGATTCTTCGTTTTGCGTGACACAACGCAGCTGCGACTTCCGGAAAGAAATTATCGCTGGCGTTGACCCATTATAACGAATGCTTATATAATTTGATTAAATTTGTTACAAGATCACTGTCTCCTGGTTTTCTCTCTCTCTCTCTCTCTTTCATTTTATTCTGATCGTAAATTGATCGATCAGTCAATCCACACACATAAGTAGATATTATACATATATATACTCAAGTAATTGACGTACCATTAAGTCGTCCTGGTATAGCTTCTAGTACGGCCACAAAAACAGCAACGAAAATAACCACTGACATAGATATCCGTGCCATTTTTTTATTTTTTTTATTTCTTAGTTTCTACAGAAATCAAAACGATAGTTGCCCCCGGCGTAACTTGTAATAGAACTGTTGATAAAATAACTTGGCACGCACGACGCGACTTAAATGAAGGAAAGTTGCTAAGACAAGACACGGAGCCTCCCGATGCTGGGTCTTGGACGGACGGCAAGAGAATGTCTCTCCCAAGAGTGGTTTTACCTGGAGGAGATACGTCTTGCCACAGAGTAAGGTAATGGTATGAGCAACGTTCGTATAGCAATAGGATAACTGGTACCTACCAATAGCTGATTCGTTCTACAGAATACTCTCACACTATTTTTATAAACATTAATTATCCCATCGAAAGGTGCCGCGGATTCCATGACCACTGGTTCATCTTCAACGTTTACTTACAGCTGTACGGTCATCACGACCTTCGGGATTTGTCTGGACCTGGTTCCCTCAAGGATTCTGTTAAGACATCATTCCGCATTTGTGAGAGTAGCTGAATGAATGATAGATAATTAGCGTTCTCTATAACTCCTAGATATTTCTTGTTCACTTTCATCATTTTGCTAATGTTTCCTTTACAGTTTCAAACCTTCGGAATAGTATTGCTCTCACTTAGAACTCAGGGAACGATTGTTGTCTAGGACATTCGTTTATGTAACAGTAACTAGGGATTTGAATAATACGCAACAGAAGCCATGTATAGAATGAAATATAGAAGTATGTATTTCGTTTCGCTGATCAAAGTCCTTGGTAAGAGGGTATTACTTTTTCAAGATAGCAAGTAATCTCTAATCTTAATCTTTACAACAACGTTTCGAGGCTGAATTACAATACCGATGACTGGATTTCGTCCGTACCGATATTAATTGTGTTACACACAGATTTCTTCATCTCTTTTTATCTGGAATTAATAAACACGTTGATAAAGCCAAGGTGTAATTAGTACCTGGCACTAAAACTGTTATACAAAAGAAAAAAAAAAAAACTAATGGCTTGAAGTTTTTGGGCAATAAATCAACGAGCACCGCAGAGGTGTAGGTGCTGAATTATTTGCTTACTCTGCTTGGTGCACTAATTGCTTCATCCTCTAGAATCGGCTATGCAGTTGCATACCTATATTGAAACGGAGGATAAATTAATTGAATTTCTTTGTCGAAAGTGTTTTACTTTCAGGGATTGAAGCTGGTTATCCTGGACCTCGAAATATCGAACAAAGGCAGCGGGAGATGTAACTGACCGTCTTTAAAGAATACCTATCTCGTATGAAACCGAAACTGACTAACTCGTATGCTCGACAAGGCTACTCCGTGACCATGTCAAAATCTGATGGCATTTCACGGTCGATCCTTTCCTCGAGTTTCAATTACTGGAATCGTGAGCTATAGGCTTGTTCGATCCCACGAGAGAAATTACGACGATTTGTGATCCGGGTGTGATGCGAACGATAAAGTTTTCCCAATTCCAAACGGCCAAACATTTCGCCCTACTTCGAGGACCGAGTTAATTGCACAAATGTTCGCGTCACAATTTATTTGACAGGATTCTCTCCTAGGTAAAATAATAAAATCTATTTTCCTCACATTTCAATACGTTTCTATTATATTTCCGAATATTTCATGCAGCAGAATTTAAACGCAGTAAACAATTAGGAAGAACCGCAAAGTCTGTTCTAATTGGAATTGCGAATTGCGAATTTTCTCAATGAAATTTCAGTATTTTCTAAGGAAGTGGTTATACCGTTCATTAGGAAGCAAAAAATGTAGGTAAGTATTATTTCTATGGTTAAATGCTATTGAAAGAATACCAAGGAAATGAAGTTTAGTCCATATCGAAAGACCTAGATATCGAAATTTTGATTACAAAACATATTTTTTTTCCCAAAGTCAATATCAGATCTGTAAATTAATCAAGGTATTTGTGTAGAAAATATTTCGTAAGTCTCGATTGACTCCTTTGGAAATTCCGAAGATTTTATGAGTGTCCCACTTTTTAGGACATTAAAAGGTATATGTGGAAACTTTCGGATTCCAAATTCTGCCAGAAAACTATTCGATACTGTTACACAAAATCAATTTTCGTCCTACGTTCTCATATATGATGATTGTATCCATTCAATTGCTAGTGCAAAATAGTATACAGTTTTGGGTTCGAATGACCCTTTCGCCAATGTATAAGGATTGGCAATATATTGGAGTTCGCGTAAACAATACACCTACTTCCGGGTAGAATGATCGGTAATAGTGGAGTCACGTCGCCAGTGAATGTCGATAGTCTGAGCAGCCGAACAGAAGTAGAAATTGAATCAGCTGGCTATGGTTTAGGTTCGTTTGGGTCTAGGGTTGAGGGTATCGCTAGCTATAAACTGTCCATTACTACAAGTTTAATACAGAATGCCATAGCCACCTATTGTCAAATTCTACGTGGGGTACAGCTATGAAATGTCTTTGTTAATTAAACAATAAGCTGAACCGAGTTAGCTAGTGCTCGAACAAGTCTCCCGAATTCCATGCTTCTCAATTGTTGGTAAACTGCGGTTTAGAACATCTAAAACGCGTCGGGTTCTCCTTACCCTTATGTCAAACTAAGTATAGATGATTTCTGTCGATAGCAATTCGGCCAAAAAAACATAACGAGGGTATCGAATCATGCAATACACTTCAAAGCACATTTGAGGGTAAACTCATAGTCCGAAAGAGTATTATATATTAATTTTAAACAACGCATCTCATAAATATCGATATAAAATTATACCTATATCCATATAACGGCCTCTAATTTGCATGCGAATTACTTGATAGGTATCAATTAGCCAATTATAATATTACGTATTGAAAAATAATATTTTGAATCGTGGATATTGTGTAAAGGACGTATTCGACGGTGATAAACCGTGATTATCTTTTAAGATTTGGCAATTGGCATGCGCGAAATTACCTCGCCTTGAATATTCGACGTTTTTTTTTAAATAAATACAACTTCAGCACGTTTTTTTTGGTGTTGGAGAAATTCTGGAATTATTTAAACTCCGGCTTCTCATTATATAGGAAAGCGAAAATTGATCAGCCGCTTAGATATACAGAAGATGTTGAAGTGGATACCCGTTCTTTGACGGAGTCTCAATACGTTGAAAGATCTTCGGTCTAATCAGCTTGCGTAATTGAATAATTCATTGCGTATATATTAATGCCATGAGACTGATACTTATGGGAGTTACTTGTACCGCGGTTATGTATACATAGATTGTATAGGTTTACGTATCTACTAATTATCAGTTTGACCCACTAGCTAATGACGTTGCATAATGAACATTCGGCTATTATTAGGCACTACATTGTTTATAGATACGAGGAAATTAATTATTCTAAAAATAGGTAAATTATTTCGTAATGAACGAGAAAAACTGCGAAGAAAATGACTGTAATTTAAACAGCCAGGAAGACTGAACCGACAATGTTAACCACCTTACTCAAAGCTTCGGACTTTTTTTGTTAAACCCTATAATCTTGAGGCCACAGATACCTACGTGGCGATCGAACTCTCCAGAGAAATCTACCTGCGTCTGTACGGGTCTGGTTTCGCAATTTTTGCCTCGAGCCTGGCGTTGCGATCAGAAAACAACACTTCGGTATCGGTATGTAGGCCTGGGTCACCGTATGTGGACCATGCTAGTACCTTACGGAATATTAGCTTCTGATATAAAAAAAAAAACACAATATTTTTAGCAAAATTTTCAAAAATATATATAAAATCGCGCTTATTTTATGCTTGAAGAAATAAATAATACGAAATTTCAATTTTATTAAACCAGAATCACTGGATTGTCTCACTTTTATTTTTATCCACTCTCAGACGAGGTAAACTTGCTTGATTTTTACAAGGAACCGATACCACATTGGTAATTTATTCGTTAATTATCTTTTCGTTAGGATGAATAACCAGACTTCAGTTGCGAATATGAACGAAAGAATGACAAACCTAAACGTGACCCAAAAAAAGAAAAGTACAATCTTTAAAAGATCTGTGCGAAATCAAAATTCACTTTTGTTGGCGTATTTTTTTCACCTTTCGATTGCCAAGGTTGACTCTTGGAATTTTGACAAAAACTTGATTTCACCTTGGAGAGAGAAATTAAAATTTATCGTGGTCCTTTTTTTTTTAGCGATTATCGCGAAATATTTGGCGTCATATTATGTTCGACGTTAGTCTGGATGAATAACAGTGGTCCAGAATTTAGTGAGAGTTGTTTCATCTTAGAAAATTATCTAACGAAATTTTAAGCGATTCGAGTAACTCAATCCTTTCAGAGAAAAGGCGAGTCTGAATCTCTCGACGCCCACGCCTTGACTTATATTTGCTCACAATTATTCTACGTAATTTTTTTTTTTTTTTTCTTTTTTATTTTTTTGTTCCAAGGAAAGTTTCTACGTTCTTTCTTCGCGGTTTCCTTAACTGACACATTAAATCTCGTGACTTTTTTCTTTCTTTTTTTTTTTGTTTTTTCTTCTTCTTTTCCCCTCGTAGAATATAGAAAAAGATAAAGAAGATCGGATATACCCTTGACGCATTTTACGACCGCAACGGATCACATTTCACGTGTATTATGAGTGTATATGTATGTATGTATGCAAAGCTGGCGAGATTAAAGCCATTAAAAAATGAAAGTCTTGATTCTATGAATAGATTTTGGGCTGCCAGCTATATGGTTGGGCTCTGTTTACTCCGTTTTGCGATTTTTCATTACGATTGATAATATAGTAAGGATTTAATGAGGGTAGAAATCGTGGTACTGTTTTTGTTCGTGCTAAGCGTAGCTAGCCGAGCGAATCGAATCAAGATTCAAATAATGAAATCTCGTTTTTCTAGGTACTTGAAGCAGACAAAGATGCACCTTCGACACGAAGTGATTCCACTTATTTGAGAAAAGCAATCTCAGCAGAATGTCGGAGGCAGTCTCTTTTCGTTATTTTCAATTTACTTTCCGCTCTGCAGCTAGTGGCAAACAGGTTCGTTTGAAAATAATTTTAATCTCAAAATACGTCGAGACTTTCTATCAGACTGACAATATTTCAAACTTGAATATAACAGCTCGATTCACAGATTGATTATGATTTCAATATCTACAAAAGTTTCCCAAAACACACATGAGACAAAATCTGTCGAAATATTACAAGCAGTATAATAATTGAAGCAATTCCTCGGACAAGCAGAATGTCGATTGGAGAGCGCAATGCTCATCTTCTCAAGGACACGGCTCGGCTCTTAGGATTGGAATTCTCATAATTGACTCAATCGAAAGTGAAGACAATTTGACCTACTCGCCCGATCTTCGGATGGTTCGAAAGACTCGTTCAGCTCACAAGTGTAAATTCATCGAGTTAATGATTTACCTACAGAATTGTTTCGGAATATTTGAGATCCTGAATCTCCGGAATTTTCACCTGAAATTAGTCGGCCTTTGGATTTTTTGATGAATTCACATTCGTGACGTCTAAAAGTTTGATGAATTTCACACATTTATTCATGCGTTTTGCTTACGCAGGAAAATTTATCGAAAGAGTATCGCCGAACGTGGGGGAAAAAAAAAAAAAAAAAATTTGTTATCCAAATCCCCGAACAATTTTTTCAGATCCGGAATTGAATTAAATCGAAATTGGATGAGGGGCTTGGCAGAGTAGTCAGCGGTAGAAAATCTGTTTTTAAACAAGTATTATTTTCTCGTCAACCGATTGTGCGATCTAAACGAAATGTTTTTCCCTGCTTCCTTTTTTCACTCGATACTTCATGCGGTGAAGAATTTTTTTTTTTTTTCTTACAAATATATTGCAAGCTGGAATCGAAGTGCTATAACGAGTATCAGTTCAAATTTGCACGAAATTTATTCATAATAGATATAAAAATATTATATGTATTTTTTATTTTTGTTTTTTACAGAGCGAAAACAGGAAAGAAGAATTTCATTTCTACAGATTGACAAGAGGAACTTTGGCACAATATAATTTCTAAGGGCTTTTCTCTCCTCGTTTCTGAATGATTTATTGCCTTGAAGATAAAAGGGCTATAATACGACAGATGCGAATATTGCAAGTAATTTCTCGAATATGTGAGATAAATCTTGTGAAAAATATATAGTAACTCACTTCGGTTCTAGTCACGTAGAAGGAATCTTGCGACAGAATGTAATTCCCTACAGCGCTGACCAGCTTCGTCCAAATGGCATCCGGTCATTAAAGATCCAAGCTGTACGTTGAGCGTGTCGTTTGAATCAAAAACGTGAGAGAAATTCAGAATTTATCAAAAGATTTGAGCAACCACTTCCATAGATATGAGAAGAAAAAAAAAAAAAATTTCAAGATCAAGTCCTCGTTCTGTATAAAAAATTTTCTAAACTTCCATCGACACATCCGCGGATTCTAAATGACGCGAAAATTTCTTTATGAACTGTGAAGAAATTTTTTTTCTAAGCTAGACTAATCAACTTGTTAATAACACTGTCGTACCAGAAACCGTATATCACTCATCTAGTCACGAAATACAAGCTTCCTCTTCATGAATAAATTAATTTCTACGAAGCTCTAATTACTTTCGTGCGTCACGTAGCTCTAGAAGTCATCTGGCTTACATAATTAGCAAGAAATAAATTGCCTACTATCATCTTGTATTAATATTAAAAAGATTCATGACAAAAACACTGATTTTTTTTTGCTAACTCCTATCTAACATGCGTGCAGAATAAATCGCATTCCTATATCGTTGCGTCAATCTAAATATAATTAATTTGCGATAATGACCCGATTCCATATACATCGACTGGACAATGAACTAGAACTCAGTAGAGTTTAGAGCAAGGTCAGCATCTCGCTTTACTCCAATGAATTTCGAAAGCAACAGATTTCAACTCCTACACACTTCAAGGCTGCAGAGAATAGTCTCGACCAATTCAAACCAATTTATTAGACGGATATATACGACCACGTTTCTAAATACTTAGATGATTCTGTAATTTGTAGGTTCTGCTCAGCCGTTAAACAAATTATTACACAATTCCTTAAAATCGTTTTCTCTAATAAACCTCACAAGGAGTCTCCTTGAAGTTATGAAATATGACTTCAGTTTTTATTTCAGATTCATAGAAAAATCCCCCAAAAAGAAAACAAGGCGTTTCTGTTATTAGCAAGCCTTAATTGACTCATGATCCTCGAGTTTTTTTAGTTTTTTTTTTTACAAATGATTGCGACTTCGAGATGATCTATGAGGTTCTATACAGCATCATGAGACCCACTCATCTATAGCTGTCAATTTTTATTTGATTTATCATTGCTAAATTCTATTCACTAATAAACAAATAAACCATAACACTATTGACTTGTGCTACTTTGGTCATAAGCCGCTGAATCAAGGTCCTAGATCATCCTGATCAGTAATCTGCGAGCTTAGCTAGCTTCAGATGAAAATATATGAGATTGGTGATCGGATAAAAAATCGATCGAAAAAAATATCACCGTACGTAATGGATCAGTTTGTCAGTTCTAACATCCTTGAAATCCAGAGATGTACGTAACGAATAAAAAATTAGAAACTATTTTTTTTTCTTCTATTTTTGCAATATTTGACGATATTAATTCACACCAATTCAGTTGTCAGAGTCTTATAAAATGAAATACTTTTAATTACATCCTGAACCCGTCACTTCCAGATTCGTTACCTGCCAGCTAATATCTGAGCACTAAAAAGCTTCTCAATGCCATGAAAAAGTGACGAGGCTATTAAAGCCGATCATCGCCCAGATGAAGAACATCCATTCATTTACGTCGGTTGAAATAAATAAATTTTTAGTTATTTTGAGTTTACCAAATCTAAAGTTTGGTATACAGCTTATTGGTGATCTTGGAGTATCAGGAAATGATTGAATCAACCATATTTTTGGTATTTTATAAATTTTAAAAAGTTGATATTAGTATGCAAATGATTTAATGAAAACATTTTGCAAAGCACAATAAAATTAGCGACATAAAATCCACGACTAAGTTTGCAATAAAAAGTTGTACGTTTGAAAATACTGGACATATTATACTGTAATTACCATGAGGTATTTTATAAATGTTCCATGAGAGACTTGTTTATTCCGAAATTTAACGGTATTTCAAACACAGTCTCGAAAACAGTGAAAACTTTAAGTTCAAGTGAACTAGGTTCACGTATTCTATGATCAATAACGCCCACTGCAGATACTGTGGTGAACCACTCATTGAGTAAGGGACAAATTGAACAACTTCTACCCTGTACTATGTGGTCAGACCTGATAACACTTCAAACGCTTCTCTACGGATGAAGGCGTCGTTGACACTTGTACGATATGACGGGGGACAGTGTACATGGTGTATAAGACACGTGTATATGTACACGATACACATCGTATCCACATATTATACAGGGTGTAAAATTTCAGTAAATTGATCAATAATTGGACCTGACTTACATCGAAGATTTTTCAGGTGCTCCTGACTTTTCAATTGGGGATAATATTCTGCTATATGACTTATTGAACTACAATTGAAATCCATTATACATAAAACCATTGAAATAAATCAAAATAATGTTGAAATCTACGAGGATCCTTCAGCTAGAGAGAAATTTCGTTTCATCTACGTGACATTCCCTTCAAAAATATGCCTACGATTTTGTTATACTTTCGAAAATATGTCAGAATGGAATCACCGAAATGAATCACCCTGTACACATTCACGTATTCATAATTCGTTAACAATTAACCAGTAGTCTGTCACAGCTATCGTCCTTGCAGTTTCACCATTCAGATCAAAGGCTTGGGTACATGCAGGGTCGCCTTTGACGAAGCGACTGACCCTTCAACCACAAAATCATTCGGAATTCTGAGATCCCATCACCGCGGGTGACGTTATACCTACTGTAACTGCGGTATCAATTATTCGTACAAGTCTCGATGAATTAAACTGTCGAATATATGTCTGATTTTATATACAACCGTAAATATCATGGCTTAGGATATTCAGAGCAGAGAGTAAAAATTTTCATACGTTTCGAGAAAATTGAATAGATATTTTGTGTCCAAGTAAAACTGAACTGAAGCAAGAAAAAGATGTGCTAGAAAAACAAGAAAATAGGTTTTCAAAAAAATGTACAAACATTTTTCCAGCAATTTGTCGATCTCGCAATTGTGTCTCGATTCAAATTTCGGTAGATTTTCGATACTCCGCGTTATCGTATATTGCTTTTTCCGCATAGTTTTATGGATAAGAATATTTTTTATACCTATAGAAATATTTGGAGTCAATTTTGATTGAGGTGTATGGATTCACCCGGTTTTACCCTAGGTAGCTAGAGTGATACCGTAATAACTTTTTCTAATTGTGTACTAAAGAAAGGATAAGTATTGATTTGCCGTTGGGTATAGAGCCTTTCGACATCTGGGTCGAAAGCTGTTTGCAATATATCGCTGGGGTGGCCACAACTACTATTCGCCGACGGAGGCTTTTTGCGTCGCATAACTCATGACCCCTTTTATTGGTTCAACACTTTCCTTATAAACCGCCTGGGCGCCGAGAACACTCGAACTATGGAAATCGGCTTTATACCCAACCAGTAAAACATGCATGGTTGTGCTTGCGTTTTTACATGTGTGTATTCCTCTGCGTGGGTATATTGCTTGCGTAAAGAGAGCGAGGAACCAGTTCATCCGAAATATGCAAATTCATCAAAAAAATGGAAATCACGTAGCCAAGAGTATAAAGGAATTAAAAAAAAAAACACAAAATTTGTATAAACAAATGTCAGCAATTTGAAATAGTTCTAATCAGTTTTGAAATTCAGAGCTTTTTAAATTTCCCGTTCATATAAGTGACGCTAAGCTTGAAGTTTTGAGGGAAAATCTTTTTGATATTCGAAGGTTTTTCGCCTTGTTCTCTTTTTGACTATGTGATTGAACCCAGATCATTTTTGGGATGCTTCAAACCGAGTAATTTATTCAATGACTTCTATATCATCGTAGTTCTAATGCAGTAATTGTATATCCTTCGAAGGAAAACTTCGGTCGTCAATTCTCAACTGGTTATTACTTCATGTACCGAGACTTGAGACTCGTACATGAGAGGTTGTCCATATGCGAAACACTTTCTCTGTAAGGCATCCAAGAGGGGCAAGCCGGACACTCCAGACTCACTTGACTGGCCTTGGTCATATAAACTGGATTTTGCACTATACATATTCAACGAATGCATTTCTCCACTCAAATTCCATCGAAAAGTAACAAATATTTTTTTTTTTTTTATCAATAGTGATCGGTATAAGTGCAAAAGTACAATAATGAAATCAATTTGATTTTAAAGCTGAGAAATGGCGATTCAAAATTACGTAATTTTCCGAATTTCTTTAATTTCCTCGATGAATAATCACGGCAATAATTTATTTTGCAAAATATGTTGTGTGGAAAAGAGCCAAAGAAAATGAAATGCGGTAAGCGAGTAAAGGCGACCGGAAGTAAGATCCCCGTACTCTGCTTTTGCTTTTTATACGTATCGTTCTCTGAGCTTTTCGTTCCTTTGCCAGATCATGTTGCCAAATTTTGAAAGAGCTGAAGAGAGATGAAAATTAATGATACAGAATGATAAAGAAAATAAAAAACATATATATATATATATGTATATATATTTGCAGATTTCGATACGACAAGAATTGAGTGAAAGTCGATTACGTATATCCCTCTACTCGTTGCCCCTGTACTTGTTGTAGGAACTGTTGTGCCAATTCGTCTGAACTTTATCAACCGTATAAATTTCGACGACGAGATCATACATGGAAACCATAAGAAATATTCATGTCCCAATGAGTACCAGACAGTTTTCAATAATTAATATGAATAATTAAATTCTAATATTGATATTAATGTATCCAACTAAGGAAAAGCGAATAATTCTAACTATATACGTTTATGTCGTTGGAAAACTTTGACTGTAACAAAGTTTTAGTTACTCAAGAGTTTTGATTATTGGATACCTGAAATTTCAATTAACGTTCACCGTTAACAGGGAGCCAGAAAACTAAAGTGAAAAGTTCTGGGTTTTACTTTATGTTTCAAAGAGACGAATAAAATCCATCATTCTGTGAATTTATCCTTGACCTCTTCAGTCCATTTAATCGTCATTTTGGAATTCTCGTAGGATTGTCCCACCGTAATGAGTGAAAAATAAATGGATATTACACTGCGCTTTGAGGCTTGAAACCAGATACTTACATTTCGCACACCTACACACTCTATACGTATAATTGCTAAATAGCAACAACATACGTATAGTTGTCTGACATTTAACTACAGATTAAATCGTGAATACTTAACCGATGCAACGAACATTCGAAGGCACATTTTGGGTCTTCAATATATATTTTAAGGAAGAATCAGACACGTTAAGTTAAGAACAAAAAATTCTTTGTCGAAAGGTGTTGGCCTTGCGAAAATTCATTATCGTTATATTTGGCACGAGTAAAAAGATTTTGGTTTTATTGTTTGACACTAAACTTGAATTAATCTGAAACGCTACGGTGGTTATTCGCATTGAATGACTAAGCTACTGATTTGATGTTATGAAATAAGTTTACTGACTTGGGTGCTATTATCGATATTGACAGCTTTTAAAACTGATTATCAATCGGCATGAGATATGGTCAGTTTGAAATCAAACTACGTTGATTAAAGTGGTAACAATTACTGACGTATTCTGCTTGAATGTGATTTGCTGAATTAATGAAACTGAATCAATCGAACTTTGACTTTCGATAAATTGGATTGGGGATCACGTCAATACTACACTGGTCAGTCTGCTCATGGCCGTGAGTGATTTTTAACCGACCTTCCGCGGAAAAAGAAAAAAAAAAAAAAACAATTCTGTTAGAATGCCAGACAGTTTTTTTTACTTCTTCGTCAAAGCCATCCTGTTATCCGGAGATATAAACCAATAATTCTGATGAAATTTTTGCACCCTTCTTGTTGAAGGTTGACCATATAAATTGCAAACCAAAAGCCCTGGGAATTGAATGTATACATTTTGTATATCTTATGCAAAAGAACTTGAATTTTAAGCACTCGTCGTTCTATGGTTAGCTAATGGAGCAAGGCTTACAAGTTTGTACATGGAATAGGAGGAGTGTAAAAGTTAAAGGAATGAATACTCGATGTTTAGCCCATCTCAAAGTTACAAAGATTTCTTCACCTCGAGAATAGAATCGGTTGCAATAACCATTCGGGTTCAAAAAATAAACCTCACTTATTCGTTAAAGCGATAGAACAGGATCTAGGGACTAAACTGTTACCAAAATCGACAAATACCTTCCCAATTTGCGGTTGAAAAAGTTCAGTCATTATCCCAGATATAATCTGATCATGAAACGCCGTTAATATCTTCAATTGCAAGTCAGCAATGCAAAATAATCCTTAAAAGTTCAAAAGTCTACGAAAGATCCTTGCTGCTAATTTAATGAATTCGTCGATTAGGACACAGAGATATTTCCAAAGTATAATATCATTGCTCATCACTTGAAACGAAGTCATTGAACAACTGTGTTGATGGAACGGTATCGTCAAGGATGATAATTAATTATAAGTACTATAAAGCTAATTATTCTATCGAGCAACTCGTTTTTAATGATAATTATACGGATGTTTGTTGCAATAGCGTAGCTTATCAGATTATACCTACATCGATGGATCTATCGATAGCAGTGCAGTTGCATTTGCATACAATTCGTTCCACGAATGGTTAGTTAGTTAGTTAGTTAGTTTCCTTAGATGTGCCGATTTTATTGCAAATAGTAATAATGGTTTGCGTTAATTCTGTGATTATAATTGAACAATTGTACCTAGTTAGGAAATGGTCGTCAGATTTGAGCAAGGTACATCAGCGAGCCACTCCTAATCTGAACTGTCAGTATAATATCGTCATTAATTACTTCCGCAGTCTAAAACGCGCGGTTCGTTTCGCGGGAGTTTGAGGTCTGCATGCTAATGCGCGTGGCGTTCTCGTGTTCGTCGTTAGATTATCCGCCTAAACCATCCCCCATTCCCCATTTCCAAACCCCAAACCCCATACCCCTCAACAGTACACTGAAAGCTCTATAATAGTTAAGTTACGGTGTGCGCACACTCGTAAGCCACGGGAGTCTGGCGTATTTACACAAGAACTGTAATTAAGTTCAGGCTAGGGTATGAGAATACCCTTATACACGTTTGCCTCACGGTGGACTTAGGATTGCCAAGGTCCTCGACCACGAGGAGACGTCGCACCGTTGAAGAGGATCGGACCACTTCATGCCGAATATCATAAGATTTATCCACAGATTTGACAAGCAGTGATTTCGTTCATAGAAATTGGAATTTTTCGAAAAAATCTCCATATGCACAAAAGGGGTTTCTCTATAGTCAACGATGGGTGCATACAATTGCTTGGAATATCAAGAGATGATCGTACGATTTAAATTAGGTTTCATTCAGTCCCTTCAAAGTCAAAGTGGACTCGAACCTTTTACCCACAAGTGGGGATCTGACCTCCGTGGTCATCGTCATAATACCCTAAAGCTACCCGGTGTAATTAGGGTTAAATTATTTTCAAATTCTTGTTACGAACGGGGTATAAATCTACATATAGTACGAATGTTCAATTAAATATAGATTGTTAAATCGCGGTCATATCATATCAGGAATTTGTGCAGTATCGTCGACGAGGTACTATAAGGATATATATCGTAATATACTCATAGTATGTACTGGAATTGAATGGGGTCGTTGCATTCCGTACAGTCGTCAGGAAGCCGTCTCGTCGTAACAGCGGAGCTAATGGCGATTCTGATGACCGTGTCAAGGTACTTTCACCTGTTCACGTTCACAACCTCATAGTTTACGAGGGCTTTGGCAATACTCAATAAATATCGACGTTTGTTTGAGATTGATCAAATACTGACGAACTTGATAGAATTTTTAATTTATATGGAATTTTCACGGCTGGTATTGGTCAGTATTTCGGACTTTGAATTATGGACACAGAGAAATATAAAACTTTGAATATTTTTTTTTTTAGAAAAAGCTGCTTTTCTTGGAACTGTAATAATTTTACGGTAGACGAAACCGCTCGGAGCCAATAAATGTACGAGAATACATATCGTATACATAAGCACACATCGGGATGTTACATACATAAATTTAGGACCGTGAGATTTGTTTGCATGGAAACGGATTTGAATTCCAAACAGATATGACTAAAATAAATGGATTAGGTATCGCTGTTCGCGGTGTTGGGAAAAAGAGAATCCATCAATCTCCGACAAAGAATTGGAAAATAAAAAAAATAAAAAAACCTTTTTTTTTTAAAGCAACCTGAGTGCGTTAACACATCCAGTGCGTATTTAACAGTTCACATGATTGAAGGTATACGCAAAGAATAAAAATCCGCAAATTGACGTGGGAATAAATTTTAATAAAGCATGTGAATTCGCGAAAAATTCATAGATCATTTAACAAAGTGAATCTTCGTCATCAGATTGGCGAGATTTGAGGTATGGGATTTACGTCGACGATTTCACATACGAAAAGCCAAAGATTATGGTGTTAATATAAATTATGGAGTTATTCGTGACTCGAAGAGGAATAATTACACAATAATTAAGACAATGGAGTTGAAGATATTGTGAAATGACTCTGCCCCAATCTCGAATGATTCGCATCCGGCTGTATTTCAACTTTCAACTATAAGAATATGTTCTTCGAAGAAGCTGCTCGACCGTACCCCAAGGTTTTCAAAGATTGCGGTAGATACATAGATGTGTACAATACATACAATGCGATTTTAATCTCCCCGGGGCGGATATCTTTTTTGCTATCGAAATTTCGGCAATATTTTTTAGAGAAGAATCACATCGTTTTGGGACACAAAATAAGCAGAACAGTTTTTTTTTTTTTTTGTTCTTCGTTTCAATTTTCCAATTATCAGAAAATTGTAACGAAAATAAAGCTCAATTTCGTAACGTTGACCATTCCGCTATACATACTAGGGTGGTCCTTATTTAGGGCTTGGAGATGAAAGTCTGAAAAAATTAGGGAATTGTTTTTAAATTATTTGAAGCCGATTTAGGGGGGGCACATGCTAGAAAATTAATCCAAGCCCTAAATGAGGACCACCCTAATACACACATATCGTTTAGTAACTATCTAGTGCAGGGTGAGATTCTGTACAGAAAGTCAACGTCGTTCATAAATCGTGAAATATTTTTTTTCATTTCCCACTGACACCTGTTTGTGTCACAAAACAATTCTAAAGCGAACCGCAAACCACTAGACAACTTCGAACCGTGTAGTTTTCGGGCGAAATTTATTGCGGTAGTTATAGTCAGCCCATTATAATAGACGAACAACATTGCCCTAGGCTTAAACTCAACTACAGATATTACTTACGACCAAAAAATTTTACACTTGTGACACCCAACACGCTTCGAACTTGACCTTAAGCCTTGAAACAAACTGAAAATGTACTTTGGAGCTATTCCCACTTCATTAGACAGAAACCTGCCCGAAATTTTTTGTGACAAGGTTTGCGCTGATAGAAATAATAGAATCAAGAAATTTTATCTGTTCATAGAATTCATGGATCAATAACGTTTTCCACAATTAGAAAAATCATTGCACTTGCATTAGGTTCTCCAGTGTCTCTGATGAGTTTATTTTTACTATATTTATCTCGTTTCAAAAATTTCCAATTTATTGAAGTTTGAATATTCTACCAGCTGGATGAAACGTCATATCTAGTGCCAACGTCTGACGTATTTCTCGGATTTAGTGAGAACTTTTATGTTAGATATGATTTGAGTTTCGGCTTTTAACCGATCATCCCTTGTCGAAGAGGGTGAAGAGCCTTTGAAGGACATGGGAATCCCGAATCGTTTCGAAGTTCTATGAAGTCTGATCGTGAAGAATAAAAAAAAAATTCATCATCATCGTCTCTACAGTGCTTTCGTATATATATATATATATATATATATATATATATATATATATTGACTTCACTTGCTCAAGGCCTTGAATATCAGATATTCTCTGACGTTGAAGAGGGGACATGAAAAAAGCTGCGCTTGACAGGCGTCTAGACTCGATCAATCCCAGGGGATTAGACAACGATTAAGGCAATGGTGAAACGAACGAAACGAATAAACGGTAAGAATTTCACCCTCAGTGAAACGGGAGTTGTATAACCATGAAGTCGATTCGTCGATGA
Organism: Tenthredo notha; assembly: GCA_914767705.2. Lineage (NCBI taxonomy): Eukaryota > Metazoa > Arthropoda > Insecta > Hymenoptera > Tenthredinidae > Tenthredo > Tenthredo notha. Next base: position 8,518,578 of record OU611908.1, read on the forward strand.
TAATTCTTATCAGACTAATCCAATAAGTTTTAGCTTTAGTTCAAGCTTTTAGTCCATGTGAAAAAAATTTGACAAGACATTGGCTGCTATTCTAGATGAGCTACCTACTGGATGTTAGATATTATACAGCAATAGTTGAGTTAATTAATTATTTCATCAGTTTTTACCGAATAAGTTTATCCTAGTTCGGCTACATTCGCTATCTTCAAACCCTTGAAGATCGTCTTCGTAGTCGTCGTAATCCTCTCTGGGTTCTTCACTTCCAGTCCGATTAAGGTCTACGTCAGCCTCATCGTCGGATTTGTCAACCGTCTTACGCGCTCTGGACTGTCGATTCAAGCTGAAGAGAACTGAGGGTGGTGGTGGGTTAAAGATTTGTACACCTTGTAACCGCTTCTGAAGATACCTTGCCAAGATTCCCTGTACCGCGTCAGTTTCTCTACCTAGAAGACAGAAGAAGAATATTCATAACTTAAGTGACAATATTTTCTTCGATGTAAATTTGAATTTTCGCGAACACATTTTTTTGGGATATAATTGTTTAGTGAAACGAGAAAACATTGTCATTTAATTGAAGTATGAATATCTTTCCCTGTCTTCTTGTTCCACCCCCTATCCTAGTCGGGAATGATGAGATTTAATTTTTCGCCTCTGCCACTCATTTTATCATCAAGTTTCACGGTATTAAAATGAAAATTGTGTTTGAAGTTCACAATGAACTATGTGGCGTATCTTTTAGAAAATTTAACACGCATGGTCAGCCTTCTACTATGAGACAATACAGCTTTTATTTTTACAGTAGAACGAACGTATTAGCGTTTGTTTAGCCAGTGGATAGAGCAGCGTAGCGCGATTAATTCAAATTCGAAAATTACACCGAGCTTTTGTATCTTTTGCGGTTAGTAAACGTGTTATATGCTCGTGTGATCCAAACTAGTTGAACGCGTGATAAACTCACCTGTTCATTGAAATACGCGATCACAATATCTAGCGTAGATCGTCAAATCCGAAAAAGAAATTCTAGATCAAACAGTTAATTTCCAAAAAATTTACAACGGCGGTAGCTCACTGTACTTTTCTGACCCAAAGGGGGAGAACAGCAACCCTTGATTGATTCTACCGTTGATTAATTTTCCTTTAGTGAATAATCGCCATTCGTAAAGGGTATGTTGTAGCCAAAAATACCAACGAGAATAGAATTTAAAAATTTTAAGTTATAGTCTTGAATTTGTTGGATAATTTTCATTATCACGAACCGGACGTGAAAATTGAAAAACGAGAATGAGCGATTTGTGAAAAGGTACGAATATAGAATCGCAGAGTATGAAATTGAGTCGCAATAATAAATCGCTTTAATATTTCATTGAAATAAAAATCTGTATCTAGTTTTTACACATTTGTTGAACAAATCTATCGACTAAGTGTAAGTTGGAATATTATTGATGTGAATAAAAATCCCTCAGCTTTAACGGTGTTCGGTTTGCTTTTTTTTTTTTTTTTATCAGGATATCTGATAGCAAAACAACTTTGAACACGTCGATGTCAGCGTGGGTTGAATATCGATAGGGGAATCTACCTTTGCGTCAACACATCCCTTTGACAAATGTCAATATTCTCTCGAATGTTTATCTCCCGGACAGTTTCGATGGTAAATACCATTTGCGAACACGATAATACTCCGAAACTAATTGCAATACAAAAACGAACGTATATTCGAACGGTCAATCGCATAGAGTTCAACCAAGCACATTATTAACTGTTTTATTTTGAATTTTCTAATTTTTTTTTTTCACTATGATCCTTCTACGATAGGTATAAATAGGTATATGGTCAAATCAACCGATAGATTGCGAATAAAAATAATCTCTGCAAAGAATTATCCCTCAGGTTTTATTAGTTTTATAAAACAAAATCATAGAAGGCGTAGAATAGACGTTGAAACAAAATTTGTGTCGGTTTTTATTTTTAACCTCGACGTGTACGTCACAATATATCCAGTTAAAATTTTTTTCGGAATTTTGTCAAAAATTTTAGTTTCTAGTTACGTATTCTTTCTAAAATAATATTCACGATGATAATAGAGAGAAAGGGTTGAGCCAGAATTAAAAAAAAAAAAAAAAAAAAACAGTGAGTCTATTCACATGGGGAACCCATCTCACAAAGAAGCGAAATGACATTACCCACGGGAATTTTTATTGCGTTGGGAATTTTAGCTTACGTTATTTTCTGGCGATATATTTTTCTCCAGTTCTTCAAGCTTTTTAAACCTTTCGAGGATTCTCAAGGCTCTTCTTACACAGCTGAACCCAAATTGGTTGACGTCTTCTTCTCAAACTGTAGCGCATCAAGTCATGAAGATTACAAAAAATCTTGTCAAATAGTCGCCAATATCTCGTCGCTAAAGAAATCCGTCGTTTTTAACTTTGACCTTTTATCGTGAGTCAAGAAAATTGAATCTGGTTTAATATGAATAAAATAGTGTGTCAATTGATTAGAAATTAAAGCAGGGATATTTTTTCGCGAATTCAATAGTGAAAATATACATTTAATTTTCCTTTGTATTTTCAGATCAGTAATTCAGCCTGAAAGCTACGTAAATCGAAATAAAAGTCTTTTTCTTCTTCAGTTGTACGAAAAATATAATCGCGAAAATTGCGTACTTGAAGAGATTCAACATTTTGCCAATATCCTCGATGCATATAAGTTCTCGAAGTTGCGTTTACGCTTGAGAATTAATAATTGCGGAATGTCGATGGTGACAAAAAAGAATAAAAGTGAAATGCCAAAGCTTCAAGACATTGAAGTTGCGAATGATAGAGCCAGAGATACACTAGAGTCCGGAAATCGCGTGTTCAGAGACGTTGATAGATCATTTGGCAATTTTGACGTCATGGAATGCCAAGCAACGGCTCTGGGCATGTGAGTGTAGCATATAAATGCAATTTTAAATACCGAGTATAAAATATCATGCGATTTGATACCAAAAAATATTTTACTCAAGCATAGATTCGCGAATTTCATCAATCTAATCGATTGCACGATAACCAGAACTTTTCTGATATATGACCTATGACCTATGTATCAAATAAAATTTCCACGGTCTCTTGTATATTTGAAAAATTTTGTCAATGGTCGCTATCAGCTTATATTCACGATCGGCTCTAAAAAACTCAGAGCTGTACTGTGTGAGCCATTGATGACTCGTGTTTAGTCCTGGAATTTATCGTTTTTCTGTGCTTCGAGCTTGGCCCGATTCCGGGACAAAGTATAGGGGGAATTTTGGTAGCTTTCCCTACTGACAGCGGATCACAGAATCGATCTCTCGGTTTCAGCAAACTGAATGTACAGCTTGGCAGAGAGGAAAAGGATTTGAATACGACGATACGTCGCTTGGTTGCAGACGAATTAATGAAGTGTTGTGAAAAAGAACATGGCACAATGAGCAGAGCTCACTCCGATACTAACAACAGAATAAACTGGAAACGAAACAAATATAACAAACAGGCTGGAAATTTTTACGAAATGTAAGAACGCCGAGCGATCGTTCTCCAAGCATTATTTATGTAGCGTTAAGAGTAACCTGCCAGCTATAAAGAATTACTTTTATTTTATTAACCCTCTCGTGCGAGCTTTATTTTTATTTTTTTTTTCTTTATTTCATTCATTTCATTTCATTTCATTTCATTTATTTCATGTTTAATGTACAATTTATTACCCTACAGCGTGAATTAGGTCGGAAAAAAAAAAGTTTTTCACCTTATTTTTGCGTCTGTACCAACATCGTGTATGCCTCGAACTGAGTTTCTTTACATAAGGCTGTAACACACATTATATGATCTCGAAATAGCAATCGTTTCACACTGAATTAGTTAGGATTCCCTCCTGTTCAAAATCAGCTGTCAAAAAAAAAACTAAAATTGCTTCAGATATCGTTCGGCTTTTGAACTTTGATTCCATATGTTTAATTCATTCGAAATGACTTTGAAACTGTTTGCGATATTTATAAATCGTATGAAATTGTATGGGGTCGTGGATCCAATCGCACAGAAGAATCGGAGTGAAAGACTCGCTTCAAACACCTGGTATTTTTAGACGGAGGGAATCCGCAACAATAGATCAAACAGGCTTTATATCATCTGCTATAAATTTCGACAAATCATCCAAAAGTTGATCACGAATTGCAAATAATAGGAAGAAATCTACGTAGAATATATTAATCAGATGTGTATAACTAATAGTTCAAAATAATCACACTTACAGCCCTGCACCCTCTTCTGATCAGTCTGATTCAACACCTGAGGGATTGATTTGTGAATCTGGTAGCCCGGAATCTATCCCGACTTTTTTAAACCTAGCAAAAAAATCGGAAGATCTTTTTGGCAAGATAATTAACAGCGATTCTACACCAAAGTTTGTCGTCGAATACGTTGCGGAAAGCGACCAAATCTGTAGTTCTAACTACGGGGATGAAGACGGAAACAAAAGCGTTTTAGAAAGCGTCGCAATCGTGGAAGACGACGTTTCGATCTCATTCAGAGAAGAACATTGTGTAAAGAAACCCCCGGTATTCGAGAACGTGGTATCTATTGAAGAACCAGAAACACAGATAAGAACAACTGGGGCGGATACGAAAGTTCAGTAAGTAGTAAGAATGTTGTATAAGACCGTGTCTCGCATTTGACTAATGAAAAAGAAAACCGATTTCTTTTAAAGTTGTAGATATACTATATGTGTGTATAGTTTAAATCCGGTCATAGCTAAAGCTGATCGAATTTTAGTAACAAATTGGCTTTTTCCGAACGATTTAACAAATCGCTAAATTTTTAAATTGAATTCGATCTTTTTGTATCGCAAAATGGCTTAGGGGGTTGAAATAAAGCGAACGACACCCCTAAAACATTTTATTATAATGACTACGCTGTAAGTTATAACCTTTTGAAATTTAGGAATCTGAGATGAGGTAATTTGATTCAACGTAAGCTCCACAGTTTTATATATTTTTGAAGTTAACAATCTCACAGATGTATTAAGCCGCAGAAAAAAACTGAGGCAAATTAATATAAAAAAAAGGCGTATTATGCTACTTTGATAATAACTGTCACAGAAATTTGATTAGAATCGATAAAATATTAGAAAATCGCAAAAACGTCAGGGAAATAATTATCAGTGAATTCTTCTTGAAGTATATATAATTGCGTTTATGTATAAACAGGCTGTGGGACACAAAGTTTTGCTATAGGGTACAACTAGCCTTAATATATATCACGTATATTATACCAGGAGATTAGCTGCTTGGCTTTTGCACTCGAGACTTTACCCATTGTAGTAATGGGTAAACTATTTCGTGAGTGTTGGGGCCACTCAGAATTGACGATAATAAATTACAGACCAAAAATTTTGTCTCTTCCTTAATTTTCATATCATAAAATTAAATTCAGGATTTTGGAGATCAATTATTTCTGATTCTCTAATCATTATTTTGAAACTATCTCATAAGCAATCAAACTACTGTAGTTCATAGTTCGCTAATCACTGTTTCGAAGAACACTCGTCAATCGTTCTCAAAGCTAATACGTGATCGCATTGTCATTCTTCTTATACGTGCCTTTTGTGTGAAATTTTATATTCACTCATCTCACGTAAATGTTAACGCACGCGTTATAAACCAGAAACGTGGAAGCAAGAAAAAAAAAAAGAAAATTGTCATCCGTTTTATTTAAACTCTGCCGAAAAATATTCTCCCATGTTTATCGCGACATTATCGTTACATAATGTTACTTATATATTTTATTTTTCAGGTCGAATATGACAGCGAGAAAGTTCGAAGACGTTTCAACGCAGACTGAACACATGTACATGATTCGTGCAGTTCGAAGTTGTCCGGGTCGCAGAAAACGCTTTCAGCTTTTCGAAACTTCGCGAGGAATATCTAAGGCCAGAAATAATGGCAGCAAAAATTTTCCATTCGATATTTCGTTGCCTGAATTTTTATACAGAAAAGCTTCCGACAATCTAATATACGAGATGAGTAAAGGCAGTCGTAGTCCAAGCTACATAGCTGTGCCAGAACGTTTTCGTTGGCGATACATTATGCCTACCAAAGTTAACTGATCATCAAATAAAAAGAGAAATGAGTCACATTTGAAGTTTGTCATCCATGAACCGTTATATGGTGATGGATGTCGTCTGACCCATCAGTGGTTTTAATGATATCCTTCGATCCGTCGTAAGTTGAAAGAATTTTACCAAATCTCGTATCTGTTATGGAAATTTACTACTTGATTTTGATCACCTTTTGTGTGGATGTGCAAACACAAACCTGTACCAATTAATAATAATAAAAACGATGTAATCCTTGGTTAAATAAAAAAAAATGTAAAGTTAGAATGTACCAAAGCATGTTTTATTTCCCATTAGATTTATCCCTCGAGTCAGAAGTTGTGTTTGTTTTATTGAATTTATGGATTTGATTTATGGGGTTTTGCGTTTATATAGTATCGCTTCAAGCTCCTGCAATTTACACACACACACACACACACATGTATATGTGTGATGCAACCAATTTGTTTGAGATTCAGTAAATAGAATGTTTTATTGAAGACAATCAAATATCTGTGGAATATGTAGAACTACTATAGGTATAACTATTCGCCAGTTTCAATTGATATATAAATTTACAGGATTTTTTGGGATTGACATTTCGTGAACGCTTTTTTTTTCTTTATCTTTACGGAGATACGAGATCGACGAGATCCTGTTATTTCAAGGCTTGCAATTTTCTTTCAGTGTCATCCGTATATATGAATGTATGAATACCCACACATTGATTTTACTTTATATTAATAAAACAAAGTTCATATTATAATACCACAAACGAAATATCTGACAGCATTTTGAAAACCTTGAAAAATGAAAGGTGCTTTAGCTTCCAACTATTGATATATAGGTATATCTTCACAGCTGAAAGCCAAAAAAAGACTGCTTCCAAATGAATACTTTTTATTGAATATCCACGTTTGAATCCTGAAGTTATTCAGATGATATATCATCAGGGCGAGTCAAATGAAGTGAACATTTACTTGACATCAGCCATAATGTGTCAAACTTTGTAGAAATTCGAGATTTTTGTTCAAATTTTATATTGCAGACTAAAAAAATAGTAGTGACTGTTGATTCAACGCATGTGTAGTCTTTTTTCTCTTTGCAATTCCACTAGATGGGAATTTATTGCAATCCCCTGCACTGTCACTGCAATAGAAGTTCGCTTGTCGCAATTCATCTCGTTGCACAGGATACTCGTTCGTTACAAGTTCGAACACTAGCTATAGGGGGTACAGCCAGGTTTGGTTCATGGTCGAAATGAAACTCCATCCCGAAGGCAATGGATGAGTGTGAAAAGGTCGACTGTATCAGTTTCTCATGCGATACTAAACAAGTACGGTTTTGAAATGCGTCTGCACTACATACTAGAAACTTTTTGCTAGCTTCATTGAGTCTGCAGGTAATTTTCAGACGGTTAAAACTTAGATGATGTTAATGTAACTGAAGGCACTGTTCAATATAATATTATTTCCATGATATTCATCTCGAAACTCTTCGTTGAAAAAAAAATTAACCATCGCTAATTGAAAGCTTGTATCAATCGACCCACAAAAGAAAAAAAATCTGAACTATGCGTCTAATTATAAATAAAGTCTAAATGGTTGGTTTGATATTGAATAGGCAAGATCGAATCATGTCGGTTTCATAAATCGCTGAATTTTTTTCTCCTGCGGTTTGTATGATTTTTACTGAAGAACCCTTCGAATTCTCCGCAAATTGATTGGCGTTGAGTTTAATTAGTGAGGAAATTCGATGAAACTGGATTCCAATGTACACGAGGTTCTGCTCCAGGGCTATTTCTTCATTCAGCAAGTATTCTTTTCTTTTATTTTTTTTTCTTCTTTATTTTTCTTCTTTTCGTTTTTTCTCAAACGACGTTGAATAATCAAACCTGCACGATTTCATTTTTATTTTACAAACTGTAAGAGCCCCTCAATTTTTACCGAGGCAACTATAAAGCAACCCATTGCCGAGTTGAAATTCTCAGATGTGGGTGAATGTCGCTACATAAATTATACACGAAAATGTTATTTTCCATTTTTACAAATACCAGTACGGGATTCTGGAGGGTAATTTTTGCTACACCACAAAATAAAAAAATAAAAACTTTGTTTAAAAACAACAGAACTGTGGGTTTGTTGATTAGAATCCCGAAACACTTCCTTCCTAATTTATGTAATTAAAATTTGACCATAATATCATACAGTCGGTTTGATCCCGTATATAATAAGAAATTTTACGATACAATTTTAACGAAAATTTACGCAAAATATTCTCCACCATGAATGGATTCCGAGTTTTTAACTCTATATCCATTTATTTCGATGTCTGATTAATAAACTGCTGATCAAACCGAATGAAATGAAATTATAATTTAGGCACACACATATATTTCCCCATTTCACGTATGTACATAATACCTACATGTGAAACTAGACCTGATCAAAGTGTGGGAATGAAATTGGTGGCCGAAGTCTTTGTGCCTTAAAAGTTTGAGATCCCAGAGGTAAAAGAAGTCTGATACCTTCGGTAATTGAATCGAACAGTCCATGAGCTGAGAACTAGATGACTTTTCCCTAATTTTTCGTTGGTATTCTCTGTAGTCTATTCTATTCTGACCCCGAGTTAAATTGATCAATCGCATTATTCTGCAGCACGCGAATGGCTACCAAACACCGGAAATTCGTTATCTCTCTCTCTCTCTCTCTCTCTCTTTTTCCCCGACCCTCGACCCATAGGGTCTTTTATAAAAAAATCAATGTCTGGACTGTATTGTTACTCATAATTAAACCAGGACTACTTTTGCCTCTCGGTGGTAGCGCGATCCTAAGCCTTATTTTTTCTTGATTGGATACGGCAGAGCCAAAAAGAGAGAAAGAGAAAAAGACAGAGAGAGAGAGAGAGAGAGAGAGTAAAAGATTAGCTCTCCGTAGAAAATAACCTTTCCATTGTTGCTCGAATCCATTCAATTGTTTATACCATCCATTCCTTTTATCCATCTTGTCATATTCGTCAATATAAATAAAACTTATGTTAGTATATGAATAGAAGCAGACTAACATAAGTGATTCTCAAAATGCACAAATATCGCGAAAATTTTACTAAAACAGAATCATTATTCTAAAACTCTTGTGCTGCAGAGTAAACCGTAAAGAATAAAGAAAAGAACACTCATGCTAACCCGAAAACATCTTGAGATTTTAATCCCGGATTTTAATTTTAATCTGCTTCAATATAACTACAGAATCTCTTACTGAAACAGTATTAGAAATAATCTTCATATACCTGAAGTGTAATAATTACTAAGATTGTTACCAGTTCTATCAGATTATCTATTTCCACTGTATATTATTCGCTGGGGTAGGTATACGTGGATACAATTCTTAGTAAATGTGGTGCATTTCAGTGAGCATATGAATATATGCAACTGTATATATACTGACTCTGATATGCGGGGAAAACTGAAACAGCAACTTACAAGAACAACGCACGGCACTAGCTACCATCTAATCTATTATAATATTTGCCGACTATTCTGTTGTACTTGGTGGGTTGCTTTACTTGAGTTCTATGCACATGCTGTGTGATGAAACTTTGCTTAAATATATCACACGGTTGTGAAGCTAACTTTATCCTAGAAATGGACCTGTTACAAATTTGAATTTGTTAATGGTGTTAGTTTTTAATTTTTTCCTCATTTTTACTCCGATGATTTTTCCCGGATGATTAAAATTTTGGAACAGCAAAAATTTTCGAACTTCGAATGCCAGTGCAACTTTACTAAGTTTCTTATCTTAATGCTGATCGAGAATACCGCCGAGTACGAATTTTTATATAGATTAGGGCCGATGCCAACATCGTTTGCATATTATGTTCGGTTCTTTCACAGTTATACCATTCAGTTTCGAGTATCAGCTGGTGATATTGTCAGACATATGAAACTCCTGGAAAGTTTACGTTACTCAATTTTCTCCAATGTCTTTTGGAAACTCTGTTCTTCGCTATCTGTTCACTATGTGACTAAATTTATTCTAAGATAACGAAAACCGAAAACGTAGAGCGTCTAGTATTACAAACTTTCAGAAAATAGTATAAACTTTACTATCAAAGAATAAATTTTCAAAATTGCAATCAAGTCGTGAGGATATTAAATCAGCCTGCAATTCTGCTGTGAAAAGTTTTTCGATTAATCATCTACAGAGCCAAATTTATAATATTGATAAAACTGATTTATTTATCAAGCTCGTTACCAAAATTTCAACGAACCAGAGTAATAAATCAATAATCCTTTGTAGATTTTTGATTCGTTTTTTTGAACAACAGAAAAATCAGATAAGAGCTACGTTCACCGAGTATTGGATTATGCAGATAAATCAGATTTAAGTATATGCATGCGTATACATGATTAGTATAAAGTGACAGGTGTTCCGCGGCTTATTTCTTGATTACTATAATTTAATTTTCCATCCAGCCATCACTCACTTAATGTAAATTTAATCATTATAATTTTCTACTACAACGATGACTTTTTAACGTGCTTTTTACTACCAACATTAGTTTCAATCCGACTGATAGAAATTTCTTCGATATTAATTTAGTACAAATTATAATTCATATTTATATCAAATTTCTCTTCGACCTAAGGGCTAAATTCTATAATTTCTTCGTCAGTTTTACGATACCATATATAGACGCACTTTCACCTTATTCCCTAAGCTAACGCATGAATATAGTGCCTCGATTGATTTTCCATCACGATTGACCCAACCGTATAAAATAGTAGGTAAAACAAAAAATTTACATAGATTGTAAAATCGTAGCACGTCTGTTTTGTGGACACAACGAGTCTTTTTCAGCCGTTTTGTGACCGTGCATAATCATCACCGTTCAACCGTTTGCAGATTTAACATTACTTTCGAAACACGTTAGATGTAGATTTTTACCCGAAAGTCCCAGTTTAGAATATTTGACTATTCGAGTGTAAAATACTTCACGCAGTGCTGCAATCTCGACATGTTGTTTCATCCTTTGCATAAGATCCTTGATATTCATGTCACATTTTCGGTTCGTCTTCTCTTCAATCAGATAGTAGTACATAAATCGTATTTAACTAATGTTTTGTTCCTATTTACAATAATTCGCTGTTTTTATTCAGGCATAAATTCACCCTTTTATCACAGCATCGATCGGTACTTCGGTGAACGATTTCTTTTGGGATCCAACCCACCGCATAAACGGTTAACAAGTTAGAAAGCAATTGGGCTTTATTGTTGTTTCAAGTTTCAAACTTCGTACCGTACCAAGTGTATATTGGTCTCTGCTTATTTTAACCGTATCGTCAAAGTCTGATTGATCAATAAGTTTCTAAATGAACAAAAAGACCGAAATACATTATCTCAGAATTTTTTAAAAATTTACAAACCTCTCTCATCTTTCACACTCTCTGAAACCAATGTCAAGAATATTTGAAAAAAAACGTGCGAGAAATTTATGGGATTGCAAAGTTGGGGCTTAAAGTGAAATTTAAGGCTCTTTATTCGCGATTTTGATTCCAAGCTACCATACGAACGATTAAAAATCATTGTCGAATTTGTAATTTCAAATTCTGTTGATTAATACGAGCTTAACATCCCCGGTGTGGTTTATTTCGCAGAGGATGATGGTACAGGGTAATAATTATCGGTAATCCCTCTATGGTAATATTTAATATTTTTGATAGGTAAAAAAAAAATTTCTCTCTGTGTAAAATCCAATATTTCATTCGGACATATTATGTATTTATATAAATATATATTTGAATGCAAAAATTTTCTCTCTGTAGTTATATTAATATACCAACGTAATTCGAAAGGGTCAAAATATTTACCATGTGTAATGCGTTACGTTCCATTAATTTAACAAAACCATCGTATTATTAGTAACTAACAATTTTTGACCACGTTATAATTTTAATCCGGAGATATATTGCCGGAAATATTATAGTACAGCTACTGGTAAATTTTTATGATATTAAAAAGTAAATGTTATGCTTGTTCCTGTATACGAGGTCGACGTATATATCTGCATACATGCAATGCGCGCAAGAGGAAATGGGTGAATAATAGAACGTATAACATAAATGTATAAAATTTGACGATGTATATATATATATATATATATATATATATATATAGAATGTATATATGTATAATATACTATACATAGTACCTACGGTTGATATGGAAACAATTGAATACTAATGAAACTCTGACAGAATTATGCAGAGATTTTGCGAAATCGTTACACCAGTGGATATAACGCAGTTGCGTTTATTTTGACAGCGTTTTAAGTATCCTATAGATAATTCAGTTTTATATTTCTAACCAGCTAGATCGTTACTCCTGTTTTTCTTTTCTACGTTGTAATAAGATGAATAAAATTATATTTGATTGATTTCCTTACGGATAAATCTACAGTTATATATTTCCATATCTCGTTTTTGGTAAAAACATTCATAAAAATAAAGATGAAAAATTAGGAATTCAGAAATTCAACGTAACATTGATACAAAACGAATGACGAAACTAACTCTCAGATTTTAAATTTGCATACAATGCCTGCCTCAACGGTTTCAATCTCAGACAATGAGATTACTTTTCTATATAGGACACACCACGGTTAGCGAATAGTGATGCGAATAATATCTCGCTATTAATCGCCGTGGCAAATGTTCGATTTTCTTACTTTGCCAAGACCGAGTTTAGAGCCATAAATATATATCTTCAATTTCATTTCATTTTACATTTAATTTCTTACCACCACATTTAGGAACTATATTTCAACGAATTCAATCATTTTTATGCAAAAATTGTAGACATTGATATCAAAGGTGAGAGTTACTGACTAGTACGTTGTATGAATCAAGTAATATCAATATTAGATTAATTGATTGAAACAAGTAATGTATACACCTATATAGTATAGGCTAGGCTCATAAATCGTTAATCCGAAGCAGCTTTCCAATGATCGAGTAGGTATACGATGTAGTTATAACGGTATTCATGAAAATTGATCGAACTTCCCCAAACGGGTGCCAATTTTAAAGTTTTCAAGATGTGGGCCCTGAGGAAATGATATTGGTTTAGGTCCTGATGCATAGAAGAGTGCCAAATACTATTCACCCGTTTATACCCTGAATAGTTATTCGCAAAATGTTAAGTTAGCTTTATAAGATTTAAAAATCGCTTAAAATTTAAAAACGTAAGAAAAATTTCATCAACTTAACTTCACGTTCCAAGAGCTAACGCCCCGTTGTTCAACCTTTGAGGTTGGTGAAATTCTGCAGGAATTTTTCACGTGCTTTGCCTTTGTGCAAGACCCTTTCGGCCATAACCTTGTGGTGGTTGGGACTCGAGATTTAGATTCAAGGTAGTGTCGACGGATTTCTATATAAACAGCAAGATGTAAACTTCGCTGAACTTCCCTCAACCACCGCAAAGGAGAGATACATGCCAAAATATACCTACCCGCACGTAGCTACCACCTATTTTGAGTATTTTCACCCGAACCAGCCCCACGGAAGAATGCTTTGCGCGTGCTACTGGAAAAAAATGTCTATCCCGATGAGAAACCATCAGCATAGTGGAAAAAGTAAACGATGCGAGAACACAAATAAACCATAGTCAAATAAATTCGATTCACAGGTGTAAATCCGAATTAATGCATTGATTTGAAATTCTTATCAGCGTTTAAATTTTTTGATTCTACTTACCAACTCAATGATCAATTTCATCTTCGACTTATAATTCAGTCGTCAATCAGTTCACCGAACACCTTATTAAAGATCAAGGAGCTATAGAATGAAACCGCAGAATCGCGACACTTCTCTGAATTCTAGGATCTAGGGGTCCAGACTAGAATTCCAAAAGTCTAGTTCGTACCTAAAATTACGTTTTGGTTCCAATCAGGATTTCAGTGCGAAATGCTACCCTCAAATTCTAGTTTACATCTCTAACTGTTTAACTTCGTAGAAGGATACTAGAATTTCTATTGTGACTCGGGAAGCGACCATACAAATGCTCAATAGCAAATTCATTGATGATTTCAGGATGAGCATATGATGCAGGATGGAGTACATGCTAGGTAACTGTAGAGCAGCTCAAGCATGTGAAAGCAATATAAGGGAGGAAAAATTGAACAGAAATAAAAGTTCCAGTGCGACAAATTTGAAGAGTGGAATGAACTGAGCGTTAAAATTTGTAAAAACTTGCAAAACGACGTTAAGGAGTAAGATAGGGAGAAGGTGGAAGCTCAGAAATGGGTGATTGGTATTGGTTTGAGTAAATTCGTGAACTTTGAAAGCCACGAGTCATTTGTCACGCGGCGGAAGTGGAACGAGTTTCCCAGACTCCTACGTTTCCGAGACTTCTTTGATCCGCCTAAGAGAAGGAAGGTGAATGGTATAGGTTGAACATTGCATCAATGAAATGACTTTCATGAAAAAGAGAGAGAAAGGAACGGAGACGTAATTTCCGAATCTACCAACCCCGATCTGGCATAGCGGATGTGATAGATTCTCGAGGAATGAATAAAGGCTTTTCTCAAACCCTGAAACGGAGGTTGCAGAACAAACACTCGAAGCAGACGAAGAACTTGTTGAGAAAATGACGGTCCAGATCACTGGATTGACTGAAAGAGGTGGGAAAATACTTCCGAGGATCACTGATACTTGCCTAAGTGTGATCAAACCAAGCGCAATTCTTACTGCTCTTCATATCGACTTTCACTAAGAAGATATGAGGGCGAGAAATGAGAGGAATATTGTATACGTATATTATAGCCACTCGAGTATATTCACAGTCCTATTCGCAGCACACGGTACCCCATTATCGCCGAGCAACCCTCACCTATCTGGACCATTTTTCTCGTTCTTCTTCTCGTCCTGTGGAGATTAATGCCGCAAATATGGACTTGGCGCAGAAAGATAGAAAACGCCAATACGAGGGTTACACTTCATCGCCTCAAAACGCTTTTCGATGTGCGCGATCTCGAATATGCAAGATAATTAAATGTGATATTGCGTTTCACAGGCATAAGACAATGACTTGAAAAAAAATTTCAATTGGTTTGTAATGTGTGCAGAATCGAAAACTTCGTTAGACGTTTTACGGCGAGTCACTGGATCTCCGAAATCAGGAAGAAAAGCTGGTAAAGTTGAATTCTTGTTGGTTCAAGAACGCGCGTAAACTCGCCAATTCGCTATTTGGCTTTACTGAATCGAGAATTGCACCTTGAAAAGCTCAGATGTTAAGTCGAGATACTATTTCAATGGTAGCCTTAAACTTTTAGCTTGAATGCCTATCGATTTTTAAAGCTGAACTGAATCTGTTATACCGCAAAAAAAAACTAAAAAAAACCTCGCTAATCTATTTTGTACGAGTATCGTGTGAAATTAGTTCTACAAAAAAGTGTTAATTGAATGAAAAATGATATTCTTTAGTAATTGTTTGAGAAAAATTTAAGCAAAACCTGAGTCCTTTTATGAAAGAAGGCAGATGTTATTTCCCGTTCTCATTTCGTAAAGCAATGTCTATAAAAATGTCAACAGCAGACGGTCAGATATTATAACCGCGCAATGTGCTGTCAGGTGCGGAGTGCGTTGTTTTGTATTATTCTTATTGTCAGTACGAGGCAGAGTTTTTATTTTTACTTATTAACCCAGCTGCTATAATCTAGGAGAGTGAAAAATGTAAGTGAAAAGACTCACTGATATTTTTGTCTCTGTACTGTGGCAGAGCTCCTACGAAGAGACAGGTTACGGATATCCACAGTACAAGCCAACATCGCTCCATCCTTTTTCTCTGAAAAAAAAAAAAAAAAGAAATAATAGAAATAAGAAAAAGAAATAAGAAAAAAACTTTGAGGGAAGTAATAAATTTCTTAAAAAAAAAAACATCAAATTATTTCCATTACAAATGGTTCATACATCCTCTAATCCCCTTATATATATTATTGCAATCACTCAGAGGAATATAATACAGGCACCGTGAGATCACTCTCTAAATCTTAACGTATCGTTTTTTTGTTTTTTTTTTTCTTTTGCTTTCTATGCATACTTTTCGCCTTTTTACCTCATATCAGTTCGTTGAATAGAAACAATTTGTTTTTTGTATGCAGTGAATAAAAAAAATCTCATAAATCTGTAAATTGGCTAATCCGGATTCGTGTGTTCTCATTATTCTCAAGAAACGATGAGAAATTGTGTTTTAAATCTTGAAACTCACTCGCTTATTGGTTGATTATTATTCAGTAATTAATTGAATGAATGAAGTGAAAAGATAATTTGTGCAAAGTAGATATAGGTATGATATATTTTTTCAGTATATATGACCGAATAGCTATATATATGCAAATGCAATAGGTCATCTTTGATGAAACAAATTCAGTTCAGGAGTCTTTCGATACTTCATCGATCACCATAATACCTGGCTGTTCGATTTCACGCTTAGCTGGTTTAATATATTCTTAACAGTTTATTTTGCATCGTAAGAATAACCATCGTAGAAAATCTTCACCGTGGCTATACTGATATCAGTATACATATATGTATACCTCGAACAATCGGATCAAAACTGATTTTATAATCATTCTAAAAGGATCTAAACGCCTTAGATATTAATTAAAAACAAACTGGGAAAGTCTTTTCTTGAAATTAAGAAAATCTCGCGTTCTTTCCATGTTATACTTTATAGATTTCTTTGTTCTATGCAAGCTGTGAAAATGTGTTTTTTTTCGTTAGAATTCTTTGGTAATTATTATAGATACGTGGCCTATGTTCAGGCTTGATAATATATAGAAATGCCAAATTTTGATTAACAGCATCTGTCACAGGGTATGGTCGAGAGATTACCCGTTGGTCTCAGCTGTTCCCGCAATCTCTAGACTCCGAAGCAATTCCTAATGGCAACTTCTTCTAATTGGTTCTGTTCCTGCCGTTTCTTAACGAGGCTAAAAAATCGATGCGGTAGCTGTGAGTCCTATTAAAAGATATTAATGACGTCTTATCCCTCTGTCGGTCCATTTACTTGTCTTCAAATCAAAATCCATTCTGGCTACCTACGTTCTATCATAATTAATCCAATGTCGTATGGATACAAGATTACCTATGATGTAAGTGCTTTAAATAAAATCTTACTTAATCAACTGAACAGACAATGCGATTTTCGAAGGCTGGACAAATCAAAGTGTTGTTTTATATCTAAAGACTTATGCCCACGCTAACGACTTAGGTCTTCATTATAAGAATTCTCGCCTTCTGCAATATCTGATATTGAATGATTCTATATTGCGATAAACTGCCCACTCGTCTGTACTGCAGTAACGACTCTGGTAATCAACCGTAAATTTCAACGCCATTTCATCTCTTCTAGTTTAAAACGATTAGTTCTTGTCGTTATAGAAAAATTCATCATCTTTTATGGTAGGATGCAGAGGTAGAAGCAATAATTCTCCTCTTACTTCTAATCGACTTGAAAAAAGCTCGATGATTGAATTAAAGAAGGATTTTCATGCCTCGACGAAAAAACTAGATATACTATTTTTTCAAATGCTATAGAATTCGCTCTCTCAAATCTGATTCTAAAAGTATAGAAATACCAATATAAGTGACAATGCAACTGATTCGGTTCTCAAAGTAGTCTAGCATCTTGAATTCCTTGTCACGTGAATCCGATGATTGTGAAGATTGAACGTAGTTCACTACTGTCGGCGCAAAAAGGTCTGGCCCCTCTGTTTGAGTGATCATAACTTCTACAGAAAAATTGATGGAGCATCGAGTCTGGGAAAATTGTAAAGCGCCAAGTTTTTTGCGTCTGATGGTTATTCACAAATTTCTGTGTCAAAATCGTGGAAACCGTTATAATCTCCGAAAAGTTAAAAAACGTCGTTTTTCGGAGTCCATCGCCATACGTCAACTTAAACTCCTCACCGTTTGTCTGAACTAAGTTTCAAAAATCTGTAAAAATTCAGAAATATTCCCTGAACATTGACGGGCATGATAGCCTTTGGTAATTTCAAAAATATTAAAAAACCTGTACGCCAGGTGCAAAAAGGTCCAATGGTGCGATTTGCGGAAAGGATTGGTACCGGCGAACCTGAGCTAGCTCAAAATTTTCGTCAAGATATACACTTTTTGATTCCGTCATCAGTTTTTGGTTTGCGAGAGTCAACTTCCAGTAATCGACGTCAACAGTTTTCCAAATTCGCGCGGGGCCGCGTGTGTCCAAGCTGCGATATTCGTCGCTGCATTTACATTGTTAGTTGCATTAACAATTGAGTCTGCGACGGGCGCGGCAGGAGGGAAATCCAGCAACGAATATCGGGGCTGGGACACGCGCGGCCCCGCGCAAATTTGAAAAATTGTTGGAGTCGATTACTGGAAGTTGACTTATGCGAACTGAAAACTGATTACGGAATCAAAAAGTGTATACCTTGCCGAAAATTTTGAGCTAGCTCAGGTTCGCCGGTACCAATCCGTTCCGCAAATCGCACCATTGGACCTTTTTGCACCTGGCGTCCAGGTTTTTGAATATTTTTGAAATTACCAAACGCTATCGTGTTCGTTAATGTTCAGGGAATATTTTCGAATTTTTACAGATTTTTGAAACTTAGTTCAGACAAACGGTGACGAGTTTAAGTTGACGTACGGCGATGGACTCCGAAAAACGACGTTTTTTAACTTTTCGGAGATTATAACGGTTTCCACGATTTTGATACAGAAATTTGTGAATAACCATCAGACGCAGAAAACTTGGCGCTTTACAATTTTTCCAGACTCGATGCTCTATCAATTTTTCTGTAGAAGTTATGATCACTCAAACAGAGGGGCCAGACCTTTTTGCGCCGACAGTAGGTCAAAGAATTCGACAATATCCACCAAGGTTTTTACACGCAGCCTGCAGCCTCAGAGAAGACCTTTTCGAAAAAAAAAAAAAAAAAGAAAAAAAAATTCGTTATAAAAGAACCACGACTTGAAATATTAAGCGAGGAACGGTGAACTCTCTAGGCCTAGTTTGTGCTCGGAATTGGATATAAGGTCTGACCTGACCAGATGCTCCCACGAACTAGGTGGAATCAACCATCGATCGGTGGACCTTCATCTGCCAATAAACCCAAGTCACCAAACAAACGAGCTTATCTAGGCTCCTTGTTTGAATTACCCTCAAACCAATAACCTAATGCCTTACTATTATATTTTGCCCCCGTAAATGGTTGCTGATTTGAAATCATTCGGTTCTATGCAGAAGAGCAGAATCAAATCCTTGTTCAAAAATTTGTCAATGATTATTCGCAGGTCTGTAAACTCATCGCGAGGTACGGTATAAACGTATGTAGATACGTTCCTATCAGTAGACAGGATGTGGTTGGAGTAGAGAAATGTTTAATGATCCACGTATATCCTTTGGTTAACCAAGAATTCACAGGACCTGGATAGAGAACGCGTTCAATGACCTCTGCCCTAAGGGTAGTAAACGTTTATTCTGTGGCCCCAGAGTTTACTGGATCAGTAAAAGTGCAAACAGTGTATTTTGCCAGCTAGTTAATCCGGAGAAAAGTGCAAATTGACTTCACATTAAGTTTCAAGAAATTTCAGAAAATTGTCAACTCTCGGTAAAGTTTAAACGAGAAGAGAAAAATAATAATAAAAATCGCCGTCTGGATTTCAAGAATCAAATTTTCGATTAGATTATCACATTCTAAATATCGCAAATCGTTACTGTTTCCAGTCACTTAAATTAAGGCAGGTAGCAGATTTATTAGGTAAATCAAATATTTGTTTCGCGCATTAAATTGCACGTAATTTGCCAACCAGGCTGAAATAACCCGACACGCTTCGGTTCTTATTGTGTTATATAAAAACGAGCATATATGTATAGGGTAGAGGTAAGCTCGTCGTTAGAGTTGAAAAGAAATAAGGAAAGAAAGCCGTGTGAGAAATCTAACGGAAATAGAAAGTGAACTTGCCATAATTCCCTGGTGTTAGGAATTTGTTTACGATAAACCACCTGTTGATCATCGCAGTTTGTGCAATCCAAGCTAGGCGTGGATAAAGTGAGATTCAGTTTTTGCCTTGGGCAGGTGTGTCACGGGAATGAGGAGGCCAGGATGCTATGGTCGCCTAGAAGGTCTTCAGGGCAATGCGCAGGTGCATTCGCATCCTGATCGATATTGGCAGTAAGTAGGAAGGTGGAAAGATGAGGGTCACGCGCGGAGGGTGAATCGACTCAGCTTTAACGCCTCCGTAGCTTTCTTTCTATTTTTTTTATTTTCCCCTGTCGCAGGGGAATCGAGAACTGCATCCCCGAGTTAACACGTACGAGACACAAACCAGCGCTTGCATCAACCAGGATCGTATATAGAGTCAAAAGGGAAGATCAGAGGTGGATTTAACGTCCAGCGATTTAATAAAGCTGAAAAGTTTAATGTAATTGGAATTGCGAATGTCGTTCTATGAAATTTTGGTTTTAACAAGAAATTTTTTCTGTATTAGACCGTATGGCTTAGTACCTTAAAATTCAAATCCTCATTCAAATCCTTTTCCAAAAAATCACATTTTCGCTTTTCTTTAAAAATCCTTAAAACCCCCCTAGTTTTATCATAGCAATTGATTATCTTGTTGAAGTAATGCAAAATTCCAAAGTTTAGTATAAAAAAAAAAATGATCACTCAATCAATTTCTGCAATATTAATATAATGATCGAACAATTGAATGAAATGGTTCAGTTATCCTACTGGTATTCGCTTATCCATGAATTCGTTTACATAGAACCCTACCTTGTGACTATATGCCTAGGTATCCCTAGGTGGCGGCCACGAGTCCATTCTATCTAATTGCAATTATAGAGGGTACACATCGAACTATAATTACCCGGGTAACTAAGCCCTGCGATTTTACTTGGTATCTCGTTGTCAACATAAATAACTAGCCTTCGATACTAGAATCCCATTTTCTATATAGGCATAAACAATTCACACGCAAAAGATATAATTAGGGTGTGCTAAAACGAACGGATATTTATTTTCAAGTTCCTAATGTAAAAATTTTTAGACTGGCATCAAATAATCCCAGCCCTTCGAAACGGTCGCTATGTGATTAAAATCTGAAAACCTATATCTGTCCAGATCTGAATCGAATCTAGCTGATTCCGAATCTGAGGTCTGTAATTCAAAATTCAAATTTCGGGGTTTGGACCGCAGATTCGGAATCACTAATCCACAGAAACCCTCGAGTACTTTAATCGAATTGGAAACCTATTTGTCAATTGCGGCACCACCTAGACAAAAAATAGAAAAAATGAATCTGAGTGTCTTTCGGATATTCCCATACGATTTTTAGTTTTCAATTTGCGTAAAAAAATTGTAAACGAAAGGAACGGGGTTGAAAAATATCATCGAGTTTTTTCTTTTCTTTATAGGTCTTTTCCAAACAACCGCACGCATCGCTATTTTTCGTATAATTTCTATGATAGATGCGTGCAGTATTTGTTTTATTCGTAATAAATCATAGTGATAAAGTAGAGGAACCTTCCTCGACAGCGTGGACTCCTTGTATTAGCGGCGGTCTCTGCACTGCGTCAACTCCCAGTGCGCGAATACGGGCGTCGGGTTCCCTTCTATGAGCGGAGGAGCGCGCGGGCGTCGCCGGGACGCCCGCCGGCGACCTGGACCCCGCGATATATCGTAGACGTCTACCTCCCACGCAACATGATTTCCGTGTGCGGAGTCGCCACCAGCCCACCATTCCGGGTGATAATTAAACGTCTCTTGTCCATCTACCACGATATTTCTATGTATATCCCTTATACGGTTACAATATCTTAGCCGACTATTCTCAGGGTGGTCGCCTAGGCGCTGGACCAAGAGTATAAATAAAGTAAAGGTAAAGGTAAAGGTAAAGGTAAAGTAAAGTGAAGTAAAGTCCTCGTATTTATTTATTGGTATAAGGACGTGATGACGGATAACTTCTACGTTAACGTGGGATCCGTGGATCTCGAGTGAGTCTGCCGGCAAGTTCACGTTCGCTTGACTGTCACAGGAGGAATTCTTCGTCCAACTTGATACTAGCGGATTGAGTAGAAGAGGTCTTTCGCTTTCGTATCTCATCGAGTTTATCGGTTATCGATATCGATCCCGAGTTTAGAGAACAGTTCAGTAACTATATCGCTAAAATTTCTTTAATTTGCTATAACTTTTTTGAAACCGCACACCATCATACGTTTTCAAAGAATATTCTATTCGCTCAGTTCTTTCTCACCTGATTGATTGTATTTTCAAACATAATAAGACATTTTTTTGAAATATTAAGGGCTTTGCCTCAAGCAGAGAAAACTTTTTTCCAATTAGATTATCGTATTAATTGTGGTAACCTTATAGATATTTGCGATTTCGCTGCTTAGTCACACTATGAAATACATTCTCAACCCTACGGGGTTTAATTCGAGCTTTAATCTTCAGTACGGCGCGAATCTCGAGATCTCTTTTAATCAGCATGAACATCAGGTGTATCAAAGTTACGACCCTCATTATTTAATCATTTGGTTCTTATAGCTCCGTCGACGTATTTTATACTGAATCGCATTTCATTTGATATTAACAATTTGCTCAATTATTCCCATGCGATACAATGATAAAAAAATGTCTTCGTCTTCGTGCTGAAGAAATTTTTCTGATTTAGGTAGTATAGACCATGTCTTTCAAAGTAGATTGAAATGGACTAAACACGTTTTTTTGACTAACAGAAAAAACTTTCCATGATTGCTAATATTTTTTCTACGGTTGACAGTCATTTCTTCACAAACCGTCACGAGGAATAGGTGTATGGCAATAACATCGAGTCGAATTGAGATCCTTTTTTCGAGATTTTACTGCAAAAATCTTTATAACGACATCAAACAATCAATCTCTCCCTGGTAACATTATTCGACATAGCTATCCCACATACCGCATTAATGCCACATAGCATTAGCATGGCAATCGTATCGGTTGACCATATTATAGTTCGAGGACCAATACAGATGTGGCGGCAACACATCGCTTCAATATGGGTTTCTATTATGGCAATAATCAGGCTAAACCACATAGTTCATCGATATTCAATCAAGGTGTCGGCTATTTGAATAGCCGATGTAGCTTCTGAATATTTCGAGTCGCTACTTGTAACCGAAAGTTTTTTTGACTTTTCGATTTTTTCACAGCTGGATGTCAAAATTACTGGCAATTATTTGGCATTGAAATAGCAGCGAAGAAGCGTCGCCATCTCACTACTAGGTCAAAACCATAAATGAACTATTTGTTCATCCTGCTAGGTAAAAGCCGAGATAAAACTGACTAAGGCCGATATAGCGGCCACATTGGGTAGGCAGGTTGGCCATAAGCAGCGGTATGGCTACCACTTGAAATTATTACCCGGGTTCCCATATAACTTGACCGGAATAAGTGGGATGAAAGTCTGTTCAGGTGTTCAGGGGTTCTTCAGAGGCTGCTGATTCCAGATCTGAGGTCTAAAACTCGAAATTTCAAACATTTACATAACTAATAACTCGATTATTTGAATAATTCAAATATTTAGATTGGATTCGCCATTTTGAATTTGGAATTTTAGAACTCAGATGCAGAATCAGCGAGCCGAAAAATCGCTGAGTACCAAGATAGACTTTCGTACTACTTGATCCGGTCAAGTTGCACAATTATTTGTTACACGATTTGAGGTTTTGCATTTGTTGAAAGAGACAATTATTATTTGACGTTATTCTAGAAATTTTTTTGCGAGCTTTGTCAGATATGTACAAAAGTATTTAATTAGTATAAAAATCAAATACTGATCAATACAACCGACGAGGTATCCAATGAAATTATTGATAATTTAGTAAGAATTTATTGATAATATTCTTCGTTCTGCTATTCTTCTCCCTTTATTAAATTTTCAGATATTTCATTCTCCCTACAGAAAGCATTCCGGATTCACCATTCTGCCGTCTCTAACATTGCGAACAAAGATATACGTTGTATTACCAGATAGCAGACAAGGCGTCGCGATGATATCGGCGCTCTTCTGCGTGGAGAAATAAAACGCGAAATACACCAAAGTTTATTCAGCGAGTTGTGAAGTTTCCTTAAACAGTTTAAAAACTTCTTTTTTTTTTATTCGTGTATACCAGGGTAGTCCTTGATTCGATTATTTTCGAATTTCGATGCTTCCATGGACCAGGACGTCTTGAAATATGTAGCCAAAATCTCAGACTACATTTTTTGTTATAGCATCGAAATTTGAATATGACGGAATCAAGGACCACCCTAGTGTATAGTATATGGTACTGTATTGCGTATCAAAGATGTTTAACAGTCTATTTTAATTATAATATCCAGTAAATAAACATCATATTTGTTTCACGGCTGAACAACAGAGAACCTGAAATTAATTAAGTTTCTAATTAATTAGAAATTTTCCCTCGCGGGTAGATAATTACAGGCATTAACCGTCTTGCGACATTTTCCATGGACAACAAAGGTAATTAACCGTCTCCTAAAGAACCCAATCTGATGTAGATAATGGCTGTACCGTTGTCATTACGTTCGGCAACGACTCTAATAACAAGGCGCAACTCGCACCAATTGAACACGGAAAAGTACAGTTGAATTAGCAGCATTGTACCTGCCTTGTACACTACATACTACTCAACCCCTCTGTAATCAAAGTCATTCCATGAAATGACAGAATTCCAACATTTCAAGCTAAGATCGCTCTACTTTACATTTTCTTCAAAAATCTTTAATTTTACAGTTCAAATTCTCAGATGAGTAGCTATTCTCAATCTCTCAATCTGCTATGAGAACAATATGAAAAATTGATCATCTAACGGATATGAAATTATCTGCTAATCTATTTGATAATACGAAACGCTAAAAAAAAAAATATCATTCATTAAATTTGGGTTGTTTTAAATAATTTTATTTCCGATTCAACCTCCGGTCATTGTTTCGAATCTATTTGCTCCAGAATAAAAGTAGTTAAAAAATGTATGATCGAATTATTCACACATTAATATACATATTGGGTTCAAGTATATCGAGATCCTAACTAGAAAACTTTTGAATTTTCCAAGTTTTTACTCGTCTATTGAAGTGCGAGTATCATCATTAAAATGTACAATAGAGAATTCTTCAATTCGTATTATAATTCAATTTTATTACTACGAGAAAAGTCCACGTGGGAATAAACGTAGAGAACCATCTGGATCCCCTTAAGGATTTGATATTTCATTATAGTTCCTGCGGGAATCCAAATGGGTTCTTGTTTTTTTTTTTTCTCTTTTTTTTCATTGGGATGTAAATTATTGCTGTAATTATTCCACTTATTTTGGCATGCCTAGTTTTCACCGACTGTTTATCTACAGGTATGGTGAACTTTATTATGCATTCAGTTTAGCTCGCATGGTGATCCATGCTATATAGATCGAAATATGTACTGATGAGAATAATCCATTAGACATATAATTTCAACCGAACGAAATGCTGATGAATCGCTAAGTGAAATTTCGTTTGAAGTAACATGAGATTTTTTCTAAAACGAATTATGATAATTTTCATCCCCCACAGATCTTTTTCCTTTTGAGCTAAATATTAATGGGATTTAATCAGATTACCTCAAGGCTCGTGTCTTCATAGACATATATACAGAACCGTGCTTTGATCACGGTTCACCGGAACCTAGTTCAATCAACTATGATCAATGACTCGATGCGCTAATTAATCCATAATCATTTCTCAAGATTGGCTTGTCTAAAACACAGATTTCGAAATCCTTCGATTTCAGTTTTGACAGAACCGCAATTCAATTTCGAAGTTTGTAGTTTGAACAAAGTTTGATTGGCAGTTTCTCTACCACAGCTTGAGTCGTGCTATAATAAGCTGATATTAATCCACTCTGGAATCTGTATACCGCAGAATGTATTTTGTAGTTAGGAAACGGGGCATGAAGAACTTTTCTACGCTGTTTATATTCCATACGAGTTTACGGTATAAAAAAAAGATCGAAGTCCAAATACGAAAACGTGCAGACCGATAGGAAATATCAGAAATAATAAAGAAGAATCAAAGTAATACATCAAAGTCGAGTTAGCAGATCATCGCTCGTATGAGTTTTCATTTTTTCAACTAATGGGGAAAACGGCATATGCTTTCGATCAAATCCAGTATCAGCGAAATAGTGATTGAATATAGGTTTTACAAATTTTTTTTTAAATATTCAATAGCCAGACGAACGAAAAGTTTCAGCTGTAGATATTTTATAGAAAGTAACTGTTTCTAATTGTACATGGTTAAAGCTGTTGAATTTCAATATCGATGTGGTAAATTCGAAAGAGGTATATGTTAAATAATTAATATGCTTATACGGTTGCGCTAAAGCACACGATAAAATAATTAACGATAATCCAACAGCATGGTGGAGTATATGAACAATATATTGCATGTCGATTAGTGAACCGCAGAAGGGAAACATTGAATACATCTCTAAATTCGATACCCATTGTAATACTTAACGCTGCAAAGCATTGATAAACAGAATTCACGTTGCATCTATACATAGAGAGAGAGAGAGAGCAAAGTGAATGCTACCTATATAGAAATTCTAATTCCATGTATAAAGTGAATGCTTCGTTATGTACTTAGCAAGTACATACCCATATGTACATATACCTATATAGAAATTGCTGAAAGGAGTTTCTGACGCAATTAGAACAATGCCATACGATTTACTATAGGTACCAATTTCTAGCAGTGCTCTGCAGTGATTAGAAATTCTTGTTTTAATTATCTTCGTAAGATTTGTAACTTGATTTTAAAATATTTTTCAATAACGTTTTGTAGTAGAAATCAGAGGACCGATTAATATACCGAGCGAAAAAAATAAAAAATAAATCGATCAGTATTCTCCTGTGTAAATTAGTTGATTGAATATTTATATTCCAAATCTGAATTTCAATCGATATAGATAATTAATTATGAATATTCTGCAGTGACTCCTACGCGAAACAATATTCAATAAAATAAATAGCATTCGATTTTTCGGGTGGGTAAAACCCGGAGAAAGTCACTCTGTGTCTTTTTTTATATTTTTTTTCATTGAACTGGAGGAAATAGTTTGAAATCTGACTCGTATGTAGATTGATATGATATCTTGTCGTAATTATCGCTTACAATGACATTTCATAAAAACAATTGTGTCAATGTTACTATCTGGCATTGAATGAGTATGTGGATCTATATACTCAGGCAAAACTTACGTCGAAAACTAACTCGGTGTCACATTCGATGTACGGAATCGAACACGCTCCGATTACGATGCTGAATAAGCCAGAGTCTTGACTATCGCGGGGTCATTAGCAT
Organism: Tenthredo notha; assembly: GCA_914767705.2. NCBI lineage: Eukaryota > Metazoa > Arthropoda > Insecta > Hymenoptera > Tenthredinidae > Tenthredo > Tenthredo notha. Next base: position 8,546,103 of record OU611908.1, read on the forward strand.
AATAAGGTAACAGGTATACAACCTGCGCCTGATATCCTCCTGCACAGCCTGTTTGCCTGTCCACAAGAGGTACGTTCTTCTACCTGCCTTAACGCCTACACCTCCCACTTTCACCTTCGTACCTTTCGGTAGACGGTTACCTGGGAAGTGAACGGATATGTTCGATTCTCAGAGTGCACATTGAAAATCGTAAGTACTACCAGTTTTTCTGTACTTCATCAAACGCAGAGTTAAAAAAAAAAAACCTTTTCATTCCTCATCATGAGAATTTACAGCCATTCAAATTTTTAATTATTCAGGTAAAATCTTTCTTTGAAAATTGTTCGATAGTCAGACTAAAAAATAGTTCATTCAATTTTGGGTTATTATAAATTATTGTAAATTGGTGAACGGTTAAAAAAGAAAAAGAAAAAACGGAGAAGAGATTCCCTGTGAATAGATATTCAGTATTTTCGGATCCTGAAAGAGTGAATGCGTAGATAAAAGAGACGAAAAAGTAGTGGGATCAGGTTCTTTGCATTTGACAAAAAGACGTAATAAACTCGGCCCTTGTTTTTTCCCCGTTACTAATCCTTTACTCAGGTGATTTTATAGCTTGCTTTCTATCAGGCAAACAGGTTAAAACGCAGGTGTTTTGAACCGTTGATTTGCCTGCGTGACGGGATAGAGGCTTAACGAAACAAAAGTGAAAAGAATAAAGGAACGGCAAACGCTTTATGGTTCGATGATCACGGGAGGATTTCCTTTTCAGGTGAATCCTGGACGCGCGGGTAGACAGGGAAGCATCACTTTGTCTGGGGTGGTTTTACCGGATTTTTAGCCGCTCATTTCTTCTCTTATTCTCTTTTAGTCACGTATTCTTGCTCTCGTCCATCCGTGGCTAGTATTTCCTTCCTTTCAACTTGGCTAGGATTTCTACCTTGATGAGCCACTAAAAGAGACCGTAACTTTGCGCAGGACGGTCGAGCCGCGATCACGAGTACCAGGTTAACAAGAAACCACCGAGTTTCAATGCCGATATTACAGGCCACGACTTTGGGATCGAAGTCGACAACTAAGGAGTGAAGAAACCTTGTCTTTGCAATTAAACTAAGATCATCATTCACTTATAAATGATAAATGATCTTCAACTTTAAACTACAAAAATAACAATACCAAAATTTGTCAATGATAATTCAGTATCTAACAATGCATTATTGATTGGTCAGAAATATAGCACTACAAGGTACGATGCATGCGGTTTATCTCGTATTGATTCCAATTTCCAGGGTGAATACTGCTACCTGAGCACTGGTCAAATCGTAGCAAATCAATCGCATTTCAAATGGTTAATTCGCAGATTATTCTTGCGATACATTTACCGAAGATTATTGTTTAGAAATGAGAAATTCAGGTATAACAAAGCGAGGGTCAAAATTATTGACCAAAATTTGTCAAATGATAAGATGAATAATACCGATATCTTTGAAATAGTATTATCTTACCCAGTAAAATTATCCAAAGCTAGAAATCGTTAGTCCAACACGTTTATTTGAAGCTTGTCGTGTGTTCGGATGAAATTGGTCGAGTACCTACTGCAGTTCTAAGTTATTTACAGAAAAGATTAGTTGAATTTACTTCACTGCAGAGCCAGTTGTACCTGTACGTGTATGGGAGTATGAGAGGGAGTATACCTTTGCTCTTGAAATCACTACAATTATAGCAAGAGTAACTTTAGTATAGGTATAGTAAAAGATTCTGTCTGAGAAAGTTACCGTTACTGCAATTGAAGTAATCCCATCAGCAGGAGCCTCCTGTCACATACATATACCGGTATAATATAATTTTACACTTGAGTAAATTTAGCTATTTCTCCTTTTTCCATTTATACAATGCAAATTTTTCATCATTCTTTACATAATTGAAACCAGCTAGAAAATTTTTGAAATTATTCTCAAAAATTTATATTACCTATAGACGCGTTTACAAGACTTAGACGTGGTTAATATCGGGTAAGAAAAAAATAAAATAAATCAAAACACTTTGGATATTAATTCGTATTTCGAATCTATTTCGTACTGGATAAAAGTATGCCTTGATATTCATGATCTTCTTTTATTCATGACTGATAAAAATTTACGTATACCTACCATAACTAAATTACCATGTATATGGGTACGCGAGTGCAGGGTCATATCGTTCAGAGTTTATACTTTAACTTAATTATAGCTTGGTTGATTATTAAAAAATAACGAACGCAGTACACCCCCATATATATACCTTTATCAGAGAAGGATAGATTTTTCAAATATATACTCAAAATTCATACTCCATCCAGACTATTTCCATAATTATGTAAACATCACCCTTTGAGCAACCTTCCGAACCGTTGCCTAATATTCTATATAGCTACGATGAATCGATTAGATACTTTGGAAGTCAGGGAATATATTTAGTTGTTAATAGCGATTTATCAACCGATAAGAAGAAGATTTTTTTTTTATTTTTTAACCTCATCGTTCTGAGCGACTGATAACAGAATTTAGTTCGCGGTACATTCAAATAGATAAGATTTCCACGGTATAAATACTTGCAGATAAGCAATCAGTGGAAGATAGGCTCTAGGCAAGGTAATCGGTGCTTACCTGGCTTTGAAACACGATTCCTATGACCTCATTATGCCCTGGTATAATTCAGGTGGAAATTTCACCTGTCCCGGCTTTCAACTTTAAAGAATCTATAATTTAACAAAATCTCTACGACGGGGTTGAATGTATAGACCAGATACTGGACCTGCAGCGAGTATTCGATCAGTTATCGCGGTGCTGATCAGGTATACGTATTTACTTCTTTATAAACTCTAGTTCGCCTGAGTTACCTGAAACTACCAGTATCACCTGGCTGAAGAGCTGCTTCGTTTCATGCTCTCCTGGTCAAACAAAGCAGCTATTTTACCTGAACCTATCTTAACTCAGGTAAATACCCGGCTAAACTCGTATAGATAATAATCTATGATTTAAATCGATCTATATAAACGATATTCTAGTTTAATTATATACACCTATGAACAGTTTCTATTTATCATCATATTTTGATGGTTAATAAAAAAAAAAAAAAAAATGAAACAATAAATATGAAGGATGTAAAAAAGTGGGAAAAAATAATTATGAATAAAAAGGTAAACTTTCGAGAACAGGTAAGATGGCATTGATCGGTACAGCAGGTGAAATAAATAAGTTTTAACTTTCGAAAGGGTTGAGCCAAAATAGCGTTCACTTTATCAGAGGTGTAAAGATCGCAGGAGGACTTCTAAACGCTCATGCGCAGATAAATCCTTGATTCAGGTGCGCAGACAGGTGCGGTAGATCAGGATAACAGATCGAAGAACAGGTCGCAGGTGATATTTCGATTTTCGAGAATGGATCATCGATCTACCTACCGATCCTGTCAATCCAAGTCGACTCTCGTCTGTACAGGTAACAATAACTCGGGTGAGTTTACTAACCGATTTCGTTTACCAGGGTAACAGGTGAAATTGCAACAAACTGTTTATAAAAATCACTGCATATTACTGCGAATCTAAATAGTGTAAGAATTCATATAGGTAATTATGTTTCCCTGATTAACATGCACCTGCGTCGTACCTGGATTGACGATTAAAATATACCAATGAACGGTAAAAATAAAAACCTGCGATTTCACACTCAGGTTTTAAAACAACGTGAGAATTGATCGGACAAATCTCCTGAGTAACCTGAGTCCCTGATAAAATGCACCTGTTTGCTCACCTGGAGCCGATATTAACCGATCTACGAGAATCTCAATTCAAAAGCCGACCACCTTGGCGAAGAAATCGCTATCCGATTGCAAATTGAACATAAAAATTTCAGAACAAAACGGTTACCAAATTTTAACCTGTTTCATTCCATGCCTTACCTGTTTCCCTGATCTACGGTGCGTCTCAACGTTTGCTCATCGTACTTTAAATAGTTGATATATATATATACAGGCAGACAGTCGGAACGACATATGCGCTGGTGTTGCTTTTTCTCTTAGGGATGAAAGAAACTACGTAAGTTTTTTGCAAAATATGATTTTTAATGAGAAATGGCACTTTCATATAATCGCGCGAGGATTGTGCATTGGTTAATTATAGTTTGAAAGAAAAAAAACAAAAAAAACGAAGGTAAAATAATGAAAAGTCAATAGAGTTCAGTTTACGAAGAGAAATTGGAAAAAGTAGTAAAATATTTTCACAATTTCTCCGCAGAGTTATTCTAACGTACCAGAAGCTAATAGACGCGTGTTATCTCAAAGAGAAAAGTTAATAGCATTGCTAATATTGGCGAAGTGTGATCGTGGAAAACAGTAAACTCTACTTGCGATTCCAACAAACTTTGGCTACCGCATTGATCGTGTTGATCAAGCCAAGGCAATACTAGGTATCCGTGTGTCTCTTCAACTGACCTAATCTCTGACGATGTAACACTAAATGGCAATGTATGTCAATGGGAGTGGCTCCCGTTAAGGAAATCATTGTGTAAACAGCCTGAAGACAGATTTGCATAAACTGTCAGACTCTGATATATATATGAATTGACTTTCGCCCTTTGTTAAATAGGTAAAGAAGAAAGAACGAACTTGAAATTACCCAAGTAGGTCTTTCAAAATTAGACCTCGTGAACATTTATGCTTTATAATTTAAGGGTAGAACAAATTTGATACAATTTCTATACCTTGGGACGAGTAACTCAAATCATTTTAGTCTAGGGTCATTGAGGAACGGATTTTCCCAATTCTCTTGAGAAATCATCGAAGAACTTCTCACCATATAAGATGCATAATACATGCGTTATACCCTTAAGTTATATGTGAAAGAATCAGCTGTAATCTCACGGTTTATAGAAAATTCTTACCCATATATTCTGCCATCGGATAGATACATCTATACACACATCCGCGTATATGTGGAGGATTATTTGTTCCGGTTATATAGCGACAAAAAATTTATCGTACTATAAGAGCCACGTGATATGTGTCACTTATACGTATATACTAGATTATAGTATACGAAGTAACTTGTTGCATTACGGTATTTTTTTGATCTCTCGATCGATATAGTCATCGTTTACAACCCAAATGACACACATTATGTATAAATAAATCACTCGAACGAGGTAGCCGAAAAAATGTGATCAATTTTGGAAGGTAAATGAAATTGGAATCCATCGTTCAATCTTCACGATCACTTTTTTTTTTTCGGAAACTAGAAAAATGAGGCTTTTATTTAACGTTTTTAGATCCAATAAATCTCTGTTCGTTGCAGAGAAACAGAGGCGCTTGAAAAATGAGTTTTCGAAATACTGATGCTGGGAGAAATAAAGGTAATGTTAAAAAATGTTAAAAACTCGATTTCAAAAATCAGGAACAAAAATTCTAGTGATAAAACTGATTGCCACTTATTCATACAGATTTCTATAATATCATTTCCAAATGTGAAAGAATAAGCTCGAAAGGCATGGCAAAAATTTGTTCTAAATCCTATCAATTATTTATGACATCATGAAGTTGTCGATTGAAGTAGATGAAATGGGTTTTCGTAAATAGGGTCTTGATCGGAATGAACGATTCTTTTGTCTTCACATCCGGAGGAATAGCCCGAAATTTTCGGATTTTTTAGACTTTTCAGAATTTCGATATTCCAAACTTCAATGTTTCTAAAAATTTGAAATTTTCTTAAACGAATCCGGAATTTCGACCGTTCAGAACTTTGGAAATTTGGAATTTCAAACCGGTACCTAATCGAGCGTGTATTGGAACGAAGTTTTACAGTTTTTCAAACCTCATAGAAATTGTCCATATTACACTCCAGACGTGACAATACGCGAGAGTCTCTAATACGCTGACAACGCACTATCTATTCCTGATGTCACGAACAAGATTTCCGACTTAGAATCTTACCACGAGTAATTTGTGACGTGAGTCAGCTCAGTATCACACCCACAATCCCATACAACTTGAGATCAAGGTTATCTGTGGTTCAGACTTATAGCTTACATGTATTTAGATACCCACATAATACCTGAGAGCTTCTGGCTATACAGAATTCATCCAGGGTATCCTTCAATTTAAACCTGTCCTTGTAACTTGAAAAGATCATAGAAACTGGACACGATATCTTCATCTCTTTATTGCCAAGCTGTTTTAATTTCATTTTATTAACTCTGGATCGGTCGTTTGGTCGTTAGATAAATATTCGAAACAATAATCATCGAAACACGTCAAGGCTGAAACTGACTGAGGTTTAGAATCCCGGATGAGATATCGATGAATTGAATACGAAATTTATCATCATTGTAACGATAGATGCGATAAACTTTGGCATAAGAATTTTTCACTTGTATAACAAATTCAGCGGTAAAAGAATTGAAGAGGGAATTGTTACTTGGCAGCTAAAGAGTTTTAAGAAAGCGTTCTTTTCATGCGATAAAATTCTACAACTTTTACTTGGCAGTTGCAGGTCCGGGTCTTTTCCCCATCGTATTATTCAGGCATTAGTCAATGGAAAAACTGTCGAGGGACGCTTGCACGCTCGCGAAACACGCGATAATCGATAATTTAAAATTTCCTGCAATAACTTGGGAGTCAACGCGTTACTTTCCACGACTATTATGTCCAATATCAGCATATGGATTATACGTAACTTAGATCGCCGGTTTTCGATAGGAATACAAGCGATACTAACTACGGCCAAACGTGTTTAACTCCGGTTGCACAACAGCGAAGAATTCGTGTATTCATTCATCTTGAACGAGCGTAGAAAATTTATCATGTAGTCTTATGAAAGTGTTAATACTAACTATGAGGGACATAAGTTAATGAGAGTCCCCTGGTAGAAATTTCAACCGGGCGCTAGCGAGGAGCTGGCCAGCTAAACTCGTGATTAGCTAGGCGCTAGCGTGGCAAACTAGCTAGCGCCTCGCCAGGGACGTAACGCTCTCCCAGATCAGTTCCTAGTCAGGAAGCCTAGCTAGGTCCTAAGCAGTTTTCCTTAACGGTGCCCTGATACTTTCCAATGATCGGCCTAGCGCTCATATCGGAGCCCCTGATTTATTTTCGTGAAATTGAAAAGTAATAACAGTAGAAAAAAAAAAAATACGGATTTTCATCGTCAGTCGACCCAATCCACGCATCATATCGATGAATTAGCATCATAGATCCACTGAAAAAACCTCCAAATTTATTCGTACCTTCTGGGACTTGAACCCACGTCCGCTCGAATACCAGTTGCACACTCTAACCACTGCGCTAAACTATTATATGGTATATGTTACAATACTCTCCGACTTATTCAGGGCTTATCAAAGTGTCAAGTTATTACTCGAAATATTCCAATGTTATCAAAATTTTGCATATGCTGGACTAGATTGAAGTCCTTGCATATAGGGGAGAGCGGGGCAAAAAGGGCACCTCGGCAAAAAAAAAAAAATTCTTGAAAAATTTTCGATTTTTATTTTTTTTTTCAATAAAAATTGTTTCCCAAAGAAATTTTCCATTTTCCGATAATTTGAAAAAAAAATCGAAAATTTCAGATTTTCGTTTTTTTTTTTTTTAAATTGTTTCACGAAGAATTTTTTTTTTTCGAAAATTTGAAAAAATTTCTTCGTGACACAATTTTTCTATCGTATGAACTAAAGGCAGTGTTGAAATGACCATAAAAATTTTAGTGGTATTACACTATATTAAGTAACATCACAGTATTTTTGCGTATTTGCACGCGCCTAGCTAGGTACTAGCTAGGTACTAGCTAGGCTTCCCTTACCGGGAACGCCTAGACTCAGCCTGGCCGGGGCCTCTTTAGTATCGAGGAAACAACCAGGAAATTTCTACCAGGGTCTTTACAGCCTGCAGGGGATAATAGTTTTTTATTCATTAAAAGTGCGGAGAGACGAAAGAAGTAAGAAGTATTATTGTATCACGAAAGCGCGGACTATACGTGTGAAAGAAATATTGAAAACGGACTCGCTAATGCACCGTGATCTTGACGGATATGAGAATTGCATTATTTAACCGTACTGGAATGCAGTATATAATATGGCGTAATGTATAGTGCTGAAAAGTCTGCACACGTGCATAATAATGCCATCGCACGAGACAAGAGACTGAGAAAGTAATGGGAACCGTTTTACGCTACAATTAAATCTTGCATTACGCTAGCGAGTAAGTATATCATGGACAATTACAATTTGCTAATTGTATTCGCTGAAAGTGTTTTCGCGCCGTGTTCTGACTCGAGACTAGTAGGTATACGTTGACTGTTGTCATTTTGAATAATTAATTAAATTCAGAAGTTCACGCGTCGTATGATGAAAGGGGAATAACCTGCGATCAGCCACGTGGCTTTCACCGATTGAGAAAATCGCTATATACACGCGATATATTTTTTTATTTTTTTTTCATGCACATAATATGCGAAGTAGATTTCTGTGAGATTTTCAATTTAGCGGATATTTTGTCCGGTTCAAGCCGTGTTACGTTACGTGTACATTTAATCGACACGCATACATGAACGGACGTTAATGATTGCTGCGAGGATATACGTACAGTATTACTTTCCATAAGATTTAGTGTGTATTGAGAATTACAGGTTTTCTCTTCGGGGCCGGCTGTACCCGTATACCACGATGAATCAAAATTAAATAATAATAATAAATTCTAGTATAATTTAATTGCGAATAAAGTGGCTTCGTCCCTGATCTCAATTTTCATACACCCTACCACCACCTCATTCTTTACACCCCCTGACAATTAACCGCGAAAACTCACTCTGTGGGTAAAGTCGAGGCTAAATGCGAGATTTCATCTCATCAAGTTTTCAGACTCAAGAACGAGATGACTGACGATGAGACGGGTCTCTTTTTCATGACTTATTCATAACTGACAAAACGCAGGAGGTCACTCACCGATTAATTTGAAGAAAGAGGAATTAGCTGAGGGTGCGCTTTTTTTCTTGACTCTCGTTTCCTCCTCCTACCACTCGTCGTATTTATAGTTTGAACAAAAGTTAGTTAGCAATTTAATTCGCATAACAAACTCACTGGAAAGTTAATGTCATTTGAAAAGTGAACGTTGATGTTATTAAATTTTCTTCACTCTTTGTCATACGGTTACTTTCTTCTTTTCTTCTTTATTAATTAGTCACGCTGTTTTGATGCAAAAAAAGTTTAAGTTAAAATTTATTATTTAGCAAATTGAGGGTCGTGCTGGTACCAGTCTCAGGATTTTCATTCTCTCGTATATAATATACGAAGTCGTTAAAACTATCAAAAAGCTCGAATAGAATTCAGCGGAATTTTATGACCTAGCATCTTTCGCGAAGCTCATGAAAACCGGGATATTGAAAAATGCTCAAATTCTATTCTTTCAATATCCACGTAAGGAAATCACCGATGATATACAATCTAAGATATAAATAATTGATTACCAAGATTTTACTAATAAACTTTAGTCACGAAATGAAATTAGGTGAACTTTTCTATCGCCTGTTTAAGTGCCAAAGTTAACTATCCAGTTATCCTGATTGTACACTTCTAACCAGGTACGTGGTAGGTAACCGGTATCAATAAATGTCATAGATTTAAATTGAATCTATAATTCAGTCGCGAAATTATTACACAACTATTGCGGGTATTATTACACTCATTTTCACGATACCAATACTTTCAAGCATCAATTTACAAATGTCATTTGAATAAAAAATCAGATCTGCTACATCGATTGCTCAGAATCTGTGAAAAAAAAAACCTACGTTACAAAAAGGGAAGAAAGAAAAGGGAAAAATTTTAACTGTAACGTCAAGAGCTAAAATCAATCATTTGACTATGTAAATTTGAATTTGAGTAGATTGACTAAGCAATTACCGTATTTATGATAAACACACAAACTAGGGTCGAGTGCGGGAGAAGGGGTCACGTTGTAACAAGCTTTTAATCACTTTGGGTTATAAATGTCGATTTTAAATCGGATTCCACATTTCTGAACGGATGTGTATATCAGGATTCGAATTTTTATTTTTTATTTTATATAATGGTAATTTGTTTTACCTATAAGTAAGCCACGACCCGAAAAGGTAATCCGTTCACGCCACGTGACTTAAGCAGAGATTCAAACGAGAAAAAAGCGATCGAGTCGAAGTCTAGTGAGATACTGAATACCTGGGCGTTCGCCTGTCTCAGTGGCACCTCCAAGACTTTGTACCAGCTTCTCTCTCTTTAACCGCCTTTCGAGCGAAAGAGAGAGTGGTACACGTCTTCTCGTTCTTCAATCTTCACCAGGCTCTTCGAGATCTTCGTATTACTCGTGTTGTTGTATTGCTGATCAGTTACGCTCGAGGTAACACGATGTACGTTGTTTGTGTACACATCTACACTTATATAACTTCAATACATCTATAACTATACTAGGATCTAGCTGGATCTTCGAGTATATGAAGACGCTGGACGCTGGACGTGGACGTAGAATTCGATATTTCCTTTAGAGACATCCATGAACTTTGAACGAAGTTAATTCGTGAGTTTGGTAACATCGAGGTAAAACACGTTCTTATTCCGTAAAAGTTTTTCCGATTACAATCTTAAGGATAAAAGTTTGATCCAGGATACGAGCAGTTAAAGAGAAATTTCAAATTCTGTGTAAATATAGTCCTGTGAACGAAAGGTATTTCGATAGCTAATTTTTTGCAATATTCTAATCTCTGATTGAAGAAAATGAGCATTTTTAATTTTTTAAAAGGTGAGCTTTTTTATTTTTTTTTTTTTTTTTATTAGAGAGGAGTGCTGGGACGTTTCCCACTCAAGTGTAGCAGGGCAAGGAGAATCTTTATAAGAAATTTCACCTTGTTAAAAGTACTTCCAATAAGGATCATCTCTTCGGAGCTGAAGCGAGTTCGATAACAAAATTAGTCAGAAGCACAGGAACAAAATCCCCTCACATTATACCGTATTACCTCATGGCCACTTTATAAAGCTTCTTATTATTCTTATACCAATTTAATTTGTGATTCAATTCGCAGATAATTCTCACATCTTAAGATTTCGAGAAACAGGATAACACGTTGAGGAGTTGTAAATGTATATGCATATACATAATACATATGTATAGTATATACACACCCAATTGCAAGGATGAGATAAATCCAACTGTGACAAGCTCGACTGTCTAGTTAAACCTAATAAAATTATCATCAAGACATTAGTTCGGTTCTACCTTCCTAACTCCGTCTGTCTCGTATCTGGTTCGTACTTAATTGAGTTTAGGAATACGGGGCTAGGACGGGGAACGAACACGGGAGTTCGTTATAAAGTTGCGACCACGCTAATCGCTGCCGAGGGCGTTAGGGTATATTGATCCAAGGGTACTTCATGAGGTTAATAGCAAAACTCTGCCTCTGAATTAGCGATTTTTCGTTAATTCAGGATCACGAACAGGCCTAGCCATACAGTGAAAACAGGCAATAAATGTGGTACATTGGATTTTCAGCTAACCAACGTTCACTTTGTTGAATAGTAGGTCATCTCTGCAGCGGAATCATCTTTTCCAACCTTTCACCCGATCCTTACCACCTACGTATCACATATACCCACCTAGCTGAATAATTTTCTACTTCCTATCATCATTGATTCGAATTAGCTAAACCTAAGAATTTTCTTATGTTCTCTTTCCATTCGAAGTGGAAGAGGATGGGACAGGTCAGACAACCGCATTCCAATGCACGTGAACGCGCCTATATGAACCCACACTTAAGCTTTAACTTCGAAAGGCAAGGTCTTATGTGTAAATATATGGTATATATAGTTATACTCATATATACATCTTGTATTACAGTTCACGGAGACATTCTCCTGCGCTTTTACTTTGTGCACTGATCCAGTTTGGGTTCAGTTAGTAGTTTGTAGGGATTCGAAGGTGATCGGGATCAGCGTTAATTCACACATATACACATACATACATATATGTTTTCCAACAGTATTTCTCTTTAGCCCTTAGCTGAGAATCGATGCAAAAAAAAGAATCAAGTGGATAGATTTTTCGGATCTAGAAAGTTCACAAGTTCGAAGATTTTCAAATACCAAAAATCAGAGCTGTACATTAGTTTTCTCGTCAGTATTAGATCTTCGACTTGTTCTTTGTGTCGTTAGTTATTTTTTCTAATATCTTAATATATGTTTGAATTAACTACTTGTAACAAATTCAGATAATTACTTGTATAATTGCTTGATTTTATTACACGATGGTTTTTAGGATCTTGGAACTTAGCAGCCAGTTTTATCAAGGTTTATCGTCTTAAGTTTTCGTAACTAATCGTAAAAAGTAATGACTACTCGTAGCGAGGTTGCGAGTAATCAAGGTCTTTAGAAAAAAAAAACAGATTAAAAAAAAAAAAAATGATTTTTAATTGGAATCTTCATATTTCAATCGAATGTTTTTATTCAAATTTATAGTTTTATTTACTAATCGTATGAACTATCCACGTGAAGTGTAAATTGATTTTCTATAAACGACTGTAAGTATATAAGCATTGTTGACTTCACAAATTTAATTTACTGTTCAATAATCTATTAGAGCGTACAGTAGTTTTAGATATAGCAAATTCACGATGATCATAAAATTTTTATGAATCTTATAAGGTTTTCTAGAAGATTGCTGTGCAGTTAAGCAGTCTGCCACCAATTCTGCATAGTAACATATTGCGCATGGATATCTCGAGGCTTAAGTATTTGAGAAAAATCATCTAATTCTCGTAACTTATCGTTTAAATGCCACGAGCTCAATTTTTTTTTTTTTTTTGTATAAAATAATTACCTTCTTCCGAGATCTGAAATATTAATGGCTAAAGATCTGAGTATTTATATCTAGCTATTAGGTAGAATGGGCGAATATGTGTCACCATAAAATATGATATAAGGACTTAGGATTTGAAGTACAGATTCTCGCAGAAGTTGTGTAATTTTTTATATATTATCATATTATGGGTGTGAATGAGAATATGATATGAAATAAATTCATTTTCAACGATTGAATTAATACAGTGATTTTTATGATACCGGTTCCTCCTCGATTGGAAATGACAACTTCATGCGTTCCTTAAACCCGGACCTTAAGTTTGTTGAAAATATTGCTCAATAATCGTCGCTTCGTTTCCACTCAATTAGTTGAAATTAACATTTAGTGCTAAATGTAAAATATGATTGAATATAAATATTAGACCGGGCCTTGTAAATTTTTATAATATTTTATCAAACAACACAAATCTAATTAGATATTAAACTGTTTTTTTTTTTCATATTTAATGGATTGAATTTCACAAAACTAATTCAACGTCGCGTTTCAATAATAAAACTTATTTGTCACCCTAATAAAACTGTAAGTTAACGAAGCAAGTCGATATAATCAATCGTCGATGCATTTTTCTTAGAGCTTATTTATGAAGCCATTAATTGTGTCAAACGTTTTCTTCATCCCTCGCACTTTTCGAAACGTATAAATGTGTACAAAAGTATCCAAGCTTATGCGGTAAGCTTAAGCATTTTTCTGAAACTTAAGAAGCTTTGGCAGCTGATATAATTTACGATGCGTGTTAAGCCGTGGAAAAAGAAGTGAAGTAGGTAATATGAAGGCATGGAATTTCATTCAACGCTTTTTAGTTGACCAGACACAGGTTTCATCCGTTTCCTATTCCCAGGACGAAACAGAAGTGATCCTTTGAAACGAGTCCTTATGGAGAGATCAATTTATATTCCACTGAACCATCTACGAAACTTTTCAAGCTCCGAGGGAACAGATATGATACCTTAGACCCGGTACTACTATGTGAAAAAGAAAAACCGAGGACGGACTTCGAAGATGCGATCCTTGGGAATCGCGAAATGAAATATTTCCCAGTGAATGAAAACTCCATGACCAAAGTGCCCCGTGTTTGCAGTTTACTTATTTTTGATTCCGTACTTGAATCTTAGTAAGAAATAGAAAGCAGTAACGCGTGAGCTTAGGAGTTGATTCACGAGGATACCAGAGTAACATCAGTAAATGAATAACTCAAATTCATGAATCGTGTAGAGCAAATTCGTGTTTATCATATTATGCAGGTTTGGCTTCAGCAGCCTCGGACATACGGAGGTGGGCACGATCTACCTATATCTACATGTACTGCAGCAGTGATGACGCTATGCTCATTCATTATTAGGGTAAACGCGAGACTGCAAACTGGTGCTCCGACATGCATTGCGAATTACGTTATACGAGGCGAGTTTAGTAGAGTAGAGTAGAGTCGAGTCGAGTTGAGTCGATTCGAGTCAAGTCAAATCGAAATTGGCGAGTTTCGGTAACACCTGGTAGTATAATTCCCTAAATTTCAACCCATTGTTATTAATTGATTTATTGTTTTTGTACGCTATCATCGAACAAGGGAAGTATATCCTATTGCTTTTGGTATAGGTAATTAATTTATCGAATTATCCGTTAGTCCGTTATCTCACTTAGCATTACCCCATTTTCATTGTTCCTTCATTAGTCCAATGCCTAAATCAATTTACTTTCCATAAAGTATTGCCTGTCTTTCTCATTAACTGCACTTTTAATTAGTCTAATTAAATAAAAGGCTTCTGGTTCTACTCGTAGAATTACAAATTCTGTATTGCGATTCTCTGAATAATAATAAGTCTCGTTAAAATCCCTTTCACTATCTAAAGAATACCCATATCATCCGATCGTGAAAATAATTTCAAGATCGGTGATGAGCTTTAATAAACTTCCACCTTGTTGCAAATTAGCAAGTGTTAATTTTCCCGAAAATCTCACAATGGTCGATTGATTTTTTTTATCAAATATTTATATAATTCATTCTCATACGTACCAATCGAGCTTTTTTTTGAGCTGTTAAGATATTGAATGAACCTTCCAGAGTGACGCCCTTTAAGCTTAATGAAAAGTTTCAACAGGTAGTTCATTAAGGTTAGTAGTACACTCTCGAATAAATTTATGTACCTACCATAGGTATGTGACCGTATAAAGTAGATTTTTTTTATTTTTTTCCATAGTTAAAATCACTCGTTGATAGAATTTTTTTTTTTTTTTTGAACAAGGTTGAACTCTCGATTTCATCTCATTGCGTTTTTATTGCGGTTAAACATTTTATAGTCAAAGGACGTGATCTCGGCTAATTTGTTAAATCGCTTGTGTATAATCACGTGTAATTTAGTCCTAGGAAATTGGGCAAATTTACATTAGTCACGGACTTACTCAAGCGTATTCACTCTAACGGGTATCGATTCGAATGACCTTTACAGAAAATCTAATATACCGATATTTCAAAAAATTTATTACCCCTAGTTAGATATATTTAAAAGTCATAACCATTCCATATTTCGACCCAGTTATAAGATTTATGTAATAAAGAAATAGCGATTTTTTAAATTCAGGGTGGAAAGGGGTACAATCAGTGCCAACTACATAATTTGGGGGGAAAAAAAAAAAAATGTTGATTCGCTGAGCACGGATTAGACCTTATAACGCATTTTCGTTTAAGCTGGCACGCGACTGGATTTAGGGTCGCGTGACGTGCATGAAAACGTATTTTGGCAAGAAATTTTCACACAAAATAACTTGCAAGAATTTGGCAACTAGACCCTTCATTATACCGTCGCGTTGTTCTATGTACGCGCGACAATTGCCCTAATTCTATTTGTGCGTGGGCGCACGAGCAACTATTCACTCCTGAGTGCTCAAAGCCACAAAACCTGGCCACATCCCACGGCCTGATCATGCCTTAACCATAGATAAAGGCCAGATTATCCGCTACAAGTACATACATAGATATACGCATCGATCGACCCCCTGACAAGTTCTTGTTTAATTGTATTTTGCGCCTCTTCTGAGATGATCATATGTAGTACCCCCACTTTCCGCCGAGATGTCGCCACAGTTTTAACGCTATTAGACTTTCTGAGAGTTTTCTTCTCTATGCTGTGGCGTGCGTCCATGTTCCATTCTTTCGCTTTGTGCCGACATTGTCACGTCGTTGAAAATTGAAAGTCAAAAATTCATCAAAAATGGGTCGCAAGAGGAGCAGGAAGAGTGATTCGGACGAGGAAAACTCTACGGAAATAATGATGAAGAGGATCAGGAAATTAGAGAAAAAGTTAAAAAAGAGAAAAAAGGAAAAAACTGGCCGTCGTAAACAACGCCTAGACACTAGCTCAGATTCCGAGTCGGTCAGCGCTGGAAAAGAAGCATCAAGTAGGTTTTTTACAAAAAAAAAAAAAAAAAAAGATACTACGTATGCAGTTCACACTGCGCATGGAAAGACTGCGGATAAAGATTCCTTACAGACTCTAATCTGAAAGAAGGCCTATTATATCATTCTCAGGCCCTAACCTGTAGAAAAGAGAATTTATTCTCAAAATGGCGAATCTATATATATAAAAATGGCGGAGATGGGCGCTATCCCATCTTGAAAGTCCTTTGTTTCCGATTTCCAAAAGAGAATATTGACCAATATTACTGTTGAGACAAGCTCTTACTTGTCTGAAAACTCAAAATTACAAAAAAAAAAAAAAAAAAAAAAAAAAAAGAATACAAAGAGGTAATGTATGATTCTTAAAATTATAGGTGACAGAGGTATTACCTCAAGCCCTCGGATCCTAACCTCTCATAGTAGAGCATTGAGGGATGTTTCCAACACAACCACACAAAATGAAATCACCGTAACCCAAAAAGATCCAATCGCTGAGATATCTCAGACGATAGACGCTGATCATCACCCTGCGACAGACCAGGATCTTGACAACGTGCTAGATCAGGAAGTCCTGGATCTTTTCGGAAAACGTCTTTATCAGGACAAAAACCTAGCACCTGCAATACATAAGGACGTAACAGTACGCTGGGAAGAAATTCTTCAGAAGGGTCTTCCAAAAGAAGATAAGATGACACTTATCCAAAAATATCCTCCACCCATGAATTGCACATTCATTGACCCTCCAAAGCTCAACCCGGAAATCTCGAATTCTGTACAAGAAGCTGTGATTCGAAGAGATACCCGAATAATAGAAAAGCAGGAAAAGATTGCTGCCGGATTGGCGGCACTGGGAAAAGCAATTTCTATAGTGTTGAAAAGTGGAGAAAAAGGGGAAAACTTGAAATTGATTGAGTGTCTCAGTGATACCTCCAAGTTAATGGCAGATATTCAACATGATGAATCATCAATTCGAAGAAACCTTATCTTAGCAAATATTAATGCGTCTGTGAAAAACACTCTAAGTTCAATAACAGGTGATGAGTGGTTGTTCGGAAAGGATTTAGACGAAAAGCTAAAATCCGCAAAGTCCTTAGAACAATCATCTAGGTCCTTAAAACGGTTGCAAAATGAACAAGCTCCAAAACAATCAAAAAACTCGAAATTCCCGCCCCGTCGACAACAAACCAAGAGTTATCCAGCGATGTCGGGCGGGTCACAAAAACAGCGATATCCATCATCCCAGAAGACTTCACGAAACACGTTTCAGAAACTGCAACCGAGAAAGGAACAGGAACATCGCAAACGACACTGGTAGAAACTGTAAGTATCCCAGCAGGAAGACTCCGTTATTTTTTAAAATCGTGGAGAAAAATAACTTCCGACCCCGTAATCCTATCCTGGCTGGAAGGATATGAGATTCCTTTCACATCTCGTGTGATACAAACATCAGAACCTCCTTTAAAACACTGGTCAGATAAAGAAAAACATCAGATTTCACCGTTGCTCTACGACCTAATCAAAAAAGGGGCCATTGAGGAATGCAGACCTTCCGAGGGGCAATTCATTTCAAATATTTTCACAGTGCCAAAACCAGACGGCTCGCACAGACTTATATTGAATCTCAAGGGCCTAAACAAATTTGTCGAGCAGATACACTTTAAGCTAGAAAATGGTAAGACAGTAACTCGAATGATGAGGCGTGGATGTTATATGGCTACCATCGATCTCAAGGATGCGTACTATCTAATTCCAATTCACAAATCTCACAGAAAGTTTTTAAGGTTCAGGTTTGAAAACAAGTATTACGAGTTCACGTGCTTACCCTTTGGTCTCAGCACAGCACCATTTGTGTTTACAAAGCTTACAAAACCTGTAGTGTCATACTTGAGAAAATTAGGTTTTTCATCAGTTCTATATTTAGATGATTTTCTATTACTAGAGAAGTCCTTCGAGGCGTGTAAAAATAATGTTGGAGTAACGTTAATAACTTTGGAAAAATTGGGTTTCATAATCAACACGGAAAAGAGTAAAATAACTCCCTCAACAAGGACAAAATACCTTGGATTTATCTATGACTCTTCACACATGACAGTGGAGCTCCCAGAGTCAAAGAGAAGGGACCTAGAACAGCTGATGGGAAAAATTAAATTGGATGAAAGTTACAAAATCAGGGACTTTGCAAAATTTGTGGGTAAGGTGGTATCATGCTGCGAAGCAGTGAAATATGGTTGGGTTTATACAAAAACCTTTGAGCGTGCCAAATACCTCGCACTTAAGAAAAATAACGAAAATTATGAGGGATATTTAAAGATTGACCATGCTATCATGTCAGATATCAAATGGTGGACTTCCCAATTACCCAGGGCAGTAAATCCCATCAGAAGTCCATCATTTAAGTTAGAAATTTTTTCGGATGCATCGCTTTCAGGATGGGGAGTCTGTTGTGGGGCAGAAAAAACTCATGGTCATTGGAATGAAATAGAAAAAACATACCACATAAACTACCTCGAGTTGCTGGCTGCATTTTTTGGAATAAAGTGTTACACTCGCGATATTCGAAATAGCCAGATCCTTTTACGAATTGATAATACGACAGCTATCTCATACATCAATAGAATGGGGGGTATCCAATTCAAAAATTTGAATGACTTAGCAAAAATGATTTGGCTTTGGTGTGAAGAAAGAGGAAACTGGATCTTTGCTTCTTATATAAGCTCCAAGACAAACGTAGAAGCAGATTCAGAATCTCGCAAGGTCGAGTCCAATACTGAGTTCAGTTTACCGGACCAGGCCTTTGAAAAAATAATAGAAAAATTTGGATCTCCAGATATCGATCTCTTCGCTAGTAGAGTAAATACAAAATGTAAAATATATGTATCCTGGAAAAAGGATCCAGGCTCGATAGCCGTGGATGCTTTCACTGTATCTTGGAAGCCTTATTTCTTCTACGCGTTCCCACCTTTTTCAGTAATTCTAAAAGTTTTACAAAAAATCCAAGATGAAAAATCAGAGGGCATTCTAGTAGTCCCTGAATGGCCCACTCAACCGTGGTATCCTGTTTTTTGGTCGATGCTAATTTCCAAACCTATTTTCATCAAAACTGATCTTGATTATCAATTTTTTTCCAATAGGAAACCAGATTCCTTTTGGCGAAACATTACCCTGGTTGCAGGGATCTTATCCGTGAGGCATTAAAAATAAAAGGCATCCCAGACTCTTCAATGGATATCTTCATCTCATCTCTAAGCAGCTCTTCACTCAAGCAATATGACAGTGCTCTCAAAAAATGGTGGCTGTTTTGCGTCTCAAATGACAAAAACCCTTACTCGGGTTCGATTCCAGACGTTCTTACCTTCTTAACAAAAATATATACCGAAGGAGCTTCTTATGGCTCCTTAAATTGTATCAGATCTGCAATATCATTGTTGGTCGGACCAGAGATGGCTCAGGATTTCAGATTGAAAAGGTTTTTCAAAGGGGTTTCCAAGCTCAGACCTTCGTTACCCAAATATGAATCCACATGGAATCCAAAGATCGTATTAGATCATATCAACATGCTACCAAAAAATGAAGACTTAAACTTCGCGAGTTTATCTGAGAAACTAATAACATTACTAGCGCTCGTCACGGGCCACAGAATGCAGACATTTTCATTGATAGAGATAAACAATATTGAAAAATACGCGGATAGGTTAGAGATTAAGATACCAAAACCGATAAAGACATCGGGTCAAAATCGAAAACAGCCAATGTTGATTTTACCCTTTTATACTCAAAAACCAAAGATTTGCGCAGCGTCTACTCTACAATACTATTTAGAAAGGACTATGAATGTCCGTGGTTCAATTCAATCACTATTCATCTCAATCAAGAAGCCCTATAAGGCAGTGTCTTGCCAGACCTTGAGTCGCTGGGTTAAAAAGATGATTGGGGAAGGTGGTGTGAATACTCAGATTTTCACTGCCCATAGCACGCGCCACGCGGCGACGTCAGCTGCAAAAAGAAACGGAGTAAGCATAGATGCAATTCGAAAGGCGGCTGGATGGACTACCAATTCACAGTCCTTTGCAAAATTTTATGATCTACGTTTAGTTAACGAGAAAGATTCCTTTGCAAACTCAATCCTTTCATTGTAAAAAATGCTATCACAGAGGGTATGAAAAAGAAGAATTTAATAAAAAATCAGTAAAATTCCTTTCAATTTTATTTGTCGTAATCAAACTTTGAACATCTACATATGATCATCTCAGAAGAGGCGCAAAATACAATTACATGATTAAACGAACTTACCTAAGTGAAGTTCTATCATGATTGTATGAAGCGCCTCTTCTGAGATGATACAACCCACCCTAGAAATTAACCCCTGTTTGTAAAAAAAAAAAAAAAAAAACACAAACAACCCATTACGACAAAAAAGCTTTGAAAAATGAAACATGGACGCACGCCACAGCATAGAGAAGAAAACTCTCAGAAAGTCTAATAGCGTTAAAACTGTGGCGACATCTCGGCGGAAAGTGGGGGTACTACATATGATCATCTCAGAAGAGGCGCTTCATACAATCATGATAGAACTTCACTTAGGTAAGTTCGTTTAATCATGTAATTAGCTGATATCCCAAGTCTTACCTTATCGTCGTCTTATGAAGTAATCTCACTTCATGAGGTACGATGAATTCCTTCGTAGTTGGAGAAACATATAAGATTAAGATGCTTATGCCCCCGCGAGTATAAAATCAACGACGTATTTTCATCCCTCCAAACTTCATTCGGTCACTGAATAACTTCAATACAAAATTCGAACAACGATACTAATGCTGGCAACTGATCAGGAATGGAAATATTGATGAAATGGGTGCCGGAACAACTCGAAGCGATTTTAGTCGGGCTTTAAGCTCTATGTATATCTTTTGGCTTTGATCTTTTCAATAACTGTCCCGAAAATTTCAGAACTCTGTAGGGTAGCTGGTCGAGGGTTGAAACACTGGGTGGACCAGTACCAGTAAATTTTGTGATGATTATCGCACGGTTGTTGTAGAAGAGATTATAGTATCACAGATTGCGTCATAGTTCTCAAATAATGACAGTGAATGACCCATTCACAAGTCTTATAAATAAATTTATTAACGATTATCAAACACGCTCGGTCCTAGACGAATTTTTTTCACATCGATCGTAGTTTTTTAATATTAGAAGGCAAATCTTTTATATTTGTCGAAATTGTAAAGGAAGTGAAAAACTTCATGAAAATCGAGAACTTTTGAGCATTTGCATTTTTTTTTTTTTTTATTGTTTTTATCGCTGTACATTAAGGACAGCGCACTGATTTTCAAAATCGATTTTACTCCGGATTTGGACGTGTATTAAAAAGCGGAAAGACAGTTCTCTATTCTGAAAATTTTTCCAAACTTTTAAGATAGGGTGAGGGATCGGGGATCTTTATAGAGGTAGAATCTCCGCGGACGTTGATGAGATCATTTAAAAACTTATTTCGAGTCATAGTGGTCACAGAAGTCCTTCAAATACCGACACGATGGTGTAAGTTTTTGAATATCCTACATTTCATCCTACGAAACTCGGAGAATATTCGAATTTTATTCACATAAACCAGGGTAGTTTTTTTTTTTATTCTTTTTATTTTCCCTCGGACGGCAGGGACGCAATTTAAAAAAAACTTCGCGAAATTTTTATAGTTCTTTTTTTCCGACTTCAACGTCACGCATCGAATCACAAAATGCACTATCATTCGTAGTTCGAAACAAATGGAGCCATATGCACGACTGTTTTGAATTTTACGTATTTTTCTAGTAATTTTAAACGAATTTCCCAGCACTTTATTCCCTCATCAAATCGTGAAAATGATGGTATCAAATCTCAACCGATCAATTCTTCGGCTTTAACGGGGGTCACTCACTAGTGAAGGGAAACGATTCCCATATTGACAACGTCAAAATTATCGACAAGGAAGATAGATTCGCAAGAGAGACTATTCGAAAAAATGATGAGGGTCAACAAGGGTTTCGAATTTCGAAATCTGAGCCATATTTAGACCCCGTAAAATGCCCAGTAAAATTTGTACAATATAACTAATCATCAAATCTAAATTTCAACTTATTACAGATATTCTCAAATCAGGGTCAGGGTGCATAAATAAATAATGCTGTAATTATTCTATGCTTCATATAGTTTTAAAGAATTTTTCATTACCGAATGCGATACGGAATAGTAAATAGCTACTTCAAAACTTAGCTATTGTATATTATTAAAACCTTCCACCCGAAGTCATTCTCTATTATATATATCCTATACATGAACATTTCCAATGAATAGAAGGTACTGGGTTACTATTGTCGGCCAGATCTATTGTAGACATCGAAGCCTTACAGAACCAGTGTAGGTCTATCCAGAATCTAGGATGGGTTCCACTTTATGAACTTCTCAACGAAGTTAGTACAGCATACGTGACTCGCTCTAATAGTTTATAGAGTTTGTAAAGGCTGAGAGGTGTGAAGTGTTTGATGACACTACAATCAATTAAATTCAACCGTATAGCGTATTACAATTGGTTTATTATGCGATTCAGGATTTAGATGCAATAAGAGAATATAGCCAATTATCACGCTTTCATACGATTTATAAAAACTCTCGATACGTTCAGTTATGGATATTTCGAAACGATCTTTTTTCGTATACTTACCCCGTCGTCTCATCGTAACAACCAGACTTTACCTTTACTGCAAAAGCAAATATCTCTGATCGAGGAAAATAGATCGTTGAAATATCAGCCATACGTTCTTATTACATGAAATTGCATAGAAATACAACATCTGGCGTGCCAATACGTTAGGAAATCATAGAACTGCCATATGTTCACGATGAATAGTGCATCGCAAATTGAAGAGACAAATTTTCGGAGATCGTAGATCGTTCGTCGAAATTTGGTACTGGTTTGTTTTAGCGGTAATTATATGCTTTTCTCGCAAAGATCGCAGTCAAGATTGATTCTATAGTGTTCTTCGGACTCGAGTAGGTTTCCTTCCTTCAGATTAATGCAATTGGGATATTTAAGGGCCATCATTGCATACGTATATTTATCATAGAGCTGTACTCAGCTGCATCACAAAGACGTAATATGAATATTCAATTTGCACTCTTTGTTCACGTATTCCTTGTTTTCTTTCCACCTTCCAACCCTACACTACCCCTTTAGATTCCACTGTCAAAGAGTCAAGAATACCTACCACATCCACGAAAGGATCAAATGGAGGAATTCAGTGAAATCTCATGCTAAAAATCCACGCGAAATATTCAATCATTAATCCAGGATGGATATGTGAACAGCAAAGTCTGTAAATGGTTGATGATTGATGATGTAACTATGCTACTCATTATTTGCTAATCTTTATAATTAGAGGAGGTAATGATTTTCAGACACATTTCTGTGTATTTGTGTGTGTGTGTGTCATTTCCTCTTATGTTAATAATAGGGGAAATGGCAAAAGTTGTAGGACTCAATAGTTTCCACTCGCTTTAGTCCGGCTGCCCTGGCTTCGAGTTACTTAAGTTAGCCCAGGTATACGACCCCGGGGGTCGACCGCAGTGACCTCTCCGTCAGTTATCCACTCACGGGCCAACAGTACTCGGTCTGCTGGTTTAAAGGGCCGAGACGCCCTCCAGGCTCAGGGGTATGAGCCCCACGGATATGGGGGTGGACAGGGGCTGGTGGGGTAGAGCAGTTCGCGCATTGTTTAGCAGCCATTGTCTAACCCTATTACAGCACCGCGACCCGTATCCCAACGCTGCACCAGTTGGCTCCATTTGTCTGAGCAAATTGCTTTGTTACAGCTGCCTGCGTCCGTACGAATCCCATGTATCCTATATATCCCAATAACTATTTACCTGTATCTCTATTCCACCTGATATCCCCACTTATACATTCTAAAGGGAATACCGTAGCAGCCCATATAACGAATCTGGAAATTCATGAAATCGACGAAGATTCGACTTCTCTGATTTGTCCGATCTTTTATTTTTTTTCCGGTAAATGCTCAAAGGAAAATACGTGCTTCTAAAAATGTGGATTTTTCTTTTCTTTTTTTTTTTTTTCCACCAAAAAGCTTATCGCGATTTCAAAGCACTTTAGATGAATGAACATGTACACAAGTATAGAAGCAGTCATGCCTATAAGGTATACTAAAGATATTTTTGACTGTTGTATGGTAGAGTAAAAGTGTGACGTATATAAAGGGCTTTTAGTAAATTATACCGTAACCTCTACAGTAAATTTTACTTTCCACTGTATAGTAAAGAATTTATTATTATTTCCGTATACCGCATGCCTTGTTCTGTTAGCCAGATTATATTTACTCAAGAAATAGTATAGTATAAGTAAAAATAATGTAATATTAACAATTTATCGTATGCTGTAAAATATGCTTTATTATAGTAGCAAGTAATTTTATACAATACCGTTATGAGTACGTTTTTATTTACCTTTTATTAAAATTTACTTGCAGCATACAGACTTTTATATATACTGTAGGTAAATTTAACCCCAGGGTAAAAGTTGCCTTGTGAGAATGTAATTTCTTTTTTTTTTGTTCCATCAAATGTATAGAATTGATATTTTTGTTCGTATTTTTTATCACAATACGTGTATTGTCTTTTTTCATCCGAACGTTACAGCATACTGAATCCCTTATTTTTTTTTTTTTCTTTTCTAACTTGCTTCAAAAAATACCAATCATGTTTCGGTCTTTGAGCAAATTTGATAAAAATATGTTCTCCACCGTGGCGCAGCGTTCATCTAATGAGAAACTGAATCGACAATGTGTATGAACAAATTTCATCCTGCTACGTGTATTCCTTTTTTATTTTTTTGTTATATATATATAAAAGTGAAAAAGCTTGGATCAATCAGGGGATGGCTTTTGCTCGAGCGTTTCGAAAGAGCAGGGTAAATATAAGTACACTAAATTGCGTACACTGGGTGTTTACTCCCATCGCAGATCGTATAGGTACTCCGAGATAATTGCTATCAAAGTCCTCCATGTTTATTTCTCGGATGTTTGGATGAAATTTTTTTAGATTTTCGAATATCCTGAATGAGTTGTAGAATATTCGAGTAAAGTCGGTATATAATGGACCGCGATGTTTCTTAAAAAAAAAAACATATATTCGGTATCTTTTTCTCCGCAGGTATCTCGAGAGTTGTCTCCAAGGCAAAAGGACACAGAAAAGATATATTTTTTTTTTCTTACAATTTTTTAACCATATTCATTTCTTTGTTCCGCTAAACCGAATCCGTAACATCCTTGCGGCCATACATCTCCTTATTACTAAAGATATATGAATGATTTTTGAGAGGAATTTCTTTGGAGTAATGTCGTTCCTTCCGTTCCTTCCGTAAGAAAAATCTCGTTTGGCTTTGAAAATTTAATGTACGTATATACCTAGAGAAAAAAAAAAAAAACAAACACCCCTATTTTTGAACTCATGAAAAAGTCAAATTCGGAGTGTCGCCGATATCGAGGGTCGGCCGACTTCCAGAATCCTATCACTACTTACACTGCAAACCTTACCTACATAAGGACCACCATGGTTCTTTTATTAGGATCAGAGGCTGGATATACGGACCACCAGTAATCGTGTTGCCGGTGGTACCCCTAGGTGAAATACGAGGTGACCCTAAGCATCCTAACCACATCCTAAAAACATCGTGACCCTCTTGGCAGTCGAGCATAAGCTTTATCAGTTTGTTTGGTGAAAATGAGGGTAAGGTAAAGTATAAATGATTCCGTTTCCACAACTTCATCTTACCCGCGTATAACGTACACCTAGTTTACTGTGGCTGTAACACAAGCAATGATCAGAAGTCTCAACACAACACATACATATTTACACCAATAAATTTCTACAACAATTTTTCTTTCTTCGATTTTGTGTAGGTAGGTACTCGTTATCGCCTGCTACAGACCAGCAGGACTGCTGATGTGCCCTGGGCTATGGCCTACCGAGGAGAGTTTTTTTCGTGCTTTAAAATAGGGGGATATTTTTTACTCTAATTTTTGCCATTTGATATCGAATTTTATAAAAAAACAAAATAATCATGTTTCATATAATGAGACAATTTTTCAGTAGGGAAGACTGAGGCTAGTTTTCAAAAAACCAAGTTCGTATATTTCAATGGCTTCTATGGCACCGTCAGCGAATAGAATGTTGTCGCATTTTCGTATGGTTTTATCAAATTTTTTGATTCTTAGAACCATTGAGGCATGTTGATGTACAATTTCTTTAATATAACAGAAGAAGCTCCCTAAGTTTTTTTTTTGTTTTTTTTTTTTTATTTAAGAGAATAACAAGAAAAAGGAAGGCAATTAAGTAAGAAAATAATAGGACAGGGGACTGAAGAAACAAAAGGGCTATCAATAACGAAAAACCCAAGTAAGCTTGACAGCAGCTCGAACAAAGGAGATGAAAATCTTCTCCTTTTTTAATTAATATACCACCACTTTCATATTTCAAAACAGAAAAATAGATTCAGAACCCGAAATATCACAGATGAGAACATTCTGTCGCTGAATCGAACGACTGGCTTCACACACGCGTAGATTCTGGTTCTATAAAAATAAAATTTTTACTCCAATTGTCTTAATTGTATATTTCTGTCGTAGTTTCATTCTATTGATGCCAAGTTTAGGTTGTGCCAACTTGTCTCTGATTGGGGGCATCTGGATATGCTAAAAATTGCTTATGAAATCTATTGATATCTAGTGCAAAATTCGGAATGAACAAATTTACAGAAATTAATTGAATGCTCAATCTTTTTGAACCGAATTTTGAACTTGACGTATTTTTAGTGCTTCAGAATCTGACTGTGAAAGTATAACGAATAGTCGGAAGAAAAAATCATCAAAAGGCAAATTATTTGGTACGAATAACTAATTAGGCAAATTTTTTGTTCTGATATCTTTTCAGTTAACATGTGATCCAACCACTGACGCTTTCATTTACCGCATTTACTCCAATAAATGGTTAATCTCACCCACAACTCTCGAGCTCCAGTGCGGCGTAAAAAAAGCTCTACTGTAGGGTCCTGTTCATTTCTCGGAAAACGAAAAAAAATTTACCCACAACCCATTATTCGGGTATGGTAGGTGGTATATATACGTACGTACACTTTCGGCTGCTCGTACCAAAACTGAAAACATACCTAATACTATATACATGTACTTGTGTATTTAGCAGCGTGGCCTTTAAAATCGTTAAAAATGCTGAGCGCGTTGAAGCCAAGCCAACCGAGTGAAGTCGGGGCTGCCGACTCGTGTGCGAATGAATGCCCGCTATTAATCGCACAGGACAAAAAATGGAGCATTTTCAAGTCCCTCGTCGTAACGAAAAAAGTTGGAAAAACGACGACGAAACACGACGGTCTGGTCTCGGTAAGGAAAGCTCGTATCCAAAACACAAATGACATATAAAAGACGCGTGCAAACGACACGAACGAAGGGAAGAAAAGGATAGAGGGAGAGACCGCGAATATGATAGAACAAAACAGGAAAGCAAAACGTACATTTTGCTCAACGAGTGCGACCACCGCAAACGAATGGGCACATCAGTTTCCGAATCTCCCCTGCACTTGCTGGGTTACGTCCACAGGCATCCAGGGACTTTTTGCTTCTGTAATAAAGCGTTCTGAGGATCTGGTAAGCCTATCCGTATGGGTTGCAATGGTCGCCGTCAGTCTGATCCGTCTGGACATATTATACTTATAGCCCTAAATCCTGCCTTTTGCACGTTTACAAAGAACGAGAATTTCGGTTTGGTATAACAGATAGCGTGATCCTCTTCATAGCCTTTCGCATTTTCCTCTTAATTTAAATCCTAATATTCCGGAGGTCAGCCATGCCCAAATAATTTTCCCCTTAGGATATTATTTGGTCGTTAATTTAATTGCGATGTTAACATATCCGTTTGACATAGGCTAAGATAATTTTTGAAACGGCATAAGATCAGACGGCTATCATTATGGTCATTAATATCGACTCGGTTTTACCCATTATCGTGATATATTCCACGTGGACAACCATTAAAAATTCACAAATCCCGATTTCTAATGAACCAAGAACACGACACATATCTCACTATTGTGTGAAATGTTTATGAACTTATTTACGTGGAGCTTCCAACCTTGTGGAACTACGCTACTTAAGTCAAATCGTTTTTCTCGATGGTGACCATCGGACCAAGATTGGTCAAGGCAACAACGTCTAGTCTTGGTTCGTGACAAACGTTTCAGGTTTGACCCAGTATTCACCGTAAAATTCTTAACAGCTTTGGAGCTACTTGATCCCATCATCTGTTTAGACAATTGAATAAATGATTCAAAATTAGTTTGAATTATATTCAAAAAATGTTCATTTTCATTCACCGTAAAGATATTTTCCAATATACTTTTCCTGCGTTATGTATCTCGCGCGAATTATTAACAGGCCAATGCCTCGCCCAATAGCAAACCATACAAGGCTGGTAATCAGTATTGGCGTCTACACCATAGGGTGAGGCTGGAACGATCTCATCATTTTGACATTGACCCAGTGCTGCTGCCAAGCTTGCGCCAAGGCTCAAGGCTCGGTTCAAGACTGGGTCAATTGATACACTTTGGCATTCACAGTGATTCGAAATTCGACTAATAATATTTTTAGAATTTAAACTGGCGAATGAAAATCTGAAAGAAGTAAGTACATGGCGAATATCTGGCTTCGAAATTATCGGGTCAACTTTTTATCCTTGTACGGCTGGTCAAGTGCAGAAAATACACATTATACTCACCTTTGCGATTACCAATATGCTAATTATTGCAATTATTTACCCACTTACTACTTGCACAAGTCCGCCGAGCTATTGACACTTTCCTTCATTAGATACTTATCCTACTTCTGTTGTCAAATATTGATTAGCAAGTTGTGTAAACTGACCGACTGCTCGATCATTAGAGCGAACTCGAAAGCAGGAATAATTAACGCTGGTGTATGTTGGCCACTGAGACAAGCATGAATACTCGCCTTTAGTAATGTAGCGTTAAAAGATGTGAGAATAATCTGGAAGAATAATCTGGAATAGGCGGGGTGAGCATTAGTGTATAAATTCAATGAGTAAGGTACAATTGTGTGATGATGTTTTATCGATACCTCCGCGGAATAACCGGCTATCTCAGAGTCCGTTTGAAAAAGCGGCTATCTCAGAATCCACTCCGAAAAGCGGCCTGTGCCCATATGAATAACAAAGGCAAAGGCTGCTTTTCGGAGTGGATTCTGAGATAGCCGCTTTTTCAACCGGACTCTGAGATAGCCGGTTATTCCGCGGAGGTATCGTTATATAGTAACATTTTAGAACAATGGTATTGTGTCCTGAAAACAGTTCGGTGATCTTCACTGAACTTGTAGCTCTTTCAAAACTCATTGTTATAAGAAAAACTTAAATCCAACCCCTGTAAGCGATGCGTGAAGTATCGTATTCGTTATACGATGAATAGAAAAGTTACAGACGATGTTGGTTCCGCTTATGAGACAATAGGTCTTATTGGTAAAAGGATGAAGAAAAGTATTAAGTAAGTAGCTAGGTATATGGTTAATGCTTGACGTTATAGCGTCAAACTGTAAAGAAACGGGTAACGTTACACCCACTTAACTTCCAACGAACTGGATGACATTAATTACAAAATACTTGAAGCTTGGGAGTTTTCAAAGTACCGCAAAAGTTCGGTGCCAACAAGTCTAGAAAATCAGTGCCAAGTTTTCTCGCTGAATAAAATATTTCTACGCTGGGGGTAATTCTACAAGGCTAAAACCGAAGTGAGAAAATAATTTTTAGGGGTCAGGTCAGATATGAAGCGAACAAATCGCGACTTGGTAAAATTACTCGCATTTCTAAATTCTTACCATGACGAACTTTGAGTTGTTTTTTTTTTTTTTCTGACATTCCGGTTAGAATCAGCTTTAAAAGATCGCGATTCGCACCCGTATTCAGCGCCTCGATGAGGGCAAGTTGTTAGTTACACGATAAAGCTCAGATATACCGAAAAATGATAGAAACTTTCGGTGTACAAAAATGATGTGAAAATTTTCAACCCCTGGATATCTGAAACGAACAAATACTTTGGTTGGTTCAGAATGACGATGGGAATTTTCATCGTTCTGATACTACGTGGGTAGCTTGCGCAGAGCTTGCGCGTGGGTTGAAAATCAGACGGGCCTGGAGCTTTAGGGTAAAACCGTCAGTTGGCGGCAGCCGGGCGACGGCCTCGCGTCTCTCTGCAAGCTCCTTTCAGGACCTTAACCGCGAGTTTGGAAAACGAGCTACCCACGTTTCCTTGATATAACGTGAAAATTTTATTTTAATTCATTTTATCTTATTTTAGAGAGAATATTTTTCAGCCCCACGTCAAAGCTTGTTTCATTTTTTATTTCTTCTTTTCTTTTTTCTTTACTTTTCCTTTTCTACTTGACAGGAAAATTATTCTTTGACATTAGGTTTGTACGCAGCAGTGTATTACGGTCAGACGTTGTGCTTTTACCTATGTAGTAATCTCGTGTTTTTATTTTTGATTACAAATTTTTTTTATTACATTTTCTTTTTCACTTTTCTATTCAAATTTTTTCATTTTTCTTCTTTACTTTGATATTATACATGGATTTGATATTACCCAAGATTCGAAGTGAAGCTTATTTTTGTCGCGCAAAATACACCAAGGACACAATAGTCTGGTGATATTTTCGGTATTAAGAAAACGGAAAACCCACGAGTTATTACTGTGAATATTTTGTGCGTTATGAAGATGTGAGTGCCAACGATGAAGGTAAAGATTTTTCCACACATGTGATACTTGATAACCAGCTACACACCTTGTCTTAATATTATCGAGAGATAAATCGAGATAGAGTATGGACTCAGATAAATCATAAACGGCTTTTAAAGGAACCGAATATCCATAAGTTAGAGGAAAATTACGTAGGTATAGTTTCAGTAAAATTGACCATTAAAACTTTCATTTTACAAGCTGTACCCAACGGCGTTAATGCTGCGAAAAGCTTAGAATACCAAAATAAAATCAGGAGGTAAACGCTCCTTCGCCTAAGCCAGCTTACAACTTATTGTTAAACTTTCAAACCGGGCTTGAATTCAGTGCTAATTTTGTAATCCTGTATGTTTTTATCCGATTTTACGGATATCGGGAAGAAAATATAGATAATTGGAAAATATATTGGACTAAGATTGATATGAAATTTGGTGAAGCTGGATATGTGAGTGACAAAGCTTTTTTAACTTTAAAGCTCTAACTTTGCATGAAAAGCCAATGGGATAAAATAATTTATGTAAATAGTGACGTTCGTTGAAGTATTTGAATTAATTCTACGTCAACCACGTGTCCCTGGACTGCTCCATTCGGTCCAGCCGGCTGTCCAAAAAGCAGTAATATAATTGAATCGCGGACTAACCGCAAACCGCGAACCGTGGAATAGAATCATCTGAAATTTCGACTTCTCTGTAAACGCACGAGCGAACAGATTTATTCACCGCGTTCAAACACCTCGTATTTTCAGGACATTTTCCCATACCCCATACCCTGTACACTGTTATGGTGTAATTTTTCAAAATTCTCTACGTCAACAATTTTTAGCCTCGGTTTATTCCGTTTGGTAATAATTTACAATGTCAACAAAGTAAATTTGCTTTTATATCCTCAACGCCAAACCTACAGGGCAGATAACATACACGAAAACCAGGCTGATTCAGCTGACGGCAAAATCAAGTTATATCCACCGTATTCATAAATGTTTCTCCATGCTAACAGCCAAATAAAGTTAACTGTCAGGTCGTCGAAAAAAAAAAAAAAAAAACACGAAATAATAATAATAATAAATTTTTTTTTTAAAATCGTTTCTACGTTTGTCAGATACTGATCTAAAGATATCATAAGACCATCTCGAAATATAGTGAAAGCAAAAGCACTCTCACCGTTTGTCTATGACAAAGATCTTCAGGAAACGACACCAACGAAAAGTGATATCGGAATCAGCTTTCAACAAACTAAATATTTCATAGATAAAATATGATAGGATCGTTGCTGATATTTGACACCATGTTTGATATACTTCATCAAATATTTAGCCACATGGGATTTCACATCCGCATTAATAATTACACACGGGCATTATTCGCGTGCAATAATTAGATCTGCATAACGTATTTTACCCTGTCTTTAATTAGTCACTTCGACAGTTTCATATTTAATACATTGACATGGTATGTAGAGAAATCTGCTTCCGTGGAATGCAATTAGAAATTTTATATCTAATGAATTGCTGCACCGTTCAACATAAGGGCATGATTTTTCTGAATCCGAAACTAGCGAACGATACCAAATTTATTACCGGATAATAACGTCTAATATTTGACCGCATTATCAACACAATTCTTACAGTTTACCTAAAACTCAGCCAAAGTTACCTAGCCGAAGTTTTTCGAAGATAAATGTTGGAACAACCCTTACAGATTCTCGATCAACCCTTATTCATGCTTCAGGAGCACCATGTAGGCTTTTATCGTATAGATCTATCATCATTTTACCTAAAGGAAACGGTACTCGATTGATAAAGCTATCGCCGATATGGTTTCAACCTTTGTACGATTTAATTAGCGATAAGAGTAAATGATAACTAGTCGTATACGAAACTTATACGCAGAATAAATAGGGTTGAATTAATTATCGAAGTGATAACCGACGACTGGTTGATAAATGAAGAATAATAAAGACAAGAGAATAAAACAAAAAAAAAACAAAAAAAAAAATTGTGGTAAGGGATGCTAAAAGAAAAGCAAAGAACGGATAATGTTTCACTTATTAGCACTCAGCTCCCACAAAACCCCAACCTCACTCATCCCCTGTTTATCTACCATCTTTCAAACCCAAACCCTACCGAAGCCCTTCGGTCCCGCCAAGTTTTCTACACCCTCAAGCCCTATTTAACGACGCACCAAAGACGTCCACCCACCATTACTTCCTGCATCCCTTCTCTCTCTCTCTCTCTCTTTCTCTCTTTACCACTACTACGTTTTACAATCGATTCTTGAGACGCCCACTAATTTCAGAGATAATTTTGCCATTCTTGAATGAACTTACGACACTGCATATAATTCGGTGAATAGACTAAATTCTATAATCAAATCATAAAGCAGTGCGAAACTTTGGCGATTAAATTTTAATCTGCAAAAATCTTCAACGAACTCATATACACTCTAGGCGCATGATGAAAACCACCATATAGTCCACTTATGTTCGAGATCCGGTTTCATAGCTTTTTCGTACCTACATGTTGTTCCTAATTCTTCTTTTTCCTTAAATCCAGAATCGATTGAATGTGCAAATTCCGTGTGGTTAGCCGCTGGTCAAAGGATTCATTTTCATCGGTCGGTTAAAAATTGCGTATAACCAAATTGCAACGTAGTTATATAATGAAGGTTTACTCAGGCATGTAGATAAAAACATGTATATGTGTAGTTTACTTATACGCCGTTGCATTTCACACATGAATAAACACTATTTGATGCTCACATCCCTCTGACCACGTTTCAGAATCTCCTACCTCATACGGCTTACTTAACGATTTAATCTCCGTGGTATTTTCTGATAAAGATACACCGGTGGCTCCCTTCATCCATGTTGCAAGCTCTGCTAACTGGAAAAACGAATGAAAATTGGTCAATATTTGTGCTACCTTCTTCCTTATCTTGCACTTGCACTTTTCTGCACAAAGATCTTGTCGCTTAATGAATGTCCACTATCTTGGTGTCTCGTTGGAAATAAGTTTTTGACTATTTAGTAACTCGTTGAACTGTTTTCTACATTTCTTTTTTTTCGATTCGATGAAAATACCTCGAATCCGACTTTTACATGGCTTGGAAAATTTACGGTATCTCGACGCCGGGTCAAAGGGTCCGTTGTATAGGCAACATTTTCACTCCAATTGAGTTAGGTATGCCTGGAGTTGCTCGGGAAAAAGTGGGCTATACCTATGGCGAAGAATACTGTTTCTGATGGAAATGAACCTTCGGATAGTCCAATATCCGTTGAATTTAATATCTGAAAATTTGCAAAAATGAATAAACTTTTTCTTAAATTTGAAATTAATTGCTTTCGGTTAAACCGTCTTCACCTGTAGTTATAAATACCTGAAAACTTTTATTTTGAGACGAGTTAGGTAGGTAGGTAGGTAGGTACCATTGGACCTCGAAAATTATAATGATGTTTCGCATCGTTGATTTAAGAGCTTTACATCTGAATGCTAAGTTATTCGAAGTGTTCGTTACCTCGCGACTTTCCTTGGCATCGCGCAAAGGATGCTTTTATTCAAAAATATAATTGAAAGAATCTTTGCATAAAAGATTTTTTTTCGTCTGGTTTTTTTTTTTTTTTATTTTTTCTTGCTTTTTGTTTTCCGTTTTCTGTTTGTTTTTCTTTATTCTTTATGTGGCACTTGTTTGCTCGTGGAATGAACTGGAAATTATTTCTTTTAATTCGAAGGGTTGTTTTTAAATTTCAAAGAATGATAATAATTATCGTATAATTATTAGCGTCGTAATTATATCACCGCGTATTTCAATTCACCTATTCATTTTCTAGCAGACTTATCCACGCGAAATAAAATGTTAACTAGATATAACGTCGAGCTACAAATCATCTCCAGCTTTGTTCGCATAAATTGGCGCTGTTGTTCCGCGTATTATACATCTCTGAACCCACACACGTTAAACCCAGCACTATCACTTTGCGAACGATAAAGCACTTTGCTGCGGGTAAGTTGAAACTCAAAAGGGAAGTTCCTAAAGATGGATTACTTCGAACAGAGTATCACAAAAAGCTATATGTGAGACCTATAGGAAAATATCGCACATTTTCTATATACACAACAGATGTGACGTTGGAAATAAAGAAGATGAAATGAGAGGAAAGAAAACTATTTGAATTTTTTTCAAGAAACTATCGTAACCACCGAAAGTTACTTAAAATATCTAAAAATCCGTATAGATTTATCAAAGAAATTGACAATATCAAGATTCAGGACTGAAGACTGGAATTATTTTGCAATTTTTCTTCGATATTTAAATCAGGCAAGAATTTATAGCAATTAAATCCAGATTTGTTAATCCAACTTCTCCTTCATGCACTTTATAATTGGAGTTGTTCTATTCAGCTCACTTCCTCGATCA
Organism: Tenthredo notha; assembly: GCA_914767705.2. NCBI lineage: Eukaryota > Metazoa > Arthropoda > Insecta > Hymenoptera > Tenthredinidae > Tenthredo > Tenthredo notha. The sequence continues at coordinate 8,581,639 of OU611908.1, forward strand.
TTGAATATGGCTCGAAGACCCTGTTCGAAATTCTGTGAAACTAACTAACGAGGATTGTCGAACCTGTTTGGTATCTCCGATTTGTTAAGGCCTTGGGCTGTTTGGTCGCAATTATAGGCTACTCGGTACTTGAAATCCCGGTTATCGGAGAGAGTTTGTCTCGCCGAGGATCATCTCTGTGAAATTTTCAGCCAACGTGTCTTCGTTTGTAAAATTGCTATATGTTGGGATATAGAGTTCGGTTTTGTATCACACAGAAGTTTGTATAGTCGCGATGAACAAACAGAAAAGAGATGAAAAATAATCTCGCATAAAATCCTATCCACACAATTTCTAAATAGATTACAAAAACCACAACGGCTTGAAGTGTGTGTTCTAATTCAATATTAATTGTACATATTTTTCGTGTTCAGTTTTACTTGACTAAAGATCAGGGTAAGCGCTTAACATCAGTCTCGAAGCACCGTGTAAGATAATCAGTAAAGCACCGTACGCCCTTTTACGCCACCTTTGCTTACTCAAAATCAAAAATTTTCACGCACGACTAAATGCTGGAAAATCTTCAGATCTTTGTCGAATTGCGTAAAGATCAAAGAAGGAACACATTGACGTGATGTATAATAATAATTCAGCTTACCTACTTACCTGGTACTTTTTTTTTTTTTTTTAACTTTCGGGGCTCTGGCATATTTTGAAAAATGAGACACGTCTCAGGTTGTCAATTTATCCCTAAAATACGATTCTGTATCGGCTTTGCTGGGTACATTATTTTTCTTTATATAAAAGCTTACGATTAGCGTCAAACTCTGCGCTTATGGATTTATCATGGAAGATCCGGTACTCCGCTAATCTTCAGCAGAAAATATACCCCGATGTCAATATGTAGCCCGCCTTTCTGTACTTGCAGCTTTTCTTTATAAGTCCTCATTGTAACATAGGCTTGAAAAGAATTACTGATTTTTTTGAAAATTATTCGAAGTGAAAATTGAGATTTTGATACTCGCTACGGTCTGATCAAATTATTATTTATCAAATGGACAATATTGAAAGTGGATAATTGAATTTTGACTATCAGAAACCGAATACAAGTCTATGGTATTATCCTCTGATAATTATATTAGTTAATACTCGAAATCCTATCAACGAAATATGTTAGCTAATTCATGTAAAACCGTTTCGGGAATCCGGTTGTTCCTCAAACTTTAAATTATGTTACTATACGGTTCATGTGGAGCTCGGTGTTTCGTACCAATTATAAATTAATGGTATCTAGATTCTAGATGAAAGCCAGAACCGTTCTACCTTCGGTATAACTATTACTACCAATATAATTCCGAGCATAATTCAACTGCGGTTTTGTCTGATATTTAATTCCAGTCATTTCGAATGGGAATATATGAATTTCGGAACAGGTTATCGTCTATGAAACTCACATATGAAATTGCATTTGACATTTTCCTAGTATATATAGATCATATCCGGTCCTACTAATCGAGGAAAATAGATTAATGGGGGTGCCAACCTACGAGAAGGATAAAACGGTCATCGTATTCAACGTTTTATTGCGGTGAGAATAAGGGGCGGAAAATAATTGTGAAAAGAGCATTTGAAAGCTACGAATTTCCGCTTCAAACTGAAAAAAAAAAAGAAAAATCAAATATCACAAGAATCAGGTCCGCTGCGTCCATTTGAGTAGAGCTCTGCGAAAAACTATTTGCGAAACGGTGACCACGTTTATAAGCAAACAAAATATCGGAAACACAAAAACCAATACTTTTTGGAATTGTCAATGTACCCTCCAAGCTTCTATGAAATGAATTTCTCATTTGACCTGTCGTTTTTGAAAAATTGATGAAAACGTTCGCGAAAATCCCGAAAAACGCGGATTAAATGTAAAAAAAAAAATGTAACTTGACCACGTTTGAGTGGATCAAAAATCCGTTCCATAGAAGCTTAGAGGGTATATTGACGATTTCAAAAAGTATTGGTTCTTGTATTTCCGATGTTCCGTTTGCCTATGAACGTGGTTACCGTTTCGCAAATAGTTTTTCGCAGAGCTCTACTCAAATGGACGCAGCGGACCTGATTCTTGTGATATTTTATTTTTCTTTTTTTCAGTTCGAAGCGGAAATTCGTAGCTTTCAAATGCTTTTTTCACAATTATTTTCCGCCCTTTATTCTCACCGCAATAAAGAATTGAATACGATGACCGTTTTATCCTTTTCGTAGGTGGCACCCCCCTTAATGAAATGAATGGATGTCTGAAAAACGCATTTTGATTGAATAATACTAAAAACTGGATTCAAAGTTTCCATCATGGATTTGGTAACAAGAATCCCAATTTGTTGATACATAAATTACATTGAAACATGCATTATATACGGCAGATGAGAGTATGCTATATTTTGACTTCTCTACCCTTTTACTCGATCTACCCCTCTTCAGCTGAAAGCCGATGTTTACACAACCCGATAACAACACGAAGCCTTGAAATACAACAAATTAATGACCACCCTGTTCACTGGGATTCCAGGCGTTTGTTGGCTCGCTGGTCCTGCCTGTTAAAGCAAAACGCAAACAATGCTACTGTCGCCTGTTATATTTGAATTTCGAACAATTTTGCAAACAGATAAACGGCTCAGCTCACTTGATTCGACTACATCGACTTTTGAACATCGGAGACCGTTCGTTTCAGCCTTTCGAATGATCTGAAAAGCTTAGGTACTTTCGAAGTAATCAACTGCCTACAGAGAGAGAAAAAATAAAAATAAAAAAATTTACTAGGTCAACACGACTTCTATGATACTATATTTCTTTCAGCCCTTGACTCGATTACTGTTCATTTATACTAGAAAGGCTCATGCTGAGATGACTGATGCCGAGCAGACTTTGAATCTCTTGATTAGTAGCGAAAACGTTGAATAAACGACCGAGTCCCTAGGGACCTTTTCCGAGCCTCCGTACCGCCCTTGTGCTCTCTTCTCCCACTGAACCTTAATTGCAACCGATTACCTCAATTTACCTATTTATAGTTAAACACAGTTTATCCATCCCTTGGGTCGTGGAAGAAATAGGCGTTGCAATGGGGCTGGTGGATCACTTAGCCACCTGTACTTTTCTATAAATTGGTACAGCTGTCAAAAGAAACTTGACGTTGTTAGAGTCGAATGGATATTTTGATGAATTCTCTGGCCACATATGTGTCTAGAATGATAAATGGCGATGACAGATCACCGCGCATAATAATCCATATCCGTTGACAGATTTTTCTTCTTTATCGTATCACAAACTTCGGATATTTTTCTTACTTGTATCTATATGCTTGGTAAAGTTTGAAATTGAGAAGAATGGAATAGCCTTTATAAGATTCACTTCATTTTGCCAGAAACTAGATCAAAATCCAATTCAATATTCGTCTGAAAATATAAGAGGATTCATTTTATCAAACAGAAATTCATTTTAAAACAATACTAAAACCTTTGAAATTGCCACTAAACTTCTGACATTATTGCGGCCGAATGCCAAATCTGATAAACAAAACTAACATTTTTGTAGACGAAAATGACTGCGAGCTTTATAATAGGTAGAGAAAAAAAAAAGATCTCCGAATCATAAATCTTTTTGAACATGAAGATTTGATCTTCATAAAATTTTTCGTTAGTGGATTAAACTCATGTCTAACAAAATCCTGTTCTCTGTATACAACATCGAAGATCGAGTGTACCGAATTTCATTTTCAATTTCCAACGTCCTAAGTCGGGGATAAAAAAAATAAAAATTTAGCTAAAACCTCAGGTTCCTATCTGAATTCTAAGTACTATCCCAAAGCCTTTGAATTTTCTCGAATTTCTCACTCGGAATCGAGATAGGAACCTGGCGTTTTGGCTAAATTTTTGCTCATATATTTGTAGACGTCCACGGGAGCATTGAAATTTGAACATGATCTAGTTAGGGTAATTCTTGATACGTTTGTCACTTCGGAGGAAAGAAATTTTTTGTCTATCTGAAATTGGAAAAAATTTGAGGTGATTAGAAAAATCTGTCTGATATAATGCGGAGCCACGTCATCACCGTTACGAAGTTGATTACAACCCTTACAGTTGGACAGACCCACGAAGAAAATTTCACGTGATAAGAGAGAAGTCTGTTTACGCTTGGTAAATAGATTTACGCCATGGCCCCGTGTGCGGTGAAGCAGTAAGAGCCAGGAGATGCCTTACACAAAACAGTTCTGTCCTATCAAGAGAAGTAATCTTGTTCTCAAATCTGCCTAGTTCAGATAAGTATATCGCGAGCATATGATTCCCCTGCTCGCAGTCAAAGTATGTATAATGACATTATTTCCTCACGGGATTCGCCTTGGTTTTTTTTTAAATTTTTTTATTTTTTTATTACATAGGTACTTACCTTTGTATGTATTACACATGGCGATTCAAGCCAGCAAATACCAATTAAAGAAGATGAGAATAAAAAGAAAAATCGTAAGGTCGTTGGTGCCTTTGATCTGCTGGACAGACGCTTGTGCTGACCATCTAGCAATTGCTGTAAATTAACGTGGTTACGACTCAATTAGATCGTCTTGCTCTCTCGCCTCCGAGGTTCTTTGAAAATATCTCGGAAAATTTAATAGAGATTCTTACCCAAGCAACTTTCCAGTTATCGCCTTCGTAACTGCCATTTTAACTGTAATTTTCTTCTACTCAAAGAGCCAACGGCTTTTGAACCGTATTAAATAAAATTGAAACCGTATACTTATTCCTCGTAATCTTCGATACCTTCCAACAGAATTTGGGGAAAGGATTTTCAAGATGAGAGTGCTTATTCGAAGAAATATTCCTCGGGAATGACTATTTATAATAACACAGAGATTCGCTGAAACTTAACAATTCAAGCTGGGCTCTGATGAACATTATCAATTTTGAGCAATGTCATGCAAAGAGATCAAAAGCTTGATTGTATAATAATTTAATAAAGCGTCAGCTACTCGCAAAGCTTTGAATCAAAATTTGAAATGGTGAGTCGAATTGCATCTTTTCTCCTTACGGTGTTATTGAAATTAATAAAATATACAAGGACGTATAAAATTACGTGACTGCCATGTTCAACGATCGTCTCCTGTCTCTTGGGACACCGTTGTTACGGACTTTTGGTAGAAAAAAAAAAAAACAAAAGTAGGTGTCCTACAAAGTGATAAAACATGCTATACGCACCCGTGGAAGTATCTCACGGGACTTGCCTCGGGGCTTCTTTACGGTCATCCCCAACGGGAAAGAAAGAGCTGTAGCGGTATCCGATCTACATTGAGGTGGAAGAAGAAAAGGACGTCTTGGACAGCACGCGGCCATCGCTCGGGTAGGCAATATCAAACGTGGCTTACCATGCACCAAGAACGTGCCTAGAGTACAAGAACAAAAATTCGATGTCTACTGGCTGTGCTGAGCTACAAATTTTTTTCGTAAAAGACAAACCGCTGTTGACCACTGGTCATTTTCAAGGATCAAAAAAAGTACCTCGTTTCCAAATTTCTTGATTTCTTTTTTATAAGAATCCCAAATATAAGAGAGTGAAAAAGAAATATTTTTCCTTGGTATAAAATCTTCGTCATAAATTCCGAAATCGGAAAAACTTTATTCTTCAAGCATCCTGAGAAGTAGCAAAATTTTTTGATCAATCAAAACGACTACTAGATACCGAAGTATACTTTTCACCAATTTCTGAACTGATCATTGATTAGAATTCACGAATAACTTCCTGGTGAAGAAATGATATTAGACGAAATACGGTCAGGTCCTAAGCCAGGACCTCGGGTTAAGTGATATGAGAAAACGGTTCAGGTGCGTGAGAATATCCTCGAGTACTCACAGGCCATGGAGGGTAGATGTACGATAATACTTGAGAAGCTGGCCCATCCCTGTGCCGATCACGCGCACGTTTCAATCTTGAACCAATCCTAGGAACAGGAAACGACCACCGGCTTCCATCTTCGCTGTAGCAAACGAGATAGATTGATCAGCGTTACCACCTCGTAGCTACAGCGATGAGAAATATCCGCGACAGAATCGCGAAAATAATTTCCTCTAGCCGCATGTGCGATCGTCCGCGTTTCATTTGGTTCCTCGGTCTGTTCAATTCGGATTGTGAGTTTTTGCGAAAATCCCGCGCCAGCGCAATCAGCGTAGCCCGAGGGGCCAAACAATCGGATTCGACGAGTAAACTTTTGTTGAGAAGTAATTTAAAAATCCCAAGTGGTTATCTGCGGTAAATCCGGGGATGTTAGTGTCGCTGCAGCTGCTATCCTGCATTTACTTAATTGGTGGAACGGTTATAGCACATAGGTTGAATCCGATTTAAAAACAGTTCCGCAGCTATTCCCCTGGCCTTTAGTTTCTTGAATTTTCTTCTATAAATTTGCGTCAAGTATAAGGATTCTTTTAGCAATTTAGTTAAGTTCGCGAAAAGCATCTAAGAAATTTGTAAAAAAAATTCTGTATAAAAAGGTCACTATCCTTTCTTTCGCGAACTCAATTAGCACGCAGCCATATAGCGTACCATGCAATTACGGAAAGGAAACGCTACGAGCATCCAAAGCAAGTAATAATCAAGCTTAGGTACGCGTATATATCTATCTATATATTGATCATATTCTTGAACGTACGTTCCACCGCAATATGATTCAACGCATACCTGCATTCATGCGAGAACTGTGCATAATATGAATATTCAAACCCATGCGGTCTACGATCCACGTCACATCCTGTTATCGCTAGAGACCTAGAAACTAAGCGATGCGATGTGATGCATCGTCTAATTTTCAGGAGATACTGAACAATTCGAAAACCGCAATATATGGCATAAGCATAGTGCAGCAAGAAGATAAAAAGTTTGATGCTATAATTGCGAATGTCAAAACAGCTGTATTTCATACAGAAAATAGATGCTATTTATGCATATAACTTAAACAGGGATACGGAGCTACATTTTTTGCAACTAAAAAACATTGTGGCACTAATTTTTTTATTTATTTTTCATTCTTTGAAGCGTAAACGCTGTAAGAATTATACTGTAGTAAAAAGTGAATTAAAAGCAATACAACAATTACCATAAAATTTAGATGCGCGTGTATTGCAACCCGTACAATCACGCTTATGACCATAACAATCAGATTCCGATTCTAGAACAATTGCAAATGGTAAATGTGTTACTATTATCAGTATAACTATGGCTACAAAACGCCATGGTTATGATTCTGCTGAAGTAACTCTTACAATCAAAACGTGTTGCAGGAACACAACAAGACTATAATGTTCAGCCATGCTACGTGCTATGCGTATGTGTCCTCTCAACAATATGTGCAGTTAATCCTATTATATTGCACTTGTTACGGTAATCGCAGTTTCGCTGTATCTACTACATTGCGAAGCTTAGATAATACAATATTGTCATGTAAATTATGTGGCACCTTGATATAATTCTCAATGACTTTTTAACGCCATAACGCAATAGCAAACTAATTGCTGATATTATGGGAGAGGGTTTCAGTGTTCGCACACTGCGTACCATTAGGAGATAACTGATCTAATGATCATGTATTATTATAGGTTCTAATTTTAAATAGTGCTTAAAGATTTTCATGATCGAGGAAACTCAATGATTTCTTTAACATTCTATGATCACCGCATTGTGTTCTACGATTTTTTTTCTTTCCATTTCATTCTTTCAATCGAAGTACTGCATGATTTACATCATTATGGTGTTGATGCATGTGACGGTGGAAAATCCGTTAATATAGAAATCCTTTTTTTGGAGTAAAGTGGAGAAAGATACTTGGGAGAGATCGTATTGATACATCTTCGAAAACTTGACCACGAGGCAAGGGACATGTTGATTAGAATGTATTTGCTATTGACCATAACTCGTGATATGAAAATAAAAATTCGGGGGTACAATAAATTATCATTAAAATACAAATTGTCATGTGTACCTAATCGAAGCCAAAAATATTCTTCAATCAAGAAAAATATGACATTGAAAAATATAACTGTGTCATACATGTGCGAGGCAACCCTTCTGTTTCATCATAGGTATAAAATTTATTGCTGGGTTGAGTTGGACGAGTTTTTGATTAGTACGAAAAAAGCGTAGGTTTTGTCAATCCACAAGAGGCAAATTATTTCGCTTGATTTCGAGTGATGCCCGAGCAATGTATAAAACGTGGGACATTTGTTTGCTGAGTTTTTTTTTTATTTATTTTTTTATTATTATTTTTTCTTTTTCTTTTTTTTTTTTTGTTCACTGGCACAATATGGCTCAACGGTTATTTTCATTTTATACCAACATGTATATTCATGGACAAGGTAAAAATGGTTGATACTTTAATTCAATGCCTTCCCTTTACTTTCTTTGTCATTACTGCTACAATGTACTTCTCTGCTCTGTGTTGGAGTCAAAATCCCTTGTATGTTTTTTTCCACTTACTGATATAACTCATCAGGTGGAATAAAAGTAGAGAGTTAGGTTCAACGATCAAAAGATCACTTGTTATTCTTGTTCTTGTTGTATTCGGATCGTTAGGTCCTCACTGACCATTGAACCGAATTTGCCAAGCCTTCCAGGCTTATGTCGTTATCTTTGTCTCTATAAAGCTAGTTGCAACAATACATTGCATGTTGAATTTCACCTATACCTGGTTATATCCGAACTCAATATATTCTTGAAACGTAAAGGAAATGAAAACTTTTTTTCTACTTTCTCCATGATCATTCTAATACTAAAATTTAATTAAATTTTTCGTCCATAAGGTAGAAATATTCACGCCACAAGGTAATTAAGAGAACTTTTGTATACGAGACAGTGAATTTGTCGTTGCCCTTAGTTCTCGTTGGTAAATTTGCAATTAAAACCTGTTAATCTCGAAAGAAAGCTATACGTACAACTAATCTGGAGGGTGTAATAACTATTCGTCAAGTTGGCAGACGGTAGATAGAGTCAGCGATGCTTGAAACAAACGTAGCAAAAGTTCGCATAGCTTTCGAAATCGTTGAGCTTTCGTCAGGTTCTCGTCGCATCGTCGTATCGTCGGCCAACGTTGAGCTGAGCAAAGAACGAAGTGGGCTAACGGTGACCTAATTACTGTACCGCTCGTTAAGATAGAACCCGTGGCAATCTAAGACGTTACTATCAGATCTTTCTGTGGGTTGAAAGAAAAAACCATCCCACCTGAAATAAGATACGGCAGATTTTTTCCATCTCGGAAATGAAGGTGCCGCTCTTCTATTAAAAGTTCGTTCTTTCTTACTTTAAGTCTAATTCCCCCCAAGGATTATCATCCCCATCGAAGGATTTTCGCTGAATTCTTTTCTGTTAAGATTTCAATCATGTTCTTAAGCTGCTAATTCTGATGCCCGGCCTATCCGCTAATGATTATAATGCAGATATACGAATGAGTATTGATCAAAAATAATTACAGTAGCTGTTAGAAAAAAGAATATTGAATTCGTTTCGATTTTCAGACTTCGCATTGCTTCATTCTCTTAGATTATTCGATCACCTTTCAATTTCAAAGTTACAATTTTCTCACAGATGCTACTATTCGCACTTTCTGGTAATTTAAATGCGATGAATAATCTACACGATACAACGTGTACAATGTCTGAATTTTGGAAGTGTAAAATTCGTTCAAATGTCCATGGATGACTTTCGTAAAAAAAATCTATTCTCAACTATTGGAAAAAGAGGTAAATATCTCTAAATCAAGAGGTAGGAGTATAACACGACACAGCCCCAACCCTTACGTGCCTAGAATATCGAGGGTAGTGCAACGTCTAGCGTGAGTCCCTTCGACATACAAGGCACTAAACTGAATCGTTGGCATCGTGTCTGAAAGGTGGTACCTCAGGATTTTCTCCCTTATCATTTCAAAATGGTCAGTTTTCTGCTGCGTTTTTTTTTTGTTCATGTATAATCTCCGTGCAATTTGCAAGCTTTTATCTTACTAATGGGTACAATTTTCAGCTCACATATCAGTTTACCAAGCTCGATACCCTCGAGTCCTTCGATATTGCCATAGATTTTTTTTCATATCATGATAGATCTTGTATAGGAAAATTTCATGTCTATACTGTATACCGGAATTATCCTTATGCTAATGCGCAGCATAGTAGTAATGGTAACGTCTATAAGGGTATACCCTCGTCCCGAACATCCGGTTAATTACTCTAGCCCTGCAGTACGTGGCTGTATTACACCTGCCCTCTGGCATAACGTCGTATTATAGTGAGTGAACACTGAGAGGTGTACCTGTATCTGGCAGATATCCTACGTCTGCAAGGCACAATAATTATTACATTAGCTGTTAAAGATGGTGGTTTTGCGAGATGGTTTTGCCGAGTAATCTCATGAGCAAACGTGTAAACTATTAACGTAATTAAACTTGAGTTAATCAACAAACGGGTACATGCTTCAACGAACAGTCTATATCTTCATTTCTAAAATGGCATAAGCAACGATTAAATAGTTATTAGTATATAGGTATGTCTGAAGTGTTTAGCGTCGATACTAGCAGCAACGAAATACCTTTTTCGAAGTCATTGAATTCGGAAACAAAGATTCGGATAAGAAATAGAATGCTGAAAGGTTCGTGAAATGGGGATTCGAGTTGTTTGCAGATTTTTTCACAATCGGATGAGTAAATCGATCGAAACTTGATTTGCGGTGTTGAGGCAATTGAGTATACTGAGATATCCCGTAACGAAAGGTAACGGAGAATGATAGCCTTATAAAAGCAACTCTTCAGAAGAACTTCTTGACTCGTAAAAGCAGCCCTAGGTGGTCTGTGTAACACCTGCTACGCTCATTTCTCGCCAAACTTTCAACGTCAAACTTTACGGTAAGCTGCACTCCGAGCATGTTCCTGTTAAAATGTTGCAAATGATCCGCCTCGGAAATTCACGTTGTAAACATTTTCCTGGTTTATCTATTTCGTCTAGCACAGCAGATTTTCTAAACTTGCTTCTTCTTCAATTTAACGTTAACGTCGTTTTCCTCAAGTGCTACGAATAGCTTATAATTAGCATGACACTTTGCAGACTAAGCCTCAACTTGGTATCCCTTCGACTATAAAGCCCAAACGAGAAAATCAATTTTGATACAAATTTTGAATCACGCTACTTCATAAACCAGCAAACTGCCGATTGTTGGTTTCAACCAATTATCAAGTTTTTAATGATTCACACGAATTTTAAGACACCATATTTCAACTACAGCTTTTAGTAACTTTACCTATATTCAATATTTCAGGTATGATATTATTCTTCAACTGAATTCAATTTCAGATTCAATATACACACATGGAAACACAATCGCTTCAATGTCAGTCTTCTTTCTTATTTCCATCTGGTTGTCAGTATAGCCGATAAAAAAGAAAGAAACGTAAGATTGATTGGATCAAATATTTGGGTACATTTATAGTCAAATAAGTGAAATTATAATTTTAATCGTGGAGGTTGCAATCAGTGAAACATGAAACAGGAAGAAAATTTATTTCGTCTATTATTCAAATCCGTATAATAAAAAATTATGGAGTTATTGCATAGATTATAATGATCAATACGGTAAGATGTAGAATCCGAAGATCACAGCTTACGGAAACTTTGAAATCACACAAAGAGAACTCCAACGTTTGAGGTACCATGAAAAGCTCCGATTCGTGGAAAGAGAAAAGCGCTTTTATTTGTCTGGGAATTGTTTTGATGTGGTAAGGCTTGTCGGTGAATAAATATTTTTTATATCCTATAAAAGTAGGCCTATATCCTTGATATCCTTGCATGGTAGTACAACACAAAAGAGAATACCAGGGTGAGCCAAATAGGGTTGCCAACCGTCCGTTGTTTGAAAGGACAGTCCTGCGTTCATACAATCTGTACTCCTATCTTACGAGCAACAAAAAAAAATTCTTTTTTTTTTTTCTAATGAAATTTGGCTAACCGAAGGTACTGGAATTCTACTTTTCTGACTAAATCACGTTATAGCAAGTATTACGATTTTTTTCGAATCTATATCGTCCTTCCCATCAGATAATGTGAATATACTGTGCCTCGCCCATTGAAAATTCGATGTACCATTCTTCTGATAGAGATATCTTCAAGGATAAAGACTGTATTGTGTATGATTTGATTTCTACTGCGATATACTTGAAATAGACGTGACTTTTTGATAAAAGGACGTATGAAAAAATACTTTTGCGGACCTCAATTCCTTTGAAGCACCGTTTGCAATATCAAAACCCAACTCAGTCTCTTCATTCTTTCGTTTTCCGTCAGCAAACCTTTGGTCCTTGAGTATTCTTGAACGACAACAAAATTCAGACAGGCACGACCAGAAATGGCAGTAATGATCCAAAGCACCCTAATAATTGTAAAATTTATAAAAGACGCTTTATGCATAGCAGGATAGTATTAAACATTCCTAGGACCCTCAAGCAATGCCTTGTACTACCGGCGTCCCCATCGTAAGTCCAAATTTCAGGGGCTTCAAACGGATCAAAGGAGCCAGGAAACTACACAAAAAAAAAAAAAAGAAAATGACGAAAAATGAGGAAGAAAATCAACCACGAACACTGAACATATTTTATTTTGCGAAAGATCGAGTTTGAGGCATCAGCTTTTCCCATAGCTGCAGGATATAAAGGAGCAACCAAAAATTTGATCTGTATGCAAAATTCGAAATAACATAATTCTATGCATGTATTTTCCGTCAAAAATACCCGAAAAAAGTACTTCTAATCTAATAAGTGAAACGGTTTTATTAATTAATGGCAGTTCGATATTTTAACCAATTCACCATTACACACTGGTCTATGTGGAAAAATTGCAATGAGGAAGAAGACAGTGGTTAGCAAAATTCGTATGATAAATTGCATTGCATAAACTAAAAATTTCTATTGGGAAAATGAAAATTTAATCATATTCTTTGAATCGCTCATCTTCTGCACTCCTGACTTACCTTTGGCTGACTAACTATTTTTTATTTTTTTTTTATCATTTTATAATTCTCGCCTGAAGGCTGATCAAGGCTCAAGCCTGTGGTTAGGAATACGGAAAGCACAGGATCACGAAGACAGTATTCTTAAAGTGGGATGGGCGTCTGAGTGAGAACAACCCCACCTGCTGCCAATATTATTCGCGATAATTGTTTTCGCGAAAAGCTTTAGTCCCCCGGTCGTTCAAATGGAATAACAAATGAACGAGCACGAACATTGGAGTGAGTGGCCTACTGCTATGAACGAATGAAAGGTTGAACAGGAAGAAGAGAGCTTTCGCGCTTATATTTCATTTCTCATACGGGTACAGGGACTAGGAATTCTGACTGCATAAGCACTAGAGAATTACTTAACAATGCTAGTCATATATTAAGCCTCACAAATACCTCCACATCGATCTAATACCTACACATATATACAAAGTACAACACTTGGCATGCTCTGACCTCAGTATATCGCACGGTTGAGCATGAGAACACGAGTACCAAGTGGTAAATTACGCAAAGCTTTGCAGTCTTTCTTTCATTCTTTTTTTTTTTTTCGTTCTTTTTTCCAACATGTCAATCCTGCAGTGTGCATACATGTTGAGTGCAATGGCACGTACTATGCTGTGAGCAATTCTAAAACAAATGCTTCATATGTATACAAGCTTGCGAAGGTAATAGGAGCTTTCTATCTTCTCATCTGCCTCTATAGTCGTTGATCTTTTCGTTTTTGTCGTTTTTTTTTTTATTTTTCTTTATTTCGTTCCTTCTTTATCTCTTTCTCTCTCTCTCTCTCTCTCTCTTTCTATTCGTTGAACGTCCAATCGAGGACGTGAGGCAAATTGGACGACGCATTCGTTTAGGTTGGTGCGGGGATCTAGGCGGATGACAAGTCTCGGGGAAGAGCTGTGATTACCGGAGGCTGTATTCGAACACGGTCTTGAAACGCGGACAGAATCTTAGAGGAAAAAAATTAATTCTGATACAAATACATATAAATATATATATATATAGATGTAGGTCTACTTGAAAGATTGGTATTCGGTGCTTATAGACTCCCGTCTATCTTGATGTTGAATCGAGTTTGCGTATCCATGGTAGCAATTATTTCTTGTTGAAGTCCAATCTTCGAGTCGGAAAATCCCCGTCTCTTGCACTCTTGGAAAATTCAATTACGGCAAAACGATTACCGGGCATATGACCCGGGTTCGTTGTATCCATCTACAGATATACATAGCTTTTGATGATATTTTTGGGTGAGACTTATTTATTTTTGTTGATTTTTTGTTGATTTTTTTTTGATTCATCGACGTGCTGAGATATTATGCCAGACAAACTTTCTACCCTTCATATTTCCAAGAGAGAAAAGAAGAGAAAAAAAAAAAAGAAAAAGAAAAAGAAAAAAAGTGAAAGAAAAGAAAAATTGGAATTGGTTCCTGACGCGAATCCCGTAAGACACATGCCTCACGCCCACACAATTCTCGATAACCCAGAATCCCGAAATGGTTCCTATTATTTCTTCCAAGCTGCTTTGTTCAACCGGACAAACCAGCTGAAGGGTTCTGGAAATTTCCTGGCACTGTAGACGAGGGTGGATATCGAAGGTAGATAAAGCCGCTTACAAAAGCGATATACCTACCTAACAAGAGATAAAAGGCTGTGCAATTAACACTCGACGATCCAGTTAAATTTAAAAGTCACCCCCCTGACGCCAAGTCAGGCCAAGGCACGTTACAACGTTTTGTATAAAATAAATAAGTGAGTAAAGTATATCAAAATTAAATAACGTCAGTATCGGGAAATCTCTTAACAGCAGGGACGAGCCTCATTTCATTGTGGACTCGACCCCTGTGGCGGCGTACCCAAGCCCCCGGTACCTTTATATTGTCGCTAAATTGCCTCCTAAATAATACTTGAGCCCCTCACCCACCCATTTCCTTTCTTCTGAACTACGAGCGATTCCACTCAAGATTATAAAACTCCGCCACCTTCCAACCGCCCGAAGACCAAGACAGCCATGGGTTACCTACCCCAGTCCAGATAATAATATTGCCTTTCTCCTAAATTCAACCTCATATATATATATATATTTCCACCCTTTCCCTGGACTCAAATCATACGCCAGCAAGCTGTTTCTACGAACATGCGTACGCGTATACACACACGTATTTATGTGTATATTAAATCTCTGCTTCAACGTTTTACCCAAGACACATTTTTATCTGCTTTTTATCGCATCGAATTGTAAGCAAAAGTTATATACTTACAGACTCCAGAGATGACACCTCGTGGATACGAAAACTTGAGGTATTGGAGTGGGACGAAGTTTTCCAAAGCTTAGGGAAAGTAACATAAAAGCACGTTCGGTCCTAAGGTAAATAAACTCAGGGTAGGATAGACGAACACGGATAAGTGGATAAATTCAACTAATTCCATGAACAAACCTGAATTCATTGAACCTAAGTTAACTTTTTTACGTCAAGGTATATGGACAGATGCTGCGGCGTATGCGATACGATATTGAGGATTCATATTGAAATGTATTGCTAAACCGCCTTCCAGATCCATTGGTCTTGCTGTCAATTTTTCATACAAATACTATAGGGAACGAAATGATGACGTTATACGATATCAGAGACGACGGTCTAGGTTGCATTACACGGCATTTCAAATGCCACCGAAGCCCCCACGTCGAGCATGCTTGCATCCATTATTGAAACGTCTCTTGGGGACTGCCTACCCCAACCCTACTCCTTCTTTCAACCCTTCTGACTGTCACTCGGCATTTGTTTCTCTCTTGGTTCGAAGAGATAAACGAAGATTCTAGTATTCAGTCAATACACAAATCTTGGAAACACCACGACGCGAATCAACAATATTTTAATTATTTCACAGTCCAATTATGCATCGATCCAAGAAATATTGAACAAAAAACCAAAATCTCTATTAGAATAATTATTATGGTGATATCAGAAAACTATTGGTTTCGGTGCAAAATGACTTTTGCTAATTTATCAGCCGTGAAATGAGTTTTAAACTCGCCAAATGATCGCTGAAAACGGGTGGATGAGAAGATCTAAAATTTATACGGGATTTTACGAGGGTTGCGATCAAAGTTGAGATTTTACAAATATATGAACGGCTAGAATAATTTGATCGAAAATAATGATTTTCCAGTTTCGATAAAAACACTCCTGGGAGTTTTGGAGTTTTGAATTTCTACGGATTGTAGTCGAGTCAGCGATTCTTTTGAAACAGTATAAATGTGTGAGTATATGTAGACCAGGACTGCCTTTCGATTTTGCTGTCGTAGGCATCTGCATCACTATCACAAAATCCTAACTTCTTGATGAATAATTGTCACGATCCTGTATATCTATCAATTTACCCTTTCGAATAAGACTTCAATTTCAATTTCAATTAATATACTTTTAAGTGCAATACTATTTTTACTGCTTCACAACCATTTACGTTAATGGTATTCCTGGTTAAAAGAAACAGCATTTCAACCTCGTAAGAAAGTGAACAATTTATCCAAAAGAACAAGAAATTAACTGATAAGGTTTCGCAAGCGATTTTATCACAAATTATTCTCGGTTACAAATACCCACCTTGATATTAATATTCAGCAAACACTTGTTAATTGTTTTTTACGTGTAACATTGTCAGCCATTGCCTGTATACCATAGGCACCATGAGTTAACAATTAGTAAACTTCAACCCTGTCATTTCGTTGATTACAATATTATACAACACGAGGTGGAATTGTAGTCATATATTTTTTTTTACCCTTATAGAAGATAGAAGAATGGCTTATACTCGCGAGTAATTCTTCCCCTGTGCCTTGTTCTGGCCATAAAGATGATCACTATAGGGTGCCAGGGAAACTGGCTTTTAATTTCTATTTTTTAATACACCCCTATTCTTCTTCATTTCATCCCAAACGCATACCCCTCGAAATTTCAATCCTATATTCAATTATTGACTGCTCGCTCAACGCGTTTGTAAGTCACGATTTTTCTTTTTTCTTATCGAAAAATCCTCTTTCAGTATTCTCGATTATATCTGTCTCCCAGTCTCTTACCTCTGAATCAAAAAAAAAAACCTGTGAATTTACGATCTAAGGTAGTTCAATTCACAGACTTCTCGTTTCAAAGGTGAAAGAATAAAATCGGTGAGCACAGCATAAATTTTGATACATCTTGTTAAGCAAAAATTGCATTTCGAGATTCTTTCAGCGACTAGTCGATGGAAAAATATCACCTTCAAGAATTTTATCTCCTCTCTACAGCTTCTTGTATATAATCAGCAGTCGCGATTTCATTCAACAGTTATCTGTAACAAATCTAGATTCATCGATTTTTATGAGATCCATTTTTGATTTGGCAATTTTTTGCTGTTGAGAAATCCGAATTTGCATTGCTGATATTCTATTCAAATATTAATTGAATCCAATCCAAATATTCAGTGGAAAAAAAAAAAATGGTTTTAGTCGGGTGCGAAATACCCCGTGAGCTAGTGGCAGTAAATTGTCGATTGAGCCCGGTCAGCTGCTATAAGCTTGACCATTTGATTGCTAATAATGTCTTCGACCCAACTCGACTGTATTTACTACATTGCTTTGCCACATTTACTCGCGATATCGTAATACTTTAGCCAATACGGTGAGTGTTGCCTTTCGAATAATACTTCTCTCTTCAAATATCTAGCCAAGATGCAATAGACCAACGTTCGATATCTGCGAGGAGCGCAATTTATCCGAAAAATAATAATGCAAAAAAAGTCCATAGGGATATTACTACTACGGGCTAAGATTGGGAGTCGAATTGTTTTTTGAAATTCACAGTTCTGCAAAAAGAAAAAAAAAAGAAAAGGAAAGAATTTCAAATATGTGAATGCCTGATAAAAAGTCACTGGTTGTATTCGACAGTGAGAGAAAGACTTGACAATCTTCATGGTTACTTACATCCCCAATCCTGTTTTATGGTCACCCAAAATATGATATTTTTCTGTGTTTTTATGGTGAGTATAAAAATGTTGCGGGGTTTATTTGAGCGATAAATCAAGATTGAGGAGAATTTTTTCCCGTATTTTTTTTTTTTTTTTTTCATTTCGTGAAGAAGAAATAAACACTAATCAAGAAAGCTCGGGGATGGTAGGCAATGCAACCAATTTAATAATAGCTCTGGATTGAGGCTACTCTGGGCAGCCAATGTGGTAATCGAAGGATTACCAGGGTAGGAATATAATAGAGCAGGGAAGAATTACATGGCTAAATGCCAGTAAGGTTGTAGCCCAAATTACCGAAACAGTCGAAGAGCCTAACATAAGCCTAAAACTAGGGCGATTTCATGCAAGCTTTACTAGTAATATCGACTTGGAAGTTGACTTATTTATCGTCACATATTTCGGGTCCCCCTACATACCTCTGAGATTTTAATTAAGCAAATTTCGCCGTTTTATCGAGCTACCTTACCTCGTAAATGACAAATTTAACGACATTTTAGCAGACTGTTCATACCATGTGTCGAGCAATAACCTGTCAATTGAATATAAAATCACCATCCCATTTAAAAGCTATACTTCTCAAGAAAGTTCAATTTAGTTATAAAGCTCACTGACATTACAATCGCACTATTTATGCGGAGGGTATAAATGTTGGATAAAATTTCATCAATTCTTGAACAGCTATCCGTCGTTTTTGGCTATGAGCAAAATGCGTGATGCACACCCCAGGGAATAAATTTTACAGTACCTGATTCTAGTCATTTGATATGTGATTTGATATGAAAATTTTCCCCCGTGATCTTCCATCTGAATTAACGAATCGATGCGAGAGTTTATATTTAGGGTGTTTAAAGTTACCTTCACTATTTTTAATAGTGTCAAACGTGGGGTTTCGACCCTATGAAACGAGCTAGATTACAAACGTCGATTGATCCGACGAGATACGTCATTGGGAATTGGTCCAGGGATTTTAAACTCGATGCTAGGAGCGTGGGGAACGTGCTGGATGACATAAAAAATATTGAAGAAAAAAAAAAAAAAAAAACAACCTCAAACCTACAGTTCCAAAACTGTTGGTAGTTTGAGATTCGGCATTGCATGTGGCACACCATGTTACAAATGCAAATTCTCTACCTCCGGTAACGCTGTACCCTCACGGAAAAAACCCCGAGATTTACCCCGAAATTTACCCCCAAATTCAACCTCAAAATTACACCCAACCGGGATGGGGTAAATTCGTACCCCTTGATCGAGGGTTTACCTCCAAGTTCAGGGTTAACCCCCGTTTTCAGGGTTAACCCCCGTTTTCAGGGTTCACCTCCAAGTTCAGGGTTAACCCCCGCATATAGGCTTTATACCTTCGAATAATAAATTAATAATAAATTTGCGTAAAAGCGAGCCGCTTTGGAGTAATCAAGCCTCAATCGCTGGACTGTTTAAAATAATAATGTTATTCATTTATAGATGCAGCAAAATTGACTTATATCACTCAAATAATCAATATTATCGACTTAAAAACAATAATCTGTAAATTTTTAACTAAATGTTGATCTAACAATTTTATTATTCAACAATAAATAATAATAAATGATTAATTTTATTGAGCATCAATAAAAAAAACAGGTTTCCTTTTTTCAGATAATGAATGTACTAACATTCCTATCAAAACCCTCGATCGCTGATGGTTAACCTTCAACTCATGGGGCTAACCCTCGATCGCTGATGGTTAACCTTTAACTCATGGGGCTAACCCTCGATCGCTGAAGGTTAACCTTCAACTCTTGGGGGTAACCCTCGATCGCTGATGGTTAACCTCCAACTCATGGGGGTTTACCCTCGATCGCTGAAGGTTAACCTTCAACTCTTGGGGGTAACCCTCGATCGCTGATGATTAACCTTCAACTCAGGGGGGTTACCCTCGATCGCTGAGGGTGTACCTCAAACTTGAAGGGGTAAATCCTCAAATTACGGGGTTCACCCTCAAACTTCAGTGTTTACCTTGAAATTTGACAGTAAACACCCAACTTTCAGGGTACACCCCCAATTTTCCGGGGTTTTTTTCCGTGAGGGTAGTGTCACTCGGTGCAAATCTCAAAGTTCAACGGGTCAACGCCGAATGCTTTGGCATTGCTCCAGTATTCCAAATCCCAGATTCAATCTCTAGTCCTCTTTACACTATGTGCCCATACATCTGATACATCTGTACCTGGAGTATCCATACATAGATATATGAATACCTACCAGATAATCACGATCAAATCGGGGCACACAGGTTCAATTTAAGGGTAGATACGCTACGATCGTTAAAAACTTTTGTTACTTTAAGGAAATATCGAGTCACTGATACAAGAATAAAAGTTTTATACTTCTATCTTTATCAAGTACCAATTTGGGTATAAACAGTAAATGGTGCAGCAGTCGTCTAGTAAATGCAATGTGGTTTTGTTCTCTACTACAGCTTTCTTATCACAAAAGCGTCTGACATCGTTAAAACTAGCTACCAGAATTTCTAGAATATATATATTTCTCGTGGCTTTGAGGTATCGATTTCAGAAGTCAAGTTCTGAAATACAGATTTCTCTGTATCTCATCGATATTAAGGGGAGAGACGTTCATTGTGAAGAAAAAAAAAAGCACATTTGCATTAGATTTTTAGACGAATCACATATCCAGTATTTATTTATATTTGTATCGGTATATATAAGCAATGTATGGGTTTACATCGTGTAAAGTTCAACGTATATTGCATCAAGGTGTTACGCAAACATATGTATAAAGTACCTACGCAGTATAAGTGCCCAGAAGAGAAGTGCGAGTGCAGATGGCATAAATTGATCAGTTTTTCAATGAGCTCATGCGATTTATATCCACGTGTGTAGTACCCTTGTGATCTCGATCATAGCTCTTCGTTAATTGGACGATGACTTCACGGTGAATTTGCATAGGAAATATCGAGCCATTCGTTGTCTCATTTTTTATTCGAAATGCAGTAGACACAAGATGAGATATTCTCATTTCCTAGATTTATATTCGTGATTTTGACGACCCGTAATTCTGAAGGATTTAAAAAGGTGCAAAGTGCAGCGAAGGTTCTGAAGTCTGGTAAGAAATAATAATGAAAAAAAAGAAAGAAAAAAACTGCTGAAAACCACTATTCTCACTTTGTTTAAGAGATTGTAGTAATTTTCTTTCTGGGACTTTCATTCTGAATCCAATTCACCTCGAGCTACGTTTTAACAATTCAAACGTGAGTCGCCCCGGCGAGGCGCCCATGCCGTTGGGGGTAAAAGTGTTCGCTCAGAGCCAAGTATTATTCTTATGGCTTTGCTAAACTCCGCAATGTCAACGGGCATACCAATCTACCTTGGAACTTGAGATAAAAATAAACTTTTAAATTTTCGTCTTTACCAGCATCAATTTCAATGTTCGATCATTCGATCTACGGAATGTTGATCAAGAAAATTATTCGACATCCCCAACGACTTAATAAATATTTCTATTCATGCTCCCAGACAAGATAACCGGTCATATTCCAACTGATTTATCTTTCATTTGTAATGTCATACGCATACTTTGACCAGGGTATGCATACGTTACACGTTACTTGCTGCAACAACTTACTAGGAAGTAAACCCATATATAATATATTATATTGATATCTCTACATACTGGCTTCAAGCCATCATTTACACCGTAACTTGCACTAGGTTTCTATAAAAATAGAGTGGAGTTAGGTGAAAATAAGAAACGAAAGTAGCAACTGTAAAGAGCTTAAAGACTTATCTCTATACACAAGGTGACGTAGACTGTCCCTGGTGGGACATTTAAACAGTCGATTCTCATGGGGATGAACGAAGAAAAGGTTAAATGTTATAAATTATTGCCAAAGATTTTCAACTATCAGTATACAATAAGGGTTCGGAATTCACACTGTAGCTACGATCTAAATTTGTTAAATGGTACACAGTAGCGATGAATACGTTTTGTAGTTCGCCTTCGATTCAATTTTCGTTTTACTATCAGCATTTGTACGGAATCGATAAGTGGCAATAAAAATTTCTTACGACTTTACGTACGAGGACTTAGTAAAATAAATTGGCTTTGTTACGGACTCGGCTTTATCATGCTCCAATGATTCGAACGCATCTTCAATTTTGAAAATCAACTAACCGTAGCATTAAAAAAAAATTAGAATTTTCATCAGACTAGCTGAGTGATTGGCTCAAAGTACCATTCATTCGACGCTTCAGCCACCATAGAATTGACTTTGTACCTCACCCTGGAAAGCAACGGAGTGAAGCGACCCCTCCGGACTAATTTTATACAAAAATTGGATCCCTTCGATGGTCTACTCTTCCTCCCTTATTTCCTTTTATCTCTCTTCTCCTGTGGCCCCTGTTTGTTTTTCTCTGTCTATCTAAATGGCTCCTCGATACGAAAGCGGGCTCGGAGAGAACAGGACGTTATTAGCGTCCGAACGGGCTTTTATTCGCAATCCTGTTTTCTCTTCTCTTAAATGAATTCTGCAGTCTCACTCGAACCCAGGCATGGAAAAAGGTTCTCACTAGTTTACCAAAATATATAGGTATTCGGTGACTGAAAGAAAAACTGAAAAAATGAGATTATACGAGCGACGCTCCATCGCCGTGACGTCCGGAACACTGACACCGAGAACACCAGCCACGATCGTAAACTTGAGGTCGTTGGAATCAGGTGGTGGTCATTGAGAGTGGAGGAATATGTCCATACAGAGTGATGAAAAACTTTTACTACGATAAAAAAAAGTCATTTTCAGTCCGAAAAATCTGACCAAAATTTCGCAATTTGAACGGAACTCGTCTGTAATCAGTTTCCAATGAAATAAAGAGATCGCAGTTTTGAATTTTGAATCACCTCAAACAAAGGAATTGAAGAGAAAAAAAAAAAGAAAAATACCATAGCACGATACATGGGTCATAGATGATATGTGTATGTATGCGGCATATGCATATTATATATCATCGTGCCTCTGGCGCTTCGGTAACTCTGCAAAATAAGAGAGTCGGAAACGCGGGAGAGATTTCTGCGAGCACACTCCTCGTCCCTTCGTCGACAGAACTCCTCGCCATTTCCCAGGTTGGGCCGGATCGAGTTGGTCCAGAGGTATATACGCATACATATACATGCATGCCTCGACAACCTCGGGGTCCCGGAGGACATGTTTTGCATCTCCCAGAATATGCGAGCTCGCTTTGGAGCTGAATTCTGTCGAAGCCCATATACAGACTTGGAGAAAATGGTCATCGAATCACAATGTTAAATGAATTCAGACATCCATTACATCTACATACTTAAATAAATAAAACGACATTTATTTTCGCGAATTTCATTCTAGAGAAGGTGTTCAATTTTTATTTAAAAACTTCTAGATTTCGTATGGAGTAGGTCATCCCTAATGAGATAGTTTAATATATATAATTACTGGGTACCTGAGTGAAGCATTGAAATATAACCACGCAGCTTATGAAATAACTTGAATATCAGTAGATATATGATTTTCCATATTTCGAAATGAAAAAAACAAGAAAATTGTTGATCACACCTCAGTGATTCAAAAATTGAATATAATAGATAAATTTGTGATAGGTAACAGGAAATTTTTTGTCAATTTGATAAATGGTCCGTATCCGGTACGCAGCTATAAAATTTGTCAATATTATATCAACTTTGATATAAAATTTTATTATCAGATACCGGGAAACATTTTTGTTTATTTATTTATTTATTTATCTATTTTTTAAAATAAATAAATTCTATTAGAATAATTTTTCCACTATCAATCAAGTTTTTATTTTCTCTCGAATATTTTTATAATATATATAAAATATACAAAACGATATAGCAGTGAGTTTTTTTAACGAAACTTTATCACATTTCCAATCTCTTCCAATATATTTTTTTATTTCTTTCTTCTTCTCATCACTGACCGGAACCCTTTAATCGATACATCGAAAATCGAGATATCTGTACAAATATCTTTCTGTATAGGTATATTATACACGTACCATGCAGGACATGGGAGTACATACCAGCTATATAATGCTCCCTCTGTGAATCCTGGTGATAATGAGTTACAGGATATAAATTGGAATGAAATATATGTTATACTCTTGGCAATTGAGACGAGGGATGTGTGTATGCATGAGGTTGCGGGTATGTTTTTTTTTTTTTTTTATTATTTTCATTTCGTAGGGGGTTTGATACCCACTTAAAACCAGGTGCGGGAAATCGTTATAACGAAAGTGTCTCTCAACGTCATTGCAGGTTGTCGAAAAACTGGGAGATAAAAGATTCGAATAAAGCAAAAGTGAGGATCGATGGCATGGAATTAAATTTCACCACCTCGATACGAGTGGTTATAAAGTGGAAACCATCTATGGATTTTCTGTGTGTATTTTTTAATTTCTTTTATTCACTTTACGCCTTTCATGTCACCGTACCTCGAACTTTCATCATCGAGCTCGAGCCAATATTTCAGTGAAGAATCGTTTGACGTTAATTAATCTGCCGGATCATCAATACTTCTTGATCCTTTGGTATTAATCTGTAATCTGGTTTCTTTTATCAAAAAGATCTGGGAACGGTTCATTCCTGAATCTCGTCAAATATAAAGTATCAACGAAAAATTTCAATTTCCTTTAAGCTCGAGTATTCCTATCTTGAGTATCTTCAGCCAGCCTCCGTTAAAGCTGCTGTGCTCGTCGAATTTGGCGTCACCAGAGACTAATGGGACTGAGTTTGTGGATGGAGAATAAGATTTACGCTTCGATAGCCAACGCGGATAGCATAGAAGGATTCCCTTCTATTCCACGCAAGCGGCAGAAAATAGCAGAAGAGTCGTACAGTGCTTGAGCGATGACCGATGATATTGGCATCACCTTGAGAGACCTCTGGGGCAATATTTAATCCAACTCCAGGCATCAATCTTACGTAAAGTGAGGCCAAAGCCAAAGGATAAGAATTCAGAGAAGGATGTAGTAAGGGTGCGAATAATGGCGGGAACTGAGGAAAGAAGGGTGAAAAATACGGAAGTTGTCATTCTTTGGCTTGTACGGCTAATGGGTGCACGAAAGCCGAGAGTCCAGAGTCGAAGGTTGAAATCTCGAATCTACCACTCACGTCAGAATATGAAGTGCAAGGGGGTTGAGATACAAGATCGAAGATGAAACTGGAAGAGAAATAAGAAGAGCCACCCCAATGTAGTGGATGTCCGGAGTTCAGAAGGGTCGATGGATACCAACACCTGAAACGGACGGAAACAAATTCTCTACTTCTTTTTCGGACCGATGGTCTCAGTTTCAGACGAGATTCTTTCACTCAATCCTCTCAAGGTCTGAATTCTCATTTCCTTATAATGATTGCTGAACACTTCACTCTCCTAACTATCGTTTTCACATAATGATAATGCTTAGGGGGTTCCTTTTCGATTCAATAGTCATATTTCCTCAAATTCTATGGATATATCACATCAGCTAAGGGTGTTTACCTCCTGATCGCTACATACGGTCAGTTCGATTTGCAATAAGCAATCCGATTACGTCGTACGATGCTAACCTCGCGGTAAACATGCCACTTGCCCTTCCGGCGATATACCTACTCTGTTCCTAATTCAAACTGACACGTGGGATGAGTTTCCAAAGGGTTCATGAGGGGATGGATAGGGAGAAATCCCAGTCGCTTGGATATGCCCTGTTTTTCACCCCTAATTTCCGTGATATTGTGAGATTTAGGAAGGTCAGATGTTACGAAGGGAAGTACCGCCTATATTGGACTACTGCTTAAATTGAACCGACCTCATTACTCCTATACCACACTTCTGTACGGTAGTTATAGTCGATAAAACGTGGTTTAACGTATACGGGTTTCTGCTGATCAGTTTTTATTAAAAAAAAAAAGAAGAAATTGTAGGATTTTATTCGCGAGATGTACGTGAGACCATATCGTATAAAAAGATATACCTATACCTACTACGTTTTATATCACTTACCAAAAATATCGTAAAAAATTAATCGTGGCAACGTGTGATGGTAGATTTCCAGTATACGGGAGTTTGGGGGTAAAATGGAGTACCTGATAAATTTGGTAAGAAAAATGTAATAATATATTCTTGAATCAATATCATATTGAAATTATACTTGAATATAAAGTAATTTGTCAAAATATATGAGCCTTTCCTACGCAAAGCTCGCAAAAGGTTATTGATGATGAAAAATCTTGAAAAATTCTTACGTTTTCTTCCGTTTTTCAATTTAATCGCCCAAGAACTGTCAGTAACGTCACATTTATCGAGGCTTAATGATATATACTAAGTACGGTACGTAATGCTATAATGTTTCCTGCCAGTATATATGAATCTTTGTTCCTTACCGAATACTCAATGTCTAAGATCTTAGTAAATCTTAATAGCTTATGATCAACATATATTTTGTGCTCATTCATTGAATACACGTCTATAATGAAATATTTTTCATTTTTCTCAGCCTGCGTAACTTAATGATAATTAAAGTCCTTAGAGGGTCTGACATGTGAGGTGTTCTCTTCAAAAGATTAATCAACAGTGGCCCTTTTAAATGGTGTCGCGTCTGAAGTACTTTATCCTTTACGCAATGCAATCCATTTTCGATGCTGTATATTGATTAGGTAAGATGGGCCAAGGGTCTTGCTCGAACAATTTGTAACTTTTGTTTTTGCAAGTCCCTTACGAACCCTCGAGCGTAAACTGCGGTGGTTTGATCCTGACGAATATCTTTGAATATCCTTAAAACCTCAAAGCTTTATAAGAAAATGTAATTTTCTCTCCTGTCACCAAGCACTTGCCGGATAGATTTAGGGCAAGAGTTTCAACAAATGTCATCACGATCGATACTTCTAATACTTTGAAATTGGAGAATTATTTTTTACAACCACTGTTCGAGTGATTTATTGTCACTGAGGGTAAAGGAACGGAAGGTCCCTTAGGTGTTTGTCTTCTTGCATGTTTATGAGAAGGATATTTCGCTCAACGCGCGAAAACCATTTACGTAAAACAAAATTGAGGAAAAAATTACACGACCAAAACTCCCTTCTGATATTATAACACTGATTTCTGTCTAAAACATACCACCAGCAGATCTGGGTTAGAGGTTTGTTCCTAAAAAATTGATACAAGCAAAGAGATGCTTGCACTAAAGAGGAGCGGACTTAATGGCCATTGCAATATTCAGAAGGCAGCGTCGCCGCGTCCAAATGAGAAGTGGGTTCAAAGGATGAAGGGATCGTGATGATCAGACATTCCGAGAATTCGTCGTTCTGCTTCTCGCCATGGGAAACCCTACGTTCACGAAGAAGGCCAAGGGTCATGGGCAAGATTAATCTTCGGACGAAGCTCTTCGCTCGTCTAGTAATCATGTTGGAAAGACGACTGCGGTACTGGACTTCGGAAGACTGCACAAGAAGAAAAAAAGAAAAAAAAAAAAAAAAACCGTACTACGATCAGCAGAAAGACGTTTGTGTGAATTCTTTTCAATATCCAAGCGGAGCTTTTCAAGGAGGGTGTGCCATATATAGCAATGGCAATATATACCCAAATGTGGCAGAATCACTTAACGAAAATTCATCGTCGAGACATGCAAATAACGGACGGTATCAAGCAGATCATTTCATGATCGGATCCAGTGGAAAAGCACATGTCTACAAGTGGTATCACGCATTGAAAACGCGTCTCTGGCATCTACTCGCGATGATAAAGAAAAATGAAACCATGAAAGGAAAAAAAAAAAGAAAAGAAAAGAAAAGAAAGAAAACGCTAACTCGATATCAGAACTGGTTGCTTTTCTACAAACGATTAACCCTAACTCTCTGTCACTTTTATTACTAAGCCTTCATATGACGTCGGTTTTGGGGTGGATAATAATTCTACTTTTACCCTCCTTTCGCTATACGTTTGTGCAATAACGTTAATGTTTCGAGTTGCGTGAGTTCGGCGGTGACAAAGAGCGCGATTCGAGCTTGCCTTAATATGCCTTCGTTTGATGGATGACACTGGTGGTTGATGTACGTATTATGTACAGGGTGATACAAGATAACTGATCGTTAGAAATATCTTCTGTCCTTGCGAGCTGACAGGAGAATTAGTCAAACAAATGTTGTACATAACGAAACGGACAATTTTTAATATACCTAATATATATTCAGCCTAATTCCGTTATACAGTGTAATTCTTTACAACGAAAACAAGTGATTTTCTTCATATTTTCGGGTATTTATGGCGAAATAAAAATGTGAAAAGAAAAAAGCAATATTCGATAGAATACAATTTCAACAATTTACCTGAATTTAAATCATCGAACAACGTTCAAAAATATTCGTCAAATTATCATATAAAATTTTGATAAACCTGTGCAACGAACCATTGTGAAAATAAGAGTTAGGAAAATAGGACACGTCAAACATTTGAGAAAATATTTTCCGTAAGAACTGCTTTTTTTTTTTTCTTTGATTTTCACAAAAATTTCAAATCACTACTCATGTCAGTTGATTTTCCCTTTGTCATAGAATTCGCAGTCAATTTAGGAACTGAACAATTCATATAAGGTTCAATTTA
Source organism: Tenthredo notha (assembly GCA_914767705.2). Classification (NCBI taxonomy): domain Eukaryota; kingdom Metazoa; phylum Arthropoda; class Insecta; order Hymenoptera; family Tenthredinidae; genus Tenthredo; species Tenthredo notha. The sequence continues at coordinate 8,610,287 of OU611908.1, forward strand.
TCAAATATTCTCCATATTCACTGGCATATAGGATCATTGCTTCTTTTTCCTTTCATTCTCTGCACCATATGTTCGTCAATTTTTCTAAACTTTGGAAAATGCAAAGTCTGATTATACAAAAATAATGTTCCAATATATTTTGCAACATACGAGATGATAGTTGAGAAAAAATCAGCTTGTCGTTTACGCGTAACTAAATCGTGAAAAAGGATGTCGCGAAATACGATAGTAATCAGTTTTCTTACGAAACCACCTCTGAAACGAAGTCAAATTGGACCTAGCTAATTGCGTCAGTTAACCGAAGCTCTAATTTTGTATGAAAAATATCTGACAATGATCCCATAATTTGTCGACGGATTGTCCTTTCTGCACGATCGTTTTGGCAAACTCTATACAGGCACCGCCTACTTCCGACTACTATTTTTCTTAACAAAAAAAATAAAAAAATCAATCAGAAACGACACCTCTCATACCTACCCCCCTCCCCTCCCCTCGAAGACATGGTGCGCTGAGAAATAAATTCTTGGGATGAAATTTATAATGTTTTTTTTTTTTTTTTCCGGGCCCCCGGATGAACGGCAGAGTTTAGCATAAGTGGATAAGTTTCTGTCCGGGAGCGCGCGAGCGCAAAAACACAATAAAGGGAACACGGGAAGAGACTGGAAGAAAGAGAGACGAAAGTTTAAAGCCTACCACGGACGGGACGCCGTCTTGAACCCGTAAATTCCACCCCGTAGTTCGGAAACGGGAAATATTGGTCCGATATGGTATTTCGACGTTGTCAACGATATGCGGTATCGTGTTCTTTGTGAAACTTCATTTTCTTCTTCGTTTGATCTAAAGAAGCCTGGGAAAATCATATGTGGGTTTCTTATATATCGTCATTGCATGCAGCTATATATGCTATCATAAATGCGGATTTACGAGTTCGAAATGCATTGCAAAATGATACAGATTTCTTGAAAAACTTCACCCTGTGTGAACGCGGCTTAACATCATGTGGACTATGACTATAGGATATGAAATAAGGGGAAAGGTTTTGGGCTTAGGGGTTTGAGGTTTGATAAAAATTCACCCGAGTCTCGGTGACGTCTTTTATTACGGTGCTGACAAAAAATATTAGATCGTGGCTTAGGCGTTATGTTTCTGTTGACTGTGTGACATACCGACTTAATCAAATTTACTAGCCTTACTCAACTCACGACTTACCCTCGACTCATATACTTGCGAAAGTTGCAAGGTTCCATTTTATAAAATTATAATGCAGATCAATCTTCTATTGTCGTGACACTTCCTTCTTCAGCGTTTACAAAAAAAAATATTTTAAAATCTTGTGTATATTTGGAAACGTTCTGGCTTATGGGAATATTGAAATTCAAATACGTTCGAATTAGGGATTACGCTAAGGTATGTAATATACATACCTACCCCTCTGAATTGATAAAAGTTTAACGTTAGTCCTGAACCACATATTCGGATAAATATACTATCCGTCACTTCTGCCCACCTGCACTGTACTAGCGTAAAGCTGTTTTCGTTATTCTCGTTTTCTCACATTTCTCAAAACTCTGAAACTGTTATTCTGAGAGCATTTTGCAGCGCTTGAGGAAGTAGAGCACATGCACATCACTCGATGTACAAAACTCGTCGACCTTTTGCTTCGGTTTCTTTGTCGCTCGTAACGTTCGACGACAAATTTGAAGGAAGTACGCCACAGCGATGTTTCAGAAATAAAATAAAAATAAAACCTTTTAAATAAATAACGCGAGTGTGTCGCGACAGTAAATCGCAATACCGCTTCAAAAGTAATTTCTGGGTTCGTCTCTCAATCGCTTTCAAATCAAACATTCATGTCACACTATTTCGACATACGTGTAATACGCTCGTGTAACTTTGAAAAAAAATAATAAAAAATCACAATTTACCTAGTAAAGTACCAAAGTTGGAATAAAATTTTCTGTTTCTTTAAAATCAATTTGTCTACTCATTTAATTAACTCCTTGTATTAATTTTTCACTTTTTTCAAATAAATACCACCAATTTTCAATTCTCAGGGTAATTGAGTGACGAGATTATACCCTTAGAGATAGTCTATCTGAACCTATTAAATACACTTGACGATGTCCCTGGTACGTGTACAACGATAAATAGCGATCGTATAATTCTTCCTAGATCCCGTTAATGGAAGCGGTCGAATTCCTCGTTGCACATCTGCATTTAACGAGAAGAATAATCGGCAACTTTCATATAATAATTCTTCAACAAGAGCCATTCGCAATTTCCAACCGAAATTTCACCACCATAGTCTCCAACGTGAATATATTATCATATATATATATATAGTATATGCATGTTCATATAAATATACATACACATATACATACATATGTGCTTTCAGACTAACAGCAATATATAGCGGTAGGCAGGGGTGCCAGAAAATATTTCACCACACCAGGGAACTGGGGAAACTCGTTATGGTGTTGTATTCCACGTTACTATATAAATGATAGTATCCACAATAGTTACGTGCGTAGATTTATAACAAATTGTTAACATACATGAGTGCATTTCGTCGATTTTCATCTGGCTAACTAATGTCTGATTTTTATCGTTCAATTTCATCAGGCTTATTTTTCAGTAAAACAGTTTTTCTGGATGGTATTCCTTCGAAGTGGGCACAGCTTATGTCCGGTAAATAGGCAGCCCTTAGTCTCTTTAATTCGTTATCAGGGTTGATTTCATCGATATAGTTTCGTACGGTCACGTAGCTTTTTGACAGCCCTTCAGCGTGAGCAGAACACAAATAAAACCACGGTAATGCCCGATGAAGTAATTGGTTGTCACTACCTCTGAGGATATAACTGATATCCGAAGTTCTTTGGAAAGAAGTGGCTTTCAAGAACGTCAAATTATGTGACATAGAACCTGTAAACAAATTCATATATGGTTACACTATCCATGTATCACATCCTCCTGCTCTATGATTTTCTCGCCTGTTTCCCGTACTCTGAACTCTTACCAGGTCGTTTTTTATACTTAAAAGTTAGAACCAAGCCGGAAATAAAAATCGTTGAAAATCTATGTCATCCGTGAATTAATTCATGGTTGTGCTACGCACAAAACCTTCTGAATAGAAGACTTTACAACCGTTCTATGTTACTTTCCAATATAAATGTATCTTTTCATGAAATAACTCACAAACTGACGCCCAAGCACTTGAGCCAAAGATCTTGAATCACTCTGAACTTACGCTTTAATTTTGGCACAGTTCCCAGGTTTGTGACAGTGATGGACTGCGTCACTTCCGACCCTGTTTCCGTCATGACGAAATCGGTTATAGCCCAGATAGTCGCTAAGGTCAGACTCATATCGTTTGCACTTTCGCCAATCGTCAGGGAGAGTCTCACATCGTCCAGAAGTACCTTTAGGAAAGTTGTTAGGGGTTCAACACTCGTGTACGACGTAGACGACGTTATGGAATCCGAAGTAATAATTTTTGCCATCAATTCCTTGGACTTTCGTAAAGCGTATTTTGCGCTATGAATTTCTGCTCGTCTTGTGACTTCAGCTATACCTGCGTCGACGTCGAATCGTCTTGATGGTATATCTCTGTTCAACGATACTCAAGCTGAGTTACTGCCGCAAATTTATACATTCATAAATAGTCAAGAGAAAATTCTCGCTTTTCAAAATCCGAAAAAGGACATGCAGGGTCAAGAAAACGGTGGAATGGCTTTTCAGATCATGATTGTTGGTTTTTATTACATGTACCTAGTTACATGTAGTAGTTTTCTTTTCTCTATTCTATTTGCTTTATCGAAAAAATCTGTGCATATATGATTCACAATACGAGTGGACAACGTGGGTATAAATCTATTCAGTTCTGAATTCTAATCTCAGTCGAGTATACGAACTCGATATCGAAATGCCCTACGTAATTTGCGAAACCCGATATACTTGGCCTGTAACGTTAAACTGACATCAAGTCTATGGAATTTGAAAATCAATTTGAATTTGCATAAACTTCTCGAGCCTCAATTCGAAGATTCTATGAAGTGCAAATACCACGTGTCTATATTAATTGCCAGCCACTCATCTACGTAGTCAAACACAAAACTATTCTCATTTAATCTTGTTGTCAGTGTCAGTCCACTAGATTCAACTGGCCAGAACCCCATGATTTTGAATTTAGTTTCTCAAAAATCGAAACGAAAATTTTGAACCAAAAACAAGCCAAATGAAAAGATCGTTTACACTCGTAGGTATTTATTCTCCAGACATGAAAATATTCCAGAGTGTCTACGGACTGGAAAAAAACCAGTCGAACCTGTAATTCTCAGGTAATTTTTGGTGCCAGGTTTTACCAAACGCTCTGTGTACCTTGTCACGTAAATTGAACGGTGTAATTTGATGTGTACTATTAAATCCGGTAGTAAATACAGCGAACTTGACTTATTCACATTAAACGGATTAACAAGATCGAGTAGCACGATGAACGGAAACATTCAGATCGATGGGGGTGACTTGTTACAGTTAACTACTAGAATTACTACTTCCTTTCCTAATAAATGGCTGAACCCACCGCTGTTTCTTTCACCCTTATTTATATTTTTTGCCAATTCGTTTCACCAGAACGGAAAGTTGTAGTGTTCATTGAGATAAAAGTTTGCGTCTGATCATTCGGTTGTAAAAAATCATACGCAAATTGTATCATTGGCTATTGATTAAAGGATTGATTTAATTTAAATGAGATCTGATGATAGAATCTAATTGGTTTTTGACAAATCATAAATTGTCCATGATCACCTGACAGGTGACTGTGGTCGTTTAGCCAAGAATTTAACGTTCGAGGTATCATCGCAAAATCCATCAGGACAGTATCTCGACGGTGGTATTTCCTGGTAAGGAATCGTTCTGAAAGAAATATCAGAACAAAGTTTTACGAGAGTCATTATATATTGGCAAAAGATTAACTGCATGTATGTAACTAAAGCACGTCAGAGAGGCAGACGTTGAGGATGAAATAAAAAAATAATAAATCAAAAGACAAAATACAAAAAAAATAAAAAAATAAAAATATCTATTGTGTACCGCAGGATTACAAATGCTACGATAACGCACCTTTTTTATAATGGATATCACCCTTTATATTTACGCGCGTTGCATAAAGTATACGTATGTACTGGTACATACACACACACATACATACACACACGGGTGAATACATATACCCATACATTAAAACGTGAACTCGATTAGTTTCGACTGAATGCCATGCACACCGTGATAAATAACTAGTTTGCCTTTCTTTCTAATTAGAGATTCCGCGTGTATGAATAACCTCCCCCACCCCCCCTTTAACAACATTGACGGATTTATATCACTATAGCTCAATCCGTTGCCAGGTAGGTATCTGGGTAGGAAGCAAGCTCGATTTAATCCCGCTTTCGAAAAACAGTGAGAAAAATAAATCTGAACGAAACTATTGTTCGCTAGAGAAGAATAATAAATTTCAAAGTGTTATACTAGGTATATATATATATATATATTGCAACGTTGCTATTTCTGACAAGAATCAAGAAAGTTTTATATATTTCGGGGAAAGTTGGGGGGGGTAGGGTTGAAATTTTTCTCTAACTTTTATTCGACAGGAGAAATTAAATTTTTTTTTTTTTCTTCAAATCAATCAAACGCGAGGATTTGATTAAGCTCATAGAATATGAATCGATATAAATTGTCTTACAGACGGTGCGAGACGAGAGGATCTTGAAATAATTTCGATTTCGATACCAATCCTGATGTTGACTCGTGTTCTGAACTGGAGCGAAAGCTCTCATACCCTTCTTCGCGAATATCGAGATAGTCTTCTCCATCCAGGTTTTCGCACGACGTCTCGTCTTCGAAAGCAATGAACGTGGATTTTTCTACGCTTTCACAGATCACATTGACAATACTTTCGTCGCACACTATAAAAGCGTGGAAATTTTCAAGGGTGTGGATAATTTCTGAAAACTTTGATTACGTCTAATAAATTTTTCACGATATTCTTGCGATAATTCTGTACACCACTTAGCTGTTCTTCATCATCAACTAAAAAGCTCAATATAAAGCCTAAGCTTTTTCTCAAAGGCTGATCAATGATCCGTTTGATTATCGAACCATAATTTTATCGTGAATTTTTCATATTACAGAAAAGTTTGTCAGATATATTTTCGAACCTGTCATACAGTGGTGTGACTCAAGTTTATCGCCGGTAACAGATACGTCGTCCGATTTATCGCCCTGGGCAGATACCACGTCTTGACAAACGTCGTCTGCGCGGTCAACCCCACGCGTGATATAACAGGGTTCGTTGTCCTGGCCGCATATCGGTCCGATGCAGGGCGCATCCTGGAGGCCACATATCGACGGTATTTCATTATCACCTCTGCATCCGGAAGATGAATATAGAAAATCGGATCCTCCAAAGTTTAGGTAGCTCTTGTCTCGTGCGAGTGAAATATTACTCGAGACTATTGGAAATTGTCTTTTCCGTATAGATACTGATGATCGAGATTTACTCGGCTCAGGGACCGAGGATTCAGCTACTATTTCCTGCCCTCGATCATATTTTTTTGCAAATACGTTTTTTCCCCGTTGAAGAAACGGAGGATACAGACGGTTTTTATCTCGCAACGATTTCGAGACCACTTCGACCACCTCACTTCGCCCGGTGATCTCGTCATCGTGCTGATCACTGTCGCTTTGTACTTTTAATGGTTTTTTAACGAGTTTCGAAATTTTCATACTTATTTCCAAGTTTTGAATCGAGCCTCCCGTCTCGTTAAAGCCTTGTCTCGATGGGGACATTTTCTCAAATTTATACAAAAATTAATCACCCGAAATTCACAACGATTTCACAAATAATTTCAACTTTTTCATAAAATTATATGCAATTAACACTTGCGTATTGCAATCCCTTGAAATTTAGGTTAGTCTAATTACCGTTGAGGAAAAATTTCTGCCATTTTTAACCAGAATTTGCCTCCTGAACATTGCGATATCAACTATAATCCTAGTTGGCTTTCATAGCTGAATCGATATCGCTGAGAAATGTCTAATACAATTATTCATCGAGCACCTACGGAATTGATATACCTATAGATATCCGGCAAATGTTTGAATCTCGTTACGAGATCTTTGTCATCGTTGGAAATCAGTTCCTTGCTAAACCAAACGCGAAACGTAATTTCCATTAGCGGATTTTAATCAAGCCACCAGTAGCACCAGATGGGTAACGGTATAGCCTGCGAATCTTGGAGCAGCATGTTCGCGATTTGAGTTGCGGATGGCGAATTCATCCCTTACTCTTTAGCCTCACCCAGATGCTGGAAGAAAGACCAACCGTCGACCAAGGCTTACCAAAGAGGTAAAACTTCCGGATATTAAAAAGGCGAACCACGGTGATCTATCCACGTAAAGACTTAAGGATGTATTTGTGTGGAACGTACAAAGACGAACACAGCATTTTTTTTTAGATATAGAAGCAAGGATTTGATCGAGGCATAAGCTGCTTTATGAAAAGTTTATTAAATTATTTATGACAAACTGTAGCAGACCACGTAATCTCGTAGACAATATGCGATATATAACGAACAAAAACGATGTCATGCTTAATTGGTTTCAATTATGTATATAAATTATCGTCTATATTTTTTTGAAAATTGTATAAAGTAGAGTGAGAAGTTTTCAATTGATATACTGAGTTGGAATAAGGAATAAGTGCCGTGGGGCTCTAGGGTGGCGAAATATTGCCATTAAGAGCTGTGTAAAGAAACTCAGAAGCACACAACACAAGAGTGGCATTAAAAGGCCCATCGGTGTATTCTCTCGTTTCGTTCTTCAACGGCTCCCTTTTTGCTAGCCCTCACTTAACGGGAACCGCAATATATACAGTGAAACAGGAAAGAGTACTTTGTTCTTGAATTGTAATGGTGGCAAGTTGGTGTTCATTTTTACTTGGCAATCAGGAAACACCTCAGTGCTTTCACCGCAACTTTATTAATATTGTTTTGCTACACGAGTATTTTAATCCTTTTCAACGAACCCTGCAACGGCACAAAGAAATATTTCATCAGAGGGTAGCTTGAAGTTTCACCAATCTTATTTCTCTTTTTGAAGAAGAGAGAGAGAGAGAGAAAAAAGGAAGAAAAATCAGTACAACTTCACAGACGATTTCCTATCTCTGCGAGTCGAAAATTTATGTACATTTTTTGTTAACAGAGTTTTACCAGTTTCTTAGGTATCATATTTCTACAGCTATTTTACCATTCCTTCTTCAATCATTTCGCATCCCATTGACGATCTAAGAAAGAATATGTAAGCATATTGAAGCGCTAGAAAAATTCAATCATTCACGACCAACTGTTATAATTTAATTTTACATTTTCCAATACCGGATATTAATAGTTAACGGTGGTTAAAACTTATGAAGCGGAATCATATTCACGTTATATTTTATATGAATGTGAATCTACTGGCAGTATTAAAGCAATACGAACGGGGACTATTTAATTTTTTTTGTTTTTTCATCAGGGCAGCGGTGGTAGTGTACCGCTTTCTTTATTTTTTTTTTTTAATAAATATGAAAATATGGTGAGAAAAGTATGCGTGACTCAATTCAAATCTGCATAAATTCGTCGCGAATTCTCTTCGCGACGAATTCAAAGGTGAAATACTGCTGCGGGCTCGGGGTGAGCTACACTTGCTATGATTTTCTAAAACGCAATAGCTTTACATTCTCGGGTACGAATATATTCAGATTGAGGCCATTAATATTTTCGCTACCTTCAAGAACGTGTTTTTTTACCTGGAAACATACTTAAATCAAATTCCAATTCTAACCATGATCTGATTTTGAAAAATTAATCAGCTGCGATGATCATTATATCAGTTGAAGCTGATTTAATGAGCTTTCGAGCCTCCGATGATGCTGAACACTCTATAATCGAGAAAGTCTGATTTATAGAATTCAGAAAGTTCGCTGATTTGCAAAAGTCAAACGAAAAGCTTCAAATTTACATACAGAACTCACGCGAAATATTGTTACATATGAAGTAACAGAGCGAAATTCGAAAAGCAATTACTGAATTTGCTCTGATTATTTTGTTTCATATAATAAACCCAAAAAACAAAAGCCACAATAAATTATGTAAAATATTTATTCTCACGAGTTGTTTTGTTCTACTGCTTATTTTTTCATGGGGACAGGGTCGTATGAAAAAAAAAAATTGAAAAAATCACCAAATTCGAGTTTATTATCTACAGCACTGTCGTCTATATACAAGAATAATGTAATATTTAAATCGTAACTTGTCATGTCCAGGCATAGGTAGAGTTAAACTGAAATTCCCCATAGACATCCACCTCTCGGTAAAAAAAAAAAAAAAAAAAAAAGGAGCAGCAGCAGTGATAAGAGCTTAAGCTAATATGTGAATCACAACAGAATTTCCTCGAATTTAAAAAATCCTTTTATCCTCGTTATTACGTATAATAATGTAAAATGTAATCTCTTCGATGCGATGCTCGCCTGTATATACCTGAATGCATGAATTACGTTGAAAAGGTTTTAGAGACGGCGTATAGTTTGTACATCTACTCTCAAGATCAAAGAAAAAAGGTGCTGATAACTGAATAAAATTTATAAAAAGGACGTGAACTCGTTGCAAAAATATTTCAAGCGTATGAATAGCGAGATTCAACTCTAATGTCATGAGGAACTTTATACTCATGCAATCACCTCGTTTTTCTCGCTTTTAAACCGTGAAAAATTCAAAACACTTCCTTTGAAGTATATATATCCACCTAACATCTTCTAGGATATGGATTTTGTTTCCTACTTAATATCTTTTTCGTATCAAAAAAAATCTATAGGTCACAGTTGAAAGATTTTCAATCTTAGCCCTGCCTCTCATCCACATATAATATAGTCTATATATATATAGGCTCGGATGAAAGACGAAAACCCAGAGTGGGTTCTAGACTAAGCCTGCTTTTTATTGATCACATATTTGAAATCCACCCCGAGGGACCTGATCTCGTGCGCGAAATAAACCAATACCAAAAAAAAAAGAAGAAAAAAATCATCTCTTACATTTTTCAGCATGTAGGTAATTGCGCGAAGTACGATTAGAAGGGTTGAGTGTTTGTTTTTTCTTTTATTTTTTTATTTTTTTATAGTTTATTACAGAAATTCGAATTGAAAAAGAAAAAATATGTTCATTTCATGTACGACGATAATAACTACTCCCAGCTTTTACACCAATCGTTGACGTTACTTATGTTTCATTAGGTTCGATCAAGGTTCCTTTTGTTTCTACGTCGAGTTTCTCAGTCGTTCAGCTTTATCTCAGAGCTTCGATTTATCGAGGACGGTTCAGACCGTTCAAAACCTTTTTCCCCGCGTCACTGAACACCTTCCTTTTAACGTAGTTGAAGCAGTTAAGACAAAGTGGTTAGTGAGACGATTTCATCTATTCGTAAGAGTTTACTTGAATCAAAATAATCGAGGGAGTAATATCAGCCACTTTTAAGAAGATCTTTACTAAAATTTGAACACATACACACACGCAATGCGGTTGTTTCGATAATTAATTATCTGCTCATTAATCCGAGGAACAAAACGGGTATAGAACTCGGAAGGTGGTCTCTGTAACTTTTTGCACAATCATCAAGATCGTCAGAGTCTTATTGCTTTCTTCGACTGTCATGTCGTTTGTTTCTGTTTCCCCCCCATACCAAAAACGCGAAAGCTTCGATCTCCGCAGTTTCTGACGGCCGAACATTTTTTGCTACCTTAGAGAAACCTGAGACCCACTGCACGGTTTCAGATCTTCCGAAAAGAGTCAGAGACCCGCTTCTCAAACGACCAGACAAAGTAACGGTCGTTGTGCTTTTTATCTCATACTTTCCGTTCACCAAAGAACTAGAGATGCTGGTCGAATTCCTACAGTTACTCTTCCCGAACATTCTTCTCGTCTCGATTACTTGCTAACCTTGATCCCCTTTTTATCATTAAAGAGACAATCCCTTTGTCTGGTCAATAGCCATTATCAATGAAATTCTATTCAACAAAATCCCGATGTATATCTTCTCAAATAACGTTGATAATAATTCAACGATAATTAGTCAATTGATCATTAGTAATGATCACATAGCAGAATAACAATTCGTTAGATTATCGCAACATATGGTGACAAACAAATGATCTTGTAATTCATCCGAAATACTTTGCAATGCCGAGTTATACTCATATTTCCTTATCGTATCAGGCGATGGCCCCTAATGTCACAGTCAATCAATTCGTCGATTTTTCTCAATAGAGTAAAGTTACGCCGTAAACATCTCCACGTCCGCAAGCTATCGATCAGATGGTTTCGAATTATAGCTACGATGTGGTAGCGTACTTAGTGCGGCTTTTCGACTACCTCTTCCTTCACCTTCCATTTTCCTTCCCTTCTCTTTCCATCCTCCCTCTTTTTCTTCCTTTTCCTCTTCCTTTTCCTCTTCCTCTTCCTCTTCCTCTTCCTCTTCCTCTTCCTCTTCCGGTTTCTCTCTAGGGGTTCGGAGGTAATAGGTTATTCCTACATTCGCAACCTAAATAATAACAGCTATCTACAAACGCGCCTTGCCTTCCGTACTGGGCGCTACAACACAGTCAGCCCTTTACGAGATGACGCTGCAGACGAGCAGGAAAATTAATGATCGAAACAAGCAATCGCTGAGGGCTATTGTGCGTTGACCTCGATGTAACTCAACCTATTCACTAATCCAACGACCAACAGACCAATGTAACCATAAAGGCCTTCTCTACAGATACTGTTAGTACTACTCGCTATACGAATTAGGAACCACAAATCATATACGCGCACAATGGTCAACTCGACGCTATTTCGGATGATTGCAGTGCTATGTGATTGGTTGACGTCGCTATCACTTTTCAGTGTTCAGAAATATCAAGGTCTCATTTTTTTCTTTTTTTTTTTTTCCGGAATTCTTTCCCTTGGGAAAGCGATGTATATGTGGTTTCCGCAAACGTTCATCAGGGACATGTAGTTCACATCATCATCATTTTGGATTATACCATTTTTTAAACGGTTATTGTAACCAGAATTTATACCATTTGCACTTTTTTGTTTTAACACTATTCGCGTTTTTGAAACTCACCATTCTGAATACAACGGTCCCCATATATACGAAACATGGGAGTATTACGGAGATGAAAAAGCTCACTGTTATCAGACGAAAAATTTTACCATAGAATTATACTGGAATCTAAATGGCGTCTCTAGGGCACTTTGTGAAAACGGTACCCTCGACCTCGACCAATCATGGTATTGCCTGTATTTGTTTATGGGAGACTATATCGCTGATGAGCTTTCAGGGCTGAAATTCATGAATTCATAGGTTTTTTTTTATCGAGGACGATATTCGAAGATGACTTATTCAAGTTGGCTTCATCGATACAATGAGAAAACAGGTGAAGCCCATGAAGATGTCTTCGAACATCATCCAAGTAGGTATTCATCGATTTTTGCCAAACTAATCACGAAATTCAATAATTATTGATCCTGTTATCTCTTTTTTGGCACGGATGATCGTCTTAAGAGATTTATAATAAGTAGAACTCCCTGTAAGTGCAGTAAAGACCGTAATAATTGATCGCACGTCGTTTAGCCTTAATTAAAAATGGCCGCGTACTTCTCGCCTACCTACTAGATTGCCTTTTCTGTGATAATGACGTCACGCGACGCCCCTATTCCAGCTAGGTGAACCCTCCACGACGTATAGCATAGCCTTTAGCTTCGTTGACTCGAAGCAGCAATTAAAAGCTCTTCGTGAAAACTTCGCCTTAGTAGACGAGGTTTCTTGCAACCAGGTCGCCCAGGCATCAGGGTGTGAAAATACCACCCATCCCGAACTAACAGACCACCCTATCTCCTTCCGTTCTTGCATGTGTTTGCTCCTACAGGATCTAACCCAGCTTCTGAAAATTCTTAGAGTAAATTTTGCTTCCATACGTGGTCCTGTTGTGCCAGAATATTACATATAAAAATATATGCCCTCGCGTACATACATATGTGCCTATATATTTTTGGTACATTGGCGGAAAAATTCGCTCGCCAATTTCGTCCTGGCAGGTAACAAATATGGAAGAAAATTCTTGCAGTCACGATTTCTGCAGTGTACAAAACTGTGCGGTGTGCAAGTGACGTGCAATTTTACCACGTTGATTTTTTCATTTATTTTGTCTAATCAAAATTAACTCACGTTCGAGAACGTCGAAGTTTTCGAGCTCTCCTTTTCACTAACATAATAAAAACTTTGGTTAATTAGTTTCTCTCTAAATAACAGTACTGCAGTTCAAATACCTCTAGGTTGAAACTTGAAAATTGACAAATTGCAAGCACCTTAGAATGGACGGTATTTCAGCATACTTGACATCGCAAGCTCAAAGTGAGGAAAGTGCAATTAATTTTCTCATTAGGAGAAGGCATATGAAACTACTTAGGTATCCATCGCATATCCTGTATCTCTCATGATGTAACTATCATATGGATCTTAAACAAAAAAAAAACAAAAAAATTATTTAGCTTCGTGCGTGTCGTACATAAATGAACAAATCTTCGTATGAAATGACATTAACGATTGTCGTAAAATTATTCATATACCAAAATTAATTAATACAATCTTGTATGATCATTAACTTGAGATTTGAAAATTATGACAGCGCGAATTTTATCAACCTACACCCATTCGGACCTATCTTAAAAATTAGAATAAAATTACGCCATTATTATGACAGTAATTTTATTTCAGATTCTATACGCACACGTGACTGTAATTTATACGAGGCTTGGCCGATTCTTCTTGCGTGACGCCTGCGTCTGAACCTGATAACCCAATTCTCATTAAATTCGCTCTTGACACAGTAAGGTTACAAGAAATTCGTGATGCAACAGTTTCATAATTGTCTCGACCTAAGTAGTCTGATACCTTGTCGTCGATCTAATTAATTCGCAAACTCATTACTCATCGTTCAAAGGAACAATATACTACAAGAGAAAGAAAAAAAGAAGAAAAAAAAACGTACATTAGATCAAAGAATATGGTACACCATCCGACTTTGTCCTCTTCGATGTTATTCTAAGGCTGATATAATTTCAAAGATACTATAGCTTCGCTGAAGTGACCTGGATACCTGGTATACCATGTATTACCTATCTACCTAACTACTTAGTTATTAGTTGATACGCTCTGGTGCCCAGGTGCATTCATCGGAAATAGCCCTTTGTTTAACTTACGCTAACATCTAAATGAGGCCGTCATATCTAATAGCACCTAACTTCCGCCATAACGCGTTTACCACTCAGTATCTAAGCAGTTTTGAAATGAAAATCTGTTTTTTTTTTTTTATTGTATTGTGAAAAACTAAAAATTTATAGCATTTATATTAGTTTGCTTATTGCAAACTCAATTACCGATTTATTAATCAATCGATTTAATAATTTATATCGATGTCTTGTCTTATGAATCGTCGTTTGAAAATTTCAATCTGCCATATCCATTATGGAGTGGATTTATAAATTGGGATAAAGCAATAAGCGAAATGTATGGAAAAAATAAAAAAGATCTGTGTTCCACTTGGCAGAGAACACCACCAAGCTCACTTTTAAGTGTTCTCAACGTTGTACATATCTACCTAGCATGTTACATACAAAATGTAATAAGTAAATATCAAGTTACAAGCACATACGTCAAGAAGGAGAGACCCTTAGTGAACTGGTTTAACTTATTTACAGCTTGCAAGGACGAGGTGCACTTGCAAGCTGCGGGGTTCCTTTGGGACTGACGAGACTCACGATAAGTGGCAGATGGCAGAGTGCAGAGTGCAGAATACAGGAGGGAAGCAAAAGCAAACGCTGTGAGGGAGGAGTAGGAAAAAAAAGAAGAAAAATGGCAAAATGGAACAAAAAAAAAAAATAGAGAAAGAGTAAGAGAAGAGGCAGCGCTTGGCTGGTGTCGGAGAGTGCTAATTTTCTGCCTGACTTTTAATTCACCTGCTACTCCTACTTCGCATTGCCCGACGGCTTTCCTTTCCCTCGTGTCTCGTCAAGTCACAGTTGAAAGCCAAGGCGCATCTTATCAACACAGAAAACAAGTGACCCAGTTCGCGAAATACTGTCGCCTGCCTTGTTATTTTTCGCAATTTTTTTTACTCTACGATTTTCTATGCTCCAATGGCACTCGACACCCTCGATCACGTTAAAGTTTGTTGAAAATATGAAATTTCAAATGATTGAAATCTATCCTGTAGGTATATGTGGCCTGATTGATCGAGAGACAACGTTGAACGACGTATAAGTATTCGTAAATTCTGCAATTCGAACATGAAAATTTATTCCTTAAAAATAAACTGTCTGATAAGTCACATTCGAATAAATTATTTTTTTTGGTATATAAAGTCGCAGAACCAAACCACCCTTCGACACCGGGGACGTCGATCTTCCAAAGCCGCACCGTTTTTATGTCAGACAAAAGTTCGATACGTCTAGGTATAATCAATCTTATTCACACAAAAAAAAAGTTCAGAGTCATTTAAGTTTATTTTTCTATACTCAAAGTTCGATAACGATTGATTTGAGAAATTATTCACGATTAATTTCACCATTCAATTATAACTCGATATCCTGTGTCTATAGACTTTATTCTCCGCTTTTCAACGGTAGGATATTCCAGGAAAAAGACGATCGAATATTCCATATGAACAGGACGTTATAAAAATAATGGAAATGCCAATATTCCGTCTGAAAGTTTGTACGAAAAATCAAGTCAAATTTAGATGTGAAATTTTTTTTTTTTTTTGTGGTATTCGTGTTTATCCAGAACAGTGTTAGCCAGAGCTCGGTCCCAACCAAAAAGTGAACGAACGAACAAACAAATATCCGAATATACCGAAGAACGAACGCATCCCTGGACTGACAGGATTTTGACAAAAATCAAACTCCATTTTTCACGTGAAATAGGTATTCGGCCAACAAATTTCGCACGTATATATATGTATAACATAAACGCACAGAGGGGTTCTAGGTAAAATTATGCGTGGGTGCGGAGGAGGTACGGTGATATACCTACTAAACCAGAAACAAGGCAACTAGGAAGGCTGATGTAATTAAATTTGATTTAGCTTGCGCACAATTAAGGAGAATTAATACTTCGGTGATGCGGGTCGAGATTTTGGTCCTCACCTCATTTCCGTTTACCATGAACCCCTTGGCCATGGCCTAGGGAAGGAATGGTTGATTTCTTCCGGTAACTTCGTCATTGAAGACTGTTTGAGTGAAGTTACATAGAGTTACAGTAAACCCTATCTTCCATAATGACGAGATTCTTAATTCAGCTAAAGCGATTAATATACGGGAAATTTTCTCGGCACGGTAGTCAACGCAATGATTAAGCATTCGCTAACAAGCAGGGTAAATATTTCCTTAAAATTTCTGTTTAATTACCCTGACCCGTGAAATTCCATTTTCTCGAGAACAATTAAGCAGAGGTGCCGCCGAGTTTAAGCCTTACAATTTCAAATTCTTCCAAATATATTCAAACGAGGTTTTTTTTTTTTTTTTTGTTTTTTTTTTCCTTTTTCTTATTATACTAAAAGACTTATGCAGGTCACCCTCAATTTACCAAGGGAATTAAAACGGAACCATTTAACACGGATGAGTCTGGGTTCTGCTCTAGGGTAAATCATTCCGCGAAGCAATAACGGAAGACAGATTTGTGGGCCGCGAGGAAATACCTATGAGGTTCTTCTCGGGTTTAAACCGAGTCAAATAGGCAATCCAAATTTAAACTTGAACTAATCCAAGTTTAGCACAACTTGGACACACCCGTACATTGTGAGTTGGTACTTTGTCGACAAACCTCCTAGAAGGGTGAGACGAAACTAAGATTGCTTCGAGGTGAACTACTTTCACCTAGTAGATATAGGCTCAATGATACGTTCTACCGAAAGTCTTCTAGAGTACAAAAATGTACTACATACACCCTAAATTTATAGTACCATAAAGTAACGTATAACGATTTGAGTTTTTTAGCCCTTAGATTTCGACCCTTAAATTCTAAAGAAAAATTATTACCTATCGACTTCCAAATTTGGAGCTCATCCGCAGCTTCAGGAAAGATCGAATTATCTCTCGAGAAATTCTCTCTGACCCTTGACTATTGGGCTGCAAATTGGGGTCAAATCAGAGGGTCTTACTTGAGACTAGAATTGAGATAACAAGTTTGGACGTCGGTTTTGGGCTGATTGTGAGACAAGCTATAGGTATTGTGCTATTATTTAACTTCATATATATACAGTATAAACGCTTTGAAATTTTGATATGAAGACAAAATAAAAGTATCCAACATTTACAGAAAATTTTATTTTTTACTTAAAACATATGTGTTATGAAATATATTCAAAGGATATTCGTATATCACATATTTATGATACTAATAATGTTGATGATACTAACTATCGTCACACGATAATACTCGCACTCATGAAACCATTTATTATAAATTTTTAAATTTGAATTAATGTCAAAACGTAATAACAGCGATGCAAAATCGTATATATCTCAGTAGAATTGCATTATCCTGTTGAAAATCGATAGCTCCAGAATCCTCACAGATACCGAATGGTTGATTAAACTCATGTGATGATACGAATGTAAAAAAGTAAAAAAATTATACGCGAATGATAGTGTAGACGAAATGACGTTTTACTCATTAAAACGAATATCACAAATTTTCGCATGACACAACTATCTTAAAAACGCTAAGTAAGGACATTCGTTCTTTGACAAATAAAAAAAATAAGCTCCAAGTGATGCTAAGATCCACATAGTGGTGTTATGTTGGTGCTGGTCTGCCTTGAATTTTCGAGTAATGTGCGAACGAAGAGCATTTCGGATTCTGCGGTTGCTTTTTGCACAATTATTAATTTTTTCATGCCACTATAACACAGGTTTTCGTCCTTTTGAGCGCTCATTCTTTTACAAGCATCGCTAAACCTTACTATTAAATACGTGTGTAACAGAGTAATGCAAATAGTCATTCGTTAGGACCTGAAAATTTATTTAATTACAAAAAATCCATAATCCAGTTCATTGTAACTTTGAAATTGCAGAATCGGATTATATCTTGAAAATTTTATCAACGTTTAATAGTGAAATAAGAGCGATAAATTTTCCGGTAATATTAGACGGACGTTAATTGATTCTCTGCAGATTTCAAAGTCTTAAAGTTATCAGTTGGGAACTCTGAACCACCAAAGTTTCTTACGCTTCATAATTAACGTATTTTTAAGTCTTGTCTTATAATTATCTAACAAAGACGATCGCTTCCAGATTATGAATAAGATTAATCGATTTTTGTGGAGAGGCAAACACCTCCGACTGGTATACCTACGTGAAAGTAATGGTGTCTGGTCCGATTTTCCAATGAAATAATCAATTAATGAGAAACTTAGCCTGAGCCTTAAGTCAATTAAAGGGTTTATGTATCGCAATGATAGACAAGACAGTTTATCTACAATTCTCCAGTTTCTGTCTCTAGCTGGCTTGCTCTGATCCTGTTCTATCCTCCTTTCTCATGCTCTTCGCTTCTCTCAAGTAGTAACCGCTCGTAGCTAATCATTAGCGAGATGATAATATTATCAGATGAGTCTAGTCTACCAAAGTTTGCCAACAGAAGGGAAGAGGAGAGGAGAGGAAATCCAGTGTGCCAAACTTTCATAATTACGGATATTTATTATGTAATTATCAAGTTCCCACTCCTATTATTCTATACCGTACTCATATCATGTCTGAAGATTCTGTCTGCATGAAATAAACCTATTGCTTGAAAAAGTTCCGTCGTGTTTGGTAGGTAGGAACAAAAAATTTACCAACTTCCATTTTTCGCCTCAGAAATATCTGTGTATACGAATATATATACTATATTGTATACTTATATAGGTAAAGCTTACGATGCTATGGAAGTATCCACCGTATCGTCGGAAGTTCAGACTTCATAACGAAGCAGTTTGAATATCTAGAAAATGCTTTTCGCTATAAAACGACAAGCAGACGAGATAGAATTATAAAATTTTATAGCATTACGTAACCAGTTTCTAGACCAGAACAACTTGAAAAATATCAAATAACGAGATGAAGCGGTTTCTATTTTATTTTTTAATTTTTATTTTCACCGATATTTTTCTGCAGAATTAATGATATCGATTTATTATTAATAATTCAATGATTCACATCATTAGATAAACGTCCAGAACTCCATGAAGCAAGTCGTGAAGTTACTCCTATCAAGTGAGGTTGAATTTACTTCCGGATAAGCAAGACGTATAGAACTACCGTTGCACATACAAGGTACCAAAACTTGGCAAGTTCTCTGCAGTTTCATGTTAACCCGGAAGGCTGCCTCCTCGGGGCAAGGCAAAAGCAATCTGAAATTACTTTGCGGTATACCGGTGCTGTTGTTTCAGAGGGTGAGACAGACAAGGATCTCGAGGGTTGGGAATGTCGCTATAAGGCTTGAAAACGACCCGGTACCTTATGGCATGGTAGAATGCTAATTAGATATGTGTTTATATTACTATGATACACATGCATTTATTTCTATTCATAACCATGTGGATTAGAGAGATGGAACTTTGTACCGTGACAAAATCGTGTCATACCGTATCTACATAAGTCTCACATGACACGAGTAGTTGAGAAATGGTTATTTATTTCTTCTTCAAACTTCAACCGAGTAAAGAGTGGAATATGAATTTTCTAGAAACATCAACCTCGATCTCGTACATGGCAAGAAGTCAGTTATTGCCTTTACTGGCCGACTAAATCCAACTTTGCCTTGGCAGGACTAAAGTCAAAGCTGGCATCCCCTGCTCCGCCGTCTTCTTTCAAATCAAATATTGGATCTTCAATTGGTGTCTGCCCTCTGAAGTCTGAAGTCTGATGGCTCAAGTCGGGAATAGTTCTTTTCTATGTACACTAGCCAACCCTCAACCAACGATCATATAAGTATTCTCTTTTTCGTTATCCACGACAAACTAGCTATCTGCACAAAGCAGAAAATTGAAAAGCTCAAGAGTGCTTTCATCATTTTAACTACTAGACCGCAGGCAACTTCTCTTTAAGCCACTTTCGCAGATCTTTTTTTTCCATTTTTTTTTATCCATCACTATTCGTTAGTATCAATAACGGAACGAGGTGTATCATTCGTTACAGGATCAGCACTAAATTGAGACTTAGACATACGAATGACACTCGATAATATATTAAATGTGCAGGTTTTTTGCAGTACCGCCATACGGGATATGACCGTTCACCTGTGAAAGAAATTTATTTTTTTCTATTGAAAAATTAGTTTTTTACCAGCTGCAGCGGGAAGTCGCGTTTTCATCGCAAAGCGTGAAATACCAATGAATCCATAGAGCATTATTTCCACATATATCCTTTCCTTCTATACAAATATTGGTTTTATTCGTATGCTGATCTTTTCTATGTATGTGTGTACCTATATCAAGCGGAAATTAGCTGATTTCAAAACAGTTTCGCATTTCATAAAACCGTGTGCAAATAGTAATCCAATAACTTTCGGTTTGGAATTAAAACAGTTTTCCAATGCATAACGTTTTTTCCCGCAATTACTTTTGCGATACGAGTAACGAGTAAAAGTCGGACTAAAATTTTCGAAAAATTTATCATTTGACATGTGATGTATCCTATTTTACATTCCCTACCATTGCCTCACCTAACTAAGTAAATATAGAGTATTTGCAGTGTATAACCGTTATAAATGATGCTGACAGTCGTAGCTGGTTACAAATGTTAGAGGGTTTCGAAATGGCTACACCCTCTTTGGTCGGCAAAGGATGACGTGGATGGGGGAAGTAAGGGGATGATATTATACGGGACTGAATATAGATACTAAGAAGTAAACGTAGCATATAATATTTGAGGGTTGGTAGAAAGGGGGAATAACAAAACGATGGTAGAAGCGTTTAACTTGTCTTCAACTTTATAATTTATTTCGATCAAGTAAAGTCGGAAACGGTTTAGTTCAGCGAACACTGAGATGATAAAGAAGGATGACGTACACGAGTACCACCGTTGGACAATTAGTCAAATTAATGCAAATCTAAAAGACAAACGTGTCATTTACATTACTAATTGTTTCTGCTTCATTCTTGAGAAAGTGCCTTCAGACAGCTGCAAATCTATTTCCTGTTTTCACCTCGATTTAACATTGATTACTCAATACTATTACGAACAGTTGATAGTTTGCTTAATTTATTCAACCTGGTTTGACACTAGGGTTGAAATGCGTGTACGCACAATTTTGCTAATTGTAAACTCCAAAGTTCGAGGCAAGGTATCCCACGTATCTCGTTAAAACCCAAAATATCCGCTTACTCTGATGTGCGAAATTAAAGACCAAGTAACAAATTTTTTTTTAAATTAAAGGACCTGGTAGAAACTCCGATTCCACGATGTCAGTAATTTTGTTACCATTTCTCACTGGTCTGCTTACTCATTTGAAAAATGCTTGTTCGAAGGTGCGTAACTCATATTTCTGTCTAAAATCGTCGTTCTTCTTTTCAATGGTTTGAAATATCACACGAAAAAAAAAATTTTAGGGAGGTAGACGCAATTTTTTTTCATAAAGCAAAAGATTTTTGAAAGAATTTGAACCATTTTAATAAAATTTCAAACTTTTTCTTACATTTTTCAAATTCTCAAAGCACAGAATATAATTCGGTACAAAAAACCTACATCATTTTTAAATGTAGGACAAATTTCACGACTTTTTCACCTCCTCACGACTGAAAAATAACTTTGTAACTTCCCTTTGAACCGTTCAATTTGCTGCACTGAGTACTACGAACCCAATCTTTTTCGAACGATTCGGTGTTAATTTTCGGAAATGGGAAATGTTCCTTCTCTCTCCTGGAAAATTTACCTTTGACACGGTACCTTTCTTCTTTTGTGTCATCTACATGGCGGACATGGTAGAAATTGCATGAAATGTTATCTGTAATTTTGTGCAATGGTCATGATGCGAGTGTCTCTCTTCGTGGATTTTCAAACGTGAGTTTTCCGTGATAAGGACAGTGTGGTCGATGTGAATAACGAAATTGACAAACATTCGTACATTACAGGTTCAACTGTTTCGAACATAAAGCAATTTCCATGTGTAATAAATTCTGGAAACGGTAGAGCAGATACAACTTATTCGTGATATTTATTTCCATTTCTTCAAAGCACTCAACCGTTTTGCTATTTTTCGCTGTTTGGCGAGTTGTACGAACATTGTGAATATCGTTATGGGTTTTCTCGATCGAAAAACTATGTGTATACTTGCATGGATGTGCTAGTGTATATAAAAGCCGGTTTTATATGCCGTATTGCTACAGGGGTTGGTGAAATCTTCGAGTGGCCAGGTGCGGTGTGCGAAGTGCGTATCCACTTGCCGTCAGAGCGTAACAAATCTTTCGTTCATGGAAGATACATAAAAAGAAAATTTATATAAAACACCAAACCGGGCAGATAAATCCTGAAATATTTATTACCTATTCATTTGAAGGTATAGATATACGAAAGGAAGCACGATATAAGATGTCGCAATCGCAGTCGAAATAAACTTTGCGAAATTTCTCACTTTGTAAAATAAATATAAATAGGTATAGCTTTTAACGGTTCGAATACAAAGGCCTTAAAGCCTGTGGCAGAAACCCTTACCTAGAATCGAATCTCTTATCAATATGCAAATTAAACGCGTGACATAAACTGAGACGCGTAAAGGACCCCAAAACTTCTTCACGTCCTCGTCAACAAATCCATTTGTACGTAAGACGAACAGTTCAATGGAGTAGCAACAGATCGTATCGTAGTACGTGCAGATTGCAAACTATACCCTTAGTTGGTTGTCTCCTAACAACCACCGTCTTCTCTTACAATTCCGAATTCACCATCAAGATGCTGAGCACAGCAAGTCTCAGTCTCATTTCTTAAAGTGTATATCAGTTACGTGATTTCATATACAACATTAGTTTCATTGTAATTGATTACCTAGCACTGATTAGCAGAATGAAAAAGTAGGACTTTGCAAAAATAAAAAATCGCGTTTTGGTGCAATGAAGTTTGAGAATTCGTGCAAACATCATATGTAGACTATTCGAACTAATGCAGACGGTAGTTGGACGATTACTTTTAGATGAAGTACAATATTTCCAACGAGTTTCTGTCGTTGACATTTTCCGGTGCTTCAGAGATGAAACAACTTACAGTTGTCACTGTGAGGGTTCAAACGATAGAATATGATGCGTGTAATTATATTATTGTGACAGAAGTGGTATCTGTCAGCCTTTAGGCAGTATAAGCTATGGAATAATATTAATTCGTATTCTCACCACTGAGAAATATTTTGCAAGCAAACTGATGGAATTTACTAATTGCAAGTTGACTAAGATATCAAATTAATACATCAATCCTGAAGTTATACCTATAGATCTGAAGAACGCCTGAATTAAATTAATGGTGAAATCTCATTTTGGGAAAATCAACGTTAGTATTATAATCAGAGTATCGGAGGTGGATAGATTTTCTTTTGAAAAGGCAAATAAATTTATTCATTACTAACGAACGAAAACTTTACTTTTTGATAACGAATACGTATGAATATCCCGTTTATGTAGCACGCAGTACGGATTCACTAGCCAAATTCGTAACTTTCCGAAACAGGGATTCAACGCTCATTATCACCTAACAAAATGACAATGAGAAGTTATGGTTTAAATTGATGAATAACATAAATTTATCGCCGAGAAGTTCATATTTTCATCAATCATTGTTTACCTAGGAACAGAAGACTGAATTCCCATAATAGGCAGATTATAGATGAAAAGTCGAGCTCTTTCGTTTTTCTTTTTTTTTTTCGAAATCCTGACCCAAAAATTTGTTGAAACTGTTGACCTCATACCAACTTGCAAGGTGCCTACGTAGTAGGTATGTCCCCAGATTCTGTGGACTACAACGTTTATTACTCAAGCTTCCAGCTCCATGGAGACGTTCTAATTTACCCGCAAAACAGAGCCCAATTCCTCCACCCCAGCTTACACGGCTCTTCCAGCTTCGAAGTTATTATCCGTGGTACCCTCGTCAAATAATCACTTATATAAGCTACACATTCCAAGGGCAAATGATTTGGGGAGCAAAGATATCTACTTATACATTGACATCGTTGACGCGATCGTGATACCAAACTTGACGTACCCTTTACCGTTAATATTACAGATAGGAAATATATATCCTCAAAATTTATACGAACAGAATCCTTTCGATTTTCATAAATTTTCGTATACCCTAAGACAAGCCAGGCATCGAAAAAAAAAAAATTTATCACTTTAAGCTTCAATAAGATCTTCCAAATCAAACGTGACATCAGCTTTTGAGATATTATAAGTGGTCTTGCATCAGATGTAGGAAATTGATGAACATTTCGTTCGAAAAAGTAATTAGAACGGTTTCAAAATCAAGTCCTTAATTTTATGGATATAGTTTAAGGTTGCGGATCACTTTAATACACGAAAGCTCGTCACGCTCCCGGGTATGTGGTGCCTCGAGAATCCCGAATGAAATCCGGGTCAGGAAAGTACCATTCGTGTTCCCGAAACTCTTCCAGCGTACGGTGTCGTAGCTGAGGTAGGCCGACCACTTCGCTCAGGAACCTTCTACGTAATGCATTAGTTAGCGGTGGTTTCAACTTTTGCTACTCCGTCGCTTGGCGGCCTCTCAGAAGTGAGTAATACCCTATATATCCTTGGTAAGGATAGGTAGGTATTCAAGCGGTGTTCGACCCGCGACGCTACTACCTCGCCCGGCCACCTCGACGGGCTTCAAGGTCCACGATGAGGTGTGGGAAGCTGCTTGGGCTCTCTGTGGACTGGGATCGGGCACCCCAAGAGAGGTAATTTCTCTTACGCCATCCACGTCTACTTCGGCGACCTTTCCGCCTTCAACCCCGCGTTCTAGATCCAGGATTTCGAAACTTCACACTTATACATTGTTCGGGTGAGCCTAGCTGCGGTGCTTAGGGTCCTGCTACGGTTGACAGCTAAGGTTGTTCGCGTTTGGTCATTTTTCAAAATCAACCCAACACACGAATAGACCTTCGGATACAGGAAACTCATGGATGAAATATCATGGCGATTTTTACGGCGGAAGTAACTGTGTATATCTAGTAATATGTAGAGAAATTGTTCAACCCCCTGAACATGTTAGACTCTATTCAAACGATGCTTAGACCTGGAAGAAAATATCCAAGAGATTTACGCGCTTCACTGAACGCCGAGAGGTGTATTCTTTTGTCAGGATCCAGGTTCATCATTTACTTTCAAAACTGTATTCATTTATTCCGTCTCAACTGTTAGATACATATTTATACCCGGGACATATACTATCAGACGGAAATAAGTCCCATGCAAATACCAGTAGGTACCTATCCTGCTCACAGTATCGAAAACGTGAGAATATATCCACAATTCCACATCCTCTCGTAGTGAACTATATGAAGATTCAAGGAATATAGTTTCAAAGTATAGCAAAATCTTGAAATTCTAAAAATGTGCATAAGAGGAAATGATTTTTGAATTTTTTTTACTGAGCCTTAGTGTCATTTAAAATCCAGATTTTTCACCAGGGCGACTAGTCCCGAAGGTAAGAGAAACAGATGTGCAAAAAAAAAAAAAATGTCGCAGGATACGATGAGAAAAATTCGACGAAATGCAAGTGTATATGAAAATCGATGTCTTGGTCAGAGAATGCGATACTTTGAGTATAGTTTCCCGTTAAAAACAAAAATAAAAACTAAAACTAATCGAATAACTTTTTCCCTCAGAAATTTTTCGCCAATTTCATTGTAACCCGCGCGTATACGAATCCCTATGGCGCATGATATGGGAGAAAAGACCATTCATATCTATATATCTATATATACATCGTGTGTTTAGATGTGAGCCAAATGGGAAAAGCCTGGACGAAAATGGGGAGAACTGCTGCAGGAGTCGGTTTGCGTGCGAAAATCGAATTCACCGCTAAATAAATAAATATGAGATCTCGGTGTGACGCTAGGGACTGGCGGGGGCGGTGAGCTCAGGTGGTCTGAATAATGCCTTGTGAGAGAAAAAAATTCGGACAGGAAATGATTTGTTCTCAACAAATATGCTGACAGAACTTGAAACCGTGAATAAATTCGTTTCAAGGATGTCCAAAGATTTATATATATATATATATATATCACGTCAGAATCTAACGTGGCTAAATGTGAAAAAAAAAAAAAGAAAAAAAAACTTTCATAACGTCGGTTAAACAGCTTTCACCAGATGATGATAAAAAACCACGTATTATAATATCTTAACATTTGCCTTTACTCCACCACATTCATCAATGTCTTAAACTAAATTGGAAAAGTCCTCCGATTTAAAAGCTCGTTTACTTTTTATTTTTAGTTCCACGTTAGTTCGACTGCAGATTTAAAGGGTGCAATTTTCTACCTCTCATCCGTCTCTTCGGAAGGCAAGTCGTCTTGCTATGCTATGAGGTTAGATAAGATTAAATACCGTTGTACTACGGAGTCACTGTTTCCTTTGTTTTCTTCCATTTCCGTAGCCATAATCCACACCATTCCTTGTTCACGACCTGGAGTCATACATATTTAACTCACCGGACTCGCCACAACTGGGGTAACTAAGCCCATTCTTTTCTCTTGCCTTCGCCTTTTCGGGCTTTATTTTTTTCTTTATTTTTTCTTTCTTTCGTTCTGTTTTTTTTTCTCTTTTCTCATACACCTTTCCCGTTCCTAACCACCTCCGACTCCGCTTCTCTTTATTTCATCCTTATATCCTTTCCACCGGGTGCGAGAGGACGAAACTAACGTCGGCAATGCCCTTTCAATTCGTAATCAACCAAGATTTGTCACACCCAAGTCGTAGGGGATGACACTACGGGGGTGCCCTCGTAAATATCACTATACCTTTACCAGACACTGTCCCTTACCCGGATCAATCTTACCCATTTATACACGCACATGTATGTATGTATATATGTGTGGAAAATATCTGACCCGTTTGTCTCACATTACGATCTTACGAAATATGGACAAAAGAAAACGAATTGGATCGTTTTGCTTGCGACGAATCACTTTTAATACCAACTTATCGGATTTCGGGGATAATTTTATCATCTCATCCCCTTTCGTCGACTTGAAATCATCTCGAAATTCTCATACGAATGGTTTTTTCCCCACTTGGACTTATCTCACATCACTACATTCTTTCATTCTTGCAGTTATCTTGTTATTTCGCTTCGGGGATATGAAGAAGGTAAAAACTAAACAAGTTGGTTTTAAAATCGGTTATAAAAAAAAAATATCCTCAACTTGTTAAAAACTTCAGAAAATTCTCTCTCATCCCAGAAAACCCTATCTGTTTATAGATCAAGGAAGATTCGATGCGGATTTTCAATTTAATATCAAAGTATCTCCTGCAGTCGTTTCATTGATTGAACAAATTCCAGTGATATCATAAATTTGTTTATTAAATACCAGATAAATATCCGCGTGAAATCCGCATTTTATTTTTCTTATAAAATCCGGGACTTTAACCCCTCGACAGAATTAAGGATTTAGCTGCGGTATACCACATTGATGATACTCTGGTTTGGCTATATCGTTTTCTATATAAAATAAATTTGAAAAAAAAAGTTTGGCTACGACTCGAACGAATCCCATTTAAATGTTTTCCTTCGAGATCAAGGCTGCCGAGACGCTCTATACCGTTTTTATCCTAATGCCCCAGGACCCGAGCGAGGAACAGTTGTGAAAAAAAAGCAATTCGGTTGCAATATTGCGAGCATTTCAGCTACCGCGAGTCACGCAACCCCGGCCTATTGCTACTTATTTGAATATTATTTCTCTTTACTCATTTATGCATTTTCTTTTTTTTTTGTGAAAAATTTCTAGCTTTTTTCTTTTCATAAGCAGGAGGGTGGGTCGACCTGAAATTGAACTCCTGACCTTCAACGAACCCCTTTCATGCCCCATTAAACCTTGAGCGCTGCAGTATTTTCCTACAATATTTTACGACGAGAACTGGTTTCTATGAAAAGCTCCATTGATTTTTTTTTCATATTCGAACACGTTACGTATCTGTCATAAGTTGGCTCGATTCAAAAGCTTCTTTGAATATTTGATTCGATTGGTTTCTTTTCCGATATCTGAATCTTTTACCTTACGCATATATCGCATATATACGTAGCCCCAGTATTTTGTTTTTTTTCTTTTGCATATTATATGGCAACGGGGTAACTCTTGCTAGTCAGAACATAGAGCCGGCAAAAAAGTGGAACAGATTCACCTGACAATCCGCGAAATTAGCGACTTGATTAACATGGCTACCGCAAGAGATCCGAAAATTAAAAGTAGGAAGTATTCTTATTGGTCTCTGTGCCTCTAGCTACGTGATTTTCGTTTCGATAAGTAATTCAGGCAAAGTTTCAAACTTGATGAAGACTTTACAGAGATATCTCAGTCAGATATATATAGGCGGGAGAAAGCGTCGACGTTAATTACCGACGTGTGATTGCTAGAGCCTCCAATTTCACTAGTTAGATATCTGTACAGGGAAACATTAATTGCTGTACTAATTCAAATCAGGAGAGATATTTTCATTTGAAAAAAATCCGGGATTGCTTCGGCGTCTTAAAGTTGAAATCCTCATTCAAGCAGAACTGGTGATTCCGCTACGAAGAATGAGAGTATAGATCATTGGGTTTGAATTGTGACTTGGGGGCAGATATGAGACTGCTGCGATTTGTCAAATCGTTCCTTTTCAGTGCTCCACGTTTTTAGAGGCGTCTGTTTCCCACTCGGGACTCGGCCTCATGTAAAGAAGGCTATAATGCTTTTTTTTTTCTTTACTCAGCTTCAAAAAAAACCCTCGGTGAATAAAAAATACGATATTTGTTTCACCTACGGTTATACATATCGAAATACGAATGAGTATACAAAGATTTCATAAATAATTTCTCAAAATTATCATTCAAATTGAAAGGAGTGATTGTGAAACGAGAATTCAATTTCTGAACAATTCGTACTTTCTCTATGACTCGTGTTTTGATTTGGTTTCAATTAAACTACCATCATCAAATCACCATTTCTCATCATCAACAAAGTCCTCAAAGTTTATTTCGGCGAAGTTAGTTGAGAAAC
Organism: Tenthredo notha; assembly: GCA_914767705.2. Taxonomy (NCBI): domain Eukaryota; kingdom Metazoa; phylum Arthropoda; class Insecta; order Hymenoptera; family Tenthredinidae; genus Tenthredo; species Tenthredo notha. The sequence goes on from OU611908.1 coordinate 8,639,642, forward strand.
GTCGTCGTGAGTCGTAGGTATAGCTGGTATATAGAGCAAGAATATAGGTATATTAATTATCCTATATCGATTTTATGAATAAAGAGCTGAAACATATAACGTCTACGAAGATAACGGTGCCAAGAAAATTCAGCCAGGCAAAGGCAGAGAAGTAAACTATTGAGAAATACCTTCGTCAATTTTCGGATAAGCTCACCCACGGGCTACTCTAAGCTTGATAGTATAGGATTCCTCATTCGGCAAACACTCAAAAAAGGAAAGACGACCCCAGGCAATGCGTCAACATCTTTTCCAGACTTTGGCTATCCTTGGCCGATTGGAATCCCGCATATTCAATTCAAGAGTTTTTCCGCATAATTTCAATATTCAAAATGAACCACGACGACGAAGGTGTTTCATAAAATGGTATTCAATTCCGCTTGGTAGAATTAATTCAATACCCATTAATACTCTACGATACTTTTTCATCTCTTTTAAGGAAGTTAGTGAAACTTTTTTATTCGTGCTTAAGTGATTAGTTAGTGATAGATATTAATTACAATTTAATTGGCTGTTCGCTGCTGTACTTTAATAACGGAATTCTTATGTCATAAACACCATTCACGTAATCCATATCGCGTAACATCAAAGTACTTTGGTACCTACCGTAAAGAGCCAGTCGATAATTACGGGTATAGGTTCTGGGAATATTAAAGTCAAGAGCAAATAATGTTAGTTGAATTTAGGCTGTTATTAAAAATAAAATTAATTGTGCATGTAATTATTTTTCCCTTTTATGTTACAGGTGAGTCAAATATCGAGAGAAAATAAGAGAGGATTATACATACACTATTGCGTAAGTAATAGATGATAGTTTTATGTAAGCACATATCATTTATCAACATTTGTCCCCATGGGCTAAAGCCTTCGAATTTCCCCATTAGAATAAAACACGATTTGTGACATTTGGCGATTAATTTTTATTCTTCCTGTTGTAGTATAGCTCCGAAAAATCTGAAACTTGGTACACTTTTTACCTGTAGTAGTAGGTATTTCATGAAAATTCGACAGATCTTCAACGATATAATTTCCGAAGCTAAATCGTAGCAAAACAAAAATTTTCTTATCTTCAAATCGTGATGAATGAAAATTTTGTCGTTAAAAATCTGTACATTTTTCACTGATACCTACTACTATAGGTAATAAATGTGCGGGGTTTCTGATTCAGAGAAGCTATAATGCGATAGGAAGTAAAAAAAAAACCCCGAAGTACTAAAAATCGTGGGATAATTAAACCTGAAAGTTCGAAGACTATAATGCGGCAGTAATTAGAATCGAAATAAGAACCTGGAGTTCCGATTACATTTTTTTGTATACATGGAGACGTTCTGGCTCATGGGGGCATTGGAATTCGAATATGACTGAATTGAATATGACACGAAATTCACCGACCGCAACTGGCTGTCTATAAATTATCTAGCATCGTTCACCCGCCCACAAAACTGGTGGAATTCACGATATCGCAAAAAATGAAAACGCAAAGCGACCCACGGGCACTGACAATTATTTCAATCTCTTTTTTAATCGGCTGCTGCCGATACTATACCTTTATCCCATGACGTTTGAAACGCGCTGGTTGAAGCTGAACGGAAACGACGAGCCTCGCGTGGGCCGTTTCGTATTTCCTCCGGAAATGTGTTCACTGGGTCTACTAATGTCCTCATGCTGGACCCGTGAAACACGGTTTAGTATGGATTATAAGTCACAAATGCTAATTCGCTGTAATTAGATTTTAAAAGTTTCGATATCACTACTCGATTTTTATCTCTTTGAATTCAATGTATTTTCAAACCGGTAGTTCACTAAAAAAATATCCTGCTTTTTCCTGGGATAATTTGATTTTTAGATTCCGATATATCATGCATTCTCTGAACCTTTCTCAACCGTATTCCATGACTTTGTTTGAAAACTCCTGGTTTTGACCGTAGAAAAAGTTCAACTTTTCTACGAAGGAGTGACTGGTTGACTGGAATAACATATCAACGGCAAGGTATACCACCGAATTTTCTTCCTTATCTGATTCCAATTTCGTTCAGAACAAAATTTCACCCAATTTTCGAAACCGATATTTAAATATCTATACTGATCGCTAAGCCCGTTTGAAAATTAAATCTTCTTCTCATAAAAGTAATCAGCATTCGGTAATGTCTGGTGCTAATTACCATTTTATTGTTTATGATGAGTGATTATCACGAGATTTGGTCAATTTTTCTTATTTTACTCTTTTACTCAGAAATAAACTTCATCCAATGAATAATACGTTGGTAATTAAACGTAATGAGCGAGGCTTAATCTCGGTGTTGATGATTATAAGGTTGATCAGAAGTTAAATAGGCATATCTAAATGAGGAGTTAGGTTGAAGTTGAATTGATTGAATAGGAATGGAGCGAAGGATTACTTAAGGATTAAGTATGGCTAAGTTGAGATTGAAATTTGAATAGTTTATATAGTTGATTTGAAGTGAGAGATAGGAATATTATATGATTGAAGATTAAATGAGAATTCATAAGATTGATGTTCGATTTGGATTTGGAATTTTAATTAAAATTATCAATGGATAATTGGAAGCTGGATAATTTCATATAAGTGTAGGTAGATATACTTAGACCCGAAATTGTCTAAGGATGAGTCAGAAGCGACTTCGTACACCGATTAATCAAAAGTGTCTCTAGAAACGGATGCGAGAAAAGGTAGGAAGTCACGTTTAGCTGACTCGATGCATTTCAGAATATACTATGTGGAAGGAGTAGCATAGTGTCACTTTCAAGGACTAGCTGAATAAAATATGAAGATATAACCAATAAGAAAAAAAAATAATAATAATAACAAGTAGAAGAATAGGGTATACGGAGCGGATGGAAATCGGAAGACGAGATGTGTAGCTCTCGTATGTATAAATCTTGATCTGACTAAAATCGCAAAATAATTTTTACTACAATCATGGAGCTTCTGAGTTTTCAAAAGCTCCATAAATCTTTTCAAACTACGTCTAAGAATGAGCCATAAAATTTTGAATTTCGAAGCGCAATATTTTGTCAGAAAAAGGAGCATTTTCATCATATTTCAAGTATTGAGATTTCAAAAAGCTCCTTGCCTCATAAATTTCGAATTTTCCAGTTAAAAATTTTTCATTTTATTCGTGGCTATAGTTTTCTTCAGAATCAATTCGTGCTTTTTTATAACAAAAATAGCAAAATAGCGAAAATTATTTCAGCAAATTTATAGTGTTCGGGTATTTAGGGGTGGCTAACAATCACACGTTATATAACTATATAGCTATTTCGTTTTTAGTAGATAACGAACAAACGAAGAATAACCAACTTTGACGTGATGTTTAAGTACTTTGCGTGTATATATCCACCTTTTGGAACTCAATATTTCACGAAAGTGTAGATATGCTATTTTGTACGAGGTGTTTGCTCGCCCAGGCCTCAAGCATAACCGTAAATGTACGAAAGGAGGACTGAGAGAGGACGCGAAAGATGGAGAAGATGGGGAAAATGGAAGGAGGGTGCGAACGCGGTTCGGATGTTTGGTGATCTGCCGTCTGCGTGGGTGGGCCGGAGTGGCAAGGAGAATTTCTGGTAAGAGATGATGATCGATGGAGGTGGTTGCTGAGAAAAGCGGTAATACCTTGAACTTCCGGTGTACGTAGTGCGTGGGCTGACAGAGCGAGGGTGAAACAACTGTAGCCCAGAAAATAAAGTTGAGCAAAAATTTCATAGAGAAACACACCCTAGATAATCTTAGAAATTTATTATATCCAATTCACAAAACGAGCTGAATAACGAATATGAGATAACAATATTCAAAGTCGATCTTGATTTTTGGCAACCAGTTAGCGAAATCTGATTTTTTCATTTTTTTTTTTTTATTCCACATATTCATGGACCCCAAAAAACGCTGGTCATATATTATACGAGAAATCCTATCATCCTTTAACAGAATCGTTCCATCGGCTTCCACCTGGCTACATGCAACCCTCTCTCTTATACGATGGTTGAATATTTCGGCCAAACGACATCTGGTGGAACATTTGTTTCGAGAGGTGGCTTATCGTTGGCGTGAGAGGTTCGACTCTTTGAGAAAAAGGCGAGAAAATAGTCGTGTGGATTTTCTAGGGTTAAACAGTTAACGTATACGGGACATTATCCGAAATGAATTATTTAGACCCCCTATACTCGAGACACTCAAGGTCCATCTTTTGCACGAACGTAGAGCCTGAAGACTCTTGCAGAGTAACCATATCTCATTTTGTTGTATTTTATTTCCACTCATGAGTCACCGTTCAGAATGGCATAGCACCTCCAGAGTTGCTTTAAGTTCACCTATTTTAACGTACATATCCTTTTATATCCACTAGTCTAAAGCTAGATCCTACCTTTCTTCAAAAGTTTAAATCTCCCACACCATAATACCCTCTAAAGTCTAACGTGATTCTATCCGGTTACCAAGAGCCTTTGCAGTGCTACCCGTTTAGCACTCGAAAAGTTTTTCATTTAATATCCCCAGAGTCCACACTCTCGTCCATTAGATGCACCATGTATTTTCAGACAGGGGAGACTCGGAATAATTATTCTAACGCTTCAGAAACTCAAAGAATACCTAAAGTCACTTTTTCCCTTGTACGGACGATATACGAATAATATGAAATTAGTGGTAAAAATTGGGTTCAAATGTCAATAAATGGACATTGCAGTACGGATCACTGAATCGAGTTATCACATTCGAATTCGTACTAACTGCATTCGCGGAAGTTGATCGATGTTGAATCGGTTAGAATAAACAGAACTCGGATACAGGATGTGGCTTAGGTTGTAAGCGCTACCTTGTCAGGGTATAATTATCAGCTAAAGTACGATAATTGGGTAGAATTAGCGTCAGTCAATCAAAAGGCGTCATTAATTTGCTAACACAAGCGGATATGAATCGTTAAATTTTCAAAACTGTAAGCCACTTATCCCTGGTGACGATCAATGATCATACTCATACTGAAAAATGAGATCTTTGCAGTTTTACCTATGGACATTTTTTTTTATAACGAGATCGATTCGCCCTAAATTCGTCGTCATACTATACTTCAGGTTATATGTATGGGTGAAATTCTCTTCGGTGTATATATAGAGCGGTGGGTGAAAAAAGAACAGCATTTTTCATTGGCTTATTCTCTTCTTTCTAATTTACCCCGTCGGGTCGTATCGTCTCTCCCACCTCTAGCCATTACTCCGTCCTTTCTCTACCCTGTTCTCAAAAAAAAAAAAAAAAATTCCCTCAATTTCGGTACTACTTCCCGGATTCATAATTCATAGCAGACCTGTTATGCCCCGCACGCTTCGTAGAGGTAATATTTCAAAATTCGGTACGGAAGTATTTTATAATTAACAGACACGCGTGCGTGTGCGGGGGGCATGCGAAATTCAATAGAGATTTATGTCGACGTTAAATGGTTGCGAGAACTGCGGGAGCGTGACTGGTTTACCGAAAACAATTAAATTTTCCAATTTTTTTTTTATCTTTCATATTTTTTATTTTTCTCTGCTTTTCCATTTCCCAGAAGCTTTAAGCCTCATCGGCAATATATGATAATTAAAATATAATTAAACAATTAAATAGCTTTGTGTTCCGCAAAATCAAAATTCGTATTAACCCTCTAAAAGGTAGCGCGGTGGTTCGGAAAAATTTCATAATCAATTTAGATCGTTTGAACGGTGCGTTGTATACTATGTATAGCAAGATATTTGGTTCTTTTAATAATTAATTATAATTGTCAATTAATTACACAATTCACCCCGTGCCTAAATAGAAATTTTCCGGCTTCGCATATAGTAGCTACCAAGCTTCGTTATTATTCACATTATTATTTATTATTCACCGAGTCTTAAGTACATTGAAGTTAAATTACCATGCTGAAGATTACGCCCAGCCGACAGGCGATAGTCGGGATATTTAATCCCCATTTTTTTTTTTTTTTATCATACTAATTAAGAGGGAATACCCAGCTTGAAAGGAGGTATTCTCGAAGTGTCGAAATTTATAAAAATAATTTTTTCAACACGCTGTGCGTAAAATTCGATATTGCGCACGCTGTGTTAAAAAACAAAGTCCGATATACGTGCAGAGGGTGATTCTCGACTCGTGTGATTGTCACCCTTGCTTCGCTCGGGCGAAAGATTTCACACTCGTCCGAGGATCAACACTTTCGCACTAGTATCAAAAAGTGCGATTCCCACACCCTCACTAGTCTTTTGAAATGCAATCTGCAGGTAAACGTCGGGACTTCCGGATCATCATCGCCTTCAGTCAGATGCAGTTCTCTCAAATCTCAATAAAATGGTTAAAGAAGTGGGTGTGCTAAAAATTTCGTTGAGAATTCCCGGGTAGTTTAAATATATAGAAAATCTTCAAAATCTCTCCAAACGACAAATAATTCGATGGAAAATTTATCTGCAATTAAACCATTTCATTTTTCGAACGTATTTTACAATCCGATTGATCGGATTTCCTCGAAGGTTCCTGAAAAGATGAAAAATAATTGGCCTAGCGTCCGAGGCTCTGAATTCAGTAGTGCAATATGTTGATAAGCTTTTGCGTATTCACTAACGGGCATAAAATAAACTGAGTTCGCTAGTACTTTGTGGGTGCATGTACTTATTTCGTTACTGTCTCGTAAGACGGCTGCTATCTTAGCTCTACGATGCTATTTCCACCCTTTCAGTGGCCTGTTTTCACCCCCTCTTCAACGAAACACTCGCACTAGAAGGGGTAGCGACAACACTTGAAACTCGCTAAGCACTGTCAATTAATCGCGCAAGCGTCGTTTGTTACCGACGAGCCAAGAGTGGTCGTTAACGAGTAAGCACTATACGTATAGGATATAGTGAGCTGAAATCCCTACTTTATAACCATTACGTTCGTACATTTCTAAGTAGTCGTTATAAAAGCTGTATTCACGTCTAGCATACATTTTTTTTTTCTAATGACAGAGTATGCAAGTACGTATATGAATATATGTGAAAAAGTGCATCTACAAGCGTTAGCCAGAAATTATATTTTCCGCACTATTTAAATTTGGCACTGCGGTTACTGTAGTAACGTGAAATAGCTCATCGTACTTTACTCATATTTGTACCCGAGCAGACTAGATTCTAGTAAATTTTCGTTCTCATTCTATTGTTCGAATTTCACCCTCAGCTTTTATTCTGAAAACTGTTTCTTTTTATTGTTATTTATTTTTCCTTGGTACTTGTTTTTTCGCCAAATTTACAGTACGTTGAACACAACGACGTAGTCATTCTTTATAAACCCTGAAATTATATCTTTCTTTGCCTAATATAATCGAGAAAAAATTTAATCATTATTTATACTGACGTATGAGACATGGGCATGAGAAATAACTTTAAATACATAGCTTATAGAAATAGAAACGTGTGTATATATTCAGAACTTGAGAACTATGTGCTACAAGAGTAGAGGGGCAGAACTTGAATAGAGAAAAAAGTAAAAAATAAGGGTTGACAAGACTTAATTCATAAGTTTGAAAACATGTTTAACAGGGAAACAAAAGGAAGTTCGGATAAGTTCGTACCTTTGAAGCCTTTTACCCTTTGTAAGATGAGTAGGTGGGCCTACCTCTTCAAGACTTACGGGTATATACCTTTCAGAATCACAAGTCCAGAAATGAAGACCGTTCATGATCTCTACGGGGCTTTTAACTTTGTGATTTATGAATAAAAGTTTTACGGTGATAACCGGAATATTAGAGACGTTTGGGGTAGTGTTTAAACCTGAAGGGGTATAAACGCAGTTATGTAAGTATGAAATAGTTTTGTGAATCTATAAGTGGGGTAGGAGAAACCACAACAAAGAATACTATTAGCATCCTGGTGGTGAGAATCTTGACTTAAGTAGTATAACACTACGGACGATCAGCCACAGCTGTGTACGCACTTTAGGCCCTCAAACATTGCGGAGAACTCGCTAATAGCGTACGACACATTCGGTTGTGCGAACCTGCGAACTCACAGGCACAGGAATGGTATCTCGTTACAAGAGCATTCGAACAACCTGTCACGGAAAATAATGGCCTGGAAAGCCGGAAACTTAGCCAATAAAGTATCGACAACCCTTATCTAACAAAGCCAGCTTGTTTCAACAGTCCGAACGATGTATTCGATATCCATGGACGATGTGGTTCACCCTACAACTGACATAACAGTACGAATCCAGATTTCGTCAACCTTCATTTACGAACGTACATTTATATATATGAAAGAACGAATTTTATTGTTGTTTTCTATCTTTTGGATATTTATTCACTTTAAATGATCGGAGTTTTTTCCACGCTAAAACTCGTAGTGGTTTGCAGAATTGCAAAATGCACTACGAACTCCGAATTAAATGTAAGAAAAACGGCAAATAAAGAAGAAAAAAAATATAAAAATTCACGACAGCATACTGGTAAGTGTATAATATAGTTGGGTACACAAAACAAACGGGGCACTCAGGTAAAAACCAAGTTTAATTTCAGAGCTGAGTTCCTATTTGAGTTGGCCAAGCGAGCTTTGCAAGTTCACTTTGTTAAAAATGTTAGTCCAAGGTAGTCCTTTCTCCATCTGTTAGTTGCCTTCCGCCACTCACCAGTTTGATTTCTTTTCTTTACAGACTCACAAAAGCTACGGAGAGCTCTCTAGTTCGCGGAAAACTTCTTTTCAAAAGTTCACTTCGTCCCCTACAATGAAACCAGTGCAATTTAATTATCTTAATATACTGCTCCACGTTATTTCTCCGATGCTATACTCCTTTATCATCAAAAGTATTCCATTTCATACCTGGATGCACATAAACACACACACATATATTTATATATATATATATATAAATACCGTTGTCTATTATATTCTATGAATTAATTAACACATGCTCGGATGATTCAAGAATTAATGAAATGCTTTGAATGGAAGAAATTTTCCCCTTTACGGACACCTATCACAACTCAAAAGATGTGATGTTTATTTGTTCATATAATTAAAATTATAATATTTTAGAATTGATTGTATGGAAGAATTGATGAATCTGAAAGCAGTCTTATCTGAAAAGAAAAGCAATTTTTGCTACGAGGAATTGAGTTCATGTATGATTTTGGGAGAATTATTCATAACTATATTATCCCATGAAATTGGGACACGAAGTATAATCGATTTTTGAAAATATATCTTTGAAGGTAAGGAAAAAGGTTTTTTTTTTGGCAAAAACTTCGTGACTTTAAGAGTAGAATAAATGATCCGTGAAATGGATTTACGGCTTATGACAAATCTATCTTGAGGCGGGATTTGATGTCATGAATTATATCGTTGAAATATCTGTCGAATTTTTATAGAAAAACCCTAATACTACGGGTAAGGAGTTTACCAGGTTTCAGATTTTTTCGAGCTATATACTGCAATAGGAAAAAAAAAAAAAAAATTTATCGCGAAATGTCAAAAATCGTGTTCTATTCGAATGGGGGAAATTCGAAGGCTTTGGGGTGGTACTTAGAATTGAGATAGGAACCTAAGGTTTTGGCAAATTTTTTTATTTTTTACATATTTGAAGACGTTTTAGCCCATGGGTGTATTAAAATTCTAAAATCATCAAATTAAGGACCAGCTTTATACGAATATTTGGTTCATCTTCTTATAGAAATTCACTGAAGATTATTATAGTGTTGGAGAAAATGCTTGACACAAAAATTCCATCTCTCGTTGTCGCGTACCTGTCTACTCAGGCGACAAATGGCCAGAGTTAGATGAACAAGTCCGCTTATTCGAAATAATCGAGTTCGATCTTTTTTCCGACCTTGAACTCGCAGTTTCGAGGGGAAAAAGCTCCGGTTCCGACTGGGAATCGAGACTTTAGCCACGGCTGGCGGCTGGCGCCTGACTCTAGTGGACCGAAAAACACGGCAGTTATGCAAAAATTATAGGTTTTTCTAGACTAGTGGGAGGTGTGATGCTGTGAGTGCCCTCATAGATTTCAAAAAATTGAAACATCATCTGTTTAAAACAAAGTGAAAAAATAGCAAAATCACACAGAGCATAGGTACTCCTGTATTTTGTTATTTTTCTATTTCTATGAAGCTGTAAATAAAGAAAACTTCAAAAAAACTCACAGGTTTCAAGGGTTTCCGATAATTTATATTGAGAGATGATAACATACGTGTAAAATTAAAGAAGAAAGCCACAATTAATCTCTGAATCTTCGTAATTAACTTTGAAGATCCTGAATAGAGATTTAAGATTAAAGTCTCAACGTACCTTCGAGTTCCATCCCTAAAATTAATCATCTCGTCTTAAAGCAATCAGTTTCTTTTTTATAATTTTGACAAATCGTCACGTTTAATCGCAGCCCATTACCTTGACTGGTGATAACCCGTTGCTTAAAAAAAAAAAAAAAAAGTTTACAATAATTAAGGATAAATGCTTAGGAGATTTGCACAGGGCTCTCCTTACTCAAGCTTGGAATGACAACAGCTAAATATCAGTGGACCAGGAAATGTGTATAAGAAAAAAAAGTAGTTGAAACAATTTCGAATTTCGATATCTCCTCAGTGAAGACAAAGTTACTTAAAAGTTAAGGGATGACTGTCAGACAACTTGGATATAGTTATCTTGATAAAGTAGAAGAAAATGTGTCGGATGATATCCACCCTAAGACGTAGAGTCAGCTGATATGGGTCGTAAAAATGGTCAGTAAGAAAATAACTCAATTATTTGATACTATATTCCAAAAGCTTGTACTAGATTATTTATTCGACGATTTCATCCCTTGTTCAAATGATGAATGTATTTCAGATCTCAGATTTAGCGTATCTCGATACCTATGCTATATATCCATATGAATAATCTGCCTTTGGCACAGCATCCCCCGCAGTAATTTCACTGTTATCATAGCTGAATGTACTCCATTAATCCTAAATCGCGTTTAGAACCCGTTTCAAAAGACCGGGTTAATGCGCGTTGAATTTTTCAACGCATTATAGACCACAACGTGACGTGAAAATATTCTAATCTGATCAGAAGTTATGCTTCCCTGTAGCAGCCAACGATATCGAGATATACGACCGCCTTGATAGCTAAGACGTGTAAGACAACTTTTCCAAAGTTTCTATGCGGCTTTGAGAAGCGTCGATAAGTCGATTACTCCCATATATCTTAATATCGTAGGTATAATCAAAGGGTCGTAAATACCCACCATCCTTCAATGCCTGGATTATATATAATAAACTAAAAGATAATCTCCTAAAATATTGCGATCTCATTTGCTACATTCGATCCAATTATTTATACCATCGCATTGAATTCGGTTTATATACCCTTACTTTGAAATACTACGATCAATAATATCCAGAAATTGAACTTCGGAAATCATATACATCGTTACTAGTACAAAAAATAATCACTTTCACAAACGTACAAGCATCTCTTTTTTACATAATGCCTGAATACTTGAAATCATTGAAGAGAGAGAGAAAACGCATCGATTCTCATAGAAACTTTTTTTCTAATTCACTAAGGATAACTTTTTCGGTGCAAATTTTCGATAAGGGAGTAAAAATAATCACCTCGAATTATTCAAAATGTTAAGATTTTTGAAAGTAAAGCTACGTACTATCGACCCCCAACTCATCTAGAGCTTTTGATCCCGTATCTTCATTGTTATCGCGAAGAAAAGCTGGGGAACATCTCTAGATTACTTGTTGTCACTTTCATGCGGAAAAAAAAGGCGTAGACATAGATATGTATGTGTGAGGCTGTACTCTTACTTTATTCTTAGCAATACAAGGCACAGGTATAACATTTGTACGTGTAAAGAAAACTATGAAGTCACTATAGCCTTAAGAAATACAAGGATGCTGGAAAAAATAATACAAAAGATTTCACTGAGAATATCCATCACACGTAATCCTTTGTCGTGAAAAGGATTCGTATTAAATTTTGCAACGAAACGTCGAGCAGTAACTTCCTGCTGTTTTAATTCATTCAATTCCTCATCGTTCAATTCTCTAAAGTAAAATCAAGTTAATTATAATAGTTGTTATCCCTATATATATATATAAATCCTTGACTATAACGTTTTCATTATAAAAAGTCGTAACTGGGTCATACAAATTTTTATCGCCGTTAAAAAGTTTTCTTGTCTTTAACCGATGGCCTCCCCAGCATTGTAATGAATTTCTGTAGCCAACGAAGAACGTATACATATATATATATACATACAGAAGATAAAAGTTTTTGCTGCTTTGTGTTTGAGGCGTGTCGTCGTTGTGGAGTGTGGGTGGTAAGCAGCCAGCGTTGCGAATCCCGCTTTTGCGTCAGCGTCAAAGGAAATTAAAGTAAGGCGAAGAAAAAGTTTACAACGGGTATAGAATGAAAAAAGGAATGTGAGAAATAAGTTTGAGAAAAAATTAACAAATAAAAAGACCTCAATGAAAAGCCGCCGAATTGAGGCTAAAACTTTTCTCTGCACCTTATAGCAGTTTCGCCAGCCCTTAACGGAAACTAAAAACCCGTTGGGCGGAGGTGAAGCAGACAAAAACGAAAAAAATAAAATAAAAAAGTAAAAAAGAACCAAGACGTGAACGCTGTTCTCAAAAAGGCGGTTTTCACCAGGTCCGAAATACCGTTGACGGCTTAGCAAAGTCCAGGGATTTTCCGCAAGCTTTACCAGTTCTAGCCTCTGTACAACCATACGATACTATTTTCCTGGTTCTGGCACTATTGCGGTTACAAAGATTGTCAAGAACATGTGTGAAATTAGATATATTGACCGTCGTTGATTCGTTTCTATTCGATGCTTGTCCAGAGTCCTCGAGCTTTCAACTAAAAAACATTTCAGATCTGGGTATAAAAATAGTCAGCAAATGAAAGTTAGCAGAAAAGTTCTAACTTGGTTTACGATATTTTGACTCATATATCATACATACTGCCAGGAATTTTATGCACATCTCTGTGATGGAATTAATAACTTAATTAGCAGATAGACTTTCGGAGGACATGAGATCGATTGAGGTAGGAAGATGAATGGAAAAGAAACTGTGAAAAAAAGACGATTTCCAACAAATACGACGTGGCGTGTAAAGGCGGAGCTGAAAGGTGTGTTTCCTTAGGATTGAACTGAAAAGTTGAGCATTTTTTGCTGAGAATCGCAGAAAGTGATCGGTACAGTGGTCAGCCTGGAGGAGTCGCTGAATATACTGCAGGAGGTGATTTTTGTATTTTTGGAAACTTTGTGAATTGAAAGATGTAGAATTCGGATATTTTATTTTTTATTTTTTCATCCACTGTATAAATTACCGGAAAAGGAATTTCTAAAATTATTTATTTACTCGAGAAAGGTACTTGCGCGTTTAAAATTATGCTAATACCAAATTATGCACAAATTACTTTCAGATTTTCTCCCATTGGAATATAAATCTGTTAGGGGATCATCGATTCGAGGGTTTCTGCGTTCGCAATATTATTCGATTACCCCGACAAGCTCCGGAACTTGAGTTTCAGCGACGCGGTGAATTCCTGATCGTTTTAGCTCTCGAAAGGTTACTCACGATTCCGACGACCGCATATACTTAATTCACTCGGAATACCAAGTAATTTCATCAATTTTACGTAATTTTCGCCTAAAACGACGCTGCGTTCTACATGTATAGCAATGGCCAAGGCGAATGCCGAATCGTTCGAATTCTGGCCAATTGGCAAAATCTAAATTACGTGGTACTCTATAAGAAGACAACTACAAAAAAAAGAAAAAAAAAAAAATTACGTAGCACGAAATAATAGCAAGATAAAATCGTATAACATCGAAGATAAATCGTCAAAGCGTCAAACTCACACTTTTCCTTGTAACCAACGAGACGTCTCGACGAGTTTTTCAGACAGGGATTTGGGGGGAAAAAAGCGCACGCCATAATACGGTATTTTTGTTTTATAAAGTACGGGTTCTAATTCGAAGGCCGTTAAATACTCGCTCAATAGTTAATTAAATTTAAAGCCTAAATTAACCAAAGGATATATATTTTTTTTGTTTTTCACCGAGATGGATAACGACTTTCAGTTGGGTATCAAAATTGCCTTAAAAATTCGTTCGCTTCATCTGTATTGCGGGATTGTCAGTGAGGCAAGTAACCGCATTAACAGATAATTGGATTTCTGTTTTTTGTTTCTCTGTAGTTTAATGTAAAAACGATTATCCACCTTACCAATTTAGCGGTAAAAATTCTTCCGCTTGTTAATTGAAGAAATTTAATTTCACGTTTATAGATAAACATTTTATAATTTCAAATTACTATATATGCAAAAAGTATTTAGCAACAAATCTGCGGATGTAATTTCATTGCGATTTGAAATTCAACTCAATCCGATCTCGCTTGATATTAATTGGTCAAAAACTCAATTCAGTAGACAGACCAATTTTAGGTAACAATTATATATTTGATGGAACAACGAGGTGTTAAACATAAACAAACCCAAATTACAAATTCTGAAAAGCTTTTCCGTATTTTACAAGATCTTGCAGATTTACAGGCGAACACTTTTTTCCGCTAATATGCGGATACCTTTAATCCGAGGTATACTGATATGAAAATTTATGGTGGGGCTTTGAACATTTCATTAAACACTAAATACTTATTTCGGTGCCTGTGCATAATCTTATTTGCCACTTTTACCTAATTACTGAAAATTTTACAGTTCTTTTAATCAGCGTAAAATTTTCGGCTTTTACTAAACGGTAGGTATATTAAATTTCTTGGATTCCCAACTCTGTAAGTTTAGCGCTGTCCGTACAACCCCATCGATTTTGTGTGCACAATTATTCATGTTATGAAAAAACGGACGAAGAAGTGTAAAATCGAATCGGTACGTAGTTTTTTTTTTTTTTTTTTCGGTCCTTTAATAAAGAAGGAATAAATTTTACTTAAAATTACGTAAAAAATACTGCCATGCATCAAATTAGGTAAATATCAATGAAATCGAAATTGAGGTAATTCGCAATTCGATAATTTCCTTATTTGCGTATGAATTTTTATTAAATTCTGCTTCCTTATTCATTCGCGAAAACTGTCCGCTTGTGTTTGTATATTTCTTGGTAAAACTTGATTCCGGGGTTACAGCGCTCAGAGTATATTAAAACTTCCGCCAGAGGCACCGGCAAAGATTACGACGAGGGCATTGGACTGGTGCAGACTTTAATCAAAACCGTTAAGAGAACGCGCGGTGCCGAGCACCGGAGATTCAACCTGCAAGCTTACTTTCTGAATGATATTATACTTAATCATAAGCTACCCTTGCGGCAGGTTACCATGGGTGGTCGTCGTGGTGTTCCTGGTTGTGCTGGTCGTCGGTACCAACGCGTTCAAGCGCACAACGTCACCTTAGCTTAGTTTAATCAGCATCCCCTTTCCACATCCTCCCTCAGTCAATTTTTCCTTTTACTTCATAGACGTCCCTTTCATCCCTGACATGTCCTCGCTTTCATAGCTTAAATCAGAAAGAAGTTCGTCGAAGTTTACGGCGGAAATCTACGATCAAAAACTTCAATTTTTCCTCAATCGGTGTCCTTCGCGTTTTCATTTTATATACGCCCTTAAATTCCATGAAATTTCTTCAAACAGGTGGTGGCTGTGACGTTACATTCTTTTGGTGAAGGACTCTCTGGCCATTTTATTTTATCGTTCGTTTTACCGCTTCTTCTGATGACTTTTCCCTATAGTATATAGATAGACGTTGAAAAAAGACTTAAAATTATAGCTTTTTTCATCGAATAGAAATCACACTATTTCACAAATCCATACGACGGTGTTTTTGCTCCTTGATTAGAAATTCACAATCCTTTGATAAATGAGTTTCATCAATTTCAATACTCTCAGGATGCAGATTTCACGCAATAAGATACCCATAATAGTTATAATCTAGTACTCCATAAGCCCGAAGTTAACCATTTGCATTAACATCTCTGGAATATTTGTGATACCTCTCTATCTCTCTCTGGGGAGAACGGAATGTTTTAATCAATGTTAGTATCACAACTTCATAACTAAATCTACGTGTGTTACACGAAGTACCATACTAACGGTGGTACTAGCCATATTTTGAAAACCTCAGGGATTGAATGTCTGCTCGTAAAATCACTGTATCCTGCACAGAGTCAACGAATTCTGAACTTACTCTATTTGGAACGAAAGGTGGATCTTTCGCCAGAGATGAATCTGAGGATTAAACGGCTTATTTGCAAACAGCATAGTCCACTTTGTCCGCCAAACCCTCCAACGGGGTACGTATAGTAGAAACAGCACGCCAAAATTAGCTAACTAATAGGTAACATGCGATGTATACGTGATACGCACCCCTTCCTGATGAAGCACTGCGGTCAGGATACCGTGTGGTTGTGTCTGGCCTGCAGGAACGGTTCTAGGGGCTATGTTATCTACCGCTGGGATAACGAGGTGTTTTCGGAAATTTAAAAACTCCAAAACAAATTACATCCCCTATCGTACGCAGGACCTGCAGGTCCCCGCGATCCCACGCGTTAATTGCTTTCGGGCGCTAATTATTGTGACCTTATTTTCCTTGCGGCATGGCATGGAGTAAGAATTACTTTAAGGGTCTAGGGATACGCAATTAGAAAGGGGAATTTTTTTTGAGGACCTTTGTACCCTGAAAGAATTTTTCTTAATAATCGGCCAGTTTTATCGCAGCAGTTAACTAGTCCTTCGAATTATAAAATCCTTGAATCTAACATTTTGTTGTCTCTGTGTGAAAATTTGTCAACTTCATAATCATGACTTTTACTCGATTGTTTTTTCATTCTTCTGGTTATATCTGGTTTTAACAAATTCGGGTGATCCTGCAATTCGAATAAGAACATCTGGATAACGGTTATACACACACGTCTGTATCCCGGTGAATAACAGGAATTCCTTCTGACAATAGTCAATTTAAATTCCATTGCCTTGCTTTCTAAATCATTCGAAGATCTATTAAACTCCGTTGACTGAATCTTCAAGATTTTATAAGACGGTAAAGATTTTTGGAAGAATACGATGAAAGCTGTGATACGATAATTAGGAATAACCTGGTCTTGTCCCTGACACAATTCAGTTCCAATTACTTCGATATCACGTTAAATCTATATCTAAACCTCCTACACTTTAGAAACAACGCTGATGACTCGATTTTTAAAATGGGAAAGTGAAACAAGGTAGGATTACCTAGTTTGAAGGAAGAATAGCAATGAAGTTATGTAAATATTACGCTTTATACACATAAGCTTTCTAGAATTGGAGAAATTTTCATCATTTTTATTTTTTTTTTTCACCAGGGTTATTCATCAAATCAAAATTCTACTCGTATGAATAAATATCAGTGGAAATACGGTAGACTGGAATTAAATTCAAGAAGCAAGATTTCATATGCAGAGTTCTTGTATTCTAGGTAATAATAGTACAGATATTTTCACCTTTTCATTTTCCCACACAGTATTTTTCACATACATATCTTGTCCAGCGAGATTGCATATAATTTGACAAAAAGCTAAGCTTTCGGAAAATCATCTTATTTTTAATATCAGTTTAATTCTGGCTATATGCGATTCGTTGTAGCCGATACATATTAGGATCAAATAAACCAACTAAATAATTCGATCTAAACATTTATTCATCGATGTTTTATACGCTCGCCAAAATGACGAAACGTATAGTCTCGATCGTGGGCAAAGAGTAGATTGCAGAGAAATGGAGAAAGTCCTCTTGGGTCCATTGCCGGCAGTAGGGTACAGTGTTCAGGAAGCTCTGCTTTAGAGTATGAGAGGAAAAGCATATTGCGTTGAATGGTATAGTATTCGGTAATAATTAATGCGTGAAAATAATTGATGCTTGAGTAAAAAATGAGAATTTATTTATCAGACGGAGTTGGGCAGGTTTTGTTAAAGTTTTCCTAATATTAGTCGTAACCTGGAATAACCTTAATCCCTTAATTATCTCTCGTTAGTTAATGCAACCAAATCCTGGATTCGAAAACCGATCTCTACCATTCCCGAATAAAAGATAAGTGAGGGTGGTCCTTGCGCTTCAGGGACAAAGTTAATTGCTAAGCGAATCGTTAAAGGGGGGTCCAAAGAATGGAGTGGGACATTTTATTCGTCATAAAGTAGCCTCGCTTTGAAACTTTACTTTAATTTTTTTGCTAAACGGACGTTTATAAAACTCATTTATTCTCTTTCTTTCCTGCGCAGGGTAAGAAGATATATTTTTGGCTTTACTTAGACACAGAAATACTCAGGCTCGATATTTCCTTCGATTTCAAATTCAGCCAAATAATAGTAATTTACAAAAAAACAAAAAAACAGATTTTCTTCTTCTCGTTTATCGAATGTTATTAAATTTTGATCTTCGTCTAAATAATTTTACGCTTGACGTTATCATTGACCAAGTTCGTATTGATTAGTCATTGGTTTTTCATTGATCTCCTGGTACTAAATTCTCGATGGGTCCTTTACTTTCGATTACTTTCGAGCCGGTTATAGCGAAGCTAAAATATTCACTCTGAAAATAAATTTGCGAATGACATTCGACAGAAGCGGAATTCGAATCCAAAGTTTTCTTTATGTATATCAAACCGAGGGAGTGAAACGGAAACACGATGTATCAACTACTTGCCAAGTTGTCGGAGAGGATGATTAATAATATCGCCACAGCCCCGTTTATGAATGAGTTATTTCTAGCTGACAAGAAAACTGCCGGCTAGTATTATCTCTTAATGTTAGTGCAGATGAGCCATTATAAAGCACAGGAGAGAAGAAACAAAAAAACAAAAAAAAACAAAAAAAATCTGAAAGAAGATGAACAATGGTTAGTATTACCATCAAAGTGTTAATTAAATTCACGTGTTTCTACATATCATTCTAGATGGTCATCTAATGAAGAATATGAGTATCTCTTCAATCAAATCATTGATAAAATAATTATTCATGTTGCATCGATTTGTTTGAAACTGATCAAAGTTTTATTAAAATTTCATAATAATTAGGGTAACGATATTTCAAAGGAAAGAAATCTGGCCCAGAGATTTCTTGGCGAATCTTATAACTTTGCACTTAACTAAATTTACGACTTAACGTTTTTTGCGAAGTTGGTTTAATAGAAAAAAAAGAGAAGGAAAAAAAAAAGAAAAAACAGAAATTTTTGTCAAGCAACGTTGAATGAGGTGCGGGAGAGTGGATGAAGCTCCGTTAGCGGAAAAAATACATACCTAGGTATCTGTGCTCAGATTTGAAAGACTTTTCTACTGAAAATCTGGCATTCGTTGGACGTTGAAACTGGGCCACGGGACTGAAAATGAAAAAAAAATGCGAAGAGCATCGTTTGATGGATGCTTCTCAAGTTTTTCTTCGCTACAAAACTTTCTTATTTTACTTCAACGAAGAAGATTCATACGTACTAGGGAAAGGACGCTCGCCCACCCACAAGCCTAATACAGAAACTTTTGCACAGAGAAGTTTGAAATTGGAAATACTTTTATGCGCACGTAAACGTTCGAAACATCCAAATCCCTTGGCTCGGCAAACTTCACGGGATGGCGATTCTGCGAATGTAATTTGTCAGTGGTCCAGTCCGTGGTAACACGCATCAGATCCTCTCGACGATGGTTCAATGAAGCAAATGACGATTTGTTATACTTCCGATCAGTCAGGTGACGATCTATGTTATCACGTTATCACATAAAAAAAAATATAGAAAAAATCAAAAAAAAAAAAATCGCTAGACTGCAAAATTACACGTTGATTCAGTTGGTATCGCGAATTATATCACAAATCAATAAAACAAGAACGTCAACGATAAATGAGACACTGACTACAGTATGAGGTAAATTTTCGTCTCATTTTTATCAAATTGAAAACAATTTTTTTTTTTGTATAATAAGTCAATATACATGCGATAGCATATGATAATTTTTATTTTCCAGAAAGAGGCTTCAGAAAATTTGTAATCTGATTCTTATTCCGTTCAAAGGTTTATAAAATATGAAAATTTTATTCAATGACTTTGTGGGATGGATCTAAAAATAAATTAAGCTCATTCACCTTTGTAAAAAGGTATCCTAATTCTTTGGGAATATTGCTCGTATTTTTCAATTAATATATCAAATTTTTATTTCAACAGCAAATTGGTCGAACATAAAGCTATGTCTAATTTGTGATAGTTAGCTTTATCAGCTTATCTATGATGTCGCCAATTTTTAATATGCATTTCGCTATGAGCATAGCCTGTATTAAAAGCCTAGGAATACCCCATACATAGAAATAATAAGTGAGGTACTGGCAGACGGATAATAATTGAAATATGTAATCCCAAAGTTTCTCATTAAAACATGTGGCCTCTGAACCTTGAAGGCGCAAATTTATTTAAGTAAAAAATTTATGGTGCTCTGGGATTTCATTTTTTCATTTCAATTTAGTGAAACTGTAGCCGTCCCACGGTAATATTGTAAGACCTAACATAAACTGTGAAAGATAAGTATATGATATCCACCCCAATACGCAATTTGCAATTTCACCTGAATTTCGCACTATGAAAACAAAGCGCTCGACTTAAAACCTATCACCCACTCAGTTTTCATCAGTTTTCATAACGAACCAGTCATTACTCGAAAAACTCAAAGATACATGGTATAATTGTCTGAAACAGTTTCCGCGATCTAATGGTTTTCGCAAAATTCTGTAATGTCCGGATCTCCGTTGCATTGAAGTATTGGCTAAGAAATTTTTTTTAGCAATTTTTAGCTGGACGAAAAATGGATTTTTGTGAAAAATTATTTGTCATAAAATTGTTCACGGCCCATTGGATACGATGTGTAATATTTCTGGGACTGTGAAATGGTGGTGAGTACAAGCCACTATTGTTAGACTTCAACATACGTCTTATCCCAAGACGCAAGCATCCTCCCACGTTGCACTCCGATGATGGCGAAAATAAAAACTTTAGTTTAGCGGAAAAATCGTATTGTTGTTTCCAGGTTTTGTAGTCTACGAGCTTCTCGGACGATCATAAGATTTGATTTACGATACTCAATCAAACCAATAGTAGAAAATCTTCTTAGACCGATCACGTATACTGGGTACCTTTTTCATCAACTCACCTGCGCTTCTCTCATACAAAACCCAAGTGAGTCTCGTTTACCACTATGAGAGCTACGTGAGGTTCAAATGTAGTATAAAAAGTACAAAGCCATCAACCGGAAATGACGATAGATGGGTCACTTAATTCGAAACGAGGGCACGCCGAGAGTAAGCTCAACGTCACTACGTGTTTTCCCTGGTACACAGAGTGTGGGCAATTTTATTAAATTGTCCAGCTCTGGAAAAGTAGTCTACGTTACCATTAAAATTACGGGGATTACCTCTACTTACTTCGTCAGACTTTACATGCGTCCGTTTGTCCGGTAAACGAAACAGAAACTTGCAGGGGTATTCGAATTTTTTTTCTTTTTTTTTTTTCTACACAGTAACCAACCATCGCCCCAATCTAATCTCTTTACCTTTACGTAATTATATTCATTTAAAACGGATAAGAAAAATTATTCAGCCGTGAATAGCTGACAAAATTCAGCATCAAAACACACAGTTTTATTATTCAGATACGTAAATTCCTACTCGTTTTTCTTTTTACTAAAATTGCACAATTTTTTTCCAAAGCAAACAAAAAATAAAAAATAAAACTCGCGACGCTATACGTCATTTCAAATAATTCCTGATCATCTTCAGCTACTGCCTCGACTACATTATTTCATTTGGCACTTTGAAGTCCCTTGATTTCCTGTGATATCAAATTCGATTGACAGATAATTTCGCGCGAATAGATTCGCGGAAAAATTCAGTACAGGTAAAAATTCTCAATTTTCCCAGCTACACTGATTTCTGCACGTATCTTTAACTAACGTTGAAACAAAACTTACAAGAACCTGTGACTTTAAAGCCACAGCCAAAGATCTGTGGGAAAAAAAAATCAACCATTCTTATATTAAGTTTGAGACTGCAAGATAAATTTTTTTTTTCTTTTTCTCTCTAACATCGATTGAAGTAAATGTTCACAACCGTTTGACAATATTTCGAATACGTCATGTACACAGCGTTTACAAACAAACAGACGTTTATCAGTAGAATCTTTATTCATGGTTGTGTTTGATGAAATTGAATGATGCTTTCGCAGACCGCCACAGTGCTGTACAGATGGTTAATCGAATCAACTCGGGAGGGTGAATTCTTGAGTGAATAACGAAATTGATTTGCAAAAGCAAAGCGTGGTTATTAGGACAAAATCGATTTTTGGTGAAAACGAGCCCGTGATAGTGGTTGGTAATATACTTCACGGAGCTAATTACTTAATTACAAGAGTATATTAGCTGACGCCACCCCCTAGGTCGACAAAGTAGATTTCTAGCACGGTGATACTCTTCGGAATACCGCAATGAAACGCTTGCCAATTGAATTTTACCGTCTCTGGCTGGTCGATGAACAGAATTGATAAGAGGAAACTCCCTCTATTCAACATTCGCAGAAATGGAAATTACTTTGGCGAGAAAATTCGCCGAGGACTTTCCATGCCCCCTACCATTTTTAACCCTCGAACCAGATCCAAGAATGAAAATAAAAATATTCACACTGCGGATTTTTCTGCACCGCATACCTTGGCAAATTTCAAACGTTTATTATAAAGCTGCGTCTATTATTATTTCGAAGTATGCTTAAACGAACAGAACCTAGCGCAACTGAGCAATTGGTCGAAAAAGATTTAAAAGTTTTCACCAACTAACCCATAAAGATGAATCGCGACATTTTTACGTGGCTGAAATAAATTCGGTGCTAATTATTGGCGAATCATTATCATAGGAGCTGGAAAATTATCGAAGCTAATGATTAATTTATTATAGCTGAAAGTGAGAGAGCAGTATGTATAGATTGTGGTTCATGAACCAAAAGTTCCGAGCCCGAGGACCAGGAGACGAAACAGGAAATTGAGATATTAAAAATTGAAACTAGGGCGTAAGTCTGGGATCTTAGCAATTAAAGTTAAATTTCTCGGTTCCGATATAGTGACGTGCGTTATAACTGTATAATAATTTATCAATGATTCAAAAGTTTGTGAAATTTGATTAGATTTAATTATTAATGA
This sequence comes from Tenthredo notha, assembly GCA_914767705.2. Classification (NCBI taxonomy): domain Eukaryota; kingdom Metazoa; phylum Arthropoda; class Insecta; order Hymenoptera; family Tenthredinidae; genus Tenthredo; species Tenthredo notha. The sequence goes on from OU611908.1 coordinate 8,662,882, forward strand.
AAACAAAAGTTCCATAGGTTGATATATCGTGCGATATATACATACGTATTCGAAAATGACATACGAGGAGAGGATCGTATTCTACAAGGATGTAAAAGAGATCTACAGAGGATTTGTAGGCGTTTGCAAGGATGTAGCCTTGCACGTGTTATCTCGTATAACAAACGACGGTATTATTGTCACTATAACATAACGCGAGAAAAGCGCTACAATTATGTAGAATCCTGTGCGATTAGGGTAAGCTCTTGCTGGATAAAGGGTACAATTTCTCTACCAGTTTCTCTCGGCGTACCTAGTCCGCCTCATTGTACCTTTTCCCCTGGTATTTATACGCCTCCAGCATAGACGGACATATAGTATGTATGTATGAAAATGAATGTTAGCAAGGATTGCTAAAAAAGTAAAAAATGAAAAAAAAAAAATACGTTAATCCAATATCGAAGAGAAATATTTCTTTGGGATTAACGAAGTAACGTTCACTTCTCCGTTGATCAAATTGTGTGATATTAATTGAATCCGGAGTATGAATCGGTGCTTTGATTCATCCAGCGAATCTGCCTGATGAAAGAAGCCGAATGACTACCTGCACTGATTAATTGAGGGAACTGCGTGATATATGATCAGGAAAGCCACATGGGGACGATGAATCGATAGATGCTAATCTGTCCTACCTATTCAGCTAATTAATTTATACGCTACGCTAGGTGGTCTGTTTCAATGCACCAACATCGAGTCGAGCGTTAACAATGATTGATACAAATGTCCGACGATACTTGAACGACTATTGTCTTAAATGAAGAAAGATATTTGAGGGTTTTAATCAGTTTGAGAATACGACGTGAAATAACACTCAGATATGAGTTTTATCGAATCATTGGGGGTCGAAATGATCGGAAAAGCAGAATCAAAAGTCGTGGGGGGATCGGGTGAAGTTCGGAATTTTGAAAATCCCAACCGGTCACCGACTTACAGTTTTTGGAAAGAGTATTTCGCTAAAGTCTATATAGCAGATTTAGAAAACTTACAAACTAAGAACACCGAAGGTTCAATATTTCGAAAGCTCCGAAAGATCCGAAAGGCGAAGCCTCCGAAAGTTGAAATTGATGCATGTGACAAGTGGTTAAATTAATCGTCTTGGGATGTACTTTTTGTAAAAAAAAAAAGTTTTCAATTTAATTCTGTCAATTATTGATGATGACATACAATTCATCGATCGAATTAGATGGGATGGGTTTCTGTAAAGAGGCTATCGATTAGAATGGAATATTTTTTTTTATTTGCATCCTGAGAAAGTAGGTCAAAATTTTCGAATTCTCGTGCTTACGAAGGTATGGACTTCCGGAGTTTTGAGTTGCCTGCATTCCAACCTTCAAGCATTTCAACGTTCTAAACTTCGAAGCTTCTGAAAATTCGAAATCGTCGAAAATAAATTCGGAACTTCAACCCAAACCCTAAGACGTAAAAATAAAAGAAAAAAAAAAATTGTCAAAAAGCTTTTGAAATATCAGACAGACGATATTACTGAATTATTAATCGATCCAAAGTATTGTTTGTCCTCACGTCGTTTTTATCGTCTTTTCCCTCTGCTTTTTCATCACACTTTTATCGCTGATAATGTTCTGTCATTTTATAAATAACAATGAAATGCCGTTGTCATGACCTGGTTGGCAAGATTTAACGTGGTCTTGGATACGTTCGATAATTTAGGTACTTCAAATTAATGAAAAATATATGATTAATTGATTGAGTGAAAAGATTTTGTTCCGATGAAAATTGTTGTTGGAATTTCGTACTTGATTTATTATCCTTGAATTTTTTTATTCAACCAATTTCATTTTGATTTTCCGATAGTAGAAACTGGAGTTTATTTAGTTGTGCCATGTAATTGTAATAAGGAGTTTCGTGGTAATTCAAAGAACCTGCTGATGCTTTTGGATTATCTCAAAAAAATACGAGGATCATATGACATAATAATACAAACGCCAACTAATTCCATAGTCATATTCTACGGGTATCTGTCTCTTTAGGAAACGTACGTGTATTGCTTAAGCCTTCTTGCTCGAGCACGTACTAAGGTCTAAGCAAACTAGCGGCACGGGCGCATCGCTCGGCGTCATTTTCCTATCCTAGGTCCATAAGTCTAAGCCGGGATATAACGGGCCCATTAATCCTTCATGGATCGACCGAAAATTCTACAAGGTCGTTCCGAATCTCCCATAATTCTGGCATCAGAACGTGTATACATAGCATCGAAGCTAGAAAATTTGCGGTTTGATATTATGCGAAAAAATTTGATTAGCTAAAATTTTTAGAAATAGAAAAAATGACACGTGTTTTACTATCTTGTTGCAATGCGGTAGTTTTACCATTCGATAGTATATATAGGATTGATACCTGAGAATATAGATTCGCGTGGTGAATTTGAAATGGAATAACTCACGGGGGGTGGTTCCGTAATCACATTATTTCCACAGTTCGTTGAATTCAAAGGAATAACAGTATTTTTTTTTTTTATCATTTCAGTATAAATTTAATATTTACGTACGAGAACGTCTTGGATTTTGATGTAAAATGTGTTTTGCTCTATGGGAAAAAGCTATAAAAAGTAACCCACCCCTTCGAGACCGACCAAGCCAAGATTTCAGGCCCATTTTTTCGATGATCGGTGTTCGCAGGTGCCTCACCAAAACCATTACACTAAATCTACAGATCGCCATAATAAGGTTCAACTACTCGCGTAAAGTAGAAGCCCGTATTACCGCCTCTGAAATTGAAACCCCTGATTAACGACCACGCCAGCTTTTACCGTACAAAATAATCTCCAGGCAATCTAATGATTTATTTTTTTATTTACAACACCACCAGGTGATATCGAAAAAAATCTGCTCTAATTCTCTCTCACAGTGGAACTAATCCTGAGCCCCATATACTTGACCATTAGAGTTTAATTTTGAACACACTAGGGGTGTTTTACACCCTAGATTCTGAACAAGCTTGAAAAGCACTCTACTGAAAATATGATTAGTATACCACCCTGAGTTCGTAGAACTTTAGAAATTTCTTGTATTTTTGAATAATTTTAGAAATCCAATTGAATCCTGAAATACATTTTTATACCTAGGAAGTAAAACTGCAGGTATATATGATAATCAAACTCTATGTTATCCCAGGTGCAGTAAAGTGCTCCTTGTTTTATGGAAAACAGCTTCGTATCATATCCGGGTACAGGCACTTTGCGGGTCACAGACATAAGGGTGATTTAGGTCGACGCCTGTAGCTTACCATCCCCATAATAACTGGATGTTCATAAACTTAACAATGTACCTACCTTCACTTAACACGGTTCATACTGTCAGAATTTTTCATGGAGTCTCTATATGCTCGGCTGCAGGAACCATTTGAAAAAGCTAATCAACGTTGTGTTTACAGAATTTGCGTTTTTTCCTTATCCTTCTTGGATGAGAAATCGATTTTTTTGTTTATATAAATCTGCAAGCTAATTAAAACACCGTGGGCAATTAAAACGAATTTCAAGCCACTGGACTCGCATACAAAAAAAAAAAAAAAAAAGAAAGCAACCGGAGGCTTTATGATCACCTTATATATTATACATAGCGAAGGTTGGGTCGTAAACAAACTGAGCTTTACGAGAGCTTCGCTGAATCCTCGGCAGGACCGAACGAGCCTCTCCCCCACGTTCCCAGGTCCTTTGGGACAGCAAGGACTTGTATGCGCAAATCCTACGAGGCATTTGCCAGAAGAGTACCAACGCGGTAGTGTGTACTAAAGATCCGACGAAGGACTATACATTTTTACAATTGGTCGAGATTTTATTTTTACAATTTTTTTTTTTTCAAGGGCTCTGTACCCTAATTAGCGTATAAGTTCAATATCAAACACTCATAACTAGTACGAAAATAAAGAAAAATTAACAGACGAGTATCCCAATTGAATATACCAAACTGCAAACGCTACCTTAGTTGGCTTGGCCAATTAGTCTTGAAATTATTCTAGTCGTAGTGCTTCAGAATATTCCTGTACCTATCCATTTCCTGACAAATTCATAATTGTATATTTCTCTATCACGTTCCTGAGAGACTAGTATGATTATTCGAATTAATGACTAATTAACATTAATTGACAAAATTTTTTAAAAAAGTTTCCAACGTATATATGAGATTTGTGTAGTTGGTCTTGTAGTAGTAATATTTCACCCATTTCATCCTATTTTACTGATTAGAGTAGTTGAAATTTAATGAAAATGAAATAATCTGATAAGTGGACAAGCGATCAATTGAAAATTGCATTGCCGATATATTCATGACTAATTAAACTCGTTTTTGCAATTTTTATATCAATTATTAGTCCCGGATTTCTGTTCTAGTTTTCCGGAGAATGTTAAATGGAAATTCATGTGGAAGTAAAAAAAAAACTAACCTGCTAATGAAATATCACATATCATTTAGAAGTCTTAGACTGTATTACCAGCTAAGAAACACTGCAGCCTCATGACTTTTAGTTAGTTAAATGGAACTTGGACCGTGAGCCTCCCCCCCCCCCCGAAAAGTACTAATTAAGTAGTAAGCAATTAATAAAATAAAGCCTCTTTGTATTTAAATCTTAAGTTGACAGTAATTAACTTAAGTTAATACATTATTAACGTCGAGTAACTTATTTATAACACTGTTTAACAGCAGAGATTTTCCCAGCATCCCAACCTGGATTCGCTCGGAATATTTTTTCGAATTTAATTTGTGGTCAGAGGGATTTGACTACACAAAGGTTACATGAAAATTGGGATTTTCTAAAGTTGTAAAATTCTTACGCTGGAATTTTAATTGAAACGATCATAGTGATCCACACCTACAAAGTACTCGTAAATCCAATTCTCCAATTAGGTAACATGCCCACACGTAATACCAATGATTAAAACGTTTTTTTTTTATTTATATAGGGAAGCCCCCAGTTCCTATTTTTCATCGAGGTGAGCGTTTTGCCCCGCTCTCCCCTATATATTTATACATATATATAACATTTTTTCAAAATACAAAACTGTTATGAACTACAACTCGCCCAATTCGGAATTCCATGTCTTTTGAACGACTCGATGAAAGTAAATGAAAAAATTGACCCTCGTACTTGAAGATTCATGTTCTTTAGATCTATTAGATTTTTTTTTCGATCGATTTTCACTTTGTCAATGGGCTATCATTTAGACAGAACCGTAAAGTAAATAAATCTGGAGTTTGTTCCAAAAAAGAATAAATTTTCCACACGGTTTTGAACAAAGTTTCATAGTTTTCCGAATATGCCAGTCAGATTTCGTTTATTTCAAGTGATCCATTGTTGATAGATTATTATACCAACGCCTGTCGGTAACGACTACATATTCCTAGATGTATAACAAGAGATTATCGCTATACATCATCCGAAAGAATTTCAAGAACATCCAAGTATAAGGCAAAAGTATAAAAAGTTTGAAAGTTTGGCCAGTAAAACGACGATTTATAACCCGAATGTGCGAGATCTCGCTCCATATCCTCTCAGCATCCATGAGACGCCGTCATACAATGGCATTCAAAAGCTCAGTGATCATTAGTCATCGCCTTATGCGTAATCTTAAAAAATGTTTTATGCCAGTTCCGTGCTTTCTAACAGCGTATACAAGTAACAGAAAAAGAAAAAAAAAATGAACTCAAACTCTTTCTCTTCTTATAAAATTCCATTTGTTCTTTCGATGGACCAAATAAAATTGAAATTTTTGCTTCATTCATAATGTTTAAGAATTGAATATGAAAATTATTACGTAATTATTGTTTATGGGAAGAAATTTTTGTCAAATGAATACCCAATTCATCATAGGAATGATTTCCACCGTTGTCTATCTTTCGTAGTTCTTGTGTCCTGAAAAACTTAAAAAATACAGGAGCCAATTTACCAGGCCGATCAAAAGCCCCGATGTTATTTTCGCATCTCGAAAATCTACGCAAGTCATGGTTCGCTCGTTGGAATGAAATCGAATTCGATACTTATCACATCCCCTTTTCAATCGGTGGTAATATCAGAAGATATGGGTAAATGGGATTTTCATTTCATAGCAGCTATACTTGCTCAGTTTTTCAATCCCTCTCTTTACAGCTGCATTAATCGAGCCTCTATGAAATCAGATATCAGTATAGCTTATGTCACGAATGTTCAATGAAGCCGTTGACTTCCTTCCATTGATTTATCCCGCTACTCTGCTACATTTCATCGAATTTTTTTCACTCATTTTAGCATTGAAGTGAGATTGCTAAAGCACCACGGTTCGTGTTTCGAGTGTAAACACTTGAAAAAAAGAGCTCACATTCGACGTTATTATTTTTTCCCGATGGGTGTATATACCCATAACGTCATATTTTTCCCCATGAAATGGAATTCTACCTTGGGGTAAAGCCATTGTGTACTTGGTCAAATATTTATCATTTTTTTTTTTCTTCTTTGTTTCGATAGAATGTCGAGTGTTGTCCGAGGATAAAAAAAAAGGGCCACACTTGAGCCCTAGGAATATGAATAAGGGCATTGTAGGAACAGGAAAATCTGATAATAATGCCACAGAAGAAACGAGAACAAAAAAGTGTGCAAAAACTGTCGGTACAAACGCCGGACGCAGCTTTGTCTCTCATCGTATTATTATTCTTTAGTTTATTTTTTTTTTTTCTCTCTCTCTGCAGAATTGAGATTTCAACTCTTCGAACCCGCATTCCGTTTTCCATGAACGTCAAGTGTTCTCGGAGCCTTCTATACCGGAATTAGTTTAATTAACGCCTTGACACGCGATGCCATTCTCTGATAATGAGTGCGAAGTTGAACGGATCGGAATCGATTGAACTCACCCCCGTAACGGCAAAGGCACAGTCTGGGAATGACCAAAAGTCGAAAGATGACATTTGGGATAGGATCTGTCAGGGTCGTTGAACAGACATCCCTTTAAGAAAATCACTGACATCACCCCCTACACCTCTCAGACTCTGGTCTTTGGTCCTCTGCAGGGGTTTCTTGTTATTTATATGGGGAATCAGGAAGACGCTACGAAATGGCAAGGGCTACACTAGTACCCTACGTTTGCATCTACGTCTACGACCACACAGCTACCCTCTTAAACGTGACGAGATACGGATCATCCCGAATCATCGAATTCCACCAATCTATTAGATTCAATAATCTCCAATCTGAACGCTAGGATATACATACGTGCTATTGATAATGGGTACTGATCCTAGAAATGGCTGTAAGGCTCTTCCGAACAAATAATATCGATTTAACGACTAGCTCATGACGGCTGATGGATAGATTCGCCTGTCGACGAGAATCGGCAAAAAGTCAGAATTTCTGGGGCATTAATGTCATCGATATTATTTATACAGGATCGGAGAGTGCTTTGAATGTCATTAGCACTGTGATTTCGCTTGTACTTTTTCTCTACTGATTAATCTTCAGTCTTAATGCCAGCAGAATTTGGGGTAAATTTTTTATTTTTTTTTTTCCTTGTCGAACGGAGGTTGGGAACAGAAAATACTTGTAGATCACGGTGTACGTATATTTTTCAATGGCTGTTTCCCTCCCCGTATGACAACGTTATAACAAAATCGAGGAATCCAGTTTTTGGAAGACTACACACATGATTTTCCGGATAAAGGAATTTTCCTGCCCAGTGGTGCAAAAGTCCGGCAACTCAGCGAATCTGGCCTTTACATCCCTCCATCCCCTATGCTCGAACGTCGGGTCTCTTGTCCGCTGTTCTATTCGCAGTCCCCGACACTATGGTTATAGGTGTATGAAATAGTCACGCTAGAATTTGTCAAAACGTTAAATCTGACGTTATGTTGCACGGTCATTTCTTTTCTTTATTAGACACGACGTGAAACCATCGGGAAAGTTTACCTATATCTCAAACGATTGATGACCAGCGTATAAAACTTCTTTCACAGAATATGGGTAATAAATGAAAAAAAATATCCAAGACGAATTTTTATTGCTAACTTTATTTCATCAGATACGGTAAAATTTCAACTTTATGCAACTCAGATGGAGCTGGAACCGGATACGGAGATAGAGGCTGACGCTGAAGCTGAGGCTGAGGTTCATGTTCAGGTTGAGATTCAAGTTGAGTGGGAGGTGAAGATTTGGGTTGAGCTTGAACTTGAATTAACGGTTGAGCTTGAGATTTTTGGCCGGCAACATCCACTAATTGACGGTTTTATACTGGGGCTGAATACCCAGGGACAGGTAAAGCCTGGAAAAACAAAATCACAATGTTATCAATAATTCCACGTACATCGCAAGACGTGCTTCAAATATTAGCGACAAATCTCTTATGTAGACTGCAAGATATCCTGAATACACTTTCTGTTGTTACCTGAGCCTAGAATGTGCATGGCATGTTCCATAGAGAAGCATTCATGCTGTGAACCAAGTAATAATCAAGACTGTGCAGTATGCTAGCATATAAAGCCATAGCTTGTTGGAATGGGAAACTCTCCGCTGTTGAACATTCCTAAAGTATTATCCGAGACTTACTACGCTTTCTGTATGAACTACGATGAAAGTTAGTTTTCTTAGAATAGTATTTTTCGATACAAGTGCATAAAGACGGCAATGCCGCACACCGAGTGTGAAGGCGTAGGACGAGCCCGACGTCGAGTTGGAGGCGAGCCGAAGGCGAGCCGAAGACGAGACTTCGGGCTCGTGCTATGGGCCTCCACACGAGTGGCATTGCCGTCTTTAGCACGTGTGTCGAACACTATTTTTTGCAACACCTACATCGAGAGTTCTGGTTTATGCCGTCTATAGGCATCGAAAAAGTCTTTCGCACACTGGTACGCTTTTAAACACAGTGCGAGAAAACTTTCTCGCACTAGTGTTTAAAAGACATTTTAAGTGCCTATAGACGGTGCATAAAACAGGACTTTTGATGTAGGTGTTGCAAAAAAGGGTTTTCGGTACTAAAGACGTATTTTTGTTGGATGTATGACTTTTTTTACATCTATAGTAGATGAATTTTTGGTCTTAGTATTGTCTGGGATTTCGCCAGAGGAGAAAAACTAAACTTTTGACCATCGGCATAAGAAAAGGCTAATTCAAAGTTCAAAAACGTTTTATTTCTATCTAGTAACGATTTTAAAGAATATTTTTAGTTTTTTAGAACTTGGAACGATTCTTCAGAACGAATGCCTCGTTTAATCTTAAATCTGATTTGAGTTTCGCGAGGTATAGGCACTCAGAATATTTTGATTTTGCGAAATATTGCCATTTACTGTTTTTCACGTTGCATTACGCATACGGATGCATGATTTTTGAAGCCTTTGAATGATTTCTTAAAGACCTTTATGCAATGTCTCTTTCAATGCGTTCCAATTGCGGAAATCAGAGGCACAAAGGAAGTTTCAAAAAAAGAGATACGAAAGGCCAGTATAGTCGAATATCATGGAATGTAGACTAAACATCAAAGACTTGCATCTCGTTAATGAAAATTAACGGATGATCCGGAAATCGAACCTGGCTTCACAGTAACCTGTGAAGTGCAGTTAAACGAGTAATATAATCTCGTATAATACGCGCTGAAGAATGTAAATAAAATCCAACGAGAGGAATTAATTAACGATAATCTGTGGATGACTAGGCGGTCTAGTGGTATCAGATTGTCTTTTAATGGACCCGGATTCAGCTTCCAAGTCATTCTTTAACTCTTTTCATAAAAATTCCTATGCATACGAGTTCGTTACGAATTAATAGCCTGTCATGTACAGAAGAATATACTTTCAAAAGATCTTGGCGATCTTGTATTTCCAGAATAAACACACTGAGAGACTCGACCGTGTATCGTGATATTCGTAATGACAAATCGATGGGGGGAATCGAGGGTGGATTTGAAATTTGGAAATAAATACAGAATATCACTAGCGTCGAGTAGAACTCGTTCTGCAGAAAATACTTGGACCTTTACCCAGAGTAGCACACTAAAACGGAATACGAAAATACACGAAAAGCCAATGAAGAAGTGAGTATTCAACATTTAGATTTCGACAGTGAGCCAAATATGTATTTTGTCCTCTTATCACGATGAAATACAACTTTGGAAGACATATCCTAGTCGTTTGACTTACGTAGTTATTCAAATCAATTTCTCAAACGATTACTTTCTGGAATGCTGATAAAGAAACAAAGTGACTGGAGTTTTTATGACCAACTAAATTTATTGACTAACGAAAGTTCCAAGTACCTAATACGCTGCTGTTCTCTGTCTTGAAACTTCGCGGACATTGATCACACGCGTGTGTCACTCAATCGTGAGCAAAGTATTCAGATCTTCTTTTCGTCGCAGTTTTAAGTCGTTCAAATTTTTATTCTGCGAACATGACGCTAGATTAGAATCCACGAAGTCAACTATTATCTTTGGCATGTGTTATAAAGTCGGATAGAATTTAATCAGCAAGCTCAGCAATACAGAAAAAATGCTGATCCTCTTGTTCATCTTCACACATGGCATGTCGAAACGCAAATCTATGGAATCGACACGTCTAGGTACGCCAGCTGATAGATAACCGTGACACATGTGAAATATGACCGCAATACTTCACCCAATGTATAGCAAAGGACGGCGATACTTTAACAATACCTTTCATTAATATACATCAGTGAAACATGCGATCCTTCAAGCATACAAGAGGCAGTGAGTTCCACCAGAAAGCACTTTGGATGCAAAAGCATTTCGTCTACTACATTAATTATTCCATTATCTACGAAAGTGCATTCTTAAATATGTCATCAAATTTTTAGAAATTTTTTCAGTCAATTTCAAAGGAATTATCTGTGAATATTGACTGAATTACTCTATGGATTTTCACATACACAAAATCCATAAATATCCATTTCCATTTTGAACCCATATAACTCCTTCGTTGAGAATTTTACAGACTTGGATCTCAGGAAAATTTTGTAGAGAATTTAAATTCCTAAAAAATCACCTGAATAAGTAATATCCATTTAAACGGAACGAAAATGCTTTCCCTTGTTATTCAAACAGGAGAACTTATAATTGAGTGATGGACCTTTTAAAATTAAAATTAAGAGCTTGCTCTTTACGAGGATTTTTTGTTAGCTCAATTCTCAAGGTTTTCGAATCGAGAGCTCCCGAAAAAAAAATATTGATCTAAAATGACTAATATTATACCTTCCGATATTTTATATGAAATTGGATCACATATCCTGAAGTCTCTGGCTTTTCCGCACAGCGAAGTTCCGGCTCGTTAAATTTATCCATTACATGACATTATCCGGCCTTGAAATAGATTTATCTCTAATATAATTCAAGTGTATTTTTCTCTTGATATCACCGAAATATTATCAAACTGTTTAGTAATAACGTGACGGAAACGTTACTCGCGAATGGTACGCTATTGCACGTTTTTCAAAGTTTTTCTAAGACGGAAAATCGCATTGATAAAAAGGATGTTATAAAAGTTTCAGATCTTTCAACGTTTTATAATTTCACTGAACATCTTTGTAAAGTTAATTATTTCTAACTATGTAAACTTAACTTCACAAACTATTTTCGATATTAAAAACTTCCAATACAGATATTAATATCGACGTCAGTTTACCAATAACATCTTTCTCGTACAGTACGGATAATTCGAGATTATTAATTTATTCCCACACTTCATATTTTAAACAGCTTTTCATGAAAACTTGATAGAATGGGAAATACTTACTTGCAGTCTTTCTAGTCAAACTCGAGGAAAACTCATCTTCGTCTGTACCATATGAAATGTCCGAGCAGCGTAAGCAATGCTAATACTAATTACGGTTTCGTTTAATAAACGTTCCAATTATAGTATATGAATTGCTGTTATTCCCGATTCGCGTTTATTTCCATAAAAAAGTTAATTTATAATACTTATATCTGGAAGCATCTACACTGGAGTGGTCCTTAATTCAGTAATATTTGAATTTAAATGCTCGACTGTACGATTCATTCCTATGGAAATAATTTGTATTCCCATTCCGAATAGACTGAGCATGAATTCATGCAGTTCAACAATATGTGAAGCGTTGTGTAGCCTCCTACATAATTGGAAATTATGTTGTGACGGTTTCTCTGTTGAATTGGCTATCTTGATGTTGAGGCCGCTATGGGATTCGTAGGGTTCATAGGTCCGTGGAGGGAAATAGATCCACTCAAACTCATTTTAAAATAACAGTCCAGTCCTGTCAAGCCTACAAGACGTAAAGCTGCTTTTGAGTCTCTTCTATCGTTTCGAGAATACATATTATTGAATTTGTAAGAAGCATCGAACGACCCGATATGATCATTAGATCGTCCAATATGCATTCCTTGAAAAAATCACAGGTATATGAATTTGTAAGTAATTTTCATCTATATTTTAGGTGCTAATTGCAAGTGTGAAAATATGTACGCTCTCGAAGTTGTTCGAGTAATAGTGTCAGAGGTTGATTACGAGAAACTTTTAATTAACGACAAACTTAGAAGTTTATAAGCACCGGTGTCACCCTTGCTGCTTAACATTATTGAAACACTATTGCCTCCCGATAAAAAGTAAAAAACTTCGAAGTTCTTTTATTTTCATGACACATTTCTTTTTCAGTTTGTCAATATTTAAGGGATTTGGTTATTACCACGGAGAAACGATGAAGTAAAATTATATGAAAAGTCAAATTTGATAACGTGACTCGCCTCACCCTGGGACTCGTACTTTGACTTCGGTTCATCTTGTGCTTGAGCATCACGGGACATGCGAAGAGAACCCCCACGTCCCACGAGGGCGAAGTACTTAGTATTTACGATTTAGCAAAACGAAAAAATCGCTAAAACCATTCGGTACACGAAGCGATGTGACTGAAGATAAAATCGAATGATCGCCTTCCAGTTTAATGCATTAAAAATTTTCGCCGCATATCTCAGCTACGAAATGTCGCAATCAATCATAAACTCGGAATATAGGTATAGGAGTTTAACAAATATACGAGAAATCGTAAAACTTTTATCTTCCTTTTCACACAGCAGGCTGAAACCCCATAGCTAACTATACATACAAATTTTTCTATAAAAAACCTAAATTTATCTAACGATTTAATTTCCCCATTGACCCTAACGCAGTTTCTTTAGCCACGTTTAAGTCAGGTCCAATTTACCTGTATTCAATAATCGTGATAATGCATATTTTGGTATCGTGAAAATTGAACAACTTCTTTGGAATCATAAAGTTTAAAAATATGTCCGGTAAATAACCGATTCCAATTCTTTTTGATAAGGGTGCAGTATAAGGCAATAAAAAAATATTGGTACTAAACTCAGGACCACCCAGGCACCCTTATCGTTGTACGGGACAATCGTATCTCTTCGTGAATTTTATTTCTGGCCACGCACAAGAACTGTATTATCTATAGCATACAAATGGAAACATAATACATAAGCATTGAGGTAATGCATAACACTTTGGTGCATGTGGCGCCGTGCCATAGCCATCTAGCCGACTGGTATTTTCATTTTACCCATTACTTTTCACTAGCAGTTTAGTTTTATATGAAATCCAACTCCTTTTGATGTCACTACTTGTTATCTTCAACCAAGTGATAAAATCGAATAAGCTGACTGAAAAAAGAGGAGAAAAAAAAAAAAAAAACGATTCGCGTAAACGCTACACGAAACGTTTGTGATACAATTTGTGAAAAGTAATTGGAAAATTTTTCACGACAAAATATAATATGAGAAACAGTGAATCTGAACGTTTGGCAAATCCGATTTATCTTATTGAAAAATCGTATTACATCGAATAATGAAGTTTGATTAATACCCAAGGATCGATAATTTTGCTATACCAGAAATAATCTAAATCTTGTATGAATTTGCGAATATTTTATCAAAATAGAGAATTGATTGAGTAATAAATTTAATTTTCATTAAGACGGTGATTCGTAATTAAACAAATCAATTCCTTGTTGCAATAAGTTGTTCGTAATTTTGACAATATTCTTGCATAAAATATTCATGAAGTGACCTACCTTTTCGTAAATTATTACGCTATAGTAACATCAGCGAGCTCGCTATTTCCGGGAACGTTGGAGCTCAGAGACGTTATTTATAATTTTAAGAAAGAGGAAAAAGACAAAAATTCTTGTCCCTCGGTTTTCCAAAAGGAAACAGGAAACACTCGACTTAAACTCTAAGTTGAATAAATCTCTGCATTTTGGTTAAATTTTTTAACTTAACTCAGAGGAAGGTGAGTCTTCGCTAAATTTCACAATTCGCTCTCAAATTTACGCAAAATTAAAAGTATATTTGCTTTGGTATAGAGGAAGTGGTATAAATTTTAGAAAATTATACATCCCATATTTTGGTAACCTTTTGCAACAGGGGTGAATAGATTGGTAAAATTGAAGTCCGATAGGGCTACGATTCAGCCAATTTTAAAGACAATATGAAATGATGTTTTTTTTTTTTTTTCCAGCTGCAAATAGTCGACCTGGAATTCCCCATACACTAACACGTAGTATCCAACCCACAGCCAGGATAAAAGTTGTAAAATACATTCCTTCTGCCCATATCGCGTAGGTAATGTTACTTGAAATTCATGCAAATAGCCACGACTACCGCAGAATTTCACCTAAATATTACAGGCGTTGTACGAGCTGCGAAAAACTTGCCATCAATTTCGTGGATATGAAATGTAAAAAATTTTCCGAGTATTTTAAAGTGCCAGTGCTTGTCGGCGTTAACGAAATTTCCCAACAATTTATTCATCATTTATGCAGCTACTAATTGACGTCATTTGAAGATCTCGTGTTCTTTCATTCAGATCTTAAAATTTGCTGTATGATCTGTTTAAGATTTGACCATCGAATCAGCAAGAAAAGTAATGCGGCGTAGAAAATTATGATAAATCGACATTAACTTGCCATTTTGACTTTTTCTTTTTTTTTTCTTATTCTTTTTCTGATTATAAAACTATCCGAAATCGTGCTTCGCCACTCGAGCGGAATATAGAGACAGTTTTAGAGTTACCTAACTGCAAACTGCAACTATACAATTGAAGACGTAATTCCTGAACAAAGTTCGGGGGTAGTAAAAATGGAAAAAGAAAGAAAAAAAAAAAAATACAGTGATAAAACGTACCTACGTGGAACGAGTTCCTGAGTTTTTCCAACTAATTCGACTTACTTTAATCACCAAAGAGTCCCTGAAGATACGTGGGGATGACCAGACCCTGATCCTGACCACTTGCTGGAGTCTCTTTCCGGTATAAATGTATAGATATATACGTAGATAGTTGTGTTATAGAATTAGATGTGGCCAAGTGTCCACTGAGAGTACAAGAGCCAACGGTTCAACATGGAACCAATCAGATCTTGGATGAAGTGTGAAGAACGGAAAAAAAAATAAACAGAATCAAATTATCGCAGATATTCAGTAAAACGTGGTGAACTTTTATCATCAATTAGCTCCCTCACGGAAAATCAGGTGCAGTTATTATTTTTATTTTGGGGGAGGGGGATACTCGAGAGTGAAGTGGTATCTGAATTTTTTACAAGCGTTGTTGATAGTTGTGGAAATTATCCAACGGGGTAGAAAATCTGTAAAATTGTAAGAGGAAAGGTTTCTACGTTAAGAGAATCCGCAGGTAAGAATACAGCTTTATAAATCTTCATCAAGGTACCACGAGGTGGTCCAGAGGCAGTCTGCATGGAGTCCATGTGTCGCTCGCTGAATCAGGGAGTCTTGACTTTGGACTTGTGCGCGAGGGAATATAAATAAAGGGAGTAGCAGCCGTGCAAAGCACGGGCCAAGTGCCAGGCGAGGTTTATATCCCGGTTCTCGGTGGTGCCACAAATTCACCGTTTCCCCTTTTAGCCCATGACGTTAGACACCAGAACTCTGAGAACTATCCAACTCCTGGCACTGCAGTCCATCTTAATTCGAAACCAACTCAACCTGAATGCCTTATTCTCTTACTCGTGAAAGTGTCGTATTCATTCTTACCCACTTCGCAATCCACATTAGCAATCCGTCACGAATCTAACAATTATCGGAACCGATTATTTTGCGTTAGGAAAAAAATATACCCTTCTATGATTTTTAGAGAATTTTCGGAAAACTACGAAGACTGAATAAAAAAAAAAAAAACGTGTCTGTTATTTACACGTAACTATATAATCGCTTGTAATGCAACCTAAAGATGATTGACACTAGCTAATCATGCTAAGAGCTAGTAAGTTGAAGGATCCGTCAAACACGTAATTAGATGAATGGAGGCTATTATCACTATCATCCCCTATTGTTCTGTTGTATCCTACCGGAAAATACTATCCTAATCTAATTAGGGCCCACGTGCGCTTCATGCAATATGAAGGGGGTATAGGGACACTTAAGAAAAAACTTTACAGTATCTCCAGTATTTTGAAAATGACCGAAAACCGTTCAGATCAAAAGCTCTCTGGGTTGTAAGATAATAGACAAAATACTTCTTACATCAGAAGTCTTGTAATTAATTGCAGTTTTTAAATTAATACTGTTGATACAAAACTAATATCCTAAAGCTAAACGAATTTAACAATAAATACCTATGATTGAGCTGCAATTTGGATTGAAAAATTGTGAAAACCTACCACCTGAATCATAGAAGCATGACGTACCCTGTCATAGTCAGACTGCGGTGAACTCTGGGTAGCAGGGTGGGTCTGACTTTTATACTTGCGGAGTCATGATCAGGGATGAAATTTGACGGAATATACAAATTCGGTTCCAGCTTCAACCACATTTTAACTATAAGGATTTCACTCAATGTTGATTTCGAAAAAGATCTTAGATTTTTATTTCGTAAAAACACTTTAATGCTTTAATAGAAATAGGAATTTTTATGTCTGGGAGAAACTGAATAGCTTTAACCACCTCCTTTGCCGTTTATGCGTTACGGCCATGAAACTTTAGCCCGAAACACCGTTTCGGCACTTTGAAAATAGGGGAGATAATAGAATGGCGAGACTTGAGTGCCTCGCTCTATACACCTAACTATGAGTAGCAAAAGTTTTGTAACAGAGAAGAGATTGGAAAATGAAATGCATGAAATGTATGGCTGCAATGCAGAGCGTTGAGAACTGCACCAGAGTAAAGTTCAGCATATATATAAATTCGCTTTGATTCTCACATTCGGTTATTTATCGTTTTATTTCCTAGTGTCAGGATGCAGTGCACTAAATAACGAAACCAATACCTTCTATCAATTCCATCGGGAACAGCGAAGGGCGAATTGCGCTTGAGTGCATTTATTATGAGCATATATTCTCTGCATGCAGCTTCTATACCGTTGCATAACATTTCGTAGCGTTAGCTACGTTAAATGGTTATGAAACGTAATTACGAAACCGTTTTGTTGATAATTGTCAATTAAAATCTCGTTCTACATTCTCTGTACCCTTACATGTGAATAATCTATACCTCCTGAAAATTTGAACAAGAGTAGCAGTATACGAGCTTGATAACACAACGAAACGTGAATTTCCCGTTTATCGCAGGTCCGCATTCGTCAACTTATCTCCAAGTCATGTCGTTAGCTCGTTGACGAGTTATATTACATCGAGATAACGAACCTATCCTACCTCGAGCTGTATAACGACAGGCTTGACGCGGTTGTAACTTTGCTTTAGTAGAATCATTCCAGACTAGAGATATACCTATGAGCTTTGGGCTAATAGCTTCGGAATTGCATCGAGATCAACCCCCGGTCTACGAAGCGATATTAAATAGCTATCGTCAAAACGTCGTTTCGCGTTTACCAATCTGATTTAAAAGTCCGAAAAAGCTCACTCCAGACATATCAAGTGCAGCTTATATACGGGACTTAGAAATCTGGTACATAGAACATAGAGCTAAGAACGAGTCGTGGACAAGGAGGATGTTGGACCTGAGGTGCGCGTGCTGGAGTACCGGCTCAACGAAGAAGGGCATCAAAGTCTGGTAGCGTGTGAAAAGCTCAATTATCTGTCGTTAACCTTTTAACATTTTCCGCTACGCAGCACGTCCTGAAAGCTGAACAGCACGTCGCGTAAGCTTTGTTCTTTTTTTCTGCTACACGTGCAAGTGCCAAATGAGCGACCTCCTCGCGTCTTTGATGTCGAGTATTTTATGCGATTACTCTATACTCGAAATTTTCAAGAACCCCAACCTAAGACTTGAGCTGAAATTCACGAGTGGAACAAATCCAATCTGTTTCTATATTTAATTACGAACACGTTCGTGAGGATCCTTCAATAAATATAAATCCAGAAATTGGATGCGATGAGGGGATAGTGAGCCTATTTGAGGTATCTATGCCCTGAATGCATCAAATTCTTTAATTAGCGAAATTCTTGACGATGATCTATTGAAACTATAAAATGTATATTTATGAAATAAAGTCGGAGAATTGAGGTTGATCAAAAGTTCAAATGGTATATACATTGGGTTACAGGGTTGGCGCAACAACGCTTGGGCAGTGACTATAGTTTTCGCTCTTGGGAGTTGGATTGGTCGGGTTGGTCCACGACCTGCCGGTGGACAATCGTCGCTTTCTTCGACTCGGGAGAGATTGGAAACAGTTCGGCAAGTGCTGGCAGAAGTCCCCCTCATAGATGGTCACAACGATCTGCCATGGAACATTCGAAACTTTGTCCACAACCAGCTGGCAGAGTTTGAGTTCAATACGGACCTACGCCAGGTTGTACCCTGGAGTAAAAGCGCCTGGAGTCAAACAGATTTGCTCAGATTACGCCAGGGCATGGTCGGTGGTCAGGTGAGTAATGGAAGCACATTTTTTTTTTTTTCTATAAGTTGAATGAATTTTTAAAAAATATATATATACACTATCCAAGTTCAAATGCTTTTATTCAGCTCTGATTTTACATTGAAGATAAAAGCCTCGTGTAAGAAACCAATTAAAAATGGCGTCTGTAATTATAGATGAAGATAATACTGCAGCTATACTGTAAGCCACCAAGTAGTTGCATTCTTGTGTCCCTTTTGTCTTTCTTCCAAAGATTTATAACTGGATAAATCCTGAAACCAAGAATTAAAGGTGGTCCATTGACGATAAATTTTGCACCAGAGGTCGATAAGCCATCTTCTAGAGCTGCCGTCTCTGCCGAGAGTTTCCGTGCATTGCAGAGCTTGCGCGGGGATGTTCTGGCACACAAACAAGACCATTTTACAACCCTCTATTCGACCCAGAAAGCTCAGAGAATTCATTTTTCTTTAACTTTTCTTAACTCAATTCATTTCTATATTATTATTTCACACGACTTAGCTGATCATTAGCTAAATTGCAGCTAGCTATAGCTGCGATTATCCCAATCAAACTATCATACGATAATTAATACACCTGCTTCATTTTTCTTTTTCTTTTTTTTTCTTTCTTTCTGCAAGAAAAAGTAAAAAATTGAATACATGGTGAAGCACCCAGTTCATTAAAAATCGATACCAATTCCTGGTGAGATCTCAGCAAAGTACGTGAATTTAAAATAAAATAGATATTTACACAATTTATTAACGTGCATAATTTACGAAACTGGGATCTATGGTTTGTAACTACAAATGAGATTCTTACGTAACGATCTGACATGACTATAAGTTAGATAAATTAATTAAACATTGAAATTTGAATTTAAAAAAATCTTTCAATCCGAGACTATCGCCACGAAGTGTAAATTCAAAGCTCACAAGTTATTTTCACCCCAATTCGATTTTTTACTCAATTTAAAAGCTTCACTCAATTTTATTACTGATTGCAAATTTCTGTGTAATGAAAATTGGACAATTATTATCTATCTATTTCATCCATCACCATTTTACTGACTAGGTATTTGTGTTTTACTGCTAATTAATTGGCTCGTCAAATTTCACTGTTCAATTGTGTATATTTTTCAACAGGATATTTAACGAAGCATTAAAATGAGAGCGTTGCATAGTTATTTTCACGCTTGAAACTTCTGGCTTTTGGTTTAAATCGAAATTTTTTATTCGGAGAGCATCGAAGCCCGATATTTCTGACGTGATTGATTTTTTTTTTTTTTTTCTGTTTTCTATCAGCTATCTCAAAAAATAATAAATCGTTAAAGCCCACTCTATCGTGAAGCATATTTTAAAAATTTCGGAACTATTCGACTAGGATTATTTTCGACATAGCTATACTTCCATGACAACACCAGAAGGAAGTCATTCCAAGCTGAAAACTAAAATGATATATTATAGGGTTGAAAACAAGAGCCATTATGCCAGCTCCTAATCAGTTCGAAATTATTCTTCTATAATACGCTACGATCTCTACTCTCTTCATTTCACCACATCAATCACACCCAAACCTATCACTCCGAAAATGTTTCAGAACACGAAACCTCGAACTTAATAATCCCAACTTTCCTTAGGCGTTGGGGTTCCCTTGAGTCAAAGCGTTCCTATAATTACTTCATATAACAGTAACACCATACCAGATATAATATACGTCGATATAGATGAAATCTGAGAACTTTCAAGTTAATATCAGGTTTAACGTATATTTCAGCGAAGTGAACCGCAAAATTTTACGTTCATATATCGAATAGTGCGAACCTCGTAGAGATATCACAAACGTGACTCGCGCTATAGGCCATAATGGAACAGCTTGACTAGGGGATCTCATTAAAAGAATGTCACCGTATGGATGCATCGCATAAAGGATGTCCTAAAAAATAAAAATGGTGCTATACAAATTCCATGCCTAACGGAGTTTTACGTAGAAAAAATGAAAATAACGTGGTTTATAAAACTAACGAGTGCTTGCTTTCCTGTATTCCATATACACGTACACCCCCTTATTTCTTTACATTCCTTATGCAGTGAAAATCCCTCAAAACTGGGTTACCTGGTCACTGGACTTACGCTTTTCTCTTTATCTACGAAGACTTGATTCTTTTCCGACTCCTATTTCCTCGCGAAAAATACAATGCACTTTATCTTTACTATCGATTTGAGCTCGGGTATGTACTTTGCCGTATATTTACACTTGACGACCGAAGTAAGTGCTCGGATAAATTTCTATGGGACATTTTTCCACGCAGTTTAATGTTAAACAAAAAAAAAGAAAACTGCGAATACTCATATTTCGATTATCAAGTTTTTTCTATCACTGGGCCATTCAGGTGTGACAATTTCAGTGTACCAAAAGAAATATATGAAAAAAAAGAAAAAAAACGAGAAGAAAAAATGGTTAAAATTTGTTTTTCAACCATCGCAGTTTTGGTAATTGAAACACCGGTACCAATTACCTTTGTCCCTGATAAACTGAAACAATTTTCGTATTTAAATTGCACATCGTTATTCTTGTCGACGCCCCAATTGTACGGGTATATATGAACCTATGAGCTTGTTTCGTTGAGTATGAACATGTCATTAACGCGAGTGCGAAACAATGTACGAACAAACAATTCGATGATTAAAAAAAAATATCGGATTGTTATTGATTGGTAAATTATGGAATCGTACGATTACTGCATATACAGCTCAACAGATTTTTGAGAATTTTTTAACCCTGGAATTACACACCAGGGTCATTTTCCTCCTGGAGATTTTTTCTTTCCGGGTCAATTCCTTCGGTCAATAGCTGTACAGACCATATCTTTAAACATTACTTTTTCGGCGAAGACCCTACCGAATTTATAGCTCAAAATTGAGCAAAACTCGATCACGATAGAGAAAACAATGCCGAAATTTTGTCTCGAATAAATAATAATCATAATAATAATAATAATAATAATAATAAACAGATTCCTGATAAAACAACGAAACATAAAAGCGAATAACGCAAAGGTGCAATTTATTCACCACACAACTTCTCGTGACATACCTGATGCAAAGTAGAAGTTTTCGAGACGTAGAATATGGAAAGCTGTCAACCAAGTTGTCGGAAGAAGAGCACAACGGATTATCCAAGATGGCATGTATGCACTGTCAGCTCACGAAATTGATAAATGCTAGAAGAATATCTACCATGCATACGTTGAAAAATATATTGTGAAACTAATAACGTGTTGTGACTTTTAATTGAATGGAATCATTATGCAGCATTCCTTTCACTCCATCATCGAATTTTTCGATAAAAAGGAAAAGATTCGATCGATGATTTCAGAAAAGCTTGTGTTCGTGTCTGTGTAACATAAGGAAGATTTATTCGGTCTATATATACCTGTATAGGCTGTTCGCACAATCAACTCAGAACACGTATCACATCCTACAGTTTCATATTCGGCGAAAGAATATAACTTTTATTTATATCTTATTTATTGATTCGTTTTCAACATTTTCGATTTCGATTATCATCAGCGAAAAGGTATAAATCTACTTGAGGATTCAGGTCACATAAGAATATCAACGGAATCATTACCTACAGCAATTTTCCGTATATTTTTAAAGCCTGAGAATCAACTGTTATGTGGTTTCTGAAAATCATTTTATTTTATATTATACCACGGATGAGGTAATGGGGCCGGATCGAAGTTCCGAATTCTCGAAGCTCCGAACGGTCAAATTTCCGAATTTTAATGCAACGAACTCACAGTTTTCAGAAAGGGTATTTCACCGAAAGTCTATGTAACCGATTTAAAAAATTCCGAATTGCAACACACCGAAGGTTCAAAATTCCGAAAGCTAAAGA
Organism: Tenthredo notha; assembly: GCA_914767705.2. Taxonomy (NCBI): domain Eukaryota; kingdom Metazoa; phylum Arthropoda; class Insecta; order Hymenoptera; family Tenthredinidae; genus Tenthredo; species Tenthredo notha. The sequence goes on from OU611908.1 coordinate 8,685,600, forward strand.
TCCGAAAGGTCAAGACTCCGAAAGCTTAGAATCCAAAAGGCCAAAACTCCGAAACTTGAAAATCAAGCCGTCGCCCGTTGTTTAGTCGACACGTTAAGAACACGTTCGTTCTTTCGGAATTTTAGACTTTCGGAATTTTGGACTCTCGGCATTTTGAACTTTCCGAACTTTGGACTTTCGTAAAATCGGACGGTCGGAGCCTTGAGCTATCTACATTTCGACGATTCGAAATTTAAATTTTCCAAACTTTAGTCTTTCTGAAAATTTCGAAATCGTTTAGAATAAATTCGGAAATTTGACCGTTCGGAGCTTTGAAAATTCGGAACTCTGAACCGGCCCCGAGGTAATCTCAAAGGTTTTTGTGATCTCGGAGCTTGTGATCGAATAATAAAACTGCGTTGGCTCGAAATTTAATCGGGCGAAAATATTTCGAACACGATCGAATATAAGAAATCGAACAATTCTTATTTCATTCACATTAAAATACTTTCGTGTATATTAGAAAATTATTATTATTATTATTTTTTTGTCCAATTCATTACGCGAAGTTCAGCGAGCAGGATAATTTCATACCTTAAATTAATCATTCGATTAACGCTTGGACCTCTGCTAATTCAACTAACTAACAGTCTTCGTTGCACGTAATCGCGAGCCCTATTCGAGAGGCTGAGTGTTTTGTAATTAGATTTTTTTGAATATTTCTTTTTCAATACGTATAGAAATTCTCTCATTTCTCCATTCGTATACCTACATCGTTGAGGGAATGATTGGTTCATTAAATTTTCAGTTTTATACTGAAATAAAAGTTGGACTGTTATGTTTTTTTTTCGCAATGAATTTGCAAAATGCTCGTTTCCACTGTAATGTGCGAGACAATCTGATCCACGTGCTCCGGATTACTAAAACTATGCTCGTTATTAAGTGATACCAATCCTGACAGATATCGAAGTCTGCTATATCCTAGAGTAGCTCTCGCGTTCCCATCAGTTATTACATTTCATGGTAATCTGGCTTGGTTGCTATGGGGTATATTATAGTTTCACTCTAGATCGATGGGCTTTGACTATCAAAGCTGATTCCATGTTGTAAAACTTTGCACAAATATCAACAAGGGAATACATCTACATATACCTATATAAGCTCGAGTTTGCATGGAATATATTTTTCTATCAGCTTTAATTGAAATTTGAGGCAAATACGAAAAACCTCATTTTTCGTGATAAGAGAAATTTATTTCTGTTTGAATTTAGATATTTTTCCCATTTCTCCTATTCATATAAAAATTGTTACGCCTACCCAACAGTTTGGAAAATCTATTTACTCCCAACCCCAAATTCACGTTGAAAAAATATACCATTCAAATCCGGATATCGAATGATGGATTCGAATCACATATAACTTTTTATGCATTCCCAGTGTCTCGTCGTTTCTTCAATTTTCATATCTATGTTTACTTTATCAAACTCAAAACAGGAAGAAAAAATAAATTTCAAAATGATGTAGTATAATATTAAATCCAGGAAACAACCGCAAATTACATAATGCGTAATCCGTGTGAAAGAGAAATACTAAAGAAACTAGAAATTTTCGTAGGCTGAAGGCCTCTTGATTCGGGGCTCAGTCTTTTCGTAACCAGAGTCTCGGATGAAAAATGTGTGAAAACCTCGAAAAAATTTTACCCTGATTAAAAATTGTAGGCAGTAATAATTTCCTCTCATTCTCCTCCGAGTTTCTGGTGTCTTCTTACATCCCCTTATTTACCCTCTCTGAATAACTTCCGCTGAGTGCAACAGACGATATTCAAGAAACAGCTATCTCACACGAGTGAAAGTCGAAAGCAAGTACTACACCGAAAGTACGCTAGTGCAGAGCTCTTTGCCGTTAACGGTGAACGATACAGTTCAAGAAAAACAGAATAAAGAGACAGGAACAACAACTGCAGGGACCATGCAAACGAGGAAAAATAGGTAAAAGGAAACAGGAGCATCTGGATTCTGTGGTGGTTCTATGTTTTCTTTATTTTCTGTATTTTCGGTACACTCAACTATTCCTTGTTTTATTCAAAGCCCCTCGAACGACAACGATTACCCTACTCTATAATTTATACTTGTAACGTATCGCGGTGCACCTGAGCCCCCTTGAAAAAAGGTTTTCTTTTCACGACTCGTTGTAATTCAGTAAAACCATTGATAAGCCTGATCAAAAGCTGTATTTTTATGGTAAAACATATTCAAGTGGGGATTTGAAATTTTTTATTTCACTGCCTACATCCACGTTGATCACGTTTTCAATCAGAGTGAATATCTACCGAAGCAATCGTTGAAGTGGGTATAATATTAAATGCGACTGTGGAGGTTTAGATATTTCAAAATCTTCATCAGAGATGAAAAAATCTTACGGACCCGGTAAAACGAGTCCATCCATCGGTACTTGAGACGTGGTTGTTTACGGTGATCAATAAACGTCTCTTCTTTCAATTAAACAGCCACTCTGTCCTTCCGAAGAGAGTTTTGGAGCCATTGAAGTTGACGCGAAATTTCTGTGGTGAAATACTCGAGTGTCTTGGTTAATGAAAGCCTGTGGACCAAAGTATATTGCTGACGTGTATTAAGAAGTAACAAGTACCCCTAAACCATGAATTCGTAACCTTAGGCTCGACCGTCTTGATACCGAAAACTGACAACCGCCTTTAGCCCTAGGCGCAATCTGTTTCCGTTAGCGATCCCAGGTACTCAAGAACCCAGGGTTTACCCAAACGATAAGTGATTGAAGATACCACCATTCCGACTGACGCATGACAGTTCTCAGTCCTTGTTAACGAAAGCGTTTCTGACTCAGGTCCACACATGTCCTTATTCTCCGCACATACGTCAACTTCGTTTTATCAAAATTTAAGCATTAACAATGACTGAGGATTTGTGGATTTTTCAGTTCTGGGCCGCCTACGTACCGTGCGAATCGCAGCATCTAAATGCCGTTCAGCTGACCCTGGAGCAAGTCGATCTCATCAAGAGATTGATAGAAAAATATTCGCAGCACATGCAGTTCGCCGCTTCGTCGAGAGGTGAGATCATCCATTTTTTTAACCATTTTTATACGATTTAGAGTAAAGGATGGAAAAAGGGAAATAGGGATTCATCTACCACATACAAATCGGATCAGAGAGTGCTGAATAATCTATAACTCTCGGATTTTGAAAAATAAATGAAACATACTTTCAGCGGTGGGTAGGTATATTAAATCTTGATATCAGTAAAACGGACCTAATGCCGAAAATTAGTTGATGAACATTTTCCAGACTGGAACGTTTGTTCGGTGAATCTTAAAGTATTAAAAATGTCTAGTTTCCATCGAGCCCTGATCTACATTTTACGGTCAAGTGCGGCTAAGAGATTCCCTACGTTGTTGGTTCCCCTAGTCCTCCGATGTCCCACTAAAACCCTAACATGCGCACTTTGGAGGGAAACAGAAGCTCCATATTTCTCTTCTGTCAAGCAGACTTTAGAAGCAATCACCCTGCGCTCAACGTAGAAATTTAGAGGAATGATGAAGAGCAGATTTGGCTATGGCGAAAATTCTACGATATGAAAATCCTTAGCTTAAGTGACAGAAAAACAATTAGTTTTGCAGTCCTTTGTGGAGAATTAGAGTTTGTACAGTGACAGTTTGAATTTTATGGCATCGAAACGTCAAAGTTTTCCATCGATCAGCTCGAAGCTTTGATTCCGCGAATTTTACGTTATTTTTCTCGCGCTATTTTTCTGCATATTTCCAATATCCAGCTTCGTGAATTCTTTTTCAAATTTTTAGGTGAGAACGTCGTCGGTAAAATAAGCGAATAAATTCTCTAACGGCGATGTCCCTGCAGAGAGTACCTACATAAAATCTTCGATCTGGACACCGGAAAGCTTTCAACTAAAATGAAAAACATTTTCTCAACTTTCCATTGAGAGTGATTTACCAAGGATATCCATACCAAATCCTTTGCTTCTCAATTCAGTCAGTTGAAAAGCCCCCGAATTTCAAAGACTATAATATCAAAAACCAGAAATAGGTTCAACTAAAAATAAATACAATTCTTATAATTAACGCAACAGACTTAATTGGAGACGGAATTAAAAAGATTTATACAAATACGATCTAGGTACTCCGTTTGAAGGAGGTAAACATTTTCTAGGATATTGGTTTAATTTTCAATTGGACAAGACTTATATTTATGTTATTGCCAGCGAGTTACTTGCGAAGTTCTGAGCTTTCTTTACTCAAACAATAAGCGTACTGGAAGACACCTTGTAGAAACTTTCCACTGTCTTCACGGATGTTTGACCATAAGTAGCAGTAGAAAGATGTAAGAGTTTTTTCTGACGCGAAGTTGCACGTCTTTATTGAATTATTTTTATTTTTATTTTTTTCCGAAAGCTTCATTCCTTATGAGAATATCATGAAGTTGTAAAACTCGTTACTTTTCAATGAAATGAAAAAATCAACAGCTTATATACTGCATAGGAAACTCGATGACTATTTATTGTGGCTCTAAAAGAAATCCTGCGGGTATCACATCGCGTCCATCAGCATCGTGGCATCGTGAATATTTTTGCTAGAATTTTTGGCAAAGAATCTTCGGACGTGGCTCATTCGACGCATCGCATCGAGCGTATACATACGTATACAGGGCAAGCGCAACCCTCTGCCAACACCAGTTTTCTGACAAATTTACTTGGTTGCCTTTAAGAAAGTAAAGAAGATCCTAGCGCCTAAGGGAAATCACGATATCTTTTTTATTCTGAATTCCAGAAATCCTTGAGGCGCATGGCAGCGGAAGAATAGCATCCTTAATAGGGGTAGAAGGTGGCCACAGCTTGGGAAGTAGCCTAGCTGTACTTCGGACTCTGTATCAACTGGGTGTACGATATTTGACTTTAACCCATACGTGCAATACACCTTGGGCAAAGAGTTCCTCCGTTGAACAAGGCGACGGAGAGTCAGGTGTGTATAACTTATCAAGATTTCTCTATTTGAACGTTCCTTAGCTTACTGAGACCCTTAGGAATTTCCCCTACGACATATTAGTGTGCGCGTGATATCGAGGTAAGGGTAGAATCTACAAGGCTACGAAACACTTCACGGAGGTAATAAGTAGCTGGGTGTATATACTATATATCTATGTATAGGTAGGTATGTGTTCAAGACCCTCGATTATTCTCACTAACTTCATTCCTCAACGCTCTAAAACCGTCAATCACTTTCCTCAAGGGTTCTAAATGTTACTTGTGATTTATGGATTAATCCGATGACTTAGCAACCGATTTTCAGTTCGTAGTGGTACAGAAATATATGTGTTTTGTTCGTTTTTACATTTTTCATGTTTCAAAAATATTCACCGATTATATCATATAGTCTTAGATTTTACTCACACCGTCTTCCGCATGTACCCTTTTTTTTTTTTTACACGTTTTTCTCAACGTATAACTTTTTCGTCTAATACAAAGAACAGGTGAATTATTTTCATCTTTGAATCACATGCGACAACTGGAATTCATAGGAATGGTGATAACCTACCCCTGCACTGGTGCAGCATTTGATTTATTATTTGAGTTAACTCTCAACCTTATCTCACTTTTGAATTTTGCATATTAGGTATATGAATCATTATCTAGCATTATATTGAGAACAATTGGGTAATCGTGAATTTATGACATGGTAAAACTTAGGGCATTATAAAATTCTATCTTCCTGCCGGGGGGGTAAGGATGGCTAGAAATGATTACTGCAACACGGGTTATTATGCACTAGATAAGATTTATTTTATTGTCGAATAGAACCAAAGAAAAATAGCCTAGGTGTGGTTTGAGATAAAAATTGCGGAAATTGAAGTAGGGATACGGAGTTGAATGATATTGTCGAAAATATTGCTATAGAAATCCGTGTGATAACCAGAGCCAGTCTCTCCCAATGTACACATGTTTACCAGTACAATGGACTTTCCATGTGCTTTCAGCATGGGTGCAACCCTCACCATCTCGGATCTTATCACCACTCATTGCACGTCATTCCATAACTGTAGAGTATCCTGAATTATTTTGAGAATTTTTCATTGCAGCTGTTTGTCGTGTGCACCCGTTTTTTGAATTTGAGAAGTGGTCAATTTTGCACGAACAAAAACGAACCTGCCATCTACTCGCTCATAACTCGTAAGCCACACGATCAAGATATCAATAATTGTAGTATAAATCAATGCCAAGCTCTTGAAACCAGTCATACGAATGTATAATTTTTCCGCGGTTTATCTCTTTGAAAATTTTTTTCGATTACAAAAAAAAAATGTACATCTTCGAAAAGGCCAAACCTTTTTTCAAACTGATTCTCGCTGTTTTACACTGAATTTCAGTTTTCCAAATTTTCATATGTTTGATCAGAATGGGTTTAGTTTCATCCTAAATGTTGAAAGGAAATGATTAAATGTTGACAGCCATAATATTAAGTCAATAACCGCGAAAAGAAAAATGAAACACAAGCTGTATAAGGCTGCTAAGAAGCTTCCCTTTGAAAATCGTCTGACTTTGGAACTGTGACGCTTTTCCTAGGCACATTTACCATTGAGTCTTTCGATGCTGGAATCCTCTAGCATCCTCTGCCACCCTATATTCCCTACTTAACCTCGGCTCCTCGGTGCTATTCTGTAACCAAATCTTCATCTTCACCTTCGTATAGAATCATCGATCTTTGACTTGACTTTGATCACGATACGGTTCGACTACTTCTTTGTAGGTGAACTCAAATAGGTATCTTGATCTCAGCCCGAGTACTTTTGATCGCTTAACTGTGAGGAACTCCTTAGAGTTTTGCCTCCTTACCGAGATTGGTCAGTTAAGTTTTCACCAACCCGGAAATTGTCGCTAAATTATAATTATTCGGGGCAAACTTTGCTCTTTAAAATAAAAAATAAACCAAAACAAACATTAAAAAGAAAAAAAAAGAAAAACACAAGAACAAAAACGTCGTCAGACGTAAGGACGCTTAATAGTCTCGACTATCCGAGGATAATTTCTAAAGAGCTCTTAAACAAAGAAGCTTTCAACTCTTCAACTCCCTTGATTTATTTTTCTACCCCTATTTCCATCTCTGATTGTTGAAATGACTATGTTACTTGAAGCAAAAGATTTTTAATACACCCATGTTATAGTTTTGTATTTCTGAGCCAGCGCGTTTCACCCTATATGTGAAAAAAAAAAACAAAAAAAAAAAATCTACAATCGTACGTAAAAAGTATCCGCGGGATGATCCCTCTCACTTCTTTCGCATATGTTCGTCAGTCGATAAATTTTTATGAAATGTTTTCATCGTGCTCTATCTCGCCAACCCTCGCTTCATATCGTGATGATGTACACACATACTCGCACGCGCATACTGTATGAAACAGTTACGGGGCGGTGGGCCTATACGTATATTTGTACATACATATGGTGGTATATACGATCGATTCATACCAATGAAAATGGTGTAACATTGACCAGTTAACATTATTTTTTGTCCATTTCCCCAGGCCAATAAGAACCGAGTGAATGTTTGCTCGGTTTTTACCACCTGAAAATAAGTCTATTAATGAGTCTTTCGATCTTCGAAATTCGTTTGAATATATCAGGATTCGGAACTCCCGTATATCTAATATAAATTATGCTAACGGTCATGATTAGTAATTCATAAAAAGTTGAAATATTTATGAAAAAACGAAAAGCCGATATCTTTGCTGTTTTCAAAATGCTAACTCCGTCACATAGTCATTGATATCTTCTACTATATCGATGTGATTTTATTGAAGTGAATAATTAGAGAAAAATTAAACCGAAAAAGGACCAAAAAAAAGTCCAATTACAATTCAAATGGGCTTAGGTTTTTTTTTTTTACATCACAATGGGCATGATCCAATATGAGCTTACACTCTCTTCATCAAAGCACAATGTCGTTTATTGTTCCAAACAATGTCACCAGCTTTTGAACAATTGTCAGAATTGAATTTTAATTTGTCTCGTAGTGTGATAGCTCATTGTTCATTTGATAAATGGTTCATTGTTATTGTATGTTATTACCAAATTCATATTACGAAATGAAAGTAACATAAATTAATTGCTGATCATTATAACTACGTGAAATAATATTTTTCATCGAGTAAATTTATAAATTGTATATTAGGTATGTGTGAAACTGATGTATGTGTGAGTGTGTACCCTGAAATACCTAAAAAGCAATATGTCATACCGTTTCATTGTTTCTTTGTTTCCAAAATTCAACTTTCGAAACTGTTGAAAATTTCAAAAGTGCCTAAAAAGGGTCGACATAAAGACCCTTGCTTTTGCTCCCCAAAGTACATAAGGGAAAAAGGAAGCTATACTAAAGGGAAGCTGCGCAATTGTTCAAAGGTCTCGTTTCCTATATACGTATTATACGATATTTTTTTACAAACAGCAAGATCTTTCTATCAAAGTTTTTTTTTTTTTTGCAATACTAAAAAGCCAAAATCGAGTTACTCCTTACTTCCGAAATGTAAATGACGATTTGTTCAACTAAATGATGATAAAGTCACATTTTTCCAGCACTCTTGATAGCCCATTATACCCCCGATACAGGGTTTGAAGGGAAAAACAGTTTCATATCCTCGGAAAAAGGATGCCTTTTGTATGCTTGGAATGATTATTTTTTATTTGCTCTGAAATTCTCATTGATATAATAATGTGTCAGACTTTGCTGTATACTTCATGTAAACTTCCATTGATTTTTTTTTTTTTTTCTCGTATGTTTCAGGTGGAGGACTGACGCACTTTGGTAGATCTGTAGTTAGGGAAATGAATAGATTAGGAATGCTCATCGACCTGAGCCATACAGCCAGAGCCACAATGCGAGATGCCCTTGGAGCCAGTAAAGCACCCCTTATATTTTCCCATTCTTCGGCATTCGCGATTTGTAACTCAACGAGGAATGTACCTGACGATATTCTCAAACAACTGGTGAGTCTTTGGAAGTTATATTTGAAATATTATAATTTATTCGAATACTCTTGACGAGTTTGCCGACAGTCTCTTGCACCAATATATTTATTCGGAACTTCGATCATTCACTTTATTTTGAATAGCTTTCAAGCCTCGTTTACAAAGAGTAATGATGCCAAACAGGAATTTCTAATCGTGCCTGAATAATGACTCAAACGAAATATGCATGCGATTTTTTTTTTTTTGCGAGGAGGGTCCAAGGTTATTATTTTCGAAAAAATTTCAATCAATTAGACATTCTTCGATCGATATCATTGCAGAAAAAGTTAAGACAAATCCAATGAATCCTGATTACTCTGTTGTTCATGAACCAATTACTAGATATCACGCTTCAAAGTGCATGAGTAATGCCAGGGTGTCTAGTGAGGCTAGCTTTCCCCGTGTCCGATTTTTGGACATTGAGAAATTGCTGCCCATTACTCATCGTTTGCCTATACTCCTCATCCATAGTTCTAATTTCTCGAACTGCACTGCGATATAACTTTTTGCACTTCCAAGAGTGATACGTCGTGATTGCTTCATCGAAAATGGATCGATTTGGGTTTGGAGCTTTTTTTAATTCGACTCATCCTGTAATAATCCCGAGCAAAAAGTGCTTCAAGTTTCATCCAAAATAATAATAATTGATTTTAACATTTCTAAGACTAATAACTTCATGTGAAATTTGTCACATTTATCATACGTCTAGGACGAAACTATTTAACTCATGTTTAAACTTTTAATCCTCGAAATTTGGTAAATTATGGTCGGTTGAGACTAGGTAAACTTTGGAGAATAAATGGAATAAAAAGTCAGAGAGACATTCCTCAAATGCTTGCGTTCCTCGCTATTTCCTGGATTGAGATCCCAGTGTTCTTTCCTGAACCATGTTACCATCTCAATTTGAAAATTCCAAGCTTAGAAATAATTTATCTCACGTATGCGATATAGATAATAAAAAAAATATTGAACCCCTCTGTGAACGGACTAATGTTCGCGAGCAGCCCTGAATTCAGATCTAAAGTGTTGAGGATACTCCAGCTAGCACCTCGAACCTCGTAAATTTTTTTAAGAGTTCATTCCCCTTTCCAAATCCCTTGAATAAGACAGATGAACGTGTCGTTTTCTCATTTTCTCGTTTCTGTTCATTTAGATGAATGAGATTTGATATTTTTCACCACAATTTGTCGAGATTGATGATCTTTGAGGTGTTGATTAACGGCAATCGCGAACGATGCACTTATATCCGCGATTTTCTTTCTCTTTAAGAATGAAATGTGCCTCTAATGTACTATCATTCTTAAAGTAATTGTAAAGGAACCGAATAATGATCAGGTAACAATGAATATCTGAAACTTTTAATGGATTAGATAAGTAGGTTGATATCATTCGCGCGATTACTTCAACTTCTTAAATAACGAAATAGCAAGAGAGCTGAAAATGGGTTGAAAATCGCGACAGCGCACGTGTTACAAGCCTTAAAACTTTCACCATCCATTAAATCAAATTCCGAACAAAGTGCGCCTAAACCTTTCTAATTGATTAATTCACGTTGAGAATAGGTATGGAGTTACGGCAAGAAATATTCTGAATCGCAAATAAACTGAATCGATATTATAATAATAATACCTGCCTATATTTAATAATAAACTTAAGAATTGGTGAAAACTTTTCATAGTATTACGTTAAAATGAAAATTAATGAAAGTTATTGCATTCTCCGAAACATGGTATCAAATGAAGTGGATAAAAAAAAGAAAAAAACGCACCAAAGGTTAAAACCGGAGCATGAAATTTCCCACCTTCCAACCTTTGGCCGCCTACGAAGTGAAAGATAATTACCCAACTCGGGTGCTAGAGTCCTAGAGGCCGAAGTTTAAATGGTTTCAAACAATTACCACGGCCAATTTCTGTCTATTACCCAGTTTTCTACTCCATTAGAGTCTCGGAAAACCTTTCTTCTCTTTACTCTCCAGTCTCCGTTTCTCTGATCTTCTCTATCAGTCCAGTGACCTGCCCTGAAATCTCCTACAACCTTTCTATTTACCTAACGACACTTAATCTGCCTCCCTTGAATCCGTACATGAATAGGACTGAAATATCTATCAAGTAGTTGGAATTTTCTCTTAAAGCTGTGACCGTTCACTGTCAGGACCAAAGGATCGATCCATTAGAAATTAGGGTTCAGGCTCGTTTACGGTTGAACTAATTTTTTCGTATCGGTCTCACAACACCGGGTATATAAATAGAGTCGAGTTTAATTTTTAATTTTGTTTTTTTGTTTTTTTCACTCGGGTTAGTTAGCAACAACGTTTTTTCTTTTTTTTTTCTGGGCCCTTTTTCTACCGTTTTTGTTCATCTACTAAAAAAAAATTTTCCAACAACAATATCACATCAATAATTGCCGTGGGTCCATGAAGACGAGAAATGCTGAACTGTTTTTCGGTTAGAAAATTTTTATCGAAACGTCTAATACGAGGAATCTGGTTGACAAATCGAGTATTTTGAAAACCATACAAATTTTCTTCATTCTCATAATCCTGGAAGAAAATGTCGAAAATGTAATGGTGTGAATTAAAGCTTTCGAAGATCAACATTTTCTCAAGCATTTCCCAACTGTTTGCAATCTCGCAGGATTTCCTGATCCTCGTAATCTCAAGGCTCCTAAAGCTCCTCCGGCAATTCTACAATCTACTATACGTGATGTGTGGGCAATCACGACGAGATGAACAATCGCAGCATAACACCGTTTTTACTTTTAACGTTTAATTCTACGTTTTAGAAATTGTTTTTTTTTTTTTTTTTTCCGCACCACATACGTATGACGATTCGTTAGGCTTTCGAAGCTTTATAAACGCTTTCTCAACAATTTATCTCACGGGATAACGGTTGAACTTTCTACCAAACAACGAGAAGTAAAGGAGATAAAATATTTTCGGGATTCGAATCATTTTACTCGATCACGTCTGCTAAACTTGTCGTAACAGAAGAAAAGGGAGATAAAACTTCCCCCCCCCCCCCCCCCCCTGTTATATTCAAGATCCGCATTAGCGCGAAAAAAAATTCAAAGCCATTTTCACGGATACGTTTAAATAATATTTTAGACTCCAAGTTGAACATAAAACGCGAGACTCATTGTATTCCAGTCACATCTCGAGGTCTGATCCAGTTTACTTCTCTGACTTATGTACTGCATCCCTAAAATATATATCTATACCCATGTATCTAACTCACGTAGGTATTTATATATATATATGTATAGTGCATTCAACCTCACAGCTATACAGAATGCACCCTTCCAACCGTCTGGGCGTGAAGAATAAACTTCCGTAACAATAATTAAGACCCGTGTGAATCTAATTGCAAGCCAGTACTAATTAGACATTTTTATAACTCATTGTCCGAGTCAACTCCCTCGATGAGAAGTCGAAAGATCTACATTATATAATTACATAGGCACTTCAGGAATCGAGTTTTAAAAGGGATTGAAAATCCTGCGAAATCACAAGATTCTACTAATTCATTATTACTATTGATGCTGTTTCAAAAAACACGTTCTTCCAGCTCGTTCCCAAATCCTTGAAGTGATTTACCCCAAATTCAGTATCGAATCTTGAAAATATTCAAAGTATTTCTGTACCAAATCTCGTCGAAATCAGTCGACTCGTTCGGATCTATAGGAACGGACAACGTCAAGAAGTTACAACCCTCCCACTTTCTTGGGACACTAAAACATAGACAGATATTCGATATTCGGTTGAAATAGGCTGAGTGGTTTCCTTCTTTCCTTGTTTTTTTTTTTTTTTTGCTTTCTTTTTAAATACTCTCTCACCTTTCGCGATGATCGAAGAACACAGTACTATATTTATCCCTGTCGTGTGTCAATCCCTCGGTGCAAAGAACGTGTACCATCCCCATTCAGAGGATGTACGAATATAGGTATATGTGGATAGGTAGGTACTCTTTCTATAGGAAAGACTCACTTTACATACCACATACATAGCTTTTAGGTTTCCTTCAGCAGACTTCTTTGTACCCTGGAGCCTAGTGGACATACGAGACACATGGGGCACGTGAGGTTACTTCTAAAGTGAAAGTTTAATAGATGCCCATTCCCTCCTAAACCAGTCGCACATTTACTTTTCAATCCATTACACTCAACGTTCGCAATTCGAATGCAGTCCGAATCGTACTATGGTATTATTGATTTGAACCACAGGAAACCTTCCTATGCAAGCGGTGCTTATTATCCTTTCTACACCCTCGCATAGTAACGTATCAATTTTCCAGATTTTCTACATTCAGCCGATTTCGGTCTCCCCCCCAGTACGTGTCCCCACCACCTAACTAGAAAATATTCGTGACTAAATTTCGGGAAACATTATTTCGCAACAGTCTCAAAATTAATTTCGTCTGTCAAAGGCAGAATCATTACGTAACAATTATTCGCTATAAAATATAGAGAGAAAATTTTCACACTGAAAAAAAAGTTTTTTTCCTACTAGTAAATTTTTCTCTCGAATAAGGAAACTGGTATTCTTGGAGTAAGAATACCTAAGTTTCCTTCCCATAGGAATATGCATACTGACGGTAAGAAAACTTGGTATTCCTCTGAGCAAAATACCAAAATGACAACTTGACAGATTTAACCTAACCTAGCTATCACAGATTTAAATATGTTTATAATAATTAACTTTTATATTATAATCAATTATTTATAAATTATTAATCATTAATAGATTGAAATTAAAGAAAAAAATAAAATAAAATAAAAAATAAATTAAAATATTTAATGTAACACAGCTTGTGATTTTCGCCTCAGAATAATATTTGGTATTCTTGTGGCGATAATACCAGTTTTCTTACCATAAGAATACGTATACTTACTGCAAGAAAACTGAGTTTGAAATACTTTGTATTTTAGTAGGAAATAAACTTTTTTTTCAGTGCAGGGATTCATAATCTTTTCCACCGATTTTTAAGTAGGTACTATATATCGTATTGTTAACACGATCTTGTATTTTCATTGAAATTAACTTTAATTATACTGCAGTTGTACCATTAACAATTTAATTAAATTTAACAGGAATAATATATCGCGATGGAAAATTAGGATTCCGCATTCGTATAAGTAGAAAAAAAAAAAATAGTACCTACTGCGAATATTACTTTCGCCAATCCACTCAACTTGGTATAATAAGAATACTTTTTTATGTGAGACGGAGTAGTAGAGCACTAAAAATACTATTTCTACCAGAAATTTAACGCACGAAGATCTAGCCGAATATTACCAACGCTTTTTCCACTTGAGAGCTATTGTGTACAGTGGTAAGAGTCCCATTTACGTCAGACATCACGAAGTAGTAAGAATTCAGTCGGCGCAGACCGTACGTATGTACCTTGTCATGCACGAACCATATTCGTAGAAATATATTCTATAGTGGCTCAGTGATATGCATATATACATATATATATTTTCACAATATAAAGATTTATCTTGAATATAGGAAAAGACCAGCTAAAATTTCACCTCAGGTTTAATAATCATCGAAATTATTGTCGTAGGAATTTATGTAATCACACCTTCGGATTTAATCTTCGTCCTTTATAATCGAGCTTTGACAATTATTTCTAAACTGTGATTAATTATCGTTTATTAAAGTAATGATTAATTATACAAATCTGTTTTCTCTTGTTTAATTACAGGCTGCTAACGGGGGACTAGTCATGGTCACATTTTATAATTATTTCGTTAAATGTGGACCTCAAGCTACTGTCTCTGATGTCGCTGAACACATTTACTACGTGAGAAACCTCATAGGGGTTGATCATATAGGGGTTGGTGGCGATTTTGATGGCATTAACAAGTAAGGGATATATAATCAGATAAATAACGTTTCGAAATTTATTATAGGTATTATTCGCAGCTCATATAATGAACGTAATTTTATAACGATTTATTTATCCGTACGTTAGAACTATATCGAGTATATTTCATATTGATTATAATTATATAAAATTTCTTTCAGAACACCAAGAGGGTTGGAAGACGTCTCTAAGTATCCAGAACTATTTGCTGAGCTTTTGCGAAGCGGGAAGTGGAACGTACTTGACTTGAAAAAAGTTGCAGGACTCAACCTACTTCGAGTATTAAGAAAGGTGTGCTATATACTATATATATTCTATATAACGATCACGTAAGATGAACAAAGTTGGTGGTCTATAAATGAATCGGTGGATAGATATACCATCGCAAAGTTCAAGAACTTCTTCGGTGTATATGCGTTGTAGCATTTCAATGAAATTCCATTTTTTGCCTTCGTGAGTTGATTCCGTAAATCAATTTCATCAAATCACCGGATTCATATTCGTTTGATACGCTGAAAGGTATCGTATATTGGTTTCATTCTGTCTATGAAAAAGATTGTAATTGAATGCCATTGAACATCGTGTTCAATTTTTGATTTTCTATTTACGGTCGTAATATTAAACGTAATTCTCGTATCATAAATTCAATCTGCATGTAAAATCGTTCTAGACACAATATCCATGTAACAAGAAATAAGCCCAAAGAGCAATCACGTTCTAAGTAACATATTGTAATCCTAGAGAAGCAGAACTAATTTCGAAAAAAACTATATAATTATCATAGTCGCCATGAAACACCAACACATGGAATGGAATCTCTAATGTTCAGACCTCAGCTTTCCAAGTTGTCCCGCAATTCATCAATAAATTTTGAATGTGCTATCGCATCCTTGCATAAAGTCATAAGTGATACAATAATTCTATAAAAAATCCTTAAAACTCATCGAATATAATTATTTGGCAATTATTATAGGTCGAAAGCGTCCGCGATGACATGAGGACAGCAGGAGTGATGCCTGCAGAAGAGTTTCTCGATTCTCCAGACACGACGGGCAGCTGTGCTCTGGACATAAACGCCGTGCAAAGAGTGATGGAAGTCTGACCATCACCCTCAGAAGCATCTGGGATGTGTTTCATCAGTGAACCTGTGCTAGTGCTCGCTCTAAGCTCAATTCTGAACACTTTGTAATCTACAACTATTATTTTCAGCTCAATTAAAAGAGGAAGAAAAAAAAAGAAAAGAAAATAAATCAAAATGCCGTTTGGCCACGTCTCTTATTACACATTCGAAAAAAATTTCAAATCGTTGCAAATTATGTCAGCCTGCGCGTGAAATCTGTTTACGTTTTGGCTGAATCACTGGATCAGCCCTTACGAACTCCTATATATATGTATATATTTATATATGTACGATTTTTCGGAAATATTACCATCCAAAAATATTATCCCTTGAACGTTAAACGAATGCTTTGAAAGAGATAGCTGTCGTCTACTAGCAGGAAGTGACTCAGAATCAAGGTTTTAGATAGCTTGAAATTTTGTAACGAACAAAATTTGAAATGAAATGTTACTAAATTCATTAAAAAATTTCAAAACTCACTTTCGTACGAAGGAACAAACTATAATTTAATTAATCACATTTGTATGGATCTGTATGATATTCGTATTATTACAGATATACGTCCACAAGCTTCACTTCAAAGCAATCGCTACTAATTAAACAGTAACCGATTCTATGCTATTCGGGGGGATATATAATAGATTCATATCCATCAGAAGATCCATGTTGAGGGTTGAGCCTCCAGTGGCTTTTGGCTGAGTATTGCTAAACGAAATAACGCGTGGATAAATCACGATTCCAATTTTATGCCACAGGCCTGCTAGCCTGAACGATGAGAAAAAATTTTTCACAATTTATTATCCGACAATTCAATGGTCCGAATAATTTCATTTGGTTTATCTGTGTACGGAGTATATTGAATATACATAGTCTTCCTTCTACGATTTTTTGAATAAGACAAATAAAATTGGTATAAGTTCTCTCATTGTATAACTACTAGATATTTTAATACACATTATTGCCGCGTATTGATCCTTGAATGTACCTTTATACATTCGCTGTAGCTGCAGCAATCAAACTTCATTCTAATTGGGTCTTCCACGAATTTTTTTTTATTTCATATTCCAGTAGTATGGGGAAAAATGATTAGGACGTATTTTTTCTTTTTTCGTTTAAACAAAAATTGCCGTTGATTTAACAGATTGAAAACTACAACATTATGACGTCACCCATGTTAAGGTATATCTATATATATCAAAATCAGTGAACTTCAATTGCTTATAACATTCGCAATTTTCATCGGAAAAAAAAAAAAAAAAATGATCCCACTATTTTGAGTTATTTTCTACTTGATGCGCCCCAAAAAGTGAAACAAATTTTTTTTCTGGACAACCCAATTATAGCAGAACGATCATTTCCTGACTGATTCTATATCGGAGATTGAAAAAACTCTGTATCTGGAGATACGGTATACATGTGCCCCTAATATTCATTTTGAACTATTCCAGTAACAGATAAAGACTCGAATGGATAATTAGAAAATCGTAATATGAGTTGAAAAAATGTAGCCTTTATATGATCTATAATTTTTCTGTTTTTTTTTTTCTTTTTTAGACGTTGACACAAATTAAAGTGAAATTGAAATTGTGACCCAGGAATGGATAAGATAATAAATGTGATAAGATAAGTGTACTAATACAAACTTCTAATCAAATCAATGAAATTTGGACAGTATTGGTCGTATCACTTTCTCGTGTGATGATATCCGCGGAATGGAAATTTCAAAAATTTATAAATGACTGCAGAGTGTGTTGAATACATTTTATTCCGTGATCCAGTAAGTGGGTGAAGAATAATTCATAGAAAAATTATAATATTGTTTTATGGAGATACGGTGCATGAATCTGCAGTATTTAGCTTACAATTAGAGTATAAAAAATGCAGATTTAGTAGGTACAGACGTATAAGCTATTAGTTTTTCATTTTTAGGTCAACAAATCGGGCATTCGTACCTCGAAAATTTTGAATATCGCCTTTTCAAAGACCCCCCTAATGTATATCATAACGTAATTTTGAATTAACGACCTTACTGCGAGAAGGGATGAAATGTATTCGATTCAAATAGCTAATAGTTATAGGGTTTTAATATTGTTAGCGTATGATTAACACGGAGTACAAAGATAAGCTGACTCGAAGTAAATTCGATACGACCCTTATGAGTTGCCATAAATATGCCATAATAATAAAATTAAACACCGGCGTAATTGTAAAAGAACTTGATGTAAACATGGAGCGAAGTGATGGTAATTTTAACGTTCTAGTTAAATTACTCTATTAGGAAACTATTACCTTCCCAGCACCAAAAAAATAACAAATAAAAAAATAATTACAACACCTCTATCAGGTCCTCAAAATTAAATAGAACGTGATCTTTCGTATGTTTTTTTATTTCTTTTTATTATTATTAGAAGTTGATTTATTTTATAATAAATTTTAATAACTAATTGCAGAGATTATATAAATATATATAATATATTTTGAAAAACTGTTTATTCGATTTTAGATATCCAATTCTATAATGCTTTCTATTTAATTATTGAGACCTTAAAACACCTCTCTGCGTCTCGTGTGCACTTATAACGATAGTACTTACTGTGATAATTTTTCGCCTCGATTATTCGAACAGCAAAATTTCATTGCTGGATTAATAACACTATAGCTAATTATATATCGGGCTCAAAATTGTCACGTATTAACTATTATATGCCCTAAGATATATTTTAGGGTGATTAATAAATAGAGACTATCAAATACCGTTATACCTCACTGACGGATACTATAAATAAATGTTTCTATTGTAAAATCTACTGCAATTACTAATTTCATCCACCCATATCCAGATATACTACCAATATTATTGACAAGAAAGATTTTTAGTAAAAATCGATTCAAATTTTCAGAATTTTCTAAGATATAGACCAGCTTTTGAAAAACCTGGAATGTATCCATGAAAACATCTCTCTACATTTTTTTCGATCATTTGTCTTTATCCAATCCATTGATATCTTATAAAGTATCTCTGTACTGATCCATATATCTCATACGAATAACAGCACATTTCAGATTCCGGGTGAAAAAAATCACGCGTTTCAAATTCCGGGTGGAAAAGAACACGTTTCAGATTGAGAATGAAAAAGAGCACATTTCAGATTGACTCGAATACTAGCACGTTTCAGATTTACTCGAAAACTAGCACAATTCAGGTCGAAGCGAATATAAGCAAAAGTCAGGTGGGTTCATTATAAAAATGATTCGTTTGATGATAAAATTGAATCGAGTTTTTTTGCATAATTGTGAATTTACAATTTTACAATGAACCTACCTGACACTTGCTAATATTCTATTTAACCTAGAAAGTAGATTGAAGCGATTAATTAAATTGGAAGGGCAATTATTATTGAAACGAAGAAAATAATTTATCATAAATCATTGCAGAAAGAAATTAAGTTGTGAGCTAATCTCGCATCTTCTACCAGATGCAGGAAAAAGGCACACGCCTTATTATACGCAACCCGCGGATCTTTTGTGCACTTTTAGTTCTATAGTCGCCTAACCGATGACGTCACCGGCGCAAGCTGACCTACGACAATGGCGTCCCTCGCCCCTCGCCTATCGAAGGCAAGCCTCGGACGCCGTGCGTGATATAACAGAGTTCAGTGATCAGCGCGGCATCCTCGCGTGAACATAGGTGACGCGTGTCGAGATTTGCGGCTCGGGAAGGCTGACATCAACGAAGAAACGTTGGACATTAGTGAGTTTGAAATATTTCGATCAATATTTTACGACAGCAATAAATAATCGACAATCTTGAAAGCTAGTTGAAAACAAGTGAAATTGTATTCAATACTTTTCCGACAGATTTCACGCGTCTCGTATTTTAATCGTCGAAGTAAATAACCGTTGAATCGCTACCGGCAGACTTTAATTATAATTTTCCGAAGGGGAAACTAATTCGTCGTGTTACATCGAGTTGACAAGTATTTTTCGGGAGAATACTCGTTTCCCGATTTATTCGATTCTTTAACAGCATTATCGGTCGACGGGGATGAAAATGAACATCGCTGATACTTGAACTGCATACATCCTGCGTGCCACTTGGTCGAAGATGGACGCCGACCAACACTGCCCGGCTAGTCCTGGATTAACGGTCGACCAAGATAATGGTGAGCATCCTATTATTTTAGCCAAAGACCCAATTTAACTATAAATATGTACGTCCGCAAAACAATCATTGCTGAAACATACTTCGCGATCCGATACAGATCTCGGACAGATAACTTTTCAACGCCTTAGTACCACAACACTCATCGGCCAAGGAACCGTGACGCTCACCCTGTATCTTTGACTCGATACTGGGACCTCCGGTTTGTCCCTGTCTTCCGTATACGCCAGAAACTTAATTAATTATAAACGATTATTATAAACGATTATTACTTAAATAATCGCTAACAACAGAATAGTAGGGGGTAAGCTTTATTACACGCAACCCGCAGATCTTTTGTGCGATTTAAGTTCTATAGTTGCCTAGCAGACGACGCAGTCGGCGTAAACTGACCTACGACAATGGCGTCCCCCATCCCACCCCACACCGCTCGTAGATAATATAAGGGCGCCGTGCGCGAGGCGGCAGACTTCAGTTACTTGCGCGGCCTCATCGAGTGAACATCTCGTATTTCAATCGTCGAAGTAAGTAACCGTTGAATTGCTACCGGCAAACTTTGATTATAATTGCAGATATTGTTCATTTTCAAGTACATTCTATTCATACCAGCGAATAAATGTGCGAAAATCTGGACTTCTTACGAACATTCGAGTTGACAAGTATTTTTCGGGAGAATACTCGTTCCCCGATTTATTCTTTTATTCGATTCTTTGACAGCATTATCGGTCGATGGAGATGAGAATGAACATCGCTGATCATTGAACCGCAGAGATCCTGTGTGCCACTTGGTCGGAGATGGACGCCAACCAACACTGCCCGGCTAGTCCCGGATTAACGCTCGACCAAGATAATGGTGAGCTTTGTATTATATTAGCCAAAGACCTAATTTAATTATAACTGTATGTCCGCAAAACAATCATTGCTGAAACATACTTTGCGATCCGATACAGATCTTGGACTGATTACTTTTCCACGTGTATGTACCACAATACTCATCGGCCAAGTAACCGTGACGCTCACCCTGTATCTTTGACTCGATACTGGGGCCTCCGGCTTGCTTCTGTCTCCCCGTATACGCCAGAAACTTTGACGACAACTCGGTTTCACTCAGCTGCAAAGGATACGATACCGACGCGAAATAATATACCTAGAGATAAGATATTGTCCGTCTCGTTATAGGGTAAGCCTAGGAGAGAAAGCACACTCAATTCTTGGAAATAGCAATAAATTCTCTCTTTTTAATGACAAACCTGAAATATGATTGATAGATCTCGAGAGAATATGTTTACCTTATTGAAATATAGTAGACTCACCTCGTAGTAGAGAAATATTTCAATAACCAGGATCAAAGTTTCAAGGTTTGAAAATAAATAGAAGGGTAGATAGCTGTAGGCCTAATTAGGCATCACATTTATTTTTTAAACATGGAACATAATTCAATATTGGTGATAAATTACTCCAGAGTCTCAAGTACCAGTCATAACGATTGAAATATTGAAAAATCTATTCATGCATGCAATAGTAATACTAGCTTATTGACATTCTTGATTCTGTTGAAAATAGTTAAAAGTTTATATCAAATTTGAAAATGGTTCAGGCAGGCTTACAAAATCAATCATGAGAAATATATTATAATAAATTTCATACAGATGTATAATCACAATTAGAAATTCTTTGGTACTTAGTTGAGAATGTTTGCTTGAAAAACACATAAACTTAATCTATCCAATGTACCCTATGCTTATCTAGTTTTTATCTTCACAGGCGTTGTTCACCGAGGGAAACTAGCTCCTGCCTATCCTCAACAAAACCTCTTCAATATTCATCAGGACAGGGGATTCACACCAGGGAGTGAAGCAGTCCAAGCACCTCTGCACCGCGGAGTATTAATGAAGTAGCATCAGCGAATGGTTCGTAATTACAGTTCCTTTTGAATCAGTTTTGATAAAATCTCGCATCTGGTCTGATTTATAATTATTTTAAATTACTTTACTTTATAATTACTTCTACTAATTAAATCGAGTTCAATCACACATTACCAAACTATTGGGTAATTGAATAGGTAATTTCATTAAAAATGTAATCAGTGACTCGTAACACTGCAAATATCCATGTAATAATAAGATCGTTCATGCAATAAACATGTATTATTATAGTAAATTAACGAATTCTTGAATAAATATCTCTTGAAATTGTAAATAATCGATCGTTGAATCATTTTACTCTGTCCTTTCCTTGCCTATAAGTCGAAAATCATGAAAATCGCATGATTTCATAAAGCCAAGAACTATTTTTGCAAATATATTAATATATTAATATTAATATAATAATATTAATATATTAATATTTTTAATATTAAGCTGCCTTACCATATGCAACCCGCATGCCATTCGTGTAAACGACAGGGCCCATGTTAATTTTTGTTGCCTATTTGGTGTTTTCCGATTGCCTATATTCAGGCGTATTGAACTGAGGAAAAAAAGCCAGAATTCTCGGAATTCAGGTCGAAAAAAACGGCAAAAAAAATCCATTCAAATAACTTCTGGCAGTTGATACCTTATTTAAGGAGTCGGATTTCTGGCAGTTGATACCTCGATTTTAGTCGCTTTACGATGAAATATCTACTGCCGGAAAATCGACCAATCAGGAGGCTGCTTGAGCCAATTTAGGCTCAATTTCTCGAAAAGGAGCCTCCTGATTGGTCGATTTTTAAATTAAATCAAGTTACGGCGCTACAGAGGCTAGCCATCAGCAAAATTCTGGATTTCTGGCAGTGGCTGGATTTTCACGGCAGCAATTTACTGCCGCGGCGCTATTCGTTGTTAACCACGTAGTTTACCTACGCTATTCGTTGTTAATCACGCGTTGCTGCCGCAGTAAATTGCTGCCGTGAAAATCCAGCCACTGCCAGAAATCCAGAATTTTGCTGATGGCTAGCCTCTGTAGCGCCGTAACTTGATTTAATTTCAGAATCGACCAATCAGGAGGCTCCTTTTCGTGAAATTGAGCCTAAATTGGCTCAAGCAGCCTCCTGATTGGTCGATTTTCCGGCAGTAGATATTTCATCGTAAAGCGACTAAAATCGAGGTATCAACTGCCAGAACCCTTGTTTCGACCTTTTTTCAATACGCCTGAATATAGGCAATCGGAAAACACCAAATAGGCAACAAAAATTAACATGGGCCCTGTCGTTTACACGAATGGCATGCGGGTTGCATATGGTAAGGCAGCTTAATATTAAAAATATTAATATTAAAAATATTAATATTAAAAATATTAATATATTAATATTAATATATTAATATATTTGCAAAAATAGTTCTTGGCTTTATGAAATCATGCGATTTTCATGATTTTTGACTTATAGGCAAGGAAAGGACATGGGAAAATAATTCAACGATCGATTATTTACAATTTCAAGAGATATTTATTCAAGAATTCGTTAATTTACTATAATAATACATGTTTATTGCATGAACGATCTTATTATTACATGGATATTTGCAGTGTTACGAGTCACTGATTACATTTTTAATGAAATTACCTATTCAATTACCCAATAGTTTGGTAATGTGTGATTGAACTCGATTTAATTAGTAGAAGTAATTATAAAGTAAAGTAATTTAAAATAATTATAAATCAGACCAGATGCGAGATTTTATCAAAACTGATTCAAAAGGAACTGTAATTACGAACCATTCGCTGATGCTACTTCATTAATACTCCGCGGTGCAGAGGTGCTTGGACTGCTTCACTCCCTGGTGTGAATCCCCTGTCCTGATGAATATTGAAGAGGTTTTGTTGAGGATAGGCAGGAGCTAGTTTCCCTCGGTGAACAACGCCTGTGAAGATAAAAACTAGATAAGCATAGGGTACATTGGATAGATTAAGTTTATGTGTTTTTCAAGCAAACATTCTCAACTAAGTACCAAAGAATTTCTAATTGTGATTATACATCTGTATGAAATTTATTATAATATATTTCTCATGATTGATTTTGTCAGCCTGCCTGAACCATTTTCAAATTTGATATAAACTTTTAACTATTTTCAACAGAATCAAGAATGTCAATAAGCTAGTATTACTATTGCATGCATGAATAGATTTTTCAATATTTCAATCGTTATGACTGGTACTTGAGACTCTGGAGTAATTTATCACCAATATTGAATTATGTTCCATGTTTAAAAAATAAATGTGATGCCTACAGCAATCTATCCTTGTATTTATTTTCAAACCTTTCAATTTTGATCCTCGTTATTCAAATATTTCTCTACTATGAAATGAGTCTACTATATTCAACCAAGGTAAACATATTCTCTCGAGATCTATCAATCATATTCCAGGTTTGTAATTGAAAAGAGAAAATTTATTGCTATTTCCAAGAATTAAGTGTGCTTTCTCTCCTAGGCTTACCCTATAACGAGACGGACAATATCTTACCTCTAGGTATATCATTTCGCGTCGGTATCGTATCCTTTGCAGCTGAGTGAAACCGAGTTGTCGTCAAAGTTTCTGGCGTATACGGGGAGACAGAAGCAAGCCGGAGGCCCCAGTATCGAGTCAAAGATACAGGGTGAGCGTCACGGTTACTTGGCCGATGAGTATTGTGGTACATACACGTGGAAAAGTAATCTGTCCAAGATCTGTATCGGATCGCGAAGTATGTTTTAGCAATGATTGTTTTGCAGACATACATTTATAGTTAAATTGGGTGTTTGGCTAATATAATAGGAAGCTCACCATTATCTTGGTCGACCGTTAATCCAGGACTAGCCGGGCAGTGTTGGTTGACGTCCATCTCCGATCAAGTGGCACGCAGGATCTCTGCGGTTCAATGATCAGCGATATTTATTCTTATCTCCATCGACCGATAATGCTGTCAAAGAATCGAATAAAAGAATAAATCGGGGAACGAGTATTCTCCCGGAAAATACTTGTCAACTCGAAATAACACGACAAATTAGTTTCCCCTTCGGAGTCGCGAAATATGCCCGTAAAACAAACGACGCTACAGGGCGAGGGACTCGGAATTATATGCCAATAATATAATGGGATGATAATTATCGCGAACTTATCAAACGAAGCTCTCTCGCCCATTATATTTGTATTCAAAACCAGGTCCGAGACGTTATGTTCGTAAGAAGTCTAGATTTTTGCACATTTATTCGCTGGTATGAATAGAATGTACTTGAAAATGAACAATATCTGCAATTATAATCAAAGTTTGCCGGTAGCAATTCAACGGTTACTTACTTCGACGATTGAAATACGAGACGCGTGAAATTTGTCGGAAAAGTATTGAATACAATTTTACTTGTTATCAACGAGCTTTGAAAATTGGCGATTATTTATTGCCGTCGTATAATATTGATCGAAATATTTCAAACTCACTCATGTCCAATGTGCCTCCGTTGATGTCAGCCTTTCCGAGCCGCAAATCTCCTCGACTCGTGTCATACATGTTCACTCGATGAGGCCGCGCAAGTAACTAAAGTCTGCCGCCTCGCGCACGGCGCCCTTATATTATTGGCGAGCGGTGCGGGGTGGGATGGGGGACGCCATTGTCGTAGGTCAGTTTACGCCGACTGCGTCGTCTGCTAGGCAACTATAGAACTCAAATCGCACAAAAGATATGCGGATTGCGTGTAATAAGGCGCATTGAATGCCCAGTCGTTCGAGCAACTCTTAGCATTTCCTTTCGTCCCAAAGAAATAGGAACAAAAAAATAAAGTTTTGAATTTGAATAACCGCTGAATCTAGTCTGATAATATATTGGCAAAATGATTCGTGGGTTGGGTGTAATAAGGCGCATCGTCTACCCCTCCAGTGTTTGACGATGTTCTAGCAATTGGTTAGTCGGTCAATAATATTGAATAACACCAAGGTAACTTGAAACCTTATTTTTTATCAGAATAATCTGGATCCATCACGTCGAGAACCACACCAGGTATTCCTATCTCAGAACGCCCTACGTGGCTGCTAGAAATATCTCCACAATACTAGAGGCAGGCTCTATAAAATTTCGATGAGAGTGTTAGGATCTATCCTAATATTTAATTATCATTTCAAGATATAATCATCATTATAAAACATACATTTAATACAACATATATTTTATTTATTATATAATATGGTTTGTACAATAACTCAACTTTTGAACTCAGAAATAAAAAATTGATTTGACATCTATATTTATATCTAGTCTGATTTTCGATATCCTTCACCGCTTTCATGACTGTTTCAGGATCTAGTATAATGATACAACTGATCATTGCTCTTCATTACCATCAACATCATCATCATCATTTTTTTGATCCTGTGTTAATTTTGAAACTTAAATAAAGTAGTCCGCGTTTCTGTAGCTTAAATGATAAGCTAATTGATGAGAAACTTGAGGATGAATATCATATCTTATTTCTTTGCTTGATTGAGCCCGCATAATTTGTATGAATAAATATGAAAATAGATGTCGTTTATCATCTATATAATTAAGAGTAATTTGCATGTGATAAGGACAAAGATTCCTGGTCAGATAGCTCAATTCTCACCCCAATCTCCGAGACTCTAGACCTCATATTTCTGGAGTCATTCCCACAGTTCCTATTCAGGTCCATCAGATTTTTGGGATCTCTGTACCCGCAGGTCGTACTTCTGTCTCTAATAAAAGTAAAATGAAGAATGGAGAAATTGAATAATGAGATATTAATTTCGCATGTTATATTCGTGTACATATTCAAGGAGGTTGTAATACGTGGAAAAAAAAAAATGTATAATTATACTTGTCGATCTAAAAAACCGACCCAAAATAGTGTAAAATGGAAATTTCGTGAAAATAATAAATGCGTTCGATAACCGAACCTATAAATACAAATGTAACATAATTGGAAATAATTTTTTGATTAATGCGGCTTACCTCTTATTCGATTCATCGGAGATTCAATCTATATTCTAAACGGCATCCGCACTTCCGATCAGCCGTACTTTTTCTGTCTAATCAGATTATTATTTCCTTAGAAAGGATTAACAATGAATAACAAAGTTCTGCAGTCACGTCCTACGTATATAAACAAAGATGCGGTAAAAAGAGCACATTTCAGATTGATTCGAATACCAGCACGTTTCAGATTCACTCGAAAACTAGCACAATTCAAGTCGAAGCGAATATTAGCAAGTGTCAGGTAGGTTCATTGTAAAATTGTAAATTCACAATTATGCAAAAAAACTCGATTCAATTTTATCATTAAATCATTAATTTTTATAATGAACCCACCTGACTCTTGTTAATATTCGCTTCGACCTGGATTTTGTGCTAGTTTTCGAGTAAATCTGAAACGTGCTCTTTTCCACGCGGAATTTGAAACGTGCTTTTTTTCACCCGGAATCTGAAATGTGCTGTTATTCGTATCAGGCGTCGAGTTGAGGTAATGGAATCACAAGTTACAGCAATTTTTCTTCTGATATTAATGAAATTTATTTAACATAAATAAATATAACATATATGATTTCTGCAGGTCGTTGAAAAGCGGAAAAATATCATCGTTTGTGTTTTTTGTGTTTATGTTTCTTCTGGTCTTTGTGCTTGTGTTTCTTCTTCTCTTTCTTCAACTTCTTATCCTTTCTCTTCTCTATCCATTCACCTTGTGTATGAGTACCAGAGCTTGATACAGGTACTACGATACTTTTAAACACATGTTTCTGAACTTTTGTTTCAGAGCTTATCTCTCGGGGTATATCTTCCACATTTTTCAACGGTTTTGCCGGGAGTACTGGGCCGTACATATCTGGCAGTATTTCCAAATCAATTTCTTCTTTAATTTCGGTTGAGTTTACAGACTCTTTAACACTTCCCACGATTGTATCATCAGATCCGATTCTAGTCGGCTTTGAACCAGAAGCTTTCGAAGTTTCATCCCCTTTGGAATTTAACGACGTGGAATTCTTTCCTTCTATGAATTTAATCTTGCTATTTTTTCCACTCACGTCGTTTAGGCTGTCTAAATCTAAATTAGCGAAGATCCCTCGCGGGGGAGAAGTGTTTCTCTGAACGTTCAACTCTCCAGGATTTTTACCGATCAATAGAGACTTCAACTTCTCATTATCCAACTCTTCTTCCCTATCAGAGTCAGAGTCCTCACTACTGCTCAGAAAAATTGCCTTGAACAGATCCTTTTTTTCATCAATTGATCTCACAAGAATCTCTCCTGATTCAATTCCTTCGGTTACAGCAGATGGTCCGGGTAGATTCACTGCTTGATCAGAACTTGAACTTGATTCCATCGGTTCTCCGATATTATCTACATTTCTTTCACTTTCTACAAGCAATGAAAGGTTACCACTATTATCTTCCATAGTTTCTTCCAAAACATGAACATTTTTGCCAAAAATTCTCTCGTATTTAACCTCGAAGTTACGCTCCTTTGCTGAAACTTTATTTTTGTCAGCATTATCGCACATAAGCATGGCGGAATTGTTTGTTCCATGAATTGGCAAAGATCGAGTTGAATCTAGCATCCTTTTTTTAGAGCTATCTTTAGCCGATATTACGTTGAAATTTTCTGATTTTATTCCAAAAGCAACGTCAGTTGCACTTTGAAACGTTGAGCTGTTGTGCACAGATTCTTCTAAGTAATCAAAGACAGAAAACTTGGACTTTTTCTCTGTTTCTTGTTTGAGACAGCCGGTTCTTGGCTCGGCGATGTTAAACCGTTTGCAAAGAATGCTGGCAGGCTGCCAGTCAATTCTTATCCTTGTTAATTTGCCAAACATTTTTTTTTCAGCTGCTTCTTTGAGCTGGAAATCAGTATCCCTAGTCTTCTCCACCACACTTAATGGGTTTATATCGTCCTGATGTTTTCCGCTGACAAATCTATCACCCATGCTTCCCGTCAGAGGTTTATAAAGCCTTGCAGCTTGTTCGAATTCAACTCTTTCGTGGTCTCTTTCCCACTCTAACATCGACAGAGGTTGTATATTGCTTAGTTTACTCTTTTCTCCAGATTTTGACAAGGTCAGAAATTGTTCATATCGTTTCTGCTTATCAGGGTTTGCGACAAATGGCCTAAAGGTTGAACTTTCATTTCCAGAATCAGAGTTATCGCGAGTTTTTCCCGATTCATTCTCCACAGTTTGATTTATTTGATTCAAAGAAGACCCTGGAGTGGTAGCAGCGATGGATTTTTCAGTCTGAATCTCCTGGAGAGATCCGGCGTTTGCTTCGTCATTAAGGCTCAAGCTCTCGGTACCACCCTTGACGAAATTCTTGACGTTTAGTTTCTCTAGCCAAGAATTCTTCACGGTCCTTGAACCGCCATCTAGTTGAACATTTTTCAAACCCGGTAATGCAGTATTGCCTCTCAAGTTGTTCACAGATTGTTCCTGGTTTCTAGCTGCTTGTTCTTTACCATGCAAATTCAGTGTTTTGGTAATAATATTCGATATGACTGAAGGTTTTTTTGCCGTTTGCTGCTCATTCGAGTCTTTTTCATTTCCAGTAAAATTCGAAACAGGCTGAGTTCGGTTCTCGTCCATAACACAAGGAAACAAGCAGCTCTCCCCGGAATGTTTTTCAATTTTGTTAGCATCCGCTGTCTTGACAGCTTCATTTCTATTTTCGTTTGATAAAACTACGGTAATAGGATTTGGATCGTTGATTATTCTCGCTCTATCTTCCGCCCTCAAATCATGTCTAGCAAGGCCTTTGCGTCTGGCATTTTCCAAGCTTGTGGATTCTATACTTGGTTCAAATCTGCTTTTTCTAATTAGATGAACAGGTTTGAATCCCTTAGGTAATTCTGGTGGATCGAAAGTCTTTCTAGTTTCCAAATGATTTTTTGCCGGTGCAAAACCGTCTATACATTTATTTTTAGATGTGCTAGCTTTCTCCTTTGACCATCTTGACTTCTCTTTTGTTTTTGGCTCCAAGCTAAAATCATATTGCGACATATCTTCTCTCGAGTAAATGTCTTCGTCTTCAGCCTCAAATGCACCAACTCCGAAGGCTTGACCACGGATCGATAGTTTCTTATTTTTTTCTTGCAATTTGAACGGAGTTGCTTCGAACAAGTTTAGATGCTGCGACAGTATAGGCCGCTTGTCCAGTCCACTATAGCCAATTCCAAAGAAATTATCCTTTGGGTTACACCTTTAAAACAAACATTTGAAAATTATTAAAATCACAGTCACAATTATAGCAGATACAAGAGAGAAGGGTATAAATCTTAACATAACATTTTTTCAGAAGCTATTCAGTCATTTTCGACTTCAAAATTATACCTAAATGGCTCGTAGTCATCGGGAGCAAAAGTAATGCTGCTATCCTCATCATCTGACCCAGCGGAATCACCCTCCATAATCTCTTCTTGTTCAGACGGCAATGGGCACCCATATACTTTGATTTTATCATTTTGTTGTTTGACTTTAGACTTCTCTTTTCTTGATAATCGAGGCCCGACACCCTGACCAGGCTTCCAGCCCATTTGCTTTAGCAGTTTTACTCCTACAGTATCTCTATGGACATGAAACATAGTTTTATTTCAGTTAATGAACCAATGACTATCACTAAATGAAAAAGCGCATATTTCAAGGTAAATGTGTGAATTCAGTGATTATGGTTCAAATAGGAATCTTCTGAAACATCGGATGCTTACTTAACGGGTTTCAAGAGTTCCCTCAAGACAGGAGTTCCCGGAATAGGTCCATCTCCCGCATATTTAATCCTTTCTCTTTTAGTTCCCTTTTTATTATCATGGTCTGTGTAATCTGCAGTGGCCCTAATCGCGGTAGGAGCGATACCAAACTGTCCCATGTCTTCATCGTCCATAAAATCCTGAGGTCTCTGTGCCTTGTTTTCGGCCTTACTACTTCTAGAGGATTTAAATTGCTGAGGTCTCCAGCCGTCACGAGTACCAACAGTGTTAAAATATCCGGCTGAAAAACCGCCTGTAAATGCCCCATGGAATCTACGCCTCCCTTGCTCGTCACACGCATATTGGTCCTCTATAGTCATTGGCTTTTTCCGTGGCAAATTTTCTGGTAAAAATAAGAAATTCGTTTATATATAAAACAACGTCTTATCTAGGTGTCTAAATTCTGATCCCAAGTTTTTCGAATTAAGGTTAAGATCGTAAGGTCTTGATTATGTTTCTTACGAATTCTACATTTCGGAGTAAATGTGTATTCTAGAATCTAGATTATAAATTTTTGGCATATAATCATCTCAGAAACCGCATAAAATCTATCCTACATAAATACGTACTGTGAGATCAGGGATCAAGAGGTTTGTTATTTTATCACTACCACTACGATCGAACGTTTTATTTAATATTAACACACCTTCGTCCAAGGGATCTAGCGGCGTTCCGAATGTGACATAGTGTTCATCCTCTGATTCGACCATTGCGTCAAATATTTGACAGCTTTAAAACTAATCTTTTATTAAATACAATGAATACATTGCGGTTTTTTGAGGTTATATTTTTACTGCTTATGTATCTTGCCAAATAGTAGCGCTACGTATCGGAAGATAGAAAAACTACTTTTGCCGCAAACATCCGTCTGCTTTGTTGTATGCAACTTGCATGACATTCGGTGTTACGAATTGCGTACGGTAAGGCGTACGATGCACATAATCCCTAAAATATATAATCGAAATTTGCAACGTAAAGATATGCATGATTCTTGGAAGTGATAGTTATAATTGTATATCGTATAATTAGTATTTGTGAAACGCATAAGGTTTACATAACTGAATAAATAGTTATAAAACTCCTTTGGCGTAGGTGATGAAATTTTCGAAAATCGAGTTACGTGAAGTAGGCAGTAAAGTATAAACATGGCACCGTACTCTTCGCTGGTGAATATCTCCAGTCTCAGAAGGATAGTTTCTGTACAAAGTAAGCTATATTCTTTACATCCTATTGAATAAACTATATAAATTAAACGAAGATAAAATGAAGCTCGAAACTTTCTATAAAATAATTTTTAATGAGCTAGTATTTAACTAAATTGTTACGTCGTTTTCACACGCGTTGACAGAAGAACGCGCGTCGTAGCTAGATACGTAGACGAAATTGGCACTTTGATATATCTCAAAAATAAGCAGCCAATTATTCCTAAAGCCTGTGAATATATTAAAATAAACATCTCGTGTGCGGAGACCGAAGTTTTTTCGCGTTATGTATAAGCGTGGATCTGTTTTTTACAATATACTGTAAATCTTTTGTTAAACCGCTGAAGTCCGTGTAACATAACCTAGAAAAATGTCTAACGAAATGATTAAAGAACCGAACAAAGCGGATCTTAGCAGTGAATTAATACGCGATTTGACAGACTTGTTGAACAGTGAAAAGACCGAAGATGCATTAAGGGTAATCGAAGATGAGAAATTTTCCGCGTATCTTAAGGATTGTTCTTGGGATTTAATTCCGATTGTTTCCGGCTACTTAAACAGTTACAATATGAAAAACAAGCCAAACTTATTTCAATGCTGTGAAATAATTCTGGAAAAAATTTCGAGCCATTCCAACCCGGCAGAAACGCTTTTGGAATTAATCGAACAAGCCGAATGCCCAGAAAATGATACGAAGTTTATTGCCGTTTTAAAACCAATGGCGACGAGCTTGGAAAGGCTAAAAAAATCCAGAGGCAGATCTTTGGAGTGGTGTATAAACACGATAAAATCTCACATCCTGGAGCTGCCGCTTCCTGATAATCAGAAACTTGAAGGAGAAGAAATTGTACTACTTGACGCAGATCCGGCCGTATTTAGAATGGTCAATGTATATCAAGCCGTCTTACCATTTCTTAAGCCATTTATTTCTGAAGTATCTTTAATAGGCGGAGAACAAGCTGAGGCTTATAATCGAAATCTTATTCTAAGTTCATTAATCTCATTGCTCGGCAAGCCATTCTGTTATCTTGAACTTAAAGATCCAAAGAGTCAGAGAAGACTGATCGCCGATGATATTCTAGAAGGCGTAACCCAAATAACTGGAGATTTGTTACAATTTCTTAAATATGTCGAAGAAAGAATGATGAAAAAGTACATTTCTAAGTCAGAAATATCCACCAAAGATTCAGACAACAAAGATGAACCGAATAAACCAGTAGATTTATTTGCGATGCAAGAAAATGTCTCAGATCTTGCCTACGCCAATTTTTATTATCTAATTCTTGGAGTAGGATTGAAAGCTAAATCAGTTCCTTGCGTTTATCATCCTCAATATGTCCTGCATAGTTGCTTGTACTTGTCTTCTTGTTTGTTAAAAAAGCCAGAATATGTATTGATCTCTAAAGGATTAACGTTGGCAAAAGCAGCGCTATTTAGAGTCGACGCGTTTACAGTTGATACGGATGTTTTAGAACTAAAGATTTACATAAAATTTGTTCAAAATTTAAGCCAAGTTATGATTTACTGCGATGAACGGGACCAGAGAAATACTGCTTTTGAAATATTCAAACTTTACTTTAAAATATTCACTATGGAAGCAAAGTATTTGGTGATATTGCACTTGTATGATGTATTCAATCATTCAGGAATACTCAGTTGTCTGACCAGCATTGTTAAAGACTCTGTAGTAAAATGTCTAGAGTCAAATCCAATGGATAGAAGCTTTGCAGGTAAACGTGTTAACGCTTTATTGATGAAAGCTTGTAAAATGCCATTCGCAAGTTCTTCCGATTTAGTAGAGATTTCAGATGAGATAATTGCCAGTTTAAATCTTATAAGATTCTTGGTCATTCGTGATAAAAATAATTCAACTGGTATCTGGGATTACACATTGAAACTACAGACTGATTTCCTACATCCTCTTAGAGATGGTTTAGATATATCTCGAGCTCATTATGAATTAAAAATAAAAGACTTAGAAGTGCAAGAAAAATTGGATAAATCAAGAGGCAGGAATCAGAGTAAAAAATTTGATGACGAAATTAGCATTACTGTAGGCGGTGAAACTCTACCAACTATGCCGGTGAGAGAGAAAATCAATTTTTGTTACCATGCAATCAACGCGTTTGATGTTATGGAAAGCATTTTGATAAGGGTAAACGAATGCATTGAGGATCACTCGATTGAATGAATATCCTCAAAGTATTACCTATCTTTTTCTGATATCATTTCACTGAATTATTCATTTTCTATCATGTAAACTATATTCTGTGAAATGTTATTCAATGAATCACCGATCATTTGTGGTGAACGATGATTCTTCATTTGATATCGTATCATTAGTGCTATTCTATAAGTTATATTTCTTTTTTATACAAAATAAAAAATATATGATGTAACTTTTATATCGTTTAATAAATCTTTGTATACGCAATCAGACATTGGCTTTGAAATATTTCTACTTCCTTCACTTGCATTATCGATTATACTCTAACATAGATATACATATACATGATATGTATCTGACTCTGCTTTAGTAACAAGTAAAATTCAGTATCCTGAAATTAGTTGCAAAGATTTCCATACTTCAGAATCTCATTGAGCTAAAGTACGTATCTTTATCAAAACCTGAGTCTTTATGATTCATATTCATATTCAAAAATAATCCTAATCGAACTTATATTACATTAGCTTTCAGGGGCATTTGGACTTCGAAAGTCCTGCGAGCTGATCAAGTACAAAACCTTGCCGTCCATGAAGCACGTTCTGAATCATCAGGCAATGAAAGCGATGGGGAATATGAAAAAAACATTAGATCAAAAATCCTCAACGCTGCTATGGCCTTTGTACCTGACCTTGGATGGAGCAAGCAAGCTATCAGTGCTGGTAAATTGAAATGCTGAAGCGCTTCTCAGTAAAATTAATCAACGGATCAACATCATAAATTATTTACACTAATTCGAATTTTTAAAGGTGCCGAATCCGTCGGCTACCCCGGAGTGATTCATGGCATGTTTCCCAACGGCGGAGCAGATTTGGTTCTACATTTTTATTCAACGTGTAACAAAGCCCTCGCTCAACAGCTCAAGTCCCAGGATTTAGCTATCAAAGAAGATTCTCAAAAGGCGAAGAAATCCCCGGAAGTATATGTTAAAGATGCTCTTGAAACGAGGCTGAGGATGTTAGTTCCCTTCAAGAAAAGCTGGCCTCAAGCCATGGGTCTCATGGCTTTACCACCCAATGTTCCAACTGCTTTAGCTAATTTGTTGACAGTAGTTGACGATATTTGTTATTATGCTGGAGACAGATCGGTAGATGTGAGTGTTCGGAGTTGATTAGATCCCGCAAAATATTTGATTTTTTTCATTGTCAGGAATATTTCTATGACGAACGATGAATTTTTGTTCTGCAGTTCAATTGGTACACCCGGAGGATTGTTCTAGCTGGAATTTACAAGGCCACTGAATTGTACATGCTGCAAGATAGCAGTACTGATCATCATCAAACTTGGAAATTCTTAGAAAGGCGAATTGAGGATGCTGCGCAACTTCACAGAGTCTTATCAGCAGCACCTGGTCCACCAGATTTCAATCAAGCAACAGAAGCTGCAAGTGCAGCATTCGTAACGGTGAGAAAATTTCAAATTTAATTTAGCTACTGCATTCAATACCGAAAAATATATAGTATAGATTTTGTGCTATAAATATGAGAATATTGCTACTGAGATTACTTTTTTTTTCTTTCGTGGTAATAAATTTCTGAATAAAGACACTGATGAACTATTTCTTTTTATATTATAGGCACGTAATATACTGGGGCTTAATTGGAACAGGTAAAACTTATCTGTGAAAGTTTTAGTAATGACAAAACATGTAATATATCTAACTTATTGATAAAAGTAATGAATATATTTCTGTTGTAAGTAATTAATAATAAAATATAATGTTATTATTTCATTTCATTGAAGATTCTTAATTGCATTGTTGTTCTACTGTCAATATAGTTAGATGTTGATAGAAGACAGATAATTTATAACAACTTCAGTCGTATATTAATGCTTTAAAATGGAATTGCAGTATTTTGAAAGTAATGATAAAGATTAGATATTATATGAGATTTAGCGACCTTTGAAAAATACTCGATGGTCGAAAGTTATGATATACTATATTTGATTAACAATGAATGTCACAC
This sequence comes from Tenthredo notha, assembly GCA_914767705.2. Lineage (NCBI taxonomy): Eukaryota > Metazoa > Arthropoda > Insecta > Hymenoptera > Tenthredinidae > Tenthredo > Tenthredo notha. The sequence continues at coordinate 8,721,853 of OU611908.1, forward strand.
TAGAATACCAAAAATGAATGAAAACAGAAGAAGAGTTGTAATGTTTGAAATAAATGAGTAGGTAGTACAAAAATTTGTAAATATCCTTTATTTTAACACACAACAAATGTACGGTATTTAATAATTCCGTACTATAAAAATTGCTGACATATCAACAGAAATTGATTCAAATATTCAAATTTGATATCTGAATGGCAGTAATAATATAGTGATAACTATATAGCTTTGGATAACCGGCATTATTTCCTTTGGGAATTTTAGTTATTGTCATATAGTAGTTATTTTAATAATTCCCCTCAAAGTTACAGTAAATCCGTAGATAACAATAAATTTATATTCATTTTATTTCTTTCTTTATCAATATTTTCACAAAATTTATTTATATATGCGTGAGAGTTAGGAAATTATAGTATATAATAAATATTGTATAATATTATATGCATATATATATAGTATAATATATAATTTTCGAATAGAAAACAAAATTCAGAAAAAGAAAATTTAGCACCAATTTTAAAGAGTTAAAATTTTTCTGATAACATCTTTTGTTTTTAGGGTGTCTCACAGATTCAAAATATGCATAGAGATTCCTCAGAATTTTCATATTCTATTATCAATCCAATTTTTTTTTTCTTATACTCTAACATCAATTTTTTTTTTTGTACAAAAATATGCATTCTCATTTAGTTTTTTAATTTATATCCAAAACATCTCATCAAACTCACTATCCCCCAATATTCTTATTATCTTACAATGAATACAAGCCTAATAGGTATCTAGAGCATAATTATTAGATACAGCCGTTAGTGAATCAATGAAAATATCAATACATAACAAAACTGCAGCGGGGATTTTGGCATGTTATAATATTTACTTGAGATTAAAGATTCAAATCCTTTTCGATCCGTTTTAAAAAAATTTCAAAAATATTTCATCAATAGTACGAACAGAAGTATAAGTTGCGCAGTAGTTTGTTTTGTATTGAATCATTGAGCTGCATATAAAGTAACTCTTTCCACACATGCTTTTACGACTAGTAACGTTTCATTTATTATTCCGCATTTTACTTATCCGACACTTCAGTCTTAGATTTAAAAAGAAAATATCATCAACGATGTGATTTGTGGCGAGCAATTATGTTCATAATTTTTTTTTTTGATATCATTTAGATTCTATTTACAATTAGTTTCCTTCATCATTATTGCTGCACAAGCATAAATTTGTTTTCTTTAATTTTCTTAAATTTTATGAAATAAGTTGAATAGCAGCGACCATAACATCCCTGCTTTCAATAAAGCATAAATCACTAACAAATATACAAATGAAATTTTGCAACGTGTCTCAATCAATTTTTTATATGTATGTATATTTAGGTATATACAATTAGAATATTTATTCAAGTGTATCAACCCGTTTAGCATAATTACCTTTCACCTCTCTGGGTAAAGCATCACAAATATATTTATATATATATTACAATTTCAACGAGTGCTTTCTGCATCTCGATCTTATATACAAAGGTGAGAACAACCATACAAACTCCATCAATCATTTCCCCTATTTAATTAGAATATCCATAAAAGTTTATTCGAAAAATAACAAACAGCAAAAATACGTAACTTATAATTCATCCGTATAATTGCCCCTTAAATAGCTGTGTATAAAATAAGCTGAGTGAGAATTTTCCTCCTCTAATAATGAGCCTCTTTTATATACCCTCTAATAGTTTCAGGCAATGGAAGTTTCCCGATATTATCAACTCTGGTATTTTGTCTGATTACAAAACGGCATAGATATTGTAAACTTCTGACTTGAGTAAACCTACTGACCGGCTTGGTTAATCTAACTGGAAACGCCGGATGTCCAGGGTACCTAGGACGCGAATAACAGTACACAGCCGACTGGCTGAAATTCATTGAATGATTAATCAGAGCGACTACAGATGAGAACCGTTCACACTCCGGATGATAATACAGCGAGAATAGACCACCGCTGTGTTCAACTCTGGTGTGAAGTAGTTTACCAGACGATTTAAAGCTGAGAGTCAACAAATACCTAGATAAGATTTAATTTTTAGTCTCCTATTATCATTTACACTTTTTCCTGTTTATATTATAAAATGGGAATCATTGATAACGACAAAACTTATCTTTTATACCAGCAGTATTAATATCAAGCTCAGACAATTACTGCTCTATGAGTAATGCTATGACTAATCGTATAACTGCAATTAACTCATACAAGTATTACTAACACAAGAAAAGGACAAAGTCTTTTCAACAATACGTTATAGTTTCTATGAAATAATATGCCAACATTTAAAAAATATAATAATCGAAATTTCAGACTTGAAACACATGCTTACCTGTCCGCGGATGAATCCCGTACCAAAAAAGCGCCGTCTGGTTCATTAGCTAGTTTGGTATCAGCCTCGTCCCTCGAAATCGGTCCCCAATACCATCCATACTTACTAAGCTTTAGCAGCTCTTCTGTTAAATTGAATTTCTTCTCATTTCTGCTCTGTGAATCTGGACTCAATTCTCCAGATTCTCTTGAGCTACTGGCCTGTGGTTCAGCCACATTGCCTATGCTAGGATGCACGTACTCAGGCTCTTCATGGAGTCTGTCTTCTTCGTCTATAGAATCACTCTCTGAACTATTTTGAGCAATATTCAAGTAGCCGTCATCCCCGGTTATACCATTGTGCGCGATGCTTAATTGGCAGTTCTTTTTTTTGTTGAAAAATATTATTGGCAATTGGGTCGGCGTCACTTCCAATGTATCGTTCATACCGTAGGAAGGACTAGAGGGTTCAATTGTTTTGATCTAAAGATAGAAAAGATGAACATGCACGAATGTTTTTTGATTTTAAAAAGTATACGAATGAAAGGAGAAAAAAACTGTTTTATAAATACCTTCTGTTTGGATTGACATAATTTCAAATCCCTTATATGAAGACGTTTTTTTATACTTCTAAAAAACCCGTTGGATTTTAATTCTTTATTAGATTCGTTGAATTCAACATCTTGGAACGATTTATCGTTGTTACAAATAGCAGATGTTACACGGTTCTCAATATTTTCTAATATATTATCACCCTCGTTTGATCCGGCCTCTGTACAACCAGATGAATTTCCAGATTTCTTTTGAAAACTATTTTTTAAGTAAGTTAAACTCATCTTACGAATTTTCTTCTTTCCATCGTCTACGCTACTCGTGCTAGCAGCCATCGCACGTTACGACTTATATTTATTATCAGAGTATTATAATTATCAATGATTTTTATATAATTCAATAGTTTTTTTTAATCACTCAAACATCGTTTACGGATTTTCTTTATTTACCATTTGCATTGCGATATATTAACCTTAGCGGTTAGACTTATACACGAATATACATCGCCGCGGTACACATGCAACATTATGAACAACTCTGAAGATGCAGTGTTTGACCAAATTTTTATCAGTGGTTAAAGGTGGTTCTTCTTGCACGCGATTGCGACAACTGTCACGCGACTGACGTCAAGAATCTCGTCGCGTTTATGAAACATGGCGACACCCGACGATGTCGCTGGGACTTGAAATAATAATTATATTGGTCATTTCCATTCACTTGATAGGATTGAAAATTTATATGACAAATATAATAAAAATCTACTTACCTGCAAGATAGAAGTTTTCGATTGTCGCGCGTCTGTTTTCGCGGTCGCGTGCATGAAAAATGAAAATAGTCCAATGCTTAGACGTTGTCGCTTTGTTTCAAGCGACGCAAATCAAAGCGAGCTATATCATTAGACGATTCGGTTAGATCCGACCATTCATATCAGAGGAATTATTCAAACCCTGTTTTAAAGCATCGCTGAATACCTTGGAATCTTAATATGGCGCTATCTCACAGAATCCGGCAAAAACTACGGTACCCTACCACAAACTACATTAATAAAATGAAACTCTTGTTGGGAAAAGTACTGTGAATACACTGATTAATTCTAGAAAGGATATATTTGTTAAAATAAATCGTTTAACGAAATTCAATGGATCTATTGGGTTCTCGTCATATCAGTATAAAATTTGAATTATTCGTATTGCGATTAGAATAGCCTCATTGTTTATTTCGTATGATATTTTGGTTAGAATCTGTAATTAATCGCAATACGAACAGGTGTATTTGAAACTGATATAATATTTTATTAATGAATAGAAATTTGAAGTGTGAAATATTCATATTTTAATACGTCATCAAGGATCCGTCAAATAGGGCCAATCAGCGATGAGAAGAAATGCCCATCGCGATCTGGACGGTAGTTTTACGAACTAACTACCGAAGTTAAGTTTGCAAGAAAACAGTAGACAGTCGGAGTACAACATGGCGGCAGTTCTGTGTCATGTTCTCGCGACGTTCCTTCTTATTTTGTCATATCCTTAGTTTTTTCAAAGACTTATAATCGATTTATATGGTGAAAATAATGCTTTATCGTGTTGTGTAGTGTGTGAGTGTAAATCCTGTGAAAATGTCTACCCGTTCGCAGTTAACAAAGGATTTAAATGGTAGGTTGTACATGTCCGATGTTTACGTTTAGAAATTTCCGCATAGTGGTTGAAAAAACTCGTATGTTTGAAATCGCAGTTCTCAGCTGTCTACATTTTCTATAATTTATTTTCTCTAATCACTAATTAATGGGCGTTTAATAATCAAGGTTATGATACGTATAACTTATCATTCCTTACGGTGGTATAACTGCATTGTCAACACACCGCAATCCGTCAAAATTCGCTAAAATTCACAAAAAAAATGTTCATCCCTTGACAAGAATAGAAGATGAAGAAATAATATTCTAATATTCTATGCTGTCAAACGTATATAAATATTTTCAACAATACATCGATCACGATATCGAATGCTCGTATAATCTAATGTTTCTTATAATAAAATATCGTATATCTATTTTTTGATATCATAAAATAATTATTGACAAAATAACAATATTATGTCATATGTATAGTACATTCTATATTATGTATATGTATAAATATTTCAATGTATTCTCTCGCACGAATGAATTCAATTGGGACAAGTGACTCATCTGACATTCTTTTTATTTATTTTTTCCTCGTCTTTATTTATTTTTTATTTTTTATTATTAGTTTTATTTTTTATTTTTTATTTTACGTAGGGATACTCTGGTGTTCCTCTTTTCATCGGATGTAACATTCATTCCTCTGATGTTTTATTGTTTGTATTTAGCTTTGTCTTGAAAAAAAGAGAGAGAAGATAAAAAGAAGAAACGAAAAGAAAAGAAAAGAAAAGAAAAAAAAAATCTTTACCTATGGAAAAATAAAAACGAGTATCACTTTAAGTGATTAAAAACAAAAATATATATATATTTTCTTTTCCAATCTCTTAGACATGGATTTTAATTATTATTATTATTTTTTAATATCAGTTTTATTGATAAAGATTATTATTTTTCATTTCTTTTTCCTTTTTTTTTTTCCTTCTTGATTAGAGTTTATTCATTTTTATCTCAAACGACAATGATAAACTATAGTATTACAATTAATTATATTTTTACTAGTTGTTAGTCGAATTTTTTATTTTTATTTTTTTCTACCTTCATTCCGTATTATAATCATTTAGAAATTTTTTCATTTTCATTTTGTTACAGAATCCGTAAAGGCCTTGTTAGGCAAACACGTTAAAATATTATTGAAGAACGTTGTGAGGCTAGAAACAAAACAAGATAAACAAGAAAATCGTGTTCTGGTGAGTCTATATATATTTTTTTTTCTAAATAATTATAAATCCATTTTTTTTTCTTCATCCACAAATATTCGAAGATTTAGGACAAAATTTTCATAATATTCGTACCTATAGCTAAAAAATCAAAAACTATGTCGTATTTCTTTTTTTTTTTACTCCAATTTGTCATTTCCTTCATAATAATTATTATCACCAAAGTGTAAAAATTGACGAGAAAAGGTCCATCCTCAGGGTCAACTATACCCATACCTCTACCCTCCAGCCATAGTATACATATACCCAAAAAACCATCGTCCTTTAGATAATTATATTTTACTCACAAAGAAATATCTACCTGCCTGGAAAATACGAAAGGATCAAGTAAGTGAGCGAGCGAACAAGCACCGTGAGGTGGCATACATTTACCCAATTATCCCTTGGTTAGGATAATTATTGATGTTTACTGACCACAAAAAACTCAACTCTCTCGTCCTTGAGACGCTTTTCTATAACTTTGAGTAACCAGAGATGGCTATAGGGTCTCTGTGCTGGGAAATAAAATCTCTTTCGTATATTATAGGCTCGTTTTTGTTAGAAAGTAAATTTTGAAAACGTACAAAAATCTTCATATTAATCATCAATAATTAACGTCGTCCTTAATTCGGTCATATTCGAATTTTCATGAAATACCTATACTACAACACGCAAGGAGTGTACCAAGTTTTAGATTTTTCAGAGTTATACTACAATAGGAAGAAAAAATAAATTGACCGCGAAATATCGCGAATCGTGTATTATTCAATTGGGAAAATTCGAAGGCTTTGAGACGGTACTTAGAATCGAGATAGAAACCTGGGGTCTTGGCTATATTTTTTTTTTTTTGGGAACATTGAAATTCAAAAATGATTAAATTAAGGATCACCTTAATAATATGCATACATCGTAGTCAGACGTTGAAAATTAAAGTGTGTGTGTGATGTTAGATGAATTATTAGAAGAATATGTCCTCGTGGAATGAGTTTTGTCGCGGTTGCTATATCTGTGTAATACATAAATCTAACGGAAACTAAATATTAGTCACTTGTAAACGTGGAAGGAATTTAAATATTCGATAAATCTATAAATATTATCATATAAGAGAATAGGATGATGTAAATATACGACGTCGTTCATTTCTACACGATATTTTAATATCTTTTCTGTACTACCTGCCTGCTTCCAAACTCAACCGTAATATATACATACGTAACAAGAACAATAGGAGAATTGAGAAAAGATGTTGAATGGCTCGTGCGGGCTCAAGATACGCGTACCACGATCTTTAACCACTGACTTAATGCCAATTATTCTCAAAGCTTTAAAGCTACAAACGGTTTTTTTCCTTAAAGGTCTTATTAAATCCCGAAAATTATGAAGCCTCGATTTTTTTTTTCAATGGCTTGAAATTTCTTTGTATAAATTTTATTAATCGTATCACAACGTGTCGTAAAAGTTAATCTTTTCGAAAAAGCGTAAAAATATGGGCATTGAAAAACAAAAAAACTGGTCCATAAGCCGAATCGTACATTTTTTTTTTCTTTAGAAAAAGTCGTTTGAAAGTTTATAATTTAGCGTATAAAAATTAGAAGAGATTTTTTTTCTAAACGATGCAACTTTCTGACTGCAAAAGAAAGGAACAGCTGCTTTCCAAGAAAGTGTAGCTGGAGGAGACGTAATTTTTTTTTTTTTTTTTCTTGCAACAAATCGTAAACGTCTATTGGATCGTATTTAATGAAACTATATCAGTGACTGAAAATACTCAGGCTTTGTAACATCTGAGGATAAAAAAAAAAAAGGATTTTAATTCATCACGATGGCACGATTTCAAATTTTCCGGAAACAGCCTGTGAAAAATTATAACGTCGAAAGTCTGATTGATGTTCCCTTGTCAGAAGTCCCGTTGATGATTGTATTATTATTCTCAACCTCGATTCCGTATATCCCCACTGTTTAAACGAAAGCATTGAATTAAGTATTCTACAAATGCTGTGCAGCGACGAGAAATCCACGAGGAAAAGGCAGCGAATTATTCCGCGAAATCGGGCTTCGTATATTATACGGTGGGCAATGTCTTATTTGTTGAAGGATGTTGACACGTTAGATATAACATATTACGATATATTCGTGCTGGTCGCGTAATCGTTATCGTAAATATCAGGATTGAAGCTGAATAAATTTGTCACTTTTTGCAAAAGGGAGAATTATTCTGCTGCTTGTAAATCCGAATATTTAACTAATCCATTTTTATTCGATTCTAATAAAATCTAATTTATTATTTATTATTTCATTATTTGATGTCATATCTGAAATTTTCAGACTCAAACTCTCAAGTTCTTGTACCAATTCGTTCACTTACTCTATAGAACCCCTCGCAGACAAACTTAAATCAATACGGTATATAGGTACAGATTTCGTCTTACTTTTAGTATCTATATTTGGATGAAAGCAAAAGGGATATTCGCATGTGTACATATATTAATCCGACAATTTCTCTTAGATGATCTGCTTTTAGTTGCAGTTTTATTAACGCTGATCTCACATATGTGGATTTAAATAAAATTATATCATATTTATAAAGAACGCTTTACCCAATCAATGAATTCTATATCTTTATTGATAATCACCATGACTCGGAATTGGCAATGATATTCGTTGGTCGAAAAATTAATGGTATCAATCGTATAAATCCCAGCTTCTTAAAATCGCGAATTAATTTTCACGCTAAATATATAGTTAATGAAAGTAAGTAATCCGGTCAAGCTATGAACATATATTTATATGCATATATGTGTTTATTATGTTAAGTAATGTATGAATTCATTAAAATAGAAAATAAAGACGTGATCTTGCAGCGAAGTATACGATAAGATAGACAACGCTTTCTCACTTTTTGCGTAATTCTGTATAACTTATATATATCCATAGAAAAGTCCGTAGAGATTTTATTTTTTTTCTTTTTTTTTCTAAACTATTCCCATTTCCCGGTACCTACGAGCTGCAGAAATAGTCGGACTACTGGGAGTAGTGAAAATAAATTTGCCAAAATTCTAGTATCGATCGGCCCACTTCCACCTGACATGAGTGTGGCACAATTTTCCCCACCCCCAAAGCCCGGGGTAGTGCACCATACGTAGAAATATATAGGTATAGATTTGTATATAAAGAAATATGGCATAATGAGTATTTTCAAATATTGTTTAATTACTAATCATTCGATTATAATTAAAAATAACTTTCGGACAAAATTTTTTGATAACAAGAGATAAGATATGACAATTATTTACGATTACGATTCTAACTACGTGGGTGAGTTCATACCCGATTTACTGCAAAACCAGATACGCCACACGAGTCTACTTGCTCGTTTCAGCCTAGGTGCTAATCAGCATTCGCCAATATATCGCATATAGCATATCGAGCCTGAAGCTAGGGGTTGATTCAAAGTTTTCTAGATATGAACACAGGTAGCCTATGTAATGAAAATTTTTACCAAATTCACAAAATATTATTCATCATTTACATTTCGTTTTACAATTAAGGTATAAAATAAAAAAAAGTTTCCGTTCTGTATAAGAACAAGTGCATTCTCATCGAGTGATGGTACTACTCCGATTTTTATCAGTTTAGAAAAAAATTGCACAAATTTCAAACATCAAACCTTGAGAAATACAAGACGTGTTCGAGACTGTGATTTTGTGACTAGAATTTGAACAATATGACTGAGTAGTCGCTTAGTCAAACGGCTTTAAGAATTTTTCAACATATTATAAGTTATTTCATTGAAAATTTTTCAAATCTCCATATGTATAGCGGTTTGAAATAAATCCTTTTCAAATGTATATCGGAGTCATCAGATATCGCGAAAAATTCCTGTTTCATAGAAACTATAAATTCATTTAGTATACTCAAGGCTATCCAGGTGAATACAATATTGAAATTACCATTTGTATACACCGTCATAAAACGAAAATATTTTTTCGAATAACAGAAAATCAATTAATTTAACAAATTTTTTTGTCTGACAAACGAGATTGCTCTATTAATAGAAAATATAATAATCTATTTTCTCATTGCGAAGAAAACTACCTAAGTATAAGATTGTAATTTTCTGAAAATTTATACCTATGTTTTGTATTGACGAAATTGAAGTTTCTTTTTCACGACTTGACTCTAATTTAACTAAAACTATAATACACTGATAAAAAAATAATAGCTATAGGTATATATAGGTATAATTATCGTTAGTTTTTAATCGCATGAAAGAGCTGTGTAATCGTTACGGATTAGCACCAATCACAATGATTAATTAACCAACTTGACGTTTAGTTTTAGTCAGTTACAATGAACGGATACTATATTATACTAGAGTCTATTCAACAGAAAGTATAAATTTAGTGATATACCCTAATATATGAAATTCACGGTTTTATCGGAATACATGAACAATTATTCCTTAAATCCATCATATAATTGATTTTTGAAACAGTGTCAGCTGTTTTTCGTTCCTAGGTCTTATCTTATATTATTACACTAGCATTTTAGGGGATCGATATTTCTTATCAGGTTGTATATTTATTAAATTTTATCGTACATTGTTATTCATCGTTATTTATATCATTCATATTCGTCGATATTCTTCGGTCATTATCGAATTATATTTACATAACTCGATTTTTCATTTCTTCGTTTATCGGATAATTAAATTACTACCAATCGCATACTCAAGGAATAACTAGGATCAATTTAATTATTGATATGACTAAAAAAACTAAAAAGGATAGAAAATATATTGTAAAGCAAATCGAGAAGCGGAAATGCGATGATTCTTGAAATTATAATCCGCGAAGCGTCTTTATTATCTCCGAATTATATAATTTCAGTATCACATTTCTAAACAGAATGACTAATTCAATTTCGCCGAAGTCACATACTGCAGAAATTTGCTAATACGACAGTTTTTTTTATTTCTGTCCATGAACTTCGGATGATGGTCAAACGCGTAAATTAAATAGGCAACTTCCTATAGGGCAGGAAAGAGGATATTTCGAAAAGTCTAGAGCACCGATGGTCAGAACTTTTGTGTACTTGTCTATAAAACTAAATGATTTGTGATTTTTTAAACTATAACATGATATAATGTTGAATAACGTAACATGTAACTCGTTCATATACTTAATCCCGGAATCGACTTTGCGAAGGGTAATTATAGTCTACAAAGGTTTGATCATTATATTTATTATGTAGTACCTGTGTAAGTATCCAATTTAATATAATCTTGAGGAGAGATATTGCTAATGAGTTTATTTCGGTGCCATCTCGACTGGTTTACATGAAATTATTATTCGTCAAGTGGTATTCAGTCAAGTCTGCAAATACATCATATGAAAAAAGAAAAATAAAAAGAAAGAGCAAAGAGTAATGAGACTGAAGCTTGTAGTTTTTTGACGTCCCGATAATTTTTCGAACGTGCTTACAAGTTTTTGAAAAGTTTAGAAAACTCTGAAATTAGTTATGTAATCAGCTTTGCGAACGTCGAAAATTGCGTTGAAATTTTTCTGGACCATTTTTGCATCCGTGAATCAAAAATATATTTCGATAAAGAATTATTTGATTACAATTTATGTCCGAATAGGCATATGACTATGTTGGAGAAGGAATAGGATGATGTTGGAATTCGATAATCTCTTTAAAAAAAAAAAAAAGAAAAAGAAATTATAATTTGTCAATGATCGGTGAATAATTAGTAGATTATTCAGGTCCCTCTGAGGGTACGACTACGACTTGATTCACTGTACAACGATCAGTTTGAGTGAAATCTGAGATGTCGATGTAAAATTAGATTCCCTAATTTGTTAGAAACGACAAGAAGTACTCCGAGTATAGGAATAGGTATATTATACACAATCTTGGAAATCTAATTAGCTTCGCATTGTTAGAAGGTGAAAAGTGAGCCTGACTACACCGTGAAAGAAACTAATTTTATAATTTGAACTTAGCTGTAATTACTAATAACGATTCTAAAATTTCTCTCTTTTTGTATTATCGTTTTAATCAAAGCGGAGTTCTGGCTAACGTTTTAGGAGTTTAAACAGCTTAATGAATACTGTTGCATTTCGATGGTGGAAGATATTTCTGCACGTTTGACTCACTAGGTACGTATCTACACGTTTAAACATTCCAAATTAGAAACTGAAATAGAGGCTGTATAGCTAGGGCTAAGTATCGGTTCGTTTCTCAATTCCCGAAAATTTTCTTCACTTTACAATTTTATACGAATTTATTTTATCGTTCAATGAATAAAATCAGGGTCTTTAATTCAGCTGAAAAATTCTTCTAATTAAAGCGTAAATTTTAATAACTAGTGGGAAAAGTTTGACTAAATTTCAGTGGAAAATTAAAGCCACAAAAATCTAATTAGCAACAGAAATACAGTAAACAGATTTTAACAGGTCAATAATTCGCGCAACCAGAGCATATAGCGATAGACGATTTACTGGAAATAATTGATTTAGCATAATCGGTTTAATCAAAGCATTTCGATTCAATAACGAAGCGGTTAATCAATTTAAAGAATAATTATCGATAGCTGGTCGTGGATTGATCAGGTCTTCAGTCAGAATTCTGAAAAATAAAACTATGACATAATGTTTGAGGTATAAAGAAGCTGAGGATTTTGTGAAAAAAAAATATTAATGATAATTTTTTAGAGACGTGCAGAGAAAATATTATTCCGAAATTTTCGGAAAACGATTTATTGATTTTGTTTTCGATCAAACTGCAGAGAAATTTTCTAATGATAATTCTTCGGGCTTTATTATTTATCAGATTAACTATAAGAATGAAAAAATTACTGTGAAAGAAAATTCGATATAATTTTTGAAAGTTAATTTTTCTACGCGAATTAATTTATTTATTTTTTCTGCTTTTTTGAGATTCTTTTCTATTTTCTTTCACATCGCATGTCTAGGAATGAGAAATAATTATATGTCTTATTAGATCTGCTGTATATCCATACGCTATAACGAATACAATAAGATTTCGACTTTGATAAGAATCTGTTTCTAGGTAAGTACATAGGTACTACATACATATAAACACGCCATTACATAGCTTTCACACTTTTACCGTATATATTATTAACCAACGAATCAATTTACAAGTCAAGTTTCACACTGTATGGCAATCACACCCATTGATGATTCACCAACGTAACATACGTTGGAAAATCCCATTGTCCAGCAACTATACTTTTAAACACGTAATAATTCTCATACTTTTCCAAACCTTTGAAACCCTTTGAAAAATATCGTTGATTAATTATTGAAAAAAGGAATTAGGGTTTATCATTAATTAATTGGATCAAAAAATTGGAGAAAAAAAAAATTACTTGCTTGGCTATATATATGTACTATTTGAATCAGAGTACCGATCAATATGAGACTCCGTTTTAACCCTTGGCGTATACTCATCGTTACGTTGGAACGTCTCTCGTAATTAGAGGTAAAATTGAATAGACGACGACTTAGTGGCAAAACGGCATCGATAACTTTAGGCACAAGATATACTTACCCGAAGAAAATCAGGTCGAGACGTCATTCTGTATTGTGAAATTCTGACGCTGTATAGAAACCAAGTAGACAACTATACCCGAAGAACAGAACCGAAGAGACAGGAGACACGAGAGATGCAGGAACAACCCCTGTCAAACTTCCGTGTCGAACTGTCGCCTAACTTATTTTCCATTTTCTTCTATTACTAAGATATCATCTATTGTGATGTTAACGGACTATTTTTGGAAAGCTAATTTACGCCAAAAGGATTCATCGAAAACGTTCAATTTTTGCCAGTTTATTAGAACCGCGAAAATTGAATTGCCCATTTTTTTTTTTTTTTACAAATTTTATGAGGTTTGAAGATATTGTTTGAAGAGATCAAAATCTGATCTGATGACGAGTCCTTAGAAACTTCTTTTACATAATTATGAAAGACTGCCGTGATGCACTTGATTGATTAAAAATTCTTTCGGGAAACACTAGTCCGTGAAAAATATGCTCCAAATTTATTTGACACAGTTCAGCCTCTTAGAAGACTGTAACTACTGTAAAGTGTGCTAAATTCTTATTTTAGGTCTGAAATATAGGTCGGTCGAAGTAAGTACTCTTCTGAAATCCGCGTAAGTAAGTAGCGTCTTTGTTTCCCCTGATCGGATTGAATGGAAAGTGCATTTTCGTTTTCTCTTCTATAATTTTTCTGCAGTGATTTCTTCAAAGTTTTACACCTTTACCTACAATGCATATATATAATTTATATGCGATTTCGTATATAAACGAAATAAAGAAACTCCGGAAGGACTAAACGCACGATGATTTTATTCGCTTCGTTGATCGGCTCTCGAACCAAACTATATAAAAGTTCATTTCGCATGAATTAAATAAATTATAAAATTAATCAGGTCAAACTCGACGTCGCTACGTTAATTACTTTTCTATAAATCTTTCATCGTTACACACCTAAATCGTCTTGGCAATTTGATGTCAAATCTTTCGCTTTACCCCTACCCTATGTATAATTAATTTCAAGGGTTGCATTTTTTTTTGTTTATTCTGTTTTTTTTTTGTTGTTTTTCATAAAAGGTACGTAATTTAGTTTCTAGGTAAACACAAAGTGGTAGAAAAAAAAAAGAAAAAAAAAAGGAAAAGTCAGTATAGATCGATGCTGGTATATCTGTATATATCAGCTGTTTGTATATCTAGGTATACATATAGCGTGTAAAGGGCGCCGTATTGTCGCGACGTAGAGCCTGTATTTTCACTTGTACATTTACACTTTGGTACCACGTAGTATGGGTCAATAAGTAGGTACTGTACCGTATATACGAGGCATAATGCGCGTCAGCAATAATCAACTAGTACTAATATAACAGAATAATGGGAAAAAAATAGCTGATGGTAATATCGGAACTCGTATATTATCTTTTCGTAAAGCTGTGTGTCTCCAGCCTGATTAAATATGAAAATTGTATATATGTACCTACCATATGAATCATGCGATTAGTACAGAGCACCGCTATATGTATATATATATGGGGCATGTTTTACCTGAACCCAACGTCTCGTGAGAGTTGTACCCTAAAAGGTTTTCCGAATTTTCAAAATTTTGTTAATGTCTAAAAAAAGTCTGCGATGGCGAAATTTTGTCAACCATGATATAACGTAAAAAAAAAAACGACAAAAATCAAAGACAAAATATTTCAGAGGGTGAGGGGGTTTAGAATTTCGCTGAATTGATCCGAAATCGTATAATTATTACCGATCGGCTGATAGCTTAAGTGGGCAGTATCTAAAAAACGAGTACATTTTATTCTGAGAAGAGGAAATCGAGCCAGTGAACTGGTCAACTATCAAAGCTCGTCGACGACGTCGTCGTCGTCGTCTAAGCAGTTTCAAAGTCGATTCTGCGGCAATCTTCTGCGGCGTTCAATCGCCCGAAGCATCTTATGACCCGGCCTCTCTTCTGCACGATAGGTATTCTCTTTAGATTTGTACCGGAATGAAAGTCATCGATTATATTGCGTCTCGGAAACAATTAGCCAGAAAAAAAAAAAAAAAAAATACTTCCTTAGATCTGGTTATTAACCGCGTAATGATCATTAGAAAGTCAGACATATAACTCGTATATTTTTAATTTTTTTTTTACAATTTCATCATCACTGATATACAATTTGTGACACTAATAACGATAATATTGATAACGCAGTAATAATTTGTGTATACTCTTGTACTTGGCTATAGGCTGTATAAAGAGATAGAATCGCAACGGTATCGAAAATGAATGATAAATTTTAAAGCTACCTAATAGGAATTTGTTGCCAATCACCTTATGCGATGATTCACTCACTGCACCTCGTTGTTATAAATTTACCGTACTCACTGTTATGTGATGAATAACGGCTTTGCTGAGAAAGTAACTGATAGATCGAATTTTAAAACCATTCAGGCTTTAGTCGGGGTCAAACTTTTTCTGACCATTAGTTATCTTCCAGCGACGTAAAAAAAAAGAACCCATAATTCTTATAGAATTCTTACGAAATGTGGAAAAAATTTTAATCTTGTACTCGAATATTCAATTTCGAAATATAAATTCTGGGCACTCGGTGATTTGATATTAAAAATTTTTCGTTTCCCATCTTATCTTCGGTTTTCAGATCGATGTATTGTACCGATAGTGTATCAATCACGTAAGAAACCGAATAGTCGAATATATGAGAAAAATAAACGTACTCATACTTTCTGTCTTTATGCCTATATACTTACGATTGATTTTCATTCTTGGATCAAATGCGGCTATGAAAAACGTCGCCAAGTGCCTGGCTGCAGATTTACTGCAAACCCAAACATCTCACATCCGTAGTATGTACAATGTACATATATGCCTACTACAAAGGGCTCTTATTAAAGTTTTCAGGGTTCATAGTCGTCAGCTGAAGAGGAAGGTGTATGATGTATACTCCGGACCCCATGAACAAATCCTCTGGGCGAAGCCCCACGTCCCCCATAAGTACTCTGCTTTTGCTAGCTACTGCTTTGAGCATACATACATACATATGTATATATATGCAGACTGCAGAAATAACCTTTTAGTACTGCGATATGCGATTCGTCTGGCCTGAGAATCGCCTCTGGAAGCCCTTTAACGCGAGCGGGTTATAAGTCAGACTGATAAAATCACACTGTAGAAAAAAGGAAAAACACTAAAAAAGTTAACCCCTCGGATTGTTATCGACATATTAGAACCTACTTTGGTACTAGATTTCTTCTATCAATTTACTTTCTTATATAATTGTCGAAAAAACGACGTATTAGAGCTTATCAATTGATTTTTTGACCCATACTGAAAATAGAAATTCGTGAATTTCAAGTGAATTTGGACACTTATTGTGTCGTCGTCTTACCCCTATATTCTCGTCTTCAAAAAAAAAAAGGGCAATAAGATTAGCTGCGAATCGGTTGCAGTATGCAACATTCTTCATGTTGAACAAGTCGCGCATTGTTTGATGGTAATTCAGTATTATGGGAAGCTTACAGACTTCGAAGCATCTTGAGAAGACTTTTAATTACCAGTCAGTTGAATCCTCGCTACGAATCTCATATAATGTTTTAAATAACTGCCACTCAGTAATCTTGACCATAATTATTTGTAATCCTATCGTTTTTACTATCAGCAATATTACACTCCGTGAAAATTGCAATCTGTGTTCTTTGTAAGGATTTCCGATATTCATATGCGCTCATTACGTTTCAAACTATGACTAATACCAAAAGCTATCAATACAGGATCCTGAATTCTAATTAGACATATAAACGTGAATGTTATAAATTATGCAGTCCGCTATTCGTTTTTTTTGGATCGGTGGTATCGCTGCTTGCATCATTTTACATGACGGTATATCAATTGTTACAACAATACTTGAATACATATTTAGACTCTTGAAATTTAAAGCAATAAGTTATGTTAATTAAATGTGAATTGTCAACTCTGAGAGGCATTTGGCTAGCATTATATTACGTGCGTCTAATCCTCAATTACAATTATTTAGTCATAATTTATTCTACTCGGAGACTATTAGGAATGATTATTAAGTCTGGAGTATATACGAATAGTACGGTAATTGGTACAAACTGATGCCTCATTTTTTTTTCAACCATTAATATTTTCAGCTTATGAAAGATCAGGCGGAATATTATCGTATGAATTTAATTCTTATCTGCAATTCCGCGTAATTATCAATACACGATTTTTTTTTTCCCCCGATATGTAGGGAGATTAACGCATTATTACATCTTATGGAAAGAGCAATGAAAATTTCATGTTATATCTGAAATAAGAAATTTATCGTTATCAAATTTAGACGAGAAGTACAAATTCTACAACGTCTATGATCCCTGTTTTTTTTTCAATATTTACGAGACCTGAGTGTTTTTTTAAAAAAACGAACGATGCATACGAACTCTGGACTTTCATCATTCCCTCAAATCTGTTGATTTATTTCTAATCGTAAATTTTAAAAACATGTCGAATAAAAAATTGTACTGATATTCGTAAGATTTTTCAATGCAAGTTTTGTTTTTTCATTTTTCTACAAAATTCATTGATACAGTTACGGGTGAAAACTGAAAAAAGCAGATTCAGAGCTCGGATTATCAGCGTATAACTTTATCAATAAATTTTTTTAGAAAAAGGATAAGAAATAGCTTTTCCGAAGAAGAAATGTTACAAGATTTATGATGCTGTTTTTCGAACAACGATCGACGATTTACGTCGTTGTTTTTTGAAATTAAAAAATATTGTCGTCATTGCACGTTTTATTTGATTAGAAAAAAAATTATGACAAAATTAAAGTATCTTTAATTATTAGATATTGAAAAACTTGAATGTAATCGTAAAATTTTAGAAGGCGTATTTCCGCTCTACATACATACAATACATGATATATCATTTATCATATACGAATATTTATTTTGTAACAACGGCAGCATTAGGCAATTTTCGATTACATATCCAGCTGTGTATTCTCTGATACGACTTATCGTAACAAACAAATTGTACTTTAAACTCATTAACAATGTAGCAGGTGGAGTTACGTCATCATAAAGCTTTCTATCAAATTTTTCTTGGAAGCTATTCACTTATTGTTATAGACATACATACAACATTGGCTTATATGTAATATGTCGTTTGAAATTTTATAGTCATTCAAATAAGTTGATAAAAATAATGAATTCACCTTATCTGAACGCTCGTTATTTAACAAACTATTGTTCTCTGTTGAAGTATACAATCTCAAAAATGATTCTCTTCGTTCTCCGGTCGATAGAAAATGTTTTTAAAATATTTTTCTATTTTACAGGTATTTTCACCATGCCGCCTATTCCTTCTATCAGCCAAAGTGCCAACGAGGGTAAGTCTAAGCCAGAAAACCATACTTAGGGAAAATTTAATTAAGCAGTATTGCTGTTTTTTCCTCTAATTTTATTGCACATATAGGATAGAAAAGTAAAAAATTGTAATACTTTATTTGTTAAACAGATCGACTGCCACTTCCACTATTTAGAAATTACAGCTGTGGAATCAAAAAGAGGAAATCAGTTGAGTTTAACAGTAGGAGACAGAATTTACAGCTTCACTACGATGGGAGGTGGAATCGATACCGCAGAAGTAGACGCTATGATAGAAGCCTTGCACACTGCGATCCGCAATATTTTTCCAACTGTACCTCTGAAGTAATTTTTCTATCTATTCCCTAAAGATTTTTTTCATCTGTTTATAAATGAAGAGATGGATCACTGGTTTGAAAAAAAAAAAGTTAGCGACAAATAACAAATGTTAAAAATATTTGAAACAATTTTCAGTTATATAATACGAAAAATAGACGTCATACCAGCTAGCAGGCTGCAAAGTATAAGAGGCAGCGAACTGGCTCGAAGTACAGAAGCTACAAGGCATACAGGTCCTTGCGGTGGATTTTCCACCCAATATGCTTGCATGTGTGATTTACACGGTGTTCCATATAGAGACGAAGTCGCATGGGTAAGAGAAATTTAAGAATGTAATTTTTGAATTTTTCACTCTACTTCAGATATTTATATGATGTGATTTTAGGATGTTGATACGATATACTTATCCCATGATACGCGAGAGCTGAACCTCAGAGACTTTGATCATTTGGAGCAGAAAGATTTGGTGCCAATTATTTCAGCTTTAGAATATAACACATGGTTCACTAAGTTAAGAGCCTCTCACATAAAACTAAGTCATGAACCTTTGGAAAGGCTGCTACATGTGATGCGAAGATCTTTGTCAATTCAAGAAATTTACTTAGACAATCTAGGGTTTAAGTGGTGAGTAGCTCTAATTCTAGAAAGTTTTTTACATAGCTGATCGATCGAGGGAAAAATGATTTTTTTATATCTTCCATTTTTCTCAATACCTCTTTATTATTATTCACAGGGATTTTGCTCACAAGTTATCGATAGCTTTGATATCAAATACAAATACTATGCTGCATACTATTGACTTATCAAATAATATGATAGAAGATAAAGGTGAGTTATTAATGTTGGAATAAAAAAATTCAAGCATATTGTAATACCGTTTTTTATTATCTTTTGATATATGCATTTTTGTCACGCTATTTTTATAGTAGACCTTATGTCACTGCTTTTGTAAATAATTATTGATGTTTTCAGTTTATCTTTCCACAGTACTTTTCATACACATATAATTTACGCCTAATATACAAATGATTTCAATTCATTAATTCAATTTTTTGCACAAATGAATAATGTTTATAATTTCCCATAGATTTATTATTTGATACTTTATTCATGCAAATTCAATGCTTAAAAAATAATACACAATTCCCTTGTTGGTCTCCTCACATAGATTTAACACAGTGAGGAGAAGAGACCCAAAAAAAAATATTCCAAATCAATTGTTCCCCTCACTTTCCAAACGTTTTACACACAATTAAATAATACTAAAGTTATTACGCTGCTTCTTATAAATGCTGTGTTCATACTTTTATAGGAGCCTCTAGTTTGTGTGGGATAATAGCCAAATTGATGCAAGGTGTGCACAAATATTATAGTAACTAATTATTATCCATTATATATCACTTTCATTCCTCAAATTTACTTCTCCTTTTTCTATACATTTGACTCTTTTTATTTTATTTTATAAAGCATGTATATTGAAATATGGCGCACGTAGTGTCCAGTAGTTATATTCAAAGACATGAGTATAGAGAGCTCCAGATATCCTCCTAATTAAATGACATTCATATTTATCATATTTTCAACAATCTCATAACATGCCTTATTTCGCACTGTGCTATTCTATACTCGTGTCTAGTTCTATTAGTACGTTACTCTACTTGTACATATTTATTGAAAGAAAATAATCTTTCAAAGGTGCTACACACTTGAGTGGTTTAATGGGCAAACTCCCAAAGGGATTACAAAAATTGAATCTTGCTCATTGTGGTCTGACGGGTAAAGGCATCAATCAAATTGCACATGCGTTGAGTCTGAACAGAAGCATGCCGACTAGTCTTCAGTACTTGAATCTTTCTGGAAACAGCTTGAAAGATGACGTCAATGTAAGTAGAGTTCAGCCTAAACACACTTTTTTTATGGAATTTCTAAGAAATCAACGTATCCCTTTAATACTTTATATACAGATCTTATCGAACATCAATTACACACGTTTTAAATCTATGCCATTGTTCTTTGTACCCAATACAATTATTCTTATGTTTTTTACAGAATTTGTGCAATTTCTTAGCACAGCCAAACAGCTTGACTCACTTGGACCTTAGTGGCACAGATACAACATTAGAATGTGTAAGTTTTCATTGTTATATGATGAATATAAGGTGGAAGATCTATTGTAAGAGATTTTCAGTCGCTAGATATCACATCATGAAATATATCTACAAGAAGAAAGCGATCAGTAATGAAGCTAAAGTAATGAATTTATCACTTTCAGCTATTTGGTGCTCTGCTCAGAGGGTGTGCGACAAATCTTGTCCATTTGAATGTAGCTCGAAATTCATTTACAAGCAAAAAAACCAAAGAAATACCGCCAAGTTTTAAGCAGTTTTTTACAGCAACTTTGTCTTTAAAGTATATGAATATTTCATTTTGTAAATTACCGTTAGAAGGACTCAAACATTTACTGCTTGGCTTGGCGTGTAATGAAAGTACAGTTGAATTAGAGTTAGATATGAGCGGAAATAATCTGGGTTCTATGGGTGCCCATGTGCTAGAATCCTGCATTCACGGTGTACGGTGTATATCTTCATTGGATATTTCAGATAGCAGTGAGTATCGTTCTCAGAGATAAGCAAATATGGATAAACCCATGATTTTACTGTGCTTAAAGATCTCTTGACATGAAAAAATGATCTTTTACAGACATGGATGTAGATCTAGCGCAGGTAATAACTGCAGTGAGCAAAAATAAATCCATAAAACAACTGTACATGGGTAGAAATACAGCGGGAATGAAAACTAAACACATAGCTGTTGTAATGGAAGCATTAGTGACTATGGTACACGAAGACGATTGTGTCTTGCAAGCTTTACATCTACCTGATTCTAGACTAAAAGGCGATTTATACAACTTGATTAATGCATTGGGGAGTAACACGTGCCTACACACTCTAGACATCAGCGGCAATCAGGTAATTTTTATCAAGATTTCTGCTTTTTGATGAAGAAAAAAAAAAGAATTAACTAAAGACCAAAACTTTGTCTTTGAACTTTTATTTCATAATATTTTCAGATTGGTGATCCTGGAGCTCGGCTCTTAGCTAAAGCATTGCAGATAAATAACCATTTGAAAAACATCATTTACGATAGAAACAACATAACGCTTCAGGGATACAGTGACATCGCGTATTCATTAGAAAAGTAAGTTTGAAATTTCAAATTTAGCTTCTACTCTTTCGGATCTCCTCAACTACTCATATTGATCTTGTCTATATCACCTGCATTATTTTAATTGACATAAATGGTTCATCAAACAGCAACTACAGCGTCAGACACATGCCGTTTCCAATCTTTGATTTGCAACCATGCATGAAAACGTCTGCTGATAAGACAGAACTACTTATGAAAAAGATCCAGGATTTGTTGCAAAGAAATGTTACACCGAACAAGTACAGCCATGGTCAAGCTTTCCGGCTACAACAAGGATTTTTGTTAAGTTCTACGCAACAAATGGTAGACAGACTAGTAGTCCAAACGCAAGATACCATTAAAACTTTAGCCGCTGAAAGCTGTGATGCCAATAATGACATCAACTATGCTACAGGGTTGATTCAAGACGCTGACAATTCAAAAACTGTAAGATTGGACTCTTCTACTCTTGCTATATCCGTATCCGTATCTGAACTTGAACATTGATTAACGCTGAAACTTTTTTCTTCTAGCTTCTGCCAAGATTACATGAGGTTGTTACTAGAAGAGATGAGGGTAGTCCAATTGAAATAAAATTAAAGGACACAGCCGATGAGATCCATAGAGTTGTTACTGGGTATTTACAGGTACTAGTACTCACGTTTGACTATATAAGTTAAGCATTTTGTTCCATAAAGAATGAATATCGATGTTCCTTGCAATATTGTAAATTTAATATTCAGGGCTCTAGCTTTGGAATTATCATCACGTTTAGTTACTTTCTTGAAGCATTTCTCAATCACTATTGAAATCTATTAGCTTTTCATGGCCAACTAGTTCAAAGGCAACCTTGAGCACCGTTTTATTCATCGAGTCATCTAATTTTACAGGATTCTTTGGACACTATGTTAAAATGTGCGATGGATCAATGTCCAACTGTTTTAAACCAGACAGTTATCAGAGGGGATGAGAGCGAACCGATCTCAGTCGAATATGACCTCAGAAGTAGTTGTAGGGAGAAGAATCAAATCAGCGCTGAGTTTCTTCATACTACGATCTTCGAACAAGCCGGAACTGATATTATAAACAAAGTGAAGTAAGCTTGTTTACTGTTTTTTTTAACTAATATGAACAATTAGGTTTTTCATTGCAATTATAACAATTCAATAATTTTTTGCTGCAAAACATAAAGCAGTAGCTGGTCCGTCTATAATAAAATTATCGTTCATACGTCGAACTAATTATTTTGGCCCGGCTTTTCTCGCTTGAAGATATGATGTTCAACAATGTGTAAGATTATTAATGATAAACTGATCAGATTTTCGAGATTAGATTATTTTAATGTGATATATATGCGTATCGTAGTATAATTCTATCATACATAGCGGTCACTTATCAATCACTCCTTCAGATATTGGATAGATAAATGCTCCCTGTTATCAGAAGCCATTTCTGTACTATCAGTTATTTGTGCATCACAGTAAGAGATATCAGCAGTGAATAATATACAGTGTTCAACGCTACGTCGGATTCTTTTATACAAATGAAAATGAACTCGCATTAAATATGATGTGACAACTTTCATCGAATAGTCAATCTTCTCTCAACTCGCCAATTTTCGGTTTAGTCATATCTATAATGGTTTGCTTACTGATAGCCATGTCCAAATGCTGCTCAGCCATAAACCAGAATCTTACCTGCTATAATTTAAATGAAGAAGTGAATAATGATCTTGATAGTTCAATAAGTTCGGTCTATCCTTCTTTGATTGATAATATATTATTGCACAAATAAACCCGAGTCATAATTTTAGCAGTTTTTATGCTACGCTGTCTTGTGGTTTGATAAAGACTGCAGCTAGATGAACGTCTAGACTTTACTGCCTTAGTTACTTCCTGGAATTAGCTATTCTGTTATTATATCGATAAAATATCTCAGCACGCGTGTCTTATCATTGAATTTCTGTTCTAACAGTGAATTAAACTTAGCTGTGGCAGCTCATGTATCAGATAGAATCACCGATGAAGTGATTGAGTCGTTGTCACGGAGCTACAAAACACTGGTGAGTGAAAATTCAGTGTCTATAGAAATGTACTTTAAATTATATTCTGTAATATTAACGTTTTCTCAAATATGAATCTGAATTTCTTCATACCATTTAGAACGTTTCAATCGATTTTTATTTTCAGATTGGTGACGCCGGTTGTAGAACGAGAAGCAGCACACCGGATGTTCTGAGATCAAGCGGATCAGTGAGTGCTGGAGTCAGTAGCATTGGAGGAGTTTTACTAAAACCTACCGGTAGAACTAGCTTAGACTCTGAAGAGGAAGGTGCCGCTAGCCTCTCATTTGCTGATACCATAAGTCAACGATCGAGTGATCAATCACCAATGGTAAGCTCGCACTTATAGCCAAGTTTGGAAAAGCAGTGATAATCTTAACTCATGTGCAATGGCGTGATCATTGATCATTCAAAGAAATCATAGTTGTGAAAATAAATATAATGTTTGAAATCTTTTGCTTTCTCATTGCTTACCAGAAGCTGGAATATTTGAACTTGGTAAGTATGCAGTAGGTTGTTTTTATCCTAACAACATTAGCTTGTCTTAAACTTTTTGACAAACTCTGAATTCTCAGCACATTCAAAGCAGAATAAAATTAACTAAAAGCAAATATCAGTGAGCATGAAAAAGGCCAAATTCTTCATCTTTGTTGATGTCTTCTTTTCTGCAGGCTACTCCACACTTATCTAATAAACGGAAGAGCTTACACGGCCGAAAACTCAGGCCAAAATCTGTCGTAGATTCGGTTGAAGGTCTGTCAGCCGATGACATACCAGATTTGTTGCCATCGCTGCCTAAGTGTCAGGCAGAAGGTAATTTAGTCATGAGACCTTAAACATACTAATCCCAAATATGAACCACTTTATTATTCACTCATTAATCAGCAAACGATATAGTTAATATTTTTAAATGATCTAAATCAGGCAAGTTTGTGAACAATTTTTTATAACTTGTGCCATTTCTTCTAGCAATATCCGAAAATGAACACTCGTTGACAGAATCTCTAGATTCTGTGTCCGAATTGCCAAATACAGTCGGACAACAATTGCAACATTTGGTGAAATCAAGACCTAGAAGAACTAAGACCAGAGCTCCAACAAGACCGATGTTACGACCCGATCAACTAGCCGATGGTTTGGCTATTGGCGAAGGACTGGATACTTTTTTTAGGCCTACTACACCCACGACACCCTTAGTATCTCCTACTAGTGACGATAGGTGAACTGATAAACTATTAAATCAGCGAAACAAACAGACTCTAAGTAATTGTATAAAACTTATTGCAAATAATGAATTTTCAATTATTTTCAGTTCCCTACACACATTCCCAGCTGATGGAAGTCCAAATTTGTCTATAGCGAGTCATAAAGGTGTAGCCCCCGAGGTGAAAATTGATGGTGACAAAAAACAAGGTCGAAGTTCTCCGATGTTGAAAACTTTACTAGAACCAACACCACGGTCTAGATCAACTGATAATTTGGAGAAATTCTCACCGTTAATTGGTCGAAGATCTCAAGGAGACTCGCCCTTGACTGCGTCTCCACTTGCACGAAGAAATACAACAGAAAGTGCTCAAAGTCATGAGAAATATGAAATGAAAAAAGATATCAGTAGTGGCAGTATTAAAGACGGCTTAATAGATGTCTCGAAAAGAAGTACACTGCCAATCGCTAATTCGACTGGTTCAAAAGATGACGCTAGGAGTTTAATACACTCTGGAACAACGGGGAGCTTCAGGGAAGGCGCTGTCGATAATGTTAAAAAAAGTATTAATAACAGTACACAAATTCCAAGAGATTCAGTATTCGAGAATGGGAAGAAAAATGTACCGTCTAGTAGCCTTGTAGCGTCCGTTAAGGAAGATGGGAAACGGACTGTTATAAACACACTAATTACATCAGCAACCAAAGAAGTAGATGCAAAAAAGAATATTACGAAACGAATATCCATTGAGGATAAACCATTGAGTCCAGTCATACCTTCGGTAAAATTAAGATCAACTGGGTTTGATTTAAGGAGTCCGACAAATGGAGGAGGCCCAAAAAGCCTCGGGGCTGAAGTCTCCAAGTCGCCAATTTTCAAACCAATTCATAAAGGAGAAGGTTCGTCGGCTGGTGATCTTGCCAAAAGTGGCAATCAGATGAAAAACAAACCAGCACCTCCGACTGCTCCAAAACCAAGACCCTGGAGCATGGCTACGGATAGGAAATCAGGTAAAATGAAGCTTTTAAAACCACCCTATTATCACTACTAGCGGATTTATAAGAACTTCAAACATTTCGCTTGTAACAATTTCACAAGAAATTTAAAAATAGCCCTGAAAAACTGATCAAAGTCCTATAACTATGTCATCTAAAGTTTCTAGACACCTTGAAGGCTCTGTGAACTAGAATCAGTATGTAAAATTCTAATCAGGAATTGGAAACTAAATATTTCAAATATTTTTCTAGGTGAATTCAATCTGTTAAGTGATGGCTCAAGCCCTAATACCTCAGCTGGAAACACACCGGATTCTGGTGATGCCTTAGATGAATCAACCGACAGTGGTGTTAGTGGACCAGCATCTCTTCCACCAACATTATCTGGCAGTAGTACTACGAGTTCGTTGAGTAATACCAGTACAGAAAAAAGATCTGTTAGAGAGCTCGCAGCCAGTTTAAACAAAGTACAGACCGATAAGAAGGAAGATGGTAAGTACATAATATATCAGCCCTCTTAATTGCGATTCTAAACAAAGATTAAAGCTAGGATGTTACTTGTGATGTATGGTTGTATCAAAGCATAAACTGATTGCATGCTGTTATGTATTTAACTTATGTATTGCACATGTATAATTGAATTTCTGCTTTATCCATGTATTCATGTTTGTGTGGTCTCTACTCATAGCTTTATTTTCATCTTATATATGTCGTAGAAAATGTAAAAACTATTTAGATATCTTGGGAATACCTGCAAGGTGATATAATCAGATTTTACCTCGATACAGAAAAGTTCACAATGTATTACAAGCAAATTTTGTTTACAGGGATTCACTAGAATTAAGTTTACTCAATCCATTCTTAAACGCTCTGATGCCAAAATGGGAAAATCACATTGTCGATAATACGGTGCAACACTTTTTGCGATATATGACTTACGTGTATGTTTACCAATTATCGCGCACAATATCATACGCAAGATCTTCTTAATCATTTCACATAGCTTTCCTGATGAGATAATGCTGTTTCAATCATCGTATGCTAAGTATTTATAGAAATTGTGCATCAATGTTGAATAACAAGCTTTTCACTCCAGCAGGCTAACTATTTATTTGCCATTATTCATCATTAAAAACGAAAGGTTCTTTATTAATTTTTAAGATATGCCTGTGCATGATTTATCTCATATTCATTAGTTTGGCTGTACATATCATTTTAGAACATACAGTGCCTGCAGCATGGCGATCAGTGCTTCGACGCTCAGTTGACCCACCAAGTGTACAGGTATTTTATCGTTTTTATGAATTAATTTTCTAACTTCATATTCTCTTTGCCGAAATATGCCCCAGTACTGATTTTTCATTTGTTGAATGTTCTTTATTTCACATTATTGCATAGATAGTATATGGGGCTAATCAATGAATCCAAAATTACTAGACCTGTGTCTATCTGCACTTTACTAGCAATTATTGAAGATGTTGGTTCTCAAAGATCTTGAGTAGTGGGTAACTTGAAATAGACATGATCAATCCGCCGAACGTTCATCAATCGAAAAATCATTCAATTATTATCACAGGTCGTGGAAGCGGAGAAAATGGTTGAAGAGAATCCAGTCAGTTCCAAACTTCGTCGTACTTCAATGTTACGTGACTCGAATTTTAACTATGACAACGATATCGTTGACGTTTAGCAGCAACTAGTAATTAATAACTTAATAATTAATGAACGAAAGTCGAATTGTAATCTTATAAAAAACGACGTACACCATATGAATGCGGACATAAATAATTAGTTATTATATACCTATTATTGTTTAATACTTATTAGGGTATTGAGATAAATAATTGCCGAATACTAGTGTAATTATTAATTTCATATTGATTTTTGTTTTTTTTCTTCGACTATAACTATTTATGGTGTATATATATATATACATTTATCACGAATTCACCCGAATGCAATAGAATAAAATGAAAATCATTTAACAAAATAAACGTATATTTTATTTATTTATTTATATTCGTTTATCGATAGTATTATAATCAGAAATGTTTAAGAAGCAGCTGGTGAAATCGTGTTTAAATGTTACACCTTAGATTTTAAGCAGGGAAATTTTTTTTTTGAAATCTGTATTCGGCAATAACTGGATATGCTACTAAAAGATTTCACTAATTACCTAAAATAGTACTGTATAATATAATATAAAAATCGAATTTATTCCTTAAATTTAGTTAACGTTCTTAACACAAATTATTGTAAATATGTCAAATTTTCTTTTCCTTTTTTTTTTTTTCATCAAGTCTTTCATTTGTATGACAATCTGACGATTTAAAAGGAAAAAAAAAAAAAATCAATCAGCAACAGAGTATATATCGAGGTGTTTAATATTTATTTTTTAGTTATCTCTAAGCCTATTATATTCCATTTTTGCATTTATCGTGCCATATATATAGATCTATACAGCTGGGGTATATTCACATTATAAACTATTCGTTTTTCAAAGATCGACTTTCTCTATTTCATTTTTCAGAATTTCTTTTGTATTAATCTTCTACCTTTAGCATGAGAATAGAAGACATGAAATAGCTACAAGAAAGTACAAAGTTTGTGAAAAAAAAGAAGGAAATTTTCGAAAATTTTACCGAGTCTTCAAATTAATAATAAACATTAATTAAAAGATCGAAAGTCTATTGGTTCAGGAGAAGCGAGAGGATATAAATAATGCATTTGATGAAATCCTGAAAGTCGAGGATTGGAAAACTATTAAGTTTATGGGAAATGCCCTACATTCTAATTTTATACAACCATGGTTTTTAATCAAATTCAATGGCTGGGACCTCTCGTTTAATTATACAGATTATACACGTGATTCATGATTATTTGATGAACGTCTAGCAGGTTTTATCTTATATTATTTATAATAAAAATGATTTTTAAATAAAAATGAAATAAAAAAATCTTAGACATACAATATATTAAATAATTACAGAGTTTGACGACTCTAATAGACGATTGAAAAAAAAAAAAATAATTTTGAATCACCCTGTCCCGTTGCAATACGTAGAATACATAGTATAAGTAAAATAGTTACCAAGGTAATTATTGTTATTTTTCAATAGAAATAATTATAGTGTATCATTGATTAAACTGTATACATCAATAGATCAGTCAGTAGATTGCACTTATCAAATTGAAATAGCTATTCTAATGAAAAATAAAAATAACAATAAACGAGTTAATCAGTATAAGGAATTGCCAATGTATCTTTCATCAATGTTACGATGTACGTTATCCAAAATTTTGGGGATGCCAAATTTTACAATAGTTATTATTATACAATCATTCGGTAAATTTTTTTATTTTTTTATTTCTTATTATTGATAATTGTTGAAGTTTTTATGAAACTATCGCGTCTGATGTGAAATTAGAGTCAATATTAATTAAATATATAATTAATAGTTTTCAGTTGTAATTTTATATCTTTGAATGTTTGTACTGTGCGGTTTATATGCTTTTAACGAAAAATAATATCCATTTGAGTGCCTGAACACTTGAAATATCGCTAAATAGGGAATCAAACGACTATTTCTTTGAAAACTGCTCTCTTGGATAGTTATTAATTCTAGCTATTAATTAAAAGTACTATATTGTATAAGAGATTTTGAAAAACACTTATCATTATTTATACATCAAAATTCATTAATTTCTTATAATAATTTCAGTTCAATCAACGCATTGCAGAAAAATTTCAAACAATATTAAGATTGATTTTTTAAATATATTTATCATTATTTATTATGTAAATCTCTTACTTGTTACAATTATCAATATCTGTAAATTGATCAAATCGAATTATAGTTCAATGCTATGGGATCAGAGAAAACTTTGCAGTATTAAAATTGATGAGAATCTAACTTAACTTTTAATTTATACATTTTTATGTTACCTATTTAGAAAATCAAGATTTTCCCCTTTGTACAATAATATCGAATTTTTAAATTAGCTATACTGAATTGAAAATTTGACTTTAGACACGCGGCAGGAGTACGTAATATTATACAATTTCGATTTCTAATATAAAACGCATAGTTAGAAATAATAAACTTGTTATGTGTTTAAATCATGTCTAAATACATGAAAATTATTTCTCAATTCTAGCTTCATGAACCTACAAATAGCCAGTTAATGACCCTCTGCATAATATACAAGGTTGTGAATGAAGATATATATAATTTGATTATATTTAAAGTTAAGAATTATTCGTACAGGTCTGTATATAACGTGTGAGAAAACCTTATTTGGTATAATGGTAGCAATGGAATTACCGGAATTATATTTAAGTATAGTTTTTAAATATTTACTTTATTGAGGATATAATTAATCATTTCAAAGCTGAGAGTTATGAATAAAAAAAATAAAATAAAAAAAAAATCCTTATATTACAGAGAGATGAAAAAATTGGGATTTAAAAAATCTGTCGCAATTACCAGGTCTTTATATCTATCAGATGTCTTACCACTAATTACTTTGTGCCTCGATATGATTATATATATATATTTTTTCTTTCTTGTTTAGAATGATTTTATTACAGATAATCTGACGTACTCGTTGAACCAGCAACAAAAATCATTTATAATGCAGTTGAATTTGAAAATTGAAAAATTGAAAATCTGATGAAACAATACTGTACATTCCATAAGTTATTATGTATCTATCATTGAACTACTGAACTATATGTTACAAAACAGGTAATTTTCATCGGGTACGAATCCTTCCATAACGATATTAATACATACATACATACGTAACTCGAGTGATCCTTAAAAGTGTGATTTTTAAACATTTTCGAGATCCACCTCTCAAGCAGTTTCAAATACAGAAAAGTCAATTCTTTTATGGAAATTTGTTCTTCTGTATTTGAAACCGAGTTAGAGATGCACCTTGAGAATTTTTGAAACCCCTTTTTTAAGGACTACTCTAATTCATACGTACATACATATTATTATATTGAATGAAATTGAAAACTAATTGCGAATACAATTGTATAATTTAATAGCAATTTACGAATAACATTCGCATAGTTGAGTCGAGTCAGTATATATGATAAAGGGTAGATTATTATAAGAGAATATAAAAAGCAGTTCATAAATTTACTGATATTAGTTAATTACTAAAAAAAAAAAAAAAAATCTTGTATATATTATAATTCGCTCTAGTACATTCCCTGTATTTACGTCACGCTATATTTAAGGGGTGATATCGCTCAAGCGGAAGATTTTATCACAGTTTACCACATTTAATGGATTTTTAAATCATGGCTTTGATATTTTATGGTATAACATATCGGAGAATAAAAAGCAAGAGGCTATCAAATTTATTGTGATGTCCTCTCGAAATTACCCCTCCGTCATATATGTACGACAAAAACTTGTTCTTTGTGCCCGAAAAGTGTTTTTATTTTTCTCATATTTTGCATTCGGAATTTATGGGAAAATAAACTATTCAAATATGTTCAAAAAAGTGTCCCGCTTGAGCCAGAATACCTCGTAATATTACTACCTAATATCGCAGTATAATCAATCAAGAAAATAAAGACTCAAACATAAATAATTATCGCTTGAATCCATCCCTTACTTTAAAGCAATAAGTCGAAATGTGTATATTTCATGTGTGATGCAAATTTCAGGATTCAGGATTACGGAATCAGATTAAACTATTTGAGACCATTGATGAATTACATTAATCATTGCAAGAACGTAACACCCTTTTACGGATATCAGCTTAATGACTGTTTCACTATTCGTGTTTCGTATGCTGTATCATTTGATAACATTATTCTAGGCAAACAGGAGTAAATCAGGGTTTCGAGCAAAGTGAAGAAGATGTGCCAGAGTCTTTCGAATGTATTGATGTATTCGTTTACATGTAATACTTTTATGGAGGTGAAATAAGGAAAACAGTTAAATATTTTTACTCTTTTGTGTGTTGGAGAAAAAATTGATTTTCTTTCAGGTAATATCACGTCATAAATGAAATTGAAATTTTCGACAATTTTTGAAACCGTTAAAACACCATTTTTTTTTTCAATCTTCTATTTTTCAGTCTTCGATTTGTCATGATGGAAAATTCGCCCCAAAATCGTCCGATTACAGATTCCGGAAAATCTCAGACCAGCGTTTGAACAGTTTTCTTCGATTCGTTCAGCCGAAAATGTAAGTACTCTACGATCGCAATATACGGTTGCAATTTTTCAAAAAATGAAACCCTCGGTTTAAACTAAAATTTTTTGGAACTCGATTGCTTAACTACCTATTTCCTAACAACCTTTTTAATAGCTCTATTAAAATTGGAGATAATCATTACAGAAATCTTTTTAAATCTCAGAAATTTTATCATCAAAGATTATTGACAATCATTGAACGCGTATCAAATCGATGACTAAGAGTAATCATCCATAAACTTTGTGTGAATGGTCAAGCCTCTAATTTGTTAGACGATTATTAAACGATTAGGGATTTTTCTGCAATTATAAGGGATGCAGCAAGTACATACTTACTTAAGTTATCTCTATTACGCTAACAGACTGCATTTATGTCCGATAAATTTTCAAGATTTTATGAGGCATGGTTGCAGGTACTAATTATAACTTCATTTCCCGGTTTCACGTTATACTAAGACTAGCTCTAAAATTTTTGTACTTTAGTTTCCTTTTTTTTGGCCTATTTTTATCGAGCCCAATTTTCTGGCAAGAACTGCTCTTCACTCAGTGGTATTTCAGATTGAAAGCGCTTGAGTCAAAGAGCAGTAACATGTCAAAGGGTAATTAAGGAGTCGGAAATGACAGCAAGTGCAGCAGTAAACTCTCTAATTTATCGTAGTAAGCATTAAGATGAGTGATTGGGATTAGGATATAGTAAACTTTCTGATACTATGAAGTCTCCACACTTAATTTATACGCATTCCCTGCAGTTATTGATCTCGCCTGTAACACTGACTTAGAAAATGTCTAAACAAATTTCGTTAAAAGCCTCTTGAGCTTATCCAGATCCAGTAAGAGCAGATCTCCAAATTCAAAAGAAAAAAAAAAGGGTAGGTTCGTTTTAACCAGCCACGTTGCCAAATGGCAATCGATTAAGGAACGAACTTTTGCCATCTTGAACAATAAATTACGTACATTAAACGCCTTAAGGAGCCAACTATAGGCTGATTATCCCATCATCCATACAGGCTTTTCGAAAACGTTTACCAAATCTTCCGAATTATATTGTTTTTTTTTTTGAAAGTTAAGAAAGTGAATGCCTACCTGAGCTTGGCAAGTACTTACTGATTCAAGGTATAAAAAATAAACCATATATGTACTCGTAAATTCAATCCTGTAGGCCTTTTTATGTCTCGAGAGAGAGGCTGATCATACAGTTGGGGGATTTATTATTTATCAGATGTCTGTATAGCGTAGAACAGTTTCAGATAACGTTGTTTCAAGATTACAGATTTAGGAAATCTGTAAAGGGGAAAAAGCGTGGAAACGACAGTTTTATAGAATTTAATCGTGAAATTACTAATTGATCATTGATCATTGATCATCTTATTCACATGCACAATTGCTCCCCTGGCCGAATACCTTATCGAACTATAAGTGAAGGCAATTTTTTTGTTGAGGACTTTGTTTTAAGTCTTTGTCGATTTATTAATTTGATAACAAAGTCTTCTAGTTAAAATCACTGATCAGAAGGGAAATTGAATGTGCAGAGAGTTATATACCTAGCTGTAGAAAGATAGAATATATAATTCAGATAAAAATTGCGAGGATCACGGAAA
This sequence comes from Tenthredo notha, assembly GCA_914767705.2. Lineage (NCBI taxonomy): Eukaryota > Metazoa > Arthropoda > Insecta > Hymenoptera > Tenthredinidae > Tenthredo > Tenthredo notha. The sequence goes on from OU611908.1 coordinate 8,756,170, forward strand.
TTACAACAAAGGAATTGAATCAACTGAGAAAACGGCGTAATTGGGGAGTAGCTTGAAGAGAAAAATGACCTGGGCAAATGCAACTTCCGTTTTCGAAGGAAGTGAAGTTGAACTCGCGAAGTAATGAACCAATTGTTCCTTGTTCAGGTTGTAAAGTATTAAAGAGATTTACGCTCAAGCTTGACTTAAGATATTCATTTATTGAACTAAATGAATTTCATTTGAATCAGTAAAATCCGGCTATTAAACATTGCGAGATACATGGGTATACGATTTTTTGATTTGATGAAACGAAAGCTAATACTAATTTACAGAAGAAGTGATATGGACTACGATTGAAAGGCTGAATAGAAAAGTGGGATAAGCCGAAAAATAAAGTTTCAACAAAAGGAAGAAAAAACCGGTTGATTTTTAAATTAACGATATATTTGTTCCATTATTCGCACACCCCTTTATATAGGAATCAAGTGAGCGTATAACATCCGTTTGCTATATATATTTCTATTCACTGCATGTTCAACCCCCAACGTTCCATGCTACGATTTCTGTAATTACACAATACGTAGAATACATGGAAAGCAAATGTTTAAGCTAATCTCAGTAAAAAGGGTATGTATGGCTCGATTCATCCCCCTTTTACATTAATCTTCTCGATTGATGTTGCGTCAAACACTGTTTATAGGAATCAAATGAGAAATACTTAACAGCTACTGATTTTCTCGACTAAATATACCTTTCATTAATTCAACAAATTCATTGCTTCTGTGTGAAGCTCATAAATTGTAATTAAGAGTAATACACATCTGATTTCATCAGCTTTCACAGGATATGTATTTTAGTTTAGATTCCATTGAATGTCAATAGTTTGTCATAAACTTGAAGAAACTGACTCAGATCATTAGAGAATTTTATATCGTGATTAAAAAATAGTGTAAACTTATCAAATCATCAATTAATTAATTCAACGAGATCATATTCTGGATTTAGAATGAACGCTGAAAATTACACACCATACGTTGTAATGGGAATATATTGATCCTGGAAGTTCATGTGATTGATATTTGCTTAAGATTTCGAAATTTTGAAAATCGTTTACCTAATATTAACAAAAAAGCTAGGTCCCACCGAGATTTGAACTCGGATCGCTGGATTCAGAGTCCAGAGTGCTAACCATTACACCATGGAACCTATCTCATGTTAAGAAATTCGTTATTTATCCTGCCCTAAGGGATGACAACCCTACATGAAAATGCTAATTTTGTCGCCATGGCTCCCGGCGCCTTTGCTCATTAATATAATTTCACCTGTTACCTTTGGATGGGTGAAAATTATAGAGTTAGTTAATGTTGGTCGTTTAAATTCAACAGGATTTTCTATTATATGGTCGAGTTTATGGAAATGTATGGACCTAGCTGTAATTATAAACAGCGTTTATTAATCATATTAAATTTAGTTTTTAAATTGATGTATCGTAACTTATTGATATTTTTATATCTATTCAAACCGGATATAGTAACTATTAAAAACAGTACTATTGAAGCAATAAAACCTACTAATGGTTTCGATTTTCACGTAGTTGTATAGCGGTCTAAATCGATACCGGATTGTTATAGCAACAACAAAAAGCTCGATGTAAGTATAAGATAAGTGTCACGCATATCCTCAGAGTTTCATTTATAGAAAGATATTCAGAATATCAGGATAGGAATTAGCCTCGGGAATCTAAACTGCTAGTAATTAATTTTCATTTGTTGTATCACTCACAATTGAATAACTTTTATCTTTTTTAAAAAGTTGCTTTGATTTTTTTGTCATGAGAATCTTGGAGAAAACTAAAAATTTAAAAGTTCGCAGATTTCAATTAGTTGCAATTAGTTGTTTAGAACTCCTTATATTTCAGGATCGGGGCTTGTCAGTTTTTCATTTTTTTATAAAAATTTAGTAATGTGCAGCTTGATACGAGTCTGATATTCCCAAATATGATTAGTGAAAGTTACTGCCATAAGATCCATCTCTAAATAAATATCTACCCGATACAAGCAGAAAAGTTATTCGCGTCTGAAAAGTTGGAAAAGTTTTTATGTCAAGATCGTAAAAGTAAGTGATAGAGGTATTGTGTTTTTTTACTGACGGTTGACAGGGCATGAAATTTTCCTATCGATTGGATTTTCCTCAAGATACTATAATAACTGCGAATGAAAATCAAACCATTGTCAGTATAACGATCGTGATATTGTCGAGATAAAAGTGTTCCAAGAACAGTATAACCACTATGAAATATTTTACTCAAGATGGATTTTATTTATTTGAATATAAAAAGTCTGGTATAGGGTGGTTCTTCTCTTTGCTTGGGGTGCAACGATCGATAGACGAACGTGCAGTAGATTCGAATTTTTCTTTCTTCTTCTTCTTCTTCTTCTTCTTCTTCTTCTTCTTCTTCTTCTGGTATCTCCGGAAATTCACTCTTCAGCCATTAGCAAAACATCAATCCGATTGAGATGGCTAATAATTAGCGAAAATAATCTTCACAAAAAAATGGATTCTTATATCAACATTTGACGTTGATATTCAGACGAAGTCTTTCTTTATGTATTGTCAGAAAGTAAACCTGAGCACAATCATGTGGAATGAAATAACATATTGAGAACTTGCAATATTCTTGATTATACTCTAACAAGTGGCAATCATCTCAAATCGTCTACAAGAAAATGACACAATATCGTTCGTTATTTCTATTAGCTCAGTAGTCATTTACTATATCATAAGTGGAGTGAGAGATAAAACACTGTATACTCTAACGTGTATACGAACATTGATTGTTCTCATATCTTTCACGCACAGCAAGGGATATTTCCTAGTTTAATAATACTATAAGACGATGATAGGATGTGGTTACAATATAATTGAAGTATTGTTTTTTATCCAATTACTTTTCCGAAACAATATTCTTCAATTTTATCGTATGGCTTTTGGGTATAATAATCAAAAAATAATAATTACAGAAAACTCTATGTAATCCTTCTTCCAATTTTCAATTATAATGTGAAGTACCATATCGATTCATTACTCAATCATTATTCGACGAATTATATTATTTATATAAGGGAAATATCAATCAGAGTGTAATTTTCTGCAGTAATTAGACCAGAATCGATCAACATGGATCACAGAGTTTCTAAAAACCTGATTTTACCTAGAAAAAATAAAAAAATAAAAACATCCCTTAAGATGAAAGACATCTTCGAGATCGGAGAATCGATTGAGACTGAGAATACTTTCGGATTTTAATTCATTGTAATGAATTTATAAAAAAAAAACAAAAAAATTCTCAAACAGTTAAGACTATGAATTAAAAGCATTATGGGGTTACGCATTGCGTGCATTGATATCGAACGAAGGGCGTGGATGTCTGCCCAGTTCCTTGCTGGGTTTAACGTTAGTTCTGCAAAGCGGGACATTTGAAATGTGTATAAAAGTTGGAATAATGAAAACGATTCGCGGGGATTTTGGCCACCTGAAATACCAGGTGTTGCAAAATTGGCGGTTTATAGTCGACAGAAGTTGCCAAGTATATTGCCAAGGGTGTGTTTTTGATTATAGGTCAAGAAATCGTCGGGCCACGTATACATTCGGGTAGTAATTTCATTGGGTTAATTGCTGGTAAATAATGGTCGACAAAGTTTCGGAGGGTTGTGTTGCGGCGTAGATTTCAAGAGAAATTATACCTATTTTCAGGTATAAATGTTACGCGAAAGGCACATGTTCCTAAGCATCTCTTTTGTACAGCTTTTATCTTCATTGTTTCACGACTACTTCACCTTCATATTCAAATTCTATGGTCCGAAGAATTTCGTGCGAATTACAATTATTGTACCCTTGCGTCTAATGCAGGCAGGCAGATAACTTTCTCACATTTAACGGATGATAAATACGGTGCTAGACGATCTAACGAAAAGAATTTACTAAAAATTCACAAAATTATTTTAACTCATTTATCATTCGACACGAAATCTTGAAACTCGGTAAAAAAATGATAAGTTTTCTTCATCTGCTATGAAATTTATAAAATACTAGTAGAGATTTCCACCCTTTTAACTCTTTTAACTAATTCAAGTTACACGAAATTCAAATGCATTATTATTTTCGCTTTATACCTAACTGTAACCCACAAGAGGACTTAAAGTCCTGGCATGATCTCGAAAGAACGGAAATTATCGTCCTTGTAGGTATTGCTGCGAAAACATAGAAAAGCCATGTATAGAAAATTCGGGATTACTGCCTTATGATGGACGTTGAAATGAAGGGAAAAATCAGAGAGTATAAAAGTTACTTCATTCGGTCTTTTGATTCCTTTGTATAAACATAGAATTATTATTTTCTATTTGCTAATATACTGGACATCTTACGACTGTTTGATATCCTGATTAAAGCTCGAAGATGTATCATTCGGTGATGAGATTGAGACACGATTTATGATAATAGTTGAACCAATTAGTTTTTCATCTTTTCACTGTCCGATTTTTTATTTTTTTTTACTTTCTCGGTTATTCAATATATGTTTTTTTATTTTTATTTTCAGTGTTGTATCTCTTCGACAAATTGCAATATATTTCATCATCGTGGCTATGTATAACTATAATATAATACAAATTGCGAGTCTATTCACAGGTAACTCTGAGAATTATGACACCTGTACCAATCTACTCCTCCTACCCAACAAGCCCCCGGTCTTACCTAGATGGTAGTCAATTTTCTCTTAGAATACCAGTCAGTGGCTCTGCCTTGTAACAAAATCACCTAGACTATATTTCAAATTAAATTGCAGACGTTATTAACTCCAATGAAAATAATATAATTAGGTCTTTCCAGAAAGTTAATAACTATACCGAATAGGATAGAAATAAAAATTACGCTTTTTCTTTACGCTGGTGCTCGTAATCCTTCAGCAACTGATACAGCATGACGCATTGGATATACCAGAAATCTTGTCAAACTACTCTTATATCACCAACGAACTATATATAGGTATATATAATGTTTTAGATTTTTCCGTTTACACGGAATTCGCATTCTGGCAACTTGTCTCTGTGACTTCCGGCCCACTCGTTCGCCCCTGGTATACCATATCATTTATTAAGGCACTTAATTAGCGATAAAATTCGTGCTTAGTACAGTTAGAATGTTTCGTTTGATTAATGAGTTAAAATTGTGGTGATTTACAGTCGAATATTCAGTATCTAACTATACCTATGATAATTTCGCAAATTTTGCAATTGCGATTGAGCAGTATGGGCGTTATTCGATGATTGAAATGCCCTTAAATCATTACTGACAACTACTGCAGGGTCGTTTAGTGTCTCGCCTCCGTAACGCAAAACCGCTAAATATTGACGTAGACATTTTCAGCGTGTTAGTTCGTGAGACACTTGCCATTTTCAAGATTGAAAAATGATGGAAAAACCTTAGGGGTGTTAAAAGATAGGAGATGGGTAAAGAGGTAAAAGACAGAAATGGAGAAAGAGAAGAGCTTTCGTAAAGACCCAGAAGATGAGAGTAGAGAAAAGGCACAAGAGCCGATGGCTCATCTTGACGCCAGAAATAGACTGCAACCACTACAAGTCAAAAATATCTATACGGCCAGAGCTATTCTCAAAGCTTACTTAGACGAAGGGAATTGTATTTTCTTATATGTCTTAATTATACCAACACAATACTAACTTTGGGATTATATTTATATTTTTGATAACAGCTGTGTGGTTAGAAGTGTGAGAAATTTCATCTGAATCGTAATATCTTAGCCCCAGATTGAATATAATTAGGAAATAATTAATTAACGATAAATATAGAAACGCGTTGGTATAGCTAACGAACATTTCGGGTTAACGGTCTTTATTATTAAAGCTATAAAGCTGCAGTCAAGCTCAAGCCAAATCTCATTTAATTATGTTTAAAAAGTATATAGTCAACCTAATTTCTTTTTCGGAACTTTAATGAAATAAAATAATGAAGTAGACATCAACTTATGAATTCTATCAAAAAGTTTGACTCCAAATTTAATGGGTTCACTGGCTCTGCACAGGCAAAAACTGAAAGCTATAAAGTAAATGTTCTGAAATTTCAACGATGAACTCCTTTCGTTTAAGGCGCAAAATTTTTTTTAAAGTGGTTTGCAGAAAATACATCAATTATTTGATAAAGAAGAGGAAACGAAAAGAAAAAACAAAAAAAAAAAAAAAAAAAAACGAGAAAAGGGAAAAGGGATGAGTGTTTTACGTTAATAACAGAACATTGATGTGTTTATACGAATAATGTAGATACGTGCTTTTTAAAAAATATTTATGTCAGTGATGTGCGAAAGAAAGAAAAAAATTGTATATCTTTGGCAATACTTCATACGCTTTGCCTCAGCTTACACAAATCTTTCGATTCGGATCAATTTGTATTCGGAAGAGTATAAATTCTGAGCTATTTACGGAATCACGAAAGAGTCAAATCATCGTTGACTATCGTGTAAAGAAATTTATTTTACTTCCCCTGAAATCACTGTCAATACAAAATAGGTATCTGATCGCGAATATGAATTTGTAGAAAAAAAAAAATATGAAGCAGCTATTGCTATTAGACCGTAAAAATTCACGACCAATATACGCGGTTTATGACTTTTTTAAATTTCGCTTATTTCCCGAGACAGGTTTGGCGATAATAATTGCAGTAAAACCGATTGGGTTTTCCTTCCTACGACTAGATTCCCGATTAAATATCACGAATTTATTAGATGCTTCGATCCAATTGCCTTGCAATTATGGAGTCCGATAATTTACTAGTGGCTAACCGCGAGTGCAAATTGTTTTGATAGCATGACGGGTAGTTCCTTTCAGATATGAAATTTTCACCCTTGTCTATATTATTATCTTTAGAATCTTATATGCAGTTTCCTAATAACATTCCAGTGTTTTTTGTTTTTTGTGCGTTAATTAATTTTTATTATCAATACATGTAACAAATTTGTGAAGATATTTTTGAATAATTTAAATCCCGCAGCTTAAGTTTTATCGCTGTTTGGTTCCTCTGAAATTTCTTCAAACGAAACCTCTCGATGCACTTCCTAAACCGCGATTTAGTCTCAGATATCAACGGTGTGTTGAGTATCTCGGATATGGGGTGGCAATGTGTGTGTTCACTGGCTGATTGCCAGGGGTTGAACGAAGTACCCCGAATGAACACGACGCCCGGCGTCGTGACGCCGGTGTATCTCGGTCTTGCGCGGCGTCGTTCAATTTCAGTATGTCGCGAAACGTAACGCGGTCTTCCTCGTGGAATGGTGTTCGCCGTTTTAATTCTTGACTGAAACAGAAAAGAGAATAAGATTTCTACAAGTTTATCGTGACATGTGAGATAAATATAAAAAAAACAGAAAAACAAAAAACTTCAACCGTATATATCAGAAATTTTGTTTCTCTCTTTCTCTTTAGTTTCAAATATCTGCACGTATTCGATAAGTTACGGCATACCTATTCGATTGATAAAAATCTAATAATCCGTGCCGATATTATGCATATAACAATATTGATAATCTTTCGGAATTCAATTATCGGCTAGTTTGTTATATCGGAATGAACAATTTTCTCAAAATTTTAATTAACATTAATTAAAGTAGGTATAAGTATATAGATGCGAAGATGATCAAGATAAAAAAAGGTTCGCGATAGTAAAGGCTACACGGCTATTTCAGATTAAATATTTTCGCACCATCCCTTCATATAATATTGTGCAAATTTTCTTTTTACATTTTTTTTTTTTTTTTTTGTTGCAAAATTATTGCTAAAACTTGACCCTAAGGGAGAAGCTTCCTTCTTGTTTTACGACCATCTCCCATAGGATTCTTGCGGTACCTATGGTCGCAGAGTTTTCGCACGTATGCAAAGTGTAGACTATGTATTATATATATATATATATCGTGTAGTTGTGCGTGTAGGGTACCTATGTACGTACCCACACATTATTGCATACGGTTAGGAAACTTTATTACTATAAAAGCAAACAGACGTAACTTTATAGGGGAGACTCTAGAATTAATTCTAAACTTGAATAGAGAGAGAGTTGTCAAAACTAACAATAAGCGTCATCTGGGTCCGAGATACTCGATGATAAAATTAATTAAATGATATAATGTTGTTTGATCAAACTTGAAACTTACGATTCGCTTATTTTCGAGAGAAAAAAGAACGAAAATAATTAAGCCTTGAGTTAACAGAGGTCGGTAAATAAGTTGGCAAGAACTTCCCTTTTTTTATTTTTTTTCTTCTTCTTTTCCTGCTTCTACTTTTTTTTTTTCCTTCGTCTATATACCGTACGCAACAAATCTGTCTAGGTTTGAAAATAAACTTCTGATTCAGAAAAGCAAACTGAACCCTAACACAAAAAATTATATAGATTGTGAACGTCAATGCTGTCGAGTATCTATTAGTATCTAAATAAATTGTTTAGTATTTGAGCTTTATCTAAATCATTCGATACCATTCGATATCAATAAATCTTCATACGATAATATCTAAATGAGTGATCAATTAGAAAGAAAAAATTAAAACAGATTACTATTATTATTATCCGAAACAGAGACAGCAAACTCATGAATGTATTAAACTTTTCAGGATATCGGTATAACAGTAGATAAAAAGAAAATTGTGAAAGAAATCTAAGTAGTTAATTTCATTTGAAAATCTGTCATTTAACGAGTTATTAAATCTCGTGTTAGAGGTACTAACCTCGGTTTGATAAACTGTATAAAAACTTGATCAAAGTGAGGCGAAACGCGTCAGTAAAACACCACCGCTCTAAAGCGGAAAACGTCGAATTGGCAATGGCCGATGATGTACTCCAAAGAAAAGGCCGGTCAGCCTCGATCTGTGCACCCGGTTTTTCTAGCATGGAACAAATGCTGGGTGCTATACCACCTTCGGGTATTAAGGAAGGGTATGGTGGTAATGGTGGTGGTGGTGGTGGTACCAATAGTGGTGGAAGCGGAAATGGAAACGGGGGTGGAACACCAGAGAATAGTACACCGACAAGAAGACGTAGACCTGCAACAAGATCTCAAAGCGCACGAGTTTCCGGAGCTAATAAAAGTATCAGACGAAGAGCTGCAGCACAAGGTATTTTGATATCTAGTCTGCACGTGGGTATAATAATAAAGTTGAATTACATCGATAAAATGGATATGTTTTTTTGAAATGATATCGATAAGGGTAGATTATGTTTGGTATCGAAGGGATTGTTTTAGCTGTTCAAATCCGACTTATAATAAACCTCGGCGATCCAATATACGATAAATTCTCCTCTCATCTCTTTAACACAAATCCGCAGCTAGTAGGTATACTGTCGTTGCTGTCAGCAGTGTTCGCTTAAACCCTCGTAAACGTGACTTTATCGAAGGATGGCTTATCCCTGTGATAAATAAGTTTAAAAGATACTAAGGGCTAGATTAAGTTTCGTCTTTTTCGCGGATTACTTATCGTATTATAATGATTTCGGATGAAATACTAGAATGCTCAATTGCACTTTAATTATTCATGTAGGATTTTAAAATCATTTATAATTTTTATCAGGACAGAGTAGGTCCTGCCTTAAAAAAATGTATATCATGTATACCTGTACATATACTATGAGCGTTCGTTAAGAGCACAGAACGTCATGGTGTATAAAACTGGTGTTTAAATTAGCAAGCTCTGCTCTTGTGAGAAGTAAAAATCCTAGATTCAGAATTAGTGCTTTCAGCAAGCCCTTGAGTGACACAGTTAATCCCATGTGGTACTAGAGTAAATCTAGACGAATTTCCTGGCTGTTGAGTAAACTGCGAATTACCGCCAGTCACGCTGTGCTCATGCATACTGTTCATGTATTTACGCGTTTTCCTAATTTGACAGGGTATATTACGTTTTATATGTTACATAGATAGGTGTATACAGCATATGCAGTACATACTCGGCCACACGCATTTATTAACACGCCCATTCACGGTCAAACCGCGACGTTGGAGTGACATTAATTATAGTTATGCCACACTTTAACCAATAAACTATCATATAGCTGCACCCCATGGTAGACCCTGAGAATGAGTTAATAATATTATATAGTATTCTCGTAACATTCGAACTTTTGACCATAGCATTCAGTTGGTGCTTTTAAAGCTCGAAGTACTACTGTGAGAATATCAAACTTTGAGTGCTACTGGTGATATACTCACAGCACGGTATCTTATCTTCGTGGTATGTACTTTTAGAAATGAAAATTCTGTTTTTACTTGAAGAAAAAAAAAATATATATATACGCAGATATCAAGATCAGAAGTAAAACGAAAGCTGCATTGAATTGATGATAGATTTCTATGCAACCTCCAATGTCTGGTTAGGTCTTTTCTATTTGGTATTAGAGAAAAGTTTTAGACATTTTTCCATATACATAGATGTATATGATGCACCTGTATGTGCTTTTCATTAGTGTAACCCGGAAGTTCTGAGAATTGTACGAAATCATGTCACGATTCAAATACCTTCAATGTTTAAATAGGATTTGACCTATCGTTATGCAATTGAATGCTTGGTCGTACAGCCTGGTGAAATTGAAATGTTCAGTGAAGTAACGTTTGAAATAAAGTCGTAGAAACGAGTTGATTAGATACTTTGAAAGTCGTGATTTTCTTGACGTTCCAGAATCTGGCAGAAATTCGTCGTTTAAGTGGAGATTTTGCCCCGAATATATATATTTATATCTAGCTTAGGGATATTGCGTGATACATTGATATTAGAGAATTGAAGTTTGATAAGGTGAAGCATTTTCTAAGACCTTTTCCCCGCATATAGAGTAGATTACAATTTTTCATTCACGAATTACTCATTAGGTGTACGACTCCATATACCTACGCTTACTTTTTAGGTAACCCAAAAACACATATAATTCCAAATCGCAGTTTAATCTTAATTCGAGTTTCTCCCTCACCGGTTTACGCTGTGGTTTATTAAAGAATGTTAATACTCGTCGAGCTTATCGAAAATCAAGCACGAAAATCCTAAAAATGATATTTTACTTCAAGTATGTCAACAGTTGCATGGCATTAGCTTAATGAAAGGTAAAGCTTCGAAAACGAAAACTAATTTTCTACTAATTCGATTCTTCGTAATCGTATTGCATCCGAGTAGGGTCCTTGCTTTTAAAATGAAATTTTTCTTACATTGCTAAAGATCCTTATTTTTCTCAGGAGACTCGTAAAGCTCGATATTAATTCTTGTAGCTTCTTCTTCTTCTTCTTCGAGCTTTTTTCACGTAATTTTGTACCTACACTTACGTACCTACTAACAGACACAGACGTGATCGGGCTTGCAATCAATCGAGATCAAATTAAGACACAATAAAATCGAACAGTGTGGCTTCTTTTACCCGAGTGCAGCAATCTCTGTTACGAGATTGTTTTAGCTGTCATTGCTTCATCTCGTTAATGAAATTCTGATTGCTTTGAAATTCATTATTTCAGGTATTGCTTGATGGAAAAATTTTTCAAACATTTCAAAGAATTTCTTATCTTTATAAATTCAGAATCTATGATACTCATTTCTTCCTCATTTAGTCTTAGCTAATATTGGACAGTTTCCTCGATAACTTTCGTTCGGATTTGCCTGACTTGAGTCGATATAAAGACATGGAATACCTAGGAAACGATAAATTGCATTCAACCAGGTATACACGACATCTGCAGTTGACATCCTGTTCCTGCTGCAGCTGTCCTGGCAAACTGGATCGCGGCGATTCACCTGGAAGTCGCAGGTCGTTTTTAGGGTCGATGCACTGGACTGGCCAAATAAATTTCGGCTTTGAATAGTTATGGGATTTTATCGTTTCCACAATGAAAGGCAATAGTATCTTAAAAACCAAAGTCAGGGCAAAGTCTGAGCTTTTGAGAAACTGATCTTGGATATGGACTATATATTGTAACTTTGAAGTTTTCCCAGGACAGCAATCTGACACGTAAACCCAGAGGAGAAAACACCTCATCTCTATGTGCACGATAAACTTGAGTTGGAAACATGCTTGTATAAATTGTTGACCGAAGTGCTCGATTTCTGATTCTATTCACGTCTGTATTTACCCTTCCGGTAAGTCCGCGGCTATTCCAAACCCACAGTATTAGACATTCGTTAGTCGAAAGTAGTTTAAATCGAAGAAGAAGACGAAGAAGAAGAAGTCTTCTTTAATATGTAAAGAAAATCAGGATTTAAAGACAACGTTGTACGTTGAATTATTCGGACTTTGAATGAATTTCAACGATTTTAAATGACTTCAAATGACTTTCAGTTCAATTGCGAATTGTTATCGAATTAATAGTAATGGCTAGCAAATTCTGTGATAGATTTTCAGCGACTTACGATATCGTAACGTTGTAGAATGTATTTAAATAAATTGCAGTGAATCTTCACTGGCTATCGATAACTTTGAAAAGTTTTTTGTTACTTCCTGGACCTTTAAGATCTCCTATCGCCTTATTGAGGGATTTTTTTATGTACTGAATGATATGTTGACCGTTTCTTATCGGCTTGGTAAAATAAATTTGTCTGAAATTCTGGCCACCTTGTCATCAGGGGTTATTTATCATATCTATATACATGGTACGAATTATATCTTAATGTATTACCTAGTAAAATGGGTTTATAGTTATCTTCTGTCGCCCCCAAACCCATTAGGAATTAAGATCAATAAAACTCAACTTTTGTCAATTATATTTATATTAACGTACAGCCAATTCATATTCTGAGGACATTGTCAGGAAAGAGAAAAATACTAACAATATAGAATTCACGAAACCGCGTCTTTGAGTAAAATTTCAGGCGCGTGATTATTCTCACTTTTGGTCACTTTCTTCGAGATACAAAACAGGGCTCGTTGTACTCTGAAAAAATTAGTAAAAATGAGTTGCTTTGTTATCATTCTTTACACATTTTGACATCACCCTCTTTTTTTTTATTTTATTTTTTTACAGTATTTTCAGTAACTTTTTTTTTCTTTTATCATACGTTACACTGACAGCCCAAAAAATGAGATCGGAGCTAGCCAATTACGCAACGGCCTTGCTGTCGTGCGATTGATAAATTGCTCGTATACTTGACCAATATCTTGAAAAAAAGAAAATCTGGACGATTTTTATCCACCATTTATATCCTGGTAATAAATAATTTCGGTATAACGGAAGAAAAAAAAAGATAGAATTTTAGATGAAATGGCCCAGAAATTATACGTAGGTGTTGTCATTTTCGAAATTATACACAAAGCTATTGTGAGAATTGAGGATTACCTTATGCGTGAATAGTTGAATGTATGTAAATAGAGATTACTAGGTTTATGAAATAATTGAAACGGTTTAATCCATACCGTATACGTGAATCTTTTCATTTGCCAAATTGTAAACAGATTGGCTTATACGAGTTGTACAAATTTACATTGGAATTTTGATTAACTAACGAATGTAGAGGCTTTTAATTCTATTACGAACAAACGTTAAAATCGGCTGGAAATTTGCGTACAAGTTTTCATAATGAAAACAATGTTTTTAGGGGTCGGCTGTACTCGTGAATACTAGTATATCCTCGTTAGTAAAAACTGCAGTAATGCAATTTTATGAAATAAAGTACACTATTAGGAAAGCTATCGAATCTTTGAGAGGTCCATAAATAACGACAGTAGAAACTATAGACCAATTTGAAATCCTGTGAAATCTCATGAAATTCGATGAAGTTCATATAGAATTCTGTCAAATGAATCAACGATACCTATGGAATACCCTATAAATTAAATCGCGTGAAATCTTATTAACATCCATTCAAAATATGTCGAATCATACATTCAGTTTCGTGAGTTTCTTGATATTAGATCAAATCCTTCAAAATTTCTGAGATATTCTTCAAATTTCTAAATCCCTTCAAACTCGTTGAAAAATTGACGACATCCTTGTGAAACCTCAAAATTTTTTATAGATTTTGTGGATGTTTAAAAATCGAATAGTATTCCTACAACATCCTTAAAATCTCGACATTGGGTGTAGGTACAAAATTGTGGAAAGTCGATAGCCTCTCGCTATTGTTTCAACGGAGTTAGTAGCCTGTTGCATACCTATGGGGTGGCTTCACGGAACGGATCATATATGTGTTAGATTTTTATATAAAAGAAGTCAAAAAAAAAAAAATCAGGCAGGTTAATTTTACATACTAATTTTATTTCGCTCCAGAGTCTCGAGCCTATAAAAAAAAATAAGTGCAATTTTTACTTCGCATGATGTGCAATTCCCAAAGAAGGCATGTATACTGTAATCGTTGAAATAGAGTTTGAGTATATCGTTGTACCGGATGATTTGATCGGGAAATGTAATCCGCGAATAATAAATGTGCCCACTGAATTAAAACTAACGTTTACCGCGGAATACCTACATCGAAGTACTTATATAAATAACTTTATTAAACATTCATTAAACCAACACGACGTGGTCTACTTTATTCACTGATTTCTATTACCAATGACAATTTTCAACCCTTTTACTCTCTGTGACTTTTATATAAACGCATATATTCATCTGGTTCTAAGGTAAAACTAACACTAGCGACATTTTTTGAAAAAAAAAAATGTAATCGAGGTGATTTTCGAACCCAGTTAGAACCCTCCGTCTTTTATCTGGTATACATACAGTTACAAAGCTTTCTAAGTACCTAGTACATAAACTTGGTGCACTCTAGACTTGTATGTGTATTCGGCATGAAGTTCGTTTAATTGCAATGGGACTGATAGAGATAGATTCTAGTATTCTATGCCGTACATTATGTCAGCAGGTAATAGGAGCTCACCAGATGCCTCTGTTCGAGTGCAGATAGTAAATTCAGTATAGCATGTATCAGTAGAATAGTATGAACTATTACGAGTAGCAAATTGGGAATTTGACCAAGAACAATTGAATAGTGATTTTGGTTCAAATGTATGCATCGAATTATTCATATTGTAGGTATTGTTCAAGTATACCATATTGTTCAATGAAATGCAATTATTTTGGGACATTTTTCACCGCCTTATACACTTCGTTTTTTTTTTTCTTTTACAACAAATCCCTTCTTTCGGTGGAGGAAAAATATCTTCAGCATTTCCGTACTCAATATAATAATTCTATGCGAGATGCTACGAATTTCGTCGTAAATTAGCAGGGAAATTATTTCGAATTTGCTAATTATGAAGTTATTTTTCTACTATGAACGTCAAAAACATCACATAAGGTTTTATGAATTTTATGAAATGAGGATTAAAGCTTTCAGTAAATTTTTTGAATTCTTGAGAAAATCTAAGGCAAACTGTTTTTTTGTTCTTCTCCATTTGGGGAGGGAGAGGAGGGAGAGGGAAAAGAACAGATTAAAAATGCGTTACATGTTGTTGGAATTTTTTTAATAAAAAATTCACTCATACAAAAAGATTCTCGAGCATGTGAATTCTGGACGATCAATGCGCGTGCTGCCGAAGTTATAAATTTTTTGAAAGTCTCCCTACATTGAATAAACATTTTGATGTCATCGAAAATTTTGCAAATTCTGCTAGGTACACCGTCAACCACCTAATTAAAAAAACCGGATGGTTTACATATGCGGTTTATCAATTAGAGATACGTTCTACGATCCGTGATGTTTGCATTTCAGTTCACTGCAATCGAAAATTATTTCATACAGTACTTCAAGCGTCAGTAGCTTCAATAATGAGTCAGTTAACATGGGTCATAATATATGTCCGATTTTTATTTCATCAAAAATGATTGCAGTGATACAGAAAATAAATAGAAACATGTGACACGATCACGATTGACAAATTTTATGCACATATGTTTTACCCTCAAATGATTAAGTATATTAATTATCGCATAATGTCGATGAAAGTATTCTGTAATAACTTATGAGGGTTAAATTTTCTTCAGATTTTAATGATAATTTTTGATAAGTCTCCTAGCATACTTCGCAATTGCAAAATCGTTGCTGATATATTTCTACCGTAAAGGTTTGACTTTGATGAATGTAATCTCATGTTTTACGTACGAAATAAAGTTCCCAATCTCGGAAGCTGGATTAACTTGAAATTTTTTTGTTTTTTTCGAGCATAGTTTGAAGTCATAAAATACCATTACCTCAGGCGTTTATTCGCAAATTGGAGGTTTCAAGAGTTACGCATTTTTCAAGTTTGTAATTTTATAAGTTGACCTGCCATACCGCTACAACGGCTGAACGGATCACTTACGCATAAATCTCCGTTATTAAACGTTATAATAATAATAATAATAATAATAATAATAATAATAATAATAATGATCCTTTCAGTATAATAAATAATCGTCATGAAATATGGAGATAAAAATTTAATGCTAATAATTTTCGATATCACTTAATAATTAAACTCCATTTGTGCTATTGATTCAGGGTGTCTTGCACAGATATACATGATCACTTTTCACGGTAATTAATTCAACTGACACCAGTTGTACATCGATTTAAGAATTAAACAGTTCAGAGTTAAAGTTCAAACGAAGAATGGAGCATAAAGTTCTTCCTTTCAATGGATTCATTCCGATTCTAAAGCACGAAAAATGAATAATGGACCCCATTATCACGGACGTTAAAGCCGTTCCGGAAATATAAGGGGTGATGTTGTTTCATAAAATGCGAAAAAAAGAAATTTCGTAACTCTTGAAATTTTCTCAACTTTTTGTAAAATCGTCCTATCTGACATAAGATTATGTAGAAAAAAAAAAAAAACTTCAATCAAGTCCGGAAAACCTTATCTTATTTTCAGTTAAACCGTATTTGCTATTTGGTTCTTCGAGATATACCTATACTAGGTAGATGGAAGTTAGAGAATTCAGTAGTGTTTTTAGTTATGCAGGACATCTCAGTAGGATTCCACTCACAATTTTTTGATTTGTTACTCGCAGATGTCCTGCGTTTCGTTTTATTATGAATTCATCAGCCTGTATACGAAAGGATTATACCAAATTGATGAATACTTCGTTCATCAAGAATTTGGAACTTGAATAAAAGCCCTGAGTTTCAAAAACTTGAAGTTTCCAAGTTTCTTCGACCTGGTTAAATGGAGAATACTTAAGTTGTTTGTAAGGATTTTATTGATTACATTTCAAGACGATATTCAAATCGTCAAAAAAACTGCCTACCTACCTACCTTTTAGCTGTTCAACGAACGATCGATGTCTAGATTATAATATAATAGTTCAATCACGAGAGTGCGAACACTTTTTTGTCTATCCAATATCGTCGATCTGCGAATTTTAAAACGCATACATTTTTTTTTTTTTAAGCGGAATAAGCTCGTCGTGAAAAGCATACGAAATAATTCAAGTTGGAGCTTACCGTGACAAGTACTGAGAGTTCGTTAATTATTCTCTTTACATTTCTACCGGATGTATATTCTTTCGAATTGTTAATTCGTTATTGAAAAAATCTATCTGACATAAAATCGAGAAATTGTTTTTTTCTGAGCTTGTCCGGCTTTTTCATAGTGGTATTTTAATACTGCCTGTAGAATCGTTCAATAATTTTATAAATAAATTTCTGCTTTCCTTATGGCTAACGATAAGCCATAAGACTGAATTGATTTAATCCACGATATAGAAGTCCAGGGATAAATAAGAAAGTATTAACGCATAAATTATTGCAATTCCGTAGGATTTTTCGTCCTCGAGATATTATTGTGATTTGTGCGAATTCAGATTGGGATATAATTTACCTATATTTCGAAGATTTTTTTTATTTTTTTGTAAATTGATATGCAGCCTGATTTTATTGAAATAACTTCCGGTACTTCCCTCGGGTATCAATAATCAAAATTGGACAACCAGTCAGATGTGCCTCAGTACCGGAACATTTTGTATAGGTACTTATATCTCTCGGCAATATCATGAGTGGTTAACAAAAAATAACAAAATATGTATTTCCAAAACTCGTCCCCTGAGCTTTCACGATAATGATTTATGCCGTAGGTAATGCCTACGGAAAGAAAGACGTTGGTCATAAAGTATACGTCAGATATACTTACTTTTTTAAATGAAAATCGCGTCGAATTTTCTACGTAAAGCTGTGATGAAAAAAAAAAAAAAAAAACAGCGGATTTATATACTTCGAAACGTCTGCCACTAAGGCACTACACAGATTGTGGTAAATCTTTGAATTGGATTTGTCTCCTTTATCCATGAGAAAATCTGTTCGGTTATCCGATGTGCGCTTGGTTAAAATTGCCTCACTATCAGCCACCTCTCTACCTGTTTCGACTCAATATTGTGGATTTTTCACAATAGCCAACATACACTCCGCGTACTTATTGGAAAATGTGAAAATATCCAATACGATGTACTCGTCATGAAATTCAGCTATGCATATCCAACTAGCTAAAGAATACCGTATGATAGAAGGATTTCTATCGAGATGCACAAACTGCACTGATTGCGAGTGTATCTTTATATCTATTCGAAATCGCTAGCGAATTCATAGATTCGGAAATTCCGAGATTTAGATGCGCTATGTATACGGGAATATATATCTGCAAGATAGGATTTGGTGCTAGTAAATGGAAAATGAGATTGTAACTTTGGTTTCCAGCTGCTGCACAACATCACCATCAGGAAGCAAGCGTGAAATCAGCTCACTGCAACAGTGAACCTCGCTTATCTGAAAATGAAGTTAGTCCTGGACTCAGGAGACGCGGTAGCCGTCGTGGTCAGAGTATGCATCATGCACATCACAGGAAAAGTGCAGCTTTTTTGGATGTACCTGATAACTCGACGCAACAACCACAACGCGAAGAAGGCGAGGATGAGGACAGCTACAGACTTCGTAGTTTCAGCCTGACCAGCAAGGGTGAGTTTTTCTTATTTTTTATTTTCGTTTAAGACTTGGTGTATTTTTTTCGTATAGGTAAACGGTTTTAGATATATATTTCAGTCACACGTACGTATATACCTATATGACAGTATGGAATTTCTCAAGCGTAAAAAAGCGTGGAAGTAAAAGGATAAAGAGAGACTTTGCCGACAATTTTGATGCAGAAATCAGTTTTATGACAAGTTGACGTAAGGTTTAATCGAACAAAGAATAAGCGAACTCCACGATTCCGCATTTTATCGGAGCTTACTTTTATATATGAGGCGTTCAGACTGGAAGCGATAACGCGATGAAGACCACTTTCTTTCGTATCCTTCTGTTGCGGAAGTTCCAACACATAGGTCGAAAAATGTGGCAAAATTTTGCAAAAATTGATTGTTTCATTATTATATGCTTGATGCTAACAAATAACATTTGAATTTTCTCATCGTTATTCATTATTGACAAATTAATTGTCTTATCATCTTGCTGCTCAAATTTTTGAAGTAGTCTAACCAGAGATGCATTCAGCTTGCTCAAAATCAAAATTTCGTAGGCATATGTGAAAAATGTATTAAATCGATCATTAAATTATTCAGCCTAATATCACGTATATACAATTTTTCAATATGATGCGAAATTTCCGCTTCACTTTATCACATCTTTTAAACCCATGTCGAAAACGGTGCACACTGTCTGTGAAAAAGCGATCATTCATCCGTTGCTTGCATTGAAATATCAAACTCGGCGAAGAATGATCGGCGAATTTTTTCATCTCGATAATTCTCGATCTGAAAAAGGCAAAGTTTACGATTGTGAGATGTAAATGGCTAGCCTCTTACTTTCCCTCACCCTTGTAATCGTATACGTGGACTTTCCCTTGTTTGATTTTATTTTCTTTCATTTTATATCACATATCGATATTCTTTGCAAGCATTTGAGGGAGCTTTCGTATGCTGTGATGCGTAGCGAGGTCTTCGGCTTGAGTGACGAAGTAGAATGGGGGGGGAAAAAAGCGTCGAATTAGATAATCGAAAGGAAACGAAAGCTTGTAGAGGGTTCGTCCCCATATCGAACGGGATGGAATGAACCGCAATTCATGTGCGGATATACTGTCGCGCGTAAATTTAAAGCTAATAAAAGCTCAAATCATTGTCTCGCGGACGTTGAGAAAAACTTCGATAACTCGTGGGGTATTATTTTTGGATAAAAATGGATTCTTTCAATCGATTGATAAAACTTGATGAAGTATAGAAAATATTCAATAAATATGTATATGTGAATGCAACACGCGTTCCCATGCAAAAGGTTATACTAAAATATTTCTTCAACAGCTATCAAGACGTTTCACGTCTGCAGTGAGGTTGTTTAATTTCTTTTTTTTTTTTTGAGCTATTTTTGGTATTCACTAATATCCCTAACTTCGAGTTGGTCGAAGCTATATGGAAGGCAACAAGCGCAGCGTGCTATACCGCTCATCAAATTGAAACTACTTTAGATTTGAGGTCGAGGATTTGTGCGTAGTCGCATAAATATACCCTCAGCTAAAAATATATTTTTGTATAAGAGCGCAGGGAAGATAAACGCTTATAGAATATACAAACGACTTCCCATATCCATAAACGCGTATCTACAACCCGGGATCAATTCTGTGGTTCACTTTACCGAAACCTCTGTATCTCAATTTTCTTTTTCAAAGGATTTTCGCTCAAATCGGTAAATTGACAGACGATTGAAGCATGGAAATAGCTATAGGACACACGCAGACGCGAATCCAATCCTGCAATTTCTGTAGGCTACTGCAGCTGCTACTGGAATCAAAAAACCGAGTTTTTGGTTTAACTAATTTTATCAGCTTCGTTGTAGAGTTCCTAGTTCGATTTTAATTCCTTTCAATTATTACTGGCATAAAATGAGATTAATTTCACTGATGTATAACTGCGAGCTGATTGATTTGCACCGCGATTATATATAGTCTATCTTCATCATATGTTTCAATATAACGGAATTTGTCTGATCATTCAGAAATATATTTTTTCCGTGTGTAAATATGAAGGTGGGGAGTTTGAGGATTCGAACAGCGGGAGACTTCCTCGTTTCTCGTAAAAGTGAATTGGACATGCACACAAAATCTAAAATTCAAACGTCAGGAATTGAGGAGAAGAATTTATTTGACAAAGCAAGAGGCTATACAATCGACTTGGCTTTTCTCAAAGCAAGAAAATGCTTTCTGCTGAATCTACTTCGTCGCAAATCCTTTTAAATGAAGATTTACTTTCACGGGTGAAACCAAATGGGGTGAAATGTCTGTCAATGAATGTAACACGGGATGATAAATACAAAGAGTATAGAATAGTTCCAGTTTATCTGCGTGAATCCTTTTTTCTTTTTCGAATAAATGAAAAATTCAGAAAATCAACAATACGAGAAATTGTTGGATGATCAAAAGAGCTAAATTTTATATCGTTTCAAGTCATTCGACAACTGCAGTTTCCTCATGATTTGATAATCATTCAAAGGCGCGTATCTGCCGTAGGGCTTTGGATTCAATATTGTCACAGTTCAATAAAACTTCAGTTTTATTATGAAGCAATCATGGAGATAAAGTGAACATAAAAAGTTTCTCTATACTTTTTTTTTTCTACTCTCACTGATAGAGGTGGACGCAGCTTGGTTTTTTTTTTTTTACTTTTTCACTGCATCCCACGTTTAATAGCCTATAGAGCGTTCAATTCAGCTATGGAGGCAAAGTGTCCGATTTCGTTATGCACAAAGCTAAACATTAAAACTAACAATTCCAAACATTTGTTACCACAATCTTGGTCAGAGTTGGATAAAAAGAAAAGTGAAATTCAAAAGATTTATCTAATCATATGCGCCGCTTTGGCTCATCCCTTGATATGTAATACCTACTCGAACATGTGTGGATGACTTCTCGAACGATGGCGTAAATCAAGAGGAAAGTAAAAGATGCATACGTCGAGGATTTTTCAACTTGGTGAGATTACTTTATTTATAGCAACAGGCTCGCTGGTGAAGTACATACAACGAACCAATCGATTTTAATCACACTTGAAAAACCTATATCCACAACGTCCGCCTGCGCTCCATCTCGTCGAACACTAAAATTAGCGGTAACAGGCCCGAAGATGTGAAAGGTAAAAGTGGTTTCGACCCTGCAAACTTCAATCGACCATTATTTTACCCGAAACAAATCAAGGCGTTCATCTAAAATGTTAACAAAAACAATTATTACAAAGAGAATAGCCGGAAAAATGATAAAACCGTGACATCATATGGTTTGAGTCACGTTTGAGATAATTTCTGTCGATAATTAATAAGCTGTAAATTTTTTCCACGTATAAATTGTTTTTCTGAAATATAGATTCACCATTGTCCGCGTTGCAAAAAATTCGAGTGTTAAACTTTGTGGGCATCGAGGTTCTCTTTGGATAAAAAAAAATAGTGTGTCTTAATTACTGTATCAATTAGTATACCTAACTGCGAGGCAATTAAGATTCTGAAATATATATACGTACACGACGCAAAACGATCTAACGAATGAAATTGTCTCGTTTATGAACCCTCCGATCTGACAGCAATTACCATTGTTTTAAACGTGACGACGCTTCGACGGAGGAGATGATTAGGCGAAATTGAGACCGGCTGAATTATTACACAAAATTATAATCGACGCTCTCAAGGGTTAATTGCGAAATACGAGGAAGCTCGAACAAGTTTAGTGTCAAAATTTTTTTCATCAATATCCTTATACATATTTGAGATCTTCTTTTTGGTTATCGAACAATGATATGTTGGACCTTACATTACAGGTCCTTAAATATTCTAATTAAGCTTTTCACTCAAATACTAAATTTGATAATCAAAATTTGGATTCTATGCTTTTACCTTTACACAAAACCCAGATTTAGACCAGATCCAATCAAGGGTTTGTGAAATGACAACGGAATAGAACAGAGCATGTCACCGTGGCTAAGAGGATAGAATAATTCTAGTATAAAGGAGGTAAGGCTGGGGTGCTGAAACTCCACACACTTCAAACCTAGCTGATAATATACGGATGGCTTGCGGCTATATGGACTTAAACTGAAAACGGATACTACAAGGATTATGGAGGATGTAGTGATATTGGGTGTACCAAAGGCCCTCTAAGCGCCATCCATACTTATAACATCACCCAACCTTATTATATTGCGGATCAACTCGATTTCGACTCTATCAGTGCCGATGCTATAATGTGATCATTAATCAATTTTCGTCTCGATTTATTTCTTATTAGAGGTAATCAATATTTTTTTTCTATCGGAATGTGTAGTGGGATAGTAAATACTATACGAAAATAGGGTACAGAATTAAATTAATTCTGCAATATTGATTTCCCGAGTATTCGCGAGTCGGATTATTTCCTTTTTCGATGTATTTTATAAAGTTGAGAGAATTATCAACATCCATTTCTACAAATTTCCATAATTGGCTTTCCGGACTGGGGTAAAAGTCTTCATCAAACTCGGATTGATTACGTTATTGGTATACGGCTCTCCCCTCTTTGAATATCAACTGACATATTCACGTTCAATTAATGCGCCCCATGCTATGAACCTTAATTGTTTTTTTGAGTTTGGATAAGTTTTATTTTTTTTTATTTTTTTTTCAAAGGAAAATTTCTACGCATAGACCAACGATAAAGTGGGAATTGTGCCATTCAGTATATATATCTCTGAATGAGACACCCCTTTATTGTACTTCAGAACGGATTTGAACACCGTGTTGTCTCAGGGCAATAATGACGAGCTTTGTGTTCCAGTGCTTAGTTTACATAGGGGAATTGCACAGAAGACTGTAGTTAGCTCAAGCTTCGAAAGTGAATCTTGGAAACTTGGCTATACGCTAACTAATGGCAAACTCTCGGCTTGCATAATCGCGTTTCTCTCCCTCGCGTAGCTTAGCATCAATGATTCAGTCACAAATCGGATTACTCAATTTTTTTTTAAATTTAATCGTCAAATGAAAGAACTATCAGCATTATTCATGATTAAATTTCGGTTCATTTAACCTGATGCCAAAACTATTGTGGACCTTGTGGGAATTAGACGATGTTGGGTTTCTCACTTTTATATTCAATTAAAGATTCTGAAAACTGTTGTACTACTGCTGTTTGAGAGGTGATTATTTTTTTTCTTTCAACCAGAAATTTTTGCGATTACTTTGATGGACTTTGAAGACATAAAGTTTTCTGGAACTTATCTAGAAAGAATTCTGTACTAGGAACGAAGTAACAACCTAGACGATAATATAATCCGATTTTAAGCTAGAGAGAAATATAATCCGTGAATCTATACCTAGATATGAGGAAATATTTTGTCCGATGAATAAAAAGTATACGTCGATTTTGTACAGATAACGCATCAGGTTGAAATTAATGGTAGAGACTTTCGAGCGAAACGAGAGAATAACTGTCAAGAGTTGGAAAGGTTTTACGTCAATGAAAATACGAAAGTCACGCATCCCTGGATATCAGTTTGATCTACATTCGCAGTAAAGATCTCAGATAATGTTAATACTAGAGTGATAACAAAAATGGCTTATTTATTAAACATTTTTTTTTAATACACTCGCAATTTCTTTTACATTTTTGTCCGAATACGAAACCTTTCCAATTTTCAATCTTGGATCCAAACATTTGCTGGTTGTACATATTCTGTTTTTATTTTTAATTAAATTTCCGCATACGTTGAGCAACAAGTAAATATAGGATTCGTTTGGGATGAGAATTAACAAGCATAGAAGTTTATTAGAAAATTAATGAAAATAAAAGAAACAACGAATTGCCATCGGTAAGCAATAAAATTGGCTATATAAAGTAGCGAATGAAGAATAGAGAGAGAAAGAAAAAGGAAAAGAAAAAAAAAATTAAGAAAATCTCTGACGTAAATATGTTGACGATATTGCAGATTATTTACAGCGTTGGTTAGATATGTATAGATTTTTGCGAGGCTTATAAATATATACGTCCATATGTTTAATTATAATATCTCTGTTCGAACATTGAAAGTACAAATGTGTGATGGGGTTGAGAGAGAGAGAGAGAGAGAAAAAAAAAGGCTTATATTAAGACTGTTGTAAAAAACAGTATCAAAAGTACTTCGAACTCAAAATTTCGCTTTGAGTTCAGCTAACTTTTTAATCTTGGCAGTAGGAATAATATTTATTTATATTCACTCTTCAATTTATTTGATTCTGCGAGTCAGAATGATGCTGTTGTGAATCTCAGTCGTGGGTACCAAACTTATCGTACGTACCGAGCTTAAATTGGAAGGCAATATACAAGCACTTCGTATTATTTTTAGGATTCAAATATATATTATATATATATATAATTTTTTTATTCCATAGCACATCTGGAATATTCGCGTGTGATTTATTCATTTACTAAATAAACGACGTCAACATTTTTATTGATAAACTGTTCTGTTGGTAAGAAAAAAAAAAAAAAAAAAATTACATACAATGAACGTAAAACCCACAATCTTTCTAACGAGGCCTTCAAACTTTCTTAATTCTGTTTTAATAAATATTTGATCAGCAGCGGAACAGAGCCATCGTTAATTTCAGCTGTACCATCGAGTTTTTTACGAAATAATGATAAAGAAAAAGAAGACAAAAAATTAAATTTACATGCTGTTTTTATGGAGTCATGTTCTCCGTTCTGATAATTTTTGTAAGATAAGAACTAACATCCAAAAGAGCAAAAAGCATTAATTTCTTCTCGAGTTTTGCTAGTATCTGCATCTTCAGAAAAATATACATTCCTAGCGAGATTTCTGTGGAAAAAATATAATAGTTGTATAAAAAATAAATAAATTTGATAAGTATAATTAACGTGACCCTCCCTTATCAAGCTTGATTTTTATTTTTCACTTTTTCTCCTCTTTATCGAACGCTTCGTTTACACGTTATGTTGACCAAAATGCTTTCAAGTACTTGAAAATTGAGACTTTCATAGCTTTTCGAATTTTCACGAACATTATTATACGGTACACAGAGCTATCTTACATCAATCAGCTTTGGTGTACAAAAAAAATAAAAATAAAAAAAAGAATAACCGAAAAAAATCGGAAGAAAGACTAGTAAAAAAGCTTCCGGATATTTGAAGCTTCCATGGAGGTCTCTGGGTCTACAAATTCAACCTTTCACAGCTACTATTGTTACCATTGAAAAAATATCGCAGTTTCATTTTCAAAGTCTAAAACACGATCACACGAAATATTCTATATCTACGTACCTAGCTTGTTTATGCTGCTGATTTTTCCTCTTTTTCTTTCTTTTTGTTTTCTCGTTATAAATAGCACGGTTATCTTTTTATGGATAAACGAGCAGCCATTGGCCCCAAGCGAGTGTATAAAGAAAGTTATTTAGAGCTTCCGAGCTTTTACAAGTTATATACGTAGGACAAGATGCTGCGCGCTGGTCCACAGGTAGACAGATGAAACTAACTAGGAAATAAGAAAATCGTGATTCATCCGATCATAGTAAGGTTCATAAAATATTTGGACTTTTTTATTATCTTCCATTGATGGACTGTTTGAAATGAGTTCGAGGATATATACTCTGCCATTAGATTAATCGCGAATAAATTATCGCGAAAGTCAAACAAATCGGGATCCGTTACCACTAGAAATTTTTTTTTTCTAATAAAACATAATACTTTATAGCTGATTTTTTTACGAGGTGATTTTTTCCGGCAACGAAAGAACGAGGGAAAAAACTGATTGTGAGTTTTCTATAGGAAACTGACACACAAAGAGATTGTCTCTGGTGAATTTATTTATCCTCGGGGTCAACCGACGTTTGTTTGCTCGTCTTCTCACATGGGATTTACCCAAGGTCTTGTAAATTTAGAGACAAGATTACCTAAGGCTGTAGTCGTACCCTACCTCAGGATAAAATTTATTACAATTTTCGGACACAACGAGAATAGTACACTGTCTTTTTATTTTATCAAAATGCTGTTATTTCTGGATTAGGAATCCGAAATAGTTCGAACATCTGTCGTATCATAGACTCGTGGGTACAGAATTTGATTGAATTTAGATACTGTACCCTGGAAACACGATATACCTTAGAACTCAAGAATCAAGTATCGATTGGTTGAAGGGTTCATCTTCAATGGGGCGAACCGTCTAAATTTTAGGAGTCAAGCCCTGGGTAGCTCGCAATTAGTTACATTGACACTCTTTGATTAATTAATTAATAATATGGGTGAAAATAATTAAACTCCTTGAAGAACGTGTCATATTCATTTTTGGGGGCTTTATTAAAGTGTCGTTATATAATTTTTATGGCTTTTCTCGAATACTTGGTCAATCTTGAATAGTCTTAGTCTCATGAAAACGGTTTGATACCTTATCGATGAAGCTATTGACATTAAAGATTGCACAAACTAGAGTATTTTTAGATTATTCGTCTGCAATTTATTATATTGATCGGGTTATCCAGTCATGGGAATCGTAATGGTTTCATAGGTTTACTCTACGTGTTGCATCTTTAATTTAATGAGACAATCCCAGCATCCCACCGTTAACTAATCTTGAGAGGAAATGTAAAGTGATATTCGACAGAGCGTGAAGTGGAAAATTACCTCATATAAAACCGGAATCATAATGTTAAATAATTTATTGAAAGCTTAGCGTTATTCATTTTCTGTACGAAGGTTTGGTCATTCGTATTTCTTTCACTCGTCAGATTAGTGCTAACATATACTGTGTGTTAATTATTTTTGAGCCTGAAAATTTCACCCGAACGACTTTTGTCCTAAACCTTTTCTTTTCTTTTTTTCCTTCATTTTCTTTGTTACTCTCATCAAGTCCTTCATCTAATTATTCTAAACCAATGACGCGTCTCGGCGATGTCAAAGACAAATAATCCACATTATCAAGGTAGATAATATTTTTGAGGATTCATTTTCCGATAACGCTTTGTTGTTCGAAGACATGAGTTTTATTTCTTTTCATATTAAACATGAAAATTTTTAATTGCTTGCCACATAATTCTAAATTTATTACTACAAGATACTACCACATATTCTAATACCAAAAAATTTCGAATCTCTTGAGCGAAATGTTTAATAAATATTCGAATCACTCCTTCGATATCATTCCTTGAAGATTCAACTTTGTTTAAAAAGAAAGAGAAAAAAAAAAAAATGATTTCATATGATGCATCAGGTTCAAATTTCAAAGCTCAGTTCATCTCAGCGTCTGCATCCGTTCAGTGTTCTATCTTGCGCTCACGTTCGGTCTTTCCTTTTCAGTGGCATATCCTTCGCACGTACAAATCTACATACACCAGGGGTGAAAATTTCTGTTGAATTCTTTATTTTCATACAAAATAAAGAAAGGGGGATCTCGAGATATGCGTCTGCGTGCATGAGACGAGCTTAAGATATGCAAATTTCGAGAATCAATCAACATGCATCTTTTTCATTCATGTTTTCTTCAACTCTAATAATCATTCAAACAGCACCACTGGTTTTTGGAGTATGAAAATATCGTACGAAGATTTGAAACAAGGGCGTGAATCTCCAAAAACTCATCAGTAGAAAATTTCATTACGTTCATATTCACTGAAATATGGAAACAAAATCAATTTTTGAGAATAAGATCGAGTAGATTTTTACCTAACCCGAGATTATACACTTTTCATGGTACAGTGACGGTTTGATGATCATTACAAACTAACGATAAGCTGTTTTTTCATTACTATATGACAATCCGTTAGAACTGATGTTTATGGAAACTGACATACCTGTATATGCAAATGTATAAGTATGATATGTAGACTATGTGTCTGTATGATAGATTCAGGTGTCATATAGTATATTAAAATGAAAGGTTCAAACGTATTTGTTAACATTTGTAAAATTGCGATGGGCGATATAATTCCTATGATATGAACTATAATGTACTGTTGCAACTAGAGGTAAAGTGCATTACAGGACAGTGAATACACACCATGAAGCATCGTCGTAACTTTACTCGCGTTATTTCCCTCAATTTGCTTTTCGCGTGCCGCGATGTTTTGTTTGTTCTGATTGATGATCAGGCTTGTATTTATGATCGTTGCTTTATAGCTTAGTATTTTATTTACACATTAGCGAATGTCGTATAAAAATATTGAAACATGGGTTTAGTTCAGGTAAAAATGTTGAGTCAATATGACCGAAACGATTATTTAAGACTTTCTAAAATACGGTTAAGAGGACTTTAATCGTAATTGAGAATACATAGACTTCGTTGTTACGATTAGGTAAACTCAATTAGGTAACAAACATAATAGTATACGAAATCTTATCAAGGTATGCTTCACAAAAGTTTGAAAGAAACAGAAAAAAAAAAAACGATTCACAGAGGAATGAAATAAACTTGATGAATCTTTCTAATATTGGTCAAAACTCAAGAATAACATCGCGATTCCTACTGCCTAGGTTTACGGTCGAGATATTGTATATTTCGATTTAATTAATATGATAGGTAGAAAATTTTTCGCGGAATATTAATTGGTAGCTATCGTCTGATTCGAGTGATTATTAATTAGCGAAAGGGTCCTCCGGGTCTGTTAATTAGAAGAAGGATATTATTTCTGAGCGATTCCTTGCTGATAATTCCTGATTCCTGGATTCCAAAGGTTCACAGATTAAACGTTCTCGATTGATTCGTTCAAAAAAACTTTTTCATTACCTCAAACCGTAAAGTATATCCGCGAGCATACAACGAATGCCACTTTCTACAAAAACCGATCACGGAAAATGCTCAGATAATTAAACCTCTCTTTTATACAACTCCTGAAAACCCTATCCCTCTTAAGTTGAAACTTTTCACCACGCTTGGTTTACCCGCCGTTTCATCTCCGTTACCCTCGGTGTATTTCAAACGCGATTCAAGCTCGGTTCATCCTACTTAGAAGTTGTCATTGCATTAATTGCAGCAAGACTACTTAGCGGATCAAGGGTTCTGAGTACCATCAGGTAATTACATAATTCCCTGGCTTAAGTCCATGCTGGACATAGGATGTGAATAGCCACAGGCTATGCTAAGCGGAGGTGTGTGCATGGTCCATTAATCGATTATCCGACGATCATAACGTACGTTTGAAATGAAATCAAGTCGGTTATTATACGTAAATGTGGAAAAAATTTTACTCCGAAGCGCCGTATGAGAGAAAACATCTGGTTTTATGAATCTCCGGCTGTTATAGCTAAGCCGAAATCACTCAACAGTTTCAACAGTGAATCAGCCAAATTGAACATCACGTACGAAGGTATATCGCGAGCCTCGTCGAGAAATGTGCTACGCACATTCCCTCATTGATCACACTCTAGCTATTTCGCTTCTTTTTTTTTTTTTTTTTCTTTTTCCTCGAGTCGTATTCGGTGGGGTGTGCGTGCCAGAGAATTGGGGAGAATACAGTAATGTTGAATTTAAACAAATTGAATTGTATTGATTCAAGGTATGGAAACAGTTTTATCACGTCGGTGGTGTAAGCGGTTTCTTTAACATGCGGCCAATTTTTTTTTTTTTTTGATTCACTCATTGATTCATCCGCAATGCCACAATTCGCTACCCTGTTTCATTGCGGGATTCCATAGGTATTGGAATTTTAAGATAAAAGCGGGTGGATGTCAGGTATATCCTTGAATAAATCAAACATGCAGAGTCAAGTGTCAAGTGTTATTCTTAATGTACTAACATTAATTAAAAATCTATAGCATTGCATTAAGTCTTTGGATATAATTATCTGATTGCTTTTCAAGATTCAATCCATTATTTACAATCTCTTGAATATGTACAGAAAAACTACTACGGTAATATCAATTTTCCACGATAGCAATGAACTTTCAAGCTATCATATTCATGCAGAAATATTTCCTTGAACATTCGTTATAGAAAATTCTAAGAGCAATCAATTCGATTTATGGATATAGCGCGTTACTGCAACTGAGTTAAACATGAAGATTTATCTCCTAAATTCTAAATTTTCACCAAGATCTCTTAAGTTCTAAATTTACTATTGGGAA
Organism: Tenthredo notha; assembly: GCA_914767705.2. Taxonomy (NCBI): domain Eukaryota; kingdom Metazoa; phylum Arthropoda; class Insecta; order Hymenoptera; family Tenthredinidae; genus Tenthredo; species Tenthredo notha. Next base: position 8,787,196 of record OU611908.1, read on the forward strand.
TCAGTTTGATCAGAAATAAATTTCTTGTTAAAATTCATTGATGTGGTTGAAAATGGTAAGGTAATAAAATCAAGGTTGTTTATATTTTAGGAATATTAACGCATGCATTACGTAGGTAATTCAATGTACTCGATATAGCACATGCCTCCGTTATGTGTTGTTGAAAATCCACGATGATGCTATAGCTACTTGTGCGAAATCATCCTCATGATAAGATCATTTTTTTTTTATGACAATTGGATCCAATTATGAACAAATTCTATTAATTTAGCAAAGCTAGAACAAAGAGAAAATGTCAATTTACAAAAAAGTTTGAAATAATTTAACTGAGACTGTGGTATCATGTGATAGGGTGGTTCATTCATGTTTGCAGAGTTTGACTCTAACGCTTTAGGTCAGGGCTAGAACCAATAAGCAAAAAAATGCTTATGGAAGCTAGAAATAATTGAATATTTTTTTTGTATTTGTTACTCCTTGAACTATTGTGAGCGAAATCGTAAGACCCGTTAGTCACAGGGTTTACAGAGACCTGGCTTGATTTGACACGGAAGACTGATTCTGACATTTCGTTTTTTCTGCTATAGGGTCTCTCCGGATCTTATCAGCGATTTGAATTCAAACTTCTAAACGGTAATAAACAGCGCGGAATTTTATAGATTTTTCCTGCTACATACATGTCTGTATATATACATAGATCAGCGTAAAATCGAAGGTGGATTTTTTCGACATTTTTTAATAGATCTGAATTCAGTCCAATCTAAATGAAAAAATAATTTCTTTGGTAAAGTTTATCAAAATTTAAGGTTTAACTTTCAACTCTATTGCATCTCTGATACAGAAAGTCGAAAGGATTATAAACTGCGTTATATAGACATTTACGATGGACCCTCAGTTTAAATTAGGGATTGAAAAACGTTTTCGAACCCTTTGCGTAACGTATTGAGTGATCAGTAAATGTGATGTAACCGACTGTAAATGTTAAATATTGAATTGAAATTTTTTCGTTTACTCGATTTCAGAGGTATGAGAATAAAACGGTAGAAAAATGTAATCGCGTATTCTCAGGAGTAAATTTTACAGTTTTTTTTTTTCTTCAACGCGATTGCGACCGGTGATATTTTAATATCGTATTGAAATTCGAGATGAAAATGAAGAAAAATATGAGATATATTAAAAAATGAAAAGAAAAAAAAAAAAACATATAACCATTTTCGCTGTCACTGGAGATTCAGATATGAAACATTTTCATACATACGCAAATTCGTTGTTCATTGTTCATCTTTCGTCCTCGAATTTTCAACGATAAAAAGTTGGATGTAAAAAGAAAAAAAAAAAAAAAAATAGAAAAAATAGATTGGCTGTATGTCATACTCGCGAATACTGTACAAGTGCTTCTGTATGAATTTGTCAGCCGTAATCTTGACTCGTAGTAAGCTTTGAAATACTGTCGTATTTCCCTAAAAAATCACATAGAGAAATGAAAAAAAAAAAAAAACGTCTTCTGGCTTCAATCTCAGCAGCAGCTATACTACAGTTAAGTTACATCTACTCTTTTATTTAGAGATCACAAGACTTCCGTAGATTTCGTTGAGACATCAAACGCCCAATTTCGATACTCGGGGAAAAAGTGTGGGTGAAAGTTTCGTATGACTTCTGCGGAAACAGCTTGAACTTTGATGATTGCTTTTTATACATGTATAAAAAGTGTTTCATATGCAATTATTTCGTGATGGCTATAAATGCTCTATGACCCCGTGATATACGGTCGACATACATAGTTTTTCAAAATATTCGAATTCATCACACTCATCGTCATTTATAAATTTTTTTTTTTTTTTGTGATTTTGTCATGGATGGTCAAGTAAAAACTTGATGTGTTCGATTAGGCTGGAGATCGTCTGTGACTGTGGTCTTTTTCATCTTACACTTTCTTCATTTATTTGAATTGCCATTTCGGTTGGACCATTGCCAACCAACTTCAGACTTAGGTATAATTACAATCATATATATAAATAATTACATGTCTATACTGTTATCCCTCGGTATAGCGAGTACCTTGGGCTACTTTTGACTACCTTTGTTAATTTACTCGACTTTTCAATCTAAAACCCTTAATGCGATTCTTACGGAACGGCCGGAGGCTCCAATTTAATTATTACAGAAATTTATGTAGAACTTCCTTTATATACGGTTATATGAAATCGATTGAGAAGCAGCCGCGGGTTTTTTTTTCTTAACGATACCAACGATACTCAAAAATATACGATGACAGAATTGTCAAAGATTGATTATTCAGATAACTTGTTGCTGAATTATTTTTATAAGAGAACAAATTCATGATTTATGACAAATATTTCATTTGCCTAAATTAATACTCTCCGTATTTTATCGATTATTTTGGAAAACTTTGTTTTTCGAATTACTTCGGCCTTTAACCATCTACAACACCCTGCTACCATCAATCTTCTTATTTTGAGACAGGTCCTTTGTAATACAGCTGAACTCGCCATAATTCAATTCATCTCGATGCAACAGATGAAAACTTATCTGTAAGAATGTGTCGATTGTTTTTTTCTTTTTTATTCTTCAAAAAATGGTGAAGGACCAAAAATCCTCATGAGGAAAAAAGGGAAAATAAGTGATAGGAAAGACATATGGATCGTTCAGTCTGTTCAAGGCAGGTCGTATTCGCCAGACACTATAATCCCATTGAAAATTTAAACGGACGATTTGTCATAAGATATTAGTTTCAAGTTTAAACGTTAATTTCCGCATGCTGTTGAATTTTTCGACATCAATCATTCGACAGCATCTTCTATACATCTGGAACTTAGGTACCAAAATCAACCTTTACTTTAGAGTTTAATTAATCTTGCTCCAATATTACCATGACAAACGGAGACCCGCACAAATGACGTCAAATTCTACAGTTCGCTACCGTACTGGGATTGATTAAATTTCGTTCGTGATACCGACTATGACAATTAGTTGTCAAGAGAAACTTCCGGCCTAAATCAAAGCGTTTTCAACAGTGACTGATCTCCCAGTTGAAAATCTAAGCCAGATTGTCGATGGGAACGAAATTTCGATATCATTATTCGGACTGATGAATAGCCATGTGGATGCTGTTAATTTTCCCGATCGCAATTGCGTAGTACAATAAAATTATCAATTTTTTAAGGTAGCCAAAACGTTGCTATTGTATCTTGAAATATTAGTAATGAGTACAAAACCATCGCGAATCACGAAAGCATAAATAGATGTAATTGGTGCGAAAACTTGTAAAGTTTGAAATGCTTTATTGCCTTAGCATCCAGTTCCGCGGTGACTTTAATTAAAAGTTGTTCAAAGTTGTGAGGGAATTAGTATTGCAGCAGTGGTGCAAGTGCTGGTGGCATGATAACTTGGCAATAAATCAAAGTGGAAAGAAACAAGGATTTAGATTCTAGGGAAAGGCTAACTGTCAGTTCCATACGTTTCTATGCAAATAAATATACGTATTGATATATTTATATATATATATCTGTTTTCTGAATTTCGCGACTTTTCTTATGACAGCAGCTGTACCATAAAGGTAAATATATATTCACGTAGAAATTATATCGGAATATCATACTGTGAGAGGGTTGTTTGTTATTCTTTCATCGTACTTATTTAAAATCTCGAGTATTTTCTGTACGTTTATAATAATTTTATTGCAACATTGCTGTAAAATGGTTGTTAGAAACTTGGTATTGAAGCTGAAATATATTGCGCTCTAGTTACTGCAGAAATTGTATAGTAATTTGTAATTTCAAATGCAATTTGAACGTGAACGTGAACGTGGACGTGTACTTGTATTGTATTCATTACATCAAGCACCTGCTCAGAGTAGTAAGGTACTGATTTAAGACGACCTGACATAGTAAACCAGTGAATACGATATCGCTTCTGTAAACTCGTCTGGTTTCCCAAATTTCTGAAGATAATAATAATCACTATATACCCATCTACTCCGCAAAAGCATTCATCTCTCGAATACAATATGAACATGCCATTGTAAACCAGTGAAGATTGTTCTAATCGTTAAACATACGTAGTCGTCTAGTTGTTGTCTTGTATTGAATGTCGTATTACAATCATCATGACAACATATTTGACGTATTCAAGTTAGATATTCCTACGGTTAAATTTCGGGTTTCTATAGTATATATACAATTCGTGTCACACTGACTACTGAGGTAATGTCTAGTTATAAAGAAAGTTCAACTTCTTGGAAACTCGAGTCGATTTAATACAGGATCAATTGTTATCATAAAATGACAAAGGATTAGATATAATGTTACAGAGGATTGGAATAGAATAAAATTTCGGTTTTTCATACACAAGGCAATCCTACTTTATTAAAAAAAAAAAAAAACACACACAAGATTCGCGTATTTTACATAAGCGATACGTGATATTGTGCCTGCAGATGTCTCCATACGAGTGGGGCGAGTATTTGTAACGGCGGTATCAAAACAGGAGGAAAATCCCATCAAGATGGGCAGAAAATGGAATCTTGTATTTGGAATAGAAATTTTTTTTCCACTCTATCTTACGGATTTTTCTCCACGTTTATTTTTCTATGTTTTTATTGTGGGTGTGAGAATTCGAAAATGCTTCTTCACCTGTTGATCCGGAACACATTTCTCCAAATCAAATATGCTCGAGTTCATTGTAAAACGAGGTGATGGACTGAGACAAAGCTTTCACAATTTTTACTCGTAGAGTATGACATATCACGCTGTTTAACGAATCAATCAATCAATCGATCGATCAATCACGGGCATGTTTATTATAAAGTTTCTAGAACCCTTAACTCTGTTACTCTTTCAAGTCCCAAATGATGTATCGATGTTTTATGCGCATTTTATTTCATTTATTGACAACGATACTTTGATTTTTAAATAATGGAAGTTCGAAAGCTCCGTTCCTTTTCTTATCAATCATGATTTGTATCTATTCGTATCATTTCATTTTTAAAAGATTTTTTTCAATTGAATGTAGGTATGATTTCCTAATAAATAAACTGGGAAATAAGACTTCACCTGATAGAAACTTTTTGTAAAAAAAAAAAAAACCTGGCATGTGTGGTATTTAAACGTTCATATAAAATATCCGCTTTATTTTTTGCTCCACAATTTCTATACGATCTGGTCTTTTAAGTTGAACTCATGTGATATTAATACGGGATTTTCTAATGATCAGAAATTAGTAGTTAAATTCATCATTTACTTTTCACGAACTCCTGCAGCTGCTAAAATGAAAAGTTTTCAAACTATATAGTGCATAACGTAAAAGTGAAATAAGTTTGTATGAATATGTTTGATACTGTATTAAGTGCAGCGAGTTAATGATAGATGAAACTGTTCAGATATAAATTAAACCTGTTTTACTAATAGCGACAAAATTTCTTCGTTTGATATTCCGAAACTACTTCCGGGCGTATGGATATGTCTGTAAATTTAAATCCACAAACTTTAAATAAATATTGATTTTTCTACCAGGCGTGATCTCAGCTTGTTACGACCAGGACCAAGTAGGTATATGAATAACGTTTCCGGATTAGTCGAAAATATTTTCATATCCGAAACGGTAAGCCAAAAAGAATACTGTAGGTGCTTCGTTATGATAAAGATTATTAGAAGCTAGCTGTGTAAAAGAGGGTTTCAAAAAATACGTTTTGTTAGCCATAGAATGAATGAAAATTTTGCTCAGAAAAGAAGAAAAAAAAATATACATATTTCAGTCTTATCATGCAATACGTTAATTAATAAATAGATTAGTTAATTTTCTATCATGAAATTTAATCTAATTTTATATTTTCACTGTAAATTTAGTCCCGAAATAACATAATAAATTGATAATTTCTACCCTATATTTTGGGGTATTAGGGCTACGGCTGAAAGCTCATGTATCCGATAGGTCTTACACTCCGTTGAACACCCTTCGAAGTTTTTTTTTTTTTTTTTACTCGTCCGAACTAAATTTGCAAAATAATCTCTGCAGACCGATACCACATCGCAAAGTATTTTAGGATGGTAGGATGGCAGAAGGGTAACACAAAAAATGTCCATCCACCGTTTGGTCACTTCCACTTGATTTATTCTATTTATTTGATACGTTTGACATTTAGAAAATTTATTAAATCTACAAACTCTCAGCGAGAACCATAATTGATTGATATATTCCTGCTGCATATATACATATTGTAATCGCATATATATGCTTCTTGTTGAGATTTGCATCGAACATATTTGTTGAATTGTTACATGAAATGAATATTCATTAGATGGGATTAAACCTTCTATACTTTGCATATATAATATGCAATGAAAGGGATTTGCAACAATTGCAGACCACCAGGAGTAAAGATCGATATAGATAATTGCTGGTACATCGGAAAGCTGTACTTCTGAAGCGAAATGAGAATGTGAGAAAATATAACGAGCTTAAAACTTGTTACGTATATTTTGGATACATTAATGTTAATAACATCAATGGGTATCGTCGTTAAATTAATTGAGGTGCAAACTTGGAACTTGATGTAATCAACGATAATATAATCCACGGCTAAGTAAACGACGTTGGTTTCATCAATAGAAATCGAATCGAAGTTTAACCCACATCGGATTCCGAAGCCTTGGATGGGATGTAAGAATTTCGCAGATCAAAACGTTGTTAGTGACATGAAAACGAGTTGTTAAAACTTCGTTATTAATTTCGTGACGGTTTGATATCAGATTTAGAGAACGTTAGATATGAATTCGTTGACAAAATTTCACCATATATTTTTGGCTTAACGATAGTAATAACATAGATATCGTACTGATCCAAAAATAATCGTATAGAACTCGCGGCTCACAGATTTTCGGAGTCTTGGATAACTGGGCTAAAAAGCTTTACTTCGCGTCTTGGATAGATAACAGAATAAACTTTCCAAAACGAGTTTTACGGAAATCAAATATCTCCTAGTTCGTAAGCTTACGGCTGTGCCATGTGTCCCATCGAATCATCGATTTTTCCTGAATTCAATTTCATTTAAATTTTTCTTGTCATCTCAGCGAGGGTAGACGAACCTGATTTCAGGATCTTCTAATTTGTTTCCCCAAGTCATAGAATCCACCGAATAGCAAATAAAAAGTCTAGCTTATGAGCAAAGGGGGCAAAGTAGGGACTATGGATACGCAAATACACAAATATGCTCAAAAGGAAATATCGACGTCGACTCATTTGTGGATCGTCAGATCTTTCGGCCAAATAAACGAACTTGAAAAGCTTGTAAATGGAAATAAATTTGCAGCTCTAATTCCATAGCAATATCTTCGATAAATTGTCTTTAAATTTTTTTCACGGTGAAACGATCAGCAAAAAATCATTAAGAAAATTCTTTTTATCTTTTTTTTATTTTTTTAATAAGGCCTTGATACATCTTCAAAGTAATAAAATTATTCAGTGAAGTGAACGACGGATAAAAAGTGGGAAATTTAAGTACCGTTTTTTTTTTTTAGCTATACGTGTCTACATCGATTAGCGACGTGATTGAGGTATAAAAATTGTGTAAAAATTATAAAAATTCTACCCTAGTTTGAGCAGAATTTAGTCAATAACAATTCGTATATACCTGACTTAACAGATTTGTAAACACCCGAGGGTGTTTCTCGCGCGAGGGGAGAATTGTGTAAATTTGAAAATACACCATGACTCCCTCCGTACAAATCTCATAGTCTAAACCTCATTCCTTTATGCGTTAGATGTTTTTCATTTTTTATGCTCCAAATATTGCTACGTCACCACCGCAAGAGATGACTGCTATTTTTGTACGTTTACATACCAGCTATATACGAGGGGTAACGTTTTTACAAATTTTTTTAACATTATTATGACTTTTTTGAAGGTGGCATTTGCAATAGTTCAAATTCAAATGATAGTGTTTATAGCATATTATTCAACACGTTCAATAAACCGATTAGGTTCAGCTTTTCGAATTATAAAAACTGAATATTCATCGGGGTTTCGTCTAAATAAAGTTCTCAAAACAGAATAACACCCCGTGAGAAATATCCTGATGAAAGAAAGGGGGACTAAGTCAGAGTTTTTTCTAAAATAAAAATACATCAGGTTGCGGGAGGAACAGCAAAGTGAAGACTAGAAATCGATGGAAAAAAAAAAAAGCTACGAAAAATAAGGGCGTAAAGTGAACAAAAATCGTATTTCAGTTTTTCCTAATCAGATATCGAGCAAGTAAAGCTATGATTGTACTAATGAATGCGGCTTTCGCAAAGTGAGTGTTTTTTTTTTCTTTTCTAATCTCATTGTCGGATTGAAAGATATGACATCACATCGTCTAATGAGTAATGGAATTGACTCATTACTTAGTAAGAGAATTAGGAGTGAGCGGAAGCGGAAGTTGACGAAAAGCATTATGGCGCTGAAGTTGTGGTTTCTAAATTTTTTCAATAATTTATTCTAGGCTGTTTTTAGGCCGGATTATTTGGCCTTAAAACGTTTCAAAGGTGTTAAGCCCCCCCTGCGGTTGGGGCGTTTGATAGCCCAGTGAAGCCTGAAATCCATTTAAAAAGTAGGGTTCAACACTTTTAAGAAAGCTGCCAAACTTTCACGGAGCTTTTCCAGGTGGCAGCTATTAAAATATACCGTGGTCAATTTTACGTCAGATTTAACGAATTCATGATCGGCTTAGGGCGCGAATGTCCCGAATATACAAAGACACAAAGAGAATCGCGGACGGCATTATACATATTCAAATTTTGATTGAGAACAGAACTCTTGCGTTATCCGTCTGTTCCGAGCTAGTGGAAAACCGGGAAACCTGAAAACCTGGAAACCTGGAAACCTGAAGACCTGAAAGCTCGTTCACCGAGACCTAGGACCGCGATGACTGTCACGGTGACGGGTCATAACGTTTTATGACTCTCGCGCTCCGAAGCTTTAATGGGATTTCGCTTTTAAAAGTACCTATATTCGTTGTTTTCGTTAAAATATATAACCACGGAATTGTCGTAAGCACGTAACTTATTCCTATTGGTTAATTTATCAGTTATTTTATTGACATTCGAAGGCCGATGAGTGCCAAAAATATTGAAAACGTGCTAAAGAAAAAAAATATTCAACCTTCCCTATATGATTATTCGTTATTTTATACCTAAAAGACTCTTGATTCTTGACTAAATCCTTGAGGGGATCTGAAAGGATGAATTGGTAGTGCATTAGTAGTAATGGTATTGCGTAATACGAATCGATAATATTCAATGCCATTCCACTTCAACCAGGATTGAAAATAATAAATTGGTACAGTTTATTCGTAAGCAATGATCGTCATTATGTAACAGCCACGTTAAAAGTGAGTACGTTGAATCGATTATGGTACGTGACGTTTTCTATAATGCAAAATATTTTCATTCTAAATCCGAAGGGTATTTTACGTAGTGTATCGATCTTGAGTTATAATTAATTGAATAAAAGCATATTGCGTTTTCTATATGGTTTTTATAAAAATCATTCCACGTTCTCTACAAGCAATAATTTCACCAAGCTTTATCGTCCTGCTAATGAGACACGATTAAAATACAAAAAATATTTCAAAGAGGAGAAAAAATTTTAATGGCGCGTAAAAATTGCGATAATTGCCAGCTCAAAGGTTTGTTCTGGATATGACCGTAAAGAGGTGAACGTGGTTTGTGTCCCAATCCCTCTAGAAAATAAAAAAAAAAAAAGGAATTACTCATAGTGTCGCGACAATTATAAGGAATTCAGAAAATGTAGTACAACCGCAATTTAACAGTTGTTAAAATTTTTATAAAACCTTCGTTTTACTGTTCTGCATTACGTCTGACACCCACAACCGCGAAACTACTTACCTTTAAAATACTTCACCCTTAAAAAAAATGCACATTATAATATAAATGGTGAATTTTCACCTCAACATTCTCCGGATCTCTTATACCGCTTTCATTAAGGTTCCGAACCTTTCAGTTAACTGGGTGAGAAAAATCAGTCTGAAAACTTTCACAGCTATAGTTTCTATATCATTATTCAACTTTTTATCATGTATTTCATTGTGTTTCGATGTGTACCTGGTCCATCATCTATACAGCTTGTTCGATCTATATAATGTCAACTATATAACGCTGATCGACGTACGTATTATACATCTAGGTATACAGCTTCTAGTTGCATTGGCATTTAATGGTGTTCAACCACAATAGAGTCGACTACGTTGCGTCTAATACCGTATCTAATACCCAATACCTCTGAAATTGCGGTCCATTTAATTTGAATTGAAGGTCTGCGACCTTCGATTAAATTTCTAGATAATAATCTGATTTAATGAAAACTTCGATACAACGTTAAGAACTACGGGAGTCTCAGCGGAGGAAATGGAAGGATAATGTACTTATCTCGACTGATAAAGCCACTTCATCTTCAGAGAATAACACCACGAGTTTATTACCCTATGTATCAGGGTTTCAAACAAATTTATCATTTAAATTCATTTTGCTAATATATGCGAAACGAATGATCATATTTCTCACAACCCGTCAAATATTTATACATAGGTAGAATAATTAAATTTTGTCTTTTTTTTTCTTTATAGAAAAGCAATTGTCTTTATCCTTCGGTAGAAACCGCGACAAATGCCTTCGGCAGTGAAGCCTGAATTGATGATTCTCAGTAAATTAAAAAATGGGGATCGGAATTGATTGAATAAAGTAATTTTATATAATGGCAATTCCGGTGAAGATATAATCAATTATTGTGCTCTTAGCAATTTCAGGTATTGCAAAGCTGTAACAATCTTATGCTCTCTTCAATTCGTGGATTTTTTCTGATTATGCCTATCAAATAAGTATAAAGTTGTTTATGAAAAGTCAATGAAACCTGGATATCTTAAAACTATCCCTTTTGGAGTCATCAAACTTTCTTATAATATTGACTGATAAAGTTAAACCTGTGACTTGATCATATCTGCTTTAATCAAAATGGTTAAAGGTTTTAAAATCATGCTTACGTTTTCTCACACGATGTACAGTGAGTTAAAAATCACGTAAAATTTTTTACTTAGATCGTTTGTCAGCGAAATTCAAGTCAGACAACGAGTATTCTTCACTTTAGTAGTATCTTGTGTCTAGAAAATCGTTGATCGTTGTTCATATAATGGATAATAATAATCTTTCTATTGAACACGATCTAATCGAAAATATTTCACAGTAGACTTTGATGTGCAAAAAGACCTATCAAAATTAAAACGTCTGATATAGGATGGGGAACAATATTAATAACTCACGTAATTTCAATAGATTTTTAGATATCAGAAGATGATTAAAAATTCATTCTTTGATTTAGATTTTACCATATAAGGGGCCCTTAAAATTTTGCGATTCAACGCCCCAGGGTCTTTAAATTTTTTAAAATATATAGGCCCTTATTCAAGTCTGGATTTTAACTGGAGGTCACTATATCACTATACCTCAAGATTTACCTTAGCTTAACGGCGATAGAAAAGCTGAAATCAAATGTTAAATCCTATGGCTAACAGTGAGCTTTAGTTTAGAACGAGACCTAGATATCGTATATGACTGTATTCGTATTGAATCACACATGCCATTATTTTCTTTGGGGTTCGGTTATCATTTCAGCCTGCGTCACGCACACATAAGGTATATACGTTGACCTGTTTGGATTTTTCGGCACCTCTGAATTTTTTATCGTTATTCACGTTTTCCAGAAAAGAGCGTTGGCCCATTTTTTTTTCTTTCTATTTTACGAAACTCAAAGCGATTCAATTTCCGAAAAATAAATCGGAATATTTTCACCTCTATGGTCAAAGCCTTTGCGATTTTTATCGAATATTTAACTTCATTCGCAATTTTTTATTACCATTATAGCAGTCGCGAATATTGCATGAAAACATAACGTCAATAACCACCTTATTGAAAATTGCTTGGCTGGTTTCACCCTCTTATTTTTCACATATCAAATGTTGAAATTTTTTTAAACTCATCATTAAATCAAACATATTTATATTTTTTGTACCTAAATCAGTATCTGATACCACCGAGTACTGAATTCATAAAAAAATGTCTATTTCTTAACTGAAATTTTGACCCCATATGGAAATCGTGATCTAGTTTGCCCTTTGATATCTGCGATCGGCTTTGATTCTTTCATACAATTATATTATTGACATGAAAATTAATCAATCGAACCGTACGATGACTCTATGAGAGCGTATAGCCTAATGATTTGGCACACACCGTAAATCACTTTAGCATTCGTAGTTCTATAAACAGAATCGCAAACGAATACCGGGTCGATAGCCAAGAAAGGTTCAATATTGGTCATTTCAAAGCGGATCGAACCTCCCACTATAGCATTACCGATTTGGTAAATTTGACAAAAGTTTTTACATCAAAGTGGCGATATCAGTGCTCCCCTATACTCGTGTTGGTTTAAACCTTAATAGGATATCAACGTAGTAAAAATGATGTGATGTGATCACTGGGAATCCTGCATTCCTATATATTGGTCAGTTTGGTCGCACAATGAGCATCACATCGATGAGAGTGCGCAGAGTTCTGTAAGTGATCGAATCATTTTTTGGCTCTATCGTGAAAGTGCCGCAATGTGCAAACGCGTACTGCGATGAATGAGCGCATTTTCCACTGTTCTGAATCACTTGTATTGCTGCTCACTTGCATTATGCTGAACTCATTTGAAAATCTGTATTTTTATGTCTGTGCGTCGAGAAAATGCTAGTAAATTATCATCGAATCACTTTTTGATATGCCGTATATTTTTCGCTACCCTAAAATACATTTTAATGTGCGGAAAATGCGTCGAACACTGTCTTGATACGAATTGATGATATCTGTTTTTGATTTGATGGAAATAAAAAGAAAATTCGAAAATGGTGAAACGGAATCATGAATTGGATATTTGTTATGGATTTTTCCATCTTATATACCGATTTGTGTAGTTCAAGATTTTTTGGAATATATTTCAGGGCTGAATACAGACTTTTGGTTTATATGCTATTGATTTTTCCGAATTTTATTGTGATTTTGATTTCTAATTCGAAGTCCTATATTTAAACACCCTGCAAAGTCAACGATACGAATACACAATATTTTCTTGGCTGTTTCCTATATTCATTCACACTTTGCCTTATCACGCGACATATGTGCTTCTATAATATTCGCGTCTACATGCAAATCTGTATAGCCATGTATGATATATGCGCAGGAAGTCCTTCTACAGGTTTAAAGTCTGAAACACCGAATATTTTGCGAAGTCAATTAGGATCGTATTACGAAAATTTCAAATTACAAATAAACACGGTTTAACATGGATCAAACGGTACTAGGTAGGGCTTTTTGAAATGGGTCTTAATCACCACTTGCAATTGATACTTTCATTGATGATCAGGAATATAGAAAACAAGGGAAATGAAGATACATGATTCAAATCTAACCACGTAAAAGAAAAGTTACACTCAGACACAGTATTATTTTTAGTACAATCGAGGTTCCATATGTGAAACGAGTTGATCAGAAATTGTATATTTGAAGAAGTTGTACGTCAGTTTTATGGTCCTCAGAGAGTTAGACTTTCCGCTATACCTACATTATGTAGAAAATTGTTGAAAATAGATAACAGGAAGTAATTTTTTTTTACTTCTGTCAATGTGAAACGTGTTACGGTTGAAAAAACGATAGCAAAAAGACTTAAAGTGTATTAATATCACTTCTTCGATTCATCATATGATCGACATATTTTGTTTGATTCCTTCTGAACAACAGGACAAACGCACATAACAAAAATTGAATAGAATCGAAAATAAACTTAAAAGTGTTTATAGAAGTTTGTGAGGGAATAAAAAAAAAAAAAAAATTAAGCTGGGTTCTTTTTTGTTCTCGAAAAATAGGTAAATGTCTAAATTTTGCAATGCGTGTATTTTTGCCGCTGCCTCGTCGCTTCGGTCTGGGCATCCAAGTCGACCTGGCTGAGCTAGTCGTAGCTGAGTTTGATACGTGTTGCAGATCGTACTAAATATCGACGTATATTATATATAACAGAGCAAATATGAAATTTTGAAATCTCACAGCTTCGTAATGTATGAATGAAAAGTAATTACACAGAGTTTGAACAACGGTTCTCGAGATAATCTACTTCGAAAACTGTTCTGCATTCATTGAGCATAACAATACGATGCATTTCTGAACATTTTTGATTGACAAAATGACTTTTCAAAGCATATGTTTGAAAGGCTATGAATAGTATTTTCAATAAATTGTGTACTTTGAATGAAATCATATCTTTTATTCCAGGTGTCGTCAACAGAGGCGACTCTTTCAGGAGGCGACGTTCCAGATCGAATTCTCTTGTCCCTGCGGAACAGGAAGCTGAGGAGACTAAAGCTTCTCCACCGACAGAAATCATATCCTATACCGTTGCCATGTTGGGTGCTAGAGGTGTTGGAAAAACTGCCTTGATCAGCCAATTCATGACCAGTGAGTGTATCAACGCCTACGATCGTCAAAGAGGTAAGATCCTAGGGAATTCAACTACAGAATATGGTACCTGCTCATACGTGGCTCGCATCTTTCATCTCTCATTTATTTATCACCGAGTATCTGTTCACTGTGTTGTACTTCAGCATACGTATTCACCCTCATATAGCAGCAACCCTTCATATCCGCAGAGGCGCATAGACCACATTATTCATATACCATATTCATACAAAAACAATATTCCCCTCAAGCTCTCGGTATTAAGCTCCGACTTTTGCATCCCACAAATATATTATTGATTCTTCGTTATTTGATAAAAAAAAAAGAAATCGGTTTAAACTGCACTGCGATTTGCAATATGAGATATCAAATTGATGGAGAAATTCTTTTCATTATGAGCTTGAATTTTATACTTTATCTGACGTCATGTCTGCGAGGTATATTGAAAACTTAGTCTGAGTGTCCGAACCGAGTGGACTGCTTGTAAAATCTCAAGATCATTCTGGGAGTTGTACAAAGAAGATATCCTAATTAGACTCGGTTTTGAACTGAATTGTGTCTGTAACTAATAAGCAATGTGGATTTTATGGCCATTCCATTCCTTCCTTGTGAATAGTGAAAGATAGAAATGTTATAAATTTGTCTCGTATTCTTTGAGTATTGCGAAGTCATAATTAACCAGTAGTTTCAAATGAGGCATATACATATCGATGGACTAATGCCAAACGGGCGTAAGCGGCAAAAAAAAAAAATTCGTTTTTATAGTGCCAAAATCTTTTTCATGCAATGGAGACTCTTTTGGGCATAAGCGCAAAAAAAAATTTTTTTTGTCGCTTACGCCCCTATGGAATTAGTCCATCGATATGTATCTTTCACAAGTTTTTTTGGAAGATTTTGTAAGTGTTGAAACATTGATATGGGGAAGAAGAAAAAATGAAGAAAACAAGAAAATAAAGAAAAAAAAAGGAACTTGGGATAAAAAGAAAAATACGATCTAGCGCTATCCTAAAAATTCAGAAAGCTTTGGAGAGGTCTCTTATGCCACGTCTTGATCAAGATTAAAAAACAGAACACGATGTGAGCCTGGGGACAAGTGGAGCAAGGAACAGAACAGAAACAGAATGAACGACCGCGTACCGCGTAAGAGGGACACCTGTGCCTTGGTATTTTTAGTTGCCGGTAAATCTTGGCTTCTCTTTGCTTCTCTTTCCCTACTTTATACGTCACACAAGCTCGACGCAATTCATTCTCGTCGTGAAGATCGGTGAAAAATTAAATTCTTTTATATATTTTTAATATTAAAACTACTTCGTCTGGTTCATCTGCATGGTGAATTATAAACCAATAATACTATCGCAGACTGAATATTCGAACTAAAAATGACTTCAGAATCTAGTATTATATCTGTCGTCACTTTCTTTGCTTGTAAAAAAAAAACATTAGTGGCGTATTAATTCTATAATTTTAAAAACTAACGTAAGTCCACTAATCGTAGACGAACACAGGTGTTTCTATTGCCTATACGCATCAGTCCACGTGCGTTCCATAAGCTAGTCGTTAACTATGACGTCGACGATGTCCAAGCCAAGTTTCACACTCGCAGCTGACCGTCGTGGTCGAAAACGTAACATTATATTCATTTAGCAGTTCTTCAAGCATATGTCTGAATGGTCCGAAAATATATGCAATACAAATATACCGGATGATGAAAGGAAATCGAAACAATCAAAAATATATTAAATTCAACATTTTATTTGAAAAGCATACATGCAACGTGAATGAAAGTTAACTATGTTTCAGTTTTCCTGGCCTATGTCAGATTTTTCTTTTTTCCTTTTTTTTCATGTATTATTCTACAGCGTCCAAAATCGCATGGGAATTCTGACGTTCTTCCTCGTTTCGTTGAAGGGTAGAAAGGAATAGTGTTGCCCTTTGTCCTGCATGTACCTTATATACCCCTAATATCTCCCAGGGGCATCACTGCTTGCTACATTACTGGCTCCTTATTACTGATCGGGGATCAAATTGGGGTCAAGTCAGAGTAAGGGTTTCATACTGGACGCACAAACTTGTCAGCGTTTTTGCAGAACTGCCCCTTGGTCAAGCCTCATGCGATCGAAACATCTGTTTCAGTTTTAGATCATTTCATTTCCAAGAGGGTTAGCTTCTTCTGTTTCATGTAGTTGCTGAGATTAATGATGTTGATGAATTAGTAACATAAATTAATCCAGCTAATTATAATCCGAATTTACTTTCGCTTCAATTTAGTGAAAATCAAGAGAAAAGGAAACCCATCTTAATCGTCAAGCACGATTTAATATATTGGACCCCATATCCTACCAACCCTTGTTACACTTTAGATGTTTCGTGAATGGTGACCATGAGGATGAAGGCTTGGGGTAGTGAAATATCGTCGAGAACGAAGAGCGGTTTGAGAGAGGGAGTCAAGAGGTCCAGTACAATGTGTTCGCTATGTGGCACGATGAGCAAGAACGCATTTAACGCCATACGTGAAAGCAACGAGAGATGAGTTTGCCTCGATGTTCTATGGTTTTAGTAGTCGATCGATGATGCAGTATACGGTGGGGATTTGAGCGTTTGAATTCTACTCAAATATAAGTGCAGGGTGGTACTATACGACACTCTGAATATAGCTAAAGTAAAGTAGTTCAATTTCTGAAGAGAGATTTAATATTACTATACCAGAAGTTGTAGAAGTTGAGGATCTCGTTATACACTCTCCACGTAACTTTCAAACTATTATAATGCGTATTTGACACCCTAGGGCGGGAAATGATTATGCGCATTTAATTCCTGAGGTAAGATACGTCAAATTTTGAGATGCGGGATCACGATCCTGTAATAAACTCGTGATAGAACTCCTCGTATAATACATGACCACTTTCGCTGGAGGGTTTCGTGATGTTATTATCTCTAGAGATTTGAAAGCGCCGAATGTACAACAAAGACCGAAAATTTCACAGCGAGAGGCCATTGACTCGTTCTTATTCTGTCGTATCATCTTTCTTTATCCCTATATACCCCTGTGGCATGATATTGTTCATCATGATGAAAGTTTTTGTCACGACATCGTCACTTATACACGTTTTCGTTACAGCCGTTTTTGGCGTCGATACAAGTACGAATATATTACCAGACGTATGAATTGCTACTAGAATGGATACTGACAAAATATCGCGTAAGAATGTAGGGCAAAGACCCAAAACTGTCAGGGGTTTGTGAAATATCGCTAAAGACCATCATCTTGCTTTGCAGGATGTGAAAATTCCCATGATAAAATATATTCCATTTTTATGTGAGCGTTATAACTCAAATTCCCTTCAGTAAAATTTCTATTTCCGGTCACTCACCTATGTCTACCTTCCATATAATTATTGGACCATTCAGAGAGAGGGTAAATTTTAGGAGAAAATCCAATATTACAGATTTACCTTTCCTGGAACCACTCTAATTATGATATGATGATACAAAACGGATAGCGTTAATTTAAGCTCTTTTCGCCGAAGATATCATGTCGTATTCACACCCCTGCGGGGAACCCCCAGTGAGTATAACCGCAATGGTGTGATGGGTCCGTTTTACATTAACAAGAACCTAACAGTGGCGCCTGGCATTATGAGAATAGAGCCAAAATCGTTGCGGTTTACCGAAGTGGGACACGCAGATTTATTGCCCACTTTGTCTTCAAGTTCTTGGCACGATATTCTTTTCATACGTCGTTTACATTGGAAGATAAAAGGAAGAAACTGTTTTTCAGTAATTGTTGAAATTTGGGATAATACTTGTTTTAGTAACTTTGGGACTTAGCACAATGCATGGAACAGAATCAAAGCTGGAAAAACCCAGTGATCACGATTTCGAAGTTTAGGAAATCTGTTTAGCATATTAATTGCAAAACGAACATTTGTATGTATATGAGAAATCATTTATTACTTCTTACTAAACCGTTTAGTATTACAGAAAATTCACAGATAATTTCAGTTTTTTGTTTTTTTCGAAGGTTTTCTCAATATCAGAGGGTCTGAACGATGATGTAATGTTTGTTTAAAGCGTATACCGTTTCTTCAAATAACACAAATCGTTTGATCTCACATCAGTGAATTACAAACCAAATCTATGTAAGAATACGTGGGTCTAGCCAACACACAAAAGAAAAGGAAAAATATCTGCAGTTTTTCTTCGTTAACATATACCAGATACAAGACTGCTTATTATCACCTTCTGGATCGAATCTTTAAACTAATAAATCCGAGAATAGATGGTGGTACAGGAGGCACCCTCGCGGTCATAAATTCCGTCATTAATCATGCGTGATGTTGAAGTTACGTTATAGCAGATATTTCGGTTGAATTATTGGATCATCAGTTTGAATATCATTGCTTCGTTCGGTAGATTATTGACATTGAATATTTCTGTTGTGAAAAATTGATATCGTTGATCATCCCGCGGCGTTTCCCATCCATGATATACAAATTTCTGGAAAGAAGGAAAAAAAATAATAATATTCGTCCATCTATCTCTTCAACCTTTTCGCAGTGAAAAATGTTTCAGAGAATTCTATACCCTGGAGTAATCGAGGGATACTACGTTCATGAAATTTTCTAAATCATCAGATAAAAAGTATCCAGCAGGATTTTCACAGGCAGTTTTCTTGGGTTCGCAAATCCTTCGACGATAATTTTCTGAATCAATTTTTTGTCATTTTTATTCAATTGTAGGTACCGAGTATTCGTCGACATTGAAATGGAATAGAATGAGTGACGCACTAACTGTCCAATGCAGGAAACACTCCGAATACCAGTTCATTATATCTGTATACGAATATGGATCTGTATGTTGCACGATGTCACCAATATCTATCGACTGAACTTTCCCTGTTACTGTCTCTATAGAAACAGCAAGCTTTGTCATCAGCTCAGGCTTCCAACAATTCAAAGTTAGTACCTTATTCATGGAAAATAGGTTCACTTCTTCATCAGAAATCAACCCATATGAATTTAACCAGTACACCATAAGCTACACCTCAAATAAATTTATACAGATGTATCAGGGGGTGTGTTACTCCGAATTGCTTAAATTTAATTGATATTTTTTGAACATAATCGCATTCCAGTATAGTTCTAAAACTTTTCGATGTTGTTTGTTCGGAAATGATAGAGCGATGAATGAGGTGAAATATATGCCGTTGATTTTTTAGCACACTTTGAAAATCCACACGATTTTTCAAGCCAAAGATTCTTAGATTTTTATTTTCTCACTTGTATTCATTTCTAACACATTTTTCTCTCGTAGTTTAAGGGACGTAGTGTAATTACGAACGAATGAAACCAGCCATTCACGCGTTTTGTACAACTTTAATTAGAATTTTATTTACACCTTACTAATTAAGAATAATAATTATAGCAATTTTTTAACAAGGTTTCATTCAGTAGCCCAGAGTCCGGGATGCAGAAAACAACGTGGTAGTTTTACATGTTGCTATATAATTATACACAGCACCAATTTTCTCCGTTAACAGCACGTTTTTTTGAGAATATTGTACAGGATATTCCACCTAATGTTGCGTAAAAAATTTCCCTATAGAAGCTGTACTCGAAGATGTAAAAAAAAAAAAAATACCCGAGACTAAAGTCGCATGCTTCATTGTTCAGCCCATAAAAAGTGTGTATGAATTATTATATTCGATATTTTTATTTCTAGAGACGTTAATAACAACTATAACTTTTTAAACGTGACTACGTGCCTCCCGTTTGAGATATCGTACTTTGAAAGTACAAAGGTAATGCGAGAAGCGCGCAGATCCACATATCTTATTGTTATCTACTATTCAATTGTACTTTTGTATGGAAAAAATTTAACATCTTGATCGTCTAAGTATTTGTATAAATTGAAAATATATTTCAAAAAAATGTGTCTTAGTTCTTTTGAAATTTCGACTGGGACTTTACACCATAAATATTTGATGCTACTTCAAATAAAATGTGATTCCATTGGGCTGAACCAACATTTCGTTGAATTCATACGAAAAATTTTGTTATTTTAGATATTTTCTTTACTGATTGATCAATAAATTTTTCACGAAATAGGAAAGGCTGTTTCCATTTATCGCAAGCAGAAGAATAGCATTGTTTGCAGATCAACAGATATAATATGCTTATAGGTACATGCATAAAGAGCCATGTGCGAATTGTGCGAGTTTATTTTGTCCCCTCATAGTAGTGTGCACTTGAATACAGTTTATCCAATTTTTCTTTTATACAAAAGTATGATTCGGGTACCTCTTTTCTGACTGTCGTAACAAGGGCCTAGCCCTAGCCAAACACATGGCTCAGTTTTCAAAGTGACTACGATACTGTTGAAACTTGATAGGAAGACAGTGTGCAGGGAGTGTCCTGTGGTGATAAATTATTGAAATATAACCGCCATACGTATGTAGTTTTTGATTTTATTCCCCTACGTAAAGAGTTATAATACTATATGGTGTGTGGTTTTAATCTTAGTTTAAATGACTGATGAAAATAAATATCCCACAATGATACCAAAGTGTCCATTTCTCATACATTTAAATATGCCCTCTCTGTGCACATAGAGTTGTTAAAAATTTAAAAGCACCAGTGCAGTGGAACGCATAAAATCATTTATGGACAGAGACAGTGACATTTACGTTCAACTCACCGGAACTTACAAGAAAGATAAAGTGGGATGGTTTTAGTCAGATCTTTAACGGCGTTACAGAATTAGATCCAGTGCACCGTGTGCTGTGGACATTGCAAAAATGTATAATGTGTTTTTAGTATATTACAATCGCTTTTGTTCATACAGATCATCATCCGTATCTAATGCATCTGTAGAATTATTATATCCAGTCGAGGATTTTCGGATAGCTTCATTTCTAGAGATTTTCCCAGAGCAACTGGATGCGGATTTAATAGTGAAGTTAATCAAGCACTTTAAGGAAACTCCATGAATATATCCTACAACTTTTTACCTCAACTTGAATATACTGCAGTTTTATATAATACGCAGATATTTCCGTAAAAAATGTGAATATCATATCAAATCGTGCTGTAATCGTGAAAATTATCATACCTTCCGCGCTTTGTGTATCTTTATTCAAATTTGATCAAACTAAATCGTTGACGAGGGTGAATAATTCATTATTCAATAATGGACGGCATTAGTGAGCGCGGAATAATGTCAGTCATGTTGTTTAGACTGGTATCCATCACTTTGCTTGTATATACAATTGCGGAAATTGATGCACATACGAGATATATATCTGAACATGCGATTTCTAGATGTGCATTCAGACGATGACGAATATCCTAGATGAATATTGAGTAGCGGGGTGAAAAACTTTCGTACATTTTTCCTCAATGAAATTATGCTGCGATGATTCGTGGTGATAACAAACCCTCTTGAAAAATGATTTCGGTTATGAATGCGACCGTAGTTAAGCTTTCATGAAATTCATCTCATCAATCTGGCAAGTACCATGACATGCTTGCTGCATGGAAACAATCTAGACATTCTAACAATGACATAGCGCTAGTACATGTCCTACTAAATCAAACTGCAGTCATATCACGTCCAACAATTTCTTTTCGCTAACGAACTCGACACCTATCCTCTAGGTATATGTTCATTGAATGGACACCCGTTTGAATACCGTAATAGCTGATGCTGGACCACGGGCAAAACCATTGACACGTTATCGGGTACCTCATTTCATTTCACTGCCTATGAATAATTGACGTGTTGAATGTCAGCGTGAGCATATTCTGGATGTGACAGAATTCACGATGGCCTTTTCCTTAGAGTATGGAATATTGAGGTACCTAGTTTATTTCACGAATTATAAAGTCGGTGTGATTGACTAATGAGGTGTGGGAGTTTACACCGGACAGAAACACAGAAGAGGATGAAAAAAAAGCCAAGTTTTTGCAGTCCTTTTCATTTCGAGTGAAATTCATTTGATAGCAAAAAAAAAAAACGTACCATTGAAATAATAATAATTTATTTGCCGAATCTGCTTCCCTGTTTTCGAGCAAATAAAAATCACCTTCAAAGTCAGCTATTTTGGTGGCTATTAATTTCATCCCCAATTACGGGCCATTGAGCGACGTATGCCTTTTTGCTCAAGGCTTGGAAATTAGACGAAATAAAAAGACGTAAAAAACAAAAAAAAAATGGAATTCAAAACAAGAAAAAACTAAGAGCAAAGTGCAGCAAAAGGAACGACGCGACTTCTAAGAAAATAGAAAGTCCAACAGGAAGGCTTACGGAAATAAGCTGGTTATATTTGCACACGCAGGGGTCTTTAGATATAACCATACGTCACAGCCTGAAATCTGTTCATCGTCTGCAACCTCAGAGACAGCTATTTACACCGTAGCTATTCGGATGTGTATACGATCTTTCAAACTTTAATGTCGCGAAACTTTGATTCCTTATTTGTTTATCTAATTTCCTAGCGTTGCAAAGGCTACTATGAATACTGTCTAAGGCTATAGGATGACGTTTTTGTATTATGCGATAATTTCGCGACCACGAGACAATTTCGATGTAATTTTTTAGTCCATGAGATGGGACTGAGTGAGAATCTATCTAAGTATTCCTTGCTGTATACGAGAAATATAGTTTCGAGTCAGAGCAGTGTGTTATTTCTCCATATTTCACGTTAAGATCTAGAAGCTCATAATTTAAACTTACCTGTGCACATCACGAGTTATAATATATAACGTATGATGTAGGTATACCTCCACTTCTCTAGCCAGCGGTATTGAAATTGATGAAGAATTCACTGCGTACTAAACAGCAGCAGGTGTACTTTATAGCGTATAAAGCGATATCTAATCGAAATAAGTACTATCATAAAAAATATGGATGTCAGACTTAGTACTGTGTGATATAAATATGTTAAATTAGAGTTACAAAGACCATTTTAAAATAATATTCTCTTCAATTTTATGTTACAGATGTACCTAGTGAACAATCAGTGTTCATAATGTTAAATGGCGAAGAAAGTGAGCTGAGATTTTTGAACATCACAAACCCTAAGGTCAGCTATCTCTTTAATTGTGTGTTTCATAATTTTTTATAATATTAATTTCTTCGCTAAAGAAACTTTTGAGATCATGACATTGCCGTTTGATAACAGCTCACGTCTATGATAGAAAATTAGAATCACGTATTATGTTAGATTTCACATTGTGTATCACTAGAAGACCAGTTCTGTTCTGATATTGTGATGTGGCTTTCTGTGTAGCTGATAAAAGTCTATTTAACAACCAGCTAATTGCACTGAGTTCAGCACTTTCGTTCATAGTTGCACACAAGCGTAAATTTTGAAGGCAGAGTTTAGATTCGCGGTTTTACTTTGCGTCAGCTGGACGTGGCTATATGCCTGCAATGTAAATGGACGAGCTGTATGTTTACAGAGCTGTTATAGTAAAATGTACTCCATAAACGATCGATGATGATATCAGTCCATTAACCCCCGTAGCTCAATAAATCGATTGCGAAGTACAAATACATGTAGAATTATCACTTCATACCAATTATTGTTTGTGAAATTATTTTTACTGCTTCGAAATGTGATTTTCTTATATCCTTCAGGAAAATTTTCTTTTTTAGTAATGATCGAATAGGCCGAGTGTCATTTAAATACTCGCTTCGGGCAGTTTTAGTATTTTCATTTCGTTATGCCCTTTGAAGCCGTATTATTATCTCTCCCTTGTAGATTTTTAATTTAATTTGTTTTCACGCTATGAAGAGACGTTTTTGATCTGGAATACACACAAAGCGATATTGCTTCGGATCGAGCTGTTTACAGACGAAATTGTAAAGCATCAAATATAATTCATGTTTTTCAGGCGGAATTGGACAAGATACCACAGCCTGGCGCCTTCGTAGTGATGTATTCTGTTATTGACAAAGCATCCTTCCAACGAGCTGAAGAACACCTCGCTCATTTACACGATCAGGATCTTCTGCGGGGAAGACCAGCCATCCTGGTTGGTAATAAGATTGACTTGGCGCGCTCGAGGGCTGTTTCTTCACAAGGTGATTTAGCCCCATAAATAATTTGAACCTTTAATCAACTTGCAATTCAAAAAATTGTTTGGATTCAATCAGAGTCGGTCTAAATACCGCAAAGAATCATAGCAATGAAAAAATCTAGCGAATAATGAGAATGCGTAAAACAGTGTCGCTCTTTTGGAAAATCGGAGGAACCGGTACAGAAAAAATAGGGAATACGATAATAATGGAAATATCGCGAAATTTCAGCGATGTTTAGTATTCTTCTGCTTATTTTTATTTTTATTTTTTCATAGTTTACTGTGTCATTTAGGTAATTGAAGAATTTCTGCAAGAGTTTAATGCCTGAATAGCGATTTTTATATAATTCTAAGAGAACTAAGAGCCAGGAACTTTGATGACAATTTTATCTTCATGTGTAATAACCGTAGCCTTTTTTTTTTTTTGTTCAAATTTGCAAACGGTGCAAGGCAAAGTTGACAGAATCATTAAAAAAATTGCAGAACTTCGAATTTTCATTGAAAGTTACGAGACGTGAAACAATTAAGTCAGGGAAATCCGACGATTTTGATTGCGGAAACAAGGAGAAATCAAGAAACTGTGAAATCGAAATCGAGGGTGAACTCTCTTTGCGCTAAAAGTTTTCGTATAAAGAATCACTCATTACTATGATCATAGAGCCCCCCCTTCCCTCACTCAAAAAATAAAAAAAAATAACTCCAGTAATATTTTTATAAGTTGAATGAGATTATTTTAATTCATTGCCTAATTTGATCCTGTATCAGGAACTTTTTCGAGTCTCATCTTTCAAGCTGTTCAAATTCCACATTATCATGCCTAGATCCATGTATAGCTCTTCTTATCACATACGTGTGTAATATTTTTATATCAGCTTTTAGCCTGTTTAATGAAATTTGTCTATCTTTTTTTTCTTTCTATTCTTTACAGACGGCAAATGTATGGCGTGTACTTATCGTGCTAAGTTCATCGAAATATCTGTGGGTATCAACCACAATGTTGATGAACTCTTGGTGGGTATTCTTAATCAAATTCGTTTGAAATGGGTACACGCTCACTCTGAGAATCGCGGTGGCGGTGGAGGTGGTGGAGGTGGCGGAAGTGGAGGTGAGAGTGGTGGTCACTGGTACAAGTCAAGAGGAGTCGTCAGAGCAAGCATGAAAGCACGTCAGATGTTCACTTGGCTTTTTGGCAAGGAAGATAGTAAATTCAAAAATTGCGAGAATCTTCACGTTTTGTAAATCGCGTAGGTAAGCTATAGGCTAAGACTTGATGGATATAACGCGAAGCAAGACTTCGCAGTTGCGTTTCGTCAGAAAAAAATTAAAAAAAAAAATATATATATATAAATGGATAACAACATACACGGAAAATGTTGAATAGAATATATTCTAAAGAAATAGTAAAGTTAAATACAGAGTTGGCTTACTACTGGCCTCGTCATATTATGACGGGACGCAACGGCCACAGTGCTTCCGAATATTTCCTGGGTCTAAAGCGCGGTGATATCACTTCCTGAATAAAGTCATTTCGTATTATATGCATACAAAAGTGACACGTACCGCAAAAATTTCAGCTTCCTATTTTCACCCGTGTATTTAAACCGAGATTTTCTCGTGCAGGTGATATCACCGATGTCTATATGGAACGATAATAATTAATCATGCAGAGTTATGCTCGTTAGAATGAGGGGTAGTCTACCTATCCTATGCATTCGATGAATTTAAATCTTCTACATCCAACCAAAAGATTTTAAACTTATACATTTTTGTTTACGAAATTATTTCTGATAAATTTTTCAACAATCACTTTGGAAAATATCTGATTCAGTTGTGACTGTTGAAAAAAAATTATTTTAGAAAAAATTTCATTTCACCGTTCCTAATAATTAGTACTTAAATGAATATTGTTTCGTTAATATCATATTTGCCAAGTCATGACAGAGCTGAGTTAATTTAACGGTACGCCCTTCCGTGGTGTGTCTAATCATCGAGGCAAGCTTACACGTAAAAGATACAATATCGTATAGAGGTATATACTGTGAACAGCAAATTTTGATGAAACAGAAATTTATGAATATACCTATGTATACCACATCGTCACTGTTATATAAATACTTGTGAAAGAGGTATGAGAAAAAAAAAGGAAGAATAAAAGAAAAAAAAAATATTAGGGGAAAAATGATGTCACAGCGAGCGATCGGGAGCTGAAGGCAGATTCGAAAATCGTGAGTACTAATTAAAATAATGTATAACAAAAAAATTGGACCATGGCAAGATTAGTGGCCAGACAGCTTATTGCGTTTGTATTGTACAATGAAAATGAAAAAAAAACAAAAAAACTTTTTGAGATGTATATAATATATAAAATAATATATAACTAATGGCGCTATTGTATTATTAAAAAATTTACTATTAAGTCGTTTACTGTATTTCGTGTTTTTACCATTTGTATATGTTTCGATAGAATTTGTCGTCAAATGTTTATAAAAGTTTTTACGACATATTCTGAGTAAAATTTTCATCAATTTCTTATCTATACATATTATACTTATAAAGTCATACTAATATAATATATATCCGAATTATGCCCGATTTCAATTGAGAAAAACCTAATTGTTATAGTATAAACAGGATTTGAAAAATGGAAAATGTGAAGAAGAAAAAAAAAAAGAAAAAAATCAAAAGAAAAGAAAATTCAGCAATATCAAATTTATATGCTAATGAACTTATATACGTATCAAATTTTTCTTATACTGAATTTTGTGTTCTACCTTCGTGAATATTAGGATATTGTAATTATAACGTAAACATAATAATGTATAAAAATAAGTTCTAATTTTGGGATTGGATTCAGTTTGAATATTTGATTATTACCATCATCAAAATTGAATTACACTTATTCATGACTACAGACTATAGTTCGACCCCGCTTCGCATATCGTAAAAGGTAATTGGGTATCGCTTCTCTCTCCACCACCTAATTTGACAATTAGGCCATTCTCGCAATGAAAGTCTTTCTATACGTGGAGCCGTACCATTTTTGTATCGCTTAATTATCCAAATGATCAGGACCAATCCGAAATAATGTCAATAACGGGGTCAGTATGGATCACTGGGTTATTATTATTATTTTTTTTTTGCCTGAGATTTGATATAAAAGGGGTCTGACTTTAGCGAACGATTTCTATTTCGATAAAGTATGGACAGCTGGCAAGACATTCGTACCAAATGAGCTGAGACTCTGATGAAGTGCCTTTGAGTATTTTAATAAATTGCCATATCTGTTAAATTTTGAATGATCATCGTTTTTCTTTGATAATGCTTGTATCGAATGATTATACGTATACAAGAACCTGCTTAAAAAGAAATTTCAATGTAACGCTCATCACGTTACCGAAATCTATATACCCATATTTATATCCAAAATCGATGACCGTTTAATGCTTTAAAATAAAAATTCTATTGTATATCATCCAGCGTATTTACTCTATAAAATTAACGTGGAAAATTAAAAATGACAATTATTTAAAGTGAAACTTCTTTCTATAAGAAATAAAGATTTTTCTGTGCATTGCAAAAATTTCAGGATTATATGCATAATAATTTATTGCGATTAGTGAGATCTAGACATTCGCAATAAAGAATATTGATGCTCTCTGTTGGTACCAGTATCCATAAAAGTAAGAGATGGTTACAGTATTTGCATATCGCTTTTTAATTTCATAAAATATCTATAATTCATTGTAAATGGGGTAACTTATTATTAATGTTCGTTGTTACGATGTCGAATCGCCATAAAATGTGAAATGACAATACCTACTGCCAGTTCTCTCAACAATAATAACAATAATAAGCATAAATATTTAAAAGTATTATAATTGTTGTTTTTATTCTTTTTACCGTATGTTACTACTATAATGTTATTCTAGTATGGGTACCTACATATTTAATTAAATGACGCCTACCAAGAGGACTTTAAATTTATTTCAAGAACTCATCGTCTGGACGAAATTAGGTACTGACAAAACAGAATGTTGAACTTTCCACAGGCTCCTTATTGAAAATAACCGACGTATCCAATATAAATTCATCGATTAGATGTATGGATTTTTCTGATATTTATTGGCCAGATTAATTTGAGTACCGAAACAATAGGCACCAGCAATATTGGTTGTATTGGACTCTCGCGTGACAGAAACCCATTGATGAGAATTATTTAGAAGCCATTCTTCCGGATAGATGCTTGCTAAGATCGCGGTAATTGACGAAACTTACAATAAGCTGAATGAAGGAGTTACAGGAAGAATTTTTCAGTCGTAAAATTTGAAGATGAGGAGTTTCATGCAATCGTAACGTGCAATCTTGTCCACGCTGGTCAACGCTGGGAGGTGTTTAGATCACGGTAAGTAACTTTGCGATTCTGATGCTAAATATGGCAAAAGCCACAAGCATTAAAAAAATCGAAAAACCATGACAATACGACGAAGGAAAAAAATAACACTTGAAATTAGGAGTAAGCATATAGGAGTTGAGGTTCAGCATTATGTTTTATTTTACAGATAGTAAAATATAACAGACATTAGTATTACGGTATAGCCAAGGTCTGTTTCGTAGTTTTCGCCAGTCGAGTTCTCCGCTTCGTAGTTATCAACGTCGGGTTCAAAAGTTGAGTTATTGTACAAACCATATTATATAATAGATGAAATATATGTTATATTGAATGTATGTTTAATAATGATGATTATAACTTAGAATGACTCTCATCGAAAGTTTATAGAGCCTGCCTCTAGTGTTGTGAAGATATTTCTAGCAGTCACGTAGGGCGTTCTGAGATAGAAATACCTGATGTGATTCTCGACGTGATGGAACCAGATTATTCTGCAAAAAAATGACGTTTCAAATTACTTTTGTGTTATTCAATATTATTGACAGACTAACCAATAGCTCGAACATCGTCAAACACCTGGAGGGGTAGATGATGCTCCTTATTACACCCAACCCACGAATCATTTTGCCAATATATTATTAGACTAAATTCAGCGGTTATTCAAATTCAAAACTTCATTTTTTTGTTCCCATGTCTTTGGGACGAAGAGAAATGCTAAGAGCTGCTCGAACGACTGGGAAATTAATGCTCTTTATTACACGCAACCCGCAGATCTTTTGTGCGATTTGAGTTCTATAGTTGCCTAGCAGACGACGCAGTCGGCGTAAACTGACCTACGACAATGGCGTCCCCCATCCCACCCCGCACCGCCTGTAGATAATATAAGGGCGCCGTGCGCGAGGCGGCAGACTTCAGTTACTTGCGCGGCCTCATCGAGTGAACATCTCGATTTTCAATCGTCGAAGTAAGTAACCGTTGAATTGCTACCGGCAAACTTTGATTATAATTGCAGCTATTGTTCATTTTCAAGTACATTCTATTCATACCGACACTACCTGGCTAGTCCTGGATCAACAGTCAACCAAGATAATGGTCAGCGTTGTATTGTATTAGCCAAAGACCCAATCTAACTATAAATGTATATCCGCAAAACAATTATTGCTGAAACGCACTTTCCAATCCGATACAGGTCTCGGACAGATTACTTTGACAAGTGTATGTACCACAACACTCCTTGGCCAAGTAACCGTGACGCTCACCCTGTATCTTTGATTCGATACCGGAGCCTCCGGCTTGCCTCTGTCTCCTCGTATACGCCAGAAGCTTTTGGGACAACTCGGTTTCACTCATCTGCAAGGGATACGATACCAACGCGTAATGATATACCCAGAGGTAACATATTGTCCGTCTCGTTATAGGGTAAGCCTAGGAGAGAAAGCACACTCAATTCTTGGAAATAGCAATAAATTCTCTCTTTTTAATGACAAACCTGAAATATGATTGATAGATCTCGAGAGAATATGTTTACCTTGGTTGAATATAGTAGACTCATTTCATCGTAGAGAAATATTTTAATAACGAGGATCAAAATTAAAAGGTTTGAAAATAAATACAAGGATAGATTGCTGTAGGCATCACATTTATTTTTTAAACATGGAACATAATTCAATATTGGTGATAAATTACTCCAGAATCTCGAGTATCAGTCATAACAATTGAAAGATTGAAAAATCTATTCATGCATGCACTAGTCATACTAGCTTATTGACATTCTTGATTCTGTTGAAAATAGTTAAAAGTTTATATCACATTTGAAAATGGTTCGGGCAGGCTTAGAAAATCAATCATAAGAAATATATTATAATAAATTTCATACAGATGTATAATCACAATTAGAAATTCTTTGGTACTTAGTTGAGAATGTTTGCTTGAAAAACACCTAAACTTAATCTATCCAATGTACCCTATGCTTATCTAGTTTTTATCTTCACAGGCGTTGTTCATCGAGGGAAACTAGCTCCTGCCTATCCTCAACAAAACCTCTTTAATATTCATCAGGACAGGGGATTCACACCAGGGAGTGAAGCAGTCCAAGCACCGGGGGAATGACCGCAAGACAACTCTGCACCGCGGAGTATCAATAAAGTAGCATCAGCGAATGGTTCGTAATTACAGTTCCTTTTGAATCAGTTTTGATAAAATCTCGCATCTGGTCTGGTCTATAATTATTTTAAATTACTTTACTTTATAATTACTTTTACTAATTGAATCGAGTTCACTTACACATTACCAGACTATTGAGTAATTGAATAAGTAATTTCATTAAAAATGTAATCAGTGACTCGTAACACTGCAAATATCCATGTAATAATAAGATCGTTTATGCAATAAACATGTATTATTATAGTAAATTAACGAATTCTTGAATAAATATCTCTTGAAATTGTAATTAATCGATCGTTGAATCATTTTCCCCTGTCCTTTCCTTGCCTATAAGTCGAAAATCATGAAAATCGCATGATTTCATAAAGCTAAGAACTATTTTTGCAAATATATTAATATATTAATATTAATATATTAATATTTTTAATATTAAGCTGCCTTACCATATGCAACCCGCATGCCATTCGTGTAAACGACAGGGCCCATGTTAATTTTTGTTGCCTATTTGGTGTTTTCCGATTGCCTATATTCAGGCGTCTTGAACTCTAGGAAAAAAAGCCAGAATTCTTGGAATTCAGGTCGAGAAAAAGGTATGAAAAACACTCTGAAACAACTCGAAAAAAACGGCAAAAAAAATCCATTCAAATAACTTCTGGCAGTTGACACGTTTTTAAGGAGTCGGATTTCTGGCAGTTGATACTTTTTGAGAAATCGATTTTCTGGCAGTAGATACCTCAATTTTAGTCGCTTTCCGATGAGGCCAGAAAATCAACCAATCAGGAGGCTGCTTTAGCCAATTTAGGCTCAATTTCTCGAAAAGGAGCCTCCTGATTGGTCGATTTTCAGATTAAATTAAGTTCCGGCGTTTCATGGGCCAGCCATCAGGAAAAATTCTGGATTTCTGGCAGTTGATACCTTTTTCGTCTGGCAGTTGATACCTCATTCAGTTGATACCTCATTCAGGTACCTTTTCGTCTGGCAGTTGATACCTCATTCAGTTGATACCTCATTCAGGTACCAACTGCCAGAAATCCAGAATTTTGCTGATGGCTAGCCTCTGTAGCGCCGTAACTTGATTTAATTTCAAAATCGACCAATCAGGAGGCTCCTTTTCGAGAAATTGAGCCTAAATTGGCTCAAGCAGCCTCCTGATTGGTCGATTTTCCGGCAGTAGATATTTCATCGTAAAGCGACTAAAATCGAGGTATCAACTGCCAGAAATCCGACTCCTTAAATAAGGTATCAACTGCCAGAAGTTATTTGAATGGATTTTTTTTGCCGTTTTTTTCGAGCTGAATTCCAAGAATTCTGGCTTTTTTTCCTAGAGTTCAATACGCCTGAATATAGGCGATCGGAAAACACCAAATAGGCAACAAAAATTAACATGGGCCCTGTCGTTTACACGAATGGCATGCGGGTTGCATATGGTAAGGCAGCTTAATATTAAAAATATTAATATATTAATATTAATATATTAATATATTTGCAGAAATAGTTCTTGTCTTTATGAAATCATGCGATTTTCATGATTTTCGAATTATAGGCAAGGAAAGGACAGGGGAAAATGATTCAACAATCGATTAATTACAATTTCAAGAGATATTTATTCAAGAATTCGTTAATTTACTATAATAATACATGTTTATTGCATAAACGATCTTATTATTACATGGATATTTGCAGTGTTACGAGTCACTGATTACATTTTTAATGAAATTACTTATTCAATTGAAATAGTTTGGTAATGTGTAATTGAACTCGATTTAATTAGTAAAAGTAATTATAAAGTAGAGTAATTTAAAATAATTATAGACCAGACCAGATGCGAGATTTTATCAAAACTGATTCAAAAAGAACTGTAATTACGAACCATTCGCTGATGCTACTTTATTATTACTCCGCGGTGCAGAGTGGTCTTGCGGTCATTCCCCCGGTGCTTGGACTGCTTCACTCCCTGGTGTGAATCCCCTGTCCTGATGAATATTAAAGAGGTTTTGTTGAGGATAGGCAGGAGCTAGTTTCCCTCGATGAACAACGCCTGTGAAGATAAAAACTAGATAAGCATAGGGTACATTGGATAGATTAAGTTTAGGTGTTTTTCAAGCAAACATTCTCAACTAAGTACCAAAGAATTTCTAATTGTGATTATACATCTGTATGAAATTTATTATAATATATTTCTTATGATTGATTTTCTAAGCCTGCCCGAACCATTTTCAAATGTGATATAAACTTTTAACTATTTTCAACAGAATCAAGAATGTCAATAAGCTAGTATGACTAGTGCATGCATGAATAGATTTTTCAATCTTTCAATTGTTATGACTGGTACTCGAGATTCTGGAGTAATTTATCACCAATATTGAATTATGTTCCATGTTTAAAAAATAAATGTGATGCCTACAGCAATCTATCCTTGTATTTATTTTCAAACCTTTCAATTTTGATCCTCGTTATTAAAATATTTCTCTACTATGAAATGAGTCTACTATATTCAACCAAGGTAAACATATTCTCTCGAGATCTATCAATCATATTCCAGGTTTGTAATTGAAAAGAAAAAATTTATTGCTATTTCCAAGAATTAAGTGTGCTTCTTCTCCTAGGCTTACCCTATAACGAGACGGACAATATCTTACCTCTGGGTATATTATTTCGCGTCGGTATCGTATCCCTTGCAGCTGAGTGAAACCGAGTTGTCTTGAAAGTTTCTGGCATATACGGGGGAACAGAGGCAAGCCGGAGGCCCCGGTATCGAATCAAAGATACAGGGTGAGCGTTACGGTTACTTGGCCGAGGAGTGTTGTGGTATACAGACTTGGAAGAGTAATCTGACCGAAACCTGTATCGGATCGCAAAGTAGGTTTCAGCAATAATTGTTTTGCGGATATACATTTATAGTTAGATTGGGTCTTTGGCTAATACATTACAAAGCTCACCATTATCTTGGTTGACTGTTGATGCAGGACTAGCCAGACAGTGTCGGTTGGCGTCCATCTCTGACCAAGTAGCACGCAGGATCCATGCAGTTCAAGTATCAGCGATGGTCATTCTGATCTCCGTTGCCCGATAATGCTGTCAAAGAATCGAATAAAAGAATAAATCAGGGAACGAGTATTCTCCTGGAAAACATTTGTATACTCAAAATAAGACTACAAATTAGTTTACCCTCGAAGTCGCAAAATATGAGTAAAAGTATGAGAGGCGTGAATTAATATGATTGTTATCATAATAAGATGATAATTATTGCAAGGTTATGAAATGAAACTCCCTCGCCAATTATGTTCACGTTTAAAATAGGTCTGAGCGGTTATGTTTGTAAGAAATGTAGATTTATACACAGTAATATACTCAATAATGAACAATTACTTCAATTATAATCAAAGTCTGCTTGTAGCAATCAAATTGTTACTTACTCTGTTGATCGAAATCAACGCGACAGGTTAAAATATGTTGAAAAAGTATCGAATACTATTTTCAGTATGAAACGAATCAGCAAGATTCTCACTGTCACAAACAAGCATTGAAAATTCACAATTCTTTATGGTTATGGTAAAATAGTGATCGGAATATTTGAAGCTCACTTATATCCGACGTGCTTTCGTCGGTGTCAGTTTCTTCGAATCGAAAATCTCCTCGAATGCATAACGACGCAGCGTACCGAATGTCAAGCATTTTCTCGCACGTTGTTTAATTCGCCGCGTAAGTTTCTGTATGTCGTGGGAGCTTTCCCTACACCCGACCCGTCTTCACTCGGCGGCGCCAAGAACGCAACTGAAACCGGTTAGACCGGTCTGCTTATGTAACCCGGCCCTGATCGGAATGCGGAAGAAGGGGTGAGGACGCTGTTGTCGTAGGTCAGTTAACGCTTGTTGCGCTGCGGGTGGTAGACTATGGAACTAAAGAAAGCGTAAAATTATTATATATGGCTTATGTATACCACGGCGCAACTACCGCACCGATTATCAGGCGTTAAGTCATAAACGGAGAGAGAGAGAGAGACCGCACCGATTATTTCTACATTATAATACATCAATTTTTCAATGCATTTTTATTCGAATTCACGAGTCACAATGCGATGAAAAACGATTTATATTATTAAAAGGACTCAACAACAAGCTGATAGCTATCGTTTCCACCTTTCCCAAGTTTTGCATACTATTTTAATATCAAGAATGAAAATTAGTCGAGGGTCAAATATCAATTCTATCTATGCTAGTATAATCATGGAGACAAATCGCGTCGAAAATAAAATCCTCGTTATTGCGATATATTTTTTATTTAATTTACTATTAGACCCCTTTCCAAATTGATATATCTGTGCTGTGATAAAATCATTATTTTTATGACGATTTGGAAAATGATTTGCTAGTTACTTACTGGATGATTCCGCGCTTACATCTCAGTAATGTGGGTTGCGTTAGAGTTGTATATCTATATAATATGATATATATGTATGATTATTGGTATAGTTGGGTATTCATGGTTGCAGTATCAATACAATTACTCAGCGTCAGAGTTATGTATACAATGCGTAATTGTTCACTAAAAATAAATATGCATTCGTCACAATTCATCGAATAGCGGTATTTGCTGCTCGGCATGTATAAATGAGCATGATATGAAATACATTCGTATTACAATGATATCCTACCCTTAGATAACTAATTTTGCAATCACTAAATTTAATATACACTTGTTCGTTGAAATTCGAACCCAATCCTTGCTGAACAGAGATGTTCGGATCGTGATGACAGTTCATCAAACTGTAACAGGGAAGTAACAGAAGGACTCGTAACAGACTCGTAACAGAAAGATCGCTGTTATAATATAAGTTCCATCCAATGAACGACGTGAAGGAAGAATCTTTTTCTGCGGATTAGCAGTTCAGCACATTATCTATCCTATAATGACTTCTCTACGGTCGTAGTATTTTTATTAACATGCCTGTCACAGTCATATCTCATCCTCCATAACACCC
This sequence comes from Tenthredo notha, assembly GCA_914767705.2. Classification (NCBI taxonomy): domain Eukaryota; kingdom Metazoa; phylum Arthropoda; class Insecta; order Hymenoptera; family Tenthredinidae; genus Tenthredo; species Tenthredo notha. The sequence goes on from OU611908.1 coordinate 8,823,361, forward strand.
ATACGAACCCATTGACGCCACGAGAGTCAATGACTCTAGGACAGGTGCTCGTAACGTAAATCATATCAGTATTCTCCCTCGCGCCAATGGGGGTGATAAATGGTATCGCTATTTCGCGAGCAAATTGAGGAACTAAGTTTACAGCAAACATTAGTACGCCTTGTTATGGACAATTTTCAGGGCAGTTATGGCGTGCGGCTTGCATATAAAAAGATGCACTATGTTGGCGGCAAAAGTAGTTCATACATCCGTTCGCGAGATAGCGATACCATATGCCATCTTGCCAGGAGGAACAATGACCCACATTGTGAAAATATTTCATTTATTTACAGCTATCATAGAAAGAGGTGATCTCTTCAAGCGAATTATAATCTTCCAAAGATCTTTTCGAATCCTAAATATCACAATTAGTCATTTTGTAGCCACTATATTGATATTGAAGTCATATAAGCGAAGATCTTAGAATTAATCACAGAGCTGTTCTTCTACACGAACAGAATACTCTATGTTCATTGTATCCGCGGCCGGTCGCAGTTTTTTTCTAACCTTAAAATATTGTAGGTTAAAATGTTGTGGTAGATATAAAAAGTAATCGTAATACTAAATCGTTTTATCAACGATATCAGACCATGTCGTTAACGCGAATAAACCCACGATCGTATTCACGATTGTTAACCTTATTTCGAAATGGAAATCGAAATCATTCTGTAATCGCTAGAGAAGATGAGTATTCCGAAACCCCCAAATACCCAGAAATTCTGGATCTTTCATATGAAGCAAGAAATGTAAGAAGGGAGGAGCTGTTTTATCAACAACTAAAAGACATCAATACAGTCGAAGAAAAATTAATCAAATTAAACATGCCGCGTTATTACGGTTGGAAATCTCTCATTTTATCCGAACCATTCATACCGTATAACTCCGAATCTTTAGCACAATTTGTCACCCGAACTCACATTGTCAAAGAACATGGTCTGCCAAAATATTATGACCGTATTATGCCTTCGGAAAAAATCGATTCTATATTACAACAAGTCAAAAAACAGATAGAGGATGTTGTGCTATTCGAACACACTAGCCACAGGTAAGCATCAAAACATTACACTTGTTTCATTCTTATCCCCTTATAATCATAAAACATTAAAACCGATAACTCTGTTTAAGCCGAGAAGAAAAATTGAATCCAGTTGTGTCGAAGCATCGTGCTGAGATGATAAATGTTGTTGGCGATGCCATTGCGCATCAGATAAACAGAATTTTATTGTCAACTTTGTCGTCGGAATTGCCTCATCTATTGGAGGTTCAAATAGACCGTGATCCTCGCATTGAAGCCTTTTGGTTTGCGGGAGGAATGCAGCCTCCGAAAGATGTGCGGCGTGCTAAGGCTGCAACTATTTGGACCAAACGGTTTGCCAATGAGTATGTCGATAGACGTATTCAGTATACGGGACATCCGATCTCACAACTTCGGCATGATCTACCTTTGAGAGAAATCGTTAGTCTGAATGAGTCGGAGAACTCAGCCTTTGAGATTCCTGAATTTAGATACGACCCCAGAGTATTGGGATATAGTTATCAATATGTACATGGCACTAACATACCTGGTTTTTGGCCTGGTGATCCAAGCGAGTTTGGTATATTATCTTATCATAAAAGGGGTCACATCGATACTAGAATGTCCACATTTAATGACGAAGATGAAGCTCTGAATGTACAAGCTATATACGCGTCATACAGTTGGCTACTCACCCAAGCCTGTTATCAAGGTACCTAGCTTGGTTCAAATAGTGATTTGAATTTCCAGCTTTCAATTTGTATGAGAAATGAAATTAGAACTCTTCTGTTAGATCATTTTCAGAGTTTGGAATGATTATGGGAACATCTGAGCTACTTTCTGTATAATTTTAACGTTTAGTAAATGAAATCTGTGTATTATATATGATTTTTTTTTATATTCACAGGCTTTTCCACCTTCCACGATTTGACATACCCTTTATTGACACAAACTGTAATAACGAATGGTCAGCAATGGTCGCTTTATACTTATCAACTAAATACGACGTTAGTCCATTCTCATCATTGTGACAAAAACCCTAGGAAGAATTTGTGCTGGAGTACCGGTACGATGAAGTTGTTTGAGAAAATTGAAGACGGAAAACTTATAGGCTTTAATGATGATGTAATTAAAGAATTGATCAAGTTTTATGGAAATGTACCGGAGAAGAGGGATGGTGTTAATATGAAACCTTATTTGGGTACATCTGAACAAAAGGTAGCTGATATAATCGATCCAGAGAGAAGAGAATGGCTCGAAAAACAATATAAACACATTGTTGCTAACAGACCAAGGCATAGGTAAGTTGAAGTAAAATGAGATAACATGAAGTTGATCCTGAATTTGAATAACTGAAATAACTGAATATTTTTATTTATTCTAATGATCCAGCAGTTGTTGTTGAACCTTTATTTATTTTTGTTTTTATTTTCAGACGAAGAGAAGAAATCAATCATTGGGAAAAGATTTACAAAAGGGATTTCAATAGTAGATTTATGGACAAAAAACGAAAGCAATGGGAATACGGTATAAAAACAATGAACAGAAAATTAGACGATCATGCGGCTTCGTATATACCAAAATCTCTGAGGCCATTAGGACCAAAGAGTAAAGTCAAGTACACAAAAACATTTTATCCTTGAGTATGTGTATGGCATTGATGTAATTGAATATTTTTTAACATGCTGTAATATACGTTAGTAACTTACACGATTGTTCCTCATTCTTTTACCTAACGAGATGAAATCCTCCAATCATTTCATTCCATGTATACAAGACGCCTTTTATTTGTTACAACGATTTTCACTTATATATTATGGTGTGAACTGACTTAGGCGGTAACTGCAAGTCCATGTTTCCCCTTTCTGGGACACGAATTATCACATTTAGATCCTCAGTCAGTCTGGAAGCAAAAAGAATTCAGAGTTCATCAGAAAATTTAAGACGAACATTGCAGAGTCTTGAAAAAAATTGCAGAATTTTTTTCATAATTTTTTGATTGAATTTGATCTTAGCTAATTAAACACAAGAAAGTAGCTTAGGTAATTTAGGTAGCTAGGTATCGTAATTTAAGTCATTAATGCATACTAGGAGCACTTTGTTAGATGCTGCACTTACGTGTTATACAAAACGAGTACAATCTCATTTTGTGGAGTCCTGAAGGCCACTGAGTCTATAGAACTTTTTTTCTCAGTCAGTTTTATCCTCACAGAATTTCGTGGTATGAATTTGCTGAAGTGGGCTAGAGCGTAGTACAGTGGCTGTTTGTAAAACTCGTCGTTATCCGCATTCACGATAATTGCAGAATCCACAAAGTTCCTGTTCCAGTTGGGACCGCCTTTTTTATTCAGGGCTAGATTCCAGTCAACCCATCCAGTCACCCAGTGCTTCAGATTCTTTAACAATGAGAAAAGGATCGTATTTTATTAAAGTATCTTCATTATTTCACTACCATACACTTATAAATAAATATACGTACTTCAATTATGTCTACGATGTACATCTCTCCTCGCATCCATGATCCCAAAAGTACTTTTGTAAACTCCCATGGTTGGTAACCTATAGAAAAATTGAATCATTATGAAACACATAATATAGGGTATCGCAAATCAGGTTTTATTTTATTTTTTTTAAAGTGATTAGATGTCTTTTTTTTTTTTAAGTGAAGGCAAATTACAAAATTGAAGCACACTCGGGTTTTTTTGGAAGAATTTTGTTTTTTCAAATGTTGAAATATTTGAGATGCTACCACCATTATTTTTCTATATTTTGAATGGTGATACTATTAAGATTCATAAAAATACGAGCGATATTATAAATTTCTTTTTTTAAATACGTTTCCAAATTCTTTATCATTTCATCAAACCTTGAAAAAGCTCCTTGTTCATCCCCATACCGTAGTATGTATATCAGAATAGAAAAAAAAATTTTAACGACCCTTGAATTTTCTCGAATTTTATTCGTGATTTATTTTTAATCATGACTCACGAACGTTTTGGATACTCCCTGAAAACGTGACCATGCAACGGGCTTTTACTCACCCACACAAGCCTCAGTCATGATGAGAAACTTCTCGGGAAAATTATTATGGGTTCGCTCGATCATTGACACCGGTATTATGTCGTCCCAATACCAATGAAAGGCAATTCCATCCGTGTAATTTTTGGCTAATTTGTTGGTAAACATCCTATTGACAAACCAGGGTAAACTGAATCTCTGGTCATCCAGAGCGAGGATTAAGGTCTTCTTATGTTCGGATTTCCGAATCGTTGGTCCAAGATTATCACCGATCCATTTGGCGACGCTGCTTGGTATCCAACCCATACTGTTGAAACGAGATATTGGTACGATGCCATTAGACGGTTCATTGCCAGTTGAAATTGCCCACATTTCCAACCCGTAATCTTTGTACTCGTCCAAAAATTTCAAGAGATAGTCAGCCCACAACTGGTAGTACTTCTCGCGAAGGAACCCTGTGCCAAATTTCGGAACAATTAGACGTTGACCACCCTAATAAGATAGTGTGCCACTCAGGCGATTGATTATCGATATTGCAATATGCAATTAGACGCAATATTAATCTTATATGAGATGTGTGTCTTCCAATCAAACCTTTCCCAAAAATTGCCCAATTATGTATAGGATCTATTCGAAGTACGTTCGAATTTTTTGTAGCTCTTCATGAGGAAACGAAGAAGTACGAAAAACTATACGATTTTTTATGAGAAAACTATGAAAGACTCGGAATTTAAAAAAAAAAAATAGCGTAGAAATTTGTGGGAGTAGAAACTTCGTACCGGGGATATCATCCCTTGACTTTATCGCTACGTACCAAAACCCACGAAATCGTTGTTGGTCTTCATCCAGGGTGGAGCACTCCATGCTGCCGCAAGGAATTTAAGTTCCGGGTTCATTGTCAGAGCTTTTTGCATCAATGGAATTTTGTACACCAGGTCCTCGTCAGCTAGGTTGAATCTCTCCAGCAATATATCATCGTCGACATCATCGTAGGTGTATTTTCTCGTTGAGAAATCAGTCCCAGCGATTGGGACTCTTCCCAAATTGTAGTTACTACCTCCTTTACCGAAGTAAGACCTATAAATTCGTACGATCATATTTGAGTGATGCTTATTACATGAAAAGACACAAAATTTTACGAGTTGCTCGGGGTAGGTGCAACTGGTATTTTTGAAAGCGTTTTTATACACCCATTGCGAACCAAAAAGGAACATATTGAATATGGTATACTTAATTTATGTTTCTCGAAAGTTATAATGAACACAATTTTTAGATTCTTATCCTATATCATACCATAGGTGTGGTCGTACTACTGATGTATTTTTTAAATGTACCTACGTGCTTCTGAGCTACGATTTTTTTTCTTCTTCTTGTCTAGACTATAGTCTCTATCAGAGTCTTGCAGAACTCTCTGTACTATTTAGATATACATAGTTATATCAAATTTATCTCGACAGTCAACTCTCACAACGAAGTTTTGATAGCACATGCCTCGTATTATGCAAACAGTTTCGTGTTCATGCACCCTGCTTATGTAGCTATATGAATTGATGCAGTTAAAAGTCTCCTAAAGCCCTCTTGTCGCCTTCCATGCATACATTTGGCATCATATACATATCTGAGTACATACATGTACCTATAGCTACAGCAATACGGATCTTCTCTCGGAAACATATTCCCAACTCTTGAGCGGGTAAGAAATATTTTAAACTTATTCTCCTGGAAAACTACTCGCGATATCCAGTTCGCCAATTTATTGGCAACTGTACTTTTTCTCAAGTCTAGGTCACGGTGCAGCATAAAAACAGGTCAGACCATACAAATTTGTTCATAAAACAATTTTTTTCACGGCTTGAATGTAATACGAATATCATACACTCGGTTTTTTGTTGGTCAACGCGGGTTCCTCGAGAGACTGAATATTTTTTCTGTACATCTGGACCCGTTTTCTCATTGCCTCGGCCACAGATCCCCTATGAGGCCATTAAAGACCATGAATGGAGTGGCTGTATAGAAGTTAGGTCAATTTCGTATTACCTCAAATTTATCTAGAAAAATCTGAAATTTCAACGCTTCTGAGGTATACAATTATGAAATAAAACAGATTACAAGTTGACATGCCAATTTAACGCGTTTCATTGAGTTTGGAATTATGATATCCAAGAAATGCCATATCATTACCGAGGAGAATATGATCTATGCAATTTTGCACTGTCTCGACTTGCGAAAACCGTTGTTAATTACTTTTCATATCCAAAAACTTTTAGTGCAATACCTCAATAAATTTTCCTGAGCACCTTCACTCAGTGATTTTATATTGATACCAGCTGCATCGGTGAAAGCACCCCCAAAGCCGTGTATACTTTGATAAGTCACGTTGGGCTGTAGTTGCAATATGACTTCAGCAGAAGTTGATTCACTGGTGAAAAAGCCCTCGGTTATGTTGAATCTCAAGCCACCCTGGCTCGAAGTGTACCGGACGTACGAGCCTGTTTCCGGAACCACAAGTTCCGGGGTGCTGTCGCAGAAGGTAGCATTGCACACGCAGACGGTTCCACCATTTCCGAAGTCTCGTGGTACGCAAGGGACAGCTTCCGCTTTGAATGTCAAGACATGCATTCGTAAATGAGAATTTTCCTAGCATATTTCAACGCGTTTTGGATGACTTCCGATTCAGACCGTTTAGCTTTTTGTAAAGCAGCAAAGGAGCCGAACTTAATAGAACTGAGAATAATCATACCGTTGAAAAGTTTTCAACAAGGGAATTAACAATTATGGGAAAAATAACGGATATTTTCTGCACGCAATCTTCAGTTCAAAGTATGAGCTGGCGTGTTAGATCAAAAGCTCTCCTTTATTTCACATTAAGCGGAACAATCTTGTCCTTACGCGATCATGAATAATTACTTCTTTTTTTTTTTCAGCTGTTCAAAGCTACGTATACTCGACTATGCACAACTTACATTATAAAAATTATTAATTGGTATGATATTCAGCTGAGTAATTAACAGGGTGACGTCTGTACACGATAAGTGAAATTAATTGTGGCAGAAAATTTCGTACAGTAGGAATTTTATTTTTTTATTTTCTTAAAAGCCTTCATGATTTAATCGCATTAAAAATTATAAACCATATTTGTAACAATTGTCATATTACGTTTATCAACCAAAACTACTGAAATAATAAGAAGTTTGGAATATATTTACCTGCGTATATCGAGAAGACAAGAATGACAACGTATCGTTGCATGGTCTCCTCACAACTGATGATGCTTCTTATTTTTCACTGCTTCTGATTCTATTAGAAATAATCTGAATTAAAAGTTGAAAATATTCTATCACCCTAGTACCGAATAATATTTTTTTGACTAAAAACGTACTCGTTATTGATAATATTGATATGTAATCCGCATGCGCAAATTCTTATAACAGTACGACACCACGCTTATCAGAGTCAATGATAATTGCGAGACTTATCACCTGGCATAAATTATCGTCAGCAATATTAAAAAAAAAAAAAAAATTAACAAAACAACAAATATAGATACGCCGTAGAACTCCTAGATTGCAAATGCTTATTATCTAAATTTGCAACATCGTATCGTTGCATGGTCTCCTCGCAACTGATGATGCTTCTTATTTTTCAATGCTTCTGATTCTATTAGAAATAATCTGAATTAAAAGTTGAAAATATTATATCACCCTAGTACCGAATAATGACATATTTTTTTAACTGAAAACATACTGGTTATTGATAATTTTGATATGTAATCCGCATGCGCAAATTCTTATAACACTACGATAACACGCTTATTAAAGTCATTAGCGATTGCGAGACTTATCACCTGGCACAAATTATCGTCAGCAATATTGAAAAAAAAAAAAAAAAATTAACAAAACAACAAATATAGATACGCCATAGAACTCCTAGATTGCAAATGCTTATACTATCTAAATTTGCAACAGTTTTTGTGTCACGAGATGCACAAAGCATTGGTCTCAAGCGCCGAGTGATACTTCAACCAAGACTTTGACCATGACTATCATTTGGCTTATATGACATGATTGACCATTGAGTCATACACAGTGGCGGCTCTCCCATATGAGTGTATTTCCCGGTGATATTAACCGGTTATGAATGATCGGAGATTAAATAAAATTATACTGAATGCATTTGATGTAGAATAAAAATGACAATGGGTAACCCGATTGTAACTGTACAGTTTTGTCATGTATTTATAGTACATGCATCTCGTTGCTATTATTCGTAGCTCTTGTACCATTTCAGTTTTACCTACTCTACTATACATAATTAAAAGTTTCAATTCATTCTAGTAACTGTTATTTAGTTTCAGGCAAAAAGTTTTATACCTGAAGCTATGGCAGTTTCGCAGGACTTTAATGCTATTTTCTCGATTCGCTTGTGGCAAAAACATTTCCTCGAACCTCAAATAGAAATAATTTAACTAACCACAATTTGCTGCATTACAGTTATGGTTCAGACGTTGATAATAGGATATCAGTGCCCGATGCTATCTCAACTCAGAAGTTAGTTATTTCGGTCACTGATTACATAGAACGAAATATGAACCCAATCTTTTACACTGCACCATTACACTTCGAAATCACAAGCTCAAAGCTTATACTTTTCGCATCAGCGAGTTCTTCAATTAATATATATTTTAGTTTCGTTATAATTCTCTTTTCTACTGCACTGTATAACACTCGTTACATCGGACTGAATAATCAGATGACCGAGTTCTGTCTTCTGGTCATCTGATGTATAATTATTTATAAAGCAGATAACGGAGTTGACACAACTCGAAGTAAACATTTCCGAGACTATAGAACTCACATTTTTTTCTAGAACCTAGTTCGAATCTGCAGATTTAACTATTTAAGACCAGCTGTTTCTTACATGTTTACATACTCACATGAACTTGTTATCTGCGAATAAAGAGAGACAGGTATCGAAAACTGACCGGTTTCTCCGAACTTCGAAGCGTCAAAGAAGAGGCGAAACGCGTTTACGCGTGTTACTTTCTCTTTGTAGTTTATCCGGATGGTAGTCGCATGCAAATGAATTTGAATAATTTATTGATGACTAAAGGGAATCGAAAGAAAATTCACATATTATAAAAAAATTTTAAATCGACGCTCGTGTCGTAGGATATTATGGTATTATCGTTGATGTGCTTTGTGTAGAATCTCGGAAAATAAGAATGAAAAATTCAACTAAGAAAAAAGTCCGTTCTTTTTACGTGATATACGGACCCTCAGATTGTGAGATCAGAATACGCCGGGAATTATTTTTTCCAATTACCATTGTATGCCAACCATTTTTTCCCGTATATAGCACCGGCTTGATGAGGATCACGAATGGAAATTTTGTGCTTATCTGTTGCCTCAAGTCACAGATTTGGAAAGAAAAAAAAAAAAAAAATGACAAATGACGTGATAACCAAATTTCAGGTTTTATATCTCAGCCGCTACGTCGTCGACTACGTCTTATTATACGTGTAGCTTACAGAGAACGTATAATTACTTGACTCGCGTGTCCGCGGAAAGCACTAATTAAGAGTGTAAATTCTAAATTTCTATATCATTTATTACATGAGAAAATAGAAGAGTAGATAAAGAATGTCTGCAATCATAAAACAAACTTTGTTTGTTATAATTAAGATGCTACAATCACTGATATATAATTTCGCAATTAAATATAGCAACAGTTTTATCAATATACTATCATCTCAGCTTGTTGTATGAAAAAAAAGAAAAAAAAAAACTCTACATCTTTTCTGATTGAACCTAAATTTACGGGGTGCGAAGTAGGTGCTGAATAGCCTGACCAGTTTCTTTGATGCTGACGACGTTGAGAAACTCTTAAATTGGCCAGAAATGTTAGATACAATTAATAACGCCCTTCTTTGCTACACGATCCGTGATGTAGTGGCGTTCAACGAATTTCGGCACAGGCAGAGGCACGGGAAGAGATAACCCTTGAAGACTTTACAGAGCTCTCGTTAAGTAGCCGAGAGGGGATTTTGCCAGGGAACCTATTCCACGTACCTTTATAATCTTCGGGTAAACTTGATCAAAAATTTACCAGCTATAGGCGGTTTGGTTTGCGATATTCATCTCCACAGAAACTGAAATTTACCTTCTAATTTAGAATTTACACGTTCTCAAGATTACTTATTTCACCTACGTGCACACACACTTCCTATAGAATATTAAATTCGTACCTTATAAACGCGTTAAAATTTGACGTCTTGCGTGATAGTATAAGCGTTTATATAGCAGTACGTCATTCACAATGGTCATTATACTAAAAACAAGAGCTTTGAAATATTAAATCTCCGGATATCTTCCTAGCTGAGCAAAGGTCATGACAATTATTAACGCGACTCGTTGGTTGAGAATAGTGATTTCTTTTTTTTTTTTTTCGCATAATTTGTCGGCTCATTTTAATCTCCCCCGCGGAATAGATCTGCGTAGTAGGTATCTGGTATCAGCGACGAACGTTTTGAATTATTTGCATTTGATTATACCGCTATGAAGTTGCGGGGTTCTACCGAGATGGTGCATTCCCCGAAGAGCTGTAATTTATCAAGATTAATACTTGAGCTAATGAATTATGGAGATTAATGTACTTCAGCGGCGTCTGGAAACGCGGCAATTATCTCGGTGCAAATTGCAATTGTTTAAGTTCACTAAATACCGGGTTTGTTCTTAAGCCGCTATTGGAAACTCTGGACTAAGATAACTTCAGAGTTTACCGCGTGCCGAGAGACTAAGTCTCAGCATGTAAGACTCTATCAAATGTATAATGGTGACGACCTCAATACAGCTTATGGAACTGCGCTCATTAGTGCAGGGTATCACTCTCCTTGGATCCTGCATTACTGTTTCTCATCAAGTTACAGCAGTAATCCGACTAGCCAATATTTTACAGCCATTCAACTATAACTACCCCTTTGATATGTCTGTGGTTAATTTCGCTGATGTTTTGGCTACTAAGTTTTGCGAATTGCCCTTTGATGATCGTGAATTAGTCAAATGCAGCTTGTGGGTGTCAATACAATCATTGGCTCGAGAGAGCGTCAATCAATTAGTAACTGATCTAAGAGACATCAATTGGGAGCCATACCATGCCTGCCTGAAATCAGAGGATACTTCATCTTGAATCTGGTTCGAATTTATTTGGCTACTATTCGACTCGCTCGATTTTACAACATGGCATTATGACTTCCGATCTCCGAGTTACAAGATGCGATGAAATTAGGAAGATCGCCAAAAAACATGCCTGCATTGTTGGTCAAACTGAATTGCTCACCCTTGATTCAATTCCATTTTCAACTACGATTTATCAGCCAACGTTGGTACTCTCTGCAACGTATTTAAAACTACTGCAAAATTTTATTGCAAACGTGTCCCGTGCCATTTGGTTTTTTGAATAAAGTAGAATATACTTCACCGCAGGCCAATTATTGGTTTTCATTATCACGTCGAATGGCACGTTCATCGTCGATGTTTCGTGATTTTGTATCGCTGTAAATTTTGTATTTCGTATACTCCTTGGCTCATCGTTGATAAACTGTTATTTCGATAGTTAGTATAAATATGAGATCATCCAGCATGTTTAAATTGAAGACTTAGTAACCTGCAACTTAGTCAAGAATTTGAAATTTTATCCAGAATGTCTTGAGAAACTCAGATATCATACAGTTTTGATTTCAGAATTTTTCAGATAAATATTTTCATACAGGTACATCAATGTTTCGATATCAGAGAAGAAGGTATATAGGTATAATTAAGAAAGTTAAAATAGTTTGCATTTGATCGAATGCTAATACTTTCTTCATCAAGTTTTTATTGAAGCAATGTAGTTTGACAACTTTTTGACTTGAGTGCAGCCACGTGCTGTTTCTGTTCTATATACCAGTAGGCTTTTCAGAATCATGAGAACCAAGCACATAAGTTATGGTAAGCCCATTTCAACCCCAGAGCATTTGGAGGCGCCATGGTCATGACAAGCTTTGTGACACCAGATGCGGAGCTGTGCTCGTTATAAGTGGTATAATTGCTTGAAAAGGCACTTACCTACCAAAGCGTGCGGAAAAGGCGAATGAATTTTTATTTCGCGCTTAATCGATTTTATTGAGTCTACAAAGAAGAGAGAACCGGCCGCTTATTTTCGATGGTAAGAAAATTTCAAGAGTAGTAGTTAAGTCAAGACGTTCAGATTCAATTGCCAAAATGAGGCAGACTTCAAAGAAGACGAATAAAAGTTGCAGGAGGGGATCGGAGATGGTAAGATTGAAGGAAGTCACCCGGCCATTGGACGTTAACGAGTCCCTGCAGAATTTTGGGTCTGCTGTAGGCGAATATTTTAATCAATCCACGACCGTCCGCGAGCGTGACCTTTTCAGGCAAGGCCATCTCGTGCCTGCTGCTCAGTCGAAAAATCTTTCATCGTAAAGGTCCTGAAGGAAGGGATGTGCTGCTCCACTCTTCCACCTCACCTCAGTCCTTTTGTTCTAAAATAAAATTCCAGTCCTACCGAAGATATTCGCGAACTTTACGGATCACATCACTCTAATTTTCATCAAGTTTCTCATGCAATAATATTCCCTTATGGAAGAATCGCGTGATATAAAACGCCTCGAAAGTTGCCTCATTTATACCACTTCCGGTGACCGGCTTCTCACCGTAATCTATAACTGCAAGATGTAAGGGTGTGGCGAAGAAAACCTCTTCAATATGCTCGGGGGTTTTCTTCAGGCTTCCACCTTACTACGAACTCGGAGTTTTGAAGAGTTTGTAGCTGCTTAGAACGCTGAACAATTTGCCGTTTGTTATTCAGTTAGCTACCGGGTAAGACCGTTCTTTGATGGACCCTTGATAACATTTCTTTTTGGTATATTCAAGAAATTTTTCCCCTTTGATCTTTTTGCGTAAATTAAACTCTGAGTTGGGGAGTTTGAAACTTCGACTGCAGTTTGCGTGCCTGAAATTCCGCTTCCTTTTATATCAGAAAAATTAGATCGATACAGGCGGTAAACTCATACATTTACTCGAGATTTCCACAATTTATCGTCCTTTGATATATATGCATTATTGATAAGGCTGGAAAGATGAAATTTATTTACTTATCGTATTTAACCGTTAGAACTTGACTTGATATCGAATTTACATTCATAGATAAGCAGTTCAACAAAACTTACAACTCTGATTTGTATCACATACATTCTCATGGAGATTAATCGTGATTTTCTAGTTTTTACGGGGATTCAGTGTCCAAGCAAATTCGAAGTACCGAGAATGATATTCGAATCTTTGAACCTGGAAAAAAGGGTTTCGAATGTTAGGCCATAGGGGTAAACTGATCAGTAATTATGTGAAGGCTGTTAAGAAAACGACGTACTTTCATGAGGAAAGAAATGTAATTCGAAGCAACCAAAGCAGCCATGCAAAATAGATGTTTTTGCTGTTACGGTGGTGGATGGTATGAGTTGGCGTCGATTGTAGCATACTCGGCGATGGGGATGGCGTAGGTGTTCCACGCTAAGAAGGGGAATGAAACTTCCTGAACAACGTCGGGACAGCTGTTACCAATAACGGCCAAATTCTGTGTTCAGTGTGATAACAGTAAATTGATTCTATTAGAGACAAGTTGAACTCCGAGTGTTGCGTCGTTATTATAGGCTGGGTGAATTTTCGTTATAACGAAAGCCTAGAATTCACTGATTGTGTCGTTCGTTATTTCAAACCCAAGAAATCATCTCGAATATCGAATGTTTCCGATCAACAAAAGTTTTCACTGATCCTATGCAAATTAAGGTAACGCGTGATCAAATATTCCGATCTTGTTTAAGGGCCAGGAATAGTATTACAAAAATTATACATTCACGCGTGCTTGTCTGGATTTATACCATGCAGATCTCATTTTCTTCTATAAAGACAAGATCGACACTCCGGTATGATTCTTATACTGTAGGTTACAACGATGTAAAGATTCATTCATTCATTCATTCAAAAAAAATAAAAATATGGTCGAAAGAAGCGAAAGAAAAAAATGAAACGGGAGATATGAGGAAAAAGAGGCGCAAGTTTTCTCGTATAAACTCGCTTTCGAACAACATCATTATAATCTTCCTCGCTCACAATTAGAAGTGTAGAAAAGAAAGGACGTGGTTCTTTCTGGTCTAGGACCGCAAAGCCTTGTACGAGCTAGGTGGATTTCCTACAAAGTTATAATCAGAGTTCAAAGGCATACTATGACGTGTTCGCCAACGAATGTGAAACCGTAATGAGACATGCATCATGCAGTATATATGTTTGTAGGTAATGCGTTAGTGAAACTCATATTTCAAGCCTGTTCGAAGAACACCTTCTGTCTTCAGAGAAATATTTATTCCATACCCAGAACCAACCCTTGCTTTATTTACGGTAGAATCAGAAAATCGATGGATTCCATTTTTACAAGAGACTCCGTTCGGAAATGCCTTATAAATTCAGTGAAGACCCCCAATGTGCGTGGGTGTGTGCGCAACTACCTTGCAAGGCTGCGTGTCATCAATTTTTATCGCAAACGTCACAGACGTCTACTCTATTACCAGTACCTATATAACCCACCTATACCTTACTCCGCGCGGTTTTAAATCCTACTTATCACGGTTCAATGCGGATGATAATTTGAGATTCTGAATACAAAGAACCGCCAAAGAACAAAAAAAAAAAAAAAAAGAATGAAATTTCCACTCAACCTGTAAATCGAGAGTACTCTTCAATTTTTTGCTATAATATACTTCATCAGGAAACTTCTTCACTTTATAATCTCAATAATCATTTGATAGCTCACTGCAAGCTTTCTCTGCCACAAAATCATAAATATCTACTTCGTCTATAGTCCAATATTCTTATTAGGATCTACCATATTTATAAGCGAAGGGAGAATATTTTTAAATCGTACATTTTCACCCTGAAATAGTTACACTATGCACTGATTAAGAAATTCGTTTTTAATCAGCCTTTGAGCTATACCAGATTAAGTTATCAGAGTTCCAAAAACTGTTCTGTGTACGATACTTCTACATTTCTTTTCAAAGGGTCTTATTTTTTTGCGCTTGTCTAGGTTTTTTTTCTTTTCGGCCCCAATCATCCTAAGCAAACCGCAAGTTTCACGTGGTGAATGGATCAGACCTAGACGGCCTGAGTTAGGAAAAAAGCTACGGACTGTTTTTTGCGATTCGGTAATTAATTTTTTTCATTTTTTTTCTTTTCCCGAAATTGAATACCCCAGTTATGCGCATTCGGTGATCAAAAGTAATACTTCTCACAAATAAATTTCAATTCAATGTACATAGAATTTATGAAAGTTTTCAGGTTCAGTGAATTCATTCAAGATCGGCGTTTGTACATTTGGCAAATTTTTTTCTATCTGATCGATTTCCTAATATTACAAATTTCGATTGACCTAATGCTACGTGAGATATGATTTCAAGTCAGAATGTACCTAGATCAAATGTTCTGTCAGTGTTCGAGTATGCAAGCCCTTGTGTCTTGTTTCTGCCCTAGCTACCGCCCATTTCTAATTGAGACCCCTATTTGTCATGGGCTACAAGGGCTTTCGTGTTTATCGTGTCCCGTTCGATGATATCGGCCAGTTTATATTCAAATATATTCCATATACCTGTTGTAATCAATATTTGAAAATTATTGCTTTTGTACTGAAAACACTACCTAATAATGGCAATTGCATGAGTCTGTCAACGCGTTATACCTACCTATGTATTACAGAGGTAATTGAAAATCTATTTTCGTGTTATTTCTCATTTAGCAATGTAAATAAATGCTGATAATTAATTTAACACCAGATTAAAATAAAGCTAACTGCATTTACGTGATACTCGTAGAAAGGTACCAAAACATAGACGATGACTTCTGCAGGATCAAGGCACAGGCCTAGCAAGATTCTAGGTAGGTTTTTCTTATCGTGAAAACGCACAACGTTTAGGTTCTCTTACACGGGTGGAAAGGTCTGTGTATCACATATAAAGGGCGTAGGCCCAGATGCCATAAATTTCTTTGGTAGACGGGAGACGAAGCTAGGCTTTGGGTTGAACGGTATGCTAGGCTATGCGGACTGGTCCAACGAAAATGATAAATTTCAGAGAAAAGGATCGTAAATTGTTGTTTGCAAAAGACAGGAAAACCGAGCAGGTAAGGTTGCGGGTCTACCCTCTAGGCAGTAAGAAGGAACTTCGGTTGTTTCGACGTCACGTTGTCACTCGAGCGTTTTTTGAGCGATTCGATTACGGGCCCGGTACGAGTGAGAACGACCAAGGGGCAGGAAGCTGGGCTACGAAGGATCCTGCCCGTACCCTTCGGCGGGGTATCACTCCAAGGAAATTGAATATGTTGCTTTCCTAAGCTCTATTTTTATCTTTTATCTTTCTCTCCAACTTCGCCAACGAAAATTACATTTCGCGAATGTGAATCAAAGATTTCGATCTTTGATATTCGTATGCTTAATGTTGCGCCCACAAGGCCCCACCGATCAATGTGCTTTGACGCCCGTATACCCCTTTTGACGTATTGGTGCCACTGCTATCGGGGAAATCATATTTGCCACAAAACGAGAAATCTTATACCAAATTACAGACTGCTCAGTCGTTCGACGCCGATATTTCAAACGGAAATATCGAGGTCCCAAAGCTACCGACAACCTTTCCTATTGAATGGGAAATATTATATGGTTCCTGTTTTCTGACAATTACAACAAAATAATGATCATTACGATCTTGTTATTCCATGAATCCTCAGTCATATATGAAAGTTGTTAGTTCTGCAGTACGAGAATTAATTTTCATGCTCTTCTATTCGCGGAATCAAACGTGCATAATTATTATCAGCAACGTATACGTGTTTGTTCTGTTTGTATAATTTTCAGGAAACTCGAACCTCAGGGTTTGAGAATTTCTCGGTAAAAGGTAGAATTGCGAAATTGCGTAATTTCGAAGCAGAAATATGAACCTTAGGATAATTTCATCCGTATGAACAATATTATACAACTTGGGCAGGAAACACAGCCGATAGAGAAAATTAAACATTTCTAGCTATTGACAAAAATGATTGTATCTCGTTGCTAGTTATCAAAAAATCTACATGTGTTTGTGAAAGCTCAATATAAATTATTGACATGTAGCGATCTGAAAGTGTAAGATGAAAGATGGCTGTGCAAGACCCTAAAAATAATTTTTAATAATCGTAAGGGAGTTGAATCTTGGCTAGTTTAGAAATCCATCGAGTTGAAGCACGAATAAGAATCGATGCTTACACAAGTAACGTGCGGACGACTCTGCATAATACATGATCCATCTGTATGAGTACAGTGTAGATGTATACAGGTTTGTGGTATACCGTTGTTGGTGAGGACAGGGTGGGACAAAAGAGATGAGGGGGTTGTACCGCAATGCAACGTCCCCAGCAATGTGGTTTTACTGCGCCACTGGGGCTCGTTTTCTACTACTACTTACATGCTCGCGTCTTTTACTCTCGTTCACATCCTAGTTCCGAGTCCGCATTCACATTTCATGTTAAAGTCATCGTTGGGTTGCAGATGAAGCGAATACCAGCTTCCAAGTTGCTTGCGCCTATCAGTGTGACATCTCGTCTTCAAAGTGTTACTTGAAATCTAGAGGAATTGAAAGTGGTATTTTCTCGTGAAGAAAATGAGATTTTTCTAAAAATAATTCATGGCGTTATTTACTGCTGAAGATTTTCCAAATTTTATCGTAATCGAGGGACCAAAAGATGGACGAAAGTCCTATTTCTGCTTTACTCTGTTTCGAATTACCAAGTAAAATTTGGTTTATGATAATTCGGCTAGATACGTTGCCGACTGAAGGCTCTGTCCTCGTTTTGTAAAGACCCTTTGTGTGACGATCGGGACCTTTCAATAAATAGTGAAGACGGGTAGGAAGGATTGGGGATCCGCGCAAACTTGGGTTGGTACTTGAAACCTCGTTTGAGACGTTTTACTCTAACTGGAAGCGAAAGTGAACGCAGAGAAATATTTGATCACGAGATTATTTGGCGAAAGTGGACTCTGGCCAACAAGTCAACCCGTATACATTCATGAAACATTCACGACCAACCTAAAGCATTGAAAGTTCAGCTTTCCGGCATCCCTTTATATCGTCTTTGCTCCTTTTATAAATACTTCAAATAGTTATATGAAAGCATGAAAGCATTCTGATTTTCGTATAATACTGAAGGTATTGATTCAACTGCTCTGATATTGGGTAACAAAAACGATAGTAAAATATGTCAGAAGAAATTCCGTGTCACACACAAGTTGAAAATGATTAATTAACAATGTTATTAGGCAATCTAATGCTAATGAACATTTGTATACTTAGGAGACTGGGGCACTTTACCACTCATGAGCCCTTCAAAGTTTGTTACGCTAGCGTTAGTGACTGCTTGACCCTCCATCCCCTATCACTTATCGCTCACTCTGGATAAGCAATGAAATTTTCTACCCCGAAAATTTCTAATTGATAAATTTCAAAAACATGTGAGATGGTTCTGGTTGTGATTGAGGAGAAAGTTGGAAAAGCGAAAAGCAAGGGAGACGGTGATACCATATATCTGAAAATTCTAAGGTCACAGTACCGAAACCGTTATGCGTGTAGAGGGAAGATTGTATTCCGAAATGCCGCGAGCTTTTGCTGGTCAGCGACTCGTGGGACGTGTGATCTCCCTTGGGAAAATCCCGGTTGCTTGAACGCGGTAGTGTTTCGGGATAGAAACCTCCCGATAACGTTTTACCAATATCTCGGCGAGGCGGTATCTTGCAGCTTAACGGACGATCGAACATACCGAGAAAAGGCAATTCGACTTCAGTGGATGCAAACGTCAGTTCGGAATTGCATGTTCCCACCTATTTCAAAAATGGAAAAGCTCGACATCCAATCGGAAGACATGGAGATGGCGGTATATAGTACATTAGGAAAATGTCATCTCCTGTCACTACGAAATGAAAAAAAAAGAAAAAGAAAAAAAACTGGTAGAAAGAAAGAGATCGTATTAAAGAATGAATGAAATTGATAGGGATGAGGGCGTTTCAAGAGGATAAGATTACGATACTGCAGTATCAGCTTTTGATTTTGGTTCTGAATTACAGGACGAGGGTATATCTAGGATTATTATAGATCCTGGCATCACTTGGAGCTCGCATAAGCCCGCTATAGTTTTTTGTGTGACAGTTGAGTATAAACCAGGATATTATATAGATTTCGTTATACGAGTGACTTCTGGCATATATTAAAATCACTATAAAAAAATAAGGGTTGAATAAGAAAGTGGAAAGAGGGTAAGAGGAGAGGTTGTGCTGATAGGAAAGACTCGAGTGTATATAACGACGGGATTATCACCGATTAGCAAGTATATATACCTATATAAGATATACTTACGCTTTCCGGCAACGAAGGATAAAGGTCCAGCGTAGACGGTGTTCCGTTACAGCAGAAATCGAGTGTATCTTTAGAACGGCTAACCCCCAATTTTCCTCAGAATTTAACACAGGGCTAAACCATTATCGGGAATTGATAGAGTCATTATTTCGAATAAAGTGAGAAGTGAAATCGAATAAAAACAGATAAACCCGCAAAGTTCGAGAAAATTTCATACAAAAGATCTGAGAATATAAAGAACGCAATGAGGAGAAACTAAGTAATGGAGATGAATAAAACAAATTTTAAGTACGGAATTAGCTTACATTCAAGCATTTAGTCTATCGTGACGTGATTTAAGTGAATGGATAAGCGAAGGAGCCACTTCGTGTTTGCTTTGACATTTTTCCTTTTCTTTTCCTTTTTTTTTTTCTACTTCTACGCTTTTTTTTTCTCCTTTTTCTTGCTTCAAACTTTTCTTAAGAACTTGAAAATCGTTAGTGACATCTGAAACGGGATTCAAGAGGATAACGCTATAGAAAATATGTAGTTAGAGGGATATATTTACCTCTTCGATATTGTTGACCGCATGTAATTGCCACTTCTACATTTCGCGCAACGAGAACTTTGAGAAACTACGTGTTTTGCTGTTCTAGCTGTTTCATTGTTTTCAACATTCAGCTATCTGAAACGAGGTAACGCTGTCTGAAATTGGAGAGATTTAAGCTTCGTTACTCACTTGATAGGTAGAAGCAGAATAATTAGTAAGGCGATTAGAAAACCAACTTTATACACCATATATGCGCCCCTATACAAAAAAATTTAGCTTCAATATATATGGCGATAATTGAATTTGATTCATTAGGACGAGCCTATATAGCAGCAAAGAGTTTCTACAATTTACATAACCAGAAGTATAGGTATAACAAAATTACGACAACTTAATGTCAGACGTTGAAGAGTGGTGCAGCTCCGTCAAAGAGGCTTAATGTGTACTTGAAATCAAATTTTCGTCCCACTTATAAGACTTTGAGAAATTTTATATCACACAGTAATTGAGTATTACGAAATTGGTATATGGTGATATCAAATCTCTCGACTAAGGTTCTCTAGGTCTCTTCTGCGATCCTGATTCTCATCATTGGTGTAATGATTTCGTTTCCGATATCTACAATTTCAACTGCTCAATTAAAAGTTTCGATGAGTGGGGAAAACGCTGGCTAGCTAATCCGTATAGAACCCATGCTAGTTTTTGCTCATTTCTGATAGTTAATTACTAGCTTTCAAACAATACCACAACGTGTCAATCCGGAAAGTTACAGTGCATGGTCAAAGCTTGAATATAATTAGTCTGACCGATTTACAAGCGCCTCCTGGACAGCACAAAAATAAAAGTGGTCTAAAAGACGTCATATAGACGTCAAATGCGTCGATTTCTGACGTCTTAAAGACGTCTTTAAGACTTGAGACGGTATTAAAAGGCAAGTACGTTGATTGGAATCGATAGAATAAGTTTAAATGAATAATTAAGACAATTTGCAATGAACTGAGACAAATTGTCGAGTAAAACTAAAGTCAAGACTCGATATACTGGTAGTAGCGACAAAGTGCGAGATCGTTTCTTAAGACTAATAAAACTCTATTAGAATACCATTTTGAAATTTAATTTTAATAATTCGTTCACACTTCAGAAGCTAGTTCGTACAACTTGGTTATCGAATTAGTCAAGGGCAATCACTTAATCCGAAGTTCTTACTAATAGAGTTGGATTGAAGATGAAAGCAGTAGACACCCTTTCGGGAACCTTAAGTTTGTCGGTATCAAAGTGACTTTAATGACTTGACGCGATTCGCAAACTTTTAAATTTCCCGTATACACAGACCGACGATTCTGACAGACGCCAAGCGTCAGACGTGACACATGATATGATGCTTATGCAGCGTGCAGATCACACCCAGTTTTGTTCCAGTTAAAAATGTATTCACTGTTCCGTGAAATGAGGTGTCATCCATGGGTACCTCGGGATTTCGTCATTCGCAAAACATTTTCGCGCCCCTAAAATCGACCCAGCGTACGCCACGCATGGAAAATTTGATTCTGTTCTCGCGTCCTTGCTACATAGCGATTTACCAGTAGGTAATTGCATATCACCACGCACGAAAGTTTGTTAATTAGAAGTACGAAAACTTGAACTGACCTCTCTCACGATGCTTTTTATATTTACCTATAAAACGTCGAGACGAATGAAAATAGTCAAGCTTTAACATTTTTTCACTGAACTATTATCAATTCAGTTTGCTTCAACCATTCAACAGGCTTCCGGTGTAGATATGCATAACAGAATAGGGCTATTCGGTGGTATTCAGGACGACTGTCAATCTCTTTACTAATTTGCACATGAATTAGGGTCGTAGGAATTTGGTAAATTACTTGGAGCTATTTTCCACGAGTTTTCTCCAATGATTGCTAGTCATCGAATTACACACCGATAGAAAACAAATGGAATCTTGTCCATCCGCATCGTCACAATCTTATTTCATGATTGGTATGACCAGAAATATAGTTTCACTCGCTATTTTCCTCAGCGAGATAAAAGATTTTCGCTTATTGCAACAAGAAATCAAATATTGGGGACAATTTTTGATCGCATTTATTTCTAGATAAAAATTCAGCTCTGTTATCTATTTTAACGTGTGCAATGTGTGTGAGCTCTGACGCTGATTTTTCGCAACGAATATGGTTGATCGTTTATATTTCAGGTGTTTGGATTTCCTTTATTTGACTGCAGAATCCTCTGTGAAATAAAGTTCCAAACTTTTGTATAAAAATCATTTATTGATGTGTTGAATGAAATACGAGGTAATTTTTTTTTTCTTTTTTTTTTTGCTAGAAAGATAAGTTTTCTATTGTACAATTCTTGATTTAGGTCGACAGCACGGTAATCGATCCCCTCCACTCATGTGTTACTAAACAAGAGGCAATCGGCCTCGTGGCTGGTTTAAACGGAAGGTTTTACAGTATTTGGGATGGGAAACTGTTGTTGGGAAATCGCTTTACACGCAATATACATTGTACTTTGCATACTTTTGCATCTAGACATATGTATGCAACCGTAATTACCGACTCTATAATATAGACCATGCAGCTTTGTTCCCTCCACAAAGTGCTGTACAGATTCGAAATTCATACAGGGTGTACAGATACATCTTTAGTAACGTTCACGTAGACGAGACTTCGGGGTTCACTTTTTTAAAGTTTGATATGACGTAAGTGCTACCTTATGGCTGGGGTGTTAAGATTTAAAAAATCAGTAAGTTGAAGACTACCCCTGTAATCCCACGAATGACAAAACAGTTGGAAAATTTTATTTAGCGTGAAATCGAATTGGTTCTCATTGGCGATTTATGATTTCTGATAGTCTTATGTCTTGAAAGTTTATAGAATTGATATGCCGACAGTGAATTCGTATCATCTATAAAGTATAGAAAAGTAGAGTGAGAAGATTAGGTTGAGGGCTTAAAAAGTTTTGTCGATTAGGTGATAAAAAAAATTGTTACAAGGGATGAGTCCGGTTTGCTTTCAACTTGACACTCACGACCCTACGAACTTTACTTTTATCCCGCCCACGGTTCATAGGTTGAGATGGGGTCTTTACTCGCTCAGAGTATTTTCACGTTGAAGTGAAGAAAGCACAAAAAAATGAAAAAATGAAAAAAAATCGCGGTTCCAATCTATGCTAATTATTATTAAAAATAAATTTCTTACCGATATCTGAAGCTTCTCCAACCCATTTCTAAGTAAGCTTGCTTTTAAAACAGTAAAGACTATAAGTTGGCGTATACTAGATACTAGCACGAAGGAAGGAACTAGCGGATGGTGTAGCGCTCTAATTGTTATAAAAGTCAGTCGATGAAGTTGTGGATCCTTTGTGCTTTCGTTCTTCCTTTCTTGGCATGCTTCCTTAATTACAGCCCCATCATAATCTTAAGGAAATTACTAAAATTTATCATTATTACTTCGTCTTTATTACCCGTTTGTAAATTATTTTTATTTCATTTTTCTACACGAACAAATGTTCATTTATATACTTTGGTAGGTATCATAGAGAGGATTACCTCTGCAGTTAATTACCTAAGAACATTGTGCAATCTACAATAGTTTTATATCGTATTAAATTTTTTCTTTCTTTATTACGTACGAATGAATATTAATAAAAAATAAAAATAAAAATTGACATTACATTACGTTAACACTATATATAGTCCAATTTGAGGGATTATTCGGTCTGTGATAGGATACGAACGACGGTATGTATTGACATTCAAATCACCGTTGGATCCAGCTCAGCGAGACAGATTATAGTAGTCCAACAATTGAGGGTACGGTAAACTCTGGAAATACGTCAAGCTGCTAATACATCGGGATCTGTGAGACCCTGTGGGTTAAACCCACAAGCAAAAGGGGCTCAGACGGATGGTATTATACCGCTAAATCGTGTATCGAAAATTGATAAATTAATTTTGCTGTCACTTATTGGTAATATCTGACAGAAATAGAATAGTCATGAAGATTTGGAGAACAAACGACAAAATAGTATTTTGGTTATTTCTTTTTGTTGTTTGAAATTCGAGGAAACGAAAGCTTGCTTTTTTCGTTGATTTCGTATCTAGTGGTTTACTTGATAATGATGATATTCTGATTTTATCCACCACCAAAGAGTTTCTGCTATTAATCCCTATTGGCTTGTTACTATAATTAGTGACTCTCCAATTTCTGAAGGATTCTCTGAATGACCGAGGAACACCACGGGCTATGTGCCCATCGCCACATCTGAATAATACCATAGAATACCAATACCCAATTCTCGAATCCACTGTAGCCATCAAGCCAGACGATCATAGGCTACTGTTTGAATTTCATATAAGTATAGGAAATTGGGGAAAATGTAAATCTAATTATTCGTTTTGGGTAAATATATATGAGAAACGTGTACCTCTTGAAGCAATATATAAATTCAATATGATTACTGCTCATGAAATATCGTATTTTTCATCCATACTTTTTGAAAACTCTTTTGTATGTATATATACATTACCTAATTGGGTAAAAATTTTTTTTACGGCAAAAACTTAGCGATGTTCACTTGGTATCTTAACCACGTGCCTTCCCTAGGGTGTCTCAACGTGAACTCTATAGCGACTTGTAAGCAGGTGGGAGTTGGGGGGTGGTGGGCCTTCGTGAGAACATCGCAACTAATCGCAAGCGGCAATCTAATCATTCTCGTTGATGCCGTAAAGATAGACTTAACTTATGTTATACTCTCCAACAAATCGGTCAACTTGATGTACTAAATAGCCAACAAGTTGGTGAGGGTGAAACAGACACGTTACTATAACAAACAGAGTAAAACCTCCGGCAGGACACCCGTCGAGACCTTACTCTGTGCAGTCAGGGACGACAGTTTCAAGTTTGCCACGAACTGTGTTTGCTCTGATGGTCCTCTGCGCGTCTCCAGTTTGCACATATCACCTAACAACGGTGCCAGGTTCCGAAAGGTGTGTAACAGGGTTGGATAGTATGTGTGGTTCAGAGAGAGAGAGAGAAAGAGGGTGGATTGAGTATGAAAGGAGTGGAACCACGAGGAAAACAGAGAGACATAATAGAGAGTTTGAGAGGGCCCACTAACTCCCCTGTCCTGCCCTCCTGGAGTCTCTAGTCTCCACCGCATAATATCAAAGTTTTAGACATCTCTCCGGTTTGCGTTGGGTTGTTTGATTAACTGGAAGGGTATTAGCTTATAGCTAATGTCTATAGGGAAAACGGTAGCAAATATATTACGTCTTTGTCTTCAACTATGCTCCTGCAACCGGAAGTACTGGCAATATTGTCTTTGATCAGAGTCTCGATCAATACCAGTCATCCCATATAATAGAAAGTGATTGATACTATCTATCTATTGAAAACTGGGAAGGGGTGGTATCTAAGGATCGCCGTTCTTCCTTGTCGATGTGTCAAGTTTTCTGATACTTGTTTCACTCATAGTGGCATAAATGTTGTCTCGTATCTAATACGAAGATACTCTATAGAATGAACACTTTGTGATATCAGTTTGCACCCATTGTGGTTGATGATATTACCAAAATTTTATCAAGACTGCAACAACAACGGGGCCAGTACGAATAAGATTTTGCTTAAAAACTTTATTACGCTAAAATGAATCGATTATTTAGATCGAAATTTTCTTTGTCCTATAAGATATGTGATGGCTATTGAGTCAATGAAATACAAGTTGTTTTCATGTCAACTGATCGGCTAATCTTCAGGCCTTCTTTAGAAAAATTCAACATTCAAATCTCACAATAAGAAGAAAATAAAATTTGAAACATTTAAACAGAAATAAAAAGCTACTCATATTTCATCGGCGCAAATGTTACGGGATATATCTACCCCTGCAATAAACTCGCTGTTCTAGAATTTAGTGCCATCAATAAATACATCACGATTCGATCAACCTCGCGACTCATCGTAAATAATTTCAAGTTTCAACTAGGTTATTTTCATATTTCGTGGGATTCCGGTGCGGGATTACCTCCGGATGTTTCGCTCCATATATGACTCAAATATTGAAATAACGTGCAGACTAGTATATTTGCAAATATTTGGAAAGTCCCCATGTTCGATGAATGCAATAAAATCACATATATAGCTGCTGCATCTACCTCGTCACGCTCATCACTTGATATTTAATACGATACCATATATCGATAGCATCATTTTTATAATACACCGTATTTATCGCTGGGAACACTCACCAATTATATATAAGCCATCTTGACTTCCTGTTTTCCATAGCATTTTTTTCTTTATTGTTTTTATTTTTTAAGGAAATTCGAAAAGCAACCAGAGTGCTTTGATAGGGGGTCAGTAGTATTGGCAATGAAAAATTTGCGGATTTTTAATCCAGGACTTAAACATTGTTAACGATAAGGCATAGAACTATTTGCCTATGGCATGAGGCATTGCCAAGCGACGAAAGCTCATCGGAAACTGACAGCTAAAATTTTACATCACCCTGATCCGCGCAGCGATCAATGTTTATGTTATTTGCTCGGATAAAGGTGATGAGCATCGTTTTCAACCCCAATGTTGAAGCGGGATTACGTTTTTTGGTTTCAGCTTAAAATGGTCCAATACCAACATGCATCAATACGCAGGACGAGATAATCGATATATACATTGCACCTAGAGTTTGATGGTTTTTCTTTTTATTCGGGTTAGTAATCCCTTGCATTGTATGTTGAAGTGAGTGACAAGTTCAAATGGACAAGCGATCGGGCTTTCAGCAGGCAATAATGATGGAGCAATGATTATACCGACCAAAACCAGCGTCGCGTCAGCTCATGATATATGGTTTTCGTTGAAATTGGAATAGCACTCAAGTTGGTGTGGCGTAAGTAAAAGGGTCTACCTTTTTTTCCCTTGCACTAATGCATAGGAACGTTATGATGCACCTTTTTTTAATAAAAGTGTTATGCATTTTTCACAAAGTTCAAAAAATATATTTTGATAAATATTAAAACGGATGGATATTTAAGCGGAACTATATGACGTTGGATTTAACAGTGCAAGGATAATGGGAACGCAAGAGTTAATCTTTCGACATCCCATGTGATGAATTAAAAGCACGGATGAAACGAGGGACTAAGTTGAAATTGGTATTTTGAGAGAAACGGGAAAAGCGTGGGAAACTGCAGTTGTCGTATGCTGAAATCCGTAGGAGGAACTGTGACAATTTTTGATATCACAGTTTCAAGATCTCTGTGATTTTTTTTTTTTTGTTTTGCACCGCAGACTCGTGACAGTGAAACTTGTGCTCGAAGACATCCAAGTAGTAATGACTAAAGTTACTAGGTACTCGGATCCCGAATAATGGTGGATAGATGGTCGGGTGGTTGGATTGGAGCCCAAAGGAAGAAGCGGCGAACAAGGAAGATGAAGAGGTCGAAGAGGGAGAATCTTGCGTCTTGAGTCACACGGTCAAATTCTTTTTCTCTCGCTCTCTTTTGTTGGTCTTCCGAGTTGAGATTACATTGGAATCCTACAGGGGTAAAAGTAATAGGGGATGCAGGTACGGCCAGCGGATGAGTATTGAGAAAAGGGGAGCGGACCGGTACTGTTGCTTCCCGTAGCCTCTTGAAACTTCGCAAAAGGTTAATACAGAAACGACATAAAGCTTGCAAGTTTCTTCCGAAGGTTTCAATCTAAACTTTTGCTGCGGGTCATTCCTGGATAGTTTATTCATCGAAGAAGCTGATACCGGTCGAACGACTCTTTTGAATGGTATTTGACCTCGGTGTCATTCAATCGGAAGGCCCTCGGGTAATATTTAAAACTTTTGCAAAATCCTGACGTCTGCATAGTCATGATATTTCGACGCTTCATCAAAGTTACGCAATTCAATCGGTTCACTTTCATTTCAATTATAATTCCATAAAAGTAAGCAAATTGAATTGATCGGATGGTGTATTCTGTATAAAATTATTTCAGGCCCTTTGAAGAGTTCGAAAACGTCATCAGACTCTTCGTTTATCGTTAGATGAAATAATTACGGTAATTTTCAATCTCATTTGTTAGTAATTGTCCGTAGCTGACCATCTTTTGGTATTCTTGCGGATAATTTAAGAGGTTTAAGGCTGATGGGACTGAATAAAGCAAGCTTAAAGACCAAGCCTTCAAGAGATCCGGAGAACAGCCGAGCACGAACACCAATCTGTATGATATAGCTGCTTCTAAAGCACAAGGACTAATTTTTGTTTGTACAAAAACGTTTCACTGCTTACACTCGCCTGTTCTCGGCATCCTTAGTTCTCCATCACTATAACATCACGATAATACGACACGTCAAGGCATTAAAGACCAGTTTCACCTCCGGGCATTATCACTTAGGTTTAATGGGACCAACCCTTAGTTGCAAAGACCATAACAAATCGCAGATAATTTTCCAATTTAACGTATTATGGGCACGTCCACCCCGATCGGTTATCTCTTCACCGCGCGTTATCTGACAATGCCCTCGACGTTGGCCTCGGCCAAGGGGCAACCAAAGCTGCCACTCCGACGTCGGTGGTTTGAGTAGGGGTTGGCGAGTGGAGCTTTCCCTGGAGTTGCGTGTTCCGGATACCCAGTGATCGGACCATCACGCAACGCATTATAAGAATTGCCTTACCCCGTGGAAGAGGACCATGATAATCTCTACCGCAATCCTTCCTTCTGTGAGGTTCTCTCAGAGATCAACTTACTTTACGTACTGTGTGTTTTTTGCGAAACAAGGATATGCCTGTTCTCCTAAATGATCATCCCGTCGATATCAAATGAAGATATTCCATTCCGCGAAACAAAGTTCTAATATGTTTAATCAGGCAAAAAGCTTGAGTCAAACTTCAAAAGACTTGGAATAATTTCTCATAAGTTTTCAGAAAGATTGACACCTGGTTATAAGGGTGGAGTTAGGCTCCAATTGAATGTGAAATAATGATGAAAATGAAAGGTAATAATCTTTGGAATAGTTAGCCTGACGGGCCTCGTGAGGGAAAAAGGTTTGAGGTTTGAAAAAAGCTCTAATGGTTTTCGTGGCCAGTGGGCAGAGCCCAACAACACGCCGATAACACAATGTGGTCTGTAATCACGAGGCATTATTCTTATTATCTTTGTTGGGACAGGTGCCTGGGTAGGCAATTGCAAATTAAGCTGTTCAGCTATAGAAGGTAAACTTTTCCAGATTATAACGAGTTGGAGGTTTTCTATTCATACAACCTGAAATTACTGGTTAAACGGATAAAGCTATCGCGATGATTTCGAAGTTTCATCGAGTTGTGAAAATATTGAAATTGGAAGAGAAAAAAAAAAATTCATACAGGGTGTCCCTGGCTCCAATAATCTGGCTAACTTATTCATGTTTTGTGCGAAAATTTCACAGAGCGAAAAGGGTGTCTAAAGCTTAGTTTCCTAAGAAAATAGGAAACGAGTTGCAAAAGAAAGTGGCACGGCCCTTTATAACACGCATTAAACAATACGAATACAGGATTATAATTTGCTTTGTGTTAATAAAAGCCCCGAAATCCTTCAAACACTTTATCATTTTCACTGTACTTGCCTGCGAGGAGGTCCTAGGGACAATAGCTTCGCTCACCCCCAAGCAAAGGCCTTGGGTAATTGGTCAACTTTTTTCTGCTTTACTCTCAAATTAAAAATATATCCTTTTCACTTATTGTTACTACCTAATGCCCATTGTAATTTGAATATGAATTCCTTGCTGGTAATATAAAGCTATGAGGAGTTCCGTGTATATTTCATAAAGTTCTCAAATATAATATAAATATAATTGTTCACTAAGGTGTTTATTCATATAATTTTTCTCTTTCTCCTTCTTCTCCTTCTTCTTCTCATTGGCTCATTCATACTTTTTCCTATTATCTTCCTGGGTTTAAATTATTGATTAATTTTAAGATTGACAAAGATTATTTTCCTACAATATCTTAGCAGTCTTTTAAGCATCCGAATTTGGGGCAATTAAGAAACTAAATCAGAACGACGCCGCAATTATTGTTCAGTATTAAATGGTAGTTAATTAGCAGGTAGTCATAATTAGATCATAATAGATGGTGTTCTTCGTATTCAAATTTGAAGCAATTTAGTACTAATCAAATTTGAAATACATTTTTAATGAACAATTGAAAATAATTTTCCGAATCACGAATAGAATAACGAACCTAACTAGAAATGATTTTAAAAGTATAGAGTTTTAGAATTTGAAACTTAACTCTCTTTCAGAAACGGAAATATTTAGCGAAATTCTTATCAGGTGAAAAAGGCAAAGTATATTGTCGAAAGGATTATACGTGGAAACAAATGAAAGAGAATATAATCTTCGTGCCTACACAGCTACTACTACACGATCCCGAGATTTTCCTCTAATTTTTCCCCAATAATCTTGAAAATCCCTGAATTTATGGAAATCCCCGCTTTCTTTCTTCGGATCGCGACTCACACCAGGGCAAATCTCCTGGAGGCTTAAAAAACACTCCTGCAAAATCTCATCGCAAATAACTGACGAGTTCGATCCTCTACAAGCAGGGGTTGGCGAAAAGCTGCCGACGCGGACGGAGATGCCAGTCACTAGCTATTCACACATGTGTATTCACTGTTCACTGTTCAGTAGGTATATAGCGAGTCGCTGGCCGCTGTACTTGGTCAGGATTTTGACGCTGATGGTAGTGGATGATAGATGCTTCCTGAATCCATTACAGGGATTTCAGTTCGCGGTGATATTGCGGCTCGTATTTTCCAGAAATGGCTCTTTGCTTGCTTTCGCAAGATTTTATAGCATACGTACGTGAATTGATAATCTGATACTCATGCCTAGGGTCTTAATCTAAAATCCATTTTTTTTTAATTGGAAATTATTTCGATTGTTTTCTCACTTTTCCAGATTGCATATTGCAGTCGAATATTTATTTCATCCTTACCTCCAGGAGAATAATATTACCCTATCGGTTTTTTTTTCTTACGTAAAAAGGTCTGATCTCACCGAATGTATAATTTCCATTCAAGGAAAGCCTATGAAAAACCGGCTGAAAAATAAGTTTTTTGATTGAAAGAAGAACCCGTTCTTTTTCCATCTTTCACAAATCTTGAAAATTGTTTTGACATCTTTCTCTCAAAGCTGCAGGCAATTCTGCCTTCAAGATTCGGAACTTTCAGAGTTGGACGACGTCGCGATTTTCCATGAGTACTTTTTCAAAATCTGTGACAAAAATTCGGCGTTTTTTTTCATCGATACTTATCGAAATATTTCGGTTTTATAAGGTAAATCGTGTATCTCTCTTCACAGTGAAAATATTGATCTAAGTTTTTCTCGTTTGAGAATATGTCGGAGATTCAACGCATTCCTATTTTCCGGTTTAAAAATAAAGAATAAAGAAGAGAAAAATCTCACTTCTGATTTACGAATGAGTTTCGATTTTATAATTCAATTTTCGTCAGTCGAACGACGAACACGAATGTTTGCCAATACCAAGAGCTTACGTCTATCTGTCGACTGTCGTTAAAGAAATGCTTTCTGTCTAACCTGCGATGGTTTTGATCGGATTGCTGAATGTCTGACATAAGAATCAAGGTTCGCCAAGTTTTTTCAAGTATAGATAAAAATATAAAATAAACTATGAGCAAATCAGGGTGAGAATTCATCTACCTTCCCCAGCCTCTGTGTATGTATCAAATTTATCTTAAAGTCAATAAAACAGGCCAAGTGGTGATGGTTTTTATCGAGTTGAAAG
Organism: Tenthredo notha; assembly: GCA_914767705.2. Classification (NCBI taxonomy): domain Eukaryota; kingdom Metazoa; phylum Arthropoda; class Insecta; order Hymenoptera; family Tenthredinidae; genus Tenthredo; species Tenthredo notha. Next base: position 8,855,228 of record OU611908.1, read on the forward strand.
CTCATTTCGTAAAGCAGTAAAATTGCCACACCATGTATCTACTACGTCTGAGGTATATGATGTAAACGGTATCACGGGTTTACAACCGATAGTTAAGTATACGTGTATAAATATTAACACGAAATAAATATATAGTGCAGTGTAAACTGAGTTAATCATTCACTGATCGTCACTAATTATTGCATAACTTTAGGTTTATAAAACGTTTCGCATGAAACGTTACAAGTCTGACATTTTAATTATTGGCAAAGAATCCGCACACACGCAAGTATAGCCGTGATAACTTTTTCCCATTTATCAGATCCCTCGCGTTTCGCTATAGATAACAGTGAAATATTATTCGTTTGAGGCTGCGTGAGTATAGGTATGTATACATATCAGATTCCCAAAGTAGTGGTTTCGCAAACTAAATGCATATTGCATGATGCCAAGTCACTGTAGGATATAGTGGGATAAACAATACGGGCAAGGTGTCGATTTCAGGAGTATTGAGGGAAACGTGGAAACTGCCAGTGTCCGCATATAGTATATATATATATATATGACACGAGCCTTGCTCATAAATTATTAACACCCATATGAATCTGCGTTATGAATACATACTCCGATGGTGATCCACCACATGATATGTTATGCCGATAAAGAGGCACGTGTATCAATAAATACGTTATGGCTTTTCCCGATATGTCCATTTCAGAGTGATGCATCCCCATAGACGTTACATATAGACTGTGCAACAAGATTCGCCTCTACCAAGTAATAAAACGTTTCCTAATTACATATGGCATCGAAATTTTTTTCTTCCATTTTTATCCTACAGATCATATGCATATCTTGTGATGATTAATTTACAAAAAGCTGGCTGCTAATAGATGCGTGTGGATTGTTAATCAATCTAATAATTTCAGTCGGTTTGGTCTAGAAAAATAATTACGATTACAAATCAAGTACCTGAAAACTGCGGCAAGCCATCGATATCTGCTTTTTGCCATTTGGCATACATCGTTTTACTTATAGACGCGATTTATTCACCACAGCTTTTGTAACTTTTCGATATTTTCGTATGCGATAACGATACTCGAGCAGAAACTTCCGTATAGATGATCAGATATAGATATTTGTTTCTCTTATCGCATATCTGAGTATATTAATTCAGTTTCTGGTTTCTAGATGTTCATATTTGTTCATTCATGATCTCGAAACTCGACTCAACGCTTTCATGGACAAGTACCTTTGATAGCAGACGGATTCAAGTTGAATGCACTTGAATTGGTACGAACATTTACGGTTACTCCTACTCACAACTAGTTGTACAATTGAAATTTGATCAAAACAACTTGATATCGTTGTACATTAATTGTTAGTGTTAATGCTTTGTTTTTGTAAGGGATCCTGTGATTTCAGGTTTTCTATAAACTGTTGCTATAACATGAAGCATCTCATAAAACAACCAAAACAAGTAAATTTATCACGTTAATGAGCCGCAAGTGCTTCTTTATAAAGCTCACGGTATACAATAAAGGTACGATAAACACCGAAAAATGGCAAAAGATTTTGCTTCGGAAGATCATAATCGAAAATCAAAAAACTCGAGGGTCTGCCCTTTTCGTGCTTTCGTATTCTCATTTATAGCAAATGGGATAAAGAAAAATTATTCAAATCCGTGATCGACTGATCAGCAAAAGACGTTTTCTTATAGTAAGCGGTCTTCACTGTATAAAAGAAGTACTAATTAAAATTGACGAACTAAAATCTGATGAGATTGTGACCCGAGGTCTAGAAATCGTTTTTTTGTTTTTTCTCCAAAAAGTAATAATAAAATCGGCGAAAATTACGAGTAGGTTGGATCAGAAGAAAATTAAAGTGATTCCTGGTGGCAAAAGGCAACGCGGGTGGCGCCGTCTCTGACCTGCTTACGTCAAAATCTGATAAATCCACCCTAATCGTGGCCCGAGCCGAGGAGTCCGTATACATAAAGACGATTGTCAGCAAGTGACTAATGTCCTTGCTCCATCCTATTTCTTGCCTCCGCAACGCATTAGCGGATCTGAGAACACTTTAAGTGGCTCTTTCAGAAAGCCTGATCCTATATATATAGATACACATATGTATATACGTGTGTAACCACCTACGTAGATTTACATACATGAACATGAATGTAAAGGCAGGTGAGAGATCTTTAAATAGCCACTATTTGTGTTAATGGATTGTATAGTGGATCTCGGTTCTGATTTTTTCGCATACATACTTAAGGGTTGGTTTTCTTTAGTGGTTCGAGAAGAAGAAAAAAACCGATACTGGCGTATTATTTAGAAAGGTTCTACTAGCAAGCCTTCTTGAAATACCTACCAAGATAAAAATAAAACCGACCGTTTTATCCAACTGTATTATTAAGATTTTATTATGCTGGCTTTGAACTTCTAAACTTTGGATTCGACTTTTTCAACCCTCACGCAATGTTGAGCTTCTTTTTACGGTTATAATGGCTAAAACTTTCGCCCTTATAGTCATATGAGAATGCACAAATTTTTTTGAATAAGTAAATAAGCGGCCAAAGCTTACGATATCATATTTTCTTACCAGGTACTTTCTGTGATTCGAAAACCTGTATTTCAATAAAGAATAATAAAAAACGATCAAAGACAGATATACTATTACCTATAGTCGTAAAGTAAATTCAAAATCGTTTGTCCATACCTACTAAAGTCATACTTGAAGTCGAGAGGATATTGAAGGACTACTGTGCGCCAGAAGAGTTTTTCGATAACCTAGTTTCATCACAGTATGGTTGATCAGTTTTTTAGAGTATGATCAAGTTGATGTGAGGATTTATTAGCCAAGCCCATTGTCTTGCAGAATTCAATGCAGCCAAAGTAGAAGCAGTTATCGTAAGAACTCATACAAGCGACTGCATGGATTTTTTTGCCTGTAGGATCTCTATTGTTCAGAGAACAAATCCCTAGAAAATAAAGAAACAAATAATTTAATGATTTTCACCTAATTTTGTAATTTACGAACTTTCTATTGCACAACAGTTTTTCAGAAGAAGCTCTTGATCCTAAAGGACCAAATGACATGCTCAAGAAAAAGATACAAAAAATTGAGTCAATGCAAGTTATTTGTTATAAATTATTTAACCCGAATAAACTAAACAGTACGGTATTGTGACATAGAAGTAAACTTGCAAGATAGGTGGATTTCTATTAGACAATGAGAGTTTACCATCCGGATATCGTATAGTAGGTCGATCGTGAACGCACCAGGTGTATGTACAGTCTGATCACTTTGCGGTAAACCATGCCTGCTCGGAGTGTTGATTCGCAGTCAGCACCGGCACACACGTGTTCACCTAACACACGTGTGGTTCGTGATCCAACTGCAAATTCGCGTGCTAATTCGAGGCAAAAACTTCACCCAGAGTCGCTGGACCCACCGCAGCGGTTACAAGTGTAAAACGGAAATGGGACAGTTGATGGCGCGGTTTGAGTCCCCATAATTATACGCCAGTCGGCTAACGCTCAACTTTCTCGCTATTCCTCGTTCACTCATATATCCTTGTATACATATCGATTGATATTAAATTGTTCATGTATATGTACCGAAAACACACTATATAAATCCTTGCCAAAAAACCGAATGGCTTTTATCCCTGACAAAAGTTTCCCATTCATGTTTCCATTGATTGCCTTTGGCAAAACAGCATTCGCATTGCTAAAAATTTGCGGTTTCTGTTTCAAATTTGGTCTATGAATTTTATATAATTATGCCATTAGGGGTTGTTAATAGCTTTTAAGTATTATAATACCTCCCCAAGAATTTGGCGTTCATCTCATAGAACTTAGACATTTCCTCACCAATTTCAAGTACACGGGGAAATATTTGCGAATCTTGTTATCTGATGAGAATTTACTGTTGCTTATCCCAGAAGCGTGGTACGCCAGTATTTGACAGATGTCTGTCGTTGTAATTGCGAGTGAAGTAGCGTATAAACTGGTTGACTCAAATGTATTTACTCAAAGTACTGTACGATTGAAGTTTCACTTGAAAATATATGTATAGGTAAAAAGAATAGCAAAGTTTTGCTCGAGTTTTTTTGTATTTCTTTCAGATTTCTCTTGTTTCTTCTTCTTCTTCACAGACGTTGAAGAAAACTAATGCAGTTTGGGAATTGAAAAATAAGAAACAGAAACAGAAACAAAAAAAGAATGAAAAATTGGATTATGTTTAAGCTTTTGTGAAAGTTTCGAGAATCATATACTATCAGATTTTAACATCGTATTATATCAGAAATAAAGAATCTTGAAAACTATCATGAAGAATTGAACAATTAGCGTTCTGAAAACTTGTTGGAATAAATCCGTCCTGTCTTATGGATAATATTTTTATTTCTGTGAATACGACGTTGAATGAACGAAGGGTGCTTGAATATATGTTGAAAAGGACGTTGAAAAAAAGTGACACCGGAGACAGATAATTGCAAAAAAATGTCACTTCAAGAACGTTTTCAAGCGTATACATACATTCCCTTGAAAGACAAGATGTGAAAGGTGTAGGAGGATGGGTACGTTACAAGGCATATGTATATATATGTATATATTATTTTTCCCTGGTAAAAAGGTTTTTCCCACGACTTTCTAACGAATAAGTAAAGTAGCATTTTCTTTTGTTCAAAAATGCTAACAATAAAATATTATGCCGTGTTATATATCTTCGTATACCGTCTGGCTGTCATCTCAGATAGTAGAGTTTCCAGCCGAATTACGCTGCCCCATGCTCCAGCCCATAAACGCTGGGTTTGGACGTTATACTTCATGCCCTTCTCTGATTTCGAAGCTAACGACCGAAAAAGTTAACGATCGTTTTGGCCACGCCTTATCCCATTTGGTATTTCTCTCTAGCTGCCGTTGCCAATAGATCGGAACAAGTTTAGTACTGATTCACCTACAATGATGGCATTAAATTAGCTATATAGGTAATCTTGGGATACCGCATTCAGCTCGTGCCATAAAACGGTAATAATTATTCCAATCAATAACAGGCTAATATCATAGCAGTATAATATTTTTTGCAACTGTATTTCGAAATCATATGAAAAAATGATTTTCTTATAGCCTGATTTTCCATCGCAGACTTCTTCAAAATTCTTTAAGTATTAAATTATTTTTTGGTCAAAATTTTTATCTTTTTTATTTTTATAATTCTATTTCTATCTGAGGAGCTTTAGTATACGTTTCGAGAGGGAGTAAAAAATAATAAAAAAAATAAAAAAAATGAAAAAATGTTGACTTCCAGAATGATACGTGCTGGCCTCGGGCAAGGAAATTCGTCATATCCTGACAGCAAGAGAGATAGATAGTTTGAGAGAGTAAAAGAGTAAGGGGGTGATATTGTGAACAAAAAAAGACAGTAGGGTTAGTATAGCGTGTTAGGGGTTGGCATAGAAATTGTTCTAATGACTACGAGTTAAATGTAGCGAAAAGATTCCTTTTCTCGAAGTTGAAAATAATAACGAAGTCGCTTGAGTGTATAACCAATGGGGATTGCTGGCGCCTTCTCGTTAAAACTCTAGGTACAGTGGTAAGTATTAAGTAAGCAATTAACTTGCCGACTTAAAGAATTACAGAAAAATTTCGTAAAATGTTAAGTCTTTTCATATTTTATAATTAAAACTTAAGAAATTTTGTATTATAGCGTTTAGAAAAAGGATACCTAAAATGCCGATCCCTTGTTAGGGAAAATATTGTTCATCGCCTTTACTCTAATATCGTCCAGTATTCTAGATTCTAGTTCAGGTTACTATGAATGGCTTTAATATTCTGTAAGCACGAAGCAGCCATTTTTAAAGTTCATGCATATCCAGGACGTGACCGGAAAATATTACAAGTAACGTGAAAGCTCAACGGAAAATGCAAGGCTCAAGGCGGCTGGGGAAGAAGGCAAAAAAAAAAGAAAAAAATGATGTTGAAATGGAGGTGGCTTTGTTACCTTTTAAATTAACGATTGCCACAAAGGAAAGTGAGATAATTCACATAGCCCTGTACCTACTCCACGTACTTCTCTTTCCACAGATTTATATCAACGAAAATCCTACGGCCAGATGGTTCATTTAATTTTGATCTTTATTAATTGAGCACAGATGGAGGGAGTAGCATTATTACCTGTAAAATAAGGAACCAAATTCAGCATTCGATTTACCCAATTAATTATCAAATGCCATAGTCATCCCATTTCCTAACCAGTATGGATCCCATCGTCATCCTAAGACTCTATCGCTCAAACGCGATATTTATGCAGAATCTTTTCATTGTCCTCATTATAATCATCACGTTTTACTACATCTTCAAATTTGCATTTTTTGCATTTTCTTTTGATGACCGGAACCACTTGATGATATAAGATCTGATGGAGAATAATTTGTTTGGTGCAATGCAGTCATTAACGGGGTAGTAAACGCTCCATTCAAACGATCGTTTTCTCACATATAGTTAAATACGAAAGTTTGAGTTCGTTATTTGAGTGCATAATCACTGATTAAAATGCACAGCTGTACTTTGTCACCGAATAGTTTTAACCCGAATGTTCTGGACTTGGTTCTTATACGTCTGACATAGAAATATTATTCTAATAAATCGTTCAATTAGGAAAATCTCGAAATCCGGTATATGTGCCGAACATTTTCCAAGTTTAAAGCGGCTGGACATAAAGGACGTCTATTTGTCACAACGTATACTTTTTTATTTAATTAAATTCTGCGGAGAGAGGAGGAGGTGGTCGAATGGTGGCAGACATGGGAGGTGAGCATAGGTATTTATATATTTTATACGGGCTGTGACCATTCGCCTTAATTTAAGCTAATTTACATTTCACATGTTCGCACCCGGCTGGCTTAGCTCTGCCATTTATCTTGGTTGAATTTAATTTCACTTCAGCGGCGTAAAGTGGCACTTATTCTTACAAATGCCACGGACCACCAGTACTTTTTCCATGCCACTGACGTTAGTTGTTTTTCTAAACCAAGTCTGAATCACTTACATAGTTGTATTATACCATGTCCCATAATCCACGGCCATGTTTTCATTGCTACATCATTTTTGTTGTCGTGAAATCGTCCGCGAAATGCACATGTTATAAAAGTAAAGAGTGGTGAGTGCAGGAAAATTCACTTGAATATCACCACCATGGTAAAATGGATGTTTAGATGCAAATGACACCGCTGCAGTAGGAGGACACCGGAGAGTTGCTATTTGATTAACATTTTCATCATGTTCCAAAAGTTTCGTGCCCTCGGCAAATCCAAGATTACAAATTTTCATTAAAAACTTTCGCTTCTGATTTGCATAACTTCACCTTCTTGTTGGTAACACAGACCACAGCACAGCATCCATGGAAGTTTTTCTTGTCTTTATAAATCTTAAAAGAGAGAATCTTCATCGTGTAGGTACAATTACGTTATAACAACGATACAACCGATATATGAAACACTCTACACCAAACCAGCCACTTGTTTTTTTTCTTTACCCTACCAGAGTTTTTTCAAAACTGGCAAATATTCGAAAATTTTTCGGAGGTTGAAGAAAAAAAAGTGGCAAGGTTTTACGGAAAGAGTTTTCTCGTTGTTATATATACCAATCTACACTTTGTACTTGAATAATTGCGGTGATTACACAGCAGCGATTGATTAGACCAACGTGAAAGCTGCAATGTGAATTCTGTTGCATTTGATTCGGACAAATTTCAAATTAGTTGCGAACCTCCGGAGTTAATTCAAAATTTGTTTGGCGCCCAACCTAACAGAGTCAACTTCGCCAAATGTACATAGAGCCATTCACAGCTCAATATTGGTCAAGCTTTTGGTCGACTCTATATCTGGGATGAGTCGGATGTGATATAATTGTATGTGACATCTGCAAGCCACATATGAACCGTATACAAACTGAATATGAATCGCATTGCTGCGTACTGGAAAAAAAATCAAAGTACCAAAGAGCCATAGGAAACTATATGAAATTCTGTTTAATTTGAATGAATTTCAGTCATCCTTTCTATGGACTTTTTACTGTAAAATATTTATTTTTCCCGAACTTTTCTATGTAGCAATATTTGTCTAAAAGAATTTCAAGCTTACCTAGCATCAGCGTATATTATATTACCTACCATCGAATTTCCTAAAAAAATCTACATTGAATTATTTGGGACAATTTGAATCCTATGGATTTCTGATAACTATTTGACACAGTTTCTTATGTAGATAGACGTGAGCTGATGAGAATCAGCTGTCTTTATAATATTCTGTAATTGAAATAAAAAATTAGTGAATTTTCTGCGATAAAACTGGAATAATATGGAAAAAAAATTAAAATTCTGGCATTTGGAACTAAAAGTTGAGCCCCTATTTCAAGGTGCATAAAAGCCTTTCAAGATAACCTGGAAAATAAAGGAAACAAAAGGAAAATCGTACGGTTTGTGGGTGAATTCGTAAGGTAAGAAAAGCGGATGTAATACAAAAGCGGAATAATTACGTCCGTATACGTAATTCTCTGGAGTTTGTACCGTCACATTGACGTCGACCTGCCGCGTCTGTTTAAAAGGGAAGCGATCCAGATTTCCGCTTGTTATTCCACGCTTACCACCCCCGAGTAACCCGTGCGACCCTAGTGGGCAGCGATCTTCCTGACCCTTACAAAACCCTTTCAAAGATACGGGTAAAGGGCAAGTTACATAGCATTTTCGTTGGGACCAAGAAGGCAACCCAAAGGCACACTAAGCCTCACAACATTTCAACTGAATTCAAATCGACTTTAATTTAAATTTCAAACACTACCCTGGGTCTGCCTTTATACACACAGATCCGCTAACTCTACGATTGAATCGTCCCTGTTTCAGAGAGTGGAACTTTTCACATGGCATGAACCTCGCGTAATTGTTTAATCCTAGAAATTGCAAAGTTTGTATCATGAATGGCGAATTGAGTAAGATGAAAAATAGCCAGAGAAATTCTCCGTTATATAGACGGATCAGAATGTTACAATCTTGTATTATTCAGGATACTGTTTTTATCACCACATCTGGTTTATGCTGTTTATTCAGCATTTTTTTTTTCGGCCATAATCTTCAACGATAACGCGCTGCTCAGGCAGCAATAACAGTAAATATCCATCAGAAAAATTCGCTGGTTGTTTAAGTGGTTCTCGCATGTCGGAGTAGGGAACTAAAGTTACCCAAGAGGGTAACAAAAAAATGAAACGACACCGTGTCCTATTTCTACGTCGAAACAACGTTACATTTAATGAATAGATTGGTACGATAAATAGATACGATTGTATTTTCTTAAATGCACCACGCGTAACCATCCAGATAAAATACTAATCCCGAGAAAACTTCCAAGTTCTGTTAGAAGTATAAGCTAGCAATTCATCCTCTTCGCGCCTGCCGTTTATTCTGACCGCAACTGGGTCACCAGCTTCATGATGTAAGCCAGACCAGGTCGTATTTTCGGTTACCTAGTCCAAAATGTAAGTGACTTTGGGTGTGCTGTTCAGCATTTGGTGTCGACGTCTTAAGATCGCGTGCATCGAAAAATTCAACGTGAATTGAACGGTCCATTACCTTCGCGAATAAACCACCGTATAGGATTGGTAAGTGATTACATGAAGAATCGTTCGTGAATTTATTCCGAGGTCAAAAGGTCAGTGATATACTATAAGATATTAAAGACGCCGGAGGATCCTCGAACCTCTACCTACCATCTTGTGAGAGTGAATATCGGAAGTAGATAATCGGAGGAAATATATATAGGTATTTGATTCCACGATTTGATAGAATTGTCGAATGGCAGATGCGCCGTTTTCTTTCAAGCCAAAGTCGTCTTTTTTTTTCCGTTTTTTCTCTTCGGATGGAACACTTTTCTCAATGGCAAATATAAGCTGCGAATGTAACTAGCATCGTATTATTCTATAAACTGAAGATAAAAATGAGGGAAATTCTTTTCATCAACTTGAGTAAAATCTAAGAGACTATCAAGTATAAACTACGAGAAATCGAGAGAAATGAGGAGATGAATAGATCGAATGGACTCCCCCTTATACAAAGCGTGAAAGTTACGGGTCATTAGTTTAAGAAACGATTCGAGTTCGATGTCCCGTGGTATCTTATACTCATCTTAATCGCTAAACTGTTTTGCGACCCAATGCAACGCGCAAGTTTATGTATCAACGGTGAAATTGGTTCACGTCAAAGTTATATTTTTGTCATCTCTATTTTAAGGGAGGCCTGTACAAATCACTTCACGAAATTACTTCAATCTAATCAAATAACCAAAACGAATAAGCCAGACAAATTTCAATAGAAAAAATCTAATGTGAAGCGTTGAGCATTTTGTTTGTATTTCAGATTCTGAGGATTCAAAAAGCTCCTTTCGTTTTCAATTTGAGATTGTTTCATCTACGACTCTTCAAAGAACAAACCGTTAACAAATAAACGTTAAATTTTCCGATTCTTAAAATTGAGTTATTAAAAAAATGTTCATACGATACACTGGTCCTGTAAAAATAGTTCAATTCAAGGTGTGTATTACCTCACGTTGCGTTCTTGTATGACGTGGCGCGTGAATAATGAAATTTGTCAGGTGGTTCTCCGCGCTGCAGTTCCCTTGTGGCAAAATTTCTCTTACGGTTATACAGCTGCCACCGAATCCCCTTTGTCTACTGATTTCCTCTGTAATCCATTATTGAAATTACAAAAGGTTGCACTTGAGCAAGTTTCGCAGGGTATACTGAGAGAGTCCAGGACAAATATTCGGGCTACTCGGAACGTCGTTGCTAAATACGATTAGCGTTAACGACTTCGGCACGTGTAAATCTAATATAGTGAATCGGACCGGTCGCGGTCTGGACACGGTCCGGTGAAAGGGAAAAATTTTATCACTTCTTGTCGCCACTAGGAGGTATAATAAAACGAAAGTATCGAGCGGCAAGCTTTTTCGTTATTTTTTTCTCTAAATATTGCTTTTTTTTTTCGAGGAAACCCCATATGCACGCTTTATTTCCATTATATTTTTATGGTCATTACTTTTCGGAAGAAAACTTCATAAACTTTTACATTTTTGTTTGACATTACGGACAGAACTTTATCCAACGGTTTTCGTTAAGCTGACTACAAAGCTCAAGTCAGCTACGTTTTTATATGCTATAACGCACCACCGGATGCTGGTTGACAAACGTCCGGCATCTCACGGTGTACTGCGACACGAAAAATAAATTATATATTATATGTTTTACAACGGAAGTCAGGTACACGACGATTCATAAATTACTAACAAATGGAAGGGTTAATCTCATTCGTTTAATTCAGGAGGTTCACGTATAAGTTAAAAATTTACACATAATACAGAAAAAAGAAAAGAAGAAAAACAGAAGCGGTCATCGAAACACTCGAACTGCTTGACTTTATTTTGCTACCATTTCGATAAAATCTGAGTACATTTTAGAGTTCGAGCGACAACATAAAAAATTGTGAACCGAATCTGAGAGGTCAAGGGATCAGGTCTAGGTCGATTTGATATGGAATATCCCATACATATATCCGAGTATCGAGATGAAGTTCAGTGGAAGTCTTCGACTTCTTTTTTTATTCAAATGTGTTACAAATGGCTGATTTCTTCTTTTTTTTTTTTTTTTTATTCACAAGCTTTCCGTTGTCTGAACGAATCTTAGGGCATGGGCGAGGGACAGGAATTATGCTCTATGGGTAAAATATACCCAGCCACTCAGTCAAGGGGATACCGATACAATGAAATAAATATACATTAGTTACCGTCAACTGGGGTGAATCTGAAACTAATAGGGTGAATATGGGATAGCGAGAGAATAATTTATAACACCGTAAAACATTTGTAATAAATCAGTTGGTACGGTGTACGACTTATGAATAAAAATATACAAATCCGTAGAATTTTTATCTAAATTCAATACAAATATTTTACCAATAATTTATCATGAGATGGTTATACAACGGCGTTTAAATTATTTTCTTTACATCTGCCAGATCCAGATTCATCCCAATTGACGATATCATGCCTTTGTTCAATTTTGATTACATGATAGACGCGCCTATTGTCTGACCAAAATCGAGATATTGAAAAAAACAAAAAAATAAAATAAAAAAAAACTCAAATAAATTTCTTACACGCCACACTGTGTGTCTGAGCGATTATGTTTCTACTCGAGAATTGGATAAAAACGATCAAATGGTCACAAAACATATCACAACCGTTACTCGGGTTAACTGACGCCGCGGGTAGCTGTGATTCTCGCGAAAGGGTAGGTGTTGGGTTTCGTGTTGAATGTAACGAGCATTTCGAAATGCTAGCATTAATGATTATCGATAGAGACTCGAAATGGTACTTCGGATCGAGGTTGGATCGTGGATTGAACAGAAAAAATTTTCAGCGAATGTCTCTCCTGGATGCACTTCAGCCTACAGAACCTTTATATTTTATCCGAAATCGTTTGAAAAATGATTGCATGCTGAACTTCGATAAGTACTTGATTTCACATCGAAAGTATTCGTAAAGAAAAAAAGAAAAAAAAAACTTTTTTCGTCCCTTCGCTATATCCCTACTTCCTATTTGCTATTGAATAAATACCTAAATATATAAAAAAGACAAAAACCTAAAGAGATCTAACCGTTGCCTGACTAGAGGGTGTCTTTTTAACCTTACACAGTTGTCAAGTATGAATAAGTAAAGTAGAACGTCTCGTGCTGGGGCCCATCTGCAGAATTTCTCGTAGGCAGACGACATCGTGTATTCATTATTCATATCAACGAGGACAATATCAGTGCCGTTGAGTATGAAATGTTTGAACTTAAAGAAAAGAATTCCGTGTCGTAGAATAAAAATGCTCGTTTAAGGATAGAGAATGGTAAAAAAAAAAAGAAAAAGGAAAAAAAAAAAGAAAAATCGTCGAGAAATTTATATGCAAGTGTATTGTAGCTGTGAAATTATGTGCAGAATTGAGTTATTTAGATGTACAATATGGTAAGCCGGTGAGAATTTCGTAGCATCTTCAGAAGGATCACGTCGCTATTAATTTAACAAAACGCGAAACTCGAACTAGTAGCCCCTTCAACGAAATTTCTGCCACGGTTATTATAATGGATTCCGACTTTGCACAACGTCACGAGTAGTACAACACACCTCAATGATGTAAGCCGTTAAGCGGTTTTCCTTGTCGTCTTTCGTATGCACACCACCCACGTGATGGGAATATAAATTCTCTTTGCTAACCCGGGGAACCAAGGGAACCAATGAAAACCAGGGAACCTGGTTTGATGCTGAAACCACAAGATGTACAGACGTGCAAGTTGTCGCGATGCGATGCGATGCGACACCATATACCGTTGCCAATGCACCCTGACAGGGAGAACCATTCACCAAGCTGCACAGTCAGACGCTACTTATCCAGGGCAAATTACTACCGTAATAAGTAGTCTGTGTTGAAATTAAGCCGAGGAGCTTGGAGAATTTTAGTCACGTTTGAAAACGATGTTCCAAACGAGAATATTACCCAGTACAGGAAAATCTATTATTACTATTGAGGCGAGCAATGAAAGTCTACCGTGTTGGTAGGATCTTACGATTACTGGATGTGGACTATATGCGGACATATAATATATAATATATATATGTATATATATATATGATATTCTTATATTTGTTTAAAGTTTTCTGAATTTAAATATTGTTTCATGCGAAACGATATTCTATGAATCTAAATCGTATCCGAGATCGAGAAGGATAAAGGTAAAGAAAAATTGTTCTATAAAAATGAATGGATTCTACGGGATATAGTCATTCTGAATATCTGTTCCATATACATAGTTCGTATCGAAGAATAGCAGTTCGCGCACAATTCATAGAAATTTACGGTTCCCTCGTGTGGATGCTGCGAGGTTAACGGCGCCAACATCGATGCTTGGAACAAATAACATCTTGTCGTTGAAAGAACTGAAGAGTAGTCCTCGAACTTTCTTCGAGCACGATGATAAAATATCGGATAAAATAATAGAAAAAATAATATATGATCCTTGCGGATAGTGTGTTCGAGTCGCTTATTGCGGTTTATGGTGGAAGACCAAACGTAGCTTGGGTTCCATGACCTCAGGGGTTCGTTCAGAATGAGGCATTGGTGACCAGGGTAGCTGCAAGGAGGGTTGGAGATGTTAGAACTAGCTTATAGTGCCGTCTTATATGGAATACGTGCACCGCGCTTTTCGCGTAGTTCATAAATTTTTCTTCCCTCTTCTTTTTTAAGGACTAACTTCCTGATCCTTTTCGCTTCGAAGAAGTGAAGTTTATTGGTCCAAGTATGATGTATATCTATACAAGTATACACACGATGGTGAGTGTAGATGTACTACCGGATAAACTGAGGATTAGTCTATGCATGATAAGCGGTAGGAGCTCAACTTACACCCTTATTTTCCCATGAAGTAGTATGATCATACCAGTAAAAATATGCCGAATATTTCGTCTATTTCACCGATTGGTAACCTTTGATATTCCCAATAAGAACTAGGTTCAGAAAATGATAAAAATTCTTGATAAAAATCGAAGTAATCGAACCCCTAAGGAAAGGGTTGAAGCACTGGGTTACGGTTCATTACCCACGCGAACCGAAGCCTTGGGGCGCGAACAAGTGGAAACCTAGGAAGTAAAGGGCACTGTGGAAGTATAGACTATGGAGTGTAGGATTGATCCTACCATCCCGCACCCAGGCTACACCGTAGACCGTAGTTGAGGAACGAAAGTACACCAGGACGTGAGCGGGATACGTTTCAAGTATGCATAATGGCGTCTCCTTAATTACGCCCCACATCTTAAAGTAATTAACTCTCTGCATCGTGGGTGGTGCGATAGTTCCTTGCTTCCCACCTAATGTAACTTCAGTTAAGTCTAGGTTTCCGCAGGGTTCGTTTAACGAGGATAACGAACGAAAATGGTAGCTTGGAAGTTTTTGCCAAAAGCGAGGATAGAGCGTTTCCTAATTTGCCCAAGCCAGTTTACCCTACGCCAAGTGAGCATTCCCCGCTTTGCCATTTCGCAAATTTGTATAAGAATACATAATTATTGTTAATGGTTGGCATAATTAGCTCATTTTTTCAACCGCAGTTAATCAACGCGTTATACACGCAATGAATATCAGTACATGCTAATTATACCTTGCTAAAATAAACGAAAGATCTAATCGAGCAAAACCTTACCCGTCAACATTTTATAAAAAGTCGAAAATATCTAAACATTAATTTTAATACAAAATTATCAGCTCCAGGGAGTTGCGTGATTAAGGCAATTTTCACTGTGAAAGCTGTTTTACCTTGTATCAGCACCTTCTAATAAAAATAATAAATATTCGGAAAATATTACGATCTCTACGAATACGAATATTTATCATATTAACAAAAGTCCGAAGAGCGTATTTCTTGTCAAAAAAGTATGTGATTTTGGGGGAAGATGTAATATTATGGGTGTTGGGCACAATTGTTTTTTTTATCCATACCTATACGTTCCTTCTTTTCCAATATTTTTCAGAATAGTGTCCAGCAATGAGTGAAGTCAGCTAATGCCAGCGTATTGAACATCATTATAGTGGTCCATCAGCTTTACCAGAGTATAAAGTTAAATTCGTGGTCTCTTGACGATTATAAGTTAAATCAGCGATTTTTATACTTGGATACTTAAACATTTGACAACTCGTTATTTCATGATGGTTAAATAATTCGGTTTCATATTCTTCATGGTTTTTTTTGGGGAAATAAAATAATGAAACTTTGTCTTTTATTTAATATCAAACGAAAGAGCTAGCGATTGACATTAGACAGTCGGTTCACGCAATGACAATTCCAGAGTGCGGATTCTTGTGGATTTTAGACAGTCTTTCCTATCGACGAACGGTAATTGGTTCGTTATTAAGTGCGTTTTACGGGAAAACTAAGTCCCCACGGATTTTTTTGCATAGGTAACTTTCGTCTCCATTTTTCGCAAGGAATCCGCTGGTATACAGATGGTCCGCGAATTTTGAGACACCCTGTATATTCGTTCTTTTTTTCTCAAAACGATGTGATAGTTTTTTAAATAAAATCACTGGATATTATGAAGCTAAGTTTCTACCCTTAGCAAATAGCAAACCGCATGTACTGTAAATGACAAGGATTCAGTAGAGCTTATTTGTTAAGGTAAGTACTATATTTGATGGAGCAAACCACGGGCACTATATGATGTTCGTAAATAGCTGCTTATATGTAGAGTCATTCAAATAGGTTTGGGTTCCTTGCTGTAACCACTTTCAAAATTTGATGGTATACTATTGTATACCATCAAATTTTTCGATATCTTTTTGAATATCATGATTCGTCTTACGTTGAACCAGCGAAGAAGCTAGGATTTGACTATCCCCGATTTTGCCTACATCTTTCATTCGAGTTTCGCGGATCGATGAAAAGTGATTATTAATATTGCTTCCCTTGCTATCATAGCAGTGATTGTGAAGCATATATTTTTTACTTCGTTTATTATACTATTTAGAACGGTTTACTTACGAAGAACACGATCCTGCTATAAAATAAACCCATCATTCTAATATTACAAAACCAATTAGAGAAACTATTTTGTACGAGATGTCATTATAGCAGATGTAAAAATGATCATCTTTCACTCGAATGCTGCCTCTGTACCTCGAATCAGAGAATAAGATTATGGACCCTTACAAAGACTCCGGGTGCTGCTCGAAGATCTGTATAACAATTTTGAATATGGTTTTTCGGAGCTGATCCATGAACGTAAAATCATAGAATTTTTTCCTGATCCTCTGCCTCCTGAACATGTGGTATATGACGAATCCAATCTTTTTTTAAACGTTCTGCATATTAATATAGCTCGCGGTCGTTTAACGACATGAATTCATCACAGAGGACAACTCGAGTTGATAGCGGGCTACACGAGAGCCAGTGTATACGATATTTCGCATTGTACCTATAATTTATCAGCGTGCAGCAGTGCGTGAGGCATAGATTAATATTCTTCAATTTTTTTCATCTCACTCGAAAACATTCAAAAGCGAAATTTCAATTTATATAAATACACTGGAAATTATTTTACGACCATTCGAAATCTAAAACACTATCCTGGTCTGACATGTGGAAAGGGTTTCACAAAAGAAATAAATCGAGTTATAATTTTCCAACCATTTTTCTGTTCCAATAGTTACAGAATCTTGTCACCAAAGTGAAACTCGATCTTTTCTGATCTATGTATTGCTATCTCATATTGGATGTGACGCTCGAATGCGTGGTGTCAGACGGTCGAATGAACGTGAGAATTCGCAGACAAGAAAATACATGGGAGTTAGAAGAGACTGGCGAAAATATAATAGAAAGGTTTGTGGAGGGTCAAAGGATGGGCAAGGCTGCCAGCAGTGGTCCGTTATCCTTATTCTTGACGAGCAAAGTTAAAGCGTAACTCTGCTAGAAGCTCGGTGAGTTAACGTTTATGGCTGAGGACTCTGCAGTTGAGTAATTATTAAATGAAATTAACCTCAAGACCGGGTAAGAAGAATCCGCAAAGTATATTGCAATAATGAAACTTTCGTTATAACCAAAGTTGAGTAGAAAAAAAAAAAAAAAAAAGGAAGAAAGGGAAAATAGGTAAAAAATAAAAAAAAAATGAGAATAAAATAAAAAAATAAAAAAAATTGTGTACCAACTTAAATTGAACAAATAAGTGAAAAGAAAGTTGGCGTTATTAAAGTAAAATGTCAAAAGAACGGGGCAATGGGTAGAGCGAAAGCTTCTTGGTTTCGGGTTGACGTAAAACACTTAAATGGCCAGCTCGAGAGAAATAGGTTGGGAAAGGACCAAAGGAGATATAGAAGAGGAAAGAAAAGTAGAGAAAGGACCTATCTCTAAGAATAAACAGTCACGAGGAGGACATTCACGGTTCACGACGGTTTCTTCGAACGTTTGACAACGCTTATACGCGAGTTTGTGGTGTTTCTGAAATGATAAGGCCTCGCGGGGCTCGCCTTTCGTTAAAAACTTTTCAAAAGGGGGTTCTCCTTCGCTTTAGAAGAAGAAGAAGAAAGAGAGAAAAAAAAAAAAAAAATATGACGGTGCTTAGTATAAGGGTAATATCCTTTCGCCTCCAGCCTCAAATCGATTTCACTACCATTAAGTGTTAATTTAACGCTGCCACGGAAGAATTACTTGAATAGGCATTGAAAAAGCTCATCCCCTCAAGTCGATTGCTTTTTCTTTTCTTAGTTTTTTGCTTTTTTTGATACGGTTCTTGATTATTGGTTTCTTAATTTATTCAAAACCTCGGAGGTATCAGTTCAATCATTTTTACACGAAATATTCTATGCTTTGAAATGTCTATGTGAATACCAAAAATTATTTCGATTCGGTATAAGGTCCTTTTTCTCAAAAAATAATGTTCCTCGAAATACTCTTGGAATACGATCTCTTCCATTTTTTCACCCCGAGGTATTCTATGACGAATGTAAAATTGAGATCTCATGATGTAGGCATGAAATGGATAGGAAACTGTAGTAGTCCTTAATATAAGAAAGGCAAATGTCATAATATAATTGCAATGCAGTTGGTGCATCGGTTAGTTGAAATATGGTAGTATCGAATATATTCTTTTCCCAGCTGTGTACACAATGTCAGTTTTTGCACCGTGTCAGGTTTTTCACAGAATTTTCTAGGCCACAAGGATTCGCTGCTCAGGGGCGTTTTCCACTTTCATGATTACCGCAAATAGTTGATCGGAAAATCGAGAGCAGGCATGTGTATCTATATAGATATATAGAGATCTCTTAACACGTTTGCCGAGCAGACAAAGCGTTGCAGTTTTTCTGCTATCTCGATATAAAGTCAATATCTTTCTTTCCGACAAGCAACCGAGAAAGTTGAAAAATTTTTAGGTCAACGTATTTCAGAAAATAAATTCAATCGCATACTTTTATAGACATAAAATTGTTTCTATGAAAAGGTATCAGGACTTAAATCTATCTAGAAAAGAAGACATCATTTTTAAACACGTTCTGAATATGTAATTATCGATAGGGAAAATCTCCAGATCGTGTATAAATGATTATTCTTAAATGCTCTAGGTATGGAATGATTTCGAATAAACTGTTCATTCTTTAATCAAGTGACAGGTTTTAATTCGCTTCATTTATTACCAGGTTTGAACAATTCGAACGAATAAAGTGTAACGTTCGACGTTATATAAACGCACGAGTTAACGACTCGATTGAAAGCGTTGAAAAGGCTTCTGTTCCGATCGTAGCATTGCAGTTTAATGATTTCTTTTATCACCATCGAACGTTCACGAGGAATACATTCCAACTCCCATCCATTTTAAATTCGCTGTTAAGCTCTACCGGGGACAAGATTAGACGTGGACGGATAGTCACTCAAAAAGCTCACATTTTCACTACTACGCTATATCCTTGATCTCGACTGTTCAACGGAAACGATGGAAACAGCTCGCGTCGTAATCCAGACTAATCAGGATTAGATGGAACATGCCTTCTTCCCTCGTTTCGAGTAAACAGTCATGTTTTATAAAGTCTCAGCGTTTTCATCGAAATTAGATATCTACAACCGATTATAGTTTTTTTCAGGTGCAACAATTGTCTCAACGTCTTATACCTCATCGCAATTAATTATTCCATAAGATTTTCAAATTTTACTAAAAAAAAAAAAATCCGAAGAACTACAAAGTTCTATCTACGTGTGGCTACAAGGTTTAAAATTGCGAGAGTAGAGGCGTTTATCGCGAAATTCTTGTAGTCCTGCTTCGTTAACCGTAATCATGATGACTTGCATCAAAAAACACGAAATAAAAGCACGGAATGAACGAGGGAAGAACAAAAGGAAGATAAAAAGAAACGGGCAAAAAACATTCCGAGTGCATTTCCGGTCGAGAGCTCGACAAAGAGACGGAAATAAAGGCGAATGTATACGCGATTTTTTTAAATTAATCAACGTTGTCACCTGTCGAAACGTTAATTATACGATTATGCGAGATAAAGACTCAAATTTCATCGCAAATACCTATAAATGTAGTTCAGCTAGTTTTTCTATCAATGGGTTTTGATTGACGTTCAAAAAAGCCGAGTGAACTAAGTGAAGATATTTTGGCCAGATCATTTCAAGGTGACGAAAATGACTCGCTTTTTCCCCTCGTCAACAAATAAATGAATACTGGAATGACCTGGGTGAACCGTAGGTCCGGTCTGGACGAATAGACTTCACCATACCCACATCAGGCGTTTGGAAGCGATCTCCCTGGAATTCGCCCCTTAGTTTTGCGAACTCATTTAGACCCCGGCAAGAGTAGCGAGTAGTGGCGGTTTTCCCAGAAATAAAAACAGACAAGAACTTTTACTACTTAAATACTAGTGAATTGTGAAGCTTGTAAGAGTGCGCAGGGTAAATGTCTCCCTTTTTGTCAATTTTATTTTCTCATGCTTTAAACCGAATGTTTCCGTGCTCATGCAATTTTCATTTCGTGTCTCTGCTTCTCTTTCCTGCTTGGTGGAAAAAAAAAAAAAAATATATTATTAAATTCGAAGCAGACTGCAGTTTCTATTCTAGTTTTCATTTGAATTCATTATTCCCTCGCCATTAGTACCTAGTCTACTCTAGTTTTACTGACTGATGACTGAGAGTGTTGAAAATAAATTACTCGTTCTGTAATACATGGAAATTATATTATAGCTTTGCACTTTCGGACAACAACCCTGATTTTTCTATTATGGCCGATACCTACTGTTCCCGTTTGCTCCAATTGTATTCCCAAAAATCAAATTTTTACAGGAAAGCTGAAAGAGTCTCGAAAATATCACATGAATATCTATATCCCGATTTAATGTCCATATTTATTGTGAATATCTCGTCTCATCAACACCTGAGAGAAATTTCTCAATCGATATTCTCAAAATCTTCACCAAATACGTTTTACGATGTGAATATCGTAAAAGTATTTTAATGGCCTTGTAATATCCGCATATAATCAACTTTTAAGCTTATTTGGATCAATACAACGGTTAATAATGTACATATACGTAGGTATATAGTATTATTTACCTGCATATCAGAAATATTATATCCGGGTATTAAAAGTTGATATACTGCACGTGAAGTCGGTACTAAATAAATCATTTAATATGATAAATTTGTAGATATATGAAACAAGCGGAAGTCAATCTAATAAATCACTCAAATGTTATTCCAAAATAGAAGCAAATTCAAAACATGTAACATCGGTTGCAAAAATCTGCAGTACAAGTAAGAAATAGCCCAACCAATACTTGATGCGATCGACACTGGAGAAAATTGAACGCAAAGCTTTGCCATGAAAGAAAATATGAAAATTTATCTAGCTAAATGGAACATAAGGTACATTGAAAGTAAAAAAGATTCTGATATGATCTGATATGAAGAATATCTGCAAGGAGAATGCAAGCAATCTTTAATCAAACTACTACTAGCGTACAAACGTACGTACCTATATCTAGCAACTATATTACATAGGCTTCGGGTATCCCACAGATATCTGCATAAATATAATATGCATACACCCAGGAGATTGAATATTGCGAACAATTTTCTATATGCATCGAATGTCCAGCAGATATTCTCAGATTTGCCAGATATATTCTTGCAGATATTGAGCAGCTATATATATGTGGAGGACATTGGTTAGATATAGATTTCTCGTGTATGAGTTGATACTAAGAAGATTTGAAAAATCGATTTGTTGCAGCAAAGTATTACTTCACGATCACATTTTGTTGGATAAAACCGTATTAGGTGATTCTACTTCGCCACTTTTAATTTTTTACTAAACTTGGAGTAATCAAAATCGGAGATTGTTAAGTTTCTGAATAGAGAGAGAGAGAGAGAGAGAGAGCGAAAAAGGTTTTGTAATAAGAAGTGTTCGTGACAAAAAAGTTCAATTTACGAACCCTGAGAAATGAATTTGAGTGGTCAGACCCTGTAGGTATTGCGTATATCGCAAGGATGAGCGAAAACAAAGCACGACTCGAACAACACCCTTCTCTGAAATAAATGAGAAAAACGTTGGGGATGTAACGTGTACAAGACTAAGAGCTTAATGTAATTGGTTTTACGCGTTTTTCGTATGATTATCCACACACCAATAATGAATGCTGTAATTTTTCTTCACCCACATCCCACAAAAAAAAAAAGTTAAACACAATATACTCGTTTTCAGACTAGACTCCATCGATTACCTATCGATAATTATAACGCAATTGAATGAACCACACCCACGTTTTTTTCGTTTTTAATAAAATTGACGGATCATATTTTGTTTGTCTAGTACTCATACAATGCAAAAGGGCTCTCACCCTTTCTTTGAAAATTGTTATATGAATGAAATATAATGAAATAAATAAGTGAATGAATTTACTGACCTTTTTTATAGACTGGCAAAGTTCGATTGCGAAATGAGACACGATTTCATGATGGTGACGAAAAACCACGTGAATAGGTACAGAATTACTGAGCATGTCTAAGATACTTGAGTAGGTTTCTCCATATTCTTTTATACATTAGCTACAAACTGCGAAAATTGAGTCTAATATTCGAGTTTTGCTCTTTTCCGACCATTTTCACGATTAAAATCGTGATTCAATTGCGCATTGCACAATCTAGCAATATAATGGTAAAATAAAGAGGAGAAATAGCTTCCTACTGTATAGAGAGTAAAAATATTCGAAAAATTTTTCATTTCAAGACTTTTCATTGCATCCTCTTTCTAGATGGCAACCATTATTCTGCATCTCAGTCCAGTAGAATGTCGTTCGAAGAAATGCATTCTATTTTACCGTCTGCTTAAGAGTATTCGAATTATCTTTCTGTTGAATCATTTATAAAGAAGAATTCCGTATAACTCATAGCTCTCGTTGAATAAGTTAAACTCATAAATTTTTCATTCTAATATCTCGACAATCCGTGTAAATATTATCGTTAATATGGCTTTGGCAATATTAAGCTTAGAGGCAACTTGAAATCAGTTCGCTGATATTTTGCCTCTGGATTAAGTCAATTATCTCGAATTGTCACATCGTAGTGAAAAGAGGCTATTAAAGCATACTAAAAAAAAAAAAAAAAAATACGATAGCAATGGCAATAAAACTACCTAATTTCTAGTCACTCGCCCAATCAAGAAGATGAATCGTTTATAATTAATTCATCCACTTGAAGTAATATAAGTTATAACCGCCCGAGCAAGCACGTTAATTAAGACGGTAGAACGTAGAGCGTCGCGTGTACCCCCGGCTACACGACGCCGTGGCAACTTTGAAACTTGGTTCCTGGTTCTCTGCTTCTTGGTTTAAGCATCCCTTTGTTGTTGCATATGGCTCAATTTTATCAATATTAGTGCAGAAAATTTATGCCTTTTTTTATCTCAACCTTAAAACAAAATTAAGTCATTTGTAGCCAACAAGATTGCGGATTGAGGGTTGTTTCATCCCACAGATGTCGATAGAGTACTTTTTTTTTTTTTCGAAACAAGTCAAAGTTTTTAACGAGCAAGTCTCATTTGCTCAATAAACGTGCGTAATTTTAAGAGCAATTTTATAATTTAATTGTATCTATGTGGATACAATTGGTTTCGTTGAAGCACATCGTCGTTCTTAAATTATTTCTACATTTTTGAGGTAAAGTTTCAACCAAAAATACCATCACTTCAAATAATGGAAGTATATTTTTTGCTTTGGGGATGGAGGGACTTTCCTTTTATTATTTTCTTCCCGACTCTTTCCACTTCTTGCGTCTCTATTTGTTCTTATTTCTGTATTTTCTCATCCAATTTTCATTAAGCTACTGTCAAGAAGGTAAAAGAGTTATATTATAATGAATAATAAATCGTTGGTAGGAATTTATCCTCCAACACACATTTACTTCGAACTCCTTTTCGATCGAATACCAAATCCCTCATTCACCCCGATCAGCATCGATTTATTTCTACGCTTTACGTACGAAGAGATATTAATTTCACGGAGAAACGTAATTATTGGCATCTGGTGTGGCATTTTCAACAGTCTGAAATTTCATGCTAATCAAAATTAAAGATTAGATTTCATTAGCGCGGCTTAGGCATCCGATACTTCGGATATCCTTTTTTTTTGCTCGCAAATTTGCATACCGATTCATAATGTCCACATGGAATATATTGCTCGTAAAAGATTAAAAATTTCGGTTTCGTGAAATTCTATACAAAACGGGTAATTATGAATGAAAAATTCATGGTCAAACTGCGAATACCACTGAAGCAAAGAGCGAAAAAAAGAAAAGAAGTTCTTGTAAAGTCTACAAAGAGATTGGACTTCTGATAAATCTTAGATTTTCGCCAAAACCGTGATACATTTCTATTTATGAACTTGAATCATCCGTATCCTTAATAATTGACCAATTTAATTAGCTCCTTGGGATTGAGTACGCGGAAAAAGTACACAATATAAAATTTCTTCAGTTCCGTAAAAGTTGAGATTTGAAGTTTGAAGTCGTACTACCTCCCAGCTACTGGAGAATTTTTTTCATCCCCTCGCAATTGCAGTTACTCTTCAGACTTTGGTTGAACTCCGATGTGATGAATAAATAATTATTTGTGGTAAATTTTCTCACCAGACAGCCAGACGAGCTTAAAAATAACGAAAGCAAACTTTCTTATTGTTCAATTTTCCCTACGGTCTTTGATTATTGATCAAAGTCCGTGAAAACGGAAGGAAGAAGATTCCTCAGGATTTCTTGACACGGTTTCCATGTAGGTAACGACCGCTCGTTGTAGAAGATTGGTGAACATGGTAGTTGTTAAAACGCTTGACATACACCGCGTGTTTCTGTTCTACTCTATTCCAAGTCACGCGAGAATAGACTGGCGTGGAATTACGGCGGCATTACACATCCTATGATACCTCAAACCTCTAGGTGAGAGGTTCACTATTATACGAATCTCTATTATTGTTGGTCTTCACGGGTCAAGTATACATAGGGAACAGACCACACGAGAATCGCAAAATTTATTGGCATGATTTACTCTAGGAGTACGCGCTGTCTGATGTGTGCACAAAGCTTGGTGCACACAGTGCGGACTAGTAATGTAAGTTTGTCTAGAATTTCCGTATGGATGTATACCACCTCCGTATACAGAACGTTCTCTATTTATACAGGTATAACTTCATCCCGTCTAGATCTACTGAACTAAAAGCAAGTGAACCATAGTGACGAACCGTTCACGTGCGATGTTTCGGTTTAATGTTACCGTGCTTTGAAAACTTTCAGCTAAACTTTGGCTAGCTATGTTCTACTGGTGTATGGTCAAGCTGAGATTGGATCGGTAACCACAACGGTAACGTCACTGTGCAATAGACTTACTCATTCCATTTCGTACGGAATTATTTTCGGAAATGTCGATTGGAGTTGTTCCAACAGATGCATGTCTGTATGTTGGTTAATGCTTTCAGCTTTGCACCATTTGACGTTCGACTGGCATAGTACTGGTTTCGTTTAAGTAACAATTTGTTTATCCAAATGAGAAAGATTTTTGCTCGACGATTTGGCATAAGAGATACCTAAGTTTTTAACTCTAGTCGAACTGTAATTTGGCAAAGTTCATTCAGTTGCGGACGCTATCGCACTAAAACAATGGGTAGCAAATGAGACGGCAGGGTTAATTGACCGCGTTCGTAGCCGGGTGCGGGTCTGTATTTACTCGAACGTACGTGAGACCGTTGGAGACAGGTTGCACTGAATTCACAAACGTGTTGCAAAATAGTACCCCAGGCCACCTTTTTACCATTTCTAGTACGCCGGATGTTAACTAATGGTTTTTTCAATTGCAGTTGTTGACTTCGATTTGTTCCAAAGTTAGTTCACTTCGTGACTGCCAAAAAATAAACTGGTATAGGTATAAAGAGCATCATGATCAATTTACAAATACCAAAGTCAAGAGTTCTGTTTTCACAGTATAAAACTAATTTACAGAGTTTCACTCAAGCTAATCTCCGGAAAATGGGCTTAAATCGAATTGAACCCTTGTTCCATTCATCCCTCCAATTCATAATGCGTTATCCACTTTTCTCGGAGCTCAAATTTTCACAGTCATGCCAAAGCTTGTCGTTTATTTTTCTTTTTTTCTCTCTCTTTCTCATACATCATGAAGATTCGTGAAAGCATAAATTCTATCATCTTAGAATTGAGTGCAAACGTTGATTGAACATAGACAAAAAAATACTCTGATTTGAAAATTGTGGTGATAATTGATGTAAAAAATGTCCGGTCGAGTAATAAAGTAAATTACGATCTAAACTGAACCGATAAAAGGAAAGAGAAAATAAATAATAAATAGCAACTTGGATAAGTCGACGAAAGACGAGACTCTTATCTGGTAATCCTCTATGTTCGATATAATATTTCCGATGAAACCCGATAGCTGAAAGTCTTGTTAAATATCTCTACCCTGTACAGAGATTATACAGATTTCAATTATCGTTTTTGCACGCGATTACAATTTCTGTCGGCCGTGAAAAGTGCTTTCCAAAAAAAAAAAAAGAACGCTTTGATTCAGAGCCCAACCAGTGGACTGAAATTTTACAGGAATGAAAAGGAACCTCCATCGTTTCAGATTCCTTTGAGGATGTCTCTTCAAAGCGGCATATTTTGCACCGTGGTTTCTGCAGGAATTTTTTCGTTTTCTTTTTTTTTTACCTTACTCTCTGAGGTATAATTGAAATCTTCCATAAAATGTTTTCTTACCTTCGTATACACGTCGCGACGTTGATCTTATTTTGGAATCCGTCGAATGCGTTTAGGCTCAAGGCATTCCCATCGTTATAAGCAAGCAAACATTCTCACCACAAAGTCTTGGGAATTCTGATTTACCTTAAACTTACATAAATCGCTCCAAGTACCTATGTATATACTCTGAAAGTATGATCGGCTTTATTACACATATGTATAATACACTTTATTTATTTGTGATTTATTTTCGCCTCACTGGTATCAATTATTCTCTGAATGTATTTATATATATATATACCTATTACCTATATATATAACTTGGAACGGTTAATGAATTTGCGCAGTGCAGTCTTTTCGCTAAAGCTCACCACTGCCGTCGACAACGATTTAGCGTTTAAGTCCCCCACGAGTTTTTTATTTTTTTATTTTTTGGTATTACTCGAATTTCTCACTCGTCTTTTCGTTCAAATATTATATTATATTGTAGGTGATTTCGTGGGCCACACCGATGGCAAAGGTCAGGTTGGGTTGTGATTTCTTTGCGAGGCGGGTAGCAAATGTTCCCCAATTTTCATGAGATTGTGATCAGATGATCGTAAACAGCGTGAGCAGGGAAAAAGTGGGACCATATTGGGGGCGAGGGGATGAAAAAATGAAGCAGAAAAAGCAGAGATTCGATGCTACTGAGCTAAAGTGGACGCCGTATATTATACAATATTGGGATCAGTCAGTAACTATCTCACCGGACGATGTCGTTTGCTGCTTTTCCAGAAAATATCAGCGCTCTTTATCGCACGTAGATCCGGCTATGCAGAATAAAACGAAACTGCGGTACCGAAAACGCATATTAAGCGAAAATATTCAATTTCCAGAAACAGTTTCATCGCAGAAAGAATTTTGGATATCAACTTCTGTCAGTACAGTTTATTTCGTAATTGAAAACAGTAGCTATTCACGATTTCTATAGATTCGTTTCGGTTATATACGCTCATGATCAATGTAGATCTTGGCAAATATGAGAGCGTATAGCTCACAACAGAATTTACCTGAATTTTTTGGCCCAAAAATAAAGCAGCTATTCAGAAAGAAGAGGAGAAAAAATAAATAAATAAAAAAATCTTTTTGAATGCAGAACAATGGTTTGAAAGAATTTTAAGGTTTATTACATTCCTAATTAACACAAGATCGTAAAGCCAGCCCACGAACGTTCGGTATATATGGAGTTGGGAATACCATACCGTCCCAGCGGTCTGAGGCCATCATAAAGTAAACTTAAACCACATGGCGGTTAAATAATGGTTTGGTAGGACAAATTCATTATTCAATATTTAAGCTACCATCGAGTAGTAGTGCAGAGTAGACATTTCCATCTGGGAATACCTAAATATCCAAAACCTAGATCCCAGGAGGTTTTTGGTGCATCACTATTGACTCAGATACACATTATACCAAATTTAGGGAATATCAGACGCGTATTTTGCTCCGAGTTAAGGAAAACGACTGTGAAATTCAGTAATCGTTACTCAGGGTACTTTTTAGCGAAAGTTGCAAGCGGGGCTAGCCCAAAGTTCGATCGGCACTATTCGTACTCGAATGAAGGTACGTGAATACAAACATACTCTGAAGAAATACTTAGGAATAGGTTGCCTTAGGATGGGCTACGAAGAAGCAGTTCAATCGGCGAAGTGAACGGTTACCTTCGAGATGGTCAGATAAAACAGTATGTTGTACGCTGTTCAACAGCCCCTGCTAGGCTTTTGCGAAAGGGATAAGTAAACAGCGTGAATCGTTGAAAAAAAAAAACCGCTACCAATCAGTTTACCACCGAAGGGGGGGGATCATACTGAAATCGAGAATGTCATGGTTTCGCGATTCAGAAAAAAACATGGATATTTAGAACTATATAAAAGCTAGACATTGGTGAAATTTAAAGACGCTCCGAATCTCTCTACTCATCACAAAAACATACGTGCGAATTGTCTCTCTCTTCAATTGTGCGAAAAGTTCACAAATGAGTAGAACAATTTGAAAAATCACTAGTTCTGAACGTCTGACGTGATAGTATCAGGCTTTCGTTACTATTAAGCAAGAGAAGACATGCAATAACTTTGTTATCAGAAAATTTGCTTAACTAGAAAAGTCTGCATGTGGTTTTTGAAACGATTTTTGAATGTGTATATGCAGGGCTAAACTGAGCTGCGGAAAGACTTGGGTCACAAGGTGTTTGCCTAATTCACATTGGGCCCCCTTTGTGTGACCAGCAACTGAAGGACAGTTCGTATTGTGGTTCTGGCTTCTGTGCATTAGGGATAACCCTCCGCAAATAGTGACATTAATTGGCTACACTGCGTCCTATTTGCATGTAATTATTTAGAATAATTGATGACGGGTTGTACGCCAAGCGTTGAAACTCATTACCATATTTAACCGTAGCTAGACTAAGCACGAGGTCTTAAAGTGGTACACGAGGGTAGGTAAAATTACGGATCCACGATCTAAATAATTATGAATTATTGTCTAGCGGGATTCGTGTTAAGGTTTAAGAAAGTGAAATGTGTCTTTAGAGAATAACACCGTTTCGTTGGTGAGATGATATCAAGATCTAGGAAGTCAGAGCATTTGAAAGGATATTAGTTTCCTTGACTTTTACCAATCGAACCAGCTGTCACCAGTGGTGGCAGTTTATACTCGCTCTAGTTCCAGTGTGAACAACAAAAGCTACATTTTCCCAGCGACAACTTGTTAAAATCTATTTTGCCAAAGGCCGCAAACGAGAGCAAGAGAAATCTAATTCGAAAGTTTACCCGAAAAGTTCGCCACTTCACTCTTCGCGCTACCTGGTCGACATTCGCCGTTCACTGTCCGTAGGGAACTCGCGATTTACGGCAACTGTGTGAATAAGACAAAGGGGATACAGCGAAACTTCATCTTATCAGCGAAGCTACGACTCAAATTGGCTCTTCTAGTATATAAGCTAATAGAAATTAGTTTTGTACCACTCTTCGAGTGCAATGGGGTCAATTATTTCTGATGAACATATCTCTAAATTGAATAAAACAAGGGAGCATAAAAGAAGCTTTTCACAAACGTCGAATGTACAAGAACAAAAAAAAAAAATTCATAAAAATTCTTAGGTGAAGCAAATTATTTAACGATCAATCGTATGATTGTTCCCATTTTGCATGTATGTTAATTCTGGAAATGAAATAAAAATTGTAGAAATTGTTTAGATTATTTTGTTCATAATTGATCACCATCTTCGATTCCATATTACTCGACATTCCTACTAGTCTTTGATAATTTGATTTTACCATGATGCTATTCATTCAACCCTCCTACAAATTCTTATGAGGTCTTTGGACCCATGTGGTCTCAATGGCCACGACGACCATGCAGAATCCATATGGGACCAATGGGACACCCATAAGATACGCAAAGATTGCTCAAGGATCCCATGTCAGGCAATAGCAGGCTTAAAGGACACCCTTAGCTACCGGATGGGGCCCTCGTCGGATCACATATGGGGTATTCTGTACTATGTAGGCCACCCCAAAGATCAAGCGTGACCGTTCTTCTCGCCAATCACATATACCTGCCATAGTATACAACGACCCAAGATCTCAGGTGAGTTCATTCATCTATGGAGCGTCTGGTTCCCACACTGACGGGGAATAAAGCTTGTCACCTTATTCTATTGAGAATATCAATTTGAATGCTAAAAATATATTAAAGTATATTGAATTTATTTCGGATATTAATTAGTTGAATATTATATAAATTCACGAAAATTCTTGACGTAGAAGAGCTGCTAATTAAATTTATTAATTAGCCGTACAATATAAGCCATATTCGAACGTATTCATTATAGGCCCTATGTCTGTCCTGATTCAATTTTATGCGGTTGTAGGATCTCCGTTCGAACCAGAGGCAGTCACACATAAGAAACTGTATAGTTGCATAATAATTATTTTCGGATATCGTATGAAGTTTTAGATTTTTTTTACAAATCTTACAACTCGGTCTCCAAAATCAGTTTTAGAAAAAAAAAACGGTGAGATCCAGCTCGACTAATTGATGAAAATTGTAAAGAAACAGAGAAATAATGTGCAGAATATTTAATAAGAAAAAATTTCTTGGTTTCTTGATTGACGAAAATGTGAATTAATTATAGAATCCATTTCCCAATAGTCAGATATTAAATTAATAACTCCAGTTGATATGGGAATACTGTTTGCCTTTATACCTCTCTTGAGATTGGTCCGAGATTGAGTTTGGAATAAAATTGAGCTGTTCTCTGCACAATAACAACTCAAGTTTGGAATTGTTTTCTCATGGTCGCGGAAGTTCACATTCTGTGTTATCTTAGCTACGTATAATAAAAATTCAGAAACTTTTTTCCCTTCACTATTGACGATCTACTGTTTATTCAACTCTCATATCAAGTGGAGCCAGTACGAATTATATTTTTATTTCATCGATGATAATTCGACAAGTTCTATAAATTTTCACAACTCTTCCACATTTCATCGGCAATATGAAACATAAATTTGTGAAAGGATTTCTCGTTACTTGAATTACCTCCGCGTTAATGTGATCGAAGTTTTATATTTATTTCTAAAATATCGGAAATTACGTACCAATATGTTGAGTTTTTTTTTTTTTATAGTTTCTTGAGTATCGCTACAAGGTAGATGAAATGGGAATTTTGTTTGCTGAAAAAAAGGGGCGAGATGATGAGCTATTTTATAAATTTTGGCCCCGAAGCTCATCAGTTAGCTTTTTGATATGCCCTTTGAGCGACTTTAAGGAAAAGTATTTAGTATTTATGGTGCATTGAATTCCGACCTTCCCGAGGGAGGCTGATCTTATCGAAGAAAGAAAATCAATTTCCCTTTCTCATACATTTTTTCCATTTTCCAGACGGCTCAGTTTGTGCCTTGAACCGAACTGAGAATCGGAGTCGCGGCTGGCATAGCGTACTCAAAGAAATATGCGAACACGTCCAGACTATATGGGCACAGTTTTCGATTCAAATTGAAAGAGTTTTCCGCGGTGGAACAAATCAGATCGATAGAAAATCAGAAGTCGATGTTCTTTCGACCTCTTCATTCCCTCCGACACTCTTGACTCCCGGGGGGCACTCCCGTATTTCCAGACATCGTCTAAACTTCTGATTGGCCTAGATACTTTACGTGAAATCGTGATATACAGTTGGGCCTACCAAGAATAAAAAATTTACTTAGATATGTAGTACCATAATTTATTCATCCGGATTCAACGCGTTTTTTTTTTTTCACAGATTCCCCAATAATTTTTATGTAATAGGTATAACTTAGATCTTTGATTACTTGGTGCGAGAAGAACACCTCGGTGGTCTACTTACCCCAAATACCTTTACCCAGAGTTAGTCTAGTTATGAAAATGTTGAAATTCTGTAGCATATAGGTGATCCTGTATGTGGTTTTAATATTAAGGCCCGGATGAACAAACCGCAGCTTCGAACATATTAACCGCGGCGTTCGCTGCCCCGATTTTTTTCATTACATTTGCAGTTACGGTGAAAAGGTCAGAAAGTTGTGCCCCTAAAGTAGACCTTTTTACGCGAAAGTGGCTAACCCACTTTGATGTAATCACCTAGGTAGTATTTCACGCCAGATACCAAGAGCTCACTTGGGTAAACGACGTGCCTCGCCTCTAATGGCGATGATTATCGATGCATTGATTATTAGCTACAACATAACTGAAGTGCCAATGCACTGTCCGCAGAGCTGCATGGACAGATTATGATTGTTAATCTTAAAGTACGATAGATTTCCCAAATATCAACAAAAATCATCTCGATTACATTATTTTCGAAAATCTATCAATTTCACATGATGATTAAGAAAATTCTACACAGGAAATAAGCGAGACGCGAAATTCCATGAGCATAAGTGCCGATAGGATTCGATAGTGTGGAAATGGGAGTAAATCAAATTTGACTTTTCATTCACAGCTTAATTTTAGCCATTGCAGCCTATGAGATGGATTTGATGATTGCAAGGATCTTAGCGGATTTACATTTAACTTCAGACAAAATTTGGACTTGTTAACGGACTGGGTTACTAGGATTATTCCTTTTCAGAGTGCAGGAGTTGAGACTGAAATGTGATTAGTCAAGTTTGACTTGCTCTGATTTGAAAACTATTGCACCGTTGTGATTCTCGTGAATACGACTTCGTCATAGTTTCTTACTACGAATCTATCACATGAGGGAAATCGGGTCTTTCGATGATGATCTTCGCCAATAAGACGCTGATAGATTATAAATATAAATTAGTTGCTTTGATTAGTGAGAAAGAAAAAAAAAAAAAACGAATTCGTTCACATCGACGTTGAGGTAAATTCACATTATCATGCGATTATAGAATTAGCAAAATTTGTAATTAATTTCAATTCGAAGGTAACGTATATTTGAACCTCAACCTAAACGCCCTAAACTAACAGACAAGTTTGTTAATTAGTAGAGAATTGTTATATTAAACATTCGAAAAATAATTAAGCTTGTCGAAAAGAATAAAAATATGAAAAATCATTCATATATCTATGTAGTTTGTAATCTCCTCGACCCAAATCAGTAAGCAATAGATTGAGTTAGCGTGGAATTGGTAATACAGCTGGATCAGTTCCCCCATTCAAATAGTGTCATGAGGTTATCGTATCTAATTTACATGATATTGTTGCATGGGGTTGTAAATGAGTGAAATTTTGATGGTAGTGTATACATCATAACAGCACCCATTTTACCACAACAACAAGAAAACAAAAAAAAAAAAAATCGCTGCTTTCTAGATGTGGTTTCAACTAATTGATCTCCACATGTTCAGCGTTTGATCTCCTCGATTGAAAATGTTCAGCAAAAAAAAGCACTAATAAATTTGAAATCGCTTACCTATTGGAAATGTTGTTCATTCCGAATGATGTGAATCCAGTAGATTTCCTCGAACCATATAATCATTGTTCTGGATTCATACGTTGCTGAGTAAGCCATGATCTCACTTCACTCCCTTGAGTTGACTTTGTGTGTTATTTTGAATGATGCATGATGCAAGTGCAAGTAAAGGGTGAAGCCCGTGCACACACCATTGCCCCGTTTGATGTCTAATTCTGTGGTGGTCCTTACGAGACTGAGACTGGAGGATAGTCGAGGACGTCATCCTCGAGTTCTACGGTATTCCTTCATGTACCCACATGCATACTTAGAGCTATGGGGTAAGATTCCTCTCACGTTGCCAGATCCTGACGCACTCCTAACGTCCGTTGGTAAGTCTGTGGACCAGAGAGGTAGGCACACTGCGTCTCTCCCGGTGTTTCAAGAGTTTCGAAGCCGTCGCGTGGTTAATTGGAACGCACGTTCACGTTCATGTTCACGTTCACGTCCGTCGTACTCTAGTCGAGTGTCTAGGCGAGCTTGAAGACTGAGCTTAAAGGGGCTCGTGCGAAATGGGTATTGCCATACAGCCTTGTAATTACTCGGTTCTGCGTTTCGAATTATAACTGGTTACACGATGCAACATTAAGACGTTACATAACACGCTGCGATAGTTTCGCGCGGAGGTATAATATCCGCGGAATAATCACTCTACAAGCTATTAAAGCACATCCGTGCATTCGAATATGGACATACATACACACACACACACACACACGCGTGTACACGTATGAATAGGCACCGTCGTACACCGAATCACGTGACTCAATTTCATTAGCGCGACTTGTGGAATTTGCAGCGAAATCTCCTGCGGTTCCCAAGAAGATTTGCTCCTACCGCGGTGGTTAGCCGGGTTAGCAACCCTCTGTATTATTATCCTCGCCCTAATGAATGCCTATACACGAACCGGAATATAGATATGACAGCCTAATGTTCTCCTGCTTCGTCGCATACATAAATATGATAATTTGTGGTGTAAGGAACTTCTGGAAATGATCTGACGGCATAAACAACAGGATTAGGGCAAGTGGTCGACGGTTAACAGTTAAAGGTTGACGGTTAACAGTCTCGTCCTCGTTTTATTCCTTTTCCCTAATTTTCACCCCTCGCGGTTATTCCCTGGCTCAGCGGCCAATTGAACCTAGTTAAGACCGTTTTGGCCTAATGTCTTCGTTCCGCGGGCGCTGCAATTAGTTAATTAATTCGGGAGCCGGTCTTTATTATACTTATAAAGTATGCGAGGACTGGAATAAACGACACCGTTGACTCAAAACGTAAAACGCACCGAGTGGAATCGAAAGATAAAACGGTCTTACGATTGGTTTACGAATCTTAACATAACGCGTCGACTCTAATTGACTCAGAAATGGCCCAACAAAATCGACACGATATTATACCAAGAAAATATAGTCTCATTCGAATTTCACGTGGGTAGATCTACTCGCTATAAGGAATATAGAAAAATCCCTAAGGGTAGGTTTACCGCCATTGCTGACAATTGTCAATCCGCGAAACGTTCTTCGTCATGTTCCAGGATTGCGTTCAGGCAAATCCATTTTCTTACGAGTATCAAGGATTTTAAAAAATTGCAAAAATATTGAAATTTAAGGTATTAAACCTGTTTTATGAAAATTTCTAATAGGTGTAACAATTGTGACTATCCAGAAATATTTGAAGCAGATGTAATTTTTGAAAATTCTTTAATATCCCTCCGGCATATTGTATTCATATTATCTCCCCAAACACTAGAACGTATGTGAAAGAGATAAAAAAAACGTGACTCCAAAGAGCAGTCGGTTTGTTATATGGATTTACCCGTTCGTAGCGGTGGAGTTGACATACGTACAGGGGGGGGCATAAAGTAAATTAAACCAACGTGAATCGAGGGAACAGCAGTAAAAATGTATTAAAATTCGATAAAATATATCTGGACAATGAATCAGAGAGCTATACTGCTTTCCTAAATTATAGAAAAAGTTATGAATTGTATTTAGAGGAAAAAAAAAAAAAAACGAGGCGAAATTAATTACACTAATGTGCATGAGATATTTGAACTAAATGGCGAATCGTATTTCTCGTTGTGCCAATTTGAATAAAAAATCAACCAGATATGTGAGAACTGGTGTATCAAATCAACTATACAAATTCACTCGACGTAGGTGTCGTTTTTTTCTTTTTTTTAATCAAATATTCGTCATTTGAAACTCTTTTCGTTTGCCAGTTTAACATACCTATAATATTATAGCTATAACCCTTAGAACAGAGGTTTCAATTCAGTTACTATTTTATCACGTTTTTAATAAATCATTGATTATTTTCCACGCGATAATCCTATTTGGATTTTTTTCTTTCTTTTCAACAGCAGGGTCATTCTCTAATTTCCAAAATGACGAATGATTAATTACAACACGATATCATCGAGTGAATTTGCAGCTGCTTCAACGCACGTAACAACAGAGCTATCTGGTTCAATTTGTCAAAGTTCCTATCAAAATATACAATTAGCAATTTTATCATAAATTATTATCATACTGTAATTCATGAATTTTCAATAAATATCATTTTGCAAATTTTGTCTATAGTCTACCGTCTGCAAAGGCTGCGACGACTACCACTGCTATATGATTAATCTATCTACCGTTGACTGATCTCAGAGATGTTCCATGCCATGTTGATTTTCCTCGTAAAATAAAAGTTACTCGGTCTTCGAGTCACGAGACCATTTTTAGTGATAATAAAATTATCAAGACTCACGATTAGATCGCAATTTTTGTACATATATACGAGATGATCGTCGCTGTGCAACCCGTCGAGTTCATATTACACTTTTCCCCAGACCCACTTCACTTTTGAAATTCCATTTGAAAGCTCTCTCTAATATTGAAACCTTTTTCCAGCCACCAGTTCTGAGATCTTATAAACCTCGTAAGTTTTTTTTTTTCTCTCGAGATCACTTCTAAGAATCCAAATGTTCGAACAGCTCTGGGAACAAAAACACTACCAGCATTTCTATACGCTTAGGGATCTAGGACCCGTACTTTGGCTTTTTTTCCTTCCCATTTCTGGACGTATATGATAATGTAAAATACAAGAAGTCTATTGAGATCCAGTCAATCGCATCAAGTCATAAGGATTGAAAAAGTTCATAAACTAGTGAAAATAAGACAGCGAAAAAATCGTAACATTTTGAATTTGGCTTGTCTCCGAAATAGGCTAACAGACCGAATAGGTATATGTCCACGTACAGAGATGAACAATGCTTTGAGCGAAATGAGTCTACGTGTACAAAGATCGTGAAGAAGGTGTCTGGCCACTATAAAAGCCTACGTGGTGTCCAGCATCTCTTGTTTACCGCGAGTTCTCATAATATGTGTGGTTTTGATTACACTCGTGAGAGGCATTTCCCACATGTGACTGTCTAACTTTTCGTCGCCTTTATCCAATTCGTTCGAAACTATTTAATAATTTTTTTGGTTTTCATTAAGTTTACGACTCTCGTTCTAAATACTTATAACGGAAAGTTGGGTGAAATAATTTCGGAGCTTTTTCACTTTGATAAAAATTATATGAGCAGTTTGATGTTCTTTGAAATGAAGCCTAAATATTTCATCATATTCATTGTCCACCTTAGAGTAGTTATAAATTGAGAAAATCTAATATATCCCACGTTATTATTACCTGCACGCAATGATTAACCGTAAAATTGTGTCATTTTGAATAAATGACTTGGTACTTTTTCAAATTAAAGAACGCAAAGCTGCCAGACTTACTCAACCCTGTGGTTTTCTCTGGATGTTAGTCCATTTAAATGTAAATTCGTACAAACATTTCTTACGGGCTAAAATAATATTCAAATTCTTTCCGGAAACTGTCAAACTTTACAGAGCTTTGCAGTCCGGAATACACATCTACTCGACCGTACACCGCTTACGACACTTACTTAGGTAAAAATTGACATCCTGCCCATGTAATATTTCATATCGTTATAAAATATTAATAAAATGGTCAAGAATTTTGTAATAATTCCTGATGAAATAAGGGTTGATTTAAAGCTCGTTGAAATAGATGATTCAATTTTATATGAGATTGCATTGCATCGACTCTGTGCACTGAGGTAGGATACATTCTTTAATTGTCTCTACGTTACGTTAGAATATTAGAACTATGTAATTAATTTCTGAAAGCAAAGTGGTACAATTGAATCATTCACAGAGAGAACAGAGTTATATATTATTTATCAACAGTGTTCAGGGTTGTTCGTTCGTATTTGATCCAATTCGTGAAACTCGTTTTAAATTAGATCAGTAGTGCAGCAATTAGGTGCCAGTGGAATATTGGAATTTCGAATACTGTGGATGAAAATCGCTGGGTTCAAGGGTTCAATAAAGTTTACTTGGAACGTTAATTACTACAAATCCTCCGATTTATGCGCGCGAGGGTCGACCGTAAAAATTTCCGTCTGGTAAGTTTAATAACACCTGTTATCGCCGCTTTGAAAATTGAACGGGAATGACGGGTGGATTTTTTTTAAACACTTATCAGTGAATTACGACTGTTTTTCAAACTTTTCAATTTTTTATTTTCTTCCTCCTCTCCTTTTTTTTTTTTTTTTCTTGTTTTTTTGTGTTTTTTATCGCAAACTGGATCGAGTTAACAGTCGTTACAGACCACTGTGATTACGGCAGATGAGCTCGAATGGTACAGTTAAAAAATGAAATGGGTACTCTGCGTGTTATCTTTAACATTACTTTCCTGTATACCTAAATTATTACATACGCGCAATAGGTCATGAACTTTATTGACTCTCGTGTGAAATGATGTCCAAAATTCAAATATCTGTCAAAGATTTATACCTAGTGGTTTTTTCATAGTTATATATAGTATCATATGAGTTTCAGTAGTTCTTCATCATGAATTGACCTCATCACCCTAATTTTCGTGAAACTGTGATATGAGCTTTTCCGAAAGTGCAATTTATTTGGAGAAATGTATTTTGGATACCTTCCAGCTCTTCATATATGTCCATACATACGTCAGGCGATTCAACAAAACGCGTATTGATCAGAAACTATATGTAACTATATATATATATGTATATTTGCAATCACTTGTCGTGTATCGTATATGTATGTATGTATGTAAGTTAGGGTGGTCCTTATTTGGGGTGTTGACGAATTTCGACAAGTGCGCCCCCTAGACACGTTCGAAATAAATTTAAAAAAATGTGTGCAAAAACGGAGCGCTGTAGTCCAATTAGAAGACGTGCCTCTAAGCTCGTTTTGTTTCTCATTTGAATAACATGGGATTTTCAGACTACTTCAGTCATTATGTTTTTGAGTTGTCCCCGAGCACGCAAAAAATTCTTTTTTCACATTAATCTGTTGTTCATGGGTACAACTACGCGTATATTTTTCCACAAGTCGTTATCACAACCTTTACGCCCCCCATTGGCAAATTGGTTCAAATTGATCAACGTGAATACCTGTTTTCAGTCGCTTGGTGCTTGACAGTATTTCACCAATTAAAAGGCAGTCTTATTTACGTCATAGTTTGTAAAAAAAAGTAATTGTACATGTGGGAAAAATATGTATTTCAATTAGTATATTTCAAAACACATCGTTTACACTTTATGCTTTTTTAAAAAATAATAATTAAAATTGAAATGTTTTGATCACCGTCTGTTTTTTTGGATCGGGAAAGCTTTTACGATATTCCGAGACTATCTGAAGAATATACTGCTTTTGATCTTTTGCTTTTGTCCACGGGCCTGGTGAAGTTTTGTCAAAAAATGTACGCGTAGTTGTACCCATGAACAACAGATTTATGTGAAAAAAGAATTTTTTGCGTGCTCGGGGACAACTCAAAAACATAATGACTAAAGTAGTCTGAAAATCCCATGTTATTCAAATCAGAAACAAAACGAGCTTAGAGGCACGTTTTCTAATTGGACTACAGCGCTCCGTTTTTGCACACATTTTATTTTATTTATTTCGAACGTGTCTAGGGGGCGCACTTGTCGAAATTCGTCAACACCCCAAATAAGGACCACCCTAATGTAAGTATGTATATGATACAGAACTTGAAATTAGTTCGGGAATATATTGGAGGGGGGGAAGTAGAAATTTTCATGACCGAGTCTGTCTTTACTAAATAATTGACGAACACCGCGTATTAATATTATATAATTGAGAATCCGTTTTCAGCATAGTTTCGATACCTACAAGGACCAGTAATTTCCCGTTCCTTCGATAATTGCTTTTCGCACGATCAATATTGTCTTGGAAAGCTGTTGATAAACGCGAGACTTCACGTAGTCACGCAACCAATAATCACCGGTTGTTAATGGGGTGAATTTACCTTATCAGAGAAATATTTCAACAGTATCTAAATCAGATGTTATTATTAATATTATTTTACTGAACATTACCTTGCATGAAAATAATTGATTTCAATCACATCGTCGTCAATTGATAGAAAAACATTATAGATTTCTGCACTACGAGTATAGGGACAGACGAGTATCTCAGGATGCACTGATTGCAATAATAAAATTTAAAAAATAAAATTTTTGATTGAATGTATTTAGGAATGATGAACGTACCTAGTTTGAAATCGTATTGAGATACTGAATTTAGATGACCAAGTGAAACTATCCTTCGTATGCATTCGTTGCAATTCAAAAAATGCAGTACTTTCTTCAGGGGAAAAAGTTTCTGTGTGGGACTGCTCTTAGTAGATATACAGATAACCCGACACACTGGGCGACAGCTCTCGACGTCGGAAGCACAGAGCCATTCTGCATACATAGGACACACGAGGACCCATACACATGGAAATTCAACGCCATTGGACCGCAATCCCTAGCTGTTTGGGATTTATACGTTCGCTCTAGAGGGATCTGGTATTCAGGCTTATGTAAATCCCCGGACATTAGCGAAAAAATGGAAATTACCAGCTGTGAGCTTGATTTTTCGGATCAGCTTATAGTCAAGGGTATGATATTGTACGTTTGGATTTTATTCCGCATGGTCCTAAATCACCATGATATTGTTCTCAGCTAGTTGCAGAAAAAAAAAAAAAATGGTTTTCAAAATCCATAGAAAATTTTACTCATTAATCGATGAATAATTATATTTTCTGATATTTCTAAGTGAAAATGAAGAACAGGCGTATCATTTTTTTCCTCTTTTATATGTTTGTCAGAAGTCAAGCGCGAAGCCTTTGCCATCAAAGTGCTTCGCATACATTTATGTTTATTTACCTCATATGCTTTGTGTGTTTCACATTTTCATGCATGCCGGAAGCTGTCACCAAGAAAGATACCGCGGATTTCACATCGCGGGAATATTTCATAACATTTCCTGCTCCCGCAGGTCACTGAAAATTTTTGACATCCTCTTCTGAGATCTGTTTTCACTGTGTAAAAGCTTAGGCCAGAGATTACAGTATTTCGAACGAAATCACCAAGGATATCTTTGGGATTTCTGGGTATTTTGCCATGTATGCCATTCATAAATTATGCCATACCTTTAATGGGGACATTCGTTCAGTTTCAATGTAATATTTGTTTTTCACGGAAATCGTAGTTCCTGTCAGCTATGCTCAGTTCGCCTCATTGGCTTCTGTGGTTATAGGTCGATTGCGAAGAACGAGAAATCGTTGAGAAGGTCTGCCGTTTACTTACCTACTACGAAGAGCTACCCCGCGCAAATATATTTCTAACTTCCCCTACACCCAAGGGTTTTGAAATATTGCAAATACGAAATATACATTTGTACCTCAACTATCGCTGCAGATAATGTAAAAAAAAGTATTCATATAGCTATTATACTCAGTAGCAGATATTGAATCAAAGCTAGATACATTACCGCAAAGTGGTTAAACAATGTAAAACAATAAAACAATGAAACAAAAAAGAAAAAAATCAAGCAAAAAAAAAACGGGGAAAAAAAAAAAGAAAACCCTCCTTAAAGTAATACGAACTTTTCAAGCAGCACTTAACCCCGTTTAAACTAATATATTTTATGAGCTCCCCTTTAGATGTAATTAGAGTAATGGAAGGTCTACCGGAGCCTTCTATGAATAAGGGTGTAATTGTGGGTGGGCGGTTTAAAAGCATTTATACCTTCGTTGATTAGAGAGTGCAGTGGGTGCGGTTACTTAGCTAGTTAACTCAATCACTCGCGCGGACAATATGTTTTGCGAAATAAATTTTCTTAATGCGAGTCATTTCCGTACACGGATAATCGCAGTCGCGAATTTTCTCCAATTTTTCAATATTATTTGAAGTCAGCAAAAATTATTGAAGACGATTTCAAATCCGTCGATTGACCTCTTGATTGTACTCGTTAGTTGGCACTAATCGACGAGGCTGGTACGGTCTGTGCTGCGGTGCATCTCAACGAAGCTTGCTATTTCAGTAATGAAAAGCTCCCATTGCGGTTAGTTAGACACTCGATCCAGTTGACGACGAATCAATATCACTCGATTCACCAATAGACTAGATAAGTCTCTCTGAATTTGTACCCCATGAATCGTATTGAACTGATAGCAAGCTCGTCGAAACTATCGGACGTATCTGTTTTGCTTCATCCAAGTATCACTTTCTTCACGAAATTTGAAGTTATTTTTTCGCGAACGAAATATCGCATTTTTGCGAAAGCAGGAGGAGACGAATGTGCATAAGTTTACACGCTAGCTGTAACGTTATCTCGCGATTATTATTTCACACATTCATGTGAACTAAATATGTAAACTTTTGTAGGTGGACAGGTTTAAAAAGGAAGGAATTCTGCACCCTGTATATTCAAACGTGGGGAGTTATATGACACAGCAAATGGTAGTTCGCTGTGGTGATCCGTATGTTTTTCCAGCTTCTCCAGTTTCATCAGCTTCGTCTCAAGGTGCTTTCGGTAGAAGTAGTCCGGGACAAAACGCAGGCCAACCATAAAACTAAGGCAGTCGAATGTGCGAGCTTTGGGCTGAAAGCTTGCGGGCTTTCGAACCGCTCGGGGAACCCCGATCACGTGCATTCTTGCTCTTTCCTGCTTTTTCTCTTGCTCCTTTTCCTTCTATCCTTCTGTCTTGGACCGCGGTATTGCGTCCTTCTCGTTGGCATTTTCCATCCCCGTTTCTGCCTTTAGAGGAAAAGGGATCCTTTACGCAGGTATGGCAACGTGCTTGGAATGCTTCAGAAAATAGTGCCAGTTGACTCATCATTTTAATAGAAATAGCAAGCGTCCTCTAGGACTCTTGGTTTTTTGATCATTTCAATTCACGTTCATATATACAAATCATTTGACCAGTTTTATATTATAATATATGATTTGTGCGCACCTTATATCATATCCCACAATGTTAAATGATCCATAAAACTATTTACAGTGGAGATTTACGAGAGATTTTTTTTATTTTTTTTTTGCTAGTCCGATTCGCAAGTCGTTCTATGAGGCAAACTATGTACCTTAAACCTATATACGAATGCAAAAAACCATTCGTGAGTCTCAAGAACGAGTCCGTTTTTTTTATTTCATAAAATAAATTATTCAAAGCATGATCGTATGGTATAAGGGAGGGAATAGCTAGAAAACTTTGCTCTGGGTTTCAGGTCTCAACAAGAGGGTATAAGTAATATCAAAACACACCACGATCCAATTGGTTTTTTTTTTCTCTCTTTCTCTCTCTTTATTTTTTATTTATTTTTTTATTTCTTTCAACATTCGTGCGAAACTATTCAATCTAATTATTTCAGTTTGAAATAAATAGTCAAAAACGAATAAGAAAGTCGAATTTATATCGGGGTTGGAATAATAAAAAGAAATAAAATAAAATATTTGCGGAGTAGGGAAT
Organism: Tenthredo notha; assembly: GCA_914767705.2. Taxonomy (NCBI): domain Eukaryota; kingdom Metazoa; phylum Arthropoda; class Insecta; order Hymenoptera; family Tenthredinidae; genus Tenthredo; species Tenthredo notha. The sequence continues at coordinate 8,898,885 of OU611908.1, forward strand.
CGCTTTGAACTAGCTGTGTGTCAACCCGTTTGGCTAACATGCACGAGCGTTAATCACTGAAAATAACTGAGGGAACATCAATTAAATTAAACTCGATTAATATTTCTCCCCTATAACGTTATAACCACACCGAGCGTAATGACATCGTCGGGGAAATACGATTAAGAAGTTTTGTTCTGGGATCGTTAACGTTTATTAAAATGCGGCTTACTTTAACACTGGACTTTGGCCCGTAAATTTTTGTTTAATTCGCACTTTTAATATGCCAAGTTACAATCAAGTTGGGCACCGGGACGTTTACAGCGCAATTCGACACGCCGTTAACAAAGTAATTTAGATTATTACGAAAGCTCGCGGGGAAACTACCCGAATAAACTCTTAACCCTTGGCCGTAGGGGTCTGAACGTTTCAACTTTACGATTGGTTACCCGTCACTCATATAATATAGACGGGGGTATGGTTTCTGTTTTTATTTTATTTTATTTTTATTTTTTTTCTTCTTCTCCCTTCATTTTTTCTTCTCCTCATTTTGATACAATAATTCAGGCATACATCTCAAGGCATAGAAATACATGATTGTGGAGCTTTCTCACAAAAGATATAGGTACTCGTATATTTCATTGTCAGTGAAAATCAACGTTAAAACAGGTCTTAAAATGTACTCGGTATTATACTGTCCTGGGTTTCAATCTCGAGGATTAATTGCACAAAAGAAGAAATACTGGGCTCCTACAGATCTGGTCTTAGCTGGGTAGAAGTTGGGACAAAATTCGTTGCCCCATATTCTCTCTGAGGCTCTCACCGCCACCACCACCACCACCACCACCTCCACCACCACCACCACCACCAGTATCACCACCCTTACCTTCGTTCTCTCAGAACTGTAGAGAATCTGCTTAGGAATTTGTAGCAGACTGATACCCACCCGACTCTTCTCTGCTCTGCTCTGCTCTCCTATTTTCAACATTAACGAATTCACAGTTTAAGCACGTTCGCCTTGCACGTGACGAGTCCATTGGCACACTGCTAATGAAGGCACGCAATATGACTGAGCCAAGGTATAGAGCAACAAGGTGAAGATCCAGGCTTTCCAGGATCATACTTTAGTGAATTATTCACAGATTTGATCGGCTGTAAGAATAAAAAAATAAAAAATAAAAAAACAGCTCCAAATAAAATTCATACATATGTACCTATATATGTGCATTCAACGCTCGTTCGTAGAACTATTTTCTCTTTAGCGTATTACTACGAGGTAGAATTTTCATTTTTTATCAAATTTGCGGTAGGCTGAGTTGCCAGTTTCAGTGGATTGTTAAAATTTTATAGCAGCGTAGAGGATGCTGGTTTCGGAGTAATAAAGTGGGAACGCGCGCAGCGTGACGCGAATTCATTTCACCCGGAAAAGCAGACAAAACATACCACGTTTAGGGGATAAAGAACAGAAAGACGGGTTTTTTTACTTTCTTTTTTCTTTACATATACCCTGTACACGTGCATGAAGAGCTGTTTATTTTATGCTTTACTACATTGTTCAGTCCTGTTTATATACTTGTTCACAATTTTCGCTATATGTATATGTAGTTGAGAAAATAAGAAATTATTGCAAGGCATGAGATAAAGATTTGTCAATTCGGAAAAAAGAAACAAAAAGTGTTAACGTATAAGGAGACGAAAATTTCACGTCTATTACTTATGAATAATTTTAACCCCGCTCTAATTTTCATAAAGAAAATATTTTGATATAAATTTTCGGGTACTTGGGTTTTTGGGTGAATTGCTTGAATTCAAGTGTACTAAGTAATCTCAAGGACTCGTTTACTTATCGTCAGGTGCTCGTAGCGGGAGCAGGAAAGCGAGGAACCGCGAGAGCACAAGAGCAGCTGAGAGAATAAATGAAAATATCGCAAACAGCCATCATATCTTTAAGTCTTTACTTCAGCTTTCAAACAAAGAGGTAAGAGCTTGATCCCTGGGCTGCGTAAGGCAGCGTTAATTATTTTCTCTTTCCTTGGTTAATTGTCTATCCCCAGATTCCGAGGGTCGCTTCCAGCTTCCTGCTCCTTTACTCCTCAGCGTCTTTTCTTGCTCAAAATGGTTAATTGCTAGAAAAACATCCAAGCATCCCATGTCTCAAGGACCGAGTCAAGATATAACTATATACCGCTGTATATATATAAAATATTATCTCAATGGCGAAAGCTTTTTTTATTATAACACTTTGCTTCAATTCTTGAATTGCACAGAAAATCCGTTTATGGGGGTAAAAACCCATCAAAGTTCAACTTGCACGTGATCAAACAAGCTGTATGAGTATATCTATCTTATGTCATTTAAAAATATAGTTCGTAAAAACAATTCTCATCGTCATATTGTTCTACGAATTTTATATATTCAAGTAAAAAACTCCATCTCACCAGATGAAGATCTCACGATCAATTTCATTCATCAAACCTTCGAGCATTTTTTGAAGCATTTTTTCCTTTTCATGTACATATGTCCTGAAGCTCTATACAAAAATGAATAGTATATTAAATTTGAAAACTTCACACTATTTTACATAAAGAACACATAGTGGAATATATATTTTTGGCCACATATAAAGGCACAAAAAAAAAAAAAAAAAAATTCCTAAAGCTTTTGCTCGAAGTGAAAAGATTCATCAGATCCTTTCGCAAAAAATGTGGATAGCTTAGAAGTTTGAAACTCTGTAGACCTCAAGATCTATCTAAGTGTATGGTACAAAAGGTAAACGTTATTTGCAACGAGAATTGATTGAATCGTCACTATACATATTAGGGTGTTCTTTATTCAGGGCTCAGACGAATTTTTTATCAGGTACCCCCCCAAATCGGCTTCAAATAATCAAAAAACAAATCCCTAATTTTCTCAGAATTTAAATAATTCTTCAACGCTAGAAGATTAATGCGTGATTATGGGAAAACTGAGAACTATCTATGGTGGTATAATTGTTTTCAATTTATACTGACGTTTGGGAATAAAACTTGTATCTCAGAGAGAAGAATTGAAACTGATGCGCATTTACTCAAGAGAATACAATTGTAAGCCCATGAGTACCCCGTAAAGTTTTAGCTGTATAACAGGAAAACTTTTAACTTATCCGTGTGCGGACTATTAATTAAAGTAACGTGACAAAAGGTACGAGGCATTTCTAAATTATAAGGTTGAAAAGAGCCATTTCTTTAAAACAAAACTCGTAAATAGTAAAGACAAGAATTTTTCTATACTAAATTAAAATGAATCTAAAATTCTTTTTTAAACTTTCATTCGCTATACCGCATCATCAGATTCAAATAGCATATATAATTTTCAGCTGTACACATCGTACGAATAAAAAAAGCACAAGAATAATTCAGATACGAATAAATGTCGCCAATTTTAAGATAGGAGAAAAGAGAAAAATTTCATTACCAACTTGGGATAGAGATAATATCAAGTTTCTCTTCAGTGCGATTGATTACAACTAGAGAATTAGATCTCGGTTGCCAGGTGACAAAGTAAACTTGAAACAGTAAAGCTTCTTATCCCTATTGAGGGCAGGTGTCACGTCACGCTTTTCTACTAGATAGCGAATGTTATCAGAGACGTCGATGTCTTGGTGGCTACCCTGGATTAGAGACCTTATAGAAACTACTCGACCACCGTGGAGTACCGTGGAGATTCTCGTCCACGATTTCAAGTGTTGGGCTAGCGCTCCAAAAATATTATTGTTTCGTGGCTCGGGTACTTTGGTAAGATGCTCTTGCTTCGGGTATACCTGTGCAAAATCAATACAAAAACTCCAAGAATGAGAAGAACAAGACAAAGAAGAAGAAGAAGAAGATGAACAATAATAATAAGGAAAATAAGAAGAGAGAAAGAAAAAGTGAAGTAAAACGCCGAGGAAGAGGATGATGATGCAGAAGGAGGACCAGGAGGAAATGAAAAAGGAAAATGAAAAAAAAAAGAAAAAAAACTGAGTTGAAGAGGGGATGAAGGGATGAGAAAATTCGGTAGGAGGCATAACTGCCTTCCATTTGGGAAATGTCGTGGCAACACGTTTACTTCGAAGTCCTTAACTTTACCTTTGCCATCGGTAAACACGGTTATTACGGATTTCCTTTATTACTTGCCTCATCGTAAAGTAGGTATAGAGAGCAACGTGCCTGTGCCATGCCTGACCAGTTTCCAGTTACGTGTAAGGGGTACCTACCCAAATATATCCCTTTTGCTATCGTAATACGAGATATATATTTTCTTGTAAAAAAAAAATAAAAAAAAAAAAAAAACAAGTCACATAGCTTCAAGATAAATGTAAGATGAGCGACAGAGATTTTTTTTTCAAACTTGTGTTATCCTCGAGTCATCATAATGCCACTTTATTTGTTTTCACAACACTCAACTTTTCTTCGTCGCAAAAATTGCAAAGAAAATCAAACCCTGTCTGAAAAAGGTTGACATTAATATCCCGAGAAAAATTTACATTTGTGGAAAAAAAAAAATCTGTTTCACTTGCAAAAACCTGCAAGTTAGACAAGAGCTTCCAATACATTTTTCAAATCTTTTGATCAAGTACAGGTGAAAAAAGAAAAGAAAATAATTATTGAACTTAAAATCCGTTTCAAAGATGGACCAATGGTCTGGAAAATGTTGAATTGACTTTGAATTCAATCATCGAATTAAAGTGAATTATATTCTGAATCCGACTCGTTACAACATCGCCTAACATCAGTGTGAGAAATTCTTTGAAATAATATGATGCTCCACGTGCCTGCCACCATATTTACATCTAGGAATTTGATATACGTGAACATTCTACACCTGGCATCTTATGATACGATAAATATGCATCATTGCGACGTCTTCAGGAACCGGCGATTTTTATTCAACTTTGAGATATTTGTCGCTTGGTCATGTCAACGCCGTGTTTACCTGAGACATGAAGTTACATTGGATAGCGAGTTATCCAAGATCGTAAAAATATGAAGAAAAATATAGGAAAAATAGAACCTCCCTCAGAACCTCTGGCTCTGATATCAAACGTGAACTGTCATTCAATTGTTTTTACTTGCTATAAAAATGCTCAAACCATTTTCCCACTCTGGTTATTCTTTTATTTTCTGCAGTTCCTCCTTCAGATGCGCAAAACCGAGCTATATTGTGGGCTATGGAAACACAGGTAGGTATTCCATATGCTTTTTACTCGCTATGACGTAGTACAAACCTTCTGGCTCTGACGTAACGGATGATAAATGTCGCTGGTGTAGGTAAAAAAAAAAAAAAATACCAAAAAAGAAAGAAAAAAAAAAAAAACTGACTGCAGTTTGCCGCATAATAACTGGCACTTGGTAAAGAGACATTTAGTGCACTTGGGCTGTGATCTATTGGGCTGGATAACCCGAGGCATTGGCTTTAGATATATCCGCTCATCCTCTTGCAGTTCTTTTAGCTCGTTTCGTTCGACTATTATTTACCTCTGAATTAGGTACTTACCAGTTTTGGTGAAAACCTGCAGCTATTTCCGTTGTCTCAAGTCGACGAGCTCGTAAGTACCAATTGGTTTCCACCTATTGAAAGGTGGAACTCTTCTTCCTGGGTTAGCGATAACTTTTCAATTACCTTCAGACCAATGAAGTGTTTTGAACGGACCCCATAAATACGAAATGGAGCACACGATCGTCGGTTCGACGCATAACTACGTTGTAAACGAATGAATTGATTCTGCGGGGGTAGTAGAGTTTCAATAAATAAGGATTCGGTTACAAACACATCTATACATTTACATTTCATATACTCTATAGGATAGGTTCATCCCGAAGGACTTGAAAAACTCGCTTCGTTTCTATTCCGTATTTACTGCTAATAGCTTTGCTGGATATTCGAATTTCCCTTGCGACATAGAAATCTGCTCAGGTGACATACCTAATGTAAATTTATCCCGTACTTAAGCTGACACCATAGTATATCAAGGGTTTTTTTTTTATTAAAAAAACTGTAAGTCTGATATGACGCTAGTGCCTCGATTGGAATTAAAATTACACTCTTGATAAATATTTTATTACCCCGCGAATAAAAAATTCGAAGTGTAAAATAGTATGGAGTGGTCTTTTTTCTATTGATTAATAAAACAGTATTTTATGTAGCCATGTCAAATTTCGTTTCGTTGTACTCGTATGCGGGGTATTTCACGCTATGACAAACCACCTTTTATTCGGAGTCCTCTGATTTTTTGATTAAATTTTTTTTTGCTTTGTTTTTTTTATGCTCTACATACGAACCTACGAGATCCGGAGTTTGATGTTCGCACCAATTTTCATGCCCCAGATAATTGGGAATGAAAAATTGGCAGATTCAATTTTCGGTATCTTTGGTTATTTGTCAAATATGGTCAATCTCTTTTTTTCTTTTTCGGATTGATGTAACAGTCCAGAAGTCAAGACGACATTTTATGCGGAAATATTTGCGACAGACTCTGGATCTGTGATAAAAAAAATCATTTTCTTTCCTGCGAAATCTCGTGCTGATTTCATCAATCAGAAGAACTGGGAATCTTAATCGGGTCATTTTCTAGTTTGCAGATGTCGACAAGATCTGCAACAAGAATTTGTCGAATAAAGTATATTTCGCTCATTTTGATAGAGGGTTTCGCTTTGTCAAACTAAATCTTCTCTCGTAGTTCACGATCGCTATTTAGCTTGATGTAGAAATGATATTTCCTTGATACAAAAGATTCATCTTCTCTGTGTAAAAAGAAAACGATGGAACTTTTCTGAGAGACAATTAGTCAAACGGACAAAACTGCATTTATGACTAAATAATTCTTTCCTAATAGTCACATAAATTTTTAATATCACGGGTGAAAGAACTTCGATTTTCTAGAACTCAATTGCAATCAGCTTTGCTAATGAAGGTACCTATTCATAAATAATTAGCTTTCGACTTGAACTCGAGAGAGAGAGAGAGAGAGAGAGCAAGGTAATTTTTTTTTTTTTGCTAACGAATCAGAGTCTTTCCGCATATGGTATATCGCCACATTAAAATATTTCAGTGACTCTTTAAACATCATATTTCAAAAGGGTGGAAAGAACTTGACCAAATAATATAATAAAAGATGAGAATCAGTGAAAAAACGCCGGATTTGTAAAGGGAATAAAAATAACATTCATCTATGAAACAAGGGAAAAATTAAAATTGTTCATTGTTTTTTTTTTTTTTTTGTGCCCGAGAAGCTGGGATTTGAAAAATGCTACGGAAACAAATCGTATCTCGGGTGAAGGGTGGTTCTGGGTGGCATCGAACAACCCATATATACTAAATAGGATTTGCTCCCTCGCGATCTCGGAAATAAAATACGAAATTATACAGCAGAAATTAAGATTAATATACGACTAATTAAGCCTCCTTGGTCTCCTCAGGGCAACTCCCACCCCAAATCTTCTTTTTGACTTATTTCGTTGCGTTAAATTAACTGGCTTTAGACCTGGGACAAATAAATCTTAATATACACAACTGGTATGTATATATATAATATATATATATATATTTATCGCGCCCTGGTCTCAGCGCGAAGAAATTTATAATTGACTCAAGGTAATCATAAAATTGTGATGACAAACTTTCATCCAACTTATCCTCGACTTTATACAAAACTGGCAATGTTAATAAATATTAAAATTAAAAATATATTACCGTATTTTATAATTACGCGTGTCAGTAGAACATCTATAATGTACAGTGAAGGAAATGGATCCTGAAGCCCCTTATTTGATGAGATTGAGCAACCGTTGCGACACGTCGATTTTAATTGTCCTTAAGTTGGTATGAAATTTAAACATCTGCTCAGGCGATGAATCAGTTTCGTTTGTTATTTTTTCAGAGAACGTCAATTCACTAACCTAACAGGTGATTAATAAAACCGTCACATCGGATAACCCCAAAATGCGCGAATCTTTTTCCGAATCAGGTGACTCCTGAAATAACCTAGTTCTCGTGAAGTGTTTAAAGGGTTAGAGAAGGGCCCTAATGAAACTTACTGATATATTCTCCCACGAAATCCGATTGATTTTCAATCCTTTTCAAGTGTTAGTTGAAACCATTTGAAACTAATAAGATCAGCACCTGAAATTTTTAACTCAAGCCTAGATACAGGAGTTACGCACCAATGATGTTCGCCAGCTATAACAATTTTGGCAATGTGTTCGGAACACTTGGGCAAAGGATCCCAAGTGTCGGATACACGCTGCAGAATCAAGTCTTGGTTCCAACTAAGATATCCTTCTGGTACTTTCGCCATATCTTCTCATTTCAATGCTCGCCTTGGCTGAAATATCTCCAACAACAAATCAGGCACAAGTTGACAGCTAATTATATAACGTAATTTTCATTCAGTATCGCACCCAGTGGTTTCGGTCTATCCAAGAATTTGGAGCAAAAAGGGATAGGAGAGAGAAAGAAAAAAAGGTATCGTGACAGCCACATCCACCACGCGAGGCGAAAGCTCCCCACAAGCTTAGCAGGCAAAAAAATATTTTGACTTAATTTAAAGAAATAAAATATATGTATTGATAATTTATCTAACAAATATTTCAGCAGTAAGATACAATACATGTAACGTTATCTTCCTGGATGATTACAATAAAACTAAGTCAATGAGAATAAAACACAACTTTATTGTGAAAACAGGATTGAAATGGCACGTGAAATATAAACCATCAACTCCTTATCATTGGAATTGGATGAAAGACTATTCAATTATATAAGCTAACAGGTGGTAGAACTATGTATAACCCATTTGAGTGTAACGCAGGAATATATGAATCAACAACTTGTGAGAATTTCTACTTCTCACTAATATTATAAACTATCTTGGAAGTATAGTCTTAGTTAATTATGGCAGTTCGATTTTTGTCAAGCTAATCTTTGAAAATGATTCTAATAATATTGAAATGTCATGATCAACCATCAACATGAACAATAGGCTTTGAAGTTGTAGAAACAGGTCTCGTTGTTCTAATGAGAAAAATGTTGATGGTTTTATCGACAAAGCTTAAGGATAAGTTAACAGGTAGGAAAACTATGTAGAACACATGTGAGTTCCTGATTTGTTGTTGGAGATATTTCAGCCAAGGCGAGCATTGAAATGAGAATATATGGCGAAAGTACCAGAAGGATATCTTAGTTGGAAACAAGACTTGATTCTGCAGCGTGTATCCGACACTTGGGATCCTTTGCCCAAGTGTTCTGAACACATTGCCAAGATTTCAAGAGCTGGCGAACATCATTGGTGCGTAAGTACTATGTCCAGGCTTGAGTTTAAAATTTCAGGGGCTGATCTTATTAGTTTCAAATAACACTTCAGAAGGATTGAAAATCGATCGGATTTCATGACAGAATATATCAGTAAGTTTCATTAGGGCCCTCCTTCAAGCCTTTAAACACTCCACGAGAACTAGGTTATTTCAGGAGCCGCCTAATTTGGATAAACTTTCGCGCATTTTGGGGTTATCCGATGTAACGATTTTATCAATCACCTGTCCATCTGGGGGGTTATGTGGATTGACGTTATTTGAATAAAAAAAAACAAACGAAGTTGATTTACCGACCGAGCATATTCTGTCATATAAATTTCATACCAACATAAAGACAATTAAAATCAACGTGTCGCTACGGTTGCTCAATCTCATCAAATAAGGGGCTTCAGGATCCATTTCCTTCACTGTACATATACTAACCTGCTTCAGCTTCTAGCGTGCTTCTCAAAGTCTATAAAGTTAGTGAATACTTCCAACGAGTACAAACTATCGATTTCTGCAGAATTTTTTTTCCACAGATTATGGAAACTGGTTACCATGCGTTTTCCGAAAATTTAGTTTTTGATAATGATTTATGAAAATACAATAGAATGTAAAAAATGATTGGAGGTGTTCTTATCTCAGAGCATAGTGTTATACCCCCTGGGTTACAATTTACTCTGCAAACTTTGGAATTGGGTTACCACAAGAAAAGCGTAAATGTTTGTGTCGTCTAATGGGTTCGACAAACGTCTTCCGATCTTCGAAGCTGTTTTCCACGCTATACTTGCGTGGGTGTGTCTTATCAGTAATTTCATTATCATATAGATACGAAAGAACGCACAGGTGCAAATGAGATTACTAGGATTCAAGTTAACAGCAAACACAACCGCAACTTTCGTGTATTTTAGCGGAAAGCCTGGGGACGTCCAGGGCCCAGGGACCCCAAACATTGCTTTACACCTACAAAATTGCCAATCTGCGTGCGCCCTGCGATTCAATTATTGCCTTGGATTTTCCAAATAATTCGCACGCGTGACAAAACCCTAGTTTTTCTATACTGGTAGTTTCAAAAATGAAGACTCTCTTTTCATATTTACAGAATTAATGTTTAAAAAAGGTTTGTTGAAATATCGTTTCATTGCACGAGACTTTATCGGAATAAGAATCCAACGCCATAAAACTATCTGTTCGTACAAATTATCCACTTATCTGTTTCACAACTTTACGGATAAATACCTCACGGTTTTAATGTAATAAATCACCTCAAACTATCAGGAATTCGTGTTTCGTATCCAACGAATGCTATTAGAGGTTCGAAACAATGTTTGGCTCTGTGATAAACTCCAGCTCGATATTATTGTAGCTTGCGAAAATTCGCGTAAGTTAACATGTTTTTCTTCGATCGATGGTAAGCCAATTATTCCGTATATGAGAATTTTCCCTTTTCCATTTTCCTAGTTTTCCTCGTTTTCAAAGTAACAAATTAGCTATTACTTATTCTTCTGTTACATGAAAGCTACGATCCACCGTACAAGAATAAGGCGGTACAAATACTTGGACTTGATAAACTACCTCACCATATGCTGTAATGCAGTATACTGGAATATATCGTTCGAAGTATTCTCTTTGCTCTTTTCTTATGCGCACAGATATAACGGAGGGTAAAAAGCATTAGCGGGTTGTTAACGAGCTCCCATAAAGATATCGATAGGATTTTCAATCTGGTAGAGATGTACGAAATTTGGAATACTTCTGTAATGAGAGAAAAAAAAAGAAGAAAATTAGTCATGCAAATAAATCAAATAATGTTATCCAAAAACAGAAAGTGTCACCGGCTTTCTCGTCCTATTCTTGAATCAGGCAATAGTCTTGATACAAAAATCGTGCTGTTGAAAATAAAGTAAAAGTCAGAATTGGTTGATTTTTGAAAAATTATAGCACTTTTTAGTTTGTCGTTGAAAAATATTTAAAAACAGAATATCATCGCAAATATTTATTCCATTTAAATCGATGTGCCAAAAGAGCTTGGCGATAGATAGTGCGCCTGATCCTTGTGACTCTGTCACCTGGCTGGCAGATTATGCGATAGATTTGCATAATCTTTAGCCTGTGTAAACGCGCTGGTATACAATCTATTTAGGGTTCGGTTTTAGGCTAAGACTGTTTACTTTGAAAACCGAATGTGGTCCTTTGCTCAGATGTCAGATTTCTCCCTGAGGGTAGAGCATGTCATGAAAACGTAAAACTGTAGCTATTCATTGTTAAAATTCAACAGCGTTGTCATCAGAATTCATCACTGGTTAATTAGTGAAATTAAAAAATGTCAAACTCGACAAAGATGATTGATATTTCTTTCTCCATTCTGTATAGAATAAAATTCTGTTAAAAAAAGAAAAAAAAAAAACACGTATCTGGTAGGTATACTTTAATAAAAATCTTTTCAACTTGAATTGACATCCGGATGTTGCCTACGCCTGCATTATTCCAAAGCCCTTTTATCCTTCGGAGTTTTTAATAAAAAAAAAAAAAAGAGAGAAAAAATAAAGAAAAGAATCGTTGAATATCCCCGCTGCTTTCAATCGGTTATGACTATGTTACCCGCATACGTTTCGTTCTTTAAAAAAAACGGGCAGGTGAACTGATGGAATTAAAATGAATGAGAAAATGTTTGTTAACGGAATAAAAAAATAAAAAATAAAAAAAAAAAGATGTGAGAATTCATTTCCAAAATTACCCTATACTTCTTTCAGGCTCGCCGCGCGTTATAATAAATGAGGATGAAAATTATACTAAATTAATTAAGTACGAACATGCGCTTCTTTTTCCGCGGTTGGAATAAATAAATTAATCTTGTCTTACCTGGCGTATATATTAGCTGACTCTGAGCCAACGACTTTGGAATGATAATAAATCGAAAAATAAGTCAATTATATTTTAGTTTGAGAGAAACCTTCTCCTAGAAGTATATAGTTGCATTTAGCGATTTCGTTTAATTACTAAATGGCAATACAGTCGATTGAGGTGTACAAGACGGGCAGTCATGGTGCTTACTCGTTCTCGTAGCTAGAGTCTTTATTCTGAACCTCGGTGTAAGCTTCTGTTGGTTTGTAGAATGGAGGGTGTGGGTGAATCAAACGCGAAAAGCTCCCCACTTGGTGTTTCAAATAACAAGCAATGCGCAAGTATCCCAGCTCGCACTGGTTTTCCGCTTAAGAGACAACAGTCGACACTTTATTCGTAGGAGAGAAGTAAAACAGAGAAAATTCTTGCAAGGGTTGAAAGAGGGTTAAAAAAAAAAAAACGAAAGAAAGAAATACCCTTGCTAACGTAGAATTTATTAGGCGAAACGCCAGCTCTTTTGTTAGAGACTATTTCGCGGGATTCTCATTCATTCTATTGATTCAAGGGTTTAGATTAGCCGTGCAAGCCTAAGGCAGTATCACATCCCCTAAACCATCACCCAACTTGTCGCTTTATTTTCAACGATATACTTCACTCGGCCACAACACGGATCAGTGAATTGAATTCTTTTCCTTTGATAAGTGGATTTCATCGATACGAGGATCGACGTTGAACTAAATTTCATATTGATTTTGTATCGGAATGGGTTACCCCTGAGAATTCAGCACCAAGAAAATTACGTTTTTATTATTTTCTTTTTTTTTTTTGTACCCATAAATCATGAAATACGAAAATTTACCCTGCACTGATCCCCGCAATTATTTTTCCTATTGTCGCGTGAATACCTACGATGCTAATAAAATACCTCGAGGTAGTATAATATAGGAAAACTGATTTCGTTTCGAATGATTCATTTCCCAGTCCCAGCTGCAGTATCTATAATATTTCAGTCGAACCAAAAATAGGAAATCCAATCTTCTTGACTGGCTACGATCTCTCTGGTAAATTTAATGCAAACAGTGGCTTCCGGACTGAACCTCAGCAATTCGCCCATCTGTGAACTCGGATTATATTATTCGAGCTTATAACCAATTCGTTTTTTCTCTTTCTTTATTTTTTCTCTTTTAGTCACAGCTTTTATTTTTAAAGATTTTTAAAGTTTCAATGACCATGGGATATCAGCACTTCGTTGACCTATCACCTAGCTCATATCGTGCCACTATGAGATTATAACTTTATATAAATATGAATGCATTTCAATCGAGGGGATTACATAAAACTCGTGTACATTTATGCATAACTTAGTTGCATCCCAGCATATTATACGTATACATACGTATAAATATATAATATAGAGTAGAAATTAGCAAACAAACAAATTTCTTGGTGAGATTAATCTCACGATTCAGAATTTATTGTAAAACAAAAACTAATTTACGATGTTAGAACTGAGTTTCATTTCGCTTATTCCCCAAGGATACAAAGCTAGGTTACTGAGATATTTTACACCTTTAATTACCAAACTTTTAGACAAGTATACACTTTTCAGCGAGATTCTCTTTGTCTTGGCAAAATTGTTGGGATAGCTTAGGTATATTATTAGTTTGTTTTATAGAGTCTAGATGTGAGTAAAGCACATCGTATAGTATCTGTTAATAATATAGTAAGCTCACAGCTAATATTATATAAGAAAGTGAAGAAAATGTTAACAATGAGTTTCGCGATCTATGAAAAAGAGAAAAAGAGAAAAAAAATTAAGATAGATAAATAGAATAGAAAAAAAAAAAAAAAATTAAACCAGCGTGAATTCGTTCTCTTGAAAATTGCAAACCCTGGCAATCTTTCTCCGTGGCACGATATCGGAGAACAACTGGGCGTGGACGATGAAAGAAATGAAATTGGACGTGGGGGTTGTGTGTTGGTGCCGGGTCGATTCCTATATGTTTGATCGTCAATTGACTGCGTGTGATTTTCCCCGGTGTCAATACAACGGTTTATTGAGACACCCCCAAGGCTGAATGTTTTTTTAATTGCGTTATTTCACCTTTGTGACGAAAAAATGAAAAAAAATAAAATAAAAAATTACTCTGACATTCAAAAATAGGGATGAAAAAAAAAATTTACATATGAAGGGTCATGATCTAAAACATATACTTTTCTTGTTGAAACGTTGTGTTTCGATTTCACTTAAATTTAGCTTCAGCATTGCATTGAGTTTCCCATACGAATTCAAACTAATGCACTATCTTTGCTGCATCAAACCCAAAATGTATGTTTTCTGTTTATCTCGCCTCGATGTAACCCTTAGGCCAGATCATTTGGCGAGACCCCAACTGAGCCTTTGACGATCCCACTACCAATTATGTGGCCTAATTACCGTTTCCTGGCAGTTTCCACAAGTTTCTCTCGGTATTCTCGTCACCGCGTTCTCACCACCATTGCATGCTTTTCAAGCTCGACAGGAAAGCCCCTCTTTCCATCACGACTGATGACTTGTATCGGCATCCCGTTGAACCTTCCACACGAAATGATAGTCACTCAATCACTTGGTGATTGGCCCCGGTTCGATCCCCTGCACAGTTATAGCTCTGGGGTTTGTGATTCAAAGCGTGAGAAAAAAAACTTTACTATAAAACATGTAGCATTGGAATTTTCCTGCCTTTGCAAGGGATTATAAACGAGCGGTTTGCCTCCCAGTGCTACATATGGGGATACATTTCCGAAGACACTTGGGAACGGTTCGGAACATCGACCGATACTTGTGGGTAACCTGGGCCAATAATTGGGACTCGAAATCGATTTTTTCTTTTTTTTATGTATTTCATCGGTGCCAAGAGTCGTTCTCAAAGCCGGTGTCAAGCATCGAGGCAATTATGGTGTAATCTCCAGGTCAATACGTCTAGTGTCAGGCGTGTAATGGCGCTGTGAAGGTGGAGTAGTATAGGCAATCATGAGGTTATCTTGGCCGTCAGCAAGGTAGGCTCCATAAACGGATGCTTGTCGGAGCAAACAAAGCTTAGGTGGGTTATACGTGTATACATTATACATGTAGTATCTCTGGCGTGGCTTCATTAGGCTCTGTGTCTGGCGGAAAAGCGTTGATTGTCGTAAATGCAGAGTCTAAAGCGTGTCTTAAGCGCATGGTGGTGAAGGGCTGATGAATTCCTTAAAGTATTTGCCTGGTGAAGACGTGATACGGTAACCCTGAGTGCGTGGTTCTACAGCCCGGAGCGAGACGAACGAACGAATGAACGAACGAAGAAGAAGAAGAAGAAGAAGAAGGAGAGGAGTACCGAGGATGGAGAAGAAGACGACAAGAACTACGCTCAGCTCTCAGGGAAAATCACTTTAAATTTGCTTTGTTCCGTATCCATTACCTACAATGTCGTAAGCTCTTTATGATAGAAGATTTGATTCAGCGCTCTTGGTTATAAAGGAATATAAAATCAGCTGCCACGTCACTTCACGGTACCGTGTGAAGCCGTCATTTCAAAAGATGCTTTTACCTCGTTTCTTGATATTTTTAAACTTGTTTTAAAGTTCAACAACACGTCGCCCCGTGAGTAATCTATTTCATCCCCTTTGGTCTACCCATGTAGGAGATTATAAACTTTCATTAACCACCTAAGTTTTACCTTGACAATACCGCAGTTGTAATAAAAATTCAAATCAGCATGAAAATACGATCCAAGTCTAATATTTCTGAAAATACACCAGATATGAATGACATATAGTGCAAATTTAGTTCCAAAAGTGATTTACCAACTACGCCACATGCCGTAAAATCGCATCTAGCTCGAGGAAATTTCACAATAGTTCCCAATGGTCCCGAAAACTAGTTTCCTTATACCATACTTATACCAGTCACCGCAGGACTCTGAGGAATCGTGTGAAAGGTAGGTGTGCCTGAGCTAGAGGCACGTTCGATTTGATATCGATCCGACGCGAAACTAGAGACCGAAAATGTACGAAAAGCTGCGCACCACCTCGCGCTTTACCACCTCGTAGACGCCGAACGAATTAACGCTTCCACCAAAGGCATCTTTCATGTCTCTTTTAATCGCGTTAACTCAAAGTTCCACACCAGTTTAGAACCCGGTTACGGGATCAACTAGCGACGAGAAATTGTCCCCAGCTAACCAAGGAATCGGGGGTACGTTGTGCTTAGATTGGATCAAACGGATTCCCAGGAGACAGAAGTCTGGTGGTCTCAGAGGCCCTTTTGCCAATGCCTGAGGTCATCCTATGAATGAGGTACCGTGTTCACTGAACCTTTATGGGAATAGCATAGGTGTTTCTAGAAAGTTTGCGGTTCTCTGCTCATCGGTTGCCAGACGTTACCCAAGTTGGTGACTTGCGTTAGTCACCGTTGGGCTCAGCTGTCGACCCGGTTCTCACCCTTGATATCATTGAGATCCTTAATTATCAAAGGATCAGTTACTGCCTCAGGTGATGTTGAAAAGGAGACAATCGTGTCATCAGGGATTAGGAGTACTCGAACAATTATCGGGTAGATAGGCCGAAAAAAAAGCTTTCCAAATCCTCATGAATGAGCCAAGAATTTTATCTCCTTTGTTTTTATCTCTCCTCATGATTTATGTACACGTGTCGTGAGAGATTCGACGCTATTCATGAGCACTTTTCCTTTCTAGATCATTAAACAATGAATGAAAGAAACGAAAAATTTTCCAGGACAATTGAGGGGAACCGGGGTTCGGTGCACTTTCCCTTAAGCTGGTACATTAATTAATGAAAATATATACCCAAACCACATTCGAAACTTGAACTTTCAGGACTCGAACGTCTGGCGAGAACAGATTCAGGTAACAATTACCACCGGCGACACTTTGACCAATCAAGGAACCGCAGAAGCAGATTGCGATACGGGAACATGATGTAAACGGCCACCAACTGAGCCACTTTGCAACCTCTGTTATACTCTCTGAAACCGGTAGTTGCAAAGGTTCAATTTACCGCATCTAATAATAAGTCAACGTTCGTATTAGTGATGATGTGAACGTGTGAGAGCTAGTGTACTTACTGTACCTGCACTGCTTATGAAGTGCCTTTGATAATGACTCGCGATGTTGATGGAATAATGGCGACTGAGTCAACAGTATAACCGTGGTAATTACATTGCTGATTTCAGTTTCTGTTCAGCTATTCAACCTTTCTCCGTTTTTGAAGATCTACGAATTGAAAGAATACCAATATTTGCATCATTTATTTCGCTCCGTTTACTAGTCACTGATTTATTCGTTGACAAACTTTGCAAAAGTTCATCCGAAGCTTTTCAAAGAAATATAATCTGCATAGAAAATCATATACCTATTTGAATACGACGTGAGAAAGTTAATCGGAAAATGTAAGAATTTGTAAAATGCAGTATCGGACATTCAGAATATAATTACGATAAAGAGTTTCACCTGGCTTGTTCCTCTGTTATCACAATGATTTTTCCCGTCCCATCTATGAAGACTTTACACGAAAATTTCCGATATTTGTATTTTATCCTGAGATCATCGGTCCAGGATTCTCAATTCGGGAAAAATCCTTGTCACGGTGACGTCTTCTCTATTGTTATCGTCTTCATTGAACCTGGTTTTTATACTTTCTCTTTATTTTGCTATAATAAACGTACCATACCCACCGAGGATCTATTATGTGTAATTCCCCTATTTTCGAAATGATGGGATTCAATTTATAGTAAACCCACGGGGTATTCTGACACAGGTAGATCCACAGAATATTTCCATAAGCTGTTTGGTCGTATTTCAAAATACCATCGACCTGATAAAATGAATCGAAACTCTGTTTTATATTACCGAAGGTTCTGTCTTTGTATTTTTATTTTCACCAAGTGTCTTTCCACCGCAAATTCTTTTTTCGATATCCTTGTGCTGTTCAATTATATCCTGTATAATAATTCGAGGAAATTTTGCAGGAAATTTGCGGTGCTGTCTAAAAGGCATAAGATAGTAAAAGTAATGTAGAAGAACATTCGGATAATACAAAGCAGAAACAATCTTGGTAATGGAAGAGTACAAAAAAACAAAATTGCATGCATGGGCGGTTGGTGCCGCGACGCGTCTCGGCGCGGGCGTCTCGTCATTCTTGCGTCCGCGACGCGATGCAAGCGTAATTAAAAAGCTTAGAAAATAAGTATTTCTACTTATTTTCTAAGCTTTTTAATTACGCTTTATAATACGTTTCCGTATAAGCCGGTAGAGCGGTACCTACGGCTATCATAACTCCTACTACCTACGGCGGCCATTTCTTGGCGTATGTTTCACGCTTGATTGCAATTCTCATTCTTCGTGCCTAATGAACGAGACGCCGGTAGACGCCCTACGGAATTGATGCGCATTCTCTGACGGCCCACTCGAGGACAGAAGTCGATTTGGACCAGAGACTTTAGCAACGATTGGGTCGCTAATCGTCCCACAAATGGATAGTTAGCGTCGTCGATCGGGTCAATGTGTGACCAGAACAAATACCTATACTTGAATCAAGCTTATTAGTGTGCGGGAGTATTCCGCTGCAGTTTATCGAGATAATGAACTAATTTAAAAGTCGTTTTATGCAACGTGGTCTCTATCAATGAATTATACTTTAAATATATGATTTTTAATTTTGCGAATTTTCATGAATTACACGCGCGTTTACCCAGACATGTCACATCAGTATTTCCATCGTAAAGTAACAGAAATGACCACGCGGGGTCAAGGCAATAACCCTTTTCATTCCTGGCACACGGTCGCACGTAATTTGCAGCCTGCAGGACTCTCGGGTTTTATCGACGATTAATGTTTACAGTCTCGGAATGCGGGTGCCCCTTTAACGCTCGATTTTACGCCGCGCCTTAGTTTTATCGGGAAATTAAAAGGCAATGGTGATTACGAGATGTTGCGCTTGACTTTTTTTTCTTTTCAGAGCGCAGCCCCAGCTTTCGCACTTTTCAATGCACACGGTTGCTGAGAAAAATCATTCTCTGCGATTACATATTCCGAATATTTTTTAAAGCTGATATTCAACCACATAGCCGAAGCTTTCACGACGAAAAAATTCTATCAGTTTTAAATAGGGCAAAGGAAACAAAAAAGGGAACACTAATCGAATTGTGATTCTAATTGTAGAATTTTTGCGTCAATAAAACTTTGAAATATTTATACAAAATTGGTGATCTGCAATTCCCGACTACCTATATAAGCTTTGATCATTTTTGAACAACTTCCATGTGTGTTGGTCTTGGAGTTATCACCAGCTTTGTCCCTTCTGTGAATAATGCAACGTAATCTCGAGCGTAATACAACAGAGAAATTTCTATTCTTTTATAGAAACGACTCTGAATATGTTATATAAAAGTAGAAGCTCAATTATTGACAGGAGATCAAAGTTTTTTTTTTTTTTTTCTAAATTTCCTTTGCCCCAGCTTTGGGTAAATTTCTGTATAAATTCGTTCAGAGTCTTTAGAGGTAAGATTACTTCGAAAGTTAAAGAATCGAGTCTGTAGGAAAGTACCTTCTTCTGGGGTATAATATCGCACAATGTTACGGGAAAAGGTCCGTCCATAATGCGAACAAGTACCTACGGTCGTCAAGACAGTCTGAGTCGATTTTTTGGCCACAGATCCTGATATTTTCACCGAATTTCTCCCTCAACAAGCAAGGGCTTGGAAAGCTTTTTGATGATTAAATTTTCACGAAGTAATGAATTGCCGTAGTTTTCGTTCACGCAACTGTCTTTGGAATTCGATTCAAGTGTGACTCGAAATAGAAGCTCTAAAGCACCGTGTTTAATTATACAGAATTGAAATTGGGTATTGGACAGGGACATGTCCTTGTTTCCATTCTGGTCCTCCACATCGTGCATTGCCGTCAGTCGACTGCAATAACGTGGCGACAGGGAATTCACACCCGGCGCTCGACAAAGGTCATTCTCCAGGCTCCCGCGTCCGTGGCTTCTACTATGTGTATATGGCTAGTAAAATTCGTTCTAATTCGATGAAACTTTTAGAACAATTTACAGCTAGATCGTCCGGTTTGTTCAAAATGGTTAATAATGTTGTTGAAAATATTAAATAAATTTCATTAGCGATCTGCCATGACTCGTAGCAAAGAATAAAGGGAAAGAAGAAAGAAGAAAAAGGAGAAGAAGAAGAAGAAAGAAAAAAAAAATGGAACGAACATCTACGGCACAGTTCTTTTTTATCGTCCTGTGTTTACGGATTTCCACCATACCATCATTTATCTTACGTTGAAGGGAGAATTCAGGGTGCAAGAGGGAAGGGAGCGAGCTTATCAATCTCGCATATATCGGCCCTACGCAGAGTCTCATGGCCGATCCAATCCATCTCATGATATTCGACGTACCCTAAGTTCATTTAGTTATGTTAATGGAGTATTAACCCTTCTGATAAGATATCTTCTCAGAGAGCTAAATTGGAAAAACTCTAACGCAATCTTAATAGACCGACCTTACCTTAACGGTTCTTTACGGCTTCTTCGCTGGATGATTCTTAACAGCTAGATTACTGCTACGATTATAGCATGAAAAGCTTTTCATTATCACAGAATTTATATACCACAAAGTAGCATAAAACGGAAGTAAAATGAAACCAAAAACGTGACGTTATTTTTGATTTCCACCTGTTTATTAAATTTTATATCATTTTTTTTTCAGAATATCGAACCTTGATTTTGCCTTAAAATTCTTACGTATTAATATTATTCTTTGTCCAGTATCATTGTGTAGATGAGTTACAATCGCGCACCCTCAACGAGACCGTAATTATTTACGAGGTAGTGAAATAAGTCGTTTCTTTACGTCCAAACCCAGGTTCGAACGATCGACTTCTACGTCGTAGAGTAATATAGTGCCAGTAAAATATTATGTAGATCGTATTTCACGGAGATTGTGAGCGGAACGATTTCCGTTCAGGCGAAAAAAAAGAAAAAACATATATGTATAATATGTATCGAATTTATCAAGTATATTTCAATAAATTTGCGGCTACAGCATTCGGCAACAAATAAATGTTGTACGATACTCAGTTATGTTTGTTCACTAAAGCAAGACGATGAGCAGACAAGCGAAAGCAATCTACCAACGATAATTTAATACAGCTATACATTTACGGATATTATTCTTAGATTCAAATCAAAAGATCTCTGAAAACATATTTTCAAAATCAAACATCTATAAAGATGCTGAGCTGATTATTTATCAACGAAAGACAAGAAGGTCTGAATTCATCGATACGAAAAAGGCTGGCTGACTTCAGCGCAGGCATGTCAGTCCTATAACCAAATTTTACGAATATGAAACTGTCAGATTTTACAATTTTTTTCGATGAGCCAAAATTCTGTCACAAGTTTAATTTGTTATATTAATTGAAAAAAAATGTCAGACGTTATCTCAAACTCTTCAACCATGGAATCGCAAGCCGAATCCAAAGTTAAATCAAAAATGAATTCCCAACCTGTCGCTACGGTTAACGAGACCATTTTTATCGCGGATGAAGTATCTGTACAAAAAAAAGCATCGTCAGACGATATGAAGAAGTCAAACCAAGAAAAAAGATCCGTAGAATCATCAACCTTGCTGAATGGAAATTTTCAATATAAAACCGAAAGAAGATCCACAGCAGGTTGTGGAAAATCTAAAAAAACTGCATCGAGATCGGGCAATTTGGGATCTACTTCGCAATCGACTAAAAGCTTGGTCGTGAAACGAATCATTCCTAGTCACGGATCGATGTCTTCGAAGATAAAGCAGTCGATAGATTTGGAGGCAGAAAAAATGATTAAGATTGAAAATAAGTCAGATAACTCACAGCCAGCGGTTTGCAAAACGTTTGTGAAGTCGATTGACAAGATCGCTGAATGCGATGATCACTCGGTGACATCCATCCTCGGAAGCAAAGCCAAGAACACATCACTCTCGGAATGTTATACGTCAAAATTTGACGAAAGGCCTGAAAGCCCACTGAATCCTTACCATAAATTTAAATATCCAAAGATGATTTCGCAGTGGCCGTTTCCAGACAAAGAAGAACCTATAATAGGAATAGTGAATAGCATCGCTTCCTTGGAGTGTGGATTTTTTCCCAAATCTCCAATGGATCACTGTTCGTGCTGTCCTAATGACAAAGATCCTCTCGATTGCTGTGCCAAAATGATTCGAAAGGACGAAGGATGCTGCGTATCAGAATGGATAAGAAAGGAATTTTACTACAAGATAAAATCAAAAGTTGAAAAAGCTATCATGGTATAAGCCAATTTTTGATATACCTACATAAAAAACGCTCAATGATTTTAACAATAAGACAATTAATCCACATCGTACGATAGGCGTGGGTTCGAGACAAAAACACAGTCTTCTACTTCCTTGATTAAATGTTCAAACTGACCAATTTCTTTTTTTCTTCTTTTTTTAAAGGTAGAATGGTTTTTCTTATATTCAAAGTCATGGCGTAGTCATTTATTCAGAATTCTCGACCAATAAGTGATAAATTAGAGAAAGGATTTGTCAATGTTATTTGATGGCTGTGGTTGGTACTGTCCAATACATTCTGGCTAGACTGTAGAATTAACACACAGATTAATTAATGAAATTTATTAATTTATTAATTTCATAAAATGGTCCAGATGATTTGTTCGAAGATTCCAATTAAAATCGCAAGAGTATCGGGTAACTGATCAAGGCAATAGATTCTATCCCACGACCGGGACAGTCGTCTAATATCAATTATTATTTGTAGTTATTTCCTAATATTTTAGACTTCTTAAAAAAACGATCAATAGTTATAAATGATTATAAATATAGTTAGACTTCAGATTATTTGTGTTTAATGTACTACTATAACGTCTCACGTACATGTGACTTATTATTATCACTTACAAGATTGAATTTCTTAACAGAGACATAAAATATTTCTGCTAAGAGGTGAACTCCCTAAGCTACAGGAAGCATTAGAAGAAAGAGGCTGGGTGCAAAAGTACGAAACTACAAAGACGCGGACGGTCCCGTACGGTCAGTATGGGTTTTGTAACGGAATTGTTCTTATCCCATATAGAGCGACGTGAAATATTGGAGAAAAAAAATTCTCTGAACGCTTGACCCTCCGAGGGTAGATATCGCGATATATTTATGGAAAGCAACATAAAAAAAAAAAAAAAAATCTCAAAACTCTCGTATCACTAGAAGTTATATTCCACTATGAAAATCTCTACCGAATTCACTTATCTGTCCTTTCTTCCAAGTGATACATATACCCGTATGTACGATGTAAGAATACGATTGAAAAATTTGTCTAGGAAGTGTCGCGAGTTTAGATACGAATTCCCTGGGCAATTTGAGGCAAATGGATGGCATGCTAAACGAGAAAGCGTTGATTTTCCGTCTATTACGTCACCGGGCACCAGATTTCATTTGGGATTGCAGAAACAACTTCGTCAACTGGCAGTGCACTTTGCGAAATGACACGCTCCTCAACAGATTCCAGAAATCCTTTATCTACACGTCCAAGGTATTATAGTTTGTCGTAGTGAAACTTTCGCGTTGTATACGGCCATTATACCTACACTGGCAATAGTATTCCCTTGGTAAAGGTGTGCTGAGAAATAGAAGTGGTTTGAAACTTGTTGTAATACAATTGAACAGCGTGAAAGATTTATAATTTCAAAACTAATGACGAAAGTATTAGGGATAGAAGAAAAATTGCATTACCTTATAGCAGTACGTTTCAGAAACCTGATCTTATTGCTAAGAAACTCGTATATCTTAATACGTTGTAGGTATGTACGTTTTATTTATAGAATCTCCAATAACGAGGGTAGCGGAAATTCTAACGCTCGAAGATTCCGTGTTATGTGTAACAATAGCGTTAGTTGCACGCGACCAATCTTTCACAGGTTTATTCTCGAAAATGAAACCCGGGTGCGCGAAATTAAAATCGTATTCTTCAATGCCGAGGTATATTTTTGCTAATAATAACAGCAATAATAAAAAATGATAATGATAATGGTAGTAATCTTTCTTTTCACCGTTGACTGACGCAAGCTTCGAATCATTTGGTACATAAATTCAGAATTTGTAAACGGCTGCTATGGGGTTGTAACGTCGATGGGTATCTCTGTATGACTGGCTAGCGGCGAATCCCTAGAGAGCCTAACCAATCTGGGGTGAATGATAAAGTGAACTGAGTGTCAAGCTGCTAACTAGCCTCGATAATTCGTTAATTATTGTGATCCGCGCTGTGGGCTAACAGTAATTCGGCCAAATGCAAATGCAAATTCGAATTCGAAGCTAAATTATCATGATTGAGGACAGAGTGTGCTTTTCTATTACTATATAGCTCGGGATGGCACATCTTCTGAAAAGTTCGCACTGGTTTTTTGAGGACAATGTGGCAAGCGTTAATTATCCAAGAAGTTATAATTTGACTCGTGATTCGGAGGCCTTCGTTAATGACTACAGAAATACCGCAGCTATAGGACTTCTGAAATGGTACGTGGAAAAAATTCAGAATGGTGATGAAGTCGTAAATCGAGGAAGAGCACCAGTTCACATCGCGAAAGTTGGTTTTGCGCTTAAAAAATGTCAGGACTTGGTAGCTACGGAAATGAACGAAAACCTGGATCGCGATCCTGTTGTAACGACTAACCAAGAGTGGGACGAGTATCTGAAAGACTATAATAAAATTCTGCATGGCGATAACGGCGTTCATATACCCTCGGAAAATCCTGGACCGATAATAGAGGTAACATATAAATTATTGTTGCGATTCAGATTCATGATAATTCGGTTATAAAATATATCGGATCCAGTTGATTTTATAGAAAAAATCGCTCTCAATTGAACTTCACGAATTGAAGGAATATTTTTGAAATAGTCAGTCTTTTGGGTTATTACATCCGATGATTTAATTTCTCAGGATTACTACTTGAAGGCTATAAATATTTTGAAAAAATTGAAAGAGATCGATCCACAATATGAACTGAACGGTATGAGAAATATTTGGATCATAAAACCGAGTGAACTTTGCTGTGGCACGGGGATAAGCATATCGCATAAGCTCGAAGAAATCGTCAATAAGGTGAACAGCAAGCCGAAGGATTATTACACGGTGCAGAAATACATAGGTATGTTTTCTACACATGGAAATATAATTCATATTTTTCAATATAACACAAAACGATCTTTCGAAACCGTGTTCAATTAAGAATCAATAAAATAAATTTAGAGCTTTTCATTTTCAAACTAACATTCGAATGGGGGTCATCAATATGTATCTTCGAAGGTTTTTTTTTCTATTTAAAGTAGTACGTTCTGTATGCTACTGAACTAGATCTTACGATTAAGACAATTTGATTGCAAAGCAGCACGCGAGCGTGTAGAGATTTGCAATAGCTAGAAACTGTACAGACCAAAGGATATCGATCGAAACGTAAGACAATTAAAAGCCTTTTTAGTCCATTTATAGCAAGGACTACAAAGGTTGCCATTTACCATCTTTGAAATATATATATATATATACATATCTGCGTGTTGAATCTACGAATTTATTGGATAGATAGTTAATAATCAATTAGCGATAGGCCATTCATAGGATCAAAGCGATGTACTGTATCTTGATTTAAGTTGCACAGAATTAGTTTTCCTCTATTTTCCTCGAATAACAAGGTATAATTATGGTATAATGATATTCTGGAACACAAGACTGTACCTAGACTCTTAAAATCCGTGTTAAACTGATCCTTTGCCGCGTCAGCTATTCATAAATTCGTTATCGTTTCAAAGCACGTAATTATAATTCTCCATCAAATTGTTAATGAATCATAAAAAACGTTGATTCTATAGTTATAATAAATTTCAGAGCATCCTCTACTGGTACACCAAACGAAGTTTGATATACGACAATGGTACCTAGTGACCAATACTTTTCCCTTGACGATATGGATGTTCAAGTAATTACAATTGGTTTTATAAAAAGAGTAGAATTACAAAGCTTTGAAGTCCTTTAACTGAGTCAGCTTCTAATACTATGGCTTTAGGGTCAAATGGCAAAAGTTCATAAAAGTTTTGCAAAGGTACGAAGCTTCCTGGCAATACAGGGGCGGTTTATTTTTTATTTTTTCGCCTATACTACTTGCGCATTGAATTTTAACGAAATCATTGATTCGATAATGAGGCTAGATATCTAGACATTTAAAATTTTCTGATTGTAATTTGAATCATAGCGAGGCGTTACTTCGATTCAGTTCTAAGCCATATACTTTCGACAACTATCACGAGGCAATTCATATATGTAACACGGCTGTGCAAGAGAAATACGACGACAGGAAAAAGAGACGAAGGATAATTGATAAGTTCGAAGATTTAGAGGAATCTGTTCGGGATGAAAACTGGAATTGCGAGAAGCTGAACGATTATTTGAAGTAATAATTCAGCGAGAAAATTTCTGCTATTCATTTAGCTTTGAGATTTCGTTTACCATAAGGATTCGAAATATGTTAACCAGAGAAAAAATAGAAAAAATAAAATAAAAAAATGTCTCTTTAAACAAACTAATTCAACATTTAGTTTGCTACACGCTAAACCACATCACCGGCAAATATTTGTAGAGGTTAAATTTCAACAGGAATGTCGGTTACAAGGGAGAACCCTACAACGATGAAATCTACCCTAAAATGACCGAGGCTATCGTCCTGACGATGCTCGCTTCTCAGGAATACATGGACAAACGAAGATGTAGCTTCGAGCTCTACGGGGCCGACTTTATGGTCACTGAAGATCTGTCCGTTTGGCTTATCGAGATAAACACGAATCCTCGAATGCACCCACCTGGTCTTAAGATAACGGAACGTCTCTACCCCGCCGTGTTGGAAAGTTTGGTCAAAGGTTTGACCGTTTTATAACTTTTACGTAAGATTATATCATCGCGTGGTATATTGCGAGCTAAGATTATCATTTTTCAGTAGATAAAGTTATATCATACCTAAGGCTGTATAAATCTAAAAATTGCATATATTTTCATATTTTGGTGATTATATATTTATTCTATCCCTACCAAAAATTCGTACCATATATTGATACAGGATGTTGTCGGATCCTATACCGTAAGCATGCCGGATATTAGGGAGGTTCATATATACTCTCGTGCTAAACATATATATGTCCCAAAATGTGATTTGTAGAAAAACCGGTACCAATCTCATGGATTGAAATCACATTTTTTTAGATAATATGCAAGAACAGTATGATAAATTATACAATAAAGTATAAAAATACTTATCCATCTACAGGGAGTAATATGGCTCCAATGGAGGCGCACAGGATATAGCGAGAGTTAGAAAGTGCTGTAGGGGTTTTTATCCTAGCTGGCGGAGTTTTTTTTTTTTTTTTTCTCATCTTTTACCTTTATCTTCATTCAAGATTTAATATCATCGCAGATTCTGCAACATAATACAGCTTAGAATATGATTAAACCTGCCATTATTTCATTATTTTGTAGAAAAAAACAAAAAATCATATAAGAAGATATCCTAGAACATCCTGTCTCTACAATTCTGTGGAATTAAAATATTACAGAAATTTTACCTGCCGGGTAGTAAACGGAAAATATTATGGATTTTGCTGATTTTTAGATGAATCTCTTTCGCTAATGTCGTTAGAAATAATTAATCGTGACTCGTATTAATCAATCCTAATGATATCACGCGGCAAATTCGTATCTTGAACGCGAGGGGGTATAAATAATTTGATATTGGGTCGATCGAGCTAACGATTGGTCCTATAATTTACTGAAATTCTTGATACATTCCCGGGTCATTTTAACCGGCTGATAATCGATGATTGTTATTTCTACCGTGTGATTTCCGGAGTATTTTGAATTCGAGTTTCGTAATACAGTTTGTTCCCTTCTGTACTAATATATATAACATTGAATGCACGCGTTGCTAACGTTTTATTGTCGTCTCTATACTGGGGCACGTACTAACGATGAGTGCAGGTCATGAAGCGCATATCAGGCGGAGCTCGCTATCGTTGAAATAGCCATGGGCACCGATAACCGTGGGCTTGTTCTGGTTCCATTTTCCGTTTATGCCTTTTTAACTGACCGATATTAAGTTCAGGATTGAATGGGTCAGGAACACGTAAAATTGGAAAAAAATTCTGCAGGATTCTTCGGCCCTCGTCGATATCTCGTTTAGCTTTGTACATCAAGGACGATCTCGTGATATCATTGCGAATAATAATGAACGTGCGAATTCTGTTTTATTAAAGTCCTGTGAGAATGGAAAACTCGATTGTTTAACTTGGTAATAAATTTTCAGTGGTGTTCGATTT
The DNA here is from genome assembly GCA_914767705.2 of Tenthredo notha. Taxonomy (NCBI): domain Eukaryota; kingdom Metazoa; phylum Arthropoda; class Insecta; order Hymenoptera; family Tenthredinidae; genus Tenthredo; species Tenthredo notha. Next base: position 8,927,432 of record OU611908.1, read on the forward strand.
GCCGTTGAATCCTTGCTCGGATACTGGCGGTTTCGTCCTCGCTTACAAACAGACCACATCGGACTTTCAGCCCTATCTTGGCTCCTGCATGTTCGTCTTTGGAAAAGCGATGAATCTGCAGGACACGCCCTGGAAAGAGGGCGAACGGAAGGCTCGAGGTGGAATCTGTAATCCCTGGGGAAAACAGCATCGCGCTTGGACCGCACCTCCCGTTATGCCGCGCGCCCGAGACCCAGGAGTCGTCGATTTAATCGACTTTTTGAAATCTACTCGGGATGCTATTCGTTGAAATCTATCTTCACACGCTGGAAACTATAAGACCGGAACAAGGCATCTAGATCACGTTTCGCGGCTTGACATCATCGCGTAAACGAAGTGTCGATAAGGTAATTGCCTGGACGTGACACCGAGTGATGGAGGCAATGTCTGGATCTGGCTAGGCAATGATTTCTAGCGAAAATGGATTTGCTCGCTTATCTCTCGGGGGTTTCATTTAGTACTGCTGCATCATAGATCGCGATGAAACGAAATTACCAAAATTTCATTGCGACTAACTTACCAGATCAATCGTCAAAGGGTATTTTATGTTACCTTTATCCGTTGTTATCGCATATGTGTCTTCTTTTTCTCTGTATTATAATGCGAGCTACTTTCATCCACCATGCAATGTTTTCATTACTTCAATTTCCAGTTAATTTTGTTAAAATCCCAGGACAGTCATCACTGGACGAAAATTAGTACGCAGCAACCCCACCGCAGTTGATGGGATCCTGTGAGGGCGGAAATCCAAATAAAAAAGAATCGAATGAAATAACAATATTGACGAACACAAACGTAATAATTAAAGGAATACCTGGAATTATTACGGCGTGAAACTATGGCGACTGGGATTCCGAAGGATCGATATTTCATTTCATATCATATGATTGAAACACAAATTCGCAGCGTAATACGACGGGTTCATAATTGATAGACGATGTAATCCCATCACAAATCGCACATCATCAGACCTATATCGCACTAATTGTAAAACGTGAATAATTAAATAAAATCAAAAAATGGGAAACGAACCTCCGAATTTATGAAATATTACCTAAAAATTTCCCATTCCTGATAAAAAGACTTTTTTACAACGCTCGCAACATCGCGAAATTTTGTATGCAATTTTATCTTACCTTCGTACATTTCTGACTCACGAATCACGACCAAGAAAATATTCGCCCGAATCTTTTTCCGGAATTGTGTAACTGATGGAATAAAATCAGGGCACAATACTCTAAGAGCAAGAAATGGTTATGGCGTCAATCTTTTTTACATAATGTAAGTATTATTGTCATCAAGTACTCAATGAAACAACAGATACTTCTTTGTTACCTCTTATACCTTACGAAGCTAGATTTCGTCTCGGTTTAGGTGAGATGACGTTGAATAAGGTGAGGTTTGTGTACTTAGGGAGAAAATTCTCCCAGATTACGTGCCTCCTCCGGGAAAGTTTGAAATACTTCACAATGACTTGAGGCTGACGAATCGCCACGACAATTATACTTCTTTTGGTGCAGCTTATGCAAAGGTATGTGTATCCACGTGCTATGAATTGCATCTGGTTCATATTCTTCGATGTTGTAAATGAAAAGGCTGTTAAAAAGATAAATATACGAAAAGGTGAAATGAAAAAAACGAAAAATGATCTTAACCTTATGAAAATTTTATATATAATTTATATAAGAACAAAAAAATAACTGTTTAAAGACAATTATTTTATTGATATGTACATACATAAATTTTTATTTACAATAGTTGATTTAATTTATTTATCGCTTTCTTTACTTCTAATTGTAAGTACCCCTTCCGAATCACTGTGGGCTTCCAACGACACGTGTTTAATAAAATAATTGTATATATTTTTTTTTAATTTTTATGTGTGTTTCGGCTCGTTTATTGTTTCGCGTTGGTATTTAAAAGAAAAAGTCTTTGGTCACAGATAACTATCATATTAATTATAGTATTATTTTGAATCCGCCCTTAGGTTTTAACATTACCGAAGTATAATATACCCAACGATAAGGGACATATTTTTATCATAAATATTATGCTGCTTATTACGAACAGTCATATTTCATTTAAATGAATGAATTTATGAAAAAATTACTTTGGCCGAGGTTGAAACCGATAAAAAAATTGTAAGTATACTCGAAAATGTACGACTGACTCCCCCGTGGTGCATAGCTGCCGGATGTTCTTCTGCAACACAATGCGAAAAAACTTGACTGGAAAAGCGTTCCATAAAGCAAAAGTTTGAATATAAAAAAAAAGGATGTATATCCTGCAACCCTTATAGTCAATTGGGTAAAGTGTGCGACGATGGACCACCGGAATTCTAAATTTTTTATTTATTTTTCTCCATGAATAACGGGGTGGTCCAACTTTCGGGGGTTATTTCAGAAACGAAAAGAACTTCCCTGAAATTTACCAGATCTTCGAGGTTCAAAATTTATTTACCTACACGCTGTCTCACCTTTGATAAAAATTTTCAAAATCGATTATAATTGACAAAATACTGTAACTTATTTGTTGAAAATATCGGAGCTGGACTAAATTTTTTTGCAGCTTTTAGAGATACCGAATTTTGAATCTGATTGATTCAATTCGTTTAATAAGATATTTGACACACGTACCATTGACAACGTGGACTCGAATGCTGTTCGGGTTCGCGTTGCTCGGACCACAAGTGTAAGTCCCTGAGTCTGTGGCTACTGCTTTCTGGATCATTAATCGACTAGACGTGACTGGCCCCTTTTCCGTGACGAGGCTGACACCACCGCGTGGAGAGTCGAAATTAATCTCCTGCAAATAAAAAGAATTGGCCTGAAGAAAAGAGGGAAGAGATAATAAAAAACGGGTTCAAGGGAATGGACAATTTGAGCAACTTACTTACATATATCTTTTTTCTACCGAACTCTAAGAAGGCTGGCTACCTTTCTCGCGAAATCTCTGATACAGGCAGAGCCTAACGTGAATTATTATACGCTTCTGCTATTTCCCAGAGCCTTGAGGTAGAGTAAACTCTATGCTATACTAGAAAGATATCGTGCCCTTTGTTTTCTCATTCAAGAGGAAAAACCATGTTACAAGCTTTCTATTCGTTTTTTATCAGTTTCTTCTTTCACAGGGTGAATGAGGGCAACTGCGGTCAAGTTTTCACCTCACGTTCCTCGTCACGTTATACGAATTTCGTTATAATTAAAGAACCTTTGTAAATTACTTCGTCGACAGGGTTCTTCTCTTTCAAATGTGAATGATTTTGTCAATTCAAGAGTGGGGTCGAGTATGAATCACCGGATAAGTGTGACCACCACGAATATCACGTTTTCCAACTGGTTTATAATCACGGCGCTACACCCTCAGCCCTGACAGCCAAGTATCATCATGGACTCTTAAACATTTCTCACTTTGTTAGCCAACAGTACGTCCAAGAGAAAATCACAGAGAGAAAGAGAGGCTATCGGTTTTTGCAAAATAAAAAAAAAATCTTTAAATAATACGGCTGCCATATGTCAGAATATAATAAAATACAGAAAAATTTTCAACTACTGTCGTAACATGAATTCAAAAAGAATTCGAACACTAGAAATACCTAATATTTCACTATCTGAATTTTAAGCTATTATTGCAGCTTCTATAAATTGATCGTTGATCCTGCCTGTTATTGAAAAAAACTGTCGAAGGGTGGAGATAATTTTTATTTCAACGTGTCACATTCGTCCCACTTGATCCCTTGCTCTTTAAACACTCACTATTCTGTTGTGACTCCAAACCATCATCGGTGGTGGTTCTGGTGCAAAACGGACGAGGCAAGTCAAGTTGATGGTGCTCCCTTTGTTGACGAATAGGTCTGGCGCCCCGACTATTTCCGTTATCGGTTCTGGAACACCAATTATTATTAAGTATCCGGCAGCAAGTGACACCTAACTTCACCTCACCTTACCTACCTAAATTTTATACCTACTCATCAAGTCGAGTGATAAATTCAACCTAATAATTATGCAACGAGAGTATCAAAAATTGCGGAAAATGTGTATACCTGTACGTATCAATTGAGTATAAGAACGTTGTAATAGATCCAAAGTCTCGTATTTGATTGTATCAATAAATAAGTGAAATCGATTACGTATGATAAAAGCTGACCTATACCTAGTACCACGAATATTTTTCTCGTACAATTTATTACCCCTATTTATGTATATGTCATAAGTGTATATCGACGGTAAACATATAGGTGAACGTTTGAGAATAATTGAGTCTGATGCCATGATATGCTTCATTAAATATTTAACTAGGGTGTTTTTCCGATAACGAGTCTTTATGTGAATACGGATATATTGCCAAATCCAACGTTTCTACTTTCTACTTTCATACTGAGTTAAAATGAAAGAATTCGACAGGTGATCATCGCTTTGGCTAACATAAGAACGAAAATTGACAGAGTTTCTCGACGTATTCTATACCAGAAATGGAAAATCTGAATTATTGCTGTTTGTGACCAAATTTTTTTTTTCTATTCACGGGTATTTAAGATTTAACAGAAATTATTTGCTTACCGACAATCGTTAGATGAACTGGATGGCCTATGGGTGGAGTTGTCGATATCTGACACTCGTAGATACCGGAATCTTTACGCTGAGGATATCGAATTCTAAGAGTCCACTCTTCAGAATGGGGAGAATGGAGTGCTTCAAATCTTTGATCACTAGTATAGGTGTAACGACCAACAGTCAGAAGGTGAATATCTCTATGGCGCACCCAGGATACCTAGAAACAAAAAAAAAAGTACAAATTTAATTAATTAGTCGTTATGATTACCAGACGCGTCCGACTTTGATCTAACCACACATAATGTTCATGAATTCGATTCTCCCTAAAGAGTGATGTAGGTATGTACTGCGTGTTTGAACAAAAATGAGCAAAAATAAGTCTGATCATATCCAGATACGTTGAAGTCAGTTGAAAGTTTAGGGTCATATGAGTTCATCGGTTTACGTGTTAGCATATTAATTTACCTCAATCACGCGAACTCGTTATTTTATAATGAAAAATAAGTTTCACTTCTATCGATTCGAGTCTAACTAAAAAAATACAATTTTGAATAATGATAGTGAGACTAGATATATTTTGGATAATGATACCTCTTTTGTGAGTAAGCCTCGGTATGTTGTCAACGATGGTCTAGACTCTAGACTCTAGATTTCTGTAGGTTCTAACTACGAAACAAAGATTTGCTAATGAACAAGTCATCAAGTGTTTGATAGGTGTTGATATATGTTACGTTATATTATACTCGTTTTAATCACCAAGCTTTGATGAACAAGTAGTACCAATTATAAAACAATCGAATCATCTGTACACCGTGTAATTAATAAAGTAATGAAAAACATTCAAGTGGACTAATTAAATTTCACTGATTTTATAATAAAGGGTAGAGATATAGTCTTGTCTGATTTGTGACAATCGCGGATGTAAACCACAGTACGCTCGAGTTTGAGCGAAATTTATTACTCGAAGGGCCATTAACAAATTAGATACTCGAACTTGGCTTTAAGATGGGAATACCCATGTAAGGCTTATCCAAAATCCGTTGCAATTTCTAAAAGACAGTGAGAAATTATCAGGCACCATTGGTAATTGCTCGGCAATCCTGTATTATCACACTTCATAAAATTATCAGAAAAGAGGATTAGGGTAAGATCAGCTGTCCTTAACGAGTTCAAGATGTTTTCAACGACTTAATCTTAACTCCTGAAAATTTGGTATCGTTCTTAACTCACAGCCGTTTTCTTCTCTGATCTTCTGAAGAGGCTAGAGCAAATGCGTTTAATAATGTAGCCTCTTAAAATTTAACATCACGTTATTTATTAGAAATTGAAGTATCCTTTCAAGAATGGGAAATCTGCTCGATTTTATCGGCAATACAACTCGTCAAGTTCTATATTCTTTCTTTTCTTCTTCGTTATCCAGGTTCGGAGCTTTTCACCGCCTGTGCCAACTAAGCCAGCAAAGCTCAGCTGTTATCTTCGGCATTAGCATTGGACGCAGAATAAATTAGTGTCATGAGGATCGAACCGATCTTCCTTGAATATTCTTCGCGTTCACACAAAGCTTTTGTAGTTCGAAAAGCTCTACTATAGAATATCGCGATTTACGGCAACCTATACGATCGTAGATTTCCTATTATAGTTTGCCAAGGTATCTTCTCCGTCCGTTCTATATACTTAAGTATATACGTACTGGATATGTATAAAATAGCTCGATGAATATATAACAATTTGTCCAAATTACCTGTTACATACGACATATCAATATCTATGGGAATTGCAAGGTATATAATACGGCCATATAATTTTTTCAAAATACCTACCTAATCTCGTCAAATACACAAGGGTATAATATCGTTCAGTGTTTAATGTTCAAAAAATATCCTCAGATTGAAAAAGTTCGAGAAGCTTTTACCCAATGAGCTTAGTATCTAAAAGAAAAACTGTATGATATAGAGATGAAGATATGCCGACAAAACATACAATCATTACTACAATCAAATTATAGTGGAAAATACTATGATGCAGCAGATCCAACGTTGCGGTTAGATTCAATTTTATTTTATGAAATAAAGAGGGGAAATCTTACAGAAAGAATGAGTTTTTTTTCCCTGCGGTTTTAGATTCACATTAAATTGTAATTGCAATTTAGTTACGATCCATGGAATTTTTTTTCATTTTTTTTTTTTTTACAATTTAGCAGTCCCGGTTGGTTCATTGTTTCAGTAAAAGGTTGACTTTTCGTTGTACGGAACTCTCAGAGCTCTGGCAGAAACTCTTTAGAATCAATTTTTCAGCGCATAAGCAATGCGCGAGGTTGGTGAAGTTCCTTATATTTCATAAGCCGAGTAAAATTTCGAGATTTCAACAAGCTGACAAAGCTCGGAAAAATTCGCTTTTTTTTAAATGAAATATCACAGTTTTTGGGGAGATTTCATTATTCACGGATCAATGACCAGAACTATTACTCGCATGGGCATCTAACGATAAAACTTTCTAGATACTCCCCAAAACTCCCTGAGGAAAAATTCATTTTTATTGAAGCTGAGGTGATTTCTCGAACTATTTGACTCTGAACTACTTTTCACGATTATCGAAAGCTCCGGAATTCTTTATGTAAAAAACCCTGAATCCTAACAAAGAACAAGAATGAAACTAATTCGAAAAATATATGCATGGTGTTTCCATCGTGTCTCGCCTAAAGAGTCAAGTGACTCAAATAATACAAAATCAAATACTACCAGATTTTATTGTCTTTGGTGATCTCATCAATTTTTTTTGGGTATGAATGAATAGTTGATAACCTGAACGTGGGACAGTTCTATTGTACGTGAAAAAAAAGTCCATAATACAGGAAGTATCCGTTTATATCTCACCTGACCACCAACATACATTTTTGCATGAAATTAATTACTGTTAACCCAAAACTAATTGAATGACCGTTTCGTACATGATTTTAAACAGTTTCATTTCTAGAACTAGAAATTCATTTAATAAAATTCATACACCATAGCTACAGCGGTTTTACACCCACACAATGGTATTGCAATGACATGAACTGTGTACAAGGAAGAGATCAATAGGGGTGAGATACAGAGATTTGAGTATACTGTAGTAAGTTTCTACTATCAAAAGTCCACATAATTTATTATAACGTTGATAAAAAATTTTGGACACAATGTTATCCCGTTATATCATAATATACATATATATATACATACGCCTATTGTCGTTGCATGCGAAATTGACGTTCGCGGGGTAAAAAATATATAGGACATCAAAAGGTCGCGAGCACTTTGTGCTTTCGGTAAAGGGGAGTCACAGGTGTTTAAATGTTGTAGAGACAAGTAACGGTAAGGTCTCGCATATTTTATGGTAGACTGGGAGTCGGCACGTTTTCTTTTTATTTTTTCTTTCTTTTATTTTTTTTTTCATCAAGAAAATTTATATACAGACTTTGTTTTTCGACGAGGTCGTATACGTTTGACTTGAAAAAATAAATGGTAGGTGTATATTTGCATAATTATCACGTTTTTTGTTGAAAGCGAATTTTTCACTCTCAATTTATTGACCTACACAGAACTCGATTTTATATTGATAAAAATTTAGAATTCTCATCAAACCTGGAGGCAAAATTTCCTCCAAGTAGTTGTAATATTTATGTATGAAACATTTCGCGAAATATATGATCCTCTCGCCTCGTTAGATAATTTAAAAAATTACAGTCACATAGTAGAGTTTCATAAAATGCTTCCTGAATTTTTTTTCCGCCTAATTAGTGAGTACCAGATGTTTCTGACATCGGTCAAGTCGTATTTTCTCCATTTTCGTGCCTATTTGAACCCCAGAAAATCAACGACCACCCTAGTATACATACATGTAGTCTTCGATCCGTGCCATATCTCAGTAAGAATCTCTGAAATGGGGTATTTGCGATCGCGATCTCTTCCAGACGTATAAATTTTTCTGTAAAACCGATCGCCTATAAAGAACCCAATTCATTCAACTTACTTAAGGATTGCGACTTATTTATTGAGAATTTCACAGAAAAATCGAACCTGACCACTTTTTTCGCCACACTTTTATACTATTAGTGGAACCTCGTTAATTCCGTGCGAGTTGAATGATCAACCGGCCCCACATTGCCTAATGAGCAGATTTTCACTGTACTAATCCTGCATCCGGATTGTTCAGTTTAAATGCTCTTTTTTTTCTGTATTTTCCAACAAATTCTTTAATTTTTAGATTTTTAATTCAAAGAAATTGGGTAGGGACTCGGGGCTGAAACTTCTAATCGGATTTGCCCCTCCTGATGGTTGCCACTCAAGTGATCGCTTTCCACAAATTTTTCGCCTTCAGAGACCAGAATCCGATCACTTAGGTCCCACTGAACACACCGATCTAACAATAGGATCCAAGGTAAGTCCATTTGTCGGTCTAGCACGTAATCGCCATACTGTCAGGATCGAAAGTTGCCACTTTTTTGGACCGAATCCGAATCTTCAAGAAAGAAGATTTCAAGTGATTTGTTCGATATCACTTTTTAGCGATATTCTACCCCCGGAAAAGATCAGGTATCGCCATTTATAACTGTTTAACAAACTGTCTAAAAAATATTCTATTTTATCGTGAATATAGATATTCGCGATTCGTCTTCCTGATGAGAAGAATTATGCTTTACGAAATAATCCGATTGCTACGTACTAGGATATGGAAAATCCCGTAAGATTGAGATCCCATGAAATCTAGGGAACAGCTGTGCCGGAAGGTAATTCCAAAAACCTTGTTCCAACAGTCATATGCTGGAACAGAGTTGCTCATATTGCTTTGTGACGATGCACGGTTTCGCATATCATGGTATAACTTTTAAACATTCAAATTCCGTCGAGTTTTTTAGGTGATGATAAATTCTTAGCAATAAGAGAGCGAAATTTTCACGATATGTGGGTCGTTCTTTGTCAATTTGAACGGCGTATTGCCTTTGGCCTTTCTGATTTTCTACAAACTTACTGTTTGTAGAAAGTATTTGTCCGGAAGCTAGTCGTCTCGGAAACGTGTTGTGAGAAAAAGATTTGTGGTTGAGCTTCAGATGCTCACTATTTTTGTCAAATATTGTGGAGTAAATTTCATCATATTTTTAGGCTTCTTCCCCAATATCTTGAGAAATTTTGTTCATACAGATGAAAAATTAGTTTGTAAAGTTTCTCGCGAGTTACCAACGGCCCTGAGATTGTACTTTTTCAATTAAATATGTAATGGGAAATTTAATACGACGATATGTTCACCCGATCCTCATTAGCTATCTTATTTTGACAAATAAGAAAACGATCTAGTCAATCAAGGTGTAGATTGAGCCTGAAACACGATCTGATATCTGACGATACCTGATCGTCAGGAACTTGAGAATCTACGTTTTCTATGCAGCCGAAAAAATGATATCGAAAGTTGAAAAAAAATTTGTACCGATTCGGAGTTGGAATTTTTAATCAAAGTAGTGGAAGTCGAAAGGTATGCCAATACTTCTTCACTGAAACCATTCGAGGAGTGCCTGCTTTTGAGAAAATGCTATCTGTATATAGTAGTATTAAACGTAACGAGAGTGGTAAAGGGAAAATTTTGTACTCCAATCTTTTGGGTGACAAAGAACGACTCATGTACTGTTCTTGTATTGAAAGAGGCAAGGAGATGAACAGCATAAGGCTTACCCGATATTAGAAAGCCTGGTACTTACTGGATGGGGATCGAAGGATCGGAACTAATTCAGGAAGTATTCAGCGAAGGTCTAACTTCAAGTCAAGTAATAAAATTGATACAAAAATTAGATATCTTGAAACGAGGACTCGTTCATAGGAAACCGGTGATACCAATAAAAGTATAAAAATTCTTACCGTTCGATTACCCAAATTCTTGACCTTGCAGACTAAGTGAACAGTCTTTCCAACCAGTCCGGTAAAGTTTGCTGGCATTGATGTGTCGAAGTAAGGACCTGTCCCAGGCGTTGGCCATTCCTCGAGAAAGTCTGTACGAAAGTTTCGCAATCCGATGACGGTTCCACCTGAAATAAAATAAGGAATTGAGCTCAATTATTTAGTTTTGATGAGGGTCTTAGGCAACGAATTAATATCATTCGTACAATTACCTAAAAATTCAGTAAAAAATGACATGAAGAAAACAAGAAATGTTTGTTTTAATATCGAATTCGTGCATATTCAAAACTCCAGTTAACACGTTGACTGCGAGGGGTAGGTATATCGATGTGAACTTCCTCTGTGGGCTACCCCATTTTCATTTGTATAAATCCATTTATTCAGTCATATACACCTACGTGATGAAAAAAAAACCGAATCGAGAAAATCAGTTAAGTATATCGTAGGGAAATTTAATGAATCAGATTTGTCTTATTTTTATTTAGAATCAGAATCATGAAAATTATTTGAACAACTCTCTGATTATACCTATTCATGAGAAGTATCTACCTAACTGAAATTTCAATAATTAGTTAGGCTCTTTGAATTCGATAAAAAAAAAAAAAAGCAAAAAAAAAAAAACTGTTACACACAAATATATATGTGTGTATTAGAACTCCTTGAGTAATGTTGAAAAATTATATCGTTACGTTGATGTTGACCTATAAATGAACCGGAGTGAAAAAGTTAATCAAACCGAGGTTAATTGGGAAAAAAAAGAGCCCAGAAGACTGTTGATTTTTAATCGAGTGATAATTATTTTAACGCAACAATAACGTCCGGGTACTTCAGATCCGTCATCCTGGTTATTGGAGACGGATTTTATATAACTCATATGTATTATATATGAATAACTCTACGAAGCTTTGGGAGAGACAGGAAAACAGGACGTACGGATGTCAGAAAATTTTTCACAGCAGAAGACCTAAATTTATTCCGTTTCTTTCGGGAAATATAATCGAATCTATCTTGACGCCAACTATTTTTTAACGGAGCCACAATCGTCATTTTAATATAATATATACATTTTTAGGAAGCTGAAGTTCAAAACGAGGGATGGGATCCGGCGAGTAATTTTTATAAAAGAAGATATAAGTTATTAGAATAATGATGTAAACTGTGCTCTTGTACTTGGCTCGCCGTTTGATCTGTTTGTATTTTATTATGAATGAAGAATTTTCGTTGTATTTTAATCCTGAATATTATAATTGTTGTTATTGTGATATCAAACGTTAAAAGACAATTTTTGGTCCCCACGAGTGCAGCCATTTTTCCAATAAGGTACACACACACACATCGCATCCCTTATTTGTTTGAGTATCAAAGTGCTTTGTAAATATTAGTAAATTTGTTCTTCAATTTTGACGTTATTGAAGAATTTTTATTTCGCTCTAAATAAAGATTTTTCTTTAATCTTGTAAACGAGTCTGATATGAAAAAATCCTCAATACATATCCCTCGTGGCTTCAAGGCAGAGTCTGCATCGTTGGAAAATAACGTATAAAACTGTTGTAGATTAAAATACAGGTATAACCCATTACATTATCTAATCATTTCATAATGCTACTCTTACCCAGCAATTCAAGATAATTTTTTTTATTTTAATTTTTTTTATCAGTATCGCGATAGTATTTGCCTTCGAGTAATCCAATCTGTAAATGAAAGGATTTATAATTGATGAAATGCACTACAGGGACATAACGCAGATCGTAATGATACATGGGGGTAACTTAAGACGAGATTCCCTATCAATTTATTCCGAATTCATATGTAACGATTTATCACCGATGATATAACACGATCAATTATTGTTCACATCGAGCCTAACCCGCCCTTCTTTGCTTCTCCAAAGTTTGAATCTTCCTTCTAAATTGGTATGCCATTAATTTTCACAGGCTATACGTTACCACCCTTTAGATATATACGTACGTATATATATATATATATATATATATATATTCCTCGTAATGTATTCCTTCCAGAATTATACGAGCTGTCGGACACAATAGAACTGGGAGTAACACTGCTATGTAATACTTGGGAAGTTGAATTTTGGTAGGGCGCGTACGAAGTCGGATGAACGAGGGTAACCTACCCGCAATTTCGAAGGCACCAGTTCTGTGCCGTTTGTACTTACGGTGTGACAGTTTGTATACAACTTACACGTATATACAATTGCATTCTATTTTTTGAACATAGAAAAACAAAAAAAAAAATCAAGAAATAGTTCTTTGTGCAATTAGTGCGCAAAGTTGGTGATATTCACCAATACGCACGAGTTGCTCATATTATTTATTTAGACTTTCTGAAAAATTCGACTTTTCATGCCTTCTGCGTGTGCAAATTGCCAGTTTCTCACACTAGTGCGCTAAGAAATTACTTTACGCACACCGCGTTTGAAATAAAAAAAAATTACTTTCGGTTTATAAAATGGCATACAATTATCAACCTAATGGATATTCAATACTAAACGAATCTGTTTACTTAATTAAGCGAGTCGTTCCATCAATTACTCTTTATCATCCAGCTCAACTTTCTTAATGTTATATTTACGGCAAAGAACGTATCAGATTTCTGAAACAGGAGCAATCCATTCCAATTTTTTTATGGTAAAAATAAAATACGATCTAGAGACAATTCAGCTTCTCGCATTAATTAATCGTTGTAATTTTACACTATGCTATGATAGGACGAAAAAAAATGCTTTAGGTTGTTTTGAGTTAAACTTGAATCCGTTTATCAGCTAATCCAATTTCGTCTTCGTAAATTTCAGGACGAATGTTGTACCAAGCGAAAAGCTAGCCACTATAAAGCTTTGATGTGAGATCCTAGTACCAGCTGGGTTCTCGGAGCTTAAAGTTTCGAATGTTCAAAAAGGAGGATAGCTCAGGGAAACTGTAGATCGATTACATTTCCTCGCAGTTAGCCTTTGATCAGTAAAAATCGTAAAATATTCAAGAGTGAGACAAGTGCTGCAAGTCCATACTTTTAACTTTAACGTTAAAGTCTGGCAAGCAGTAACTGAGTACAGGACATCCATGGACGTGTCGGTCGTATAGGAATAATGGCGATGAAAAAAAATCTCACAAAATTGCTTTTTGAAGATATAAAAATGTGATATTCTCCCCTACGAACTGTTAAATAATTTCCCTTAGTTTTTAAAGTGGCATATGATTCATTAGAATATATTTCAGGCATAGAGCTTAGGAATTATACGTCATGGAATAAAAAATATCGTACTCTGTAGCGGGAATAAAATATCTCCTAGCCGTTAAAAGGGTTGTAAATTATCAAGAATACCATCGCGACTTTTTCACCATGAAAACCAATCCGGTATCTCCAGGATTCATTGGGCGAGTTTTACCGGAGAATTATTTGAACCTGTAAAATTTAAAGCCTGATCTTGATGAATAAATAAAATTTAATTAGCCGTCAATTAATCAAAACTCAATTAGATTCATGATTACAAACTTACCAAATATCTATTTTATAATTGGATTAATGGTTTATAGCTTTCGTATTAATTTTATGTACGGTCCATTTACATTATGAAATAATCGTTCTGAGTATCCACATGATTCCAAAAATGTAAAAATGTAAAATTTAGGTCATTTTTTGAGAAAAAAAATTGCTCACACGATTGTAATGACATGACGTTTATCATTGTGGAAACTTTCACATGGGATTGACGAATTATTTAATTAATCCTTTGACAAATACAGAAATCAAATTTGCAGTGGCTGATTGTGAGTGAAATAATGGCGTTTGAAAATTGTGTATTTTGTGGAGATGGCGTGAGGCAAACCGAACCTGTAAGGCTTGTGGGAAACGTGGGTCAACTCCAATTATTGCTCTTGAGTTTTTTTACTTTTTTTTATTCTTCTGTCTTTTTTTCGTGTCAACGAAGCTTACGCAGACATTCAGGTTCGGCTTTAGTCTTGTTATCTGCCTTTTTTTTGGGATATAAAAAAAGCTTAATACCCAAACATGACACTCAGAGGTACGTTCCTCTGTTTGCGAAAGAACTAAAGCACCTTTTTCGAGGGAATAATTGTTCATTTTTAAATTAATCCATTTCATGTAATATACGAGACTCCAAAATGTTGAATTACAGCTCCGAAAAGTATGAATAATTACTATTGAACAGTATACTATCTCAGTAGGATAAAATTGCAAACAACCAACACAGGTCAGAGAATAATGAATTCATTTGAACGTGAAATCATTCCATAGTCATTCGTTATACAAATTAAATACCATCCCAAATGTTGATAATACGTATGAATATATATATGAAATTAAAAACGAATAAATCTACGGGTAAATACATTTATTTATTGAACTCTTTCACGAATTTTATCGGTAGTATTGATCAAATAAAAACATACTCTATCTACAGGCTGTTTTTCAATTATTGTAATTGCGATAAAATTGTAATTCAAAGATATTTCAAATAAAATTTGATTGTACAATCGAGTGATTCGAATGCCCACATATCCGGGACGGAAATTTATTGAAAAATTATGCCATTTTGAATATAAAAAAACGCTTTTTCTATCAGAGTCAAACTCACGAACGAGATGTTAAAATATTTTTGGGCAATTTTCTTTTACTTATCAATGAAACTTACGATATAATAGTTTATAAGGGATGGATAACACTTACCAAAAGAAAATATAATAAGGATGAGCGTAGGAAGAGAAGTTGACATCGCTATCGCGGATAATAAAATTATGTTACATATTGTCACTGCAGATTTACGCAGATTTAAATGTTCCTTTAACTTTAAGCTTCATTTTCTTATCATCGATGATATTATTCGTTTGCACATTTTTAATATCAACGTACAATTAATTACGTGATCATCCTTCTCTCGGTTTAACACACCTCTTAACTTTTACCACTACGATCATACGTCGAACACATTTTATTTAATCGATTGAATCGTTCGCGTTAATCACTTGTCGTTGAAAATTTGTTTACCATAAAGTTTCTTGTATTATAATAACTTTTTGCGATGAAAAAAATCCTGAATTATTTCACGTAGAACACATTTTAGATTTCGTCAAAACCTGGTCACAACACACTAAAGACACCTTGACATTAAAAAACGTCGCCCCCGCACAACGCCGGTATGAAACGTATATCGCGATAGCGAAAATGATAGCGAAAACAGGTATGGGAGATGAAAGAAAAATAATTTTTCACACCTTATGGGGAATTTTATAACGACTGTGTTATCTGTAATTCTCCTATTATCCACTAATAATAGTTATAGAAAATTAACGAATTGATATGAAACTGTAAAAATTAAGGGTGAAGAAATGCGGTGTTAATTTGATCGATGGCATTTATCGGTTTGATCGTTGACGACGCGACGAAAAATAACGATTTTTATATCATTTTTTCACACACGAGGGTTAAAATAATTGCAAAATTTTTTCAAGGTGAAAAACCTAAAAATTTCGTAAGTATTCCAACGCATTCAGAGCGGAGTGTTTCGAACGGAGATGCTCCCGCGTCAAAGATAGCCGAGGGACTACATTGCGCGAGCGCCACTCCCTCGTCGACCACGCAGCCGCCCCGAGCACGACGTATATTTTCTATGTGTGGGTGGATATCCGAGTATATAGATACGTACGAATACGAAAGGACATACCGCATATACGCACCCTTACGTATACTATGCAGAATTTCTGTAGGTTATTTACACCCCCTTCGCTCCTGCACCGAAAGCACAAATTCGACTTCAGGCACTGTTGATGCCATTTACCATGGAGAATAGAGATCCATTGATAGACGGATGAAAGAAGCTAAAATTTTATTATAATCGATGGACATTCTGAATCGGAAGAAGTTGTTAGGGGATGAAAGTAGGAAGGGGTCAAGAGTTCAATACTAATTTTTTTTCTCCAAAATTATCTTCCGCAAGTAATTGTTCAAAGATTTAATGATTTTTACATATTTCTATACTTTCGGACTGATTTTGACAGACTGTTACTAGGTATGTCAGTTTGTGTTGTTAACACAAGGGTTCTTTTCCCTCTAGACGAGGCGAGTGCTAAAATGTTGAAAAATTTGTAATTCAATTCTAAAATAATAGCTCACTTGATGCCTGGTATTTTTTTAGAGACATAATGAAAAGGTGAGCTTTCGAAAAAAGTTCTTAGACTTAACTTGTGACGGAATTTGGAAATTTTACATCGAAATTCCGTTCTCTTATACCTATATAGCGAAAAATGTTAGTTTTTTTCTAAAAAATAAACGAGTTTTCGTCAATATGTTTGTTGAATATGATGGGATATAGGGTAGACAGAGTTAAGGTATACAAAATCCTGAAATCGATTTATTGGCCGGAAACTATGATATTTTCAGTGGACTCTTCCTGGGTAATTGGGCATCCTTTCTTCCTGGTCAACGATAATCCAACGGGGTTTTACTCGTTGTATACAGAAACGTGCTTCTCCGGGTTTAGGTTTTTTTTTTTTTTTTTTCTTTTCGGATTACTGTGATGTTCGCTGTCGCTTTAATTCGAATCGAGGATGTAACCGTATCGAAATTTTATACCTAGTTCAATTACGTTGTATGCTCAATTTCGTTAATTTCATTCTCAAACCTTAGGGCGTGAAGATTATTCGATGAACACCCATGCGGTTACTAGGATTTCGGGGGATTCGACGTTAATCCCATTAGATGTAAAAGTTCTGTGTTTTTTTTTTTTTTTTTATTCTTTTTACGGAAAAACCATTAGCATTTGATATTCTGTTGAATGATATAACTGCAACAGGATTTAAAAATCGTTGACGGATTCGAAAAACCACGTCGGAGTATTTTCACTACAAATAAATGAATTTAATCCTCTCCACATACGGTAGAGGTATACCTATACGCACTGAATTTCATTTTTATTTAAATTTCAGTAAAAACTCGAGTAATTGGAAACAGCTCCGATACTTGAACTAGTTCACCCCGAACGCGGTCAACAAAAAAAAAAAAAAAAAAAAACATTAATAAAACTACTGCTGCGGGCAAGTAATCGTTCCTCGCGCTTAACTTTATGTATATTATGTTGGAAAATTTAAGTTTTTAGTTAAAGTTCGCTTGAACGATAATCCCGCTGTGTCATGCATATACCTATATACTTATATACCTATATACCTAAGTCGAAATTTTACACCTACTTTGATTCTTCGAGCGTCTATTTTCACCCCCATGACGCTATTTAACCCAGAACTTCTGCAGACTGCAGTCAATTTTAAACTTCTTCTCTTTAGCGTCTCTTTTGCATTTCTAAGTGTCTTTAACTTCATTCTCCTCTTTCGGTCTCAGTCTGATTAGCGTCTCTACACATCCTACCTATTAAACGAGACCTGACTGCACTTTGACTTCTCATTATTTCCATATATTGAAGAGATAGCTTATCAAAAAACGCGTGAATTATTTAACAGAAATCAAGCTGTTTTTAAATATTGATTTTATAATCATGACGGATAAAGATTTCTTAAGAAAGAAGGAGGTGTCCTCCAATCTCATTATACATACTATAAGATACTTGCAAGGTATGAAAGCTGTTCTGTTTAATTCACAAGAGAAAATAAATGGCCCAACACCGAGCTGTTTAATCTTATACTATGAAAAACATCTCTTCTGCAGTATATTCGCAACGGCTAATCAATCAGCCAAGAAAAACACGTCGAAGGCGTAAAGGAGGAGGTGTTGGCCTTGAGAAAGCGGTCGAAAACGATTATGAAACAAGAAAGCTTTCGTTTCGAGTTAGGGTTCCTTTAATTCGATCCTTTCGACATTTATTTCCGGTGATTTTATTCAGGTATTAAGAATTCCACCGAAAAGCTTTGCGAAAAGAAAAGCCTCATTTCAATATTTTTACCAGATTTAGTGCACATCTCTCAAACGTGAAGTGGCTGGGTGATTTCACGCCCCGGGTCGAATTTTGTGGTTGTGATTCTGTTCGTTATATAGCTTCAAGTTCGATTAAAAACTTTTCCCTTCCATTTCCCCCTCGAGTTTGACAGGACTTTTACTTTTTACCAGAAATCTCCCGACTCCGATGAGATCCACGGTGTTTTCCTTGTACGTTCAACTATTTACGAGCCCTTTCTTCTCGCGTGACAAACACTTCTGACTCGAGTCGAGGACATCTGTCAACCAAGACGCCACTGAACTATAACTCTGCAACGTGCTCGATGACAAAGCTTTTCTATATGGATTGACAACCGTTCAGAGGCTATCGATGCTTTGACCAATTCTATACGAAATCATACATTTATTCCCTCTGACATACTTTCGCAGTCAGCAAAAAATGCACTTTGACTGCACTATGTGCATAATCCTTATATTAGACTAAACATTTTCACAAATATAACATCCTGCGCTTTTACCTATATTGCAAAAAACCTTTATAACGATTAGTTCAGAGTCGTCGCTAAATAATTAGAAATTTCGGGTCACGGTACAAGCTCTTGAAAAGGTCAGCCGTGATTAGAGGAACGGTTTGATCATGCTACGTGAATTTCGTGCTTTATAGAAACGGTCCATGCGCGGGTGTCAGCATTATATAGATATACCAATGCTCAGCTACGAGATTCATGAATAGTCTTTAAATGTTACGGAAGACAGGGTGGATTTAAACTTTTCTTTGGTCGATTTCCAATTATAGTTAGTTATCTCTCAGTCCTCGTTGACAAACTTTTCTTCGCTAAAATTGCTCCAAAAACCCACACATTTACACACAGAAGCACACCATTTATACCCAGAAGTAAAATTCATTTGAATGAATTCGAATATTCATTTAGTATTGGAAACCGTAGCTTACAATACCTTTACAATATATTTGGTAAAGATTTATCGAACTCACCATACCGTGGATATTGGTGATCAGAGATCACGCAATTCTGCGAGGTAAACGGCCCGCTTTCATTTTTATATTTCACAGAAAAATAGCACAGATTAATTATGCTTCTATTAGTAACGTAATATGTATCAAACAAAATTAGAATTCGATCATTCTACTTCGATGCCGAAAGTCAACTGATCATTTTTCATTCAATTTTTGGAATTACCTGGTCATCGGATAGGTCAGAAGCTGACTATTTAGTATTTAGCCTGCCTATTATAAATCGACTTAGTGTTGTCTTTGATCATTTCGTTTCCCAGCGTTTCGTGTTAATTCAATTTTCGTTTGTTCGCAAACACGTTACGAAGATGGATTTTTCGGATACTTTATGGAGCAGGCGGTGTTTATACCTTTACTTTTGGCATCAGTCACTATGATAGATTTGACAGCCACCAACCTCTCACCTCTTTGATCTGACTTGACTTAGAAGTTGCTTCTGGAGCCTTGTTATACCGTTTTCAAAGATGAGGCTGAACGTTTTACAAACAGTGCCTAAGTGCCTGAAATTATTATACTCCGTGTGACTTCATCGATGAGTTGGATTACAAAATTGAGACTGACTTTAAAATTGCCAACAAAATTGCTGTAATTTTATACTTCACTCAATATCTCTCCCGCACAATGGAAATAGAATTACCATTTAATTTTTGCAAAGACTATGATTTCGAAATTAATAGAGTGACGAATGCGAATTTTCGAAACTTCATTTCCACGCCATATACTCTGATAAATTGAAAACTAGAACAAAGCTTGGACGGTTTTTGGTCCATAGCTCAGCTGGCAAAGCATTGATGGGTGTCATAAATCGAAATCCTATATGAGAGATCGATTGAACGGTCGGATTGAAACCATATTTATTTCAGATTAGGTGGTATAGCTAAAGTGACATTATTTGGGGGTGACGGTTATCTGAAGGATATTTCCACCCTTCAAAGTCAGATACCCAGGGGAGCCTTTATAAACATAACAGGACCTAGTCTGGTAGAGCCAAAATCTGTCTTCCGCTTGGAGATATTATCTACAACTTTGCGTCTCTCAGGCATTATAATATACCACGTGAATCCACTATGTGTTTCACTGCAAGCTCAGTGGGTCTTCGGCAAACAGAGCCTCAAGCTCGTATGTCAATGTTCGGAAGTTTTTCATACGGAGGGCAAAGTGGTACGTTATACATAAATGAGAAATGTCACAATCAGCTGGTTATCGAAAAACAAACACAAACATCATCGTTTTATCGTCAAAGTTGCGAAACCAGACCATATGAGTTATCGCTGTAGCAGACTTTGGAACGTGGATGACTGCATGAACAGCGAATAAATATCTATTAATAAATTGTGCAGAGAGTCAATTAGATATTTCCATAATAATAAAATATGCATTTTTTTTAGAATTATAATCAGGGCATGGTCTTGTTTTCAGAACCCACGCAATCATCATCAGCTATTGGCGAATTTATTGGCTTAAAAGCCTTTTTGGATTGATCTATAAGAGCTAAAGCTTCAGTTCGAGTCGAGGACCTTTTTTCCTCTCTAAACTTGTATCTATCAAATAAGGGCTCGGGGTCGACTCGCCCCTCATTTGCATTCAGATCCCTAATTGAGACTGAAGAGGTACTGGATTTTAGTGAGGTTTTTTTTTTTTTATATTTTCGAGTCAAATGGTATTGTAACTTTTGAGTATTTGGACAGAAACTTCGTATGCCATCTGTACGATTTTATCACGACAGTGGATATGGATACCCAAACCGTATCGCGAAAATTTGAGAGATAGCGAATTGCGCTATAGTCAGGAACTGATTCCTTGTGTGATATTGAATTCCAAAAATAGAAATACTGGATTGTTGGGAGCCAGACATTTTTACGTCAACATATACGAATTTACCAAACAAATATCGAACGATATCTTGCAAACAGATGTTCGCAAAAGTCTCCAACGATGAGATAACTCAATAGGAAATATCTAGAGATAAATGGAATTGGTATCCGGATACCGAAAAAGTAGAATTGATATTGGACAAAATTTGATAAATTTTATCTCACATAGACAATGGCACTAAGCAACTATATGAAACGATAAAAAATTCCAAAAAGCTACTTAAAAACATCTAAAAAAAAAAAGGCAACTAAAGGCTAGGTCACGAAGTTTTTTGCACAAAACCTAAGATCTGACCCCATAGCCCTCAGGGTATAGGTTTCAAGATAATAATTCGTAGGTCTGGTATATAACACCAGGAGTAGATAGTCTCAGGAACATCCTCGTAGCGGTAGTTTTTCGATGGGGATATCCAACGGAGGTTGCGGTACCTATTTGAAGATAGATAATACTGGAAACAGAACGAAGAAGACATTAGCCCTAATTTTCTTGTCTGAATTTTATTGCTATTCCCCAGCTGACGTATCCTCGCAGCTGTTTACGCCTTCCTTAGTTCGGGAAGTATTCCGAAAAGGCTTTTGCGAAGTTATTGCAAGATGCGATGTATAACTGCAAGACTTTGTCCAAGGTTTTATAAATTCATATTCCGAATATTATCTTGTTAGTTTTTGTCAAAAACTTGGATACCAATATGTCTCGTCGAGTCCGGGTCGTATATTAGGGTAGGTGCTAGACGGAGTTAGGATATGTTTGATGTATCGAATGGTGTGAACAAATCAGAACAGTATAGACGTGTAGCAGGTTACGATATAACATCAAAGAAGTTGAATCCTTGAATCGCCACGTGCCCGAAGCAATTCCTGAAGTCAATATGCTTACGAACCTGAGATACTTCTTTGACGTTTCTAGGAGTGAATGAGTTCCGCTGGAGAGAACATTTGGGATCATTGATAGAAATCAAACCTGCAAATTTAAAGCGCAATCCTTTTCAGCTATTTTCACCCAAACTACAATCACTTCCATTATTTGTCGTTGATATTCACGATAATAATTGAGAATACTTGATATAAATATCGAAACGAGATACTTTCGAATGATTTGATATCAAGTAACGGACAATTTATGAATTATTCATGGACCCACAATGAGTTTTAATTGAACATCGTTACACTCATTCCACGAAGCAGTTTATTTTCGCCATCTCTTATTACAGAAAATACATTTGAGTGTAACTTGACGAAAAATGAAAATCCCCACAATCGAGGACCGCGAGGGTTCATCTTTTTCCAGTGGCGAAGATTCCCTCGGAATATAATGATCTAAGCTTTTCATGCCGGTTGAGTGAACAATCCTTTAATTAACGCTCGAGTACCTCGATCATAGTTACCAGACTCGATAAAAGAGTCCTAACCCAGAGAGTTGGTTTATCGAAAAGATTCTGACCGGGGTGTTTGAAAGAACGGAATGCGTTATCTAGGGGTGAATTTTTGAGAGGATCAGATCAGCGATCCTTTCAGTTTATTAAATTTCCTTACGAATATTTCAAATTCAAATAACCATCCCTCTGTGGATTTCAGATAACTATTAGAAGTATGAAATTCATTTCAGCGAAGTGACATATGACGTGTTGTTTATAAGACTTTGAAATTATAATCAGATATTCCGATCTAGGGCAACCTAACTCGTCATTTCAGCCCGTGCATGGGTTTAATCGTTCTAAAAAAAAAAAAAAAAATAGAGCACACAGCTTTGATTCATCTGATTGCTAGGTAGCCAAACTTTCGATTGACATTCATTACAGCCTTGTAGACTTGACCCCACATTTCTCTAGCGATAGATCGCGTGCTTTCTTCTCTGTATAAAAGAACAACAGTTATATCACGATAGAAACTAACTAGAGCAACGGAAATGTATCTTTTCGATAGATATATGATCTCAGAAACGAAGAAACTTCCTGAATGAAAGGAACCTAAACGGGGACACGGATTTCACCCCAATAATTTGTCATGAAACATTGGAATGAGTGCTTTTTATATACCGTTTGATCACTCAATCCCAATAGAGATTTCCGACATTTTTTAGTATGAAAAAAATGAGAAATACATCAGCAATATTGTCCGTTATGCACGATATCTACCATGGTGGTGTCAGAGTCCTTGCATAACAGGTTTCTTTTATTTTCATCTCAGCTCAGATACAATTTAAGAACGTCTTTCAATCGCAAAGGGAGGCTATCACCCTGTGAAAATACACGTTTCTACATTTCAGAAGAAATTATTCCGCACGTCTGCTTTTGGTAAATAAGGTACAATTTGTCAACGAAATTCCTCCTATTTGACGTCTCAGTGTGACATGTCCCAGGCAAACAGTCAAATATTCACGGTATAACCAATTGAAGTTAAGGTATATTCAAGACACATTGCTCCAACACATTGCCAGGCATAAATTATCATATAATTTCAAGATTCCTGATTCTGAATTTCGTCATCTCAAATATAGTTAATAGTTTTACTTACCAAATAACGACACGCACATATCCTATCATATTTTTAGAAGATAGGCGGATATCTCTTCTATATTCAATACTGACTTAGAAATAGCATCGCGGATTACCAAACAGACTAAAAAATGAACCAAATCGTCGATCATATGAATTAATGACCGAATAAATATCAGTTTAATTATTTCGTTCTAGTATTGTGAGAATTCGCTTTCGTTTGCCACTACTGTATAGGGGTGAATGAACCACTATGAAAAAACAGGAAATTTATATTTAGGCATGTGCACTGTGAATGTTACGTACAGTACATACAAATATATCGAATTAGAGGCGATTGTGCGAGGCAGGAAATTCGCATATGTGCAGTATATGACCGTATATACAAATACATCGAATTAGACGTGATTGTGCGAGGTAGGTACCTACAAAATGCACATACCACGTTCCTCGGCACGTAGTCAAATATCCGAAAGAATTCTCGCTTTCACAAGGCCCGGAAGGTATTGTTTATCGCAACCGCTGTTTGCCCAAACCATTAGGTATCACAAACATTTGCGCTCTTCTGCGGTAGCAACGAAATTTACATGTTTACCAAGCGAATTGTATTCCGCAGGGAATCTGATTCTTATAGCTTAGCTATGGGCCAAGTTTATTTCTGGTATTCTTACACCGATCTTATATACGCGGGAAAATCGTAGAATCAAATTTCGTGCGAGATAAAGTAAATATTTGTGGAAGAGCACGAAGGACTGAAACGCGTCAGGTAAACGGGGTAAAAGCAGCGTTAATCCAAGACGTCAGAAGAAAATGCGAAACTTGACTCTTACTGTTTGGCAAACTGATTTCACGGAAAGGAAAACAAGCCAAATACCAACTTTATGCTTCTTGGAAAAATCGGGAGACCAAACTACATTCTTATTATGTATCTTATTGCCTATAACACTCGTTCGAACTTTGATATCCTGATATATTCTTGGTTTGATATCCAATACTAAATCCCAAAAGTTTGCGACGACTCGAACCAGAAATTCTGAATCAATTTACCACGTAGTCCTGTAGCTCAAATTTATGGTCATGGCATAATTGTAAGTGAGTAGGTATGCACATACTGGTTAATCATGTGCATTTTCTACGATGCAGGGAATCGCAAATACGTTGTTATTCTATTTCATGGGACATTAGAGCATCTCTTTGCATCTGTGATACGTCTACAATTTTTAAGTCTCTTGGTTTTCTCTAGTAAAAGAAAAAAGAAAAGAAATTCCTCGTCTAGCAAGAAAACACACGCTTTGACTCTACAATCTATGTCACTTTTCTCTCTATTTTTATTCCAAATAATAAATATTCAGCGTGAACTTTTCAGTTTTTGTCAAAGAAACGAACGTGAAAGAGAGAAAAAATGAAATAAAAAAAAAATGGGTCCGCTCTTTTATGCGAGACGCGTGTTGCTGTCTTGAATCAAGTTGGGCAGAGCTTTACTGCGGCGTGTTAAGTTTCGTTTTAGGCCGGCGCCTTGGCATGGGTCTACGGCCTTTTTTTTTTTTTTTTTTTTTCTCACTGATATGATCTTTGAATTGTTCAGACGGCACGTACACGACGGAATTCTATTTCTGCGGGCAGTTTTTCGCTTTCCATAAAATAATGTATTCTCGTTGTTTGGTGAATTTTTCAAGCGAATAATTTTATCTGAAAATTTTATCAGCATTATAAATTTTCTACGCCAATAAATAATTGATATAAACGATTTTCGATGAGGAACGATAACAAAGTCGTGTATAAGTTATCAAATTGATTTTACGTAGTTTGGATTTAAATTGCGGTGAAGCATGAAAGCAGCGGGTAGGAGAGAGACAGCAAATCGAAATCAACGCTTTCAAATAAACTTTGAAATTAATTTTCATATAACAACTTGCCACGAATTTGTTTAATCATCGTTTGCGTAGAATTAATTGCCGAAATATATAAAGATAAACAAAAGTCATTCAGGCTGATTTAAAGACAACTCGCCAGATGACAGAAGGATTTAAAATTGACGTTTAAACAACGCTGCAGTAGCTCTATGTCAAAAAGTCTAAATGGCTTTAGCTTTCAAGGATAAATATTAGCCTATGGTATAAGGTATCCCTGAGGTAGGTAAGTATTTTATACGTATATACATATAGTTATACCGTTGTGCCGTCTTCTTAGGTCTGAATCGATGTGAAAGAAGCTAGGCGCTCGCTACAAGATGAATGGGAACTGCCACGCGAGTTTCTAAGAAAAACATTATCCTGACGAATGGCGGGAAAAAATGTTTAAACCCTGAATACTAAGTCCTGCTTAAACATGATCTATACCTACCCTCAGTTTCTCTCATCTTTCTTTCTTTCTTTCTTTCCTTTCCTTTACTCTTCCTCTTCCTTCTTTACCCCACCTTTTCTTACTTTTACCTCTTTTCTTTCTTGTGAGACAAACCTAACAAAAGCTATACAGAATCTTTGCACGTCAAATATCATCCAATTTTTTAACGCCACCTCATTTTTCATCAAACACTCACCAATGGAGGGATTGACATTAACCGTTAACTTTTAACAACCTATTCTATATCGTCTCAGAGCTAAAGGGCTCATCTGATAATCCACCGATTAAAAGATTTTTGCAAATAGGTATACAAAATAAATTCAACGAGCTAATACGTGGCTCAAAATTAAACAGTCTTTTCCATACTAAAGAGAAATCAGAGAGCGTTGCTTCCGGAGAACACTTATCAAATCCCTTTGTTCGTCGATGAACATCACGCGATTTCCAGGTTTCACGCATGAAGATCATAGACAGCAATTGTTTCGCGAATTTGTTCAGCCGTATAAAAGCTATATTTCAGTATAAGATCAGAGTCTAATGTCAGATGAAGCTATGTGGCAACTGCGAATGTCTTCAATCTACATCATGATTGAATGATATATCAAATAATGGAGGACCAATCTAGAAAAGCCTTGCTATTGGTATAAATGGCAGGTAGATTCAGTACCGTCTAGTCAAGACGATATTTCAAACAAAGTGGTGCGCGAGCGACTCTTGGGGGCGTTGAGGGCGTCGAGACGTTCAAGTCGAGATTCTCTCCGACACACCACCTATATGCTAGTCCGCTTTTGCGCCTCGCCCAGGGTCCCGAGGGAACGATTAAATTGATCGTTTTATGGAACTGGCCTTGTTACTCGATCCCAAAGGACCTCTAACCAGTTTGTATATCTGGTGCAGTTCAACGGCACATTCAAAGGAAGTCATACGTTATATACGAAAAATCTTTTTTAATCCCTAATGCATGACATGCAATTTGTTAATTGTGGTGATTTTCCACCATTCCTTTTTTTTAAATCAAACGAGGAATCAATGGATAATAATTTATCGATAGTTTCGAATCAATAGCTACACTGTGTCTTTCCATGTGGATGACTAGTTCAGCTATGTCAAAAGGTACCTACGTGTTCGTCAAAGTGCGAATTTGGCATCTTCAATTGACCCAAAAGTATTCGACAGTATGCTAAACTTTGAGCTTTAAGTTTCCGTGATTTCTAGGTGACTGAATCTTAGACAAGAATCTTAAACAAGTTCCGAACCCTCACCGCTGCTCTTTGATGACACCAGGCGAATTCACAGAGTTGAAAACGTCATCTATACCTTAGCCAAAGCGTTTTAGTAGATCAACTTACTGCATGAGAGAATGAGAAAGGCGAGAGAGTCCCTGGGTATTGCATACAGGCAAATATCTTCGCTAAACGTTATCACCTACACATAGGTAAAGCATTGAACGATAAGGAAGCATGAGAACATGAATCAACGTTCGGAATCTATATTATGAAGAAAAGTTTTTCCCCGTTTTCAGGAAACACGACCGTGCCGCAAAAGGGCGTTCACAGTCATCGATAAATCGTAAAAACTGGTCCAACCATCACGTTAGGTGACTCTCAATCATGGAACTCTCTGAGTGGAAGATGTATTACTTCAGCTTATTGTTAACGTCGGGGTTAGACTTACAATATGAACTCTGACTGGTACTTTTTTCTCGAAACAAAGATTGCACTGTTTGCTGCAAAACTTTATGGTAAAATATGGGTTTATATATTCGTTCAGCATTTGTATTTGCAATACAAATGTTCTAATTGTACGCCAATTATATAAAACTGTAATATCGCGTTGTATTGCTGGCTTTTCTATTGCTGTGCAGAAAAATTTTATATCCATACGTAATCATAATTCGAAATACTGTCTAGAGTGTAGAATTTTGTGATTACAATGCGAAGCTGGATGGGTAAGTTTTCCACTGTCTAGGTAGCATGTATCATTTTCGTTGTACTATAAATTTTAGCTCAACTAATTTATATCTCGCTATGCAATACTCGAGTTCTGCTTTATTTAGTGTAAACCAAAGCATTTCTCTTCTTGGTACGTGCCATGCTGATGATAGGTATCTACTTTTATGTATGTATGTACCTTATATCTATACTGACAGATACGGAAATCATACATCAAGCTGAGGAAACTTTGGAGAAACTTTCAATTTCAAAGATCCTCAGTTTCTGAATAATTTATTATTCGATAATTACTCGCTCCAGATGCTCGATCTTACGTTCCTTAAGGATTGGTCCCAATCGGTGTCTGAAGGACGAACGTATTCGACAATCTTACAATTGACGAGAAATAACACGGCTTCTATTTTACCTAAAAAAACATTATCACGATTAAGGCCAGACAGAAAACGCTGGTACGAATACAGATTGATCAAGGAATGATACGAAATTCCTTCTGATCATCGAACTTTATAGTTTCCTCTATATTCCAGTTTAAGAAGCCCCTAGGAAGCCATGGGGAGTGATTGGAAAACTTTCATTTGTAGCAACCGGATACTAATCTAAAGAACTTATTTCTATGCTCTTTGCGCTGCTACCTTGCTAACCAGAGATCAGCTTTTGTATTTATACACTGTGAGTTATAAGACCTGGTTATTCAAAGGCGAATTATACCTGGTTATTTGATCCTTTGCTGAATTCTGGCATATTTCAAGAAATTGTGGGCATGAAAGACTGCTAAAAGTTGGAATTAATCATTTCTCCGAAAACCGTTCAGAGGTAAAAATGAAGGAACGTAATAATTCCAGTTTTCGCTCATGCGACAATTTCGGAAACTTGAGTTTCCCGAGAATTAAGATTTTCAGGTGAGGCAAGGATTCGCCAATTAATTGCTTTCACATGTTCTATTCACTGTAGTGAAGAAAATAAATTACGTTTAATGAACACGGGTGAAAAAATAGAAAATTTTTGTACATACACTATTTTATACATTCACCGCCATCGATGTGTGAAATTTTAGGTATAATATTTGCTTTTCGGCGTCCTATTATTCAATGTATCCCGTCTGCAATAAACCTCCCCTCTCCACGTTATTAGTACTTGATTGATTGTACGACACAGCATCCCTTCACATTATTTATAAATTTTTTTTTCCCCCAATGCCTGAAAAAAATAAAAAATAATATATATTCTCTGTGAATACATGACTGCACGTTTCTCACTGACATGTGGCCGGAAATGTGAAAGATCGATTGAAACTCATGCACAATAAAATATACTCGGTAGAATTCTGCAATTTGATATCGTGTATCATAATTGTCAGTAGATCGCTGTGGATACAAATTTTACAAGCTTTATTATAATCGTGGATTCTCGAACCAAAACGATACGTCAACTGCATAAAGAATATAAAACTCGCATATATAAATGGCATAAAATGTTACCATGACATAAATTAATAATAAACTTCAATAAACATATAAAATGGTCGTTTTTTTGAATCACATCTCCTTCCACGATGTTCCGAATTTCGATATATTATATTTTAAATCTTTAAAGAAAGTTTGCTAATTAAAATTTTCATCTGATGGAAAGATATTTTTTCTTTTCCAGCAGATTCTCTTCAAGAATGAATATTCCTCTTTTCTTTTCTAAAATTGCTGAACACGCAAAGATCTGATATCAAATTGTAGGGATTGAGAAAATTGTCGGTTTTGGACAATCTACGATTAATAATATAAATTTTATGGTAAATCGATTCGCGCCAGTTGACTTATGTTTATACCGGATAAGTTGAGTAAAAAAATTCGAGCATCCCACTTGGAATATGCATTTCTTTCACCCGAGTAATGGAAGAAGTTCATTTGTTAGGTATTTTTCTTTACAAAGGATCGAAGATGAAAAAAAATAAATAAAAAATGGGATGAAAAAATGCGTTCTAATAAATCGAGGAGATTTGAAATTTATAACTGTAGCCAGTTTCGAATTTCATTTCGCACCCAATGTCTGGGATGGAATAAAGCGATGGTGGATATTGTGGATAGCCAAGTAAGCACCGTAGCTCATATCTTTCTACTTCAGAAAAGATAACATTCTGGGGATATTGTTTCTTTTTAAACGTCTCAAAATTGCGTCCCCAACCATACCTACCTCTGAAGCCAGATTGAAAAGCTGCGATATTGGATGGATATTGAAAAAGGAACGGCTCACTTACTTACTTACGACTTACCACAAGGAATTGCAGTGCAAAAAGAGGGGAACATACTCTGCACTATACAGACTTATGTATATCCCTACATATTCACGGGACTCAGCTTCCTTCGGCGAAACCAGTGGAGCATAGGAGCACATTGTGTCGTCAACGTAAGATACTGATAATACCGATTACCCGAATTATTATCACTGCCTGACAATGAGAGTTTGAAAAGAGAATTATCGAAAGATCACATTCTTCATCGAGCATACCTAAAGTTTTTGATAAAAATGCTTCGATCTAAAATTGAGCGAGTCGTATTTATTGCGAAACCCTTCAGTGTCGTGAATATTCATTAGAATATCCTTTTTTTTTTTGTTTTCCCATTTTTAATTTGGGACGAACCACCGAGTTGCTGGCTGCACTTCCATTTCGAACAGAACAAATTAAATACATTCTGTTGTATACAAATTCAGACACTGGTAACGGCTGCTCGAATGTCCCAGCAAACTTACGCATTTGCACGCTATTTGCATGATATATTCAATTACTGACTGACGGAATCCAAACGAAGGCTCAATGAAATTGTATCAACATTTGCATGACTGGTATTGGCTTCGTTTGATTTTTTTACATACTGCAGAATCCATCGTATTCACGTTTCGAAAAAATCGATTCTCCTGAAGACCACAAACTCGACCTTTTCGAAAATGCACTTTTCTCAATTACATGACGTACGTGGCCGTCTGTGAACTTTGATTATCAATTTGAAATAACAGAAAGTCACGATTAGTGCATCGAACAGCGAACAACGTTCGCATATGTTTCGTGTTCAACCTCCATCGAAATTCAGTAGAATCGAGTATAAACCAGGAAACGGAATGAGCCGCTGTCGGTAGAGCTGCAATAATTATTCGTCATTCGCGAATGCAGCGTTTCGCTTACTCGCAGATTAATATTCAAATTAATGAGATTACATTATCCGACGAACACCCGTACGAACCCGTACTTTGGTGGGTGTTCTCTACTCTACATTTACCATAAACTGTTGTGTTTCCAATTCTGTAGCCTACACCATATACGTAGACAATGTTATTTTCGGATTACCAGTATATGATACCGAGTACTGTTCGGAAAATTAACATTTTACGTGTTCTACCCCTGCAGCTAGTAATGATGTTAATTGCAATGCAAGTTGTCACCACACGTGGTACGCCTGTGGTTAATTAAATTGCCTAAAGTAACATTCGACTTGAACGTGTGGAAATATCGATAAAAGTTTTTGGAAAGAACAACGCGATTATTCCAATGGAATAGAAATATTTTGCATTAAATTTGGTGAACTTGAAATTGGCTTGAGCATTTTTGAAGTTGGTTTTATGAGGGTCTCTGGGTTGTCACGTCCGGATCTTCAATCCGCACGTTACTCGTCCAAATACCAATCGTTCGCTAAACCTATTTTCACCGATTTTCTATATTTCTGTAACTTCCTATCATCTCAGAGTTCTCACGCTAGAATCTAATCCCAACAACCGTAGCCTCCGCTTCCAACTTCTTTCGCACATTGTAACCCAATAATAACATCCGTCTTCCGCAATCCAGAGAAATGTTGGCAACGGTCACCTAATGCACCATCAGCAGTAATACCGCAAGACCATTGGCCCTCATCCCTCTCATATCTATTCTAAATCCACCATATATTCTTTCATCACCAATTTCTTTCGAGTACTTTCAAATCTATTCTGAAATCCATTTTGACTCATTCAAAAAATGACGAAATTATCTATCTATAAGTCATTTCACCATGAACCATTAACTTTACTCTTAAAATTGGTGCACTTACGTTTTTTCAAAGTTTGATTAATTTTTGGTCAATCTTCATTCCTCTGATCATTATGAAAATCGATTCGGATAATCAAGACATTAATTGATAACCGGATATCAAGAAATATTCTCATTATACCTAATCAAACAGCCAAATTTGCGAATAGTCTCACGAGGCTATGCTAAAACAACTGGAGTAATTGGGTCACCTACCCTATAAGCTCACATATGTATTATAAAATCGATAGCTACATTACAGACTAGTTCTCGGTTAGAACATAAGAATCTCTGGTCTATAATGGTGATTTTGATTTGTTATTTTTTCTTATTCATGGACATAGAAGGCATGTTACGACTGCACCATGCCTAATTCTAATCCACAACGTTTTATGAATTTTGGAAATAGTTTTCTCAACGGGTTTGGTGAAAAGTTGCTGAAAATAGCATTATTTGACTCTGGCTTGTTACTCAAAGCACGACTTACAGAGGGGACCTCATTGTTGTCTGAACTTGTACCTAATGAAAATTCGTTAAACCAACAGGATTATAGAACATAGCTGGGATCGATATCAAGATTATACAACGTTAGAATGTCATACATCAGAATGTCAACTCTGAAAACCTGACATCTTTAACATGAGAGATAAAATATTGATAATTTATTGCAAATTGCACATCGACTGTATATCAAAATTGTTAGTTATTAATTCGATTCCATGAAAAGATTTCCGGTAATTTTCATATCAACTGACTAGAAATTAAATGTGTTAATTGAAAATACAGCACGAATGCTCCTCGCTCGAACGGGGTGGATGGGTTTTACGGTCACAGTGGATTGACGACTGTGGGAGAAAGTTATTTCACGGAGGACAAGCTCTGAGCTGAAGATTTAAAACCATAGCCCTTCCCTAACCCTCGTAAATCAATTTCGGTCTTTATACCATCATCTATGGGCTATGGCTCTCTCACGTGCAACCAAAATGAATTCATCTCGTGAAAAATAAATTGAACGAAAGGTCTCACAGTTCGGAATAGCAGAAACAGATTTATACGACAGTTTTTGTGACAAGCAAATCCCATATTCGGATTCAAAAATGCGGAGGATCAATTAGCAGAAAATTTTTACGTCAATTTTAAGACTAATTTGCAATAATCTAACAAGAGAAATCCCAAATATATAGACTCAGTGTTGCAGCTTTCGCGAACTGCAAACTGCACCGAAATTAAATTACAAATATTATAGACCGGTGAAAGTGAGTCTTCTCTCGAGAGTCTGGTAGAAGGAACGCGTAGTTCATATTCATGGTGATTGCCACCCCCGATGCGAGGGATGCCAACCGTAGTTTATAATTAATTCATTGGATTAAACTTTACGTCATGTTCATAGTATGTATTATCCGCGTCTTCGGAGCTTCTCTCAGCATCGTAATCTCCAATGCAGTATATGATATCCATTAAACGCGGGACTATGTGGGGCGAGTTCAAAGTTTGAGACTCTTTATTCAAATGAAATCATTGACATTCCGAAGTCTAAGAGAACGTAGTTAATAATTTTAATTAGTTTCTGCTAATGATCATTGGTCTCTGCCAACTTAATGCGAGAGAAGTATGTTTGATCTTTTCCTACAGAACTGCAAACTGTTTTATTCGTGGCTTAAAGTGCACCTCAATCAATATCGGATAGAAATTCTTATCCTTCATTAAGAAATTCCAGTAGACAGCGATACCTAAGTAGATGGCTCGTACCCAACTATTCAAAGTTTGATTGCAATTTACTATTGCCTCGATCTGAACTTACAATTTTATAGGTACTTCGATGAGTGAAAGACGAAATTACTCAGGACGAGATAAATAGCTATAGAAATAAAATTATAACGAATGCTGTTGGATCGCCAATTCTTAATTACAACTTTTTCTAATAGTATAGAAGCAGCTCACATTTCAAATGCTTACGAAGAATATTAGACGAAATTTATTCGAAAACCTTATTCTCTATTCGGACTATAGTAATATTTTATCGAAATCATTTCCTCCAGAGCTTTATTGAGGGGTTTCAAATCCCCTCGCATGGTTTCAAGAAAAATGCAATTTCAGGATCCCTAGGAAATAAAAATACTTATGCATTTGAACAGAAAATTACACACCTTTAAAGAAAAGGCCATATTCCATTCCAACCTACCTCTCAATTTTATATAAAGGCTTGTAGAGATAGTGAACTTTGAAAATTGAAATTTTCCGTGACAAGATACAGATTGGCTATCGTAAATGACTTATATAAGTGCAATTTGTAAGAATCTTATACTCTTTGTAGGATAAAAGAAAAAAAAATTCATTGATTTTGCAAAATTACATGGGATTTTCTATTTCCCAGGTATACGTATGCAGGTGTATGAATAATGTTCATCCAGGTATACCAGAAGCTGTGTGTACTGTACCTATATGCCGCTTGTTAAACAACTTCTTCAGCAACTTCTGATCCACGAGTTCTTTGAACTACTCGAAAGCGTTTTTCTACGGTATAGTAAACCCCACGATAACTTTGACCTGAAGAACACAATAGATATTTTCATCGATTCAAGTGCCCAGCCATGGCTATCAAACTTTTGAACGTAAAATTTTACGAGGCAATAAAGGCAAAACGGTTTTTCTATGTACGATCGCCTGATACCTGAATTTCAACAGTTATTACAATCGCTTTGCTATCCAGAAAAGACTAACTGTTTCGATGACCGATAGTCCATAGCCAGAGGTTTTATGTACCATTAGATATGTTTCATTTTAATTTCAGATTGTTACGAGCTTTTTAAAAACGCATTTAAGCATCACAGCAGATAGGTACTAATACGAAGATTATTATGGAATAAATAAATCCTGATCATTCTTGTTCGGATCTAGTCGGTTTGGCTGATCTGTTATAAATCATCGTGAAATATATTTACTCATACAAAAAACGCTTTCACTTTTCAGGCGGATAGCTCTGATACCCATGATCCCGTTTTTTATTCGTCTCCATTCCTTTTTCCTCCAAGGCGAAAGGAAGGTAGTGAATAATTCCACGTATTTCGTCAGGATTAACTTTTTTATGCCAGGAGCACGATTTATTTGAAAGCGACGCAATGTTCCCGAAATCTTATAGGGTTGGATCTCTTGTGCTATAAGGCGCCTGTCTATATTATGTTATCATTGATATCAAAATGATATAAAGCAATGTCAAGACAGAGAATACAGTATCGAACAGTATAGAATATACGGTACAAATTGTCCCATTGAACAAGACCAGTCTAGTAAAATTTCTTTTCCCAAGATAAAAGCTTCACTGCTAGCAAAGACTTCAATTTCGTCGATATATAACACGAATAGTATGTGGTAACGGGATAAAGAAATGCATTGAAAATACTAGAATATCTATCAATAAATTTTCTATAATCGGCACGCTACTACGTTCAGTAATGCATGAACAGCGGAAATATGAAATTGAAGTAGGTAAAGATATGAGTGGATCGTAAACTGTATCTTTCATGGTTAAATGCATTCAAATTGAAACATCAAAATTTTGTTAGTAGCAAGATACGAACGCGGTTCAGTTCGTTTCCCTCGTAAATATGGATGAGTATTTATTTGATCCTATCTTTCAGGAATTGAAATCTTAGAATCTATATTATTTATATAAAATTCTGAAAATCATCATCGCAGGGTCCCACGTTCTAAAGCTCTGTTCTTTCTCTTCAATACAGATTCAAGACAAACGTGGACCAACCCATACACCCTGAGCTTTTTATGAAATAAATATCTGAATGGGGTTGATTTACATAAGTATATGGGTCACCCCAATCTATTATCGCTGAAAGGTAGAAATCAAATTAATATCACTATTGAGTTTCAGCAGTCTGAATTTTTTTGACTAGTCGATGCAACACATCCCCTGCGAAATACGAAAATATCACAAATTCTGATAAGTTATATGAGTTCCTTGACGATGTGGCGATGCAGGAAACCCAAGTTCGATCCACTTCGCGTTCAGAATCTATCGCTAGTAGTGGATATCGTTTCTTTGTTCAATTCAAGCTGTATCAGGGGGTCCAGGCAATCACGCCCGCGCACACAACTGTAATATAGGCATTGATATTACGCTGATAGTAATCTCAACCCTTTTAGACGAAGAGAACAGTGTTTACGTGGGCAGACCTTATTCGGATATTAAGCGACACAATCGCACTTCTGTTCGTGCAGGAGCTGTTGTACGTAGCACATTGTATATTTCCCCATATAACGTTCTATGAAACAGTTAGTTGCCCACTTTCATCCCCTAAGTATTGAAAAGAGAAAAAAGTAAACTTTTCTTCCAAATACTCGATCGAAGGAAATCGAAGGAGCTGAAAAAATTAGTTGTAACATTTGTACGTGCAATGGGGTGGTTCTTAATTCGGTCATATTCGAATTTCAATGCTCCCATGGGCCAGAAGGTCTCCGAAAAATGTATTTGGAACCCCAGGATCTCATCTCAATTTTAAGTACTGCCTCAAAGCATTTGAACTTTCCTATTTCAATAACATACGATTTTTAGTAATTAGGGATTATTTCTTACTTCCTATCCCATTATCGCTTCGAATAATCTGAAACCCCGCACATTTCTTACTTATAGTTGTAGGTAACCGTGAAAAAATTTACAGATTTTTAATGTGAAATATTTAACGAAGGAGTGAGTGATTTTTCTGCCCACCTTTTTGACGGTACGAAACTTTTGGTGAAATAATTTTGATGGTTTCACCTGGGTTAACCGACATAATTATATAGAGGGAGGAATTATATGTAGGTCAAATGTGTGTGGGGGGAAAATTATATGTGGTATAAAACGTGTGGGAATGAGGCTTTTCCCCGAATTTCGATCAGGTTGGAAAACATAGTTTGGAGCCTTTTAGCGAAATAGCACTGGGAACTTTCATAAACTAGAATAATTTGGAATTTACAACGCCCGCGGATGTAGAAAGTAAGTGTGATTACCTTGCCTCAGCAAAAAGGACGAAGTTCGCCGCGGCGTGTGGCCGGTGGCGTTCGTTCCTTCTTACCGAATTACTTTTATCATGGGATATTCAGATGCTAAGTTATGTAACGAAGTCTGCATAAATAACGAGCGGTGAAAGAGCGTCACTTTTTAAATGAGATTTAGCGTGTTTTACGTATGCAACGGTCAAAAAATTAGACAAATAATTAACTAATTCAACAGCAGTAAAACTAGCTGAAACTAAACGGTTAGAATTTCATCCCTTCTTGCGAGGTCTTGAATTTTGCAAAATCCAAAGCTGCAGAGCTATTCTATGTATATAAGAGCCTTGCATGGTTTAGGCGTCTAACGAGGTAAAGCGCGAGCGAAGAATTAAATCGTAAATCATTGAATTTAATTAGACCTAAACTCGGTAGCTCTGTAATCCGATTGGTTATACGTTCTCTTACACCCTTATTTCTTATCCCTAATTCCGTCTAGCCGTGCGCAAGGTGTATCTTTATATACATTGTCATTAGTAACTCTGGAAATTCTCGAAGTTGTCGTCGCTTGGAAATTTGATCTATATATGTCTATGTAACAGACGTCGTCACACAATATGCTGCAATTAGGATTTAACGAGAATCCTGGCCGCATATTTCTCTACCGCTACGTGACGCCACAGTGTAATTCCGACTAGCGGGTTGACAAGAGTTTGTTTACTTAACCACACCAAACGTAGCTAACAAGGTACCAAAAACGACTTCGTTCTAATAATATATGCGAAGTAGGTATGGCAAGTCTGAAAGTGAGAGATAAATAAGTT
This sequence comes from Tenthredo notha, assembly GCA_914767705.2. Lineage (NCBI taxonomy): Eukaryota > Metazoa > Arthropoda > Insecta > Hymenoptera > Tenthredinidae > Tenthredo > Tenthredo notha. The sequence continues at coordinate 8,965,423 of OU611908.1, forward strand.
TCACTCTAAAACGAAAAGATTTTCCGCTCAGTTTTACGAATCATTAAAGATTTCGATAAGACATCATGGAAACGATATTCCACAATTTTTTTGTATTTTTTGGGGGACTAAGGCGGACAGAAAAACAAGAAGCAGCTAAATCGAACTTAACGTAAATAGCAGAAGAAATAAATTTGAAAAAATACCATTCATTCGAATTGTCGAGTCATCCAATACGAACCTTCGAAACACTCCAAAGCGAGGATTTCACTTCCTCCTGTAAATAGAGGCAGTTGTCATTCTTTAGCACACAATCGCTGTTTGTCAACTTTTTGTATAATATATTATATTCCAGCCTAGTCAAATTCCCAACTGATATATTTATAAGGCAATAGTTAGGTAGACTTAATAATTCAGAGAGATAGCCTGAATGAATATGTAAACTGCAGAATAGCTATTCAAAAACAAATCAGGCATAGGTTCGTTTGAATTTGCAACACAATGCTCGATAAACGTTGGCTATAGTCGTGGCTTATGCCACTAATACTTCGATTATTGGTCAACGTTTGACCTCATTATGCGTCAATGTTTTCCAGAACATTCGCTGCTTTGTGTTGAAAATTGGTCTGCACGAAGCACCACCATCCGACCGGACGATTATTGCCCCTCGGTGGAGGATATCCTATTGTCAAAACCAATTTTAGAAACGTGGAAATTTAATCCACTGACATAGTTCCATTTACATTTGTATATACAATTGGGTGGTCCTTGATTTGATCATTTCCAAATCCTAGTGCTCTCATGGGACCATGGGACGTCTCCAAATATGTACAAAAAAATTTAGCCAAATCCCCAGGTTTCTATCTCAATTCTAAGCGCCACCCCAAAGTCTTTGAATTTTCCCATTTAAATAAAACACGATTTGTGACATTTCGCGGTTAATCTTTTTTCTTCCTATTACAGTATAGGAAATTTTTCACGGATAGGGTTTTGAATACATTTCTTTGTATATATTTGGAAACGTTTTAGCTCATGGAAGCATTGAAATTTGGATATGACCGAATGAAGGACCACTCTAATATCCAATGCATGAGTATATAATAAATAAATTCATACGTACACCCGTGTCCAACGTATTTCTGAACTTATTTCAAACGCTATGTATACATACCTAAAAGGCAATTACAAGTAAAGAGTTTTAGTCAAAAGCGTTATGCAGTAGGAACTAGCTGTAGCATTCAAATTTACTTGGCCTTCATGACGTCCGCTTGTCACTTGTCTAAAGTTAATTAATTATGTTAATTAATGGATCGACTACTCTGTCAGAGAATTCCTTTACTGAATAGCCAGTCTACTGGCCCTGGTTCACCGGTCCAGGATGATCTTCTTTCCTCTGGATATCTGAGCTTCGACCTTCTCCATACACAAGGAGAAAATGTTAAAGATAAATTGTCCAAGTTTTAAGGCAGCTTATTCAGAAAGCACTTCTTAACTCTAAATAGCTGTATCATTAGCAGAGTTTGAGTTATTACGCTATGTCTCGTGCTAGTTAAAAAGTGAATTACTAGAGATAAAAACTACTTGCTTACGTTAGCATTTCGCGATAAATATCACTATAATAAATATACCACTGCGTATAGTTTCATTAGCACTATCACGTTATTATCTATTGGTTCTTTAATTAGCGTGACCCGCATGAACTCGCTCTGTTAAATGTCCACGACATAACGTGCATCACGCCTTTGAAAGCTGTGATAATTTATTCAGAGGGTTCGTTACACTGTCATTGTACACTTGCTCGGCTAATTACCGCTGTTTCGTCCCATCTACGCTAGAGCTATAGTAGTAACTAAATTTCACCTAACAATGCAGACACAAAGTGCATATTTCAAACCATATTTTGAATAACCTTGCTAATGCACTATCAGATAAACTGATAGTAGGGATTAAACATTTTCTGGTTACTGCCTTTCGAGATGGTGTGTAAACCACGATCAAATTCTATTTCAAGTCAACTTGGTCACTTTGCATTTGACAACTTGTAGGTCAGAAACTTATAACTCATGGGGTTCTTCATGGTTTTAGAATCTTCTCACTTCTGTAAATTTCCAACCTGATTAGAAGTTTGCAGAGCAACGCAGTCTGTGAACCAACTACCACCCTATTTCTGTGTTTCCAAACTGGACTACGGATCGAGTGAATTAGATGATATCACGTCCAGCTGGTTCAAAGACCGTGATTTGACTCCTAGTATTTTTTTAGACACAAAAAGTATCGCAAGGAGTAAGGAGTTGAACTGATTTCATCCCCAAAGTGATTGAAGCTCACTTCAATCTCAAATCAATTCATTTAACATCGTCGAGTTCAGAAACTCCGGAAGAATAGCCGAAAAAATTAGATTTTCATATTCGATTAGACATCCAATTCGGATTTATCTGTGACTATATATTCCAGCAAACGTTACACACGTTCGAGCCATTTTAAATAGACAAGTCGTGCCACTTGCATTTATTATTAATCATCTAAGAGCAAACCAGATCCAGAATATTGGAAATGGAAGACTCATATGCACGTGCACACGTGAGTCTATCACTGAGTGAAGAGGTCCAATTAAAATCTACGACTGTGAAAGGGGTTGATGCCTGAAAGTAAACCTCTATCGTAAATAGGGGCAAGCGGACCCAATTAGGTAAAACCCGTCGATATACGCTCATCCAAACATAATATCACTGTCCAAATCCCTTTATTCCAACGTGACCGCACGAGATTCGGATTTCTCATTAGACTATCATATTGCTTGAGGGTTCATGGTTAGCCAAATTCAAATTATACCGGGTCTATGGGATATACCTGGTTTTGTCTAATGATCTGGACTAAGAAGTCTTTATAGCATATAGAATATAGAATATTAAAATCGACCGTGCACACAAGTATAGAAAAATAATATCGCACATTAATTTCGTTAGAATTCATAAGAATTGGCAAATTTTCTCTAATTTCATTGCATCTAAGAAATTTTTAAACAGTCAGAATCCATCTCACATCACGAAGCCTTGCTGAATCGGCGGACAATGTCAGAGTAAGAAAAGTGGCATCAATATAAATGGCAAATAACTTACTGATCCATACGTGACCCATGATTTTTGGAACTGTATATAAATTCTTACGAACTGAATCCCCGATCTATTACCCCCATACGACTACATTCAGAAACAAGGAAATAGCATATAACTATACCTGCAGGTAATCAGTGAACGTTTCAATCATTACCTCTTTAAGAATTCCCACCAGCATCTCTATTCCCTTTCCCATATAGAATTGCACTATTTTCACCAGTAAAAGAGGCACTTAAGGTTCGTTCAAAGATAGTTTGTCCACGTCGTTTGTGATTTATTGTTAGAAGTACAAGAAGCAAAGTGCATGTATCTCTCTATTTTGTTTTGTACATTCAAAATCACTCATTGTCCAAATTTCATCAATACTTACTCCAGACAGGATGGCATTTAAGACCTTTGCAAATATCAAACTCTGGAAACTCGTGGGTACGTTGATTTTGAGATTAGATTTTCACCGCCACTAATTACGAGTCAGAGTGATTGCAATCAAGTGAAAAATCCCCCAATTGGAAACTACTAGATACGTCTGTCCAATATCCGCTGTTTCAGGACTAGGAGAAGATAAATATCCACCCGAAAACTGAGCGAACTAACGGCACCAGTCTAGACAATCATTCTAGCATACGTCTTTATTAGATTTTCTGTTTTTCCTTCTACTCCAACAATACTGCAGGTAAACCCATGCATTGTTTTCGCATTTGTGTAATGAAATAAGTTTATCAAATAATTGCATGTAGATAATGTGTAACATCGTCTCTATAGCATCAGAATGGTGGAATTGTGGTATCGATCCGATAGCATTTCAGCGGTATTCGTAATTACTGATGAACAGCTGGTCGCAAAAACTGATTCGTATATTATGCTATCGATTTTCGATCTGTTATCTTCTTAGGATACGTATCTCAATATTTTGTGTTCAGGAACGATAAAGATTTTCTAAAATCCGTGAAAGTAGGTGAAATAAAGAAATTCGGATGAAGGGTCCTATTTTCTCTTATGTAATTTAATATTCTCTAACACCAGTTCGCAGCTTTTCGAAGTCTGAGGTAAAAACGGGTGGATTCGGTGCGGCGATTACTAAATTCAAAGCTTCGCGATGGTTGGGTTTGGACCACAGACTCGTAGCTATCCGTGCGAGGCGTTCTGTCTGTATTACAGATTCCTCCCAGCCAGGATCCTCGCGCTGCCTTAGGAACGTGCTCAGGATTCCGAACCGCTGCGATCGCTTAACTGATCGTTAGCCCAACAATCCTATGATAATGGGATAGGCAGTAGGCTAATGGGGAATTTCACCATTAAGGAAATACTGCGTACCGTGTTTCGCCAGGAAGAGCAAGCACACTGCTAGCTAGGCCTCTATCGTATCTGGACACTTTATTGCAGGAAATATTGCTGCCATGTAGAAGTTTTTGCTAGTTCAAAGTTCTACTGTTCCTCATTGACTTATAGGCGCGATGGAAATGGATACTGGAAGACCCCCAAAGGACCTTTTGTATGATGGATTGCGTTTGTGTAATGATCTCTCAGTTGATGTATATGTAAAGAGACGTGCGAAAGATTGTCAGAGTTTCAGTAGAAACTGATGTACCACGTTGAAGGCATCATCATTTATATTTTATGAAGCAGTAAAGGTATAAAATGATACGCTTTAAAAGTGACTTATAATAAACGCATCCATCTGGCTATCCGCCCATACTCGTACACAGCTTTTCATCCGGCTATTTAGCCACTTGATTTTTCACTTGAAAATGTCAATTATTTCCAGGACTACGAATGTCGAAGGAATTTTAAGTTCAAGGAAAAGCGCTAGTCTACGAAACGGTTAAGGATGATATATTTTTGGTAGATATCAAACGTTGCAACTGATATGAATAAAATTCTAGAATGCATTCGATTGGATGCAAAAGAGCTGGAAACTACTCATAAATAATTCCTTTGAATTTTATTACTATCTACCCGGAATGAATATAGATGGACGACGTTTTGGATTATATAGGAAAATTTGTATCCTCGTTTGCTCGTACCATGAAAAGAGGGATGACAAAGTAATTTCAATCAGCGCAAATTCAATGACGCTAGATGAAACGTGCTCGTGTACAGCGTATAACATATATACCTATATATGCGGATGTTTAGTATTGATAGCTTGCTACATATTGTTTAATTAAATCTTTCAAACTCTCCAATCTATTATATTGGAAACGAATACAATTTTTTTTTTAATATCACCCTCACAATCAGCTGTAATAATTTCATACAATGGGAATTTTAGGAAATACGAATATCTGCTTTAAACTTGAGATTGAATATTTTCTGAATAGAAATCTCCTGCTGAGATGAAAACCCTGAAAATTAAAAAAATAAAAATATAAATAAAAAAATGCCAGATGGATTTGTATACTTTTATATTATACCAGTTTTTTTTTTTTTCTTCTCATGTCCAGCAGTATAATTGAGTTTTGAATAAACCACCAGTATAGCTTTGGTAAATATCCACAATTATACGTACTAAAGAATTTCTCTTTGTCAGAATTAAATAGGAATTTAATTCCGAGTGAAAATATTCCGTTCACACTTTTGTGATCCCTTGCATAAATTTGGGGGAAAAACATTAATTAACCTTTCGTCGTGTTATCATGCGAAAGCCTGCGATTAATCAATGGAGCTGGAAAATTTAAGACCTAACTCTGTCGTCACAGGATTCTAAAGAGCTTCTTTACTCACCACGTGTTCATAAATCCAATAGCTTGACCTCCTATACCTACGATCGCCATCGAGAACAGTTTATCACCGTCTCTTCGGAAATACTACATTCTTGATAAAATTCCTTAAACCCATACCTTTAGTCAATTGAGAAGAACATCTCTTCTCACACCAGTTGAGATAAATTTGTGCGTTGTACAGGATGCAACGGCCCCCTTATTGTTTTCTCTTTGAATTGACTCCTCTCTCGTCAAATAACGCCTACTAAAGGAATGTCCTTTCTGTGTTAAAACTCTGAGAACTCTTGAAAAGGCAATTAACTTTTCTAGAATGCAAGACCTTTGTCAATCTTCTTGGGAACATGAGTATCCCTGGCAAGAGACACGGTGTCAAGATTCGGTACGTATTAGGTTCTAAACTTGTGCTGATTTAATTTAAAAGCTACTAGGTACCCATTGAAGTACCATCCTGCTGCTTTTCATTCGTTGAAGCACTTCTCCCGTGACTTTGAAGATCGCTTTTCGAACCATCAACTAGTACGATTTACCCTTAAACCTTGACACTACCATTAAGACCTTGCAAATCAGGTGCCATCAACGTCACCCCCGGAAGCCACTTGAGAATCACGATCTCACTGGTCAATCCAAGACCAGAGTTTCACCTCGAGGTTTAGCATAAGGGCTTAGGCTAAGTAGTCGTCGTCCACAACATGGTACTCCACTATTCTGCATTGACCAATGTAAACTTTGGCTATAATTCTCTCATTCACAACTGTCTTGATTCTAAGACCTAAGTCACCGTAATATTTTCTTGGCTGATTTTGACGGTGCAATTATTCGACTGCCTTTGAAGATGAAATAGTCAAACGTATCCTGCAGCGTTGGTTCTTATCAGCATCAAGTTTCAAGCTGCAACCGCAAGTTCTCATTATAAATTATTCCACAATTCGAAACTACTACGTATGTACCTATACTTATACAAAATTTCGAAACAGTTAATGCAAATATGTACTCATGCGGTATTACACGATCCTGCTGAAGTCGCGGTCGACATAGCTATATTTCTATATCAATATAACTTTCTGTTGCTGTTAGTTAGCGAGTACATTATCAATGAAATTTTCGATACATTAGGAACTCGTTATGGATGACTGTGAGCAAAAATAAAAAAACTAAGCAAAAGTTGTAGAATTTTGAATGAAGTTTCATAACAAGCGAAGAACACCTTTTCTATATCGATTTTTTCTATAAATTACAAGACGCGTAATACTATATCTAAAGTATAATATAAATAACTTCGATCTCGGGAAGAACATTTACCAGACCCGCGCGCGGTTAGGTCAGCTTTACTTCAAGATCTTCGTGTGTAAGGTAAGTATATATCTATATGTATATACCTACCTATACGCGCATCTTGCCTTAGTTCGACCTGCCGGCAAGGGTCCGACTCTTATCAAATATATTACGAGGCTTAAATCCAAAGTAAAGCTCCCTCCTGCTCATGCCGTTCCAACTCCCTTCGCTTCGGTGCCGATGGTGTGCTGAGGTAGGCAACTAGGAGGATCTTCCACTTACCAAGCCAATGGGTGCATTTATCTCGACATTGTCCCACAATTCACTTGGGATTCTCCTGCAGACTGACAATACCCTCAGATGCGTAAAGGACCTTCGCTTTATACTGAGTTATACCTGTAACTTGAGTTATCCTTGGCCATTCGGAAGCCAAGAGCTTCACGGTTTACCCAATTCTATTACCTACCTCTTCTTTTCACAGTTATCGATACTAATAAATATTTCGAAACTCGAAGTCGTTTTTGTATGGAGAATTTTACGCCGATCAACCCGCCTTCGATCCTTAACATATTCGAATTCCATTTAGAGAAGCTAGCCCAGGGTGAAATGGGGCAGCTCAAATATTTTATTAACAAAATCTAACAAAATGTGTTTCAATTAATGTCAACTTATGAACGCTAAGATGTTTCAGCTAACGGAACACTGTTTAGTGAAGAATGGAAATAGTCCATGTCTAGAAATTGACAGCGAGTATGTCGAAGTCCAGCTAGAAATATGTGTCACCTGGGTATGCGAAGAAACTTATTTTCTTACTGTAAAACGTCGGTCTAGTATCCCACCAGCTCTGCAGCCTTGGCCTGCCAATGTCTCTGCATTGCGCGGTATTTCGTATGCAACCGGCAATGGTCACGCTGTGACGTCTCTGGCAACGGTTCGTTTATTAAAAAATTTCTCAATGACAGGTGACACCTGGACTATTGAAATATGGTTTTACACGCACGAAAAGCTTATATGGCTGTTCCATATATGATGGTATAGGTATTAGTATAGCAACCTTGCATACGTGATATTAAATTCGAATTTACCAAGAAGTTTGGATGTTACATACGAACAGAGAAAGGGCCAACCGATTTCTATTCCCTTATGAATCCCCTGGGGTAAGGATTTTGGTCAAGTTATGCAATACGTGAGGAATCCTTCAGGTGGATTCTCCCTTTCATAATCAAGATTGTCCCTTCTAAGTTTCACAGCAGTCTGCACAAACGTAATGGTGAATACTGCGGAAGACGTTCACTTCCGGTATCTTTGAAGAATTTTTAAAAACTGGCTGGATATCTTTTTCCATAATTCTTACCAATCAAACGAATGTTTCGCGTGCCGGAAAATCTTTACAGTAAGCTCTGTGCATGGCGATCATTAAAATGTGAAAAAAAATGTAGCGCCCGGACTACCCTAGGAGACCTTTGATAAAATATATGATCGTTTTACACGCTGCTGAATTTTTCCCCGGGATTTATATCTTTGACGAAAAATTTTTATATTATTTCCAACGGAATTACTAATTGACAAAACTTCGCGTGTATGTAAATAATCGTAAACGTGAAGCACAAATACCTAGTTGTACCTCGTACCGAAAGGCAAAACTTTTTTGTGTATTTGGCTCGTTAATACATGGGACTGACTTTGGTCCAGAAAATATAAGGCCCATTAAGAGAAGAGCACATACATCCCACTAGAATTTTTCCTAGATAAAAGGGACTGATGCGATTTGAAAATTTAACACAGTTTAGTCCTCGGGTAGAGTGCGTTTGGAGGTTGATAAACCCGCTGGTTTGCACTACGGTTTTATGTGGGAAATTGAACGTGAATTACATGGCCAAAAGCAAATATACATCCGATTTCACGCATAAAGATTTTCCTTTTAATAATGAATAAATATCACGAAAATTCCGGTGGTAAGCGTGGACTGTGAGTTTCTAAAATACATATTTGTTATTTTTTTGTATATTGCTTTAACCTTTTTCAATTTCAGCAACAAATGTAAACGCAACGGTCCGGTAACGCACCTTTAATCATCGAAGATATAACCGGTATTCAAATTTTTATCATTGACGTTGAATGCGATTTGAAAAATGAGAGTTGAAAAATTGGATCAACAAAACTGTCGTAATATCCAAGCTTTGAGACATAAAAGTATTCAATGGATCAACATTTCGTCGAATTAGGAATATTTTTTCAACCCTATTCACAATAATTGTCCAAATTCCTAGCTTTTGAATATTTAAATGCGCGGAATTTTATTATCAGAGTATTCAAGCAGGCTTTTCTTCGTTGATCAAAATTACCCCATCCCTGATTAAAACTATTCTTATATCTCGATAACTTTTCCGAAATAAAAATTATTGTACAATATAATATATTCTCTTGGAAATGACTGTGTGAGATATAAAAGCATTTCGAAATAGTGAGCTTTTCAATGAATCTTTAAAGCGTATTTTGAATCTATTTGTTGTTCGTCAAAGTAAGTGATATAGTTGAACGATGAACTTTAATGAGATGGGTGAGAAATACTTGTGGCTTCTTTGCACGCGTTTCCAGCTTCGAGCTGCGGAAGAATTTTAAGGAAAGTGCTTCTAGGAGGCGATAGGGTAGCGAAAGTTTTAACTTATGTTAGAAGTTAGTGGCAACCATGAAAGTGTTTCCCTTCCTTTATGACCTGACCACCCACCCTTAACGATTTAGTAGACTTTAACGTCCTCCACTGTATCCATACACCTATACGTTCAATTTCAGGTTTCTCTCTCTCTCTTGCTATGATAACTCATGGATTCGTTGCAATTTTTTTGACCAAGTTGAGAAGTAAATTTTTTTTTTCTTTTCCTTTTTTTATTCTCTGTTATTTCTTTCTTGTTACAAATCCGTGGTGGTCGTGGGCTTTTCTTATCACTTGAGGTTTAGACGGATTATATAAATCGTTTTGATCCCTTCGTTACGCGTCAACGGGATTTGAATTCTGAAACACGAAATCTGAACCGTTTATTGAAAAGCTTTTCCATTTTCATACATTGATGAACGTTCATGACTGAAGGATAAGTCGCTGAGTTATACTTATAGGAACAATTCACGGTTATGGATAGATTTTTTTTCTTCTTCTTCTTCTTCTTCTTCTTCTTCTTCTCGGTTGTATTATCCATCAATTGAACGTATCGAATCATGTGATATAGGTTGAATTTGAAGTGAGAAAGTTGAGTCAAGAAAAATTTCGTCGAATTGGAAGGTTTTTCAAGATCGCTGATTGCCACGTCTCACCCAAGGCTATCAAGACCGAGATTTAGGTTCCTTCCGGATTGCGAATCTAGGATCTGAGATCGGGAAAAGCTTGCATATTTCCAGTCCCCGATTTAAGTGAAAAGTAATGGAGCGGTAAAAATGAATACTATCCTTTCCGAGAGCGAGCGAACGAGACGGTATAGGTACACAGCTGACGTAATATGGGGGACTTTATGTTTCCGCTTTGCGTTTTTATCATTTTCTTCTTACTCTGCCGTTGGAAAAATCCACCGATGAACTACTTGCCTCTTTTCGTTACACACTACTTTCATCGCACTAACTTCTATTGCTTGTTCTCTGCTCCATGTTTTCATTAGTTATTCTTCTTCCCTCAAAAACATTTTCTTCTTATTCTTCTTCTCCAGCTATGTATTTAACTTATCTTTATTCATGATGTATCTTACCCAAGCCTATCCTTGTCCTAGTATTACAAGAGAATTAAACAAGAAGAGGGAAGGTAATAAATTACGTTTATTTTGTAGCTTAAGCCTATACCTACTTACACATTAACATAATCTGCACGTATACTCAACCAGGTTGATTCTGCCGTGTATTAATTTGCACAACTCTCAATTAGATCGGAAATATCATCTAGAAAGTATAGATTTCTTTGCAAATTCTCATAAAATTCAACACAATCATTTTTCGTCAATTTTCCTCTACCTAAAGTTCAGCGTCATTTATTATTTCTGTTAAAATTTTACCGACGATTTCCATATCGCCATACACAATTGAGTTTTTTTTTCCGAATTAATTAAATACGTCTCAGAGGAATAGCCGTTTCCTTGTAAAATTTTAATCCGGATGGAAATAACAAACTCATGCTAAAATTTGATTTTTATTTAATGCCTATCAGTTCTGTATGTTCTAGGTTTGTTATATTTCAAAAAGGTGATATGATTTCCGACATAAAGTTGATTTTTTCTAGTCATTCTATGGAGTAGGGGAGAAAAAAAAAAAAGATCATAAGTAGCTACGTTGACATTGTGATCGATATTTTTATATTTTTTTGTTATTTTTTTCATAACGTGCAACAAGAGGTGAGCAAAAGTAGCTGCGAGAGTGTCAGGTACTATGAAAGGTGGTGGTGGTGGTGGTGGCTTCGGCGAGGACCGTAATAAAACATTTAATAACGCCCGGAGACGAGGGCTTCCTCTGCTCCCTTACACCCGTACTCCCACTGTTCCCTTGTTTAGTCCATCTTATTTTTCCTCATCTTTCAGGAAGTATCCAAGCTGATATATACATGGCTGTGTACATATATATGTATGTATCTACAAGGTATACAGACACACCCTCCCTATGAAGGTATATACATGGAAGAAAAAAAAACAGTTCTTTCAGTATCGCTCTGCGCCTCGGGCAAGGAAAGTCTCCGTTTATTTCTTCACCGTATCCTCTTTAGTAAGGTAATTTTAACGCCATTGAGCCGTGACAACTTCCGGTTCTAAAAAGAAAAAAAAAAAAAGAAAAAACTTGACTAAAATATCACAACCACTAGCTAGTGGTCTTGTCCGTTATGTTCCGGCCATATACAGCGACTTCTTCTTTGTTCGGCTATTTTTTTATTTTTTTTTCTTCTTCTTGCCAAGCTGTGAGTAAACGGTTTACGAGGTGGCAGAAAATGGCACGATAGTCAGGCTTCTCGGCCAGATTCCTTCTGGTAAAATTAAATGCTCGGTATATTCGTCTGTGCGATAACACAAACGATTTTACTTCCTCATAGGTTTTTAAAATCATACATTTTTGAGTTTAAAAGGTAGGAGAATGTGAATTATTTTCATTGTAGAGCATTTGATGAGCGATAAACTGCAGGACCTTGTTTTCATGCTCATAAAATCCTGATTTTTTAATAACCCTTCATTTTCAATAACCATTTAATTTCAACATATAGCGGAAGGTCGATGATTCTCGCGAAATATTGCGATCCGATACCGTGCAAAACGTAACTATACGCAGTTTATCACCACGCAATGGTATAAAAATTAATTTCAAATGTACGTAGGGGATAGTGTGAGAAGTGAAAGCCAACCACGTGCTACTATCCGTCAAACGAATCCATCGTTATTGCAATAAAGTACAACGGGACTCATAGGGGTTGGAAGCGAATCACGTACGCAATATAAAATAAAAAATTCTGGTTTTATGGCGGTTGCACGATGTTATTATTGTTATAGTATAATGTTATATCGTAGTTGGAAAGAGCTATTGAGTTTTCTTTTTTTCCCCAACCGAAAGGCCCCCTGTAGCCAGTCAATTTATACAATGGCAGTCGTCTGTGCAGGGGGTAGAAAAAAATATTTCTTCAGGTTTCAAGTCTAAAGTAAACCGTGCCAATCACATCGTGCATTTAACAAGTATCCACGTATCCATGGAATAATCGATAACCGTTATTCCGGTCGCCATAAAAGGTACGTCGAAAAAATTCGCAAACCTATACTGAGCTCGTACAGCGCATCGTTTATCGGAAGAACTTGAGCGGAGTTTTTCCAATCCAACGCATAGTTTTAGTCATATAATTAGAAAATGATTTAAATTCAGTACAAGCAAAGGGGTTTGTGATCAGAGTTGTTCGCGTAACTCCTGCGATCTCGTTTTGAAAGGATTGAGGATTTGGTAAGGAGTTAAAATAAAGGTTGATATTATAGACGTGTATGAGGTATCGCAAGGAAGCGAATACCTGCTCTGAACAATCAATAATAATCTATATTCCGTAGGAATATGTAGACGTGACAATACTATATTGATTTGAAAGAGAAAAAATAAAATAAAGAAAAAATTCATCCTCCTCAGGCTGGCAAAAAGAAGTTTTCTTGACGCAGTCGCACGTAACAATTGAATAAGCCAGGGCAGAAAATACGAGATGAGATCCCTTAAGCTTTAAGTAGAATTGGGCTTGTCTCGACCTCTTAGAAGCGAAGGAAGAGAGAGAAATTCTCTCGCTCCAAAAATGGCATGAAACTCGTGGTGTAATATTTTATTTGAATCTTTTCTCTGAATTTTCACATAAAGATATGAATTGATATACAAATCAAACTTGTTACGATTCAGGAAAACGACAATTACCCAATTGCAATTACTCGAACACATCTGTTGAAATCGTGAAACTATAACCAGGCAGTTCCTGGCAATCAATGAAAGGAGACATAGATATGCAAACTAGTCTGAGAATATTATTACTTGGTATAGGTGAATATGGTGGGCTAATAACACATTCGATTAAATCAGTTTCCCGGTGTAAATGGTAAAATTATAATGAAATTTATTCCTCGAATAGATCCGTGAGCCTGTGCGTATCCTGTGACAGGATTAAATTGCTTTTACCTTCTGAATAGGCGTCGTTCGTCTTGAATGTTTGAAAATTCGTGAATTAAGTTCGGTAGATTAAAAGCGTTAAAACTTTGAGTATACAAGTCACAGCTTTTTAATTTATTCAGAGAATCTATGAACTACTCTTTCTAATTAGTGCCCTACTTACAAACACAGAGCGCGGCCACTTTATACCGTTCCGTGGGCTGCACCGAGCAATATACATAGAGCTACCTGGTATTTAGGTATTTCGGGTAATTAGGCAAGCAAGGCGGAGACCTGGCTTGTCTAATTATGCAACTCATTGAGTTGATGGCCATACTCCGTGGTCTGCGTGATCTAGACTCGCCGCAGAGAAACGTGAGCGAAAAGTACCTCAAATTTGTAATCCTAAGTCTGTAGCGCTTGTTAGCGATTACCTTCGAACTTTTGATTGGCCGATAGAACCACGAATTGAGGTACTTTCAAGGAAAGTATATTACAATACGAAGAAGAATTACTTCTCGTATTCTCCAAATTTCGTGCTAACTCGATGTGGTTTTTCGACAATTTATTATTTTCGATTCGTATAACTTAATAGATTCAATCCATTACAAATTTTCACTAGATTAATACCTACCCTTGTATACAGTTAGTTGATGGAGAAATTTAGCTACGCTTTGTATATCCACAAGTAATTATTTCCGTGGCATTTCGTGCATGTGTACAATGACGTCTCACCGTGGACCGGTCATTAGACCGTAATAATTCTCTCGTCATAGAACCCAATTGCCTTGACCTGAGACTCGCTGGGCATACCTGGATCGCTATTTACGTGTAAATCACCCCCATGAATCGCGTGTATTCAGTCAATTAACAAAACAGCTCGCATCTAATAGTTAGTAAGTGAATATAGGTTGTTTTAAAATTCACAGTGCAACTGTAGTGGAAAAATGATCACTCATGATGTTGGAGATGGAGAGAATGGTTATAATTCTACGTGCGGATGAGAGTGTAATTATAAACGCCTGTTAAATTATCAATCTGGCTTGAAAACACCTGCTCTCCTGATTGCGCTAAAGTTCTACCTGAAGCTGGTATATTATACGTAAGCATACCTTATACTTGCTAAGTGCCAGTGAGAACAAAGTTTCAACAGTTTTCTTGAAAATCTATTAACAACACTGGCGCACATGCGTATCTTTCTATTATTTGATTTAGATTTTTTTTTGTTTTTTAACAAACAACAACGCAGCTATTGATCCAATATGAGCTTTTTATAATTGAACAATTATTTATTTCTTTTTTACTTTATCGTCGAGTACTTCCTCCATGACGTATCCAAGAACGTGCACTCGTTGATGTCTTGTTAAATTATAATAAAATATAAGTTAGATAACAAGGGGTCCTTTGCAACTTGAATATGACGACGAAATATCTTTGAAACCTACCCACAATCAGCTGCTGGAATCTTACTTTGAAGTGATTTTCAGATCTGAATTGTCCAGAGCAGATTTATAATCATCTCAACCTGATTTCCAGAGCTGATATATAACAGGATTCAAAGACTTTTCTAAATACATGTTTTATTATACACAAGCTATCTGAACACAATATCATATTATCATCTTTTCGTTTCTGTTCAGTAAATTATCACGTCTAATTCAAGCTCTATTACTTCACAAAGTTTCCTTTCAGAGAACGACAAATAGTGCTTGTCGAACTTTGATTGGTTTGTTTTAGGAATAATTTGTGAAATGATCATCGTTAGAAATATCGAAAAATTGACTTGACTATCATCGTTATTTGCGATTCGGTGAGCTTTATTTCTGATCAATTTTTGCCTGCGATTACTTTTTTTTTTTACTCTCTCTCTCTCTTAATAACACGTTCCGGATGAAAGTTATCTGGAGTTATTGAATTGAATTGTTCGCGCCTTTTAAAAATCAAGTGGCTATCAAGGAAAACGCGTACCTACCTACCTCTACCCTCCGAACAAAATGTCCAACGAAAATGACGACCAAGGGGACTAAGGGACTCACTTGACGGCGCTACTCAAACGAATCGACGGCGTTTCACCTTTGTGATCACACAGGGCAACCTTTGCATTTCCGACCCAGAGCTCAGGGAGAAAATTCAATTGGCAAAAAACATACTTGAGCGTGCCCGGAATCAGTCGACCATTCAGTTTGCCCTGTATTTAGTAGCTAACGAAAGTGTCGATCAGATTCATTAGATCATTTCTCAGGACTCTTTTCAAGACGAATAATTCAGCTAGCATGGATGTCGTTTTTTTGAAATCTTGTCCGTTGATTTTAGACATAGTTATATCTCTTCATGAATCGTTAACCTTTTGTAGAAAACAACTCATATATAATTTAAAACAACGAAGGGACTTGCTTCTTAGATTTCTTCGTAAATTATTTAGATCATACCGATGTCGGAATAAAAAATTTTACCAGAAGCAATGTTTTAACGAAACCTTGACGTAAGCTCGCGGAATTGACTCATCCGGCAATTTTTATGATCTTGTTTTTTTCATTTCAGTGATAGATTGAGGCATTGCGGAAAGATCGGACATGAAATAGAACTACGATTTACGAAGCGTGGATAAATAACGTCAATGTTTTGAATTTGAAAATTCGAAAACCCATTAGATTCATCGAATCACAGCCTTTCTTACAGATCCGTTTGAAATTAAAATCATTTCATGTCAAACTCTATGCTATATCCGATAGAAAATCATCTATTAGACGATTCTTTATTAGGTATCAATCGATATGACGAATCAGAAGTGTAGTAGATACGTGGCGTCGAGGTGACATTTAGAATAATTAGAATAAAAATTAAACAGATATGATTCAACCTTTGTTAACAATAGCTTAGGAGGTGGTACGGGGTCTGATATGGGGTGCGAAATGAATAGGTAACCGTCGCAGTGGTTGGTACGATTCTGTGACGTTAGTAGATAGGCCCAATATTTCAGGATTTCGTTCTCTACTGTTTAATTCGGTGGCTTTTGTCCCCGACTTTGTCTATCCCATCACGCTTTTCAGAGAAACAAGTTTATTAGTATCATCTATCATTGTGGAAAATTTCACCAACTGACAATGAATCCCTGCACCCTCTTTGACCTCCTCGATTGTACGTCACCCTCTCTATATATAACTACCCTGTTCAATTTTTCAGCTATCATTACTTTCAAACAACGATTTAACGCCGTTCCTGTTAACCTCTTGACTTTTGACGGAAATTAATGCGGTAACCGTTCCCAGATTTATGCTAAAACGAAGTGTTTAACGATAACAACTAAAACGAGAAGATTACTGAAGTTGAAGCTAATTATTTGAACTAATTTATCTCAATATTCGATTGGCAAAGACTATGGGATCGTGAAAGAGAGTCACAGATTTTTCAGCTGATCATATTATAGCTCTATTTTTTACCTCAAATTTGATCTAACAATCAGCATCGAATTTTTCGATAGCAAACAGCGGACCGTTTGACACTGCAAAATTTCTAACAATGTAGAAAACACAGGGCTGGGGATCGACCCTAAAAAAACACACAAGACAATTCTTTGTAGTCATTGAAATTGGGCTTGCATCAATAAGCTTGTGGTATTCTATGCTACTCATGCTTTTCGATTTTGAACTCTATTCTATCGCGTGATGGACCTTTCCTGAATATACTCAATACTCATCCTGCATAGCAACGAATTATGTGCATAACTTGTTACTCAAAAACAATTTATCCATGCCATCCATATCTCGGAGCTAATGCGAATATGGTTATATGTAAATTTAGAATGTATACCTTCATGTTAAACACTTTTGTCTGCTTCTTTATACGATGACTTTTCATGAACGTAATTTAATTAATTAAAAATCTTAATCAGCTGGTAATAATTTGACGAGTTGGATAAATCAAAGTGGGATTACAGGTGGAAAGACGACTTGGGTAATACATCGTTACCACCTAGCTGGGTCATCGTCAAAAGTCTACTCTCTTAGATTACTATTTCCTCAATCACTTTGGTAACTGATTTGCATATCTTCACTGACTATAAAAATAAAGACTTGATTCTTCTCATATATATTCTTTCCCCCAATGTAACCCTGATGCAAAAACTGACCGATGCAATGATCTGGTGATTGTCACGCTGATATATATGCCCTTACTTTTATGGTATCCCTATAGCAAGTCGTTTCTTCCTTTCTTTCCCTCTTCCCATTTCAACATTTTCTTTTTAAACCGATAAAGGAATTCAAAGTTCAGTTCAGTACCTCTCGGCTATTAGCGATCCCAGTTTTAGTACTTTTACGTATTTAGGATAGGGTGGAGAAGGTCTTGCAGTACTGACTCAGGATATAACAATTTAACAAAGTTTTCTCTGATTGTGAGTGCAGCAATATAACGCCATGATGTTCTAGCCTGAGAAACGGGGCGAAAATGCGCATTTTCCTTAATACGGATTTTTCCTAAGTTACATATTTCTTGTGGATAGCGGATCAAGCTGGCAATTAACGATTAAATACTAAATGGGCTATTCCAGTATAATGACACGTCACGATTAATTTTGATAGGGGAGTTCAGTACCTATAGTTAAACTACGGTCACGAGTTCTTTTCTCTTTCTTGATACAACATCGATTTATCATATTTCATCCCCTTTTTTAATTAACTTCCTCTTCATTATTCAGCAGAAGTATATAGCTATGCTGTCCACAGCTAATTGTGACTGAAATAGTAATTAACGAGTTGATTTATTAACTTTTGAGAATATTAACGAATGCGTGCAAAGATCAACTGATCGTTCAGCCCTGGAATATACTCGCTTCAGTTTTAAATGTCATATGTCGTTCCTCAGGGATTTCCATACCAAAATTATCGATTATCAATATTTCAGAATTGAGCTACGGCTGTTTGCAATGTATTCAGATAAAGGTACACACTGACATCAGCCTGTATCACTTCCGATTTTAAGCCGGAAGGTAAAAGGGACGTCCAGCCGTCGCAGGATATCGATTAATCGACTCAAACCACCTGGCTTTTTTTACTACCCTGAACCACGGGTGGCTCGACAGGATTCAATCTCGTAAAATATAAGACCGATAAGTTTCGACGCTATATGACTGTGAGGGATTCAAATTAACCGGCAAAACATTTACGTATAATATCGGACCTCACCCCTATCTCAGTTTGATTGCACGATTATTAAAATTGTCATTTAATGACGCTGCCAGGTCCATTTTTATTCCGATTTCAACATTTAAAATTTTTACGTCCCGTCAATACCAACTGCAAAATAAATTATAGATCCTTTTTTATGTGATCAGTCGTTTTGTTAATTGTCAGTTATTTTCATTTAGGAAATTTTCAGTCAGTTTATCCTGTGCATGGTTTTGTAAAATATTTGGATACTTAATGTTGAATATGTATCTCTGAGAATCAACTGAATTAAGATACTTCGTACACGTCACGTTATAAGCATATACATCACCAGCGTTGGAGACAACATCTAAGTTCGATTTGAAGAGGAGCTTTTATATCAGAACTTTTTTCACTACTTTTATCATGGTTGATTTAGTATCGATCAAGGTTCTTTTTTGGGTGACTGAAGACACGAAACGTAGAAATAATACGTCGTTAATCGAATTCTGATCTGCGCCAGATATTATATCTCGTGGTTATCAATTTAATTTACATATTTGCAACCCCCGGAGTGCAATGCTGATTCTATTCTTTAATTGGGGATCATTATTCTTGAAATTTTTCTTTTTTAATACTAAAGAAGAACCCGTTTTGTATTTGTTTTCGCCAATTTGCCTCAACAATACACAACGAATCACACGGACATGCTGTCACGTGGACAGAGATAAGCCCCACCGGCTACTGGACAATTATTTGAATCAACTGCCTGGAATTGCAAACGAAGCTATTCGGTTCCTGCGATAAAAACATTCAGTGTAACTGTTGGGCAGAAAGCGGCGAGAAAATGGGCAGCAGCTTCCCTCGGATTTTTTTGCTGCATTTTGCCTTGGTCATTTAGTTACGGTACAAGTTTTTTTTTTTTCACCACCACCACCGATGCAGTCGGTTGAAAAGCTCAAAAAATTATTCCTAGTATCCTGAAACTTGGAATAGGTTACAGTTTTTTTTTTCTTTCATGCTATTCTGAATTCAAATAGTTGTAAACGAGTTTCTCGTGTAACGATTCGGAAATTGTCTATCAGAAAAAAAAAATTACTAGGACATATGAATGAATGAATGAATGAATGATCAATTGAACCAGAAACCAGATGCGTAATTTACCCTGGGAGATGGTATCGTCTAATTTTCTTGGCATGATCTTTCTGCAGTTCACTTTGTGCAGATTTATTAAAAAAAAATTATTTTCAAAAATCGGGATATATTATTCAGACTATACTCTCTTAATATCCATATATGTAATTTTTTTTCTTTGGGCTAGAATCTCTCCATGTAACGATAAAAATTTTAGATTCAAGAATTCGGCAGACCACGATGAAGATTTTGGAGACTATGAGGCGTAGGACGAAAGATTTGGAATATGGCCAGCTCGATTTTTGATATTAACATGTCTTGGCGATTATTTTTGCAAAATTATTCCAACCGTCACTAACGATCGTGAATTATTTGGAGAAACATTTGGGGCAATGAATTGCAAAGAAAAAAAAGGAAAAATAATAGAATTACATACGTGGCAAGTGTGACGTTGGCAAAAGCATTCTGTGACGATGTCCGTCGCAATATCCTGTAACGAAAGCCAATAAATAAAGGACGGCTTCGCCACGGAATTAAAACACATACATCACGATGGTCCATGTTCGTACCCTACCAGCCTCTGTACTTTACCTCTCTCTATCTCTCTCTCTCTTTTTCTCTCTCTTTCTGGTGGTGTCGACAAGCGCGTAAACGGCATTGGTCTAGAGTGAAATTAATTCCGGAAATTCAGAGATTTGAAAATTATTCGAAATTAATTGAACCCCTATAGCGAATTGGACATATATGCTTTTATCCAGTTTTCAAAAATGACTACGAATCCCACTGTGAATAGTTGAAAAAAACCCGATAGAGCCACGTCGTTTGGAGAACTTTTCTTTCGCTATGACACTCGTCAAAGTGACATACTTTATCTCTTCTTAAAAACTTCTCTCTTTCATACAAAAGGTAAAGGTCCAAGATTCTACTTTCTTGAAACTTTTAGACCAGAATTCACCGTACTCAGTGAGTCTGAATAATTAATTTCGAAAGCCGTGCTTAGCATGAGACGGAAATATGACACTGTTAAATCGAATGTGAAGATGAGAATTGAAGCAGCCTTTGGGGCTATTCAAATTGTATTATAATTCCGATTTGTTCTAATTTCAAGCGTTCCACAAACTCCCTAGAGTATTCCGTGGGGTTGCTATTGCTTCGATGAGTTGACATGGTTCATTTTTTTTTTCTTTTTACTTCGGTTTTGCCTTTTTTTTACCGAAAATACGAGGTATGGAATCTTTTCGACGTAGCAGCTCATGAATATGATTCTGACTTTTGAGAAGAACGCGTAGTACGTATGCATTTTTACCTACATTCATACATTTTGTGAATAACTTTTCCGCAATATGTGTGAATGATTCATTTTATTCAGAAACTGAGTGTGTATACACGTAATGAAATTAAAATTCCCCCTCGTCTACTTAACGTACAATTATGGGGCGTAGTGTTTACGCGACCCACGATCGTAAAATATTTTATATTGCGCACCTGATTAGCATAATAATATTCGAGCGGTACGAAACAATATTCCGGTGCTAGAGACGTCAAATAATTCAGTTAACCACTTACGTACAAGTAGGTACCTACCCTCCAATGCATAATAGGATAAATTATAATCATACCTGTTATGTGATGATGTACTTCGATGTTAGAATAGAATGGATTAAACATGAATTAAAAAATTGTACATTTTTTTTCGCGGAAAGCTAGCTGTAGAAAAATTTTAATTTTTCGGTGAGAAAATTTGTACAGAAACCAATTCTGGCCAGACGTGCTTTGAACGTTCAACGCCAAATTGTGTCGCCTGGAAATCGACTTTCGGCTTTAGTTATGGATTTAATTACGAAAATCCTGAACGCTACACGTTTCACCACCACGGCGAACAAGGACAAAGCCACAAATTAATTAAATTCAAAATACAGAAAATACTAGCAGCCCCACATCCACGATGTCACGTTTTCCTCGACACCAAACTCATCGTCTGCAGTCTCATTTCCTGGGCGCAATCGACTAGATTTTATTGCTACCTATCTTACGAGGTACAATTTCTCTCGCTGACGGAATAATTAGAAGCCATTCAATGATCAAATGGGTTCCAAATAAATTTATGCAAAAGGTGTACAAAGGCAACAAGAAATTTATTTGCACCCTGCACTAGAGAAATATTTTTAATAATCAATCAGACCAATTGTGAAATTGTCGAAGACGCTGAGGATTCATTTATAGTTCCTAATTTCTGTTTAAAAATTGTACTGTTTTAGTTGAATTGTAAATAATTACATACAGCATTACCAGTTGAAGAAATAAACCGAAAAATTCAAACAACTCTTAACACACTTCCCAACATTTGAGGGCCTGTTCAGTATTTTGATATCCATATTCAGTAATATTCAAAAAGAACAAAAATCATTGCTTGCTGATGAAAAATCATTAAATTAAACGTTCATGGCTGTGGACGATAAATTCGGTGACCTGGCTGCTGTCGAAAGAGTCTTTCGGGGCGTTAAAAGATACTCAAAATTATTGCGAATTATTTGAATTTCGATAGTTCGACTAGTTCCTGAAAACTTTTCCACGTAGCCAAAAGTTTGTTTACGAGAAGCGGGGTGCGGATGAGTTTTCCACTTCAACGTAAGAAAACCCACGTATATATGTATTACCTTATCAAGCGGGAAGAGATTATGTATACATTGACGAAGTCTGATCGATTTACCCATATAACTATTTATTTTATTATTTATTTCTGTACTTCAACCAACTTTGCGAGCTATTTCCATTCATCATCAAGATAGCTTGTGGGAATTGCATTTTCAAATTGCATTGATGCATGAAGAGTATTCCATTCACATCGAGAAACAGCAGTGTCGTTTTGATTGTGAGAATAGGATACTATTCCTTTTCTACGCTAGAATCATTGAATCGGAAGGCCGTCCTTTTTTTTTGTTGAAAAAATAGGTATGACACGGAATGAATCCTCGGGGGTAGAAAACTCAATTCAGTTTATCCTGATTATAATTTGATATTTTTTCATCAGTCTTTCGTTTTATTTTCAATTTCCAATAAGTGATAAAGATCACAAAATTCCAATCATCTAATTCCCTCGATTTAAATTAGTCTCTTCGTTGCTGATATGAAATATCAACCACATACACGAAATGAAACACATGGCGAACATTTGTAAATTCACATTCATTTAGAATTTTCGCATTGCTATCACATCGACACAAAGCAAGATCAGTGCTATCCTCTATTTAGTGCTGGATTCTTATCGATAGTTCTATACCAAAACAAGAAGGTGAATAGGGGTGGTTTCGGACGTTGAAAATTTTATTCAATTTCGGATTCTTAGATCAGAATTCGGCCGGATGATTTCATATATATTTAGAATGAAGTTTCATGTATAATTGACATCTCAATTTATGAAATGAATGCATCTAATTGAAGAGAGAGAGAGAGAGAGAATTAAGTAAAAAAATCAGAAAAAATTCCGGAGTTCTGCCCATGATCAGAATCAACGTGCCCGTATAATATTCCTAGAATCTTGATGATTCGGTCAATCTTTCAATTAACCAAGCATATAATCGAGTGACTATTTTATCTGTGACATTAGATCTAATTTTAACAAAGGGCTCACCAAGTCAGTCACAGGACATCTTGAACGACAAAGCTCTTCAATCCTGTTAGCATGTAGGACACCGCTGAGAGAAATGTCTCAGCTCTAAGTTCTAGCCAAGTCCTTCGAGCATAGAAAAGGAGGAGAACTCGCAAGGAACAGCAAGCATTCTAACCAGCTTAGCTCGAGGGAACATCTATACATGTAAAAGCTGCTGACCTCTTCCGAGACTGGAAAAGTTATAGAGGCGTCTAGGACTTATGGCATCTAAAAGAAGTTGGTTTTGCCTCCGGCTTCACTTCTTGAACAAAATTCGATTATCTCCAGATCTTTATATGGAAATTCAACTCTTACCTCTACCGAGTCATAATGCACGGTTTTCTGCAACAAAAGCTCGAAGATTACTTCAGGTCATTGGTTCGTCGGAAAAAATTACAACATGAATGAGAACAAGATAAAAATAAATGAATAAATTATCAAATTAAAACATATATTCATGGTATTATTTATATCAGTATAATCTTCGGATAATTATTACATCATTAAATAGCCGTTGAGATCACGGCATTGGATCGGTTGGATTTGCATAAATAACCTCGAGCTAATGATCATGGTCAGTGCGTGAAGTTAATTAATTTTTTTCTCAGCAACGAGACTGATTAGCTAATTATAATTAAAGCAACAATAAAAATGAGAGAATTTTTGCCGTATAATTATTGAATACGTGGTTTAATTTTTTCGAGCGTATAACTTGGGTAGCAAAAACGATTCTTTAATTGAAAAAAAAATCATTCGACGAGGCATGTGGTGAATAAACCTGAACCTGCTGGAATATCTGGATATAAAAAATTCGGATTAAGATATTTTAGAGAGTTGTATGGATTTCAAATAACTGGATCACTATTATTAATATTGTTCCACGAGCAGCTTTGTTGGGACAAATGAATTTTCAAATTAATATATGCTTGAGCTGCGATTTACATGTGATATCAAGCAAATGCCAGATGTAATCTTGACTAAGCTGCTTAGTCGTAATTTCAAATATGATACGAAAATTGTAGTCATATTCTATTCTATACGTAATTAAACTTGTAACGAGGTATACGTGCGTCATTAAATCATCGAAAAATGAAATCTCTAGTTGTGTGCGTTGTTGTTATTCATTTTTAGAAACAATTTTTTGTAATTTTCATTCAATTATCGTGAGGAATGCGAGAGCTACGAATTTTTTCTAAAATTTGAACGTCAGATATATTTGTGTAACCGGAAGTGGTGTAGGTCCAAAGAAGTTTGGGCATATCTCGCGATGTACACGATTTGTCGTAAAAAATTTCACCGGAATCGCCCAAATTTTGACTCGTTGAAGTATCATCACCATTAAACTAGCAGGGATCTGAAATTCGAAATACTGCAATAAAAAAGTACAGTGATATACATTAGCAGAAAAAAAAAATACCACGACGAGATTAAAATACTAAATTCAAGCTTCAAAGCGTTCAGAGCATTGCAAACCGAGGTAATGTATTGTCAACTCATTTGATTCTATTTGATAAAATAATTTTACTGAAATTTCTATCCTATTACATGTTGAAGTAACAGGGTCGCCGATGTTTTCAGGATTAATGATTTCGTTATTTTTTTTGCGAAATATCGTCGAACTTCACGCGATAGTTTCTCGCTAGATCTCTACTTTTTACATTTTCAACGTCTTTATAATTTTACGACTTTTTCTTTTTATTCTTGCATGTATACCAGAAGATTTCTAAAATATCCAGGTATCAAAATGTTTTTCGAATAAAACACAAGATATTCGATTCTATATTAACTTGGTATCAGATCAAAACTTTAACAAAATTAATTATAAAGTCAATCTTTAACTGCAGACGTTGAACTTTTATAGTGACTAGCTGAGCAAGCGCGCTTCGTTCGTGTTTGAAACTATTTTTTCTCAATTTACGAATTAGCATTTATATTAAAATAAAATATCAGCGATGTGGAATCATATTTTTTAAGTAGCATTTTCTCATCAAAAATATTTCCTTCATTGGCCACCAACTAGTCTATTCTTAAAAGTGTTTCGCATCACAATGAATACACAATACTTCAATTCTTCCGAGATTCAATGCTCCGAAGTTTCGTGTGAAGATTTAAGATTGAAATGTGAAATATGCAACAGCTCTGTGTGTATTACTCGAATTCTGTATTAATATAAATATCAATATTTTTTCTAGTATGTAGATTCGAGATATTTAACTCGTCTCGTAAACCAGGACGAATAAATCCTACGTGTTTCCTACCCGGTTACACGCTGCAGCATTGAGGAAGATTCCTCGACGACATCCTTGACATTGATTCTCGTTATTTCATCCCCTAAGTAAACGTCGAAATTCCTCCTTTACTTCAACAGAGCGATTAATTTAAGGACGTGGCATCATGAGAGCAATTTAAAATTTTTCAAGAATATATGAAAATCATTGTGTACTTTGATCTCTTCTGCAGCCAAGTTCAGAAAAGAATTTTCCAGTGCGTCACAGAATGTAATCAGCGAAATTGGAAAACAAGTACCGAATAAATATAGAAGAAAAAACAGCTTCGCGATTTTTTAAATTTCGTCATCGTCGTCTATATTCGGATAAATCTGTTGATTGATAGTAAAACCGCGATCGAAATGAAAAAAATGGAATCAGACGAATGAGACCAGGGGAAAAAGCTCAAGATAAAGCAGCAGTTCTTATAGTACGAACCTCAATTTACCAACTACTTGGAGAATTGCGCGAAGGAACTGGCACCGCCTTCGGGAATACTAATCAAGTTTTCAGGTGATTCTTGATAGGGAGAAATTAATTTCAACTCTAATGAATATCTCTGGAATTCCAATAAGAAAAACGAAATCCGTAATACGTAAAAATATTCAGTTTCAATAGGAATATTTTCAATAAGTATTACATACGGTGGTTTTTTTCGTTCTATAAAATTCCGTGCGACTGTTGACGATATAGATAGCGGGGAAAAAAACTACTGAACAAGCACGGATAGATAAAATTCTGCATATTTATTAACATCAGGATGTTTATTCCCCAGAATTGAAATTCGTGGCGCTATTTTATACTGTATATGAAACTTTGTTACGTCAAATACAAAGCCTCTCTATACGCAGAAACTTATCCTAAAGCTTTAATGATCCAGCGACCAAATCCCTCGCCCATATTCATCAATTTGCTTTCCTCCACGTTATCGCAAGCTCTATACCATAGTGAATAAATATTTGAACGAGTGCACTGCCCGTAAAATTTCGTCGCTGAATTCAGAATTTCCTGAGGTATAGGGTTCACGCACGAGCGGATGCGTGCTTCACGGTGTTCCACCTTCTATATAATCGTCGGAAATGATGAAATTTGTATAACTTGAGTACACAGACTGGTTAAGGATCAGGCTTATTATTATAATCCAGAACTGACTCGTATATATATACCAACGTTGAGGCCTGGAACTCACGTGCGTAGGAAATTGCTGACATTTCTACATTTTGGCTAAATTTATCTACCAAGTGTGTAAAAGGTGGTAGCTGAGTGAAACCGGTGCTAAAATAATGGACGTTGAATCTGTAGGGATAATGCGATGAGTTTAATTGAGACCGGTGATATGGGCTAATGAGTCGTCGTGAAAACTTGACTTTAAATGTGGTTTTGTGAACAGGATATAATTGTACTTGCAGTCAGGAGCACCATTATACCTCCACTCTGTCACTCCATTTGCCATTTATACCACCGGCTTATGATGTTCATTGTTGTAAGAACCTGAGTTCGAAAACAATAGCGTACATCTCGCTCCGTTCTTTGCCGCCAATCTCTTTGCCGCAGTAATTAAATTCAACTCATTTCAGAATGGCTTGTCTTGCATTTGCGCTTGCAGTTCTCTATATAAAATATCACCAACCGAAACGAAGGAGAAATAACCGTCTCAAATCGTGATATGATCTCCGAGCCAAGGATACGTCTTTCCTCCGCAACATGCCTTGCATTGTACTTTATGCTTGTTAAGAAAATACCTTGATGGGTACATCGATGCGTTATTTACTGAATATGAGAGGAATTCCGGCTATAGAATATTCAGGAAATAATGTGCTGCGGTATAATGTGCTCGTTGTTATTTATCGAAAATACCTTTTATTAATTTAATAATTACGAAAATGACTGGAAATTCTTCCGGTACGAAAAACTTGCCGATATTCATTTCCAATGCTCTATAAGGAACCTCAGAAGACTGTAATAATTCTAATCGATTATATATCTTATACCTATATGATGAAATTTTTATTCTGGCGATTGGTCGATCCATGATACACAAAGTCTGGTAAATATTGGTAGTCTGTAAGGCGTATCAATCATCATGGTATAATAGCCATGGGTCATAGGATATCGATATTTATTATACGATGTATCTAAGTTTAATGGATATTCGGGAAAAAAAAAAAGCGTAAATATATTCATACAGTATTTTAGCCGGTAAATTATTCGTTGTTATTGATTCTAGAAGAACATGAATAAAAAAAAGAAATAAAAATGTTTTCTAGAGGCTCGGTTTAATCTTTGAATAACTACCACTACACTCATTTCTGGATCAATTGACGTCGCGTGTTGCACGGACAACAGTAATTTACGTTCAGTACGTTGCACGGTGTGCACTGGTTTACAAAATAATTCGTCCAGCGTGAAGCACCGAGTGGTCGACACATGTACTGTCCGCGAATAACAACTTGTAATGCCTGTTCAACAAGTCAATTTCCATGGGCATCAAAATACGAAGTTTTTTACTTCCGTACGAGCATCGTGTACATTGCACAAGTCAGTATTCATTTTTTTATGACATATTGCATCGAGGGTTGATACGGGAGTCTAATTCTGATTCATAATTTCATCTGTCAAAAGTAATTAACTTCTTTTTTCCTTTTTTTTTTTCATACAAAAGTGGAATCGCGAGGGGAGAATTAATCCCTTTGGGTTGGTTTGAATTGTTTGACGTACGAAATATCGTTTTATTTGACAGAAAAGTTCATTACTCGTTCATTTATGATAGGCACTTTGAATTCCCATAAAACTTTCACGAATTTTATCACTCAATTCATAATTTTCTAATTTCCCAACCCTAAGTCATTTCAAACGAATCAGTCCTTCTGAATATTAGAGAATTAGATGTCGATTTGAGAAAACGATGTATTGCATCCTGTAACGATTTTCTCTTCCCTACTCGGGACTCCGTGGCCTTCTTTCCCTCATAAAGACTCGAGATGGAAATCGAGCCTTTGTCATTTGGCACAATTCACGCCGCACGAATTTCCGCCAGGATTTTTCCCTCGGCAAGATGACTTTTGTCATTCGAGTGCGGCAGAAAACGAGTCCAAGTACTGGTACTGGTGTGGATCTGTGCTTTAAAACTCATAGAATTTTGGAATGAAAATCACCCCAACGTTTCGACGAATATCTTCTTACTATAACGACGCGTAGTGGAAAAATTTTTAACAAAGAATTTTCCCGGTAATATCACCAACAGAGTACGAAAATCATGCCAGAAATTCCACCGAATACGATGGAGTTTACGAATGATAAAATCATTTCATTTTCTCTCCAAATCTATTTGAATTAAATATACACCAGGCTTATTATCAGGATTATACCGAATTCCAAACCCCTATCTTTCTCATTCGTAATAAATTATCTGCAGCACGTCTGTATAAAATAAATTGAGAAGGTGAAAAGATAATTTCACATCGTGTTAACAAAGCCATATAGTTAAGCTGGTACCTAATTCGAAATCACAATATGGTGGAAAGGGTGGCACGTTGAACCTGGGAATAGATCCGAATAATAAATTCTCCGAGCTTACATCGCCGGTTAAGACCGCCAATATATTTCCTTGTATATAGCCGTATATATATATAGGTATCGGAATCGAATGGTCACCAAGGAACGGGAATTCGTAAATTTCTAGCCGGACCTAAATAGCCGGCTGTATCGTAACTTAAGTCCAAGATGTTTCTGGGCAAGATAAGCGGTAAGCCACGGTAGAAAGAAGGGGCCGAGAGGTCTCGAACTAATTCAAAAGTTAAGCCCTGTTAGGCTAAGCTCGTTTACTTTGGCCGCCCTTCGGTATTAGGGAAGCTTTTTCAAATGAAAATATAATTCAGTATGTATCGTTTATAAGTAGACAAAACTATGGCACATCAGACTTGCGAATAAATTTTTTTTTAAACTGATCATCAATTTATATCGAACGAATATAAGTATATATATGTGAGATGGTAAGAAATTGCAGTTTAAAGTTTTCGGAACATGACCTCTTTATACGACTTAGACAAATAATACGAGAAACGCTTGACTCCCGGCTTTCCACCGGAGTATTTATCAAGTTATGATAACTCGAACAGTTTGTTCTTACTAGCGTGAAGAACGGTGCAGCAGCAGGCGTTGAGTTTGTCCCAAAGGAGTTGTTAGAGTTTCGCGATAGCGAACGACGAACTTCTTTGTTGACCTTTGCAGACAGTACTGTGGCAGACGTAGAGAGCAAAATTTCAACAAGCGGTATCATCCGCTGAGATTTCTCTTCTTGCTTGAGTTTCGCATAGAAATTTATGCGCATTTGGACATACACTTAGCCTTGGAGAACTCCCCGACTTCCTTTCAGTTTTCGTTTTTATTATGGACCGTTCTTTTCTCATTCCTTATTTTTTACAGTAATAAAATCTCAAATCGGAAGACATTTTTTTGGTCATTTTTCGCCGAAAGCAAACTAAGGATTGATCCTTTTCTAAGCTTTAAAAAAAAAAAACAAAAAAAAAAAAGTAATGAATTTTGGTTGAGCTTGACTAACGCAATGAATGATATTTCTTAATTAAGCCAACCGCACACAGTCGGTAATAAACGAGGCAATAGATCCCTACTTTGCTGCTAACGAACGTAACTCAGGTTTAGTACTTGGTAATCCTTATCCCCTAAAATGAATATCCCTGCCTTTAAAAACGTCACGTATTCATACATGTGGGAAAATTTGAGTAGCTATTGATTTTATTATCATATTGAAAAGAGAAAGTATTTCCTGAGTATTTCGACACTAATAAATTCACATTCTAACCAGCGATTTACCAGAGTCCTTGCAGCAGCTCCTTTCACTTTAATTGCATCTATACTGCAACTATGTAATGCTTAAAAAATTCTAACTTTTACCTGATCATTTTTCTAGAGGATATTGAACTGCGGTGAAGAAATAGGTTGTTCAGACACTTGTCAAAACCCACCAGTTCCTAAAAATAACTAATTTAAAGATGTGTACATAAATACTCGAAAAACCAAACGGGGTCAATATAAGATTGAAAACTTTCACAATAGGCTGAATACTTCGCATTGCGAAGTCACGACTTCCGTAACCCTTCTCATGAGATAGTAGGTATATACCTATATTCGCAATCAGGTTTCAAACTGCTTGAGCAGTAACAAGATTTCAAATGTGCAATTGAATTGAATGTTATGATGTATGTTATACTCATGGAAATTGAATAAGTTGCTGTAAAGAAGGTAGGAAAAAAAAGTAAGTAAAAGAAAGTTTTTTTGAGGCAGTTTTCCTTATTCCATATTTTGTGTACCTTTCAAGTAGGAAAAGTAAGAAGATTGTCTTGTTAAAGTGAGCCAAGATGAACAATATCGTATCGCAAAACGGGGAAGGTACCCCAAGTTTGCTTAATCGTCGTAAAACGATGGTTAGGCTTGCAGGGTTTGAAGTGGAACGTGAGCCCCATCTACACAGAGATGGCACGTGATGTAAACGAGAGTTGAACCCCTATAAAAACAACGTTACTGACCGAGTGTGCCTGGCCGACCCAACATTGGCTGATTCACTTAAGTAATTCATGATGTCGGGTCATTTCAAACTGTTTCCTTCGTGTTATATGCATACACAATCCCCCAAAGTTAGCATACAAAAATTGAAAAATTGTTACCAAAAATTCGACAGTTTTGAATCAGTGAATCGAAATGAGTTTACAATGATCTCAGACGATCCTAGCAATGAGATATATAGATTTTTCTAAGCTTCATTCTATTTTGAACGATGTATCATATCAGTAGACGACAGTCTGCGATGTGAACGTTTTTTTTTTTTTTTCCTGACGGTGAGTTACGGATCCAGATATTCATGAATCATATAGAAGAGACGCTACTATTTCACAGACTGTTCGTCATTGTTTTATGTCAGAAATGTTAGATGAAAATGAAAGAAAAGAAAAAAAAAATGGGATCGTTCCGTCGTAAAATGAGAGTTTAATCTCTGAAGCAACACAGTTATTCCGCTATCCATCTGTCCAGCAAGTAAGCACGAAAGGAAAGAAACAAGCAAGCTAGGCCAGTGAGCGGAGCCACCCGACCTTGTTTGATTTAGGTTTATGGAAAAATTGTTTAATGGAGCGATTCTAAAGAGGGTTGGGATGAAATTTGTTATAAGGGACAATATAAATTAAATCGGTTAAAGATTTCGCTATTTTCGACCGACTTACTCACTGAGTTCAATGATCACGGTTATTCTCACTTATTCAGATACTTATAGAAATGAATTATTGGGATAGTGGTTTTATTGAAAAAAAAATAAAAATCTTATAAATGAGAAAAAACACCCATCGATACATATAGAAGGTACTACGTTCGAACATTTGAATATATAAAATTACTCCGATATTTTCAAATTCATTATTGCAATTTCAAAAAGTATGCTAAAACATTGGAATACACTTTTTTGTCTTACTTATTTTCTCCGTGGTATTAAGATGCTCAATTCGGTCTTCACAAACACTACGAAAAATACAATTCTATTGAATTGCAATAACGAGATATTACATTCACTATAAATGCTGCAGGGAAATTATTGTCATGTAATATGCTGCCTGGACTATAGGTCTCGATACAACTTTTATATCCCAACGTTCGCTGGGGATCAGCTGAGAATAATTAAGCTGACGTGAAGAATAAGATATTTGTTGAACTCAATTGATCTATGAATTAGCAGAGTGAAAGTATGTCAAGATATGA
Organism: Tenthredo notha; assembly: GCA_914767705.2. Lineage (NCBI taxonomy): Eukaryota > Metazoa > Arthropoda > Insecta > Hymenoptera > Tenthredinidae > Tenthredo > Tenthredo notha. The sequence continues at coordinate 8,998,096 of OU611908.1, forward strand.
CATCTGTATAGAAATCACCCAAAAACAGCTCGTAGGCATATACATATAGGTATGTTATATGAACCATTTTATATGATGAAATGTACGATAGTGTGTGTTCTGTCCTTTACATCAGAGCACGCATAGTTGGTCCTTTCTAGAGGCACTGTTTTCTCTAAGTTGAATGTTGCTTCACACAACTTCCTGATGCTGGTGCTTTATTTTCTCTTTAAGGGGGGGGTCTACTCAAATTTGACCGACTTCGTCTATTTTCTCGAATATCTCCAAAACGGGGCTATCAATCGACTTGTCCTTTCGGCAGTCAATGTTTGACGAGTAATGAGTTCGAACTGGTATGTTTTATCGGATGAAATCGTTTTTTTTTTTTTTTTTTTTAATCGAAAAGTGCGGGCGTACCATTTATTTCGACTTATATCAAAGCCTACGCATCAAAAATGCAAAATCGGCCTCTGTAGCCCGATTTTTTATGGAATTCCGAACATACCGATCCAAAAACATCTTTGTTTCCGACAACGATGAAGGCGGTACATTGCGAATACGATTTTGTGGTAATTTTCGCAATTGTCAAGGGCTGCGAGCGAAAATGGCCGCTCACAGCTGTCGATATGATGCGGTGGTTCCCAGAACGACCGTCAGATGTCGCCGATTTTCGAGCTTCTCCTTTATATTTTATGTATTTTTATATAATTGACTATAATGGATAGCTGTATAATGCGAGGAACGTAAAGTATTAAATTATATATGATATATAGTACAACTATTTACATGTTATTTTATATAAAGAAGCTCGAAAATGGCCCGCGCGGCGACATCTGACGGTCGTTCTGGGAACCACCGCATCATATCGACAGCTGTGAGCGGCCATTTTCGCTCGCAGCCCTTGACAATTGCGAAAATTACCACAAAATCGTATTCGCAATGTACCGCCTTCATCGTTGTCGGAAACAAAGATGTTTTTGGATCGGTATGTTCGGAATTCCATAAAAAATCGGGCTACAGAGGCCGATTTTGCATTTTTGATGCGTAGGCTTTGATATAAGTCGAAATAAATGGTACGCCCGCACTTTTCGATTAAAAAAAAAAAAAAAAAAACGATTTCATCCGATAAAACATACCAGTTCGAACTCATTACTCGTCAAACATTGACTGCCGAAAGGACAAGTCGATTGATAGCCCCGTTTTGGAGATATTCGAGAAAATAGACGAAGTCGGTCAAATTTGAGTAGACCCCCCCCTTAACTGCCTCCACAAAGTTCATAACGTAGCCAATCAATTTTGATCATAGTAAAAACAAGGAAACCTGCAGCTCTCGCTTAGTCATTATCTCAAAGTGGCCAATTGTGAATGACATGTGAAGATATGTATGATAAAAATATACCTACAACCTAGACCCCAAATTTCTTTACACTGGTATAATAATGATTTCCAAAAATGACTGTTTATCGAAATAATGAAAAGTACACAATCACCACTACGATTATAACGAGCACTCGCTTAAAGTTCGTGATTATTTTTTCATTATTATCATCTTTACACAGACGTTTTACAGCTGCGGCTGAGCATAGCACATAAGTTTCCGCATCGATATCAGTGCGAATTAAAAATTCCTCTTTGTCTTCGGGTGACAGTCGATTGTTGAGTTCGTTTACGTTGTGTTCATCACTGGTCCAGGATCTCGAAAGAATTGGATCCAAGGTGTGTAACGCCGTACGTATACGTTGTTGGGCATCAACGAGGCTGAAAGATATGTAGAACACAGATGAGCACACTTCATTTGTACAATAGATCAACTAGATCCAGTTATAATAGGTAAATTCAACTAAATGCTTGGACAAAATACTTCCGCAGTATTTAGAGACGACAATATACACGTTCTGCAGTCTATAAAACCTCGTCGAATCTATTGATGATATAGAAAGCCTTAGGACGACTCCTAGCTCAGTCAGGAATACTGAAGTGAACGTAAAATAGTCACCAGATTCGAACGCATGATGACCTAATTAATTATGCTAATTGTTTGCTGTAGAAAGGTTCAAGCAAGGTTGTAGCATGCTCGATTAACACCAGCTCATTAAGTTGCATTGAGTTCGTTTCGCGTTAACAGATTGCTGAATTTCTATTTTATGCTCGTCAATCATGTAGCGCGGATATGTGCACGCATTTTTGATGATTTCTGATAGTTGTCATTGTACGATTTTTTTTTAAATGTCAATGAACGGCCGAAACTTGGCTCTGTTCTAAAACAACTTTTATTTTTGACATATTATACAGCATGATGCAACAAAGAATAATACATAACCGGTATTTCAGATAGTTATTATGTCCGTTCTATATTTTAAAGTTGCATTGTGTTAGGTAATATGTATGAGTACCCTGATATATTACCACAATTCATTTATAAATGAAATATTAACCGCATATGTGCTGCTGGTTTAATTAATATACAATCTAGTGTTGTCGAATGAATCGTGAGAATGAAATAAACTAATAAACCTTGTGGTTTTATTACAACATGATTTCCGGTATAGATGGAATTATTCTCAGCTTTGGGGGAAAAAAATAACTAGTTGAAACGAACTATGCTTTCGCATTGCGTCGAGTTCATATAGTATACAGTTGTTAAGGTCACTGCAGTGAAACTATACTCAGCCTCAATTCCCGTTTATAGTTTTCAATTGCTTACCTCGGCTTACCACGGACTGTAAGCAAAAACGCGTCGCACAGGACCGAGGGAAGCCATTCTAGCAGTAAAACTACCAGCCAGTGTAACCAGGGGTGGGATGTCATTCCTCGAATTCCAAAGGATGGATAAGGGAATTTTTTACTTGCTCTGGAACCACTTTGGATCACGTCACCCCAAGTGCAGTTCAGTGCAGGCACGTTGTAAATAGTCACTGTCCGCTTTCCGCTGTTGAGTGTGTAAAAAAAAAATATGACTTTTTATCATAAATCAAATGCCCTAGCTGGATCAGAAATTGCTTTAACGGTTCGATTTCTGATTTTATTACAGTCATGTGAAGTTAGGTGAAAATTTTTCAAGAGAAAGTTAAGCTATCTGGTCAACAGTCCCTTTGAATTTCGGTGGTCAATGCACTGGTATACATAATTGCCGTGTTAAGTAATTGAGAAAGCAGCTAAACTATTTAGACATGAAAACAACAAAGAAAACATAGATGAAAAGACTTTCTTTTTCTAATACACCTGCGAATGTATAATCGGTGATATTTTTTATAGTACGAGCCCTTCACCTACGCAATTTTTAAGTCAACATCAAAACATATGGTCTTGCCTTGTTCCTTTATCCCAAACCGATGTGATGATAGTGTTAGCTACCAAATCAACCGGAACTATGGCTGCGGGTAAATCTGAGTTTCCAAGAGCGAAGCCAGCGCCTACCATTAGAGCCGTTGCACCGTTGAGGACATTTACATTACCAGGCATCGGCTCCTTTAGGGCTGGTCCTATAGCTGGGATTCTGATCATGGCCATTGGGATTTCTGGCATTTTTTCATCCTCTAAAGATTCCGTGATCCGACCTCTCTGTTTGAAGATACTTTCAGCTACAGCCGCAGCACGAAGAGCAGGAAGTTCGCAACAGAACTCGAGTACTTCATCGTGTGGTCCTCCGGCATGGATGACCACGCTGACGTTATTCAAGACTGCTACTTGATTCTTGGTCAACCCAAGATCGGGGTAACCCAGATTTCCTTCCAGAATTTTTATGCATGACATTGCATTTGGGCATTCTTGTCTTACTCTTTCGAACCTACAGGAATATTTCACCTTGCGTTACTCACACTTAATAATCTCTGCGTTTTTGATAAGACACTGTCGATCACAAATATATATAACAAATGATAAAAAGATCGAGAAAAATTATATGAAATATAAACCCAATGGCATACCCAGGGGATTTGATTATTTTCTTCATCCGGTCCTCGTTACTGAGACGATTCTTCGATCTTATGATTACATAGATTGTTTTTATTTCCGGACAAGACCTTAGGAGTTTATTGAGCACAGCGTTTCCTATATCACACGTAACTCCGGTTAGGAGAATCTCCTTGCCCGCAAACCACTCACGAACAGCCATTGCTTGTAACTGAGAATCGGAAGCGAGCCAAAGACATGCGAAAGTAAATCGAGAGTGCCCAGAGACGGTGGTCAGCTCTGTGGCGGGGCTCAAGTAGTATTTTACGATTTTGTAAATGAACAAATACCATTCTCCTCAGGATTTTTCCAACGATCTATAACCTTAGGTTATGCAAGCTAGTTTTTATAGAAGTTAGTCAATTTATCGCGAGTCATGGTTGGAGAACCGGCTATCTCAAGTTATCCTTGAAAAACCGGCTATCTCGAGGCTGTTGCGTCCTTAGATGCAATTTTCAATATTAACATATTATAAATGTATTTAATCAATAATTTCTCTCAGTCCGTCTAAACCCTAAGCGAATATATGTACGCATTGTACAAAGAGCCAGACGTCGAGCATAAACCCTCAACAACTTTCTACCAATTGCTCATTTTCGATGAATACATTAGGCGACAAAATGTGCACTCAGAAACTCGAAGTTCCCTTTTTTTTCCAAACCCAAACTATGTAACTCTCTAACGATTCAACTCTATCGTTTCGTTCCACATACCTCTTCCAAGAAACTGTATGTACCTTCTCGGAACCCTACAATGAACGGTTCCCACCAAAATTCTTGACCAAATCCCAAAAATCCACAAATCACAATAATCAATCAATCGCCAAAATCGTAGAATCAACACAAGCTCATACGCCTCTCCACCTTTCAAAATATCTTTAGAATTCTTCCTTTCACCAACTTCCAAAAACGGTACAGATCAGAATTAGATAGCAAACCAAGTACGGTTGGGACTGAGATTATAATTATAATCAGAAACTATTTTTAAACGAAGCTGTAACCCACTATAATCGAATGATTACTTTCCAGACTAAGTTATAATAACTATGTGCTAATATTTCGGTCATCAGCCCGTCACCGTGTTCTTACGTAAATCGTTAGACATCTTCAAATCACGATGGGCTTAGGTATATCGTAACCATTTTTTAGTCGTTGCAAAAGTAAGCCTTGATTGAGGTTGATATGTAATAGTTCATTTCTAATGATGCAACCTTAATCAAATTGCATAGTTCTTAATTTATTTTCTGAATTCTTTACATTTTTCTGAATATTTTTTAGTCAGAGTCTATTTCGTGGCTACCTAAGCAAGTCAATGCCTAAGAAACTGTCGGAATGTTTGACGAATTCTACGTCGAACGAGACTAATACGAGAGCTTTCGGTTCACCGAGCTTTGATATTGCGTGGGGAATGCAAAAGTATTCCTACGATCGTGGATGATTTTTCTTTCATATTTTCGACTATCGTGATGTTCAGAAACGGGATGGGTACTGATCACACGTCGATCATTGAATAACATGTCGATTTCGCAAGTTTATCGAGATGTCACTGCAGACTTGAACATGGAAGAACTTATGAAATCGAACAAAAAAAAAATCGTAAAATGAATCGATAAAAAAAAAATGCGAAAATTCCGTATCTAGATAATTGAATGAGGAACAAAAAACGTCGTGAGAAGTTTACTCTAGGGACAACGGTGAAGGAGCTACGGTTTGCTAAAGCTTGAATTCAGCGAAAAACCAGTTTAAATCAGAAACTTAGAAGTTTGCATGCAACTTATAATAACGTCGATTGATAAATTTTCAACTATATCAAATTTAGATTTTGAACCACTAGTAAATTTCTATGATAAGACTCCATCATCGAAGTGTGTTTTCTTGGATCACATCAGTCTTTCAAAACTACCTAATATTTTTAGTCCATATACCTTAGTGTGGTCTATCCTTCCTTACGTTGTCGCAAGGGTTTTCAACGTGGGTATATATTATAGTTTCACGTATCTTTGGGCATTTCTTATATTCACCTCTCCACTCAGAATGACGGTTCGAGTTGACAGGGGTTAAGGAAAGAAGGGTAAGACGATAATGTAATTTATGCATTCACTTTTTAGACTTCATATAACTTTTGAGAGTATTCTAGAACGCTTCGTATCCCTCGTTCAGTTGATGATATCAAACAGCCACAGCCTGTTTTAGCGTGCAAGGGTTGATCCAGATATGCAGAAACCATCAGCTCTATGACAACTATATCACAAAAATCACCACTATCAGAAAAGTCTACCCCAATTTAAAACTATCAAGATATCGTTAGTGAAATAAAAACATGAGCTTCTCATTTCTGAAGAATTATAATTTCATTCGGTTTTACGGACTCTGATTAAGGATTTTAGTGTCAGTGCCTGAATCGACTATAAGCTTGTCTATGCCAGGGATAGAACTAGGAATAGAACGCTTATCTCAATGAAGAAGAGTTCTTAATTAATGAATTAAAAATTGCCTATAAATTATAGCAAAAAATGAAAAGTATTGGACAGCAGGAAGTCAAAAGGTTGGCTTTATATTTTGACTTGCAAAATCGTGTGATATGTTCGAAGATCAATAATCAAAGTGAAATTACTCCGTTAAATTTAAAGATACGACATGACTTCTGGTACGAATTATCAAACATCTATCGTACTTCTGTATACATATATGTGTATCTACTATTTTCTGGAAACTCGAGAAGGCAGGTACGACTGTAACTCGATAGAGCGGGAGAGAGTGGAAAATCATTTCTCTTCTTGTCAAGTGAGAAACTGGCTCATTTATCATTATCTTTTTCACTTACGAAATCCAAGAAGCAAGTCACGAAGACTTACCAAGCAAAGTACAATGTAACGCTTCGTTTCCGCGCACCTGTCGAATAAAATCGTATCTTAGGTTCTGAAGATGGAATTTTTCAAACTTTCAATTCGATTAACCTGATTTGTCCAGTCGTGCGAAAAGCTTATCATCGTTGAAAATAATTATACAGGAAATTATTATGCTAAGTCTTCTGCCTCGGGGGTATAATTCAATTATTACATTTTTACATTATCTTGAATAAATCAAAAGGTATAATAGTATGCCTATCTTACACAAAGATCATTAAAAAATTGACAGCTATATATTAATGTTATATTTTATCACGAATCAAATACTGTTTTGTCATTGATATTAATAATAAGATAAGATTAGGTACAGAGATGATAATGTCACTAGGTTGCTCTCAGCACAAGAAGCTTTAGATCTATTAATGACTTTGATGATCATCGCGAATATGCTTTTGGATTCTGTTTCGTTGTTCTCTTCTTCGTCTCCTCGGTGTATAGCTTGGTCTATAAGCTTATCAAGAACGCATTTATTTTCCTGTTGACTATAAACGTAACCAAGACTGCAGATGCAATCGTAGTAGCCGGGTAAATTGATGCAGGTTTTCATATCCTCTGTTGAACAATTGTCAGTCTTTGTACCACACTCGTCTATGTCTACACAAATGCCAAAACGCGATGACCACTCGTATCCTGGCTCCTCACATACGCAGGTTACGTTTAGTTGGTTTTTTACCAAGGAAGTAAAATCCCTGTTGTCCTCACGACGCATAACACACTGCCGACTATCTGAACCGATTTAAGAAAATCAGTGAAAATGCTTCGTACAATATTTTGATAACGAAATTATCTTTGCAGTAATTTTCTACAAGGATCAAATTTTAGAGGTACTTTTGAGAAAGGCTAAGGCTCTTTTTCTGTAAAGAGTATTCGGAACTTTGTACCACACACTTGAGAAATATACAATTGATTCGGGGATAGGTAAAGAAAAATATTAATCCGCTTGTATAGGCACCTGGACTATTCCCAGTGAAGCAAGGATTTTCAGGTGACTGGTAACAGTCATTCATATACCAGATGTGCTCCAAAGGACAGCATGGATCTGGACAGAAGCTATACATCGCACAAGCAAACGGTTTCTTATCATCTGCTCTCGGATCTTTGTTGTTCATTCCATATTGATCAAGACAATAGGCCATGTTGTCACATGGTTCTCCAAAGAGAGCCAACTCGGTTTTACCCAGCATAGTGTACCAGCACATATAGTAACTAGCCGTAGTTCGCCATTGAAAACGTTCTGTTGAAATTTTACGACTTATGAACTTTTCAAGCAATGAAGTTATCTTTCTTCAACTTCTGGCAATAAACCATTCTGTACTTACCAATAGGTCCTTGGAAAGGGTCTGCGGTGAGATTATCCTTTCTTTTTGCCCGCTCGCAGTCAGCTTGCGTCCCGACTATTTGTTCCTTGTCTTTTTCAACATCCCACGATTGTTCTCTCATAACTGTGACAGTATCATCTTGACGCTTCAGCGACGTCAACTTGACAATTCTCTCAAGAAACTGAAGGCACGATTTGAAACTGACTTCGCAGTGTTTGTGAACTTCCCAGTGCAGTGACCGTAATGGTGGTTTCGGAAATTCTTCGTATAATCTCTTCGGTACCTCAGAGACAGACCGATAATACCGGTGGTCAAAATCTTTGAACTTATGCGCACGTAGGAAATAGGCCAAGTCTCTGATACCTCTGTTCATATCCCAACTGGGATCAAGGGTTTCGTCGTCGTCGCCCAGGTCGGTTGGGTTACTGGTTTTGATGTCAGGCTCAATGACCTCATCCGTTGCTGGCCCCGCCTCGACGTCGTCATCGTCTTTATCCATGTCATCGGTTTCCTGGACTATTCCATAGAGACTTACGGTCGTGACACAGAAACAGGCGTACAAAATGAGCCAATAAGTTGGACAGCACTTCTGCATTGCTTCTTCTTCTTCTTCTTCTTCTTCTTCTTTATAGGTTGAAGAGAAGCATTTGAAACTAGTCAATGTTTGTGAGATAATGGAAGATCGTTGGATTCTGATTGGTCGGTAATTTTGTTAATTTGACTAAAAATCTAAAAAGGTAGGAGAGATCTTTCATTTTTTTTCTTATGCCTCAAAGCTTACTTTTATGGTATTTGCCCTCAACATATTTCTGCCATCTTTTTCATATACCTATAGTGAAAGGTTTCCTGAGCGAGTTGCAGTCAACGAGCTTTTTCCACGATCTCATTACACCTACCGTCTTGACTGAATAAATAAAATGAACAAATAAAAAAACGGAACTTTTCTGCATGGAGATTTTCCCGGACAAACTGGTTCACGCTATGCATGTCTTTTGCCATTATATTCACAATCGTATTATAATGGAAGAATAGACAAATCTCACTCGCAACTGCAACCACTTCAGAATATTTATGAAAAATGATGAGTACCTCGTTATATCATACTCGAGTATAGACTGAGAACTGGATCACTGATTTTTTACTGAAGGCAAGTCTCATCAGCGTCTCGTTGGATTTATCATTTCTCCATTTTTCCTAGACTTCAATTAAAGTAACGACGACAGAATTTGTCCGTACATAAAATAGAGATACGTACACACATGTGCTGTGTCACTGATATGATAAGAAGAAGCAAACTACGAAAGTTCTTGACAATCCCTTCGCTCCCTTCGGTTTTGGTCGAATAATTTTGTCGTAGGGTTAATTCAAACGGCCTTTTCAGCTAACCTGACCCAACCCAACTCACGTTTACTTAACCAAAGCCAGTCTGCACCAGAGGAAACTTCTACAACGCGTTTACAATAACTTCTGAGGGTGGTTTGCCAACAACTTGCCAAACTATAATCTTACATGGCAAACTGTATCGTACGCCTCTATGAGTAACTAGTATACGCAGCCATCATGCCCAGACCAGTGCACCTCACGCCATATTATTATTGCAAGTATTCTATTAACTACGATCAATGGTTATTCCCATCATTCGAATGGAAAATCAAACTAGAGGATAGAAACCGAAAAGTAGTACGATAGCGATCGGCGAGACTAGAAGCATAATCGGTGAAAGTATCACGATATGATGCAATTCCATGTAATATAGAATGTTCGTGTTAGAATCATGATCTCCGCCGAAGATAATAACAGAAAAAGTGAAATCACATTTTTTTTTTGGCCTTAATACAAAATCGCTTGAAAGTTCAGCCATATTGGTAAAATTTTACACCGATATGCGGAACCGGAAGAAAAAGTTTAGTCAGTATCAGTGATAGTCAGGTTCTTCACGTAGTATCTTCGACGATGAAGCTAATGAATCACTGTAAAATTATTTATTCGAATGATGGTACTGTAAAAAATCGTGTTGTATTTACTAAGCTACACTATATTTGAGGACAATATTTACAGGGCTAATGGTCCAACTCCAAATGAGCTTTGTGGAAAAATTTCGATGAAATCGATCGGGTATTTCCGAAGATATAAACCGTCAAAGTTGATGGAAAACACACAATCTTCTTCTTTTTCTACGGACAAGTTTTTCGCAGACTCTTTCTTGCAGCTCCTATCTATCGAACAGCTCCATGGATCGACTTGGGATTTGAGAGGGAGATTCTTTCCATCGATATCTTACTCCCTGTTGATTTTGACTAGTATAAGATTACGTAACAAAAAGATTGACCCCGATCAATATACGAATTTCTGTATGATGGGAAATATTATTCGTAGCTACATGACCCAAGCTCAACGCATTGGACAATATATTATCGTTTCCTAAAGCTTAGGAGTTTCTCTCTATCAGCTTTGATGCAATTAATTGCCGACAGCCCTGTGACGCGATCGTTAGAAAGGATTAAACGGAATTTTACAAATTCTTGATAAGTTAATCTCCCTCGAATTGGTAGATATGACACTCTCATCAAATATCTATTGGATTTTTAATTTAATTAGCTTTGAGTGGTTTCAGGATATTTGTCAATATTTGAGTAGTGGGGTAATCAATAGTCACCAGTAAAACATTATTCCATCATTTTTTAACTGATTGTTTTATTTTGTACAAGTATAGGTTTGATGTAGCAATACTTCGAATTATTTATACAATTTTGTAACCCAACTCGCAATGAAATGTATTTTTTTCGTACTATCTTAACTAATTCCTGACCTTACATAATATAGTTGCTGCGATAAATGGAACACTTGTCTCACGCAGAGTCAAGATGCTATAAACAGTTATAATTTTGTATATGGAAAATATGTAATAACATAAAATTGAACGTACAGTTTGGATGGATGGATATGGGCGACTGAACGAGTGAAATATAACTACCATATAAATTTATGGTAGAAAAGTTCCGTCGTATCGTAAAATATTTTCATGAAATTTTTAAGTATTATAGAAGACTTTCTGCCATCGATCAATGGAACAGGTTCATCGCTCTCGTTTGGTAACCAAAAATAGCGAAAAGCTTTCACTCAGTTTTGGATTATGAAAAAATGTTGATTACTCTTTTTTTTTATTACAACATATTAAAATCTCCGAAGGCATGGAGAAAAAATCTGCTAAAAATCGTTCGCCGATAGAAATATCCTCGAAATTCAGAAGTCCGGATTATTCTTCTACAGAACTTTGTTTTTTCATATCTTTGCTTTGTATAGAATCTATAATTTGATGGACAAATCGACGAGGAAAAGTATTAGAAATTCGTTGCAGAAACACAAGGATAAGTAATGAAGAAGCTGCAGTAAATTAGGATACTGAACTATTGACGAAATTAAATGGAGCCAAATGACGTAAGCTTTTTGTCGCCATCTAAGAACACACAAACGGATAGATGCAAACAAAAAGTTGGTTATTTACGAAACTGGCACGTTTCTGGTTACAGTTTCTATTCCATACACGCGTGGGTTGACGTACGGACGAAAGCGTGGATTTAGCGAAATAGAGAGTATTTTCGCAAGACGAAAACCTGCCAGATGTATTTTCGGGTCAAAAGGCAATACCGCTCTATAGGTCTATTTATTCCTTTTCGCTTTGATCCCTGCTGAAAGGCCCTAATGGAATAAAATATTTGCGTGAATTTGAAATGAGAAAGGTAACATACCTATCACAATGCTGAGATGTACCATCAAGATTTGTGACGTACAAGATATATTATTATTATTATTATTATTATCATTATTATTATTATTATGACTAGTATTTATCGAATCGGAGATGAAATTTATTGTTTCAAAAGTTTAGTTCCATCAAAACGCTGAATGAAATTTCTAGGTCCGCAATTAAAGAGAGAAACGTCGAATAAAATGATCAGTCTTTAATGAGTTTGACTTTATAGCTATAAGTTAACTTATCACTAATTTTTAGAAAAAGAGTTCACATAGACTTACAGCGAACGGTAATTAGATTGACGTAATAAAGATCTCGTTAGACGAAGTACTGAAATAGAGTCAGTACAGCAGTTGTGGTGAAATGTCAGCTTATTAATTCAACAGATTTTAATCGCGCGTGAACCGACATTGATAAACTACCCCATAATTGCACGCGACGTACTTGGCACTGTTAATGGTCGCACTGTATCGTTGTGGGGCATGCCTATCTAAAGTTTATTTAAAATGCACGTAAATAAACCCGATTATCGTTCAAACCTGCGATAACAGAAGTTGGCAGCTCCTATAGAGTAGAATAAAAAATAAAATATAGATATATTGTTAATCGCATAATCGGGGTTCAAAAATACTTCGCGTAGCTATTATATAGTTTCATATAATTAAACATAGCTTCTGATTGCAAGATCACAACGAATCCTCCATTTAATTGGACACCAGAGTACCTAGCATGTATCTCACTTCATTATTCTGGGTTCAGAAATGGCTTTATGATATAATCGTACATTTGCCATATGACTCAGGAAAGTTTCATAGATATGTCATCGATTTGATTCATTAGCTATACCATGTTATAACTTGGAGAAACGGTCTGTAAAAATTTTCTCTTGAAGTACAACTCCGTTTGTGATAGATTGTACATTAAACTTCGTCAAGGATCGGCGGTTCAAAGTACTCGTACTTTCTGGTAATGGAAAAGAAAAATCAACGTGATACCTTTGCGTAGAAAAGTAGCCTCAGTTCTCTGTGAGCCAATTACCACACTCTGGGAAACATGTCACGAGTAAATAGAGAACGAGAAGTCCAATTAGTGAGTCGGTTAATTTTTTGGGGAAAAAGTTCCAATGGTTGGTTTCAACGTGGCACAGTGGCAAACCTGGCTAAGCTCCGAAGTTAATACGCGAGGATAGCAGCCTCTAACAGGAAAGCTGCATTAAAATCCCACCTCCCATGTGGAAGGGCACAGCTGGTGGCCGGCCTGAACTATTTTTCGGATCCACCGCCTGGATTATTTCCCCAAACTCATCGTCGAAGGGATAGAAGTGCCGTTGCATGTATGGTGGCGAGCTATTTTCAAATCGATTAATGTAAAAGTTGTTACTTTGGGGTCGAAGATAAACGAAAGCTTCATTAATGTGTTTCAAGTTTAGACTAATGAAAATACCCTTGGCTTGCGATCAAATTCTTCTCATTCCCATCTTTGCTTCATCTCTCTGCCTTTAACCGATCTTGAAATATTTAAGACAATTTTTTTTTCATATTTCTCAAAATTTATCACCGCATGTGTGATAAGTATTATCCTCTAACACGGATTAAGTGTACTTATACTTACATCAATAAAGTGATAAATTTTTTGCAAGAACGACAGAGGGAAACAAAATAAATAGACAGGAATTATAAGAATGGGAATAAGAGGGTAAATCGAAGAATGAAGGTTTCGATTCGAGTCATTGGCCCTCCATCTGATCCGATCAATGACTCACTGGAATCTCAGGCCAGAAATAAGATTATTATTGCCGGGTCGTAATAGGATTGCCATCGTATAGGATTCTGCAGAGTGGAGCAATAAAGAAAACAAGGGGCAGTCAGCATATAGCGTAGATACTGTCGTCAAAGCTACTGTTACCCATTGTAACAGGTACATTGAGCGTGTTGGTAGATTGTTCCATCTATGCCAGGTACCAACGATCGTCGTCCTTTGTTCGGTGCTTTCATTGTGTGGTTTAAGTTGCAAATCTGTGCTAAAATCATAGTTTTTTTTTGTTTCATTTACTCTAGTGCAATCCCAGTGATGTTTCTTCCTTAACTAAGGATGTAATCTACGCCTTCGCGGAGTCGAGAGGCAAGAAGTAAAGACTGATGCTTTTTCTTCTCCATTTTTCTATCTCGTGCTTTTTAGATTTCAGAAGAATCCTGTACCTGCTGGTCGCACTCTACGCACACAACTGTAACAAGTGGGTCACGAAATGCACCTGCGCTGTGCAGTAATGAGCTTCTTTCATACTAAACCTATATCTGTAGTAGTGTTGTAGTACAAAGTGGCCAATCTCAACTCACGTATATTAGGAAGTTGGTAACTTCTTTTTAGAATTTTTCTTCTCTGTCGTGAAACTTTTCAAAGGAACTGGTTTTCCTCAATGGGAAATGGGCTCAGTATTCTAACTGCAAAGCTGAAAACTCCAATTCAGGACAATAACTTTCTCATGCTGATGCTTGGGTATTCTTTTTTTTTTTCCACTACCAAATCTACCAGCTGGCTAAACATTATAAACGAAATCGGCTTATATAGATGATGTTTTGAGAACGATCAATGAAGTGCTACTAGTAGCTAAGCTGTTTGCGAGTAGCTCTGTGTCTGGCTCTGATGGGCCAAGCTATTTAATGCTATCCTGAGTACACCAAGCGCATTGTGACACTGAATGCATTCGATGGTAATACGTTGAGAGAATTGAGCTATATTGTATAAAATAAATAATTTATATGACGGTGAATTCACTTAGTTAAACTATATTCCATTATCTGCAACTGTACGTTACAAATTTTTGATTGATTTAATGAACTTGCGATATATGAAGTTTATAGAACGAATATGAAATATGAATAGGTAAGCGACATATGATGAGAGAAATTGATCACTGTTTCCTAATAGGTCTCAGACTTTGATATCTGGATCATTCGTCTACTCGATTCAGCCGAATTTTAAATACTAATTTTATTAATTAACGGATGGATCCAATTATTCGCTTAATTAATATTCTGAAAGTATTCGAGATTAGTAAAAGCACATATGACATAATGGATGATATAACCTGAATGATTTCTAGGTACTCGTTCAGAAGTTTTGAGTGGTGAAATGTCATAGGTGAGTCGAGACATACGAATATAATATATAATAGTGTAATAAATATAGTAAAGTAATAAATGGTATAGCAGGAGGCGAACTACCACCATTTTTGTAACTAAAGCTTATAGAGCACCTAGGGGAGGATGACCGAAGCGATGGACACCAGGTCCATGTAATGTCACGATTCTGTGCTATTTTGTCGGATATTAATGGACGCTGGGTTGATAAATGAGCTGACCGTGGGAGCCACGTGAAAGATAGGGGATCCTGCTTTCCTCGTAGCATGGTTTTCCATTGCTAGTGATATTATGGTATATCGTTTCACCAAACGTCGTATACCCTGAAGCGAAAAGCTAGAACAGCGTTCAACGAACCGCATCGTAAGATCTACTGTTGTCATTTTCACGTCAACTTGACGTCAATCAAATTAGGAGGGTTCCATTCAAACGTTGCTGAACTATACCCCATGTATAAAACGGACGAGGGTAAGGTGCGGCTGTCTCGGCAAAAATTTTGACGAAAACAACTCGCACTATAGTTGCGGACTGGCCCTTTGGCTTTTAGTATGTTATATACATGTATATGTGTTTTCCCTGCTGAATACTTCGTACGTGATTCCCTTGCAAAGCATTTAGAGATATCGACTGGATTATCAGATTACGTTACATCGACTCGATTCGAAGCTTAGATTCTGTGCTCGGACTTTGTGACCGATGTCATTAACGAACTGGAGCATGATATGGTAATAGTTATTCGGATTCTAACTTTTCTAATCGAAAACGTGATGGGATTTAACATAAATTCAAATCTACGTAAAAGTTCAAACTATATCTGGTACAAACAACCCTGGTGAGGGATCAGGATGACATACTTTCGTACAATATGATAATTATTGTTAATCATGGGTTTAAATCTATCCCATCATATTGTATAGTTTGAGGCAATTTTTGTCTTCTGAATTATGGATTTTTGATCTCATATCCTTTTTTCAGACCATGAATATTGCCATATATTTAATTTTCACATATAACTGCTATTCAAGATAATTTCAAGGATCATTATCATGCATGGTAATCAAGGGTCGTAATAATTATGGCTCACACTATTGATCCATGGTAGGTAATAAACGGTTCATAAAGATCTCGATAAAGTCAAGGGAAGGATTTATGTCATATAGATATACGTCATTTATAGCTTAGCAGTAGACATAGTGACGGCTGTTCAAAATTCTAAACACATCCGGGCTGCCGAATATATCAACTATTTTTTTTTCTCTTCTCTTCTTTTTGCTTTTTTAATCACTTGAATCCCCTTATAAGTCATGTCGAAAAAATATCAGTCCCATAAATGTCCAGTTTCCAATTTACTCGGTGTCTACCCTCACTTGAAAGTTAGGAAATTGATTAATAGCCAAACTTTTTCTCTATCCCAAGATCCAGTCTATTCACGAAGTCAGCTCAGGGCGTTTTCCCCAAGATTGAGCTATCTGTGTTCTTTCTTATAAAATTTACCTCATTTCTAACATGGGTTAAACTATCCGAAAAGTCTGAAAAACGTGGGAAACATATCTAGACGTATATGTATGCAAAATGTTCCCTGCACATCCTGCAAAAATTATTCAAGACAGAAATTGACTGAAATCCAAATTTAAATCTTGGAAATATAGATCATCTGAAGAAAATGACCAGCGATTTCCTTGCTTACTGAAACATAATCATAGATACGGCTAGGACACTGTTTCGCCGGAAGCCTTTCTGCTTTGTGAAACGAGAAGTGGACCAAAGTTTGAGGATCTCTATGCGGGACCCAAGGATATAATTACCATACAACTTATGCAAAGAGCTCTTGACAGTTGAATGTCCGTTTCTTGAGTACGGTTGATAATACCCGTAGGACACTTGTATATCAAAATAGGTTTTGGTCTTGATAACGTTGCAACGAAAGTTCGACGTTTATTTATGGTAGAAATCGACCCGCAAACCGAAAAGTAAGAATCAAAATCGAATCAACTTTTCAGTATTTAGGGAAGATTCTACTACTGAAATCATCTGCAACTTCATTGCAGTAAAAATTACCCTGTCGCTTTCTCCTAAGTCTAACTTCTATAGATACAAGAATCTGATACGATTTTGTTTTCTCACCCGAGTACGAAAACCAATATTTTGGTTCTTTCCAAGGCAAGTTCGAAGAAAACTTAGTTTAGGTAATTCTTTGAGCTTTTTAGCAAAGAACAATCAGCTCTGTCCAACAGTGCTAGAGTCCAATTTCTTACAATTGCATATATGAATGAAACTCTAACAATATCGACCAACGAAGAAACATAAGTAAAACAGCGATACCACATTTTGAAATGAATCGAAGTGCTCTTTGAGGTCAAGCCTCTTCACCAATCAGTTGAAGATTATTCACAAGAGGAAGTGAAAGAAATTCAACGGAGGATAGGCATGTGGGTACTAATGTTATATCGACATCAACGCTATTATTTAATAAAAGTGACCACGCAGTGCGTGAAAATTTTAGTTTCCATTTCGTAATTTTTAAGGTGAAATTCGCATATAAAAATAACGTAATAACGTGACGTAATTATTTTCCGAGAGTTTGAAATTGTTTTATAGTCTAGGAAGGATCGTATTTAATTAAGGTTCGTTAGAAAGTCAGGAATTATTATTCTAGCTTATTTTTAATCATACATTTTTTCTCTCTCTCTCTCTCTCTCTCTCTGTTTTCACCAGGTGGGATTATGCGGCTTGAATACTTTTGGCGATCTCGTTTAATTTACTCGCTGCTGTGCATAAGTTACTGTTTGCATTTTGCAACACTGCACACGCTCGCAAACTTTACCGTAAGAGTATCCACCGGGAGTTGAAAAGCTCCTGGGAGTCATCTACTCCTAAGCAGCTTTCACTAAACTATACCCACAGCGAATGACGTTGACCTGTTAACTACTCTCTAGCTAAGGGGTAGGTAAATAGTTTTTATAACCTGCCCAAACCCCCGCCAACAATCACAATAACGTCATTCATCCAAATGACTAGATCGATCCCTGAAACCTTCACTTTCAGGCTGCATAAAGAAATATGCGAATTTTAGACTCTTGAAACTAGAACAGAGAAAAGCTCGACAACAGTACTGGTATCACCGAGTTCGCTGGCTCTGTCCCCAGCCTTGACATGTAGTTTTTTTGTTTGTGCTTTTTTATTTTATTTTTTTGACGTACGTGACTTTCGCTGCGAACGAATGTCAGCAAACTTGTGTCCCAAAACAGAGCACAGAGTTCCATTTCAAAGTTTCCCACTTTTACTCAAGGTAATTTTAATCTTCAAGAGCGAAAACTTTGAGTGACAAGTCGGAGTCAGATTAAAGCTCAACCCTCACTCGTGGAATCTTTCACTTGCACCTAGGTCGTTTCATCGCCACGAAGAAATTCCCCAATTTTATTTGCAATCCGTCAGAATACTGAAGACTACTACACCATTTCATAAATAAAAAAAAGAATTACACAAATTAATTTTCAGTATGATCAGGTTGAATTTTACACTCTATACATGAATTTGTAGGATAAACTGAGAGTTTTACCATAGAAAATGAGACGAATTTTTCAATTCCATCGAGTTGACGCGCTATTATAAGACTAGGTAAACCTGGAATGGCGATCTCGGTGGAAAATACCCTTTGAAAAATTACACAACTCTGATACAGTGTACTTCTCGTCTTCTCGGCATATTGATGGGATGAAAAAGAGGTGTACCTGGTGAAGACGTAAGTATACTTGTGAGTAATCTTCACCACCTCGCCGACTCGACAGAAGTTGGACTTCTGTTGCGTTTATGATCAAAAAAAGAGCCTCCGTTATTTAAGACGAGATTTTTTGAAATTCAAAGATTGATATACTTCGATAGTAGAACAAACACTATCATCGTGATTTGAATTCGCGATGTACCAGCAGGTAATTAAGAAGACGTATTACTCCGCCCGTTTTTATCAATAACAAGATAATTGGATTTCAAAGAAACGCGATCTTAGTTTTCTGTTCCGAGGGCTTACGGATTTTTCCTTCCATGTAAATGATAGGAAACGTTGAATTAACGTCATATCGAAGAGTGCTTAAACATGGCTTAATAGTTCACTGAATAAATACGCTAATTGACCTAATTGCTAGCCAGGATTTCTGCCAATGCAAGTATGTATACAATATACATAGATACATATTATATCTATCCGTGGTATAGCCTACGCTTAAGGATTTAGAGGAAATTCAGCTTTCAGTCTTGGCTTATTTACCAAAGGGTTTTCATCCCTCATCCTTGTGGATTACCTCGAGCACCTTTACGCAGCTTTGAAGCATTACCTCAAGCTTTATACTCGTATGTAGATACATTATAGTGATATAGGTATAACTAAACTGTTGATGAAACCAATATATTCCGATATTTAAAACTAACATTTATTCAAGCCGAACCATTTCTTGTTTAATTATATCAGTTATATGCATGTAAAGTGAGTAAAAATCCTATTGATAAGATGGACAATACTTGAGAATACTGTCGCCAAGCCATCTTGCCTTCAGGGTTTTATGGAATCAGACGAAGCCTTTTCGTACTTTATACGTATTATCAGATTACCTATTTATATACGGGCGCTGTGATGTCAAACAAGATCAACTTTGCTGGTATATGACGCTCTATGGAACTTTTTCACTATTTCCTGATTGATATATATAGAACTGTAAGATTTCGCCCTGAAGACTGACTCTGACAAGTTGTGGAAAGTTCTCTGACTCAGCGATAAAACAGGAATAAAATGACGTAGAAAATTACTGCAGTGTAGAACTATATACATTATATACGTATGTATCCTTCCCTCAAAACGCAAGGGTGTAAAATCGCATGCAACCTCGGCGTGACGTCGACGCCTTGCTCACAATGAAGTCGAATTTCCATTATATCGTATAATACACAACTATTGTATTCACGTAATATCGGCGACGAGAGGGTACGTATAAATCTGAAGGATTTTGGTGTGACGTAATGGGGTGAAATAGTAGTGCTTTTGCAAAATGGCGTGGCGCATGCGATCTTTCTGATGAAAACACGCAATGTACCTACCTACAGTTTGCCCCTGTCTAAATTTTCCGGAAGTTAATGGATAGACTAGGTCTGCACATGGATCGATTATTGTATTATATGTATACTGATACACGGTAAGCTGTCATCACTTTCTAAATTGAGATTGCTTTGATAAAGGATACTTCTATTGAAGATTAAAAGTAATCTTGAAAAGTTTTTGTACCTTTTCTTTTTTTTTTTTTCTAAATCTAAAGTTGCGTAAGGCAATGTGCCTCACAATAGTTTGCAGAATTGAATACTGCCATCGCAAATTTGCGGATTTTATCAATTTCAAAAGCGATTTACGTCATATTTTATGATAGAGACGAGTCTAAAAACCTGAATACTACGTTCTTTGCATGTGTAAAGTAAAGAGGTGGAGAATAGCGCCTTTTATACGTTTTCTTTCACGTCAATATTCTCTACCAGTTGTCACATTGATATATACCTCAAATATGTCGTCAAATTCAATCGAAGTGACACAAGGAGTAACATGTAGAGTGATACAAAGTACTCGTGAAAGAGAACTTATTTACTTCCACTATCGAGTTACTCTGAGTTTCAGAACCCGTGTAACAAGCACCATTGATCTCAGGACTTAGAATCGGGAATTGAAATGCCACGTACTCGAGGCTCAGTGGCAGTAAAATACGAGTCACGGAAACCCGATCGAACGATCTTGAATTTCTTAAATATATATGGATATAGACAGCTGATTCCTGTCGAAGTCAGGACGTTACGGGATCCTGATAGCAAAAATCAACCGCGTGATATGACCAGTGATTTATATGAACAGGTTTCTATAATCTCGATGCTAATTAAAATCGATACGTATTTGGAAGAGGTTTTACGTATTTTACATATTCGACAAATCTGGGCCTTATAGCTGGGCTCAAGTAGAACGTACGTTGTAATTACATTAGTGTATCGATATTACCACATTCACGATTTAACGTCCTAACTAACTAAACTCCTGCAACTAAGGACAGTAGTACCTATATAGCTGAAGTTATACCATATAAACCCGTTAACGAGATCTAATTCAAGGCGATTTCCTGGCCTAGTAACATCTCACACCTTACTTCAACGACTGCCATGTATTTATGGAGATATTGGCCCGAGCGAATAGACAAAAGTAATTACTTCAAATCTAGTACGATAAGCTAAATCTTTTGTAACCATTCCGAATAAGACATTCGGTGTTCGTACTACCTCCAATTTTTTTTTTTTCAATTTTGTAAGATCGGAGGTTTAGTCGAAAGAGTATTTTTCTGTCATACAAATTCTGACTAGCATTTGTACTCTGAAATATGAGATTCACAGAACATTGTGATCGAAACCCGTGATTGACTCATTGACACCGTAGTTAGCGTTCTGAAAGCAGACGGATACGCGTGTCTAGTTATCCTACATTGGAAATAGCTTATTGTCAGTATAGTACAAGCCGAGTATAGTCAAGCTGTCTATCACTCACTGATCGCTACCGATCGCTCGCCTAACAAGCGACATCACCAGCCTTTGTCCTCAGGCTGGACAGCAGATTTTGGTAGACTAATGAGGTATTTGTAATGATTATGTGCTTCGATGTATCGTGAATTCAGAAATCCATCAGCATGAGAAATAAAGTGAAAAATGCATGAATTTTTTTTGCTGAAACTAAAATTCGAATGATATTGATTGACAGTTGAAAATTTCATTCTGATCAAAACTCTGAAATTTTTATTGGAAACGTTTTCTTCTAATTTATCTAAATAGTTAGAGAAATATCGGATCGTATCTTATGAAATTTACCACCTAGTATATTTGCGTTACTGTAGTCATATATAAAAATAAATAGTCAGCATCACACGCGAGGATCTGGTCGTATGATAACTAATTTTCTCGTTGAATCCATTTGGCGCACCTAGGGACGTAACCGCATAATATAACAAATACGTGTAGTGCTTCCTCTTGTTGCGGTGGCCGAGCAGGGCAATGTTTCACCTACCTATAAATCAACAAAGTTTAAAACAGTCGTTCCACACTATCCGGTAGAAGGGCGAGTTTCACACGCGTGTAAAGCAACAGATGTTTGGAAAATTGATCGGAAATTCAGAAATTTCATGCTAATATTAATACTGGACAAGTTTTAGATGATATCAAAAAAACTAGGACAAACTTATCAGCGAAATGCATCCAGCTGCACTGCAGTATACCCATAGCGTTTCCTTACACCAAACTTCGGTTCAGCCAACCTGTCCTAACTTTTTCCTGATATCAGTTGTTCCATAAGGCTCATCGATTATTTATACCTGTATGTCCGAGCCGTGTAACTTGGATAGGTACTTGTAAGTTCTACTTGTAAGTTCAAGACAAAGCTTCAACAAAGTTGTTCAAACTGCAAGAAACATTTCCATCTACAGTTAATTGCAATTCGTACAATATTACGTTACCATGGAATTGGAACTTCAGTGGCAATCGTCAATGTTAGCACAATCGTTTAGCTGCAAAACTCTGATGGCATTGTTGACCGTTTGGAAATGACAGGGTTCCTACGATCAGATCTTAACAACCGTTGAAAATTCTAGTGCTTTGGTAATGGAAAAATAATCCGGACACAGATCTCGAGCGGATTTTATTTAGATGTGATGAGAATATTTTCAAAAGCTTCTGGAATTTTTAGAATTTTCCTAAATTTAACTGATTTTACAAAAGTCGACAAATTGGGATTCTTCAGAGTTTATCAGAAAAAAAATCTAAGATCCAGAATACTCCAACGTTGGTTTAACCCTGAATTTTTCTTCTACTAGCATTTTTCTGAAAATTACTCAAAGAATTTACAAATTGAAATTTCAGAGAATTGAAAAAGAAAATTCTCAAACACTATAGAAATTTCTGTTCTAGAGATTTCCATCAAATTATCAACTGATAAGGCAACAACAAGGAACAACACAGAGATTGGAGCCAAATATATGCCTAATCGAAGTGATAAGGGCTGAAATATTTTTTGGAATCAAGATTTGCCAATTTTAAATGGCCTGTGCCTGCAATAATATTATTGAGGACTGGTTCACGATGTGAGCGGTTCACTAACTGTGCTAACTCGTTCAAAATAGCTTGAAGAATCCTTTTTTTATTTTTATTTTTATTTTTTTTATATTTATACGCGAGTTTTTTTTCTTCTCTTATCAAGGCAGGCTAATTACGGAAACGTCAACGCTCTTTTCTCTTTCGTCGTGTTGCAGCTCTGAGTCTGCGACCTCAACTCTCTAACGCCGGCATTTTTTCTGCCCGAGGGGGTTAATTAAGTGACTCTGCTGGTTGCCGTCGAGTGGATCCGTTTACTTAGTACCTAGTCGTGCAGCTTTTATTTTCTCAACGACATCCTCGTCCATGACGTCCAGGATAAATATTGGATCGACGGCTTTAAATTTCCACCCGAACGTTATGCCATGACAAAAAGCCCTTCAACGCAAATCGCAAAACTTTCAACATAAAGTTTACCGGTCGACTAAATTTGCTAGTCCTTTTGTTTTTTGATCCTAGATATAGGTATGATGGGTCAACATTATTCGTAACTTGAATCGTTTATTGCTCGCTTCTGTAGTATGAAAAGAACCTTAATATGTCTTTCAAAACTATTAGATTATTTAGAAATTACCAATGAATCATTGAGACTGGATAAATTGATAACAATTAATTATCGCCACAGATAAGTCACTCAATTTCATCTTTTAATGCTTCAAAAGTTCAACATTCTAGACATAATCGAGATTTTCTACGTCGCACGCAAGTATTACAGAAATCTTATATATAGAGAAAAAACGTTGCAAAATGTGAAACGTTACCATTGTAATGTTTCCATAAGTTTCTTGTTACTTTTCATGCCGTGTGAAAAATATGCTTTTTTTTTAGAAAGATCGAAGGGGTAAACGCCGGAGGATGGTGGAGTTGAGTTCGCATGCCCCAGTGTGGAAGTATCTCATAAATTACGTGATGGCGATAAGGAGGGTAGACTAAGGGGACGGAGGTGGTGAACGTTACATTTTTCATAATCATTGTATAAATATTCACTCGTTAACTTTCCGAGCTCTGTTTCAAGAGAAAAAAAGGAAGTCATTGTATTCACTCCGAAAATGAAGAGTCGAGTTTTCACTAGATTTCCACGTTTTGAGGTCTAGAGAATCACCTCGAATCGTTATCATTTTTGCTCTTGCTATATCATAGTAAACAATTTGAAGAATGATCGCTATTAAATACGTTGGTTATTATCTATTTTCGTAGAAGTTATGTATTTTCTCTAAAAAGTGCGGCATCTCTCCGCACTTTACCCTAATTACACGAAGCGTATAACAGCGTAGAGCGTCGCGTCTCATCGCGTCACAGGGTTACTAATATAATTCCTTAGGAAATTATCAACTAAGCCATAGTCGAAGTAGGAAATGATATTTCCTTCCTGACACGTGACTTGCATCGATTAAATTAGACGTAAAAAATTGAAGGGGTATCCTTTTCGATAAAATAAAAATGAAAAAAAATAAATAAATCAACGATCACACTAATCCTAATAAAATCGGTTATTTCACATCGTGCAATAATTATACACGATATTTTATATTCGGATACTAAGCACCCAGGTATTCATCATGATTCGTGAATAAAATGAATTTAATTTATTTAGCTAAAATTTGATAAGCACAAGCAAGAAATCTGAGTTTAAGTACTAAGTATGGCGTTAAGCTTTTGGGACAAATCGTTATTATTACTGTTCACCTCACCTCACCTAACGCCACTAAGAGATGGTATAAAGTTTCCGCTCGAACTTTTTATCACATCTAATTTAATTGCGGCATATTACGAGCTTAAATAATCCTCACAGCCGAACAAAGCTCAGCTATTCCTCGCGCACACACTCTTTGCTACTCATGACCGAGGGAGTAGTACCTACAGCTATATTGCGAAAGATAAACGAACCCGCGATGTATGGAGGGTGTCGCTTTTAACGTTGTGCACGCGATTTCGACCATTACATGTACTTTAACAGAAAAGAAAAAAAATAACATAATTTCAAACAAAAATTACATGGCTTTGTACCGAGATGAGAATTATTGTTTTTGGAGATATCATGGTCTATTAATTTTCGAATATCATTGATACTATAAAGATCCATAGTTCTGTCTAAAAAGCCATAATAATTGATCATGAAAACTCCAGAAAAAAATGATCTCGTGGAAATTTTGTAGAGAGAACAGAACAACTGTTCGAAATTAAGTGCTCGCTGTTACTTGGGACATTCTATGTATTTAATTAATACATAAATATATATATATATATTTTTATACATGTATGCATGCTTTGGTCGGAAGGTATAAATGGTTGGAGGTAGGTATCAGACAAAGGGGAAGAAAAATATCAGTGGACATTAATTCAAGTGTGCACTTAAATAGATAATGGGTAACGGAGTTTGTGGCAGGGTGCGCCGTCGTCCGAGTATCCTTTGAATTGCTCAAGATTATGTTTTGCAACCCTTGCAGTTTCTTCACCGCAGTCCCGCGGCTTGATAAATGCTTGAAAAAGAAGAACCTCTAATTTTTCATTCGCGGGAAAATGAGGCTGCGCTGAATAACACGAGAAATTCTCCGATTATTATGAATCTCGCTAACGACCGAGCTTCGATCCTTTTTTTTTTTTCTTTCCCTACTCCGTCACCTAATCCGTTTTCAGTGAACGTACCTACATTCTTTCACGTCACCTTTTCCGCGGTCTTCCATCCTCTCGCGCGATAGTCGAATTTCAATAAATTTTCTTGACCCAAAATCAACTGGACAACCGGAAATTCAATGTATGCGATAAGTAGATACGTAGATACATACATAGAAACAAGGGTTTTGGCTTTGTTTTTTGTTTTTTTATCCAGGCTTCAGAATTCCGAATTTACTCTATGAAAATAGATTAAATAATTAACAACGTCCTGCAGCGAATCCTAACTATCTACAGCTAATGTTATTATGTGCAAAGTTTTCATCCAGTTATATCAAGATTGTCATGCCTAAGCAAAATCTGAGCCACGTTAGTTCCCACGTATAATATCTGGCATGAATAATAATTAACCGGCTCAACTTTTAATTACCTTAATCCGTTGACGAAGAAAAGTAATTATGACTTCCGGAATCGACTGCTGAATTTGTTTCACTTGTATGTCTACCTTGTCGGATTGCCTGCGGTTATGATAGTCAATCTATTTCAAATTAATCTACCTCATTGTTTGTTTCGATATTTTATTTTGAACGGTAAACAAGACCATGAATAAACGCTGATTGTAAAAAAAAAAAAAGAAAATGAATGGTTTATATTCAAAACGTACTAAAAAAAAATTATTATCACTTTGACGAAGGATCTGGTAGACAATAGATTTTCGAAAAGTAGTTTTTAATAAAAGTTCACCTGCCCGGGATGGATTCATTTTTCTCGACAAGAACTAATTAGGCAGGGATCAAGATGACATCTGAAACAATAGAGGCTGTCATTCACACAATAGAATTGGAACGAGAATCACAAGAAATAAGAAGGAGCAGAAAGACATTTACGGGTTTCCATGTAACTTTATCGCGAACCACTGATTACGTGTCGATTTTTTAAACCGAAGAATTAAGAGATAAATTTTTACTCCATTTTTTCATAATTTTTTTTTTTTTTTCTTTTCCCCTTATCGGTCGCATAAATGAATTTTATCAATGTGAAAGGAAAGGTTGTCTCGAATCATCCCCAGGGTACAATTCTGCTTGTCAAGTAAAATGCTTAGCGTGGGTGGTCGAGGGCGCTCTTACCTTTAGAAATATTTTTAACTTGCTTCCATTTTAAAGCACCCTAAAGAGCGTTACGTTTTTAATATTTCTGGCTAAATCATCAATAAAAAGTTAGCTAATGAATAAAAATATTGCACGATGTCAAGATTTGCAGTTTCATTGTCCCTCGACCTTTCATGAATCAAACTAAAAAGAAAATCGACTTTTCTGTTACCTAGAAAACCATGTAAAAAAAAATCCAGAGACAACCAAATCGGCATTTCTCACTTAGTTATTCATTAGGCTAAAATCAAGTAGATAAAAACCCGTGAATATCCTATAATTTCATTATTTTAAAAAATCCGATGTTTCCAAGAAACACGGAAATACCTACACATGGGAATTGAAGGGTGAAACGTTATCCGTTGTAACAGTATATAATTCGTTTCACCATGGCGTATAATTTTTTTTTCTGCGATTGAACCGAGCAGAGTTCAATGCTCGGTTTTAAATCTGATCCAGTGCAACGTCGAGCAGTTCGTATCCACTGGCTGTCCTCACAGTCGAATTCGTTTGGTTCGCTTAGCTCAGTAAATCGACCCTGGATGAGGGCCAACGGGCACAACACGAGTAGGTATAACGGTTGCGGTAAGAGTTTCGTTGAAACGATGGTCAGCATTTGGTCCAGCTTTTAAAATTCGCGAAAACCGATGGATGGTCATCCGCAAGCGGTCCCGAAAGATAAACTTGTCATGCCGTTATTCTTTTTCGAGATAACTTCGAACGGTTGAGTGGTTGGATTCTGGCTGTGTATCCACAGCCTCAACCGTTCAGCCTTCGTCGTTTAAAAGGTTCAAAGACTGTCGACGACCCGTCAGGTAGGCCTTGTGATCCTTTATTATTGTAAATTCCTGTCTTTATTATTATATCTTTTAGGGGAAAAAGTTCATCCTCGGATCTAAGTTATCGGTTTAAAAATATCCGAGTGATCCGCGACACACGCAATTCGTGAACCACACAAAGACATGGTTATCGATCTGACCAAGTTGACAGAACTTTCATGATACTCCTTCACAATTCGTAATATGATCACCCCTACGTGCTTTACCTTTGAAGCATATTAACGGCTATTTCCAATTCGAATAAGGCTCATACTCCTCATGAGATTTGAATGGGGAAAAAATCCTCCGACCCTATGCGCGTTCAGATTCTCAGTTCTTTTTTATTTTTTTTATTTTATTTTTTTGCTATACCAAGGAAATCCTGTTTAGATAGCGTCAAAATGATCATTCGACCCAGTGATTCTTCGCATACATGAAAAACGATGATTAAATCAAAAATAGCAGCGCTTATTCTAGCTGGGGGACCTCGATTCACGCAACAGAAGCAGAAATTCTGTTATTTGAATGGAAACCAAGACTGCCATTTGTTTAATCTGTAAGTTAGCGTGACTGGTCCCTATTCGTTTGGTTAAATTTATAGCTTTTTTGATATTCAAAGAATTTCCCTCTGACCATAACGTATGTTATCCTTCCTTCCTTCCTTCTTTGATTTTGTAAATGTTCAAACAGTTATATATCCCTTGACTCGAAATAATTATCAGCGGCAAGTTCATCGGCAGCATCCAATTATTGATAGATCTTATCTCGCACGAGAGATCCAAGTCGAATCGATTCCCTAGAATGAAGTACCCATTTATAGTGAAAGGGTTAACAGGGATTTAGATCGGAGAAGCTGAATATTGCAGTAATCTAGCCTAAGTAGTTCGTTGGATTCAACCAATGTTGGTGGATCAGACGAACTTGTATATAGGGTCAGTGTTCGATCGAACGATTTCGTGGTCTGTAGAGAGGCTAATTTTCTGCTTGATAACTTGGTTTTGTTCGACGTGCTTCTCTCCCTTCGGCCTGCTACCTCTTCGACCCTTGTACTCATCTACAGACGATTTTTCTATCCGTTCGTTTCTTCAATCTTCTTTTATCCAAAAGCCCCACGAACATCGTATAGGCTTGAAAGTGGATTACAATCGTTGATCCGTTATCAAGCAGGGTAAAGGACACGATCGATGTGGTGCCAGGAATTTTTTATACCTTCCGTAACTCAATTCCTTTCCCTTCAGAAGGTAGAAATTTTTTTATTTTTTTATTTTTATTATTTCTTACAGTTTCGACACATCTTAAAGTCTTTTTATCAGCCACGTGTATTTAAACGACAGCTCAGGATTACTACGAAAGGGACATTCATTTCAAAGAGTCTCGAGAATCAGGTGAATCCAATGTTGATTGATCAGAGCTCTCATCCAGCTCAATCCAGCTACTGATGAAAGTTCAAAGCCGGATGTCAGTCATTCGACCCGTTCTGATCACAACATGCCACAAAATTATTTTCTCCATAGCCTCTTGACGAAACGACTCTATTACCTCCGAAATTTGTTCTGATGTCTATCCTTCATGTAGTAAATGTCGAAAATGAAATAAAATGGTTTTACAATCAGTCAAAAGGACCTTCGCGTCGATCAATCATTACCCAAACCATATTTTTCGGAGGTCACAGATGTTTGATGAAAATTACATCTCAAAATCGCTCTCAACTTTCTTTCCGATGCTTCAAGAATATAACGTCAAGGCGATAATGGGAGATTTTTAATGTTCCTGGTTCGTGAAAATCAGTCTCGATTATCTTCACGAACGAGTGGTGAAAAGCCGTGTAGTAAAAAAAAGTCGGAAAATTAGTTGTCTCACTCGTTTCACTTATATAGTGACAGTTCGTGCTCGTGAGGAGAGAAACAATCTCGTTAAAACCCATCACCCTAGCTTTGCCACTGTATGCAGTACCTACCATCCTGTATATATTTATATACGGCTAGGTATATAGGGTATGTACATTGTGCAGACATCTTTTGCACATACACACCTCTATACACGTAACTTCTGTTCCCATATATTTCCTCAGGCTGCCGTCGCAATGGTTTCACCGAAAGGTTTCTTGGCGCGACAGAGTTACGGATTCCTCCAAGCGATTCTCACAGAACTTTGCACATTCTCAGTCAGCGAGGATAAGACTCTAGACTAGTGAGGGTGATACCTTATGACGTAACGGAAATACTGAGTTCTGATATCGTGAAGTTATTACGTCAAGGTGTTTGGGAAGTGTCGAGCTGAGGTGAATTTCATCTAATTCCATAGAAAAATTACCATTTTATAAAAGCTATTTGAAAATTACTTTCATGTATAACATATGGATAAGTACGTGACTGTAACCTGGCCGTGGAACAAGCCAATTTCCATGTACGATGCGGTTGATAATTTCAGGATGAAAAGTTTTAATAAATTCTGATTGGGAATCGATTTTCGAAGCCCTTGTTAGCTATAGGGAATAATTATTCATATATTTATTATCTAATCACACGGTTCTGTAACACCTAATGATAGTTCAGTTGAATTAGCTTGTCTTCTATACTACGTGTACTATGATGCCTTTGACACTGTTTTAACCACCAACGCATAGCAGAATACTACCGGCACATGATGCCCTGCAACCAATTTATGATAGCGTTGGCTTTATCAAGCTTGATAATAAATTTACAAGATGATTGACTCGTAAAGCTTCGTGTATAACAACCTTCTATAACATAAAATGAACATCA
Organism: Tenthredo notha; assembly: GCA_914767705.2. Taxonomy (NCBI): domain Eukaryota; kingdom Metazoa; phylum Arthropoda; class Insecta; order Hymenoptera; family Tenthredinidae; genus Tenthredo; species Tenthredo notha. Next base: position 9,028,645 of record OU611908.1, read on the forward strand.
ACATCAAAGCGATAGATTAAGACTAGTTAATTAATTCGAAGTGTCTTATGAACAGGATTTTATCGATGGTATCTAAGACACTGAACAACATAAATTAGAACCTTGTTGGGAGTCAAAATTATAAAAGCACAAATAAAATTCTACCTTTTTGACAATATGCACTCGAATTTCCGAAAACCAATTAATATATTATAGTTATCTGATTATGCAGTGACTACTCGAAAAAGATAATGTGACGTCCTGATTGTAGGTAACTAATCACAATACCTGGAATTAGAGTTAATTTTGATGAGCTGAAGATCTTTGGGTCCAATCTAGTATATTATCTCGTTCTCATGCTTCAGACCGAGTCACAGGGTTTTTTCAACTTGCGATATTATGATTCTGACTACCGTATCGAGAACATGAATTTCTGATTTCTTCTTGTGAGTCTTTCAGAACTGTTGGCATCATTTCGATATTCAAGATTGATTTTTATTTAACTTGCTTTAGAGTGACGATGCCTTTTAAACGTTGTATTATCTTTATCGGGGTTCAATCAATAGACGAGTGCAATGGGTTTCAATTATTACTGCGATTTAAAAGCGGTTAAAACGATGTTATTACATACTAAAAGGTTCACCCTTATGTGCTATATTTTTCACAGCACATTGTCGATGTAACAGCAATTATTACAGTCAACGATCCCGGGTCACGTTTGCGTGTTTAATAATTCGCGAATCACCATGCACCAAACCATACTCTAATCCAATACGTATCGATACATCGTGTAGCCCTGTATGATGTATGATATTAATTACATTCTACTCACGACGCAATATACATTTCAAATTATCGGAATTAGCTATAAAAATTTTGATGTTGAATGGTTCAAGTGATTTTTTTTACAATTATTACGAAATCGGTGGTATTGATTAAACTGAGACATCCCGATCAGATTGGGTGAAAATCTAAATCGTCGAAATGTTTGAAAGTATCAGTTTCAGCTCGGCAAACCCAATTCAAACATTTCCCCAAAAATGCAATATGTAGTTCCAATGAAATGTGCGATTTACGATATGCGGTTCCATGAAGAAAAAAAAAAATGAAACTGCAATCCTGTGATGCAACTATACGCCAAAAACTCTTCTCTAATAGTAGGTACAGTGTAACGTGGCTATAATTTCTACAAAGCTATTAATTTTCTTTTTTTGTCATTTTTTTACCTTGGATCTAGCGAATAGTGAGGCACTTTTCTGGGTCATCTGTGCCTCTTTTTTGTTCTATTTTAATTATTAACAATATGTACAATTAAATTTTTCATTCAAATGCTTATTAGTATACCTATAATTCAGAATAAATTTTATAAAAGTAGATTCTTAGTTTCTGCCCTATCGTTTTTAGCGTAAAATTTTCATTGAAAAATTTTATCTTTGTATTAAAATAAATCGCAAATAAATAACAGACGCAATCGTTTTAAAGAGAGGTGAATTTAAAAGGATCGATTTAATCCAAGACAGAAGATTTATTTAATAATGACAAAGAATATTATTCGTATCTCAAGGGGGACTCAAGTATAAAATAATATAATAAAATTGAAACTCAAATCAATAAAACATGAACCGAATTTCAAATGGAAAAGTAATTATTCTGATTTTTTACTGACTGAAACAACTTGAGACTATCTCGATACATCAATGCTTTGATTCAAACAATCATGTTGCTATAGTACAAATTGAACGTATGTTTCCCCTATGTCTAAAGATATTCTGAATCAACTTTGGCTTCTGGACCTGCAGGTCAACGAAATCGCAAAGCCGAAAGATTTTTCTGAACTAAAACTTAATTAGTCGCAGTCACCTTGGACTTCAAGAGTCTGCTCATAGAATTAAACTACCATACCTTCCCTCATTCTCAAGGGAAAACCCCATAGCACACTTAATTCAAGAGTTCCGTTACCGGTGTTAAATACTGTTGCACGCGGTGGTACGCGCGGCTGAAGCTTGGATTAATTGCATTTACTTGGCACAAGAGTTAACGCAATGCATACAGGTATGTAACACACATTTCCATCCCATAAATGCGTTTGTGCATGCACACAAATCCAGTAAGGTTTGTGTTGGCGTTCAGTAAACTCAGGTGGAAGCTGCAGTTACCAGCGTAATCGTGAAAAGCAAACAAATTATTTTTACGGGTAACTATATAAGTGTTTAGGTATTGTTTGTTCTCTACGGTTGATACGAGTTTAGAAAATATATGATATTTTCTAATATACAACGCGCTTTAATATTATAATTATTAGATTAAAAAATTCAGGTCAAATAAGCATGCAGACCTGAACAAAACTCTTGCGAAAACTTGGGGGAACATTTTGACTATCTAAATTCGGAATGCGAAGGTAGAATCGTCCGATTTTTTGGACAGAAAAAGATTTATAGAATGCACGAGATTCATCCAGTGACCATGTTACACATTTTTTTAAACTAAAACCGAAAACTGGTCATTAGAAGATGTCTTTCACATAGCTTCAGGATTATGTTTAGTCAATGTTCTCGTCAGCCATAGACAACAATTACAGCATCAGTATGTATATCTGTGATTTCAGTCACTTAGCTGCTATTTAGGATCACTGGTATCGTGTAATGCCATCGACCAACGACTATTCAATACAGAACTACAATCCAGTGATCCGACTATTGACTAACAGGTATGTTTGAGATGGGTAGATCCGGGCTAAATTAGCAGGTCAATTTTGATAAGGTATACAACATCGAAATTGACAGAATTTTGTAATCAATAATTATTCATCACTTGCTTTTGGAGTTTGAGTGAAGAAAAATAAAGAATTTGCGGCATAGATCGCAGTAAGAATAAGAAATCATCGAAATGATTTGATTCTCTCCACTGTAAAATATCGCCGAATAGATGATTTTCAAAAAACTTTACTCATGCCTTTCATTCTGGATGAGTGAATCGAAGGATTCATAGTTTCGCTTGAAGTTTAGCCAAAAATTTATGCGATTGTGAATTCTGCATATTACAATTGGAAATAACACAGGGGGTTTTACTTTTCCCTTTGGAGAACAGATCATTTCAATTTCTTTCTCAATTTAAAAATTGGGATCAGCTGCGGCTACTATGCAACTGGAATAACCTGCACAATCCGTAATTCATGAACTCTGTGAGCCTGTTCAACTTATATAACGAAAAAGGCAGAAGAAAAATGAACAGACGCGTATAATACCCTCGTTGTAATGCTTTAACTCTGAAAATTTAGGTGGATAACACGCGTATGTAGGTACGCTAAAGAAGTGAGTACATAATGGTTTTTAGGGGAGGCATTTGCAGTGAGTCAGACACCCTTGCTTTGGCATCACACAAACCACCCAGTTATCTTTACGTGCCATTTGCTATTTAGCAGTCGTGTAAATTGAGGAAATGAATAAAAGAGGTTGCTTGTCATGAGTCCCACAAAAATGAAGAGTTTTATATACGCGAAAGGCAATTTTGTGTAGGAACTCGGAATTACGTTGTTTCGTCAAGTGCCACTCACGCTCTTTTCGGTAACTCGCACTGGTATTAATTGGCTATAAAAAAAATCATACGGAATTGAAATTAGACTGATTTCAATATTCATTAACGGCCGAATGTATCCACTCTAGATACCTACGCAAATATCAGCGTGTACAACCATCTGCTGCAGTGCTTAACAAATGTAATGATACGATTGTTACATGAAAGGATGCAGGATTTGATAACTATGATTATTATTAAGATCAAAGAGATGTATAGCCACAGGATTTTTCGGTAATCCCTTATAACCCGGATTTCAGACTTAGAAGGGAAGGAAATACATATCAGAGCAGAACGATTTAATCATATCTCGTGAACGTAATTTGATAGAAATTTCCAAAAATTTAATAATACATGAATATCAGAAGATAAAGTAATAATTTTGGAGACGACTGTACTTAATATTCGTGTAATAGGCTAATGTACAAATTGTCGATTGACCTTTGATCTATGCACATGTTGCATCGTCGCTGTGCGATACAGCGTTTATGATATATTCAATGGTAGATATGAATATCAAGTGCTCCATATACCCCTTGAGTTAGTGCACCGATCCTGTGATCGTCTGGCGCGTATTCAAGAGTCAAAAATAACCGAAAAAAAGTCGAACGTATATGGCTGTCCATTCCATGTATCGATACCAAGGGAAGTGTATGAAAGGTATACGTATTTATTATTCTGTAAAATTCCACTAACAAAAAGTGGAGAAAAAAAAAAAAAAATTGCATATTGTATACGGTTTTTTTAGCAGTATGTTCAATGTTTAACGACTTTGTTATATAGGTAGTGATTACAATCTTTGCAAAGAGGATCCTTTATCGAATTTTTTTACATCGAGTGTACTTCCTTTATGGAACGTTGGACAATTCTTTATGTCTTTGTTTTACATGCACATCATTATTTCGGAAAAAAATGAAAATTTTATTCAAAATAAAACCGCGATCAGCATATAATACAAACGTATAATGCCTGCCTGACCCCCAACGACCCAGAAGAAGAATCTCCACGATTTTAATGGTTTTTTGGAAAAATAAAGAATTCCTTCAATCGCCCAGAGCGTTTCCAAATCGGAAAATATATACCTAAACGCAATCGATAGATATCGTAACGTATATCTATATCCTTATCTTATTAACGAAATTATGAAAAGTAGCTGGTATATCCCGGTAATCTTATCAGAACCGCGCCAAAGAATTTTCGATTGTTTTGCAGAATAATGTGAAGCGATATTTTCTATGGTCGATAATTCTCATTCATTGTATAGATATAGTGAACTGTATTTTTGAATTTTGCAAAAATTTCAAACTGAATAGAAATAAGATTGTTTACAGCTTCAAATCAGGAGGTGGTCCTCTTTGGCGTATTTACGTTCTTCTTTTCTGGATATATTGGATGCATTTTGAAGAGTATACAAACAGGTAGTGTTAACAAGTCTGAAAATACTAACCATGCAGAAATGAAGCTTATAAGTCAAACGGTTTGGTATATATGAAAAAAAAAAAATTCCATATAAATCGAAAATTATTAGCAATTTCATTCCCCCACTGTAACCATCTACTTTCATATCAAAAGAGCACAAAAGCGCATCCCAGTGCCTGGTATAAAGCCCTATAACCCGGCCAAGGGATCTATAGAAAATGTAACAAGACCAGCCAGGGTGAATAAAATTCTATCGAATTAATTCGGTATTTTTTCGGGGTGTAACGTCGTTCGTCAATTTGAACGGACTTCGGTAGTATACGATTTCGAGAGAATATTTAGAATCCAATTGGTGCATTTTGGCGTGACGTTAGCCGGACAGTAGTTGAATTGTGGACTTTAACCCAGAATGGCACCGGCTCGATTCCCTTGGGTATCCGCGATCGAGGCCTCGGTTCGTCGAGATCGGCGCGGGTCGGCGGTTGAGGGTGGTGTTACTCGAGGGTGGCGTTGGTCGGGGGTGGATATTTTGCCAAGCGCTGGCGCAGTCCGATCGAGGTTCTCGCCACGGGAACACTACGCTTAGTCGCGTGCTCGAGCAAGAGCATTTTCCGAGATAAATATTTCGCGCGTAATTCGAGTAGAATTGCAAGTAATTTAAAAGGGCGGAAAATTTTTACAGAGGAAGATGGTCCTAGAGGTAAAGGCGTAAGTTTCACCCTTAAATCATTAACAGATGTTTGAAATTTTTCATCAAACAAGACAAGCCATTCAAGCCGTTCGAAGTGAATGTGTCGTGATAAAGAATTAAATTATCGAGAGTGTTTGTTTCCGAATCAAATAATTGGGATATTATAATTGGCAAATAATTAGTGTTTTATTTAAAAATAAATTTCAATTATTGCCAAAACGTTATACGTACATTTCTTGTAACGATGGCATTATTAATCGACCACTAACCCGACTCAGCTTGAACAAACATCAATTTTAACGATACGGAGTGATAAGCCGATTATATTTGAACGGTATGTTTCGGTCAAAAGATCTCCGAGTGTCGACTAGATCATATGATGATCAAATAGCATATTTCAATTGCATGTTCAACAATCTGTTCTTTTGAAGAATAGTTTATATCGCGTTAAACGTTTCGAATGTTGTGTAAGATACTCTGTGGAGAAAAGCACTTGGTCACTTGAGACGTGCAGTTATAAATATTTCAGTGATACGCTGATACCGCAATTATTAATTGCTGGATTTTTATTACCATAAAAAACCCACCCCTAAACATTAACGGAACATCGTTCATCGAGTCGAACTAAAATCACCGCAGATATAACTAAGAAGAAAAAGATTGAAAATAAGGAATAAAGAAAGAAAAAAAAAAAAAATCGTGAAAAGTTTTAAATAGAAACCAAAAAGTTTCCGATTCATCCTCACGGTTTGGTGAAAACTTTTTTTGAGAGCAAAGTTTTTTTAAACCGCTTTACAGCCTCTTCTCTGTAATATTGAGGGAAGACGCCATCGTGATATTGCCGAATAGTATAGACCAAATAATTGGAATAAAAAAAAGATGTGGACTGGAATAAAAATCAACTTTAATCATCTCACGTAGGCATTATTGTGCTTCCGAAGCTGTGGGCTAAGTTTCTGATCGGAATCAGTGCTGTGAATATGTATTGCAAACGATCGGTTTTCGGAAAATCGAAAGTGCAACGATATCACCAATGCCTCAGCCTTGGAGCACACCAGTTCAAAATGTGGTCAATTTTAATTCTGTTCGTCGCTTTTTGCGGTAAGTTATTTCCTTTAATCTTTTACAAACATAGATATATATATATATGTGTGCGAATTCGTACATTTGCTAAATGGTATTTCTTGTAGAGTTCAAAGAATTTTTTTTCGGCCCCTTCAATTACATGAAAATCAGCTCGTTTAATTAATTCTTTTTCGTAACGAAGCGAGATTTCATCCGAGATCCGTGAAATCTCTTCTTTTTTTTTATATGAAAAAAAAAAAAAAAATGATGACATGAAAGAACAATGGATTAATTTAAATTCCTTTAATACTCATTGTCGAGATAAAGTTGATCGTGCGGATGAACTCAACTTATTCGTTTTCATCTATTCTCGTATTTTTGTTATAGAGGACATTTCATATTGGATGGGCTCAAAAATATGGCCAATTTTACCCCAACTCATTTAGATTTGATAAAAAAATTCAATGAGTTCTTTTTTTACAGTACCCTGGAGTACCCTTTAAATTTTTTTTCTATATCTTTTACAGACATCGACCACAGCTCGGTTTTTATCGCCAATAAATAATGGCAATTTTTACACTTTCTAACTATTAAGGGTTGCCTCCAGTTGCTTATATATTAGTCATAGAATATACTACAGAATACGCCATAAATATGGGGACTTGAAAAAATTCACGTCCTTTAGTAGGATCTAAAAGATTTCGCCAACAAACGTATGTGCAATTAAAAATTACACTCGCTTGGTCAAGCTTTCCAATATTTCCATTTCTGTCTATAATCGTCACCTTCCATCCCCATATGACGAAAATGATGTCACGAAATTTCTTAAGCATTGCGTTTTGAATTTAAACGATTAACCTTTCAAATTTGCCACGAGAGTATTCAATTTTGAGTTGCAATATCAAAATAATTCTCAGTATCACTCGCCTGTATATCACCACTGGTAATTAAATCGTTAATACATTTACTGGTGTTAATTTCAATGATAAATTAATTTTCAGCGTTTAATAACTATGGTAATAAACATTGAAATTATTTCGTACAGTAAAATTTAGTAAACTCTAATGAAATTCGTAGCATAACTATATGTTTTCCAGCTTTTGAAAAAACCTCAACAAAGGCGTTTTTCAAAAAACAGTCTCTTCTCAAACGAAATAACACTTGATAACAGTACCCTTCGGTCATGATATCATCAGGTACATTTCATTTATTTATGGAGTTACATTCAAGGAAAAAAAATTGATAAAAGGATACTTTACGTAAAACTTTTTGCGGCATTGACTAGGCGCTCTTGTCTAATCAATATTTCCAGAGCAATAGCTTAGATCTTTTCGAAGCTCTTTTGTAAGATACGAGATTCAAGTTAAGTGTAATTGGAAATGATTGCGAATTTTGAAGTATGTCGAATAAATATGTCGGCTTAATTGTTAATAAAATACAGACACAAATATAGGATCGGCATTAATCGATCGACAAAAAAATATGTGAAGTCGAAATAGATAGCCTGATTGATCTCGAATGACAAACCCTTATTTTGAAAAATTTGTTAATTGACGAAAATTTATCGATGCAACTCTAATCGGCAATAATACATAGAAGTATGCGAATAAAAGTTTCGTGGATATTTGAACACGTCTGACACAGCATGAGAGAAAGCTTACCGGTTAATAATACCATAGTCTATTTTATTCGTACATCAAAGCGACCACTCCGCATAAATTTCCTCACGGTTAATCTCATTTTCACACTGTTCTCTGCTCGGGTAGTTTGAAAATTAGCATGAAAGACGTTGGTAAAGAGACGAAAAAATCAGCACGTTCAACAGCCTCTTGCTGCTTAAACAAGGCTTACTGTCGGTCGGAGCACGGGTTGGTGAATATTTTCGCAGTAGTATGACCCAACGTTAAGGGAAACAGTGAACCTCTAAAATACTTTAGTGCAGATAAAAGTCTCCATAGAAATGTACTAATTGTGAATAATTTGTGATGCAGTAAACGTTGAACCACTCAATTTCCATAGACTTTAGCCACTTTATAACATCTGGAATAATTGTTGATCGTTTAACTCAATAAAACAAAAGATGTATAATTTTATTAGCTATATTTCGCGCTCTATGTAGCTTCGTGCCCTTTTATCTACGTTACGTTCTCATCCCCTATTTCTGGCTCTCTAGAGAGGGGTTAATGCTACAGATGTTATGAATACACTTCGCATGCTAATGAGACGAGGCCCGTGAACATTGTTCACAAAATCCACCCGCAGTACGCCTTTTAGTTTGTAGACCGTGGACAGTTAAAGGTATTTTCTGGTTCTTAAAAGTTTACTCTTTTCAACGAAACGTTCCAAAGCTTTCTTCTTCTTTTTCTTTTTTTTTTTTTTTAATTTTTTCTCTTTCCTTTTTTTTTCGTCAGTTTCAGTCTCTCTCTTCGACTGCCAAACATAGGATTATGCAAAGTTGGTGCGGTTACAAAAGTGAGCGAAAAAGAGAGAGAATTAGGCCAAGAAAAGTTTAGCGAGTGAAAAAAAAAAAAAAAAAAAAAACGCGTGCCTTGAGCCTCGTTTTACCGCGAAAAACGTTACTGCTTGGAAAAAATAATAAATGAAAAAGAAAAAAATATATATTCTGCTGACATAAGTTGGTCCGGAAAAACGTCAACCGAGTCGAGAACTCGCTATAGAGATTTGAGTAGGCTGCAGGCACCAAGGTAAGGTGTTCGCGCTCGATATAAGCGAAATTCTGCTCCACGTTTTCACATACGTCTCATGACGAGGTCACCTATTGTAGTAGTACACTAAAGTTGATAGAATATAATGAAACATGGTATATCATGTTTTAGAATACCATATCACTTTATTCCTGACCTCTTCGAGATAAAGAAGAAAAAAAAAATTTAATCAACGTGACATTTGGAGGAGTCTATATAGTTATTGTCGATAGGAGATAAATAACATATTATACCCTTTGGCAGGCTAGATTGTTCCATGGGGAATTTAGAAATCGTTATGAATTAGTCGGGAGATCGTAATTCGTTAGCAATGGTTCGTGTTTGCGCAAATATACAAGGCTTCGAAACATGTAGAGGGTGTGATAGAGGAAGAGACATGAGATGTTCTTGAAGTCTTGGAAGCAATTTATCCGCTCGCACAGAGCGACTTAGCGAATGTGCCTCTCACGTTTCGTCACAATTCTCATTTGTCTTACTAGAACGGGGAGAGAAATGGAAAAGCTTTTCCATCGTATACGCCAAGTAAGGACAGTTCGGCAATTCATCTCTACTAATTGCCAGTTTTCATTTCGAAACTGTCCCCCAACTTGTCGTCTCAGATTCTTAGGGAACTTCGTATTTCGTACTACTTTAACGAAGATCTATATGGGAAGATATAATATCGAGTGATAATTTCACCCATCTAAAGACCATTTGCATAACTCCATCCCCAATTTTTTAATTCAAATAGTTTTATCGATATTATTTTATGAAAGAAACAAATTTTCATGGATGACCACCTCTTTGCATTTGACTGTAAAATTTGAAAGAAGAATGTTATACAGAAGTTCAAAGATGAAGTTATTTATCTATCCTAGATTCACCCTATTAAAAAAAAAGAAAAAAAAGTATGTGACTATTATACGAGAGTAATATATTTATTTAACGATCAGTACTTCTTATGAAATATAATATGTAGTTACTGCTGGTTCATCCCCCGACCACCTGCGTTATGTTTTGTATTATTTACGATTATTACATGCCATAGGACTCTAGTTTTAGATATATTACCGTATAATTATATTTACATTGCGCGAATATAACGATATCGCGAGAAACACCCGCGCAGCGTAAAAAGGGTGAAATGTTTTTTCAAAAGCATCAAGAGAGGTGGGGATCTAATGGTTCCGGAAACAATTTCCAGACTGCACTAAAACGGGACTAATAATTTAGAACGTGTTTCAAGTCGCGTTCTTCTTTTCCGTAAATATGAGATTGTCGACGTTTTAAAATTCCATGATTTTATTCGAAAATTTAGCATTTGGATACATGCATTGGGGTGGTCCTTAACTCGATCATTTCCGAATTTCGATGCTCCTATGGGTCAGGATGTCTCCAAATACATAAAAAAAAAAAGTGTAGCCAAAACTCCAGGTCCCTAACTCAATTCTAAGTACCACCTCAAGGCCTTAGAATTTTTCCATTTTAATAAAACACGATTTGTGACATTTTCCGGTTAATATTTTTTTCTTTCTACTGCAGTAATAGCTGAAAATGAGCTCAAACTTTGTACACTCGTTATCCGTAGTAGTAGGTATTTCGTATAAATTCTACAGACTTTGAACGATATAATTTTAGGAGCTATATACATCGAAGTAGATCAAAGATCGACTCACAAACTTAGGCGAAGAATAAATCCAGAGCAATTAAACGCTTTTTCTAATACCAAACGCCTAATTATGAGATAAGTAGGTAGTATCATATCAAACTACAGCCTTTATTTTAGATCAGAAGTCAGAAGACGAATGTACGGAACAAACACACGTACGTGACCCGACTAAAATCAATCGAAGAAAGTCTTCTTCAGTTTGGAGCCGAAGTATGTGGCCAGGTTAGTGATCGGGGACATTTTTATCCTCAAATTTTATTTTTACAAATAAGTTCTCGAATTTCTCTCTATTTTTTTTTGCCATATTATAAGACTAACTTCGATGAGCGATATGGTACAGATATGCATGGAGATTTCGCACCCTTCGGATTACATAATGGTGAACAGATTGATATTCTGTATTCAACACAGAGTAACGAGTGAGTCTGTGGACGTGTTGTGCCAAATTCATTTCCGGGTTTACCCCTTTCAATGAAGTTATGTCACAGTAATTTCACATCACCTAATTTTGACAATATCTGAATTTTGTTACTCCATATATAATTCTTTCATTTAGAATATTTTTCATCGAGATAATAGATAATTAAAGGGCTGCCATGTGAACTAGGGCAAGTAAAGAGATGCGATTCTAGTCCTGTTATCATAATCGTAAAAACTGGAGGGGTTGCGCCATCTCTCCTACCCATTTCACAGAGATCGTACAAAACTTCCGTATGATATAATGGCGGGAGAGATAGCATGCGAAAAATGTTTGTTCAGGATTTCTCTCTTTTTTTATTTTATTTTTTTTACTCACTATGGATTGGAGTAAAAATTCCGAATAACGAACAGTGGAAAATTGCTAAGACTTGCGCACTGTGCACATTCTGCACTCGTATCTTTATGAAAACTGATTAGTCATGTTAATGCAATAATTACACATCTGGTTAGCGGATTTTGGTAAACCTAATCCATCATGTCATCGGATTTTGTCTGGCTGTAACGAGTTATGCATCATAGCTCCATCAATCAATCAAAATAGCTCGTCCTGAATCTCGTGCAAACGAATAGCTAGTTCTAAGGATTATCTCGTACGTTCATGAGATGCATTTTATCATTTTCGAACTCAGGTACTTACCTACAGCCAACAGAGGATATCCGGGCTTGTAAAGATGCTCAGCAAGCCCGGGCATAACAACTTAAGGATTATGAAAGTTAATTAAAAGCTTTTAGCACATCCCTCAGAGTTTTATAAAATATAGATAATCTTAATTATCCGAACATTTCACGCGTTCCCATAATTACATTTTTCCTAGTTGTTAGAAAAGCCATTTTTTTGCATAAATCAACTCCGATCCACAGGGTGAAAATCCCAGCTATCACCATCAAACCAGAAACCGACTACGTTTGCATATTATTCTGTCCAAATAACCAGTAGGGGTCAGTTAATCGGTCGGAGTCGATTACTGGAAATACACACCGTAATGGATGCTGTATTTGTCGTTTATCTGTACGTTAAAAAGCCAGATACAAGACCTAGAGTCGTTGAAACCTTTTCATAGAATCCGATGCAAATCTCTAAGGTCAGAATTCGACGTGAAATGAATAATCCCAAGTGCTCTTGAAATCCACTCATTGATAAAATGAACACTCATCAATTTTTTCAAATTATCTGATACTCGGGGTCAGTCTTTATCCTTTTTTGGTGGATGCTTGTTAATTTATGATTTGGCACTCGTTACTGGCCTCTTACCTCGCTCGGTATGAGTCTTAATTAATTTCAAATATAAGTGAGTACAGAACTAATAAACTTTTAAAAATACGCGATTGCAGGTCTTTAAAAAAAATAACGCTTCCGGTTTTTTCTGCTTTCATAGTTGCGTGCAACGAAGCATAAAACTTGTCAATCGGTGGGTCCTACATGCAGGGTATGGGCAGTTGGTATTCATGGCAATCATCATTCATCATCATCATTTTGACATTTTTTTTTCTCGAAAGATCGATGTATCGCATGATGTATAGATGCGTTATTTCAGCAATCCCATAACTTTTGTACATATATATTTGGTAGACCATGTGAATTCAAGTACTTTCGAGATAATGCTTATTAATAATTAAAGACCAATTTTTGTATCCATATGTCATACAAATGACGATTGATTACCGCAAGTAGAATCCATATTGATAAATCTATCATGGATTTTCACCGTCATAAACGAATCTATTTCATTTTACTTACCTTGTACTTTACATTATACTAAACTTAGAAAATAAGCACCTGAAAATAACAGAAACACCATAAACCCCGGTGAAACTTGACAGATATAAATGAAAGTGGCTTCCTAGCATGCGACAGTGTTTTTCCAAAGATCTTCAATGCAGTACATCCCGTGCAGGTGACACTTGTAGGAGATATAAATGGGGTATAATGTTTATGCCCTACATTTAGGGTGAACTGGGACGAAATGGTTTTTTTTTTCTTTTTCATTGTTCTTCTAAATTCAAAGCACTTTGAAGACTGTTCTCTTTTTTTTTAAACCAATTTATTTTCAGGGATAAACTTTGACATCTGCTGAAGCTGTTTTTGTCAGAAAAAAAAGTTACGTTTTTTTCGCTTAATGTTAGGTATATCATTTTACCCCGGGGCTCCTCTATAAGACAGGTTTTGTAATATAAAACAATGGGATATTATCAAGGAAGAAAAAAAAAGAAAATAAAAAATAACAGAAAATTCAGCTTCGAACTCTTTTGAAGTTTTCAACAGCATAAATATAATTGTAAGATGTTTGATAGATTTCCAATACTTACAGCAGACTTACCCCTCGTTGCGCGTTGCGAAATAATTGATTTCTAATACTTTCTTCGTATTACGCCAATTGCTTCTGTAAATCAGATTTGGCTACTAGAGAAGATACCGTCATCTTGAGTTTACTACCTCTTTGAAAGACGAAAGTAAGAAGTAACTGCAGGATTAACGATGGCTTTCAGAAGAGGATATATAAATCTCTCAGTTTGCGATCTCTTGAAGGTACTAGGTGTAACCTGAGTTGAGAAACTAGTCAACTCACGGGTAGAGTACTAAACTTTTTAGTATCCATGATGCATTTGTGGATAGTGGATATGTTAGCAGATAACTCAAGCGTCGAGCAGACACCTGGACCATGCATCAAACTGGCAATATTGTTGGCCAACGGAAATCCACCCCAAATGTCAGAATTTATCAAAGGAAAATTTACGCTGTTGTTAAATCATCGCGGGATTGAAGAGATCGCGTTTTTCATTGTGAATAAAATGTATAGAACGACTGCGAGCAAATCCGAAATTTATAACAGGATAAGCTGGTTTAAGCTCGAACCGTGCGGTATGATCGCGACCCTGTTCGATGAAAAATGAGGGGCACAGAAGAAAGTGGCGATAGGAAAAGGACAAGTAAAATAAGAAAAAGGTCACGGACACGTTTTTCGACGAGTCTGGAAAATCAACTGAAAGATTTATGGGATCTTCGTTTGGTATTGGCCAAGCGTTTACACGCTGTTTGTATAGTTTTTCATATAAAAGGGGAATAAATTCTGTCGAAAATAGAAAGCAGAAACTAGAATATACAAGTGTAGACGAATTCTGGCAAAGGAGGTAAGAAACTAGCAATGTTGAAAAATAAAGATCTCTTTTAAGATATAAAAAAAAGCAATTGTACCAAACGAAAGAATGAGGCATTATTTGTTTTGCTCATACTTTAAGGAATATTTTTCACCACGATTCTAGCTTCTTTACCGATGACTCTGCAAAGTTTCATCCCTGGTGGTAGTTCTTCACTGAATCAATTTCAAAGTTTCTCCGCAAAAGGCGAAAAGATTTGTGTACAAAGCTTTATTTTATTCCAACTTCCCTGAACGATGAGAGGTAGGTATTATTTTCATAACGCCTTTTGAAAACTTTCAAACTCCAGGATATAGAAATTGTTTACTTCAAGACACGAAAAATAAAGACATCCCATTTCAGACTTATATTCATCAGAAATATATTCATCGATAAAGGATTCAGTCAAATCTACGGAACCAAAGATGCATTTACAACCCTTTGATATTAATCAAAGGCATACCGTTTGCGATGAACGTCTACTCGATCATTATACCTTATACCCCATCCAACCTTTAACCTTATTGGTATCGTACAATTAGTTCGTCTCCTGGGGCCATACACGTCTATTTCTATTCGCATTCCCTAACCATGCGGTTACATGTAAACGGTGAACCAAACTACCTTTGTTGTCTCGTCTATCTTTCTCGTTAAGCTTAGTACCGTGCTGTTATATGGTATGATCACCAGATTTAGGATTAGAATTTGAATGCCTTAGTCACTGAAATTTAGATATCTTGTTTCTGTCTTTAACACGATAGGATAGGGGTAATAATTATTAGCATCCTTTTCGACGTGGGGAACACTCTAATTTCTACATCAAACACTCAGCATAAGCTATGATGAATGCTATTTGATTACAGCCATTCGTTTTTCATTTAATTGTTTCTTTTTTCTCTTACTATATTGTTCTTTTTTTTTTGTTTATTGATATTTTTTTCATCATTTATAACACGGAGAACATATATGGACGGTAGATTTTCTAGGCTATAAAATATCCTGGAGCGTTTGACGACTGTTTGATGTACAAATAAAATACAAGTGCTCACTCATGCAGTAACGTGATCAAATTCTTTACGTAAGTATAAAATGAAGAGAGAGAAATATTATTACAATAGAAATATGAGAACAGGGAATTCGAATTGTCGAGGATTGTAGTTTTGGTTTATTGCTTCGATGTATTTCAGCCCGGGTATATATATTGAATTATAATCAAGTGACGTGCTCTTCAGGATGAAATGCAAAAAGCAATAATGGGTGAAGTTCCCTAGTGCTAATTTCATCAGAATACGATTTTCCGAACCAAATGTTCTGTGAGAAGAAGGACACGCGCAAGAAACTTGCTGAAGTTGTCGGGTTCTCACGCCCGCCTAAAACGAGGTGAAAATAAAGCGAGTGGTGGAATTTGGAGGAAGGAATACAAAAAGAAGTAAAAAAGAAAGAAAAAGAAAAAAAAACGGGCGACGAAAAGCAGCAGCAAAAGAGAAGAGAAAACTCAATGTTTCTTATTGACACGGGAGGAGAACCCACTGCGGTTCTTGGTTGTTGGTAGCCGGGCGTTGGCTCGTTGCCTGGGCGTTGAAAAGTATTTTATATCGTTGAGAATGCGAAGAAGTTGTTTAAATTCAGATCAAGGAAGTTAAATCGACGTATTTGGACACCAGCCAGAATAAAGCACAATAGAAACGGAGTGCGTTAACGTTGACGTCGTCCTTTCGATCCTGAAGGGGGTAGGTAGGAAGGTAGGTAGGAAGATACGTAGGTAGGTAGGTACAGGCAACTTCGAGCCCTTTGTACAAATATTTACATTTAATTAAACTATAATTGGCAATTTTCTAACACAGTAATAAATTCTATAAAATCCTTCAGATAATCTTCTTATAATATTCGTCGCTTGAAACGTTATTAACGAGTGGCAAATTATTAATTATACACCATTCATTTTCTCGAATAATATTTTTCAAAATTACGACAGGCATCAGCTAAATATCAACGAACCTGAAAAAATGCCTGACTTTAGATCGCGATCTTTTTGCAGTTCAGCGAAATACTTTATCCTGAAATATGTACTAAGCTCGAAAAAGATCTACGTTGCAATAGTATCGACAGTTGGGTGAAAGAGAGTCTGCCTCAGAACAGTTTTTTATTTTTATTTTTACATTTTATTTCATATGTACGTACAGTTTGTCGACTTAAGTGCACGAAGAAATAGAGCAAAAGAAAACCAAAAAAACTATTGGCAAACGAACAGTCACCATCGACGTTCAATATTCTTCAGCAATGCGTGTACTTTAAATAGCCAACCGATTTCACCAGGATTTCAGTAGCCAACCTCGTCGATGAGGAATATTGTAGAACAAATTTGCCATGATATAATTAAAGAAATTTATTGTTTGTTAAAAATTTGGGTAATCTTGTCAGCATGATATTGATTTATTCGACGTACGTGGATTATGTTGAAATGGCAAAGCCTCGGGGCTATGGAAGCAAACTTACTTTAGATAGACGCGTCATTCAAGAAATCTTGGCGATTGATTTATGCGCATGAGATTTAGGCTGGTATATGCAACGTAGATTCCTGATGGATTCAAGCCGCATCTATCATTCGGTCTCATCAACGTCAAAATCTCAGCCAAATAAACGTGGGATCAGGCGTGGTTGAATGGTGAATAGCAAACAGCGGCACGATGCCAGAGCTTGCGATCTAAGCTTCAACTTCAACTTGTATGTATACCTACACAAACTCCTATCTACGCGTTCCTATACACGACTGGTATAAGCGTGGTGGATGCTAAAGGCATTGACGGATAAATGTTATTTGCGAGTAGGATTTGGCCAAGTGTTTCCAGATCCTCGGATTGCTCGCTTGCCTCGATGATGGGCTGAACGTAAGCTTCGAAGAAGAATCTGTATGTATTAGAAATTTTTCACCTTTTATTCTTTATATTCAGAAGAGGAAACCATCATTTGACAAACAGTACGATTCCTTATAGTAAAAATACATTCTTTCATACTTCAAAATTTATTATGCGAGCGAAATTGAAGTATAGGAATGGTGCTACTCAAATTATGTCCTAGTATTCAATGAACGGTTTGTAATTCGGAAGAGAAGAGAAAGGTAGAAAAGAAAGAAAGAAAAAATTGATATCGACAGATTTTTTTTATCGCAGATCTTATGGATGAATAAGTTACCGCGATACTGGAAGTAAAAAGATTCCATGTAAGCATCTTATCACATCAGGGATTATTTTATGAATCATTCCTGACACGCTTACATGCTTCTGGACCCGAAGTGATTCGGCAGCACCCTTGCTTTGGACTTATAGAGACGGGTGGATCTTCGAATGATTGCAATTTGTATGCAATATGGATGTCGTTTGCTAAACCTTCGCCAGGAGCTGCCAATATTGAGTGTCGTTTATTCCGGGATAAGTGAACTATGGGAGTTCTATATTTGTCAGTTCATAAATTCGTCCTGATAGAAAATATTTGCTGACGTGTCTGACCAAAATTTCCTATTGCAAATACTGTTTTGATAAATATAATGAATGTTTTATCGTTATTATAATTTTATTATATTTATTTCCATCCGCTATCTTTGGCTTAGTTTTAACGATCGTGTGAACTGATTCCGAGCGAAATATGTAGACCGTGAGCTCGTGAAGTATTCTCTGGTATTTTCAACGTAGGCTTGTTCAACCTTGACTATCTAATTAAATAGCAGAGAATTTTAGTCGAGTGTTCGTTAACGTAGTTGTGGTATTTTCCGAACTAAGGTATATACCAAAAGTTATCCAGCTATAACAACCATAGTGCGGTAGGCCAGCTCATCAGGGTTGCTTGAATACTTCAGAAAGTAATTGGTACAGGAAAAGGAGATAAAATCCATTAAGTTGAAATGAATTTCAACTCGAGAAAACTGAAGACTTCAGTTCTTAGACTGAACTTTCGGAAAAGTCTGAAGAGAAATCTGAAGAAGTGTAAAACGAACAGGTTTATGAAAGTTCAGGATTTTCATCTACAGTGAATTTCTCACCTAGCGCGAAACAGGATAGTATAACTGTATCCAAGTTACCGAGCTAAGAGTTTTCTTTATGTGAGTAAAATCAAAAGATTTGAAAATAATCGACTGAATAAGGTAGGAGTATCTCAGGTAATGTGAAAATTCACTTCATGCCTACCTAATTAAATCCCGGAAGATCTTAAGAAGCTTAACGCAAGGTTATTCCTACTCGAAACGGGAGTCCATCCTTCTGCCTGTTGTTAGCTGCAGGTTTTCTTTGGAATTGCTTGGTGGCGAGGATTGCGTAGGGATGGTGGTGATTGCGAGAGCGCCGAAATCTAATTTGGCAAAGACTGCGGCGTTGACGCCATGGGACCCATTTCGAGTTTCGAAGCTTCTCTTGACGACTATAGGCGCAAAGCTTCATACAGTTCTTGATACAGTTCTACAGACGCCTCGGCGACTACGGGCAGATGAAAAAACAGATTGTCTAGGGGATATGGAGGTGTTAAGCGGCGAAAAATTTCAACTACATCGTTCTGAACGAATCGAATAAGGCTTGTGACTGTAGTCTATAAATTATGCAATAACTACCCAACTGGTGACCCAGTCCGTGATAATTGCAAGCTTGGCACCCTATGGGGGATTGAAATGAGATTGATGACTCAAACAAGGTATTCTGCATGGAAAAATTAAGAATCACAAGGTATTTTTGGATTCAAAGACTAGTAACAAGTATAAATGAGTCCAATATGGTTTGCTTAGACAAGATATTGAACGGTACTTATAAACTTGAAGAAAGATTGCTAAAGCTTTGAAAAGATCATATTTTCTTTACCCAAAGGTTAGATCATAGGGTTTGGTCTACCCCACTCAAACAACCCCTAATACTTGCTTGGTCATCCGGATGGTATCGAGTACCTCAAGGACCCAATGATTGGATCGTGGCTGCCCTCAAAAGAATAGCGGAAATGGAGCAACGATACTGTAAGACAATGATGAGTAGGTATTTTTTACTTGGCCTAAAACTGGGAGGCGGATAAGATATACGATCTTGATCGTGGCATTGCTCAAGTGGAAATAAACCCTCCATGTCTAGAATGAAATCTTTATAAAATAAGCGGATGAACATTGAGAAAGGTGCTCGAATTATCACCAATGAAGATTATAGTTTGATTTCTGAATTTGATAAATAAGTTTGCTACGGATATTGAAATCTTCGGAAATGGATTCTGAAATGATCCGAAGACTACTTGAAGATATAATCCGATCTCTGATTCCCGAAAATGTAATTACTCACATCACTGCAGTTCAAACAGCTGAATTCTTCACTGTATAGTTTCAGACTTAACTCTGTGTCGACTATGGCTATGTAGAGATTATAATTGGTTTATGAAATATGAGAAATTGATCCTATAATGCTGAGAATCAGCAGAGTTGGTAACTGGTTAATCAAGGTAGCAGATATATGGGGTAAGTGTACTTTAACCCTGACTTATAACATTGGCGAGCCACCAAAGTTATTAAAACAATCTGGCTTCGTGCGAAATTAAAGTTTCCTTTGTTGTGCGAAACAAAGACCTCGAGGATTCGTAATACGCCACCCTCCCAAAGTATATCCAACGAAGAGACGAAACCAAGGATCTAGACTCTGGAGTAAGTGATAGGGCGGAGACCATCATCTCACGTTTCGCTGCCTGAGGCGCAACATGAAATTGCAGACTCGCCATAGTGAAGTGAAGTGGGAGCCTCGCAATTTTAATTTGCGCATATGTGGATGGTGCCTCACACCAAATGCCCACATCATCTCGTAGTCACTATAACACCTTTATTTGTAGCTAATTTGATTCACTTACTCCACCTGCTGGTAGCACATGAGACGCTCATTAAAAATAAAGAATGAGCGAGATGAGAAAAAGCAGTAAGCTTTAGGATTGGAATGGAAATAGCTATAAAGCAATGCCAGAGAGATCCTTGTTGACCGCGTAGTTATGAAGTAAATGTAGGTACTGAAATAGGGGTCACTGATTCAGGTCATATTCATGGATTAAAATTAAATTACCGCTCGCTGGCATGAGCATAGCTCAATTTCGAGGATGTTGCTTTTCCATGCATTCCGCTATCCTGTTTCCACAGTCTGGAATCTATTGGAGTGTCTCTACGCTCGTAACGGTTCTTCTAGTGATAACCTACCACTATAAAATGGGCCCTAAAAAAGGAACGTGAAAAATGGGTAGGAAAATTCTAATGGTCCCACCGTCTTACATTGGGTGTATTAACATACTCGGCTCGTAAATATCGCATATCTGGCGCATTGTGGCCTCGTAACTTATTTCGAACTGACGTAGTTTGTCTTTTCTTGTCATTTTCGTGGATCTCTTACCTTATGTATCATCTGAATATGCTCTATCGTCGTGGACGAGCTTGTTAAAATAATTTCTATAAAAAAAAGAAAATAATAATCATCCAGTTTAGGTAAAAAACTTTTGTTTGTATGAATAGCGTTGTATGCGATGGTTACATTCCCTGTTCACAGTAAACTACGGATAGGTTTGTGTCACGATATCAGCATGACATATACCCCTCATGTCAAAGTCAACGTTTGACCTAATGGGATCCTGCTTCCGGGACAAAAACGAGTTCATTGCTGACCCCCGTTCATTGGGAAAGATGACCGTGACTTTGCTCATTTCGCACCAACGTTTAAACGTGATTACGTCTGAGGAAGGCCATTCTTGGTAATAGCAATTCATTTTGGGTTGATTAAGAGGCGTAAAAGCTAGTGGACACACCGTTCGATGGATCGTACACTCAGTTTTATGGCCTTCACTTTTTCACGAGGGTCATCGAATGAATAACTGGTAGGCTACGGCAATAAACGTTTAAGCATCCTTCTCGAACCTGAGACTGATCTAATTAATGTAATTTCTTTGGCCTCGCATTTTCGCAAAAACTCAGGGATCACCCTGTAAATGACCTCCACATAGCCCGAAATCAGGCCTAGGAATTGACGATGATAGCTGTAATCACACTACCGCACGCTGATGTAATGAGAACTTTTATAAAAGGCTCAATTCATTTCATTGATAAAATCCTGTTCCATTAATATTTTCAATCCGTAGGACAAAGTATAACACTTTATGGTCATAAATCTATAATAAGCACTTCCGTAGTTGCCAATCTCGCGAATTAGACATTGTTCAATAAGCCCTGTTTCATTCACCATTTTTTTAATTCGTGATTCCGGTACTAAGCTTGCATGCATAATTAGTGGCTTCAATTGGATTGGAATGATGAAATTCAAGCGAAACTCAAGCATGGATCACAGTCAAGGCTTATGCTGATGTAGGAATTTGAGATATTGTTTTTCAGCCCTAATCTTCATTACAATTATAATTAACGCGCTGGTCTTGTTCTACTCGGTTGAAGTGGCATAAGGATACGGTTAACTATGCCCGATTATACCCACCAGGTCGTTTGGGTTGTGTTTCAGACATTCCGCAACAAATTTCTCCGCTGCGGACTGCGAACCTAAGCTTTAAACCAAACTGTATTTGTGTCAGTCTAGTACAATATTAATATTGCTTCCAATCTGCTAGCGCGCTTCAACCCAATGCCACCCTTGACACCGTTTTGATTCAATCAAGTCTCACCCTCTTGATTACACGGCGGTGCTCTAGCAGCAATCGTTTGCACGATACCAAGGGATTAAACGCCTCGAGGATACGATTCCTGTCCAACTTTGATAAATACGCGAGCTTTTTATCTTTACGGATCTCATTTTAATCCTCATATTTTAGAAATATTTACAGAAATTTTCTGTCATTAAAATCATATCATAGATTACGGAGAACCGTTTTAGACCTCACCTCAATACAGGAAAGTAATAAAGGATCAAAGGAATAATTGTCTTGCAAAATATTCTGTGACAATTTGATCCTCCCAAGGGGATCAATTGATCAAACTTCGTTAACCCAGCTCTGAAAATTTCACGCTAACTTTGATTACCTGACAACGTTCAGCTGCCAATTAAGAGTATTTGATCAAAAAACGTATCTCGGATAAAGCTCACTGGCTGATCCGCGTAGCTGAAGTTGTTACAGTTTAAAGACTTTAGTGAGTTGCCTAAAGGCACACTAAGTTATGAACGAAACTTCTGTTTCGTAGACCAGAAGGAAATTCAAATCGCAGGGATGTAAGAATTAACAAACGTCAAAAATATTTTTAAATAAACGTAGATTGCGTATTATATGAAAACTTTGCATCATATGGTTATATAGTTTGATTTTTAGAGCTCCATCATATTCAAACCTCATTCAGGACGAAATGAATATTTACTTAGATTGATACACAGCTGGGCAGTCGTACTATTCAAAAAAACGAACTTAGAGCTGAGTATGCGTTGCTCAAAAAAAGAGCACTCTGAACCCAAACCGAGTTCTCAATGCAAACTTCAAAACCTTCGGTCACTGGGAAAATGCTCGAAATTCAGGATATCTCTTAAAAAAATTGTGGATGCCATTCCTGGTGATGACATCAATGAACGTTACTGTATAAATACCGGTGAAGCATCTCATTGTCTGGCCTCTTTGCAGGCGGTCTATCATATACTCGAAGATGAATTGAAAAGGTCTTTCCGAAAAATCTTATCACATAGGATTTCACTATGTGCCCGCTGTAAGAAGATCTTCGAAATTCGATAGATGATAAAATTGTTTCACCCAGCATTTGTGCACCTAGTTTTCCCGTTGATTAGGTACTCCTAGAACTCGCTTGCTTATGAAATAGAAAGTTACATGCAAAAGGTCACACCAGATTATAAAATAGATCCTTACAGAAGGATGGTCACGATGTTACTTGATTTCATATCGAATGTAGACTTTATTTCCCTACTGTGTGCACTGTCACATTACTACAAAAATTTTGTTTATTATTACGGGTATCCATTTCCGGAATTCATTACTACCTAAAGTTACTAATAGTTCGACAATACATAAGTTCCATCGCAGTTGATTCGTCTACTTGATAGCGTAGGAAAAGCGTGAAGCGGTTCTGTTTGAATGATAATTTTATTTAAAGTTATTCCAGTTTGCTTATACTTTGCCTAAGTTTATCGCATATATGTATATACACCTTTACTTATTTCTTACTGCTGCATTCCATATGTAATCGCAACCGTAGCTTTATTGTAGCCGACTTAATGCATGGCCTAAAGTATATTGCTTATGGTATTTGGTCTAATCTCAAATATGTGCTTCTTGTAAATGTTCGTGTGCCACTTTGGCGCACTACTGTACGGTATGTAAGCTGTAGTTTCTACGAAGTTTTGCTCCAGAATCAATAAGAAGTTTCTCAACTCTGAACGCTCTCTCTCTATCTCTCTCCTTGCTGTTTGCTCAACCACCATCACAGTTACCTCCATGCAGCATAATACGGTTGGTTATCTTATGACCTGAAAGAATAAAATGAAAAAGGATTCCGCCACCAGGGATCTTCAATGGAAAAACAACACGTCACATCCTATATCTTCGTGAACGAAAACCAACATCGAAAAATACCGGTACGAATCGTCTTATTTGCGGCTTGAGCTGCGAAAACTAGAAGATTGTCAAGTCCACCTGCACCGAGAATGGCTATGTGTAACTCAGGATGGCTGACAATTCTGCAGTAATCCTCCCGACATAGGTGGCAGACATCTCACGGGTAAAGCCATAGCCGTAAACACCGGTAATGCAGTAGTCCACTCAGAACAACAATTTCATCGCTTTTCTAGTATCAATGTCTTTAGTAAGACATTTTTCGTCCATTTCTTCTGGGCATTCTATCCTAGGTACTCATAGTATCTTACTTTGTTAGTTTCCATCACATCCATCCTCCTCACGATGTTTAGGAATAATTCTGTATCAATGAGTGCCTTTTGTAGAATTCTAGAATTTTTCACTCTTCCACTTTGGCAGTTTACATTAATGTTTGACTGCTTACAAAAGATGGATTGAATCGGTGACCCACATGTCATTTCATCCCCTCATGAGAATTGTGCAAATAACGCAGCTTATGGAAAACAATCTGCGCTTGTAAATTTGAAAAAATACGATCCACACACGCCATGATCGACGTTTTTAATCCTGTTTGCAAAATAGGAGTTAGAATTGATGCTACCCTGATGAGTTCATTCGTCAATCATAGTATCCATCTTCAACATTCGATAAGGATGACAAGGGTGAAATTCCCGTAAATTTTATATACTTTTCACGACGAACCCTTTTACTTATTTAAGCTAGACGGTATTTCGCGATCTCGTTCATCGAAGATTTGTTCAATCAATTATTGAAGGACGACAATAAAGCGGACAGGATAAGACGACTGTAGTTTCGCTAGCAATGCAACGAGACTATAATCGTAAACTACCTAATGGCGACACTATACGATGGAAACTCGAATCAGGTGGTTCCAGACGCAGCACAAGCGACTATATACTTTGTATTTTACTTCGAAAATTAAGACATAAGAAGTTCAGGAGGTTTGAGGGTGCAAAATCCCCGGGGGTGACTCGGGAAGAACCTGAGAGGGTCCTGAAGAAGTAATTTCCTACGGTCTGCACGGAAGTCTGCTCTTTATCGGTCCCATGACAAAAAGTTTCCATTTTACTAACTTATCAACTTACCGTGGTGTACCCTTTGGTAATAACCTCTGTTAAACAGGTAATTGTGACCTTACACTGCATTCGCTTGTATTAATTATGTCTGATTACGTTAGAGCGTGGAATTTCAGAGCAGAGATGATAGGGTAATTTCGATGAAATATTTAAATAATTGCTTCGCGGTAAAAGTAAGGCTTACTATAATTTTTTACGAAAACGAATGGTTTAACAATGTTTTTACAGCCGTTATTTTTCCACATTGTACCAAAAGGAATGGAAATGAGTCAATTTAACGAAAGATATACTAATTGGGCTCGACGAGAAGCAAGGCAAAAGCGATGAAAGCCGAATGAAACACCGGAGTGAGGAGGATCTGAGTTCTCTGCCTGATTGTAAAAGACCGGTAAAGTTTACGTCTTCTTGGTGTGGGAGACCGTAATGGAATAACCCAAGAAGAAATATTCTACTCGCGATTTTTCCAAAGTAAAGGAAATATTTTTTATATTTTATTTATTTTTTCTGACGGCTGGAAATAATAATTCTTCAAAACTCCATACCGTTTTATTTCTTCACAGAATCGTTGACGCTCGATGTTCCTGAAAAAAAGGGTTGACGACTGCTGCAAGCGACAATTTCTATTTTACCCACCTCAACCCTTCTACCGCGAGGCGCCATATTTGACGTGACGCGCAGATCCGGTAAGAGATGAAATCTCTTCTCTATGAGAAGCTGTTCAAAGAGGGACGCGCGAGCCTGCAGAATATAAATCGTAAATTGCAGCTTGTCATCTTCTTCCAAGTTTTTCCCCAACTGAATTTTTTCTTTTCCCGTCTTTTCGGTTGCTTCAAGACTTGAAGAGACAGGACAGGGTTACACGGAGAGAATATTATAGTAAGCGCTGTCATACTGGTATAGGTCGATTGACTTATTGCGGACTTTTGAGATCTCGTACTATAAGTATGGTAACCATTGCCTCACTTGTGAGAACGGTTACCATACTTATAGTACGAGATCTCAAAAGTCCGCGATAAGTCAATCGACCTATACCAGTATGACAGCGCTTCCTATAATATTCTCTCCGTGTAGATAGCTTATTTATAAGCAATTTTTTCGGGGCAGATGTGTATGAAGTAAAAATTGGTTCGGCTCGAAAATCGTGGGTAAATTTATTGGTCATTTTACAAGTCAATTCGTCACTATTAAATTATCATATCATTGAAATTATGACAGATATATTCCGGGAAAAAAAATACCTGTGAGAAGAATTGAATATTGGAAACAAAACGTCATTCACAGCCCTTCGCCGAAAATTGAAAAGAATTTAACTTATAGCTCGCTCGTGGTGCAAGTCTTATACAGGGGGTCATAGATCATTTTATTTTTCCGTTAAATTTTCCGCGTATTTTACCTACAGCGGGACGTAACCTCAGGGGCCAACATTTCAACTCGTTGGTACAAGCCTCGTGAGTTGAATATTACGCTCTAGATCTTCTGACAAACTTGATCTTTCCATCCCTGTTAAACCCACCCTCTTTGTTTGCGAAGCGCTTCCAACGTCGAGAATAAGTCACCATGCTAACAAAGATGTCTCAGCTGTGGAACGTGACGAAAAATCAGACGAGCAAATCCACGAAGTACTTAAGGTGTGAGAGGTAGCTGATACTGTAAGACGAATAACTTTTGTCTTATTCTGATAATAGCAAGATTTCTTAGCATCGAGTTAACTCCGCAGTCCGCGATGCCTCTGATGTGGATTTTCCATCCCTCTAAAGTTAGAAACAGTCATTTATATTTAAAAGCGATCTTCCACACCGCCAGAAACAAACCACGAACCCTTGTATTCTACATTTCAGATAATACCCGTATGTATATGAGCCTCACTGCAAATTATCAGTACATGATCAGAGTTCAGAAAAATGGATCCATTTTTACTCATTTTCAATGAACAAGTCAGAATCTTTTACACAAGACATTCAATTTTTACATCACTGGTTTGATCATAGCGAGAATCAATTGTCACATATGATTAGGTATCAGAACATTGCGTTTGAAGTTTGCTTGATGGTATATTTTCTTTATTACTTAAATAATTTAATATATTGATAGTATCAGAAACGAATAAACAATCTGACAAGTATAGCCAAATACGATTGCCACAAACGGTATATTCAACAGACCTCAGATTTTATCGCATGCCATCGAGAAATTCAAACGTGATTCAAATATCCCAAAATCCGATTTGAGGAATACGTATATGGGTACATGGAATCAAGAGATCCCAACTTCTTCCTAGTCCCTTCGTGACTCACAATACTCTTCCGCATTATATAGGGAAAACGTGGAAATAGTTGACGTGACTTTGTAAGAAAGTTTGAAGACGCTACTAATTTTTTTCTGTTCATGATTTCAACCGTGGCATTATCGTTGATTCTTGAACGTGAAACTCTTATTTCCAATTGGATGGCTGAAAGGCATCTCTGCAGGTGTGTGTGTGTGTATGTGTCTATGTATGTATGCTGAGCTAGTATGCGTTGTCTGTATTGTATTTGACGTTAAACAAGAAGACTTGAGGGTGACAGCTTTCTTGGAACAATTTCAAAGCCCTCATCTCTACAATATCAGCAGCACTTGATATTGTACTATTTTCTTTCCAAGAAAAACCTGCGGAAGTGAGCACTGTATTGAAAAATACGTACACATAAAGCTCTATTCCCGAGTTTTAGTAATCCAGGATTTCATAAGCATCAAAAGTAAGATTTTGAAGGAGATAGGCTCAACGATTAATTTCCGTTGCCATTTAAAAATCGATTATTATTGGGTGAAAGGAATATGATCAAACGTGCACATCGAGTAATTTTAATTAAACATTTTTCTTATAATTAATTTGTAGGAGGAGTGGCCGTTGGTTCGAGAAAATTCAGGACAGATTTTCTCGAGGAGTGGCCCACCCCGGGAACAGCACCTTACTTTGACACAACGGTACAATCGAACATCACAGGTCTCGTTGGAAAGACGGTACACCTCGTCTGTAAAGTGAAGAACCTTGGCAATCGAACGGTGAGTAATTAATTTCATTAGAGCATTTGATTTCGTTTAGGTCGAATGGTAATTTTCGTCAAAATACAGAGAGAGAACTTCAATGTGTCAAAGTCTTAATTGATAATAAGCTGTCGGTATTCTGTCAGTTACGGGATAAATTGGAATATCTAAGTATATAAGACTGCAGAGTCAAAGTAATAAGTTCTTAATTGTACTTTAAGACTAAAGCTATCTCGTCTTTCCTACGTCGCGTCATTTCTCCAGCTAATGAACATAAACTTTCACTCTTGGGGCTACCAAGAGGATGGTAGTAATTGCGTAACTAAGATAATCGTCTCACTTTCACAAAGATGATCCAGGAGATCGTTTCCCTAGCTACGCCATTCCACCCCATCACAGTATACCGAATGTTATACTCTATTTGTACCCGTTGACACAGCAATAGATGCACAGGCTATAGCATACTCTCTGACACCTTATCCAACCTCGTTCAAGAATACATCTAGTATTATGTAGCCTGATACTATATAACAGTATAACTATATAAATTTCTCTCGGATTCCCATTCAGAACGAAAGCATATCACATGCCTCAATATTGCATCTCCAAGACAGAAGATACGATTTCCAAACATTTCTTTTCAGTGATTTCAAATATAAAGCTACGAGGGTAAATAATTTATTAAATAACAACAGGGTATCTTTTCGTGAATTCAATGAACGAATTTTTCACAACCCTTTTGTTGTGTTCCAACTCGCGGTGTGGATTTTACGTGGAAATTATAATCGGGAACTGAATGGACACAGTCCAGTTATCTCGCCTTGAAGACGAGTGATAAGTTGTCCTGTCAAAGAGCCCTCGGGGTGTGTAACGCTTGATTGGGCAGCCTGAATCTAATGGAACTATCTGGGCACTGTCCAAGTTTTACCGTTCGATAATACTCATTAATCAGGGTGAATTATTCAGGCCGCGATATCATCCCGATTGAAATTTATTACAAGAAGAAAAAGAAAAAAACAGAGTTAACTACTTACCCTCAATTCTAAAACCTCGGAGCGAGAATTTGCGGAAAATTATTCTCAAACTGGTTGTAGTATTCACGAGATCTTCACTATTTTAGTAATTAAGATGGGGATTAGAGTAACAGCTTCTTTGAGAAATGAAACTGTACTGTGTAATGATAATTAATTCATGTACGGAACTCCTGTTGGAATTTTAAATACTGGTTACGTGTGAAAAACGGTGGATGTAGCTTATCTTAAATAATTCGCCTACGAATCTACCTTAATCTTTTTTATTCCTACTTTCTCAAGCATGTGGTTTGATTTCTGAAAAATTGTCATCTGATACAAGCTTATAATTTATATTTGTAGGCTTCGCCTGGGAAAATTAAGAATAAAGTTGATTGCAGGGTAAAAACTTGTCGAATAGATATATAGAATCATAGACAGGTATTTATTACCCTGTCTTTTGCTCTCAGCTTGAATTACCTAGCTATTCAGGTACCCATAAACTCATTAAACAGAACCATATAAATTCATGGGTTCAGTTTATTGATTTATTATTTTTACCATTTGTAGTTCGAAAACTGGATCGTTAATCGAAACTTGAATACATCCCCTTTTCTTCTTGGGGTACTCGAATTTGTGATGCTCAGAACGTAGACAATTTTTGTTCGTCTCAGATTGTATTTGAAGAATTTGGAAAAAGATATAAGAAACTGGCTCTAGGTGCGTCTCAATGGTACCTTTTTTCGGCAGAAAAAAGTTAGAAGTCTCCAATTTCTGAAGCATAAAAACCTAGCGGACAGAAGGTCTTCTTCACCGTTGTATATTCAGCTTCTAGACTTTTTCTATAAAAGTTGGAAAACGTATAACAAGCAGCAGTACGCCCTGTGGTTAGTTGAAATTCTACTCGTATTCACAATTACCATGTTACGTGTGAAAAACTGTAATGTACTCTAATACAGCTGAAATAGTTAATTAGACGCTAACGAAGCTGTTCCTTCATTTAAAAACTTTCTCATTCACTCGTAATGCACAATATTGTTTATGACTGAATTACAGACAAATTTTTCTCAAATTATTCAGATCCAGATATTCGTATTAGTTTTTTTTTTTTGTGCGATGAAGAACAAGAAATTATAAAAACCGAGGGCATATGTTGAAGTAATTTAGCCCGATTCGAAATTGGGGCATTTTACGAAATCATGTTTTGCTTCCTTCACATATGGCCAGTCCTTAAAATCCTACAAATAAGAGGAGCTGGGTTTCACCTGCAAATGTACGTTTGTGAAAATTGCTGGAATGCAATTCACTTACCTGAAAATAATCTTTTCACAAAACGGTTCTTCTCTTCTTCTTCTTCCTTTGTGGTTATATCCTGTTGGAAAGTTTTAATCGTAGAGGTGAAAATGAACTAATTAGAGGAAAGTCGGGTGATGCATACCACTAGCTAATTTCTAGGTACAATCTATAGTTTTCATTGCAGATACCTCGTTTACATTTTCAGTATTACAACACAATACTTAGGCTTTCAAAATCGTAAAAAAATTACAAAAAATACCAGATTTGTGATAATGGTACGTAAGATTTTCTATATTTTTTTGTTTTTGGTATGATTTTGAATTCTATGGGGTCTACGGATGTTATTTTTCCAACCATACGAAGAGTGCACGGTGGGCTAATATATTTTCTCGATTTTGCTTGTTATCTATCCTAGCCTTGTTTATTTATGGCATAAATAATATAAACGAAAAAGGGAATACCTTATTTATTATTAATTTAGAAAATTATTCACCGCTCATTACGAACGGTGGATATAATAATTGACAGTATACACGATGGGAACTAATTATAAGTGTGTTTCCTCGAGATAGAAAGCCGCAAGCATCAAAGCGAGGAGGCACCCAATTTGACACCAGCCCGAGATGGTTTTGGCAAATTGTTTTCTGGCACACCGCATCAGGAGATCGCGTATACCTTTGGGAAAACTAAATTAGCAATATAGCCGACGTTTTCCCCTTTCCGTAAACCTTGTTCAATCGTGACATCAACTGATCGTGAGCGCAGGTTTTCAGCCCTTTAGAATTTTGCGAGATTTGTATTTTCTATGCCAACAGACCTTGAGCTGTAAGGGTAGTCACACGTTCAGGAGAAGATACATCTCACTGTTTAACTTGGAACATAATTGCCAAAATTATTGACTCAAATACCTTCTCAACTCGAAAATGTATACATAGGGGTTTGTGAAGGGTTGACGCCCCGCACTCGAATACCTCTACTTATTATACCCAGCTTGGTGCAAATAGAGGGAAGCTAGGCATAACTTTATCAACAACCAAAGCGACACATTCAAACTTCAAAAACCTCACGATACTGGTAATTGAAACTCATTATAACGTTAACTCGACTAGAAATACAATACAATACACTACGTACTTCTTTCCCTCGTTAATTAAGATGCGACTTTCAACGCTTAAACGATTCAGATAAGATTTTCACCCATCTTCAGTTCATATTTTACCCATATAACACGCAGGGGAGACCCGTGAATCGCGATGTGAAAACTGATGAGTGCCTCGTCGTACTGTTAGCTGTCGATTATTTCTACATGTTCAACGGTTTTTAATCATTTTTTTTTTTTTTATGCCCGTAAAATACAATCGGAATTGATAATTTCTTGCTGAGAAATCTGTGTTCTGGGCAATATTTCATGTAAATAAGTTCACATCGTATTTTTATAACGTTTTTACGAATTTAGCATTGCAGATTTTTGTTGTTTTTTTTTTTTTTTGTTTTTCTAATTTTTTTTACATCTCCAAAACCATACCGTATTGTGAAAAGAAGAAAAAAAAATGGAAAAAAATTCAAATTTATTTTGTCAATTTATTTTTTATTCGTCCTCAAAGTAAACCTGTCGAATTTTTCCGGGTTTCTCATGTATACCTTATACTAGCACTGCATCGGGGAGCGTAAAAATGAAATAGATGCTAAACACATCACGAGGGTTTTACGGCAGTTCATAAATAGCAGAGGATGAACGTCTTTGTCTACACTGAGGTCGTAGAACCAAGTACAGGCACAGTTTTAATCCAAAAGCTCATTTGTATGCAAAACAGGGCTCAAGTTTATACGAACCTCAGCTACACGTACGTTACGTAATGTATTTTGCTGATAAATTCACTCGTAGTCTGCCATTATGAATAAAATTAGGAATTTTAATAGGAAATCTCACCGCGACGATCACAATGCTTTATTTGAAAGAAAATCTCGCGTTTAACGTTATACAAACAGGAAAGACACCCCACTTGAGAATATTTCTACACAAAGAAACTGAGGATTCATAAAACAATAAAAAAAACTTTCATGGGCTAGATCGTCTTCGAATGTTAAATCTTCATTATGGGGAAAGAAAATAAATTCTCTGCAAATTCTCCGCAATAATTTCGATGCGTATTATGGTGAGGGCTGAGAGACAGAAGGGTTTACCTACTTTACGAACCGTAGGGGTTCTGCTGTTATAAGGGCATATCTGAAAATTTAACACATGAGATCCGTAAGACAAAATGTGGATGTATACTGCCAGCCGAGCGTAAGCTAGTCACTTTCAACGGTATACTGCCAGAAGGGAGTAAACCACAAGAAATAAAAAATGATGTTACACCCTTCTGGTAGCACGGAGCTTGCTTTATTTTCGACAACCAAAAAATAGAGCGGGCTACCGGAGTAGCGTAAAATCATTTTTTATTTTTTGTGGTTTACGCCCATTTGGCAGCATTCTTTTTTTTATAGTTTCTGGATTCTTAGAGTCTTGTTGAAATTCTAGCAGAAATTTTTCTAGGCGAAATCACACATCGAAAGATCCCCAATCACTATAGTTTTGACGTTTTACCTGGTCAGTTCAATTTCCAATAGATTTTGAAAATTCGATGTTAAATTTTGTCCGTCAATGCTGAGAGTATCATGAGCAACGAATCAACCCAGAGTTAATCAGATCGGAAGAAATTAATGACCAGACTCTTATTAGCTAGGAAAATTGATAAAATTTCAAAGCAAGATGAAAATAATCGAATCTAATTTTTATTTAACGAGCATAAAAAATGAGTATCTTGCATTAAACCCTCCGGCATTTACTTACAAACTTTTGTTGAAAAGAGTCCAGACTGATAAAGGGTTGGAATTAATTGTTCGAAACTCAATCCATCCTCGTCGAAAATTAGGACTAACATTTACCTACCTTGAAAATTTTCTGTAGATTCCGATTAATCATCCGCTTCAAGCAATTACTAAATGTTTTTAAAGGTTGTAAAAACATCTCGTATACTTCGTCTCTGATCTTCTAAAACGAGAATACAACAATTATATTACACGCTAAAATTCACTTCAAAGGGATGTTAATCAGCAAAAAATAAATAAATGGATGATCAAATTCCACCTGTGTGAAAATTGGAAATTGAATCGTCTATCACTTAGAAGTGACACTCGTTCAGTAGTACTCATTTTCTCAAACTAAGAATAGAATTTTTTTTCCTTTTTTTTTTATCAATGTATTTCCAGGTGTCTTGGGTCCGTCACAGGGACATCCATCTTCTGACCGTTGGTCGGTATACTTATACAAGTGATCAGCGTTTCGAAGCACTCCATTCCCCGCATTCTGAAGAGTGGACCCTCCGGATTCGATATCCTCAACGCAAGGATTCTGGCCTCTACGAGTGTCAGATATCGACTACACCGCCCATGGGTCATCCAGTTTATCTATCCGTTGTAGGTGAGTAGTATTATCAAATCAATTCGATAAACTAAACGATTAGAATTCCAGGCTGATAAGATATGGAATTACCATTTAATTTGATATTATAAATGAATTGTCGCATCGTTATTTTTTCGGGAATTCGTTTATCTCCCTTTATTGATTCCTGCGTTATTTCATCCCATTTCCATCGATTTTCCTCGAAAGATTTTCTTCTTTTTAAAGGACGACTATATATAGATCATGAAATGCATCTTGTTTAATGTACTTTCTCTGTCCGTATAAATAGGTAGCATCTAACTAAGCTAATAAAAACGAAACGTACTTCCATGCTCGTTTTATCCGAGAACAGCTTTTAGCGTCCGTGGGATGGTTATCTGGAAAATCCAGCTATTCCTATGTTAACCACATTTTCTACGAATAATGTTGAAACAATGTTAAAACAATGTCCGGTATAGCTATAGTTTTAATCGGTGTCTGCGACCGCCAACTATTAATTTAAACGGAGTTTCACGTACCGAAGAAAATTACCTGCCCACATATCGATATAGTATTGGCAATTAATACCCACATCCTTCTGTAATAACGTTTTTCAATTGAGTTTAAAATTGCTCTTCTGCATTCCAATTAAAAGTACAAAAAAAAATAAAATAAAAAATAGTTCGGACCAAATTTTCATAATAGAAATCTGTGCCTAGTCAAACAAACTCTCACTGTTTTTCATAGAGAAGCATATGACGAATGAGGATTATGATTGAATATTTTAGCAATCATTATAGGAATGGCATTAAATGAAATAAACGAATCATCTCTAGTCAGGATTACACAACTGCTTGCTTACTACTATATTCTTATGTATGTCCCTACTGTAACTCTACTTTTTAGTTATTACCTACTTATTTTTGCATTATTTTAATTATTTCTACGCTGATGTCACACATTTGCCCCAAGGTATTCCAGGGCATAATAATAAAGAATCAATCAACTACGTAGAAAAACATCGATCAAGGGTTACATACGGATAGTCAGTCAAACGCATCACATTGCATGGATCTACATCACACATATTGTGCATGTACAAAAGAAAAAAAAACGATACCGTAGTTCATTTTTCATACAGAAACTCTGATACCCCATCATTGTTCTTTATTGAATACAACCCATTCAGAGTAGCTAACGAATAATATCAATTTTTTAAACCGATCCAAAATACATCATGCTGTATATGTTCTAGTTTCGCATGGTATATAGATCCGTATAGTGCTTTTTGAGAATATTTACTCAACTCGAGTGAAATACAGGTAGAAAATGAATAGCGGTGGATGAAATTGATCAGGAAGCTGATCACATCGACTGGCTATCATCAAAGTGGGTTTTTTTAATTTCGAATTCGTGATCATATTTTTGGTTCGCGTATTTCATTAAACATCACCCGTAGTTTTATATTTGTCATAGACGCTGCTGTACGAAAAATTTGTGAAAACTTTTGACTTTGGCATACGCAAGGGTAGTTTTGAGCGTCGAGTTTAGTGTCCTATCGTCAGAGATTTATCCTCAGTTCGTCAGGTAAGGTCTGCACTGTAACCACAGGATCGAATTGGACGGAATACGAAATTTGCAAGTCTTTCATCAATCCGGTCCATCGAGACTTCAAGGCAGATTACGACGACATCAAAGACCAGGCCGCGTTTTGCTAACGCGAGTCACGGGCGAAGCTAATTATCTTGTAGCTAATGAAGCTACGCACAAGAAACCCCGTCGAAGCTTTGCTTCTCTCTGTCTCACTCTTCAACCGTAGGAAACAAGCTAGGATATAAATGAATTGCATTACTCGCTTTCCCTGTGTCTCTTTCGCATTTACTTATTTATTTATTTATTTTTCTTTTTTTATTTATTTTTCAAATCTCATCTGCCAAAGACTCTTTGCTTTGACTGATCATCATATGCATCGCATAATTGTAATTAATATTTAGAAAGTAGATCCTGTTGATATGGAAGGTTTTTTTTCATGATTTTATTGAATGATGAGATCTTAATACAGAAATTAATATCATATATACATAATATACTATATATAATATAGTTACAGCCAATAAGTTCTAGGGCCGGTTATTCCACCTTCCGATAAAATTTATCCTCCAGTTAAACCTCCAGTTAGCCTCTTAACTGCCAATCAGACCTACGAGAAAGGGACTTAAATGGAAGATAAAATCTACTGGGAAATGAAACAAGTGGGCCTACTCACACGTATAGTAAAGAAAATAAATATTATAATTCAGGAGGATTTCGCGAAATATTTGCAAAGTGTTGGAGAACACTTTTCAAATCTTTCATAAGTACAGCGACTGCGATATTCTTGCAAAATTTGAAATTGCGAAACAAATAGTCGAACATAGAACGTCAAAGTATAAAAAATGAGCTTTGAATAACTCTTCTTCCAAAAGGATTTCTGAAAATCGTCTGTATAGCTTTATATAGTTTTCATATTCATTTGAATCGTGACAGATTTGTCGGAAAAGACACTTTAAGGAATCTGGGTAAACTGACTTCAGAGTAAACCAAAATGGGGAAACTATGGAAAATGCGACTAAAGTATGAGCTGTCGCTTAGCCAAATTTCCTTCGAAGAAAGAGACTGTTACTAAAATTCAAGTATTTCATTCATTTCGCATATTAAGTACGATTCTTTTAGGACCAGTGAATTTTTTCTCTCAATTCATATCCACCACTACGGTTTTTGGATTTCTGAGTGTTTGGTACGGACAGTTATTTGAAAAACATATCTCTCTCAAATAGCTTGTCGGAAATGGGGAATATATGTTGTGTATATTCAGTGGATTCATGCGATTCGATTCTAATAAAAAATATTGCAAACAAAATGTTGATAAACAGTACATCTATACGGTAAAGAAATAAAAATTGTGAAATTTATTGATACTGTATGATATCATAGATACGTCGTTCTGTGTTAAATATTTTGATAAATCGAGAAAAATGGAAGTATAAAGCTTTAAATGAAAGGTACATTGGTTCAATACGGCGCCAACTGGTTCCTCGTTTTTGGCCAACATCCAAGATCGTTCCGGTCAGTTTATACGAAATGATAGAATTGTTATTGATGCTTTTTGCAGCTGCAAAAAATAAGAAGCATATATGTTTTATAGTATATTCGAATCGTTATTTCCATAAAAAAAAAAACGTTCATAACTTGATCTGATTTCATAATCTATCTTTATCCTATTCGAAAGCAATACTCCTGATTGATATCACCGCCTCAAACAAGCCCCGGATATTCAGCAAGCATAATTACTTTGCTGGGGGGGTCCGGATCACCGATGACCCTAGATTGTAGGGATGAAGTGTATATGCTATACCTGTTATACACCTACCTGGTTAATCATTGTATTTTCTCTAGGAACTCTACGTCCGTTGGTACAACGTTGTACATTAGAGTCAGGGTACCTACTTTGCTCGAGTCCTTTGCGGTAACGACTCTTGTTCAGCAGTTTCCAGAGTCCCTTTATAGCAGAGGCAGCGCTATTCGCAATAGGACGTTCCCGAAGCAGATAGGGTACGAGACCAGGTTCAGCCAAAGCAGAATCGTACCCGAGAGCACATTTGGCAGTAATTAATTTCGATCGGTAATGGCGCGAACGGAAGGTTATTATCGACCGAGGAATGTTCATCCCTTGCAGCCCTAGTCATAGCAAGGGAGGCTAGACGAAGCGCGAAGGAGAAACTGCTATGAGCGTCACGATATGGCGCGTAACATATGTGGCTCGTACTTCGTAGTTACACTCTCGCTTGCACCCCGACCAACAGTTTCCACCCTCAGTTACCACCCTCCAGTATCTCTATCTCTCTCTCTCTCTCTGTCTCTGTCTCTTTGTCATGCTGCAGTAATACATATACGTGTTGGTTACACGCTAGTCTGCTGCTAAGTTACGTTTGTAATATATGTACATATAGGTATACAGATGTTCATATGTCGGTAGCTAATGTCATCCTCTTGGGTCTAGCTGAGGGCTATATACGTGCTACCCCTGTACGACCTTCGACATTTTCCCTCTCTCACTCCTTGACAGTATCTTTGCTCTATCTCATCATCTATGGTCCAGCTTGTACGCTATACTCCGATCGTGGTATTGTTTAACCTGTGATACCAAGGGATGAAATGATCGTTGGATCTCTCTACGTCCCGTTCACATACTGGAAAGATGTGGTCAAACTAACCGCATCAGTTCACCTCAGCCAACATACTCATGTTATACACACGAATTCGAGTTTCCGACCAAAATACAGCCATATGGTTGTTTTATACCTAGATAATAATTTCTGATAAACGTAAAGTAAATCGAGAAATTCGAAATTTGCAGGAAAAATAAAAAAGGATACGATTTTAGGAGAATAGGAGAAAACAAATTCACCCAGTTTTGGAATGATTTTTCAATAACGCTACACGAGATACAAGCTAGACCTGATTTTGCGAAAATTCACGACGTGGACACAGGCGAAATGATACCACTATGGTACTTCCCGGTGTTTTTCACATCTACTATGTTACTGTCACGTATTATTTTTCTTCAATACGGTAAGGGTAGGAAGACGTTTTTTCAAAGGCTGAAAGCTGATAGAGTAACGAAGCCTTCTGCCCAAGTTGCAGGATAAATGGCTGTATTATATCTCTTCCTAAATGCCTTGCTGCGAGAATTGTGATAAGCCAAAATTACTAAACGTATTTATGTCGGATTCAGAGATAACAATAAAGTATTTCTGGTGCTAAATTGTATTTCTAAGGCTCTTAATTTAGCCCATTAAAATCTTTCGCTTGCTATTCGCGGACTTCATGAACAAGGCAAGATATTATGAAATAGCACCAAGGTAGCTGGGAATAAATTGAAATTCTGAGCGTATAAACATAACAAAGAAAATAAAAAAAAACCTTCATTTCCGGTAAATATGTCAAATATCAGTTTGATACTGATTTATAAATCAAGTGCAACTGATTTCTTCGACAGTAATTGTCATTTCGAAAATATTTGACCAGAGATTAACCGAGCACACGCGTTTGGACTAGTGAAAATGTTCACACCGTGTACCTAACCCGTGATAAATTAGCTGTTCACAGCGTACACCATCTCTGCAGGAAGACCGCTTCTTCATTCCAAACACGATCCGGAGTACGTTACAGACCTACCCGACCAACTATTTTCCGATAACAAAGCAAAGAGTTTCTCACCCGAATGGTCTAATTCAGTACGAAGCATGAGAATGGACGAACTTCTGGAGAATGTTTTTTAAATTTATCAAGAAAACTTGGCGATATTTTCGGAATACATTCATAAACGTCTCTGCATAGTGCTGGTCGAATATTAATCAGAAATAAAACTTCGGGAAGATCACAATTCGTTCTAAATAGTGATAATATTATATTGATCAGAAATGATTTTTATCAATTATTTTAGGGATTTCTTATAGTCAATTCTTGGCGAGATTGGTAAAAGATTACTTCCTGTCCAGAAGTCCCAAGAGCGATGGTTGAAATCCTAGAAAATTCTAGTTCACTTGGAATCCCCACAATCCTATAATGACAGAAATACAAGCTAAGGGTAGATGTAATGCTCATACTGCTGGAAGTTGATACAGTGTACATCGACGGGTATATACCATATACCATATATATATATCTAGCTTCGATATCTCAAAACACTGCTAGACCAGAATTGCTAAATCATCCGATATTCCACCCTTCATGGATTTATCCCGTTGTACAGGGCATAAGGTTCAAAGGGGTTAGCGTAAAGCTCACGAGTGTATTGTCTTCTTCGTATTTCAGAACCAATCACTGAGATTATTGGAGGACCTGATCTCTTTATCAATAAGGGAAGCACCATTAACCTCACGTGCCACGTGAAATTCGCTCCGGAACCACCGCCAACTATGATTTGGAGTCACAATCGTGAGGTAATTTTTAAATTTATTAGCTTGCATCTATGTATACGAATATGGAATAGGTATACCTATAGTACATATAGGGACGTGAGAATAAAAATTCTATAGATTTAACAATGCCTTGAAATTTACGGACATCCTAGATTGGACGATGTTTCTAAAAAATAAATAAAATAAATAAATAAAAATGAAATTCTCCCAACATCGTGTAGACTATAGACTACCACAATTCTTTTCGCTCTTTCAGTTGGCTCCGGTACCCAACAGGAATGAAATAATAAAAAATTCCACAGACAGTTTCGTGGACTATGTCATTCTTTTTTCTTTCGTTTTTTACGTAGTTTTTGTATTTAACTCATGACTAAACTTTTAAACCTTGGACAGAGCAGCTTGTAGCCAAACTTATAGCTGTATAATACGTAACACACATGTATGCTATATACTATATGAGGTATTGCGGATGGTTGAACTTGCGCCATACCCATAACACAATTGCCTCGTTACTTGCCCACAGGCGATTAACTTTGACTCTCCTAGAGGAGGAATAAGTCTGGTAACGGAAAAGGGACCAGTCACATCCAGTCGTCTTCTCATTCAAAAAGCAATCCTTAACGATTCTGGATTATATACTTGTGCACCGAGCAACGCAAACCCCACGAACGTACGGGTTCACATACTGAACGGTAAGAGACATGATCTAGTAATGAGTATGGAAAGGGTCTACTTCGTCGTATTTCGCACTCAGTTACGAAGATCTAAAATAAGAAGTGAAAAAAAATAAAAAAAAGTCAGCCCTCTAGGTCACAAAACGCCAAAGTTATACATTATCAAAGTTTCTACGGTGAAAACCATCGTTTCGAGGTAAATTTGAATCAAAGTTTGCGGGCCCTCATCTTGTTCGTCTTGAATATCAAAATAATTTCATCTCTAAATACGTTTAGAACAAAATTCTAATGGATTCATCATGCGTTATGGTATCATGCCCAACGATTAACCCGGAAATACCAGGAAAACTGGGATCGACTAGGGACCCTTTCCATACGTATGTCAAGTTCAATGCATATCACTTTTCAGCTAAAAGCTCGCCTAATGAAACTCCGTTATCGGCACCCTTAACTTATTTCTGAAGTATATTTAATTACATTAAAATTATACATGTTAGATTTTAATAAAAGTTCGACTCGGGCAAATCCTGCTCAACGACGAGCTGAAAATGATACGAAAAACACAAGCCCCCAGGGCTGTGGTGAATAGGCGGACAGACGAACCCACGGGACTGACTAACGTTGTGTCCCTGCGGCATTAGGAGCAAGTTTGACAAATTAAAATGTAAATTAACCACGTCACTGTGACACTACTATAACATACCATGACACTAACGACTGGAAGGCATCAGCCGGGTTTATGCGACTCGTGTAATTCAAATTCTTACCTGCCTAACTTTTGCCTTTGTCAGAAATATGAATTACGAACAGAAAAACCATAAATTTTACATTTTTAAACCTCGTATAGGAAACTCATTGCGTTTTATGGACTGATTCACTTGACAAGTTGAACGCGGTACGAGACAATTATCGTTTTTTTTTTTTTTATTTATTTATATGACTCATGTGGGGCTGGATGGAAAAGAATGGAAAAATAATTTCAATCCAGAGCATTACGTTCTTTATTGTCGTTAACTGAGTAGAAAATTGTTCAGTTTATGACCGACTTTGCCATGTGCTTATGAACAACTCCAGTCTTTAATAGTACTGAATGGAAGCTGTAGAGTCTGCAAACGTTTTAATTGCAGCTTGAGATCTGGAATTATTTGTCAATGTGTATGAGTCCCGCAGGCCCTATAAAAAGTCCAGACTTTGAGCTCTAGATAAACAACAAAAAAGGGATAAACTAAACCCGCTCAGACCACTTTTGGTATACGATTCTTTACGTGCGTTAATCTGAA
The DNA here is from genome assembly GCA_914767705.2 of Tenthredo notha. Taxonomy (NCBI): domain Eukaryota; kingdom Metazoa; phylum Arthropoda; class Insecta; order Hymenoptera; family Tenthredinidae; genus Tenthredo; species Tenthredo notha. The sequence goes on from OU611908.1 coordinate 9,070,690, forward strand.
ACACAAATACCAGTAAGCGAATGTAACGAATCGATCCATTCAATTCGTCAAGATTTTTTATTGAAATAAATTCGGAAGAATAGGAAAAACAAAATTCATTCTGATGCGAAGGCAATTCTTTTGAACTCATTCTGGTCCGAAATTTGTTGAAAATCTGACCAGACATCTACTGTAACAAGGTTTGCTGATTTTTTGCACTGCTGGAACTTGTGATTAGATTTTTTCGACAAATTACTATCCTGGATTTATTATCGAGAATTTTTTTTCGAAAATGTCAGCAACCCAGTTTGAAAATTGGGCTTAAATCCTAAACGCAATCTATAGCGTGGCATTTGTTTCAGAAGAACACCCAGCTGCAATGCATCATGGTAGTGGTGACAAAATGGCAGCTACTCTACTTCCAGTCGTCGCATTTCTCTGGCTAATATTCTAGGATTGACAATTATAAGGGAAGATTGTAGACAAAATATCGAATCAACGAAATGCGTTTTGTGCCAAGACCATAAAAAGAGCGAATTTCTGAACCCTGGACTGGCGCGAGAACAGGGGTACATACCATACCTGAATTTATATGCATGTGTAAAGCCAAGCTTGATAAGCAAATGGTAAAATTCTGATATGTCACAAGGACGTAATACCGTTCCATGACTTGAAACGTCAAATACGTGGCTCGAATTTAAGCCTCGGTATCTTTTTATACGACATTACTTAATACTACGCGTAATCAACTGCACTTAATTGCAGGTGAATTGTATTTTACAGTAAATTGTAGAATAAATAAATTTTAGTGTAACAGATCTGTAAATAAGTACACAATTTTGTACATATCAATCGATAATACTTGATAAATAAATAAATAAATAAATAAATAAATAAATACCAGACATAATAATCGTATAAGATTGGATTAAGACTTGTAAAACGAACCAATATACCATCAGGCATTTTTATTTTTTATTTTTTATTTGCCCGGAATAAAGCTGCGTGAAATAAACCCTAATTAAATAAACTTTACCAAAAGGCGTTACGTTATGAATAGTTTATAGAATATATAATGATCAATGATAAGACACAGCCACGGAGTGGTAATTGAAAAATGTGCGGTTTCCGGGTATGCATGTTTTCCCAATATGAAATCATTTTAAACATGTCTGGCTATTGTGAATAATGTAAATATAATAAATGAATAAACAAATACATGGATTATCGAAGGGATGCTAACTGATTTTCTCATGGATCACTTTCGATCAAGATTAATACGTATACCTATTCAAATAAACACGATGTTAACCGTTCAACATCAACCAAAAAGTATTTTCGCATTTCTTACCATATTTATACGAATCGATGACATTCTATCAAACCAATCGATACTTGTGAATAATAGATGAAGTTATAATCATTCAAATTCCATAGGCAATGGACAGGGTTGAATCTGGTCCACATATGCAGCAAAGGTTACAAATGTTACAAATATCTAATGACGATTTAGAATGACCGAATGCAAACATTTCGTAGTTATCGGATATTGTAAATGTCTGATTGATCAACGGCGAAAAACGATGCAGTGGAAATTGAAATTCGGCTAGATTCTGCTGCGACGTTTTTGCAGCAACTATAGCACACGCTATTGTAGACAGCAGCACGGGATTCCCATCATCCAATTTTCTACTGCAGCGGTTACTGCGACATTTTCTGCAATTGTAGACGGGGTTTTTCTTGTTAGAAAACTCTACCAGAATCCCGCTGACCACCCTTGTCCCAGCTACTCCACAATGCTCGGCTTGGCTACTAAGGCCACTGATCTCAATGGATTCAGGTACGTAGACTAGTGGTGAAACTTGTCAACGAGGTACTAGGTAAACTAGATAAGCGCATATTTTTTTAGTATTTTTATAAATAATTTGAAAAGTCTTGAGAATATTTTGGTCGTTGCTAGGTTTCAACGATTAAAATACTCCATCCCTAAGAAGGATCAATAAATCTAATTGTCTGTTACACTGCTGATTAAATAATTTTCTGAAATGAAAATAGGAAGCAAGGCGAAATGATTTACAGCTGGTGTCCATAAATGTGAAATATGAAGGCTACACGTGGGTACATAACAGAGATGGGCACGTCTAATTACTTTCCAAAGTAATTGTTTGTTTATTTTTCTAATATCTCCGTCGGTAATCATTATTCTGCAATCGCGATTCGAAAAATCTGTAGTTTATTGTCTTACCCTTTAGTACTAAACGAAAAAAACTGATTTTGGTTCGAAAAAGTATGAAAAAAACCAGAAGATTGAAAGTAATTAGCAAAAGTAATAAGCTAATTACTTTTTCTACTTACTTTCGATTTCTTGGCTTTTTTCATATTTTCTCGAACAAAACTCAGTCTTTTTTCGTCTGGTACTAAAGGGTAAGACAATGGGCTACAGATTTTTCAAATTGTGATTGCAGAATAATGATTACCGACGAAGATATCGGAAAAATAATCAAACAATGACTTTGGAAAGTAATTAGACGTGCCCATCTCTGGTACATAATCGTAAGTATAAGTTACGTCGGTATGGTTTACTGAACATTGTACACAGTCGTAAAACGTTAGTACCTCGCCCACGATCCAGACGACGATGCGATTTCTAATGATCACAGAATTTACCCTGCGGAAACTTAGGCACACCCCTATTCATTGAGATTTGTGGCTAACATGACACACGTCGACCAACCGAATCAATATATTAGGACAGCTAAAGCACACCAAATAAAAGCTAATTGTAAGAAGAAGACCATCTTTGCTATGAGAGTTGAGTATTTGGGTAGGATGTAAGAAAATTCGTTCGCAACTTCTATGTTTGTTTGTATAGCAGGTAATTAACCGCGCCTTCCCTCGAACAGGCCAATATTGGACGGTAGCCTCTCAATCGAAGATCTAGAAGTGAGGGTGTAATTAATTTGGTAACTGTATAAGGGAAGCTATGCCAGCTCTATCTCTATGAACTGATTCATTTTACACAATAATTAAACCAAGGGTGGGGACTTTTGAATGATTACCGAGTACTACCCTCGCGATGATACTCACAAAATTGCCTTAATTGTCAATAAAAGTTGTGTCTATTTGATAAAGATAGGTATAAATCGCGGTACTATTGATTATTCGAAATGGAACCCCGTTTTTTTTTTTAAATTCATGTTGTAATTTGAGTTGAAACAAATTTGCGGAGTTCTGATTGTCACATTCTGTATTTTCAGGTGTCAGAATAAGGTGGAAAAAATTTCTCTAGGCTCAACATTTGAATCAATCATATTGTACAAGAGACTAGATCATAGCGATGGGGTTGGACTCGATATTATTACACGGTGGGCGAATCAAATGATTACAATTGCATCCCTAGGTCCGTAGTAATTGAGGGGCTGCTATCTCGTATTTACCCGTAGCTTCCAGAGGAAAAACCCCGTTGGTTCCATATGTGAAAAACGTATCAAAAAGTAATTAAAAAGCATGCGATGGCAATTTTTTCGAGTTTATTAGACCTCAAGGTATACCTATATTGATATTCGTGGTCACCATGCCGTACTAGTCGATCGAGGGAGAAAAACGCACTCTAAACGTAGCCAAATATTGGCCAGTATCTGCAACTAGTTTGGTCAGTAAAATTTTAGTAGGGGGTTGAAAAAAGTAATACTTGTGTATTGAGAGTATATTTTTTTTAAATCAACTAGATTCAATGACAAAAATCATAATTATAATGCCGAATGCGATTGATTTTATAGACACGAACCTACCGAAGTTGCTTATTTTTATTTATTTTTATTGTGGTTAAATCGACTGGGAAACCAATATTTAAATTCATGTCTTGCGTACAAGACTGAGAAAAAAAGAACTCAATAAAAATATTTATTTTAATATCGGAATATAGGATCAGGCGTAAAAATACTTTTTATGGTATATTATTCGCGTTTTTTTGAGGGCTTTCTTGAATTTCAAATGAATCGTTTAGATTTTTATTAAGAAGATAAGTGTTTTTCACTTTTATAAAAATTTCTTTAGCGGGTTTCATATATCTTTCCATTTTACCTGATCTAAAAAACTCAGTTTCGAAGCGTTATTTAAAAAAACGTGTTGAAAAATTGATGAAAATACGAAACAGGTCAATTTATGAATGAGAAATATCCGTTTTAGAAATTCTCGAAATATTATTTTCCATAAATGTGTCAATAAATTATTGAGTAAAATTTTACATGACATTATATACAAGTAGAATTGAGGATTCACCTAGTGGACGTAAAAAGGAAGAATAGCTATATTCCAGCGTATTCGCATCACATAACTTTTGCCAACTTAGATCTATTGAATATGGATGTAGGTACAGTTACCGGTTTATTCTACCAAATTTGTAGTTCATACCTATAGTATCCGGCTTATGGCTTCACGAGGTATAACAATTGAATTCAACTTTACACATATGTCTAAGTTATAAGTTACATATTCAACTGAATTTCCGATCATTTCTGGAAATCGTTCCTAACACAGAAGCGAATTCACGTTTCCGCGTGTACAACAATGAGAATTTTACAGTCTCAAAAAGCTAAGAACAGGTAAGTACAGGAGCATGGATAAATTTAGTTATGTTTTGGGCTATACCTAGTCCCTCAAAAACATAAATGAAAATACGATAAACTTGGTAAAGATTGTCACCAATTAGAGAACGGAATAAAATTAAAATTGATAATGAAATTAGAACTAAAATTAAGACTCATCCTAGAACCAGGGCAACCCTAACGGGAAATTCAGTAACAGAGCAAAGTTCTAAAAGTCTATAACCATCCGATAGAGTAGAGAAGCCCAACATGATCAGAAACTTTGAGTATCTGCTACGGTGAAGTAAAATTGTTCTAAGTAATTTAAATAATGGTAATTGAGGTTGTAGGTATTCACACAATATTGCGTAGAGTAAAGCTTCCGAATTCCAATACATAAAAGCTCGCGTCTATTCTCTGCATCTAGCAACTAAGAACAGACTTGAACTTGATTTCTCTTGATCGATCTTCGCAATTACCCCGGCTGAATTTTTCATAATGAATTCGCACTACTTTTCCGAATAAAATATGGCAAAAAATTATAACTATTCAATTCTGATCAAAATCAGTCATGATGAGATATCTTTTCAAAGTATTAACTAGTCGTCGATGTGAGACTGTCGTCACAAGACTATTGAGAATCTAATCCGACAAACGTTTGTGCGATTGCTGTGACGTTTGTAATTAAATACGAGTATCCTAACAAGGACGAATCTACTTCACAAACAATTCCAATCATTATATGAATGAGATTCATCAACGCTAATCGCATTGTTCTATACTTGTAATTAATGGTTCCTTGTACTAACAGACGAAGCAATTATTCGATCTTGGAATTTGGCTTTAATGACGTTGAACATTCGAATTAACTTTCCAAAAACTTGAAATTTTTGAGTTTATTCTATAATCTTCTGAACTTTGATGACTTACAGCACGTCTATTTCATTGGGAATCATTCTGTGAGAGTAAAAAGATCATGAAGATATCGTAGCGTGAACAGCAGGGTACTGTGTGAATCGAATCACTGAGCCGTATATGTCTTGAATACTAGCTCGGTTAAATTTTTAAGATTTCATACTTTCAAGATACCATTATTTTTCATATAGAAAGAACCTCGGCGACCACGATGCCGTAAGCTCCTTAATTGCTTTGTGGTCTCGTGAAAGCATAAAGCTAAGTGGAACATATTCCTTTGGCTCGAGCCTTCCGTTGTCTTGTGTCGTCGTTTATCCTGAGAGGATGCAGAGCGTCACTCGCCACTTACCCAGATAATGCAACACGCCAAAAGGACTGCTTGGCACTGAAATTTCATGGAAAGAAAGAAAGAAAGAAAGAAAGAAAAGAAATAAAAAAAAAATTGTGCACTTCCGCGACTTTTTCAGACATACAATCAGCTCTTTTGAGCAATGAATATGGATGAAGATTCTAATTCACACGGTGGTATAAATTGTTATACTATAAGCGTGCGAATTATACTCAAATATGAAATTCATATGCGAAAACAATTGGAGGGAAACATTTCCCTATTTCACAGGCTCAAAAGGATTCACCTTCCCTACCATAACTCGACAATCATTCTATTAGATTCTCCTAAATCCTCCCCAGAGTTTGTAGTATCTTTCGTGGCTTTATGAGGATTCATGATAAGCCCATTAGTTCGAAGCAATAGATTACAGAAGATTGAGCGATACGAGGAAAAGGAAGATTTCAACAAAGTAGGATCGAACCACGTTTGAAAGTGTTAGGAGAGTGCCTAAATGCTTGGAATTATTTCCTGACTCGTGGCTTCCTGTAAATATGTTCGCTATCGTCTTTCGCTACTTACAAACATTAAATTTTCCTAAAACTGATAGAAATTTTTTTAAAACTTCAGTGAGCTAAACTATGAGGAATTTTTTTTTAATCTTGTTATCCCGTTGATGACGACTCGCCTCGTCGAAGATATTTGCATTATTACTATCATAGAAAATCCTATAGAAATTTGTTGCACAAAGGTTATTGCTATTAATTAATTGACAATCGTAATTTAACGCTATTACCTTTGTTACGGGTTGGTAAACTATAGGAACCTAATAAACCGTAACAACAAATTTACTAATACGTGATATCAATTTAAATATATCGCAATTTATATGTTGAAGTGCGTAGGTATGGCTGTATAGAATATTTCAGCTACTCCACAAATTTTTCTGTAACGAGCCTGTACGTTCTACATTTATTCCTCAATTTTAGGATTGGATTCAAACCAACCGTGGTTCTAAATAATTTCATATGGAATTCAAAAATTCTGCTATAGCCTTCGGTTATGGAATTTCTGAAATTATGTACCTGGGTAACTCCATTGTGAAAATATTCCCACAAATAATTAGCCCTTCTAGTAACCATCGATAAAATATTACAGAGTTTTTTTCATAATTATCAAAGAATGGATTAAAAAAATTAAAAAAAAAATAGTCTGGGGCGAACGAGCTAATATGAAATATCAAGGGTATAAAAATATGAAAATATGGTAGTTATTTAAATCTTTTAAATCGAAATCCAGTTTCTTTACGCAGTAGCATGAGCCTCAAGTTTTGAAAAGATGGAAAAAAATAAATAAAAAATTGTAGCATCGTGTAACGAGCCTGGATTAATTGTTAAAGATTAGTTTTTGTAATCGATTATCTACCATACAACTCTTTTTTTTTTTTTTGCTAATATTTGTAATAGAGACTCGACATTCTAGACGTTGCTCGATCGAGTTCCAAATTGAGAGAGAAGGTTCGAACCCACCAAGTTCCCGAAGTTGTTGACGGTGAAACTTGTGTAAATCGTGTCGACAAAGTTTGCCTCGAACGCAATTCCCGATATTGACAAGATCAAGAGTCGTGAATAAAATAAAATTCACTGGCTCCTAGAACCTCGGAGAACTCGCTATAGGCCCTAAAAAAAGAAAAAAAAGTCCCAGAAAGTTATATAGATCGTCTTGACTATATTAAGCTTTATCGTGAGATTGGTAGTGAAGGCTACTCCTAAGGGCAATTTATAATCCGCCTTCTATCTTCCTATTCTCTCTATCTCAAATCATCAAAACTACCGCGATACCCACACTAGCTAATCCAACCATAGATTGAAACTTGTATAATACATTTAGCGCACTAGATTATTACATTTAACGAAATTCATGTAAATTTCTACAATTTACACCCAGAACTCAAACCGACTATGTTACATTAACTATTCTAACAATTTTTTTACCTAGTATTGTCGTGGTTGTTTGGAGCCATGCACCGAAAGCTACATACATCTGAAATCTGATATTCAAAAATCAGGGGAGATAATATGAAGTCATGTTATAGCAACAATCTGTAGAACGTTGGAAACTGTTAAATGTACAACTTGTTGGAATATATAGAGCTAAAGGCTCTCTGAGCTTTGCAATGTCATCAGTGTCGAGAGCTACGAACCCCTAGAGGCCGAGGTGAAGCTAAATATTTGAGTTGCTCGTTGATCTCTAATATGTGACTTCTTTGAAGCAACTTCCTTCGGGCATGTTTAGTTATCCAGATAAGGTGGGAAGTGCAGCACAAATATGCAGTTTCAGGATTGGGGTGGAATCGTCATCAATTACTCGATGCTATTTCTATGGTTTACGCAGTGCTTTTGATATATCCGTCTCAAATTTCTATCCGCGTTTTTGCCTTGATTTCAAAATTCTCAAGAATAAAGAATATAGAATTCGTTATTCTAATTAGAAGAACCTAATTAGCGAATATCGATCTAGAAAAAAAGCACATGAACAGAGGTTTTAAAATTGTGCGATATTAATATCATATTTCGAAATTTTGCTGTTTTTAAATTGATCATAAAATGAAATGTAACGTATTCAAAGGATTATTGATTGAATATCAGCCCCGATTGATTTCGTACCTACATTTCCCCATAGCTCTGTGTAACTATTTGTTCATCGTCGATGAAATGAAAGCAGATTAATCATACGATTTGTGATCAAATATTTACCCAATTTTAATTGCACTGGTTCGCGAAAGAATTTTTTTATTTTTTTATCAAAAAATTTGAAGTTGAATATTTCGAACATTTTACTCTATCTCTTCTCTTGAATTTCAGAGTATAATATCTCACCAGCAAACATATATAATATGACAGTTATACGACTGCTTGAGCACCAACTTCGAACTGTCTTATTGTTAGTTTCGCTAGACTGCTTCATACTCCCATTCAAGGTATACCTTTCACATTTGATGCTGTTTCGTAACAGTTTACTGCTCACGGAAACACAAAGGTAATATCGTTCAATTATTTCAACGTGTATTTTAATAAGACAATTTCCAATATAAGAAATGCTTCATTCTTTTTGAAATAGCTCGTTTCATAAATTCACTCTCCTTTTATTACACCAAAGATTTTACGTGGTTGGGAAAAAATGTTTTCAAATTCTTAGAAGGTAGTATAATCAGCTTTTTATTATTGGCGAGTCAAATTTTGAACATTATATTTATCGGTTTGATCGAAATTTCCGAAAACTCAAAAAAAAAAGACAAAAAGAAACGAAAATTGAATGAATTAATACAAGAAATAGGTTCAAATTCTATGATAGTTCATTTTGCGAATGAATAAAATTGTTAACGATAGACCTTTTATAATTATATAGCAAATGCACGAATGGGTTTTAGAATAATTAACCCAGATCGTAAGTGCAAGTGCGGGAATGAAGGTGCAGAGGTTCGTATGAGAAGAAACGTTTCAGTTTTATCTAGTGATACTTACTACATTTTGAACGGACTATAGGTCAAGTTCTAGCAATTAGTTAGTAAAGGTTATAGCATATTCAATGAAAGGAAATAATTTAGCTGCAGTCTGCATAAAAGACTGTCATGGCTACCTAGGTAAATGAAGTAACAGGTGAATAATATAATGGGAGTTAACTTGAGGTTGAGTTTTGAACATTCAAATACAGTGCGAGATTTCTAGCCCGTCACCCGCACATATTATTCATTATAACTCTCAGAATTAAGCTCAGGGCTTTCCACTTAATCCTTTTCACTTTTCAATTCTTCTTCTCCTAATTCGCCCTCACTATCTTCCGTATCTTCACGCCATTGAAGAACGTCTATGCTAAAATGCATACAATGACGATACCGAAAGATGAACGAAATTCTAAGATATGAAAGAAAAAAATGAAATAAAATACCAATTTTCACTTACCGAATTAAAATTAATGGGGTACAGCGGATCTGAGATGAAGTTTTTCTCCGTGAATCGGAAGAGACGTTGATTTAGTTACGTTTTTGAGCAGATATGTTATTACCAAATTCGGAAAAAAAACTAAAAAAGTGTAAATCAAATGAAGAATGAATGCAAAAGTGTGAAAGCTACTGAATACGATAATGGTTCATTATTATATGAATCAGCAGATGCGAGTGGGACCAATTTAATGAAAAGGAGTTTTATGAACGTGCAGAGCTTTATTTAGTCAAATTCATATTTTGCCTAGTCTGAAAAATTGAAATAACGGATTTGGCGGAAACGAAACATGAATTCCTTTTTCTATGGGATAGAAATAATCGTTTTATGAAAAAGTAATGTGAATGTGGTCAGTATGCGGAAGCATGTTGTACCAACAGTAAGAGTAATTAATAGCGAACAACTCGGTATTCAAGCTTTTTTTTATCGATCCGGTGATGATTATCTGAATAACTATTTGGAAACAAAATCCCCTGTCGATTCCGAGTATTATTAATCTTCCACATTTATAGTAGATCTAATTTCGATAACGACACAGTTTTATATTTCCCTGTTAGCTCTAACGTGTCACAATCAACTTGCCGTTATAATTTACAGTCATTGTGCCACTGTGCTACTATTTGTGATCTAAAAAAATATTCCATTGTCACCGCAAGACCTACAATTCATTACTTTTCATGATATGTTACAGTTCCGTGGATATACAGCACTCATCTATTGCTTTAACGACCAACGAATTGTAATTAAGCCCGTATAAAGTTTCGTGGGTCTGACATTTTTATTAGTGTCATTTGTGGTATCGGCTGCAGGCATATCTATTAGGAAATGACCAAAAGAAAAAGCTTTTCTCTACGCGAAATTGGCTCTTCGACAAATAGGGGTCACAAGCTTACCCCTGAAGACCCGGAACATTTCGTTTGCAATCTTCCAACTTGACTTTCTGTCACCCTACTTTACAGAGTACGATCGAAACCATCTTACGAACTATCAGACGAGCTGTATTCAATCTTATATTTATTCTATGGTGGTAAGATTAACAATTATGCTTTGTGAGCAGATACCAAGATTTATTTGACCCAAAATCTATGCATTGACACCAGAGTCCACGTTGGGTAGGTAAGGTCAACTGGCAAAGTTCCGAAAACACTTAGTCAGCCATTTTATATCTCCGATTTCGTAGTCGAGGGTGAGCTTGACAAACAACAATTTATGTACCTTTGGTGAGAATTTATCACCATTTCCAACCTGGTCTGACCAAATTTATGATTCTTTTGATCCGTGGTCGCATCAATAGGCGGATAAACCGTATCAAAATCTATAATATTTCCTTAGGGAGAGGCTGGCAAACTAAAGAATAGAATTCGGTTAACGTGGAAAATTGATGCGTCTGGTTCCTCAAAGCAGTGTGACAGACAGCAGCGATTTCGGAAAATTTATTAGATACCTTAATTAAGAATGGTCTAGTATATTTATTAACACCACACGATGTTGCTATCTAGCTGCCGAAACGAATGCTCAAACTGACTCCGTGGTGGCCGCACTGAGAGAATTTTATAGGAGAGATTCCCATACTAGTATAGTAATTTTGTGACACACTTTCAATATGCCGATCGTTCCTATACTTTATACCAAATGTCACCATGGACATACATAATTTTCCATGAATATAAGAAAGTCATTCCTATAATTATGGTGATATCTGGTATAAAGTATAGGAACGATCGGCATATTGGAAGTATGTCACAAAATTACTATACTAGTATGGGAATCTCTCCTATAAAATTCTCTCAGTGCGCAACTAATCTATAATACATTAGGGTGCTTCTCAATTTCAATATTTTCGAATTTTAATGCGTGGCTTAAAATTTTGTAGATCTAAACCCAACGATAAAATCTACCTCTTTCCGAAAGACAACATTCAATTTCGAACTTTAATGTTATCTCAATTATTTCATGAGATAATCGCGATTAAAGGATTGAGGAAAACCGATAAGGAGCGGCTAGAGCGCGTGGACTCACCCTTAACTGAAGTTTTAAGGGTGAGGGTCTATGAATTGTTTTTTTTAAGCATTTAATTGTTAATGTCGTAACTTTTTGGATACAGCGAAGTAACGCTATGTACTTTACTATATTTATTCATTAATTTTATTCTTGAAAATGTCAATCTTTAGAATTAACACTCTATATTCTAATTTCCATCGTTCGCAGAGATGAAGACTTGCAGAAGGAGTAACAGTTTCGTGAAACTTTGCACGGTGCATATGGATGACTCGAAACCTATGTTGGCACGTTTCAAAATCTGGTTTGCTATTCGAATATGCAGCTTCGCAATTGACTTAGGGTTTGATACGCAGCTGGGTTTATACGTATACCTACCAATTAATTTCAGCTCTACTACCAGCAGGCTTCAAATCAGAGCACAACCCCTTTCTCATTACCAGTATGTCTAAAAAGCCCCAGTTATCGCTTCAAGTATCATACATACAGGCAGAAAGTATAACATGTGCTAATTAGGAGTAGCTTTATATGTCAAACTGTGCATTTCTAATTGCAACTACTTTAATTGAATGATGTAGGTGTGAGAGTATTTGAAAAAAAAAAATCAATATAGACCACCTCCTGAACTGGATATGGAAAAATACGCGACTTAGCTATTCGTAGGATTTATTTCGAGTCACGATTGCTTTCTAAATCATAATTCCGATAACGACGTATCATAATTTTATTGCTAAAATAACTGTATATCATAATATTTTACAAGCCGAGTATCCATTCCTGCAGTTCAAGAAGAAGCTGTGCCATTAATAATCTTATACTAAGATTTCCTGTACTGTATTTTTCATAGGAATTATGCGATATGCAGATATACATCTGCATTAGACTGGCATTATTTTAACCCTCATATTCGTTTTTGGTTCAGCAAAATCTGGGGTAAAGAAAAAAAATATTTATAAGTCCCTCGAGAGATTTGAATATTTCAAATCTTACCAGGAGAAAAAAAAAAAAAAGAAAGGAAAAAAATAATCAAAAGAAAAATACCTTATGCTTGCGAAAAGCATTTTCAACATTGATTTGAACATACATATTTTTCGTGAACGTGATGAAAATGAGAAATCTTGCAATACGTAAGTTTCTTTCTGCCTATTTGACGGTCTTATATACAGCATAAAGAAATTCGTAACCAAATCAAAAAACGAGACTAGGGAAGGATAACTAAGTTCATATAAAATGCCCCGGATATACCCGTATGTACGCAACGTGTAGCAAGATGAAATTTCATCGTAGTCAGGACTGTAACAATATTTCTGTGTAAACATACGAATTTCGATTTCCATCAGAGAAGAGATTAAAATCCCAGACTTTGCAGAGAGCTAAGAATCCAACTTCATATTACCAACTTTCTTGGTATTATAGGATATAAGGGTAGATCCGGAAATGACTTTTAAATAAGTAAGAACTATTGTCATTTTATAAAAGAACTGCATTCTTGCCAATGCAAGTGAATTCGCAAAATATGTACAAGTTTATTTATAAATATACACTTGTAGAAATTTGTTAAAATATACATACATCGTAATATGTAATGCTAGTAAGACTCCAATATGGCGTTGTTACAAAGAAATTCTAGCAGAATTTTAAAGTGTATACCCGTTCTACCCGAAGTGTATAACTCACACCTAGGTACCATACCCCACCAGGAATCTGGAGCGAGTCAATAACGGGAGTGCTGTAGATCAAGCGCGCACCCAGCTCAGGGGGGTAGTATCCAATGGTTTTCTGCGGGAGTAGAATTTTTTTCTCATTTCTCCCGCAGGCACCGAAAGCGAGAGAAAAAGAAAGAAAAAGAAGGAAATAGGCGCTGGTTGGGAGGGTTTGCAAGAGCTGCTGAGTGACAGGAAAAAAGTTACGTAATTATTTCTCAACCGCTTTTCAACTAAAAGTCCGGAAACAAGTTAACGCCTCGTTATATTTTTGTTGATCAGATTTTTATATTTTTATTCCATTTCTTTCCATCTATAATAAAAAAATATACATTTTTTTTTTTTTTTGGTGGATGGAAAACTACTGTCCACCCTTCCAGCATGAAAGCTGCTAGCCTTAAGGGTGGAGAGAACGGTGAACTACGAAATAAGGGTCGTCGATTTTGATGAACATTTCTCGAGCAAGACTTGAATAAGAAGTACGTGACTCGGCGTTCTATAGAATAGGCATCCCTTAATTTTCAAGGAGAACAATGATTTTGTATTTTTATTCATGTCTTTCCCTTTGTTCTATTTAATTTTTTTTTTTTTTCTTTATTTTTTCTACCTCTCTCCCTTTTATCATACCCGCCCCTATGTCGTCTTCAAGATGTCAGCAACGATCGGTGGTTCAGCGATACAGCTTGTCGTTTTACATTGCAGAAGCCCCTTGGGGGTTCGCGAACGTCTCTACGGTGAGTTTCGAAATTCTTTTTCCTCTTCCAATATAGTTAAGAAAAAAATTCATTATCAGGTAAATATGTGGCTAAACAGAAGGGTTATTTTTTTATATAAAAACTTGTTGATTATTTATCAAAGATAATTTTTTCACATACATATATACTGGAAATACAAATTTTCGTAAATATATTTGCGAAAGAAAACTTCAAAGAAGCGTTCAATGATCAAAAAAATATTTGTACGTCAGAGAAATATTGATGACACCCCTAAATCGATCTGTCACTATAAAATTCGCCTTTCTTTACAGTCCTACACTGAATCTCGTACTTCACCGATATTCTCGGTGTAATAAAGTGGCTTTTGGCATTACCAAGCTAAGCCCTCGACTCCGTAGAGGCCTTAAGCCGATATACTTCGCCTCGCCGTTTGTATGCAGTGAGTCTGCGAGTTGATATCTATTCTCACTGTAACCGCACGTTTAGTTCAGTTAGAATTTCCAAAATATTTCTACGAAGTTAAAGTTCTGCCATTGAAATGAGGGTAAAGAATATATAAATTCAGTGAAGCAGCATTTCTAATGACAAAAAACTTGAGTTCGAAATAAAAAAAAAAATAGAAAAAATATTCTCATCAACTACATGGTATTAGCTATGGCGTGACAAAGTTATTTTTTCTTTTTCGTCTGAAGTTGGCGAAAAAAATTTCTGAACTTTTTCACCAATTCTGGGAGTACTGAAACGTACTGACGAAATCGTACGTCAAAACTTGTATTCTTCTGAACATGTGTACCACATTTTAGATTGATTCATCAATCACAGCCTGAAATATCGTGTACACTGTTTTGAAAAATATAGTTTCGAGATATTTTTTTTTATTTTAATTTTATTTCGAACCAACCCTCGACCCTCTCGGTACAAGATGAAGTTAAACTTGCGATTACAAGAAGAAGTTTGCTTTTTGCAATGCATCATGCGATCCTGCGAAATAGTGAAGACTCTTGAGTCAGACGTTGCGTGAAATATTCTAATTAAATAATGCACCCGTTGCATTGCATTAGGACAATCTGAAGAAATCTGTAGTCAGCAAGAGGTGATGAGTTATCTCCCAGTCCTCTCTTGCCTACTAGAGCTAGATATCTTACACGAAGACCGCCTCCAGTCTCTGGCTCGATAGATTAGGGTATTGAAGTGCACTAGCGCTAAACGTCCGATCCTGCTGATAAAATATGCACTCAAGCTTCGGACCATCTCCCGCTTGCTTTGATAGAATATCTTAAACGCTATGTCTTCATAACGGTCCGCTCGTAAAAAAGGGTATTCATAAAATATGAAAGTTGAATATTTGAAGAGCTCACAGCTCAGTTTGAATCTGATGTAAACCTTTTTTCAGTAAGATTATTTGTTCGCTTGAATATAAACTGGAATCATATTTATAATATTTTTAACGGCATAATACCATAAAATTGATTACACAAATTTACGCCTTAAATCACAGAGTAAGAAAACTTGCAGAACAAAAATAGTTAGCATGCGAGAATAATCAGCTGCACGAACGGTATAATTACAATTATTCATAATTTTCAATGTTCACTTATCTCGCTGCAGGCTGCATTACAGCACCTGCCACCCATACTACTTATCAAAACATCAAGTGTTACCAATCAACGTGAGCGTTTCGTTTGACAAGATTATTTATTCTATATAATTACTTAAGTGTGCGCTATCAAATAACGCCAACAACCATACGACCTTCTACATCCACCGACTTCCTAGAGTCTCTTAGTTTCAGGATGAAACACAGGGAACAGCTCCGTTGGAAAGGGGAGATAAATTGTATGGGATAATCAGAGGCGATCCGTCATCATCAGGGTGGTCTGACCTCCTGTAGTTGGCTTGGCACGCGCATATCGCCACTCTATTCTAAAGCCAAGGCAAAGCCACAGCCAATGCGTCTTATCTTTTGCTGCAAGAATACGACGGTACTGCTGGCTCTGGTTTCTCGAATTCAGGTATAAGTTCATATTTAAACGGACCCAAGGGGTCTGCCTATATGGGTGCTTTGGTCGTCCGCCGAGTAGGTCAATGTGCATATAAAAACGACAGAATCCAGACCGTTTCAAATGAATTTCTTTCCAGATACTCCCACAACACGTTGCGTTATATGTATAGCAGAAGCCCTCATCTGTCTCAATTCTTTGCCGCTTTCACACTTGTCCACTTTTTTCCTCATACTTATTTTTCTCCAAGGAATTAATCTCGGAACACATAACATGGGCTTTCATTCATCCTGACTATCATATTCGACGATTCAATGTATCTTGAAAGTGTTTCTGAGTTGAACCTTCTCCGATACAGGTCATGCAGGTAAATCGACTAGGGTTACTTCTGTGCTTTTAATATATGATTTCTGAAGCACAGGTCAGGGTTGAATTTTAACCAGTCGAGTTTCTTACACGTATTTTATCGCAGCAATCAGTCAACATTGCAGGGTGGTGAGTATACCTAGATACTGTACGAATATATAGTGGAGGGTTTTATGAAAGATGAACCAAGAATAACCAAGAGGTGAAGTTTAATCATGGAATTCAACGGGAAAATATACATGTAATATGGTGCTACAAAATTTTTCAAACCAACATAGAATAACTCTCTTGACAGCCTTGCTTCGTCATCTTTAAGCGGTCTATGAATCATATGATCTTATTTCTCAAACTTGGCATCCAGCGTTCTAGCTTTCGAAAATTTAATCCTCATATGGAAATCCTTCATCCTTTTCAGCTTTCGGATGCATGATTTCTCAATCTCTTAGCAAATCATTTGTCATTTGAATAAATTGACTACATTGGGATTTATTACCAGTCATTTACTCCCCATTGACCCCCCACTGGTGATAAATACAAGTTTCTTACAATTCTGAATTACAAGTTTTACTAAGTGGTTCTGTTGACGCAAATCACTTGAAAATTAATCAAAACCAATAAAAGTATAAAAAAAACATTTGCCTTCTAAGTCAAACCATGCAATTTCAGAGTTTGAGAAATCTTCTTAGCTGATTCCGAACGTTCGTGAAGCTGATTTATCATTGCAGATTACAGTTCTCTGCTCAAAATCCCAACAGCAATAGCAGGAGTGTTCATCACTTGAGATAACCACTAACCAAGTGCTTTAGTTGATGTTATTTGATCTTGTGCACGGTCTGCAGCTACAGAGTCATCGTGAATGCCTTTTTATCTCACCTCCATTCTCCCAGGATATCCTTTCCCATGTGCGGTTATCGAAAAATGCTATTCTGCATTGAAATAATCAAAAAAAAATTTAAGAACGTATATTACCATGTAGAGAACTTCAATGTCTTCCCCGAATGGCAATTTCTCTAAACTGCGCATGGAAAGCGATTTTCCGATACAGGATGGGAGGTACTATAAAAAGGTTAATTAAGAATCTGTATCAGTCTTAACAGTCCATCGATGATCATCTTGACCGATAAACATTCCTGCAACTGCTGTTAGGGTTCTCAAATGCAATTTTTGATTCGTGAGACGGATGTGTTCATCGTTACAAAAGGATATTTATCTGCTATTCAGTGCAATCAATATTTTCGTAATTAGAATCTTGGAAATGAAATATACATGTATTTGAATTCATTCTTCTGTTTTCTTTATTTTTTTGTATTAATTATTTTAATAACAGAAATCACGATTCATTCTGGTACAAAATTACGAGAGATCATTTAGAGCTCGAAGGACTGCTTTGACTCTGTTGTCCATTACCTATAGAAGATCGATATTCGATGAAAGTTGATGCTTACTTTCGATTGATTAATGATCGATGAAAATTACTACGTCAATTTTCTACACCAGCCTTTCACGAGCAGGAGTGCGTATCAATTTACTAAATGATGGACAGCTCGACATCCAAAAAAATTCGCCACTTGAAATTCTTATAAGCGCAAAATACGGTTCGCTATGATACGTAAAGTTAAGTGAAAAGAAAAAATAAAACAAAAAAAATTATAAAAATCATGAAACAACGAGATTCATATCACCATTCAGCAACAATTTCTTTTAATGATACAAAAATCATCTAATCAAATCGTGGACGGTGTATATATCAAGCGAAAAAACGAATCGTCTCAACTTTATTTGACACTGAACATTTATTTTCACAATTTTTCAGGTAAACGACGAATCGATTCATCAACTTTAGGATTTCCAGTTATTTCGACTGAAACTTTAATATCATCCAAGTGGGAAGGTACAAGTGGCTTGCCGAACTTAGAGGGTTTAATGCATAGCAAAGTAGTTTGAAATATTTTCGCCGAATAATAGGAAAATCAACATTGAACCCTACGAAGAGGTTGCGTTGGTGTGCTTGTTCAGTTATGATAGTTGCAGACTTATTCCAGGATCAAGAAATTTCTTTCTACATTATAATAAAGTAATTATTACCGAATAGCAATTGCCGAATCAATATTCACGTTGCGTCATGTTCAATTGCGACATGAGAGTGGATGTACAAGTATACTGTTAAAGGTTCGTAACTTTTGTTAAATTCGTAACAAGTCTTAGCTGATGCAGCTTTTAGATAAAAGTTTTTCTCGTAAATACAAGTACGTTGTTTCTACTCTCGTGAATTAACGGTATTGAGGGAAAGAAATAGAACAAAAAGAATAACGTCTACTCGAGAAACTGGATCCTATTTGATTCGTCGCTCATTATTAGCGAACACTCGAAACCTCTAGTATACAAAATGTATACGAAAGCGAGCTTCAAAACTAAAGATAACAAATTTCACTCTATCGTTTGTGACATCAATCGTGTCGAGTGACTGTCACTTAGACCTTAAAATAACATTCACCTATCTCAAGGATATGAAGATGACAGTCATTTGAAGCCAAAATATCGAAGAGACTAACAACAGGAGACCGTGGATCTCAAGGGTTAATTAAAAGCTTAATTAGTATAATTTACGCAAACGCCGTTGTCTGGTAGTCCAGAACTCTTCGAGGCTAAAGTTTCTAGTTTGCAGCTTTGAAAAGTATTATGGATAAAGGATCAAGCAACAACATTTCTGCGTTCGTTTCAATCTGTGAAAAAAAAAAAAAGGAAACGAATATCGTCAACAACAGCTAGCTTATGGCCAACAGAGCCTCAAGTTTTGCGTCGTTAAATATTCTGTATAGTGATAAAAGTCTTCTGGGGTGAGTAAGTCGGATGGTAGTTATATTAGCTACGAGGTTGGCTAATGGGGCAGAGCGGAGATACTTTTTTTTCCCTTTTCCACGATTTGACGGGCACTAATCACCTTAAAAAGAAGCTCGTTTCTTTCACTGTAAACTAACAATCGCTGTTAAATACGTAGGGGTAGAAATGGTTGGGACGAGATTTTCATACGAATGAATACGCAAAGAGATGGCTGAATTACTTGTCAAGCTTTCAACAAGCCCTATCCACGTGACGGAATCGTCACGTCTTTGAAAAATATCTCACCATTTCCGAGCTACGTGGCGTCAAAGACTCTTTCAAAGTGTTACAGACAAGGGTGGAATGCGGAACTCAATATTTTTCCACACTAGAGGCGAACAATTCGTTGACTTTCCCTCCGTACAACTTTTCAGGATATCGTCTTGATTCGAACATTCCATACGTCTGCATTATTCGACAAGCTGAAGGTGTCGTACCATCTGCCATATATCCACCCCTTTACCGCTAAGCGAACTGAGGTAGGGCGTTCGATTTATTCTATAAAAATGCATCACAAACGGAGTGGATTTATCGGCATTGAAGTTGAAGAAGTTTAACAGTTTCCAGCGGATTTGATAAGTGATATGAATCAGTTCTAATTGCAATGGATGCGTTTATTCGACGATTCGTAGATTAAAACCGTCAAAACCTGGTTAAATGCAAAGATGTAGGTATAAAGCTCGAATGTAAAATATATAATAAAGCAGATTGGATTGAACGTGGGGTAGGAGGTCGGAGTTATTCTCGGTGATTCGTCGAAGGACTGATTTAAAATTTTAATATCTCTGATTGAGTCGAATCCAATCTGCAAGTTAATTGAAAGTTCGAATCGAAAGATGAACCAATTTGAATACATCGGTGTCTAGGAACTTTCTTATTACCCACGTGCCACCGAGATTGAGGACATCGGATGTATTTCCACAGCGGATTTTTCCACAGCGAAATGCTAGTGCAGAAAATTCAATAGTAACAATGAAAAACTGTGACACTAGATTCTCAGAGGTTTTTTTTAGTTTTGCCATTTTTTCTTCATTTTCTTTTTCTATTTTTCTCTCGATTCTCAGTGTGTCAAATCCAATGAACGTTTTCAACTGTCGAAGAATGAAAAATACTGAAAATAGTGGAAATAGCACGAGAAAAAGTCGAGTTCGTACGAATCCGATTTTTATACAGATATACACTCAGCGGTTGCAGTTGATGTGCATGACCACCCAAACGTAAAAGGATAAAAGTAAAAAGAAAGTAAATGGAAAGAAAGCTGGGGATGAAGATGCAACAGTAGAACCGGAAGACGCCTTGCATATAGTGCTGAAATGTTTTAAAAATGGTGAGTCGTCGCTTATAAAAGTATTTCTACTATTATCCGAACGCAAAACTTTAAAGTCAATTTCCTATGAATGACATTTTTCCATTTGCGAATCGAGTTTATTCAAGAACCAAATTACCTACCGGTTTCAACTTTTCAGATAATTTCTGAAATACCTCTGGCTATTGGGTGAATATATTTATTTAACTCGGAGAAATTTTTCTCAGAGTAATAAGAATAGTCGATTTTTCTTTTTTCGCTTTCGGAGACTGACGTTCTTTCTAGTTTTAAAAAGACGCGATTACATCGGAAGTAGACATTGGAAACTTTCGAAACCTCTCACTTCTGCATTCTGTGAAATGATAAAAATTTGATAACGTTATGGTCGTCACTATATTAGTAAAAATGTACTCGAAGAATCGGTTTCACAGAATTTGATAAATTCTAAATCCGTTAAATGTTATTCGAAAACACTCGAACGATATTTCTGATATGAATGAAATTCCTCACTGCAACCCTACCAAATTATGAAAACGAAATTGTTATTTTATAACTCTTGCGGGGACCTATAAATATTGAAATATATATATACCAAGTCGATCGAACGCGACATTGGAAAAAAAAAGCAAAGTTGACGTTTTTTTTTTTTTTTTCTCTCTCAAGAGGATTCTGTACGTCGTGGTTCTTCACCTTCGTATATGGTATCTATAGGCTGTGCCTTACGTGGGTGCAGACAGTACCTGCTTTATCAAAATGTACAGAATTTTACAGTTCCTCGAGCCTGATTTGAAATTCAGATTCGGTTAGATGCCAAGATGCTCCAACAATCCTTTGAATACGGAGGGCAACATCTGTCATATCGTACATATTCGCGTGACGATGGACTACTACATACGGTTTCGCGTATATTCCCAGATGTTCAAGTCGTCGCATCAGTCTGTCATCAACCATGAGGGTATAAACTTGATTTGATAAACACAGGTGGGTTTCATTGGATTCTCTTGAATAATCGATCCATAAATGTTGTTTAATTATATTATCGCTGCTTAGTGCCAATATATCACGACTCATACGATTAAACGATGCATGGCAACTAATTAAATCAATCATTTCAAGAATAATTAGAAATAAATCATTTCATTTGTTGTCAGCCCCTAATCCCACGTACTGGTTGATTGTGATCAGCACGAGCACAAGTTAAAGAAACTTCAATATAGAAAAAATCATTCTATCAGTTGAAAAGCTAAATATTTTTTGCTTTCAATATATTTTTTGCAGAAGCAATGAGTACGATTAATCATACGCGAAATGAAATTCTTCTGACAGTTTTGCGACAATAATTTTTCGAGATATGAGATTTTTATTACAAACGCTCACGGATTTTCGCCTACGAAAGTGGACAATTTTTTCTTTTGTAAATTGGGAAATTTTAATGAAATTTTTATACGGATTATTTGGTGAGTCCAAAGGTAGAACTTGCCTTGAAAATGTTCATTTCGGTCTTGAAGGAGATATGTGCTTCGAAACTAATCACACTGGGAAATGTCTGTGCAATACTCTGTTGATTCAGGTGCTTCAAAATCGCGAATAATATAATCTTGATTTGAAGTAGGTATTTGAATTAAGAATCAGAGATGAAAATACTTGATCTCATTGATTGAGATACGAAACGAAATTCGACGAATATTGCAAGTAATTTTATGAATATTCAAGTGTGCATTTACCTGATTTCACAACGTTGTGACTTAATGTAATTTGAGATAATTTATTGCTCAAACTTCTCTAACTTTTTTTAATATGATAATATGTACCTACCAGAATTGAAATTCAGAAAACAATAACATTCAAAGATCTTATGGATGAAAGAAAAGCAGAATGAGAACAACGATTGCCAATTAAAGTGCTTATTGTTAGACCGCTTAACAGCAATCAATAAAATATAATAGATTCAATATCCTTAGAGCTTGAACAAGGAATTGGCATCGACATACAAAGCCATCTACTCAGAGTATGAAATAACGAGAACAACTACAAGCTAGTATAAAATGATAATTCCACTTCGGAGTATATACGTCGTATCAATGAAAAATACGAGTTTCACTACTTTATTGAAGGACCAAAGAAAACGGTAAGAATTCAAAGAATTATGGAAATTTATAATTTCGTCTCAGAATTTAGACCGATCAATATTATTCGACAAATCGATTGTCGAAATTAATTTCCTTGTCTGTTCAGGATTATTTTATTTCTTCGATAATGAGTCTGCAAGATTATTGAGAATTAATGTTAAGCTATGAGTTCGAGAGGGTAAATATGCGATTTGAAAAATTATCTAGAAAGGATATTCACGCGAGTAGAAAGGCGATAAAAGAAAATGCGTGGAAAATGTAAAATACAGAATAGAATTCTAACAGATATACAGAATCCAGTGTAAAACGAAACTAGCATTCAAGAGATATGTATATATGTATACGAGATGTCTTGACAGCATAAACCGTTGTCTTGTACCGCAAGTTGTATGCAGATAGATGGTAATTTCAGCAAACATGCTCTGTTATTTGCATCTTAGATTTTACAGAGAATTGTTGGATTCAGGTTTACGACTAAGTGTCTGTCGGATCGAAGCGAAGCTTTGCTTCAATTCTGCCTTTCGTATCTACACGTTCTTTTTATTTTATTTTATTTTTTTATCATTTCTGCAGAGGAGTAGAAACTTAAAATTAAGATCTAGATATAACGTGAAAAAATATTCCATTTGGGAGGGAATTCTAAAAATACAGTCACGTTTTTAAGGAAGATAGCGAAAACGGGACGAAAGAATTACGTATATTTCCTTAATCTCAGGTTTGTTATTCTCGGCTCTTTAGTATCCGCGAAGAATCTCATTAACCCTATTATTCAGAAATAACTATACTACCTTCGTTGTCAACTGTCGTATAAAAGCTGTTTCTTATCGTTTCAAGCTGATTACTTAATGCGAATGTCTAGTTTTCGGCGAACCTTATTGTACTTCGGTCTACACCTCGAGGAGAAATGGTTGAGATTCACTCACTGACTCATGATTTCTTTCCTATATATCAACGAATAGTCGACCGACGATAGGTGGGACGTGTCCTAGAATTTCATGGCGTAAATTTCTCTCGCAACTCGTAAGGCACAATTAATATAAGCTCAATAGCCAGAATGCAGTGAATTCTACTACGTAGAGGTGTTCGAGATGTAAGCTTCGAGGATAGCGGCTAAGAATGAAAATCTTATCCTGAAAATCGACCATTAGCCTTCCAGACGCGATCGCGTTTCTATAAAAGGGTGACAGAGGATGCTGCGCCAGCCTCTGGATCGGTGCTCTCTAGCTGGTAGTATGAGACTGGATTTAAGGAGCAGGATGAGAAATTGAAGGGTAAAACGACACGGGTTTCGGATTTCTATGAGATGAGCACTTTGGTCGGATAAAAGGGCTCTATCTGGCAGAGGGGAGAGAACGCCAAAGTTTAGGAAGGGGACTTTTGGCGGGAGTAAATCTGCGAGGAACCACCGATTGCAATAGGCACCACAGGCAACCAGCCCTATACTTGGGGTACGACAATCGATATTTCATTGATGTGGTATTGGGTAAAGCTCGAAAAGGGTAGTTTTAATTTCAAACATTTTCTATTTCCACATTTACAGAATTAGAAACGAGGGTTGATAATGATATCGATCGATTGAACCATGGTATATAAATAGATGCAATTAATATTCTTCAACTATAGTTGAAGGAACACTGCACTTGTTATTTCGGTGTTTCCAGCTCGTAAGTATAAATGAGTTTTCATGTATTATCCACGGGTTTTATTGGTGTTGAAATATTTCCATTTTAATATTATCACACCGAAGTAGTCGCGAACGTACTGATCTAATTATCCTTCATATCACAGAAAAGTGAATTCCATGGAAGTGCTAACACGGGAACATATCCCAAGTGAACTTCGTCACTTCTAATGCAACTTTGCATACGTATCTAGGTACAGGAGGCAGAAATATGAGAAATGGTAAGAATGATGAAAATATATGTAGGTACAGCTAAAATTTGAGACCGAAGAAATTCCGTCTATAAAACCTTTTTTTTTTTTTTCACCATCATCGATCCCATAATTGTAATCGGGCAAAAGTAGAGTTTCCAAATATCCTTCCTGGTTTGGGATAGAATGTAATTTCATCTGACACAGAAAACAATGAGTGTCTCATACAACTTCTCTCCTCTCTTCACTAGGCCTGAGAAATTTAATTAGAACCGTAGACGAACACTTATGGTTGTCAGAGCTTGATTTAAAGCAGCGTAAAAAAATGTAATTCTAGAAACGGTTGGTATGTAACATGAATATCTATGAAAATATGCGCCTCGTGGACGCAAATAATTGTCACGATTTGCCATTTGCAGATATATCAGCCGTACCCAATGAAATTACAGATCGTATGAAAAGAGTAATCGAGTAACTACTCCGAACTACGTGCCTTCTGTTATGCATTGGACATGGATTGCTATAGGTATTTATGAATCTTGACTACCATTTGAAATCCACCCAGGATAGAGGTGGGTATATTCTTTCAACGATATCGTAAAATATAAAGATATATAAGTAACTACCTACAGTGGAACGAATCTTTTCATCTAAAGCTCGGCGGAATTCATACTCAACGTTTCTAATGCACCTGACGTTAATTATAGCCCTTAGTAAGTGACGAGAGATGCTAGTACCTTATCCATGTCCAGTGAGGATGTTTATGAGATGAGTGCACCAGTATGGTAGAGAGAGCATATTCCTGAGTTCCCCTAGTTTTCTCTGGTTTCCCTTGGGCAAAGGAGTAATTAACGACACTCGCTGCGAATAACTTCAGAAGTAATTACTTGCTTTCCACTGGCTTTGGTCTCAACCAGTCGTTCCTTCTTAGGCTTGCGGATAGCTTGACTGTGTTTAGTCGGTGTATAAAAATTTGGCATAGCAATGACGACAGGAATACGCTTGATGTGGTAGAAAGCTATATTGTATAGTTTATTAATGTTAGGTCTACTATAGCTATTAAGATCCTGATATCTGTGCCAGGCGTTTTGTCTTGTAAAATAGACACAGAACAACGTGAGTGGTAATAATCTATACTTGATCCTAGAATCCTGATTGCAAGATTCTACATCGTACAATATTCCCGAGAAGTCCAGTCGTGATCTGGTGTACCAAGGCAATAGAAATGGATGAGTATAAGTAATGAAAATTGTATTCAAATCTTTGATGTAAGAATTAATCTTACAGAACCAGAACGTTGAGACGAAAAATATCTAAAGTTAGTCTCATCGAGATACCATACGCAATAATAGCATAGGACTTAGATACTGAATAAATATCACGCGAGTATGCGTGTAGAGAGGTAGTTCACACCTACCCCAATAAATATTATAGAGCGCGTGTGAAATACGATAAAATTTGTCGTTATGCCTGAATGAAGGCGATGGAGATATCAGTTAGACTTGTGCTAGTTTACGAGTGTTAAATTTTGTCTGATTAATTAAACTGAAAGTAAAATTATTTTTTTTTTACATCCAATTCTCATGGGGGTTTTAAATTTGTTTATTGTCACTGAAAGCGCGATGCGTATAATTCACTTGAAAGGGTTATTTTCCCGCGAAAAAGGTGTGGTAGCAAAACGAGCCTTAAAATATCGCACTAAAACGTAGTCGCCTGTCTTCAGGGTTTATTGCCAGAACCGTATTTAGGCCTAGGGCACCAGATTGCGTAGGGGTGGCATCCCATCGAATTTTTTTAATTAATAAAGCTTTTCTCATAAAAGTTGTGTCCGATCTATACTACATAGTGATCCTTTGAGAATCTTGTCGAAATATATTCCTAAAAATAATGAAAAAAAAATGGCAATTTCCAATTTCAAATTAGTTTGAGCGATCTTTTTTCTTTTTCTTTCGATTTCATTGAAATTTTCGACCACATCTACACGATGAGAAAGGCGAGAAACCGCGTTTTGGCACTTCCTAGAGGTTGTGGTTTATATGGTACCACTTTCTTGCGTAGTATGACAGACTAATGAATTTGAGATGGCGTTTTCAAATTTATATTGTTTGATTTGAACCCTCGTTACAAGCTATTTACCTATGTATATTATACACGCTTGCGTTTACTTCCACGTGGAGTTACATGTGGTTACATATCAGTGCAGAACATTTCGCCAGTATCAAATTTACATAAAGTGGGTGCGACTCTACCTCGTTCGTTTATACCGTTTTACTGATCCCTTAGACCTTGATGTATCGTGCTGCATTGTAATTACAGGGCTGCATGCTATCGTAACAGCCTGCAGCTAATTTTTATACGACACATATACCCCAGACATATTTCTTACGAAAAGAAATACGAGAGGTTGGTATAAGAAATTTATGAGCACAACTAGCCGTTTTCTGTCCCACGCTTCTGTGTCCCAACACGCCTGTCAGAGAGTTCTATGTCACGCGATTTGTTCGGTTGCGGATTAACTTTATTTTCATACTGATTGAACGATCAGCTTTCAGCTTGAAAATTTACAATAAATAAAAAACTAATAGTTGTCTAGCCCATGAAGAATATCCTTCAATCGTTCATCTAAGGAAACAAACTGCAGACTTATGCAGAATATCCTAACTCGATCGTTTTCTTCTCTTCATTAGGATCAGCCAAGGCTCGATCGTGAGATTCGTTAAGCGATGCTATGCACGGATACTTGATAAATTGTATCGATTATTCGCTGCAAATTATTCCACAGGATTAGCATTATCATTCAGATTCCAACCTCTGCACTTTGTGCTTGGAAAAAGAACAAACAACTAAAATTAATGCCACGATATCACGGTTCAATGGAAGTACAAATCGGACCACTCAGCTCAAACGATTGCAGTCAACGGGTGGTAATGACATAACGACACGCAATACTGCAGAGGATATTTTGAGGAAATATAACTGAAATCTAATTCCATGACATGTTCTCGCATTCATCAAACGAAATGATGTCGAAATGATGTCCCAGGAATCTCGTATTTTCGGTCACTCGAAATTAATTGTAAATCTCCTAAGACGATCGATTTTTAGAATCCAACACTTTAATGTAAAGAAAAATTCTACTGTAAATTAATAACTCGTAAGAAAGATACGTGACATTTTTTTGTGCTCGATGCATAGGTATACAGTTCAATTTACGATCGCATATCGCTAAATCTCTACTGGAAAAAACACGTCTTACTGTTTTTTCTTCACTTTCATAATTTTCACTATCATGTGGAAAAAAAAAATTCACTTGTAGCTAGGACATGCATCGCGTGACTTTGCGTTCACGATAATAGGTAATTTTTTGTTATCAGGCGTGGTTCGTGTCGAGTTATTTCACGAGTATATAGAATTTTCCATTTGTAGCGTACAAATTTTTTGACACATTATATGCGGTTACCGATTTTTATAGCCAGCTCAAATTTAATACCACATTATCATTCAAATACTAGCCTACAGTCACATTCCTATTATCAAAAGTCCGAAAGATCTTTTCACGAAAATTTTCAAATTTCCTATAATTTCAATAAATTTCATAATCTTCTGATTCCAGAAATAAAAATGGGAAACAGATGCTCCAAGCTGCTAAAAATTCGTATCATTATATACACGCATCTAGCTGTCACCCCAGTCACGCTTAAAACTCCAGTTAGACGGCGCTGACAACCATACATACGCACAAATACACACGCACATAATAACGTGCTTGTATATTAGACTCAAGTTTATAACTACAGGTCGAGATTGGAAATAAATATGAAGCGATATTTCTGTTATTTCTTCTCACGCAAGAGAGTCGTTCTAGTTTGGCTCACTCCATTCGTAAGTGCAGGATACAAAAGGAGTATTTTTTATTTTTTTTTGTTCAAATCAAGGGTCAGCTTTTTGTTCCCATAGGTCAAGGGCTGGAAAGAGGTTTAGTCGCGAAAACTTTAACGTTAACATGTGGTTCACAGAAGCTACTAATGGAGAATTTCATTCAACTGTAAATTTTGGTCTACCCAACCGTTGATCTTTACTACTACTTTTGCTGTTCATAAGAATAACGTGAACTTACTAAGGTGAAGCATATAATACTTAAGTGTTTTACATTTTTTTTCTAGTAAAAATATCATTGAAATAAATGAAAAGTTTTGATAAATGTATGTGTATGCATAAGTGCAGCACGTAGGTTGATCTCGTTAGTTATATTCCGCGTCTGTACAAGATTACGAACGCTATGGTCGTTTATACGATTGGGATTTCCCAGTTGTCCCATTTGAATTTCCCGCTGGCTTATATATGTATATATATAGGTATATATGTATGTATATATGTATAAAGAGGAATCTACCTTCGAAGATGTTGCATATAAATGTATAGGTGTGATAAAAGCAGGCGCTTGGGATGGGCCTCAGGCATGTTTCTTTTAAATAAGAATAATGGTAGGAAAAACGAAGGGGAGCCGCTAAAGGCTGGTAGAAAAATTGCTCTAGAATTTTTCTGAGTGGGGAGATGCGAGCCAATGAACACACCCTCTGAATACAGTGGTCTCATAAAAACCGTTTCCATTACCAAAACACGCCTTTTCAAATATTACCACGTTCACAATATGACGAGTGAGCCAACATCCGGATATACGGTGGAAATAACAACCCCCTTGTCTCGGAAGCAGCCTAGACCGCCTTAGTCTTCATGAATTAACGATCCATCCCTACTAAGTTTTCATGTAATCAACATCCCGGTCCCTGGCATAAGTAATCATTGTTACGTTCTCGAGTAAATAGCTACCCGTTTCTGATCCGAGCTGAAGTCAACTTCCTTTATCTCATCCGGAGTCTTCTTCGAAATTCTACTATCTTGTTGCTCAACGAAAAATAGAGACGATTTTCTCAAAAATATCATATGTAGTTTATACCCAAGGGCCATATAGCAAGATAAGGATTAACGAGAGGAGATATTCCGCCACGATGACAGTGATGGTAAAGAAAGGACATCGATATGGGTATCAGAGATTGTAACATCACTCCACAGAGTAGATATATAAAAAAAGAAAAAAAAAATGGTGAAAACCGATTGTAGAGCTCGGTTTTTTATGATTGAAAAAAATTTTGAAAATTCATTTAAAAAAAACTGCATCCAAATCGTCGATGCACTAAATAATATCTGAAGCTTTGGAATTTGATTGTAAAATTTTGTGTAACATATTGGGGAAATACCTTACAGGATTAACAAATTCGAGAGATGGACAAACGAGTGACAGACGAATGCGGGCTTGCGGGTTAGCCTTCGTTGTATTTTACCAAAGGCAATTACACTACGATGCTTGCAGCTTGTTCGGGGGGCGAATGTATAACCTGACTCACATCAATCACTTACCACGCGATACGGGCGATAGTATGGCTCGCCAAAAGGCCGGTGACCACGCGAGGCTGAACACTGAAAGCTGAAATCGAACAATACCAACCACCGACCCTAGACGGCAAGTAACTATAGAAAAAATTGCAATTTTTCAACAGATTTTTAACAAGCTAATCGAGTTCAAGTTTTTGCAGCTGTCGCTTTTTTTTTTTACAAGAAAATTGCACAGACGAAATTTGAATAAAATTGCGAGGGAACTTCGGAATGAATATTTTTCATCGCTAATTCATACACCCTTTGAAAGGTACTAATTTCCTTCTTTGGATTAGCCATAAGCGTGATCGAGTTGCTACTCAATTATGGTCGATGTATGAAAACTCGTGCCGTTTATGATTTCGTAATATTTTTGCAAAGAGTTACTCAAGACATGTTTAAGTGATACAAATGATACGCTAATGTATATCATTAAATTTTTTGCAAAAGAAGTATGAGAATGATTGATGAAAATTGCAAAGTTTTGGTGGAATCAACGAACGTGTTTTTCCATAAAGTCTATGATTTTTGGAACGCTGAAGGCTGCTGTCGCACACCGATGTGATGCGAGTGTAATGTTTGCTTTATTTATTGTATTTTATTTTTTCATTTTTGATGTTGTTTGAGCCACATTTTTCGGCTGACGTAGGAACAACGGTAAAATATTTACGGGCACGTAATTATTATTTTTTGTTTGTTTTCTCTTTGGTCAGATATAATATTTCATTCGAGTCTGTCGCGTCGCGTCGTTCGGATATTCAACATCTGCGCGGGTGGTTTTCTCCGACGTTGGGGGTAGGAGACAGAGCAAAAAAATATTACAGAAAAGAGAGCGATCCCGGAACAAAGAGATAAAGGACAGGGAAAAAAAAAGAAAGAAGATGGAACTGAGACCGTAAGAGAAAAGTCTGACAGACGGACTGAGCATGACGTTACCTTTTACTGCATATCTTAATACGTTATCTCGGAAAATAAATCCAGACCAAAGAGTTATTTGAATAATTTCATACTTTAAAAATGATCTGTACGTTTTTTAGGTGAAATGTAAAGAAATTTTCATAGGATTTAATGATTTTTATTACATCTGATATTCAGTTTAATCTAATTACATAGTTGGCTAAATTACGCTGAATGGTATACAGTAATTAATTCCTGTCTGAAATAGAATTGGGAAATCATAAGCGTGGATCGGTGAAGCCTGGTAGTGCCAGACCCGAGATCTTGAATCCTGTGGGAGCTAAGGGAAACGGTCGTACTCGTATACGAGTATCCGGCAGATACGAGGCTGGGCTACCCTTATCTTAGTTGGATATGCTGATGACGCGTAAACTTTCTAAATCCCTGAGTTTTCACGCGCCACCGTAAAAATCAAATCCACCATGGCGAGGAAGTTCTTAGGGGGGGGGGGGGGGGGCGAACTAAGCCCCGTATGAAATCAAACCGGTGTGATTAAAGTAAAGCTTCAAGCGATGGTGCATTCATATCACGTGGCATAAACGGGTTGAAACTTCAAACTGAAAATCTTCCAAGATTATTTTGAGCCTGAAACCAAATCCAATAATGAATATCCTCACCAAATCTTCAGCAAAATCATTACAATCGTCAAGCTTCGTTCCAAATGGTACTAGAGAAGATTCCTTACGTTTCTTTGTTCTTGATTATTTTAGGACTTTTATGACTTTCCTCATCTTCCCATGTAGATTTTCCACTAGAACCGAATCTCTGTCATTTATATCTCTTATTCAACTCCGATGAAATGATTTTTATTTCATTTTTGACAGGGTTGACCTCACGTCTCATCGAAATACTCCGGATGTTTTATCTCAACTTCACCTATACGCGCTTTATAAAGCTGTTATTTGGAAAGCCATTCTACACGGAGCTTGCAGTATGTACTTAACTACTCACCCTTAATTACAATACCACCAAAGTATCGTTTCAAGTGACGTCTTGTCTTCGTGACTCGCACCACCTTGCTTTAAACCCTCCACTGGGCCATCGATCACCCCTTTTACCAGCCGTGAGGGAAATAGAAAAAGAAATCACGTCGCTCCGCTTTACGCCCAAGACACCTGATGAGAAATGCTGAAAGGCTAAGCCCTCTCTCTGAATTTCTAAGCTCGCTACGGGCCACCCTCTTTATAGTCTTGTATCTTGAATTTTTTTGAAAACGTGTGTTTTTTGTCGCCCTATACTGAATGTTGCGGAATTCAGTAATATCAGCAAAAAGAAACTGGTGCACAAAGCCCCAGGCCCAATTTGTAGATAACTGCTAATTAAGGATGAGACCGCGGAGGATCTCGAGGACGATGGAAGCTTTTTGTCAGTAACTCGCTTCGCCACAAAAATGCTATGGGATAATCAAATCTCTTGTGACACGCGGCTTTAGTCTCAAGACCTTTTAAGTCATTGCCTTGTATCGCTATTTGCGTGATTGAATGTAACACCGTAAAGCAAGAATTGAATAAAGCATTAGGCATTGATGACTGTTACGATCCAAGTAATAAGACCCTATCAATACTCGGGGTTGTATAAAAGAGTGGAAAAGGAATCAGGAAAATCGGAGTTGAGGTGTGGCTTGAAAAGGATTTAGCCAACAGTAGTAAGTATTGATATATGAAAGATTTGAAAAAAATGAGCCAGAGGCAGAAGCGAGGGTGAAAGTTTCAACCCCTAAATGCCTTCGATTTATAATTCATTGAAATGGTCGTTTTTCCTTGCATTAGCCCCGATTTTTGTTATATCTAAACTTGTTTTAAAACTGTTCGAAGGCTTACTAGTTTATTGAACTGCGCATCGATTGCAATTTTCCTGCGGTGGTAAGGCGATAGAACTTTGCAAATGATAATAATTATTATCGGTGGTTATTGAGGCGTTAAATTAATGACTTTGAAGTACAAAAACCGTATGACTATAAAGACCGCGGGATTCGCAGTATTATCGATCGTATATGAAAATAAATAATTAATGGGGTATCCGATGGGGGTTGAGCAGGGTATGGGATATACGGATGGAAAATCACGAGCAAAGTTAACCATGTTCAGGAACAAAGACTTCTTCGAAAATATCACCGAACTAGAACAACCATTCAGACGCGGAACACGCTGCGTAACAAGAAGCCAAGTTTCGCAAATCGAGCTAGCAATAGTCTACTAGGATATACATCCCTTACTAACCCACCCCAATTCGCTCCCTCTCGGTTCAGCAGTAAGGAATCCCTTCACCCTTCTTCTTTCTATTCCTTACCATTTCCTCCCTATATATATAAACCAAGGACCATCCAGGCCACACTACTTCGAATGTTCTTTTTCTTCGAACTTTCTTTTAACCTCCACATCCTATTTCGAAGAAACGACGATAACCGGAAGGCTTTTACTTATTGTTTCCAACGGTCAATTCTATATTTACACCGTAAGAGAAATTCTTCTTCCGCGAGTTTTGCGATAACGAGAAACGTGAAAGAATTTTTCTTTTCAGAAAACTAGAACTCCATTTTCATAAAAGTTTAGCCGACTCGTACAAAGAGAGAGAAAGAGAGAAAGAAAGAGAGGCCGAATAATAACAAGTCAGAACTTTTGATAGTTGATATCTAGATATTATAATATTGTTATTAGTTCATTTTAATAGCTTTTTGAAAACTGATCGAGAGAGACGGTCATACAACTGTTGGAATTTTTAAAATTTTTTTCTAAATTCCCATAGCTATTTTTATTGCCCGAAAACTTTGTCGCTTTCCAATTTTACAAGCCACCCTAATTCGCACTTGTCGACGAACTTCAAAAAACCGTACAGTTGTGGCGGCGCGGGCGGTTGTGAATATCTCTCGAAATATTATTAGCTCCACTCGACGACGCAAGCCGAGTGAGACGCGTATTATACGACGGGCAACAGGAATGACTGAATAAACTTTTTACGTCGGTTAGGCTAACTTTAATTTGCGTACAAATCTTGGTGAAATGGGGCTATTTCCTGCACTCCCTTTCTCTCTTTATTCTCTTCTCTCCCCTGCCTTGTCTTATCCTCGGCCATTCCTCTGCCATAACGACATCCACTGTGACCTACATTTTATGATTAACGTAAAAAAGAAGATGTGGAACAAAAAAGAGTGATAATAAAAAAATAAAAATGATACAAAAAGTTGAAGGGAGGAAGACTACGCTATAAATCACAAATCGCAAATACTTTGAGCATGTATTTGATATACATACACAAAGAAATATGCGTACCTATGTATACTACAGAAGTTGTATAGTTAAAATTTTGAACAGCCAACCCCATTAGCGAAACAGATATTTATAACAGTGGGATTGTTGAGTAAAGGCGATTTTCTCGAAACGAGACTTATTTCCTCCAAGTTATTTCATTTCCGCTCGTTCATCTCCCTACAGATAAAAGCATTGTTCGTAGTCCGCAACGCGTTACCCTCGTTACTTGGGTGAGGGTTTAACGTAACATGAAACGATCTGTGTTGAATGTTGGGGTACCAGTAAATGGTCAGGTCTTTCGACATGGAGATACTTATGTTCGTATTTATTTTCTTCCAAGTTTACTTTGGCGAAAGCTAAATTTAAACAACATTTGATGCATCCGTGAGAATTTATTTGACAAATAAAAGCTGAGCATTTTCAAAATAACCTATTAACGCTAGAGGTCTTGCCGCAGGGAATACTTTTTAGGAATCTCTTTAGTCCACCAAATCGCTTAAGCCGTTTCAGAGAGGATGGCGCGGGGTGCCAAAAAAGGCGAAGGGGCGATAGGAAGGAGGACGTCTTTCGCAGACGCCGAAAAGGCCTGATTTAATCCGAGGTGCGGTTGAATTCTGCTCGAATTCCACTGGATTTCGAGTGCTCGCTAGTTCCCACGACAGCGAAAGTGCTTTTCATAAAATGCCGCAACGTCCCCTCTTTAAAGAACCGCGATTTAATTCAATTTTCATAAATTTCTAAGGTTGAATCTGCGGTTTATGATAATAGAAATCGTCGACTTACTGTACGCGCAAAGATATCTAGACTATGAAGTTAACTTTTCTGCCCCCAAGAATAACGACGACGCAAATATATCTCCTCGCAAAGTAATCAGTTCGATTATTCATGAACGATATCACCGTATCTTGTTTAAACAATCTATTCACACGCGAATAACTGCGCAATGAAACGCGTTAAGGATATAATTTAATGTTCACGATCCATTAATCTTGAATAGATGATGCTATATCGCACCCCAAAACAATACTGCAATAAATTAAACAGCTTCAAATTTCTGACGTCAAGAACTTTTTGAAACCTTAATATTTAAAATATAATCAAAACACTCCTTGCCTAACAGATATTGGGGTTTTCAATTCAAAATTTTCCGAATCATTTGTCGATCTAATGCAAAGTGATTCACGTACCTTTTTCAATTAATGCGCAAATTTTTAATCCGATTGAAATTATTATATTGATTCAAAAAATGAGAACAAAAATCTGATTTGGTATCACGTTGCACGATTTTTGCAATATATTAATTAATCGCGTTTGATACAAGTGAAAAGTGGAAAGGACCCTTGTTCAAAGGGACGGAAGATACAGTTTCGGTACAAAAAAAAAGGTTGGTATTGTGGAAATCGAATCGTAGATAGCGAATCAAGAGATAGAATTTTTTTGGCAGAGAGTTACGGATGCGAAAAAAAAAATCGAACAAAGTGTCTCGATGACGCAAAATTTCCCATTAAAAATTAATGTGAACAGTGATCGTGGATTTATTACACACTTTCAATAGGAGTACCGATGCGCATGAAAAATTGGAAAAACAGATTAAATTGCTTCAAGCAATATACCAACCAGGCCGCACGATACGGAAAAAAATTCTCATCATATCTTGGTTACAGGGCAGAGCATTGGATTGCTTCTATTCGGAGTCTGAGTATATTAAAATAAAATTCATGGTTTTTTTTTTTGTCGACAGAGTATGAAGACGCTATACGAAGACAGTATAAGGATTGAACTCAAGAAAAAGAAAGGACATCCCAGTTACATTAACTGCAGGTAATTAAATCGCAGATTTCATTAAATTGGGCATTTTTCTTATCAAAATAATACAATATAATATAGAAAACTGGATGAAAAATAAGAGACAAGTAAATAAATGAGAAAATATTTAAAAAAACGTAATCCACCTTCTTCATACTCGTTGATAAAAAAAGTTGAAGACGATCTTATTACGCTACTGGAAAAAGCACAATACGAAGACAGGCTAAAGAAGATAGATAACTTTTTCGTGAAAAACGAACTTCGGTTTATCTGTATAATTGTAAGTAATAACAAGTTGTAACTAATGTGAGAACTTTAAACCGTAGATTAATCACGACAGCGACGAATCATCAAGCGAAAAGGACATCTGGGAACAGGGTCTGATTAGAATGGCCGATTGTAGGATCAGTGAGATTTCTAACTCTCGAGTATGACCATTAGGTTTGAGTAGACTCCGTTAATCACATCGTGTTGTATGTATCTGGATATGTGACCAAAATCCGAAGTAATGGCTTGATAGAATTTCATTCTTTGATAATCGCCGTTAATTAAAATCGTGATGGGAATAATTCTGTATCAATGTGAGATCCATCCGATTTCCGAAGATAATGAATTATACCTGCATCCATCGTTTCATTATACAGGCAATTCTTTATGCTACTGTGCGAATTCTGAGATGATGGATATGCTACTGATTTCTAATGAATACAATATGTGAAAAACACGAAAACGTAGAGTCGAGATCGGAAAATTCAAAAGCTTTGTGGCAGTACTTACAATTGAGATAGAAACCTGAGGTTTTCTTTTTGGTATATATTTAATTAGGAGACGATATGGAAGCATTGCAATTTTAATATGACCGAATTAGGGACCACCTAAGTGTGCGAATATACAAACGAATTTTTATCAGTCCCTTCAAGTCTAAATCCTCCATTATAATAGTGAAAAGTACAACTTTTCACAAGATTCTTCTCGCAGATCGAACTGATATCATAGGATTGCAACGGTTTTCTAGTTTTAAACACAGCATGTAAAACTTAACGGAAGACTCTTGAGAAAGTCGCACTTTTAACGTTCTTTCACGAAAAGTCCTCTTCTCCTCGCTTACCGAATATGTTTTAAATAAAATGCTAGCCAAGCAAGTATTTCAAGTAAACAGAGACAAAAGATAGAAAAGAGAAGCGAAGAAATCCAAATAATATTTTGAATTGCTAAAATATTCCGCTGAATACATTGCGCCTAATATTATTCGACGTATAATAAGTGGGCTTCGCCAGAGAATGTTGGTTCTCGTGGTTGATTCTACCTTTCCGCGTCGTTATTCGCATTTATTTGCATTTGATCCAGTTGCCAGTAGCTTGCTACTATAAACTGTTTGAGTTGTGGCTAATGAAAAGTTAAAAAAAAAAAAAAAATTATTAAGAAACATCTATACGTCCGAGACAGACAACGTCATATATCAAACGCGAGTTTCTTTCGATTTTTGATTTAATCATAAAATAATAATGAGGCTGACGTTATCTCATGCAAATTTATGGGCCCTCGAATTCAGCGGGCTAAATTTAAGCCAACAGAACAACGAACGAGTTTCGCAATCGAAAGTTAAAATGCTAAAAAGTTTCGATGATTATACGAAGGCCACAATAATTATATAGACAGATTTTCATTAAATGAATAATAATTTTCAATGATTATATATTTTGATTGGGATGACCTTTGTTGGACCCGAAAATATCCGATGGTATACTTTCACAGGCAGTTTTATTGAACATATGTTGCATATTTCAATTTTTTTATATCGGTTCCAATATCCTTTCGGTCGAACGGTTCATGTGAATCAAGTGATGCATGTGCTTCAACCTCGCTTTAGCGAACCTGACTTTCCACAGGTATTAATAAACGAGAGAATGACAGACGAATACAGTGGAAACAAATATCAAGAAAAAAAAAAAAAATTAGCGAAATTCGAATAACCGAAAAATTGAAATCATGTCCAATGACTTGGTTTAATTTTTCAGGAATTCGTATCTTTAAATCGAAAATATATCTGGATTTTCCATTTCCAATATCTTCCTTCTCTCTTGATAAATATTTCTGCTGACGTTTGTCAGGAAGAAATAGTTTCTTTGTATAATTCGTTTTTTTTTCATTCTGAACGCGTATGTCAAACAGCGAGAAGAAAATACACAATCATAGGTATACGTATCGCAGAGGTCCCATTGCGTCGACGTCACAGCGCTTTGTTCTTTTATATTTATTTGATCGAAGTCGATTTGATTGTGTGTCAGTAAATTGAAGCGTCAAACGCACGACTAATAATCGCGAAAAAATGCCACGATCAAAGTTCAGAGCTCTGATCGTTTTACCGATCCGAAGTTAGGAAAATTTGTACGCAGCAATCGATCTGAAGGATATAAATCGCTGTCATCAGCAATCCATCATTTGTTTGACTCCTGTAAAAGATATATTCTACTCAAAAGGATTCTTCTGCTCTGTCTCATATGTGATTATCTTCGATTTTATCAATGGATATTATGCAAGCAGCAGGCGACTGAACAAAACTGCAATGATCACGAGCAGAGCGATGATGGTGAAATTCTTACTGCTCAATTTTTTATCGGTTTTATTTGGAACTCGTGTACAAAGCTGCAAAAAAATCGAATCTGCATATAGAGGTAAGTTTGTTGCCTGGAATCGCGAGGTATCTTTTTTTCGCAAATTTTCAACATCCGCTCCATTTCTCTATGGCATCAGAGCTGTCATATGCCAGCTGTGCTTGTCAATATGAGCTTACTATGACCCTATCTCAGAATTTCTTTTCTCCCCAAGAAGAGATAGCATCGATCGAATCCTTCGCAAGACAATTTCGGAGTTTCTTTTGCGTTTCGTTTTCCGTTGGACATTCGTGGCATTGTTCATTTCGGAACCTTTTACGGGCACGTCTCAATCAAATCTTGGTTCATGAACTAAGATATTGAATGACATTTTTCGCGTAGATACACTTGTATTTGACATATCTGATTTCTCTTACTGGATAACAAACTCGTACAAGATCTGTTGATTACGGTTTATTAAAACGTCACTCAGCCATAGTTTGGATCAACCATACCACTCCTTCAAAAATACCAAATGATTAACTCAGAATTACTTACGCAAATCTGAATGAACACGAGCATTGCACTCGATCTCTAATTGATATTTAACGCGATTTCCAGGCAGGTACACTCGCGATAATCCGGTAATGAGTGACTACGAAATAGTAGTACCCAGAAAGGTCTTGATTGACGGGCAGTTTCTCTCGTACCAAATTCCTCACCACTACAAACGCTCTTACTACAAGGGTCGTCGAAGAGATGAGATGACGCCAAATGACATGGTACATTATCGAGTTGCTATTGACGGCGAGGAGCATCATCTGGAATTGTATCCCAACCACAACCTTCTTGGCCCGGGAGCCGTACTTGAGAATCGAGTGTTGGAAGCTGGGCAGTCAGCAACTGACAAAGATTTTTTCCGAAATTTGAAGATGAGGCGGTTAAGAGACACCGAGTGCCATTACCATGGTGGCGTACGGGATCACAGCGAAAATAGTGCGCTATCCACCTGCTATGGTCTTGTTAGTTAATGTTTTACCAAAATATCTTTTCGGTGACTTCATATCTGTGCGAACCTTGGAGTTCGAACAAAATGATTGACCGACACTCAAAACGAATTGCATCAATCTTTCATAATTCCATTAGCATAAGGATGTTAATTTCGGTTGAAGCTTTTTTCCGTGCAGCCAGAACTGTTCATTAATCGTTAGAGCTAACAAAACGGTTCAACACCATTGAAATAATTAGAATCAAGCGATTGGAATCGACCCGGTTTACCTAGTCTAGTTTCACTTGAAAGAGAGAAAATACTTGGTTATTGTAAATAATTTACAGGCCGGGTACATCCGAACTAAACGTTCATTGTATATGATCGAGCCACTCGAGGGGCATGATTTTACGAAAGATATTGAGCATCCGCACATAGTTTACCAGAGAGGCGAAGACGATATTCTGCAGAATGATGGGAGGACCTTGTGCAATGTTACACAAAATCTTGCCAAAGATATAGCAATGCGAGCTGATACTAGGCAAAAAAGGAACGTGACAAAAGGTCCGAAGTCCTACACCGTCGAACTAATGGTAGTTCTGGACAAAACACTTCTGGATTACCACAAAAATTTCGACGTGGAAAATTACGTATTGACTCTGTTTAACATGGTGGGTATTAGGGTGGTCTTTTATTTGATCATTGAGAACCACCCTAGGATATGGTAGCAGCCGGTAATATTATCAATGAAGCCTATTATTTAAATCGCATAATTTACTTCGTTTTTCAACAGGCTGCTGGTTTGTTTCAAGACTCTAGCTTCGGTGTCCAGATGGAATTAGTTATAGTTAGAATCATTAGACTAGAAGTAGAGGAAGACGAGGTTTGCGATTTAAATTATTTTATTTATTATCTTGAAACATAGTACAGACATATCTACCCCTAAAGATTACCAAAATTCACATGTGTCTCTTTTATCTTTAACTTGGCTTTATGATTGATTCAGAGTATATCTCGATTCAGGATTTGTTTTTGAAATGAATTCTGAGGGGATCGAACTGTGCAGACAAGCATACCTAATTCACAAATCTGAATTCGAATCCAGCCCAATTCCTTAGCTTCACAATCTTACGCTTGATTACATTGCTCAATTTCATATTACTAAACTAAATGATATCACAGATGAATTTATCAGTGAGCAAAGATGCTGATTCAACGCTTACGTTTTTTCAAAAATGGCAAGAAAAGTTGAACCCAGGCGATGATACTCATCCTAATCATCACGACTGTGCAGTTCTTATCACCAAGTGTGTATAACATACTCAAATTTCTAACATTTTCATTTCTTGACAAATATGAAGTCATTCAACTTCAGTTATTATCAGAAACTTCATTCAGAAAAAAAGATTATCACGTTAACTTATAGCCCATATCGGTTCACTTTGAGCCTACCTCAATCAGTGACAGATAAATCTCTCTGCTTTGATTTTTTTTAATACAAAAACAAAATTCAGAAAATTTCAAGCCTCTATCATTCCTTGAAATCTTCCAATGTAATTTTATTAAAAAATAAATCGACATATCAGATGTCAAAAGCAAGTTGAATTGAACTGATATTTCTGTAGTGTGATCGGATTAGTCTCATTAGTCAAACATCGGGCTTTGCTTAGATTGATTTCAATGCGTTTACTTGAACTGGGTTTCGGCAGAATAGATATCTGTTTGACGCAATCTCTATGTGGATTCACGGGTACGTCAACGATTGCTGGAACCTGTGATCCATTGAAAGGTGCAGCTCTGGTGAATGACAACGGTTTGAATACCGGCTACAACATCGCTCATCAAATTGGTCACACGTAAGATATCATTACAGCTGAAATTAGAGTTGAATCATCTACTGTGGGCAGCCTTTGACATTTGATCTTGAACATTATTTCTGCAGTCTGGGTATGTCTCATGATTCAGAAGACGGAAACAGCTGCTCGGGAATCACCACACACCAAGATGGTTCCATTGAAACTTCCGTTATGTATCCCGGAAATCCTTACGTCGCGAAGAGGTGGTCTAAATGCTCGCAGAGTTACGTCAAAATGTACCTACAGTAAGGAAATTGCATATCCTATGATTCTCTAGCCGGTGACCGTTCTCTCGAGTCGAAAATTTTCCTCACAATTCCCAGAGTGCGTTAGGAAATATCATTTCCAGACCTCGAGTAGTCCGCGTCTAATCCACTCATATCTCGGCAATTACCCTACAATTAACGGTATAGTCGCACGACTTTGGGATAGGTTATTCTATCTAGTATCTAAATTTAGATTTAACTCAATTTCGGGGCTGGCCATTAGCCCGGCTGGGTTTAATCCCGTGGTTAAATTGGCAGCGGTTTTCAGTCCTGATTCACAAATATAGAACAGGGATGGGTACGTGCCTTGAGGACGAAGCCCAGGACCATCAGTTCAGTGGGGGCGATTTGTTACCAGGAGTGATGTACAATGGAGATGATC
Organism: Tenthredo notha; assembly: GCA_914767705.2. Classification (NCBI taxonomy): domain Eukaryota; kingdom Metazoa; phylum Arthropoda; class Insecta; order Hymenoptera; family Tenthredinidae; genus Tenthredo; species Tenthredo notha. The sequence continues at coordinate 9,112,999 of OU611908.1, forward strand.
AGTGCAGGCTTCTATATCGTCAAGATGCTCGTCAATGCGATCTGGGAATCGTGAGTATCACAAATTTTAAATGACGATGACGTACCTCAGAAGTATTCTCATATTATGGAAAACATCTTAAATAAGTCAACAGTCGAAAGATTGAGAATAAGAAGGGTGCTTTTTTTTTTTTTACATTTCTGTTTTCTATCCTGGCAATTTAAAACTTCTGATCATTTGTATCGTCGATGTCCTAAGGTTTGAAGAATCATTCTTCATTTCCCAAAAATTAACCCAAATAGCAGTTACACTGTTATAGAATAGGCAAGTGCAGTATCAGTCTCGCGTACTACATATGATCGACATCGGTAAAACGAGAGAATAGGCAACCCGCTCTTCTGCGCTGTGTTCTCGGGCAAATCCTGATAAATCCAGTAGTCCTTGTTTGTATAGTAGAAGAGTTTGAAAAAATCTGCTATTCATTGATATACTGTTGGATCTATAGCCCAATCTGCAGGATTTTGAATTCCATATATTCGTATCTAAACGCAATGATCGAAAATTTGAGTCCTGAGTCATTCGCGGAAGATTTATCGGTGTTTTTTTGTAATAGTTGATGAAAATCGATCAGAATTTTCATAATGGAAATAAATTGTCGATGATTATCTCAGATCCTAAAAAGAAAAAGGCTGAAATGAAAAGCAAAAATATTTACTATATTTAAAAATTTGAACTTGCGATTACATTTTTGATGAAAGTACTCGCTCATGCTGCAGGCAGACACCATCTGGCGGTTAAACGTTAAAACTTTGAGTCGGTTACTTCACAGGCTACCTTATCCGTCTTTATATAGAGTCATATATGTATTACACGTATATACCGAGATGATTCCTTGAAAGTTCACAGTCAGTCACAGCCAATTGGACCCTACCCGAGTTTTTCGTCTGTTTTTCGCAGGCTGGCCATCCCCTGTTTAATTTGAATTGCGAAAGGCCGTCAAATGATTCAAAATGAATGAATAAATAAATAATCAAATAAATGTATGAATAAATGGATGGATGGATGGATGGATGGATTGATGGATTGATGGATCGATGGATGGATGGATGGATTGATGGATTGATGGATTGATGGATCGATGGATGGATGGATGGATGGATGGATTGATGGATTGATGGATCGATGGATGGATGGATGGATGGATGGATGGATGGATGGATGGATGGATGGATGGATGGATGGATGGATGGATGGATGGATATGATAATTAAATTAGCTAACTATTTATTCCATTATTTATTTATTTGTCTATCTATTCATTTATTTATTCATCCATTTATATGATTATTCATTTATTAATTTATTTATAAATTTATTTCATTATTTATTTATTTATTGAATTAATTTTTTAGACATTTCATTCATTTTGAATCATTTGACGGCCTTTAACAATTCAAAATTAAAAAGGGGATGGCCAGCCTGCGAAAAACAGACGAAAGACTCGGGTAGTGTCGAATTGGCTGTGACTGACTGTGAACTTTCAAGGAATCATCACGGTATATACGAATATTAATTCAACTTTCAATTTCAGACCTGCGAAGTACTGAAGTGTTCCATACCTGGTAAAGGCTGTCTATCACAACGATTACCCCCTGCGGAGGGCACACCTTGCGGTGAAAAAAAAGTGAATTACCACGATGTTAAATTTACAAAAAAAAAAAAAAACAGAAAAAAAACATACAAAGATCCATCATTATTTTGGCAAGCTCGTAATTTTTACAATTTTGTTACTCCTTATAACGGTAGACAAGAAAAGATGAATTTCTTACCTCGCTTCGAAGAGCGATTGACTTTCAAATTTAAGATGATACTCTACAGTCAATCACACCACTTTTTATTGGTTATCGGATTTTTTTCTCAATAAAATATACACAACAAAACGCATCATTTAAATCCACTGAACCGCACTCGAAGAACTAATTTGTAATTCGATTTTTCGTCTGATCAATTCTTGAGTGGTATTCATATTCATTTATAGGTATATCTGAATACGTTTATTTGGATAAAATAAATTTTCGTTCAAAGTACATGTTCAGATCGATATAATACGTGAAAAAAATCGCCTATATAATCATGCTACAAATAGGCCTGCAAAAGTTCCCATTCTTTCCTTTGCGGATTTCATTATGTTTCACCAAATTATATTTTCAACTATAGTGGTGCTACGAAATGAAGTGTCTGATGATCGGAGAACGTCCCGGTGCTATTGACGCCGGTTGGAGTACCTGGTCAGCTTGGAGCCGGTGTTCTAGGACCTGTGGTTCAGGAGTTGCATCATCAAGCAGGAGATGTAACCATCCGCAACCCTCAAACGGTGGAGAGTCCTGTCAGGGTATTAAAAAAAGGCACAAGATTTGTGCAACTGAAGTAAGTTCTATAATATAAATATAATTTATAGCTAGAAAATATGAAAACTGAGCTTTATAACATTTCAACCCATTTTTTTTTTTTTATATTATCTGTATGATATTCGAAATAATTCACGAAATTTGACGAATTTTCAACAGCCCTGTGAGATTGGAACGCCATCATTCCGCGACGTTCAATGTGCGGAATTTAACGACTGGGTCTTTCCGGAAGATGGAAAAATTCATCAATGGGTGGGATATAACTTGCCTGAAAGTAAGGATGATTTGAATTACAGAAAATAATCGGAATTCATACCGATGTTACGTATCTTAAATACCGGAGATGTAGATAGCTGATGAAATTACTAAACAATGTAGCCGAAATCTCTAGAACCGGTACAATAATTTACTTGCAAATTTGCTCACGAATACCAGAAAGCAATGTCTGGTTAAAAATCGATAATTCTTTTACTTTATCCAAACGCACGATTTCCTCAGAAAATGCGCCTTAGCGTATGTAAGGTAGAATAAGTTTGGAAGCGTAGGTGGTACGTTTATTCTTTGGTTTTATAAAAAAAAAATTGCATAAGAAACTAAGAAAGTATTTAATCACCCTTAAGATTTGAAAGCATCCGAGAATCCCTGCGTACTTTTTTGTCTGAGTGAGACAAAGCTACTTACATCTTTGAAACCGAAAGTCGTAGACGGTACGACTTGCTACAGGGGTATACGAGATGTTTGTATCGGTGGAGTCTGCAAAGGAATACCTTGCGATTTGGACATGGAATCGAATGCGGTAGAAGACATGTGCGGAGTTTGTAAAGGCGATAGTACCTCGTGCATACTAAAGGAAGGGACTCAGTTCATCGCTGAACAGCCACGTACGTTCTCTATTCAACTACGAGGTCCTACAGCTTTCGTTAATTGAAACCGTATTCATTCGAGACAGATACAAAATCTAAAAGTTTTCTTTTCGTCTAAAGGTCTAAGGAAATTGCTCGACGTGCCAATAGGGGCTAAGAATATTCGCGTGGAAGAAGCTGAGCCAACAAAGTCGAGAATAGTAGTTAGAAGCAAGACAGCAAAAAACGTACTAATCGATGGGTAAATAATTCGCATTTATTCGCTACTCAATGATTAGAACGTTTCCAAGATGAAATTATTATTATTATATCATAATTTTTTTTGCAGCAATCGATTGGGAATGTTCGACGTGCCAGGATCCAAGGCTTGGCTTGGTATGATAAGGGCGAAACAGGAGGCACTCAACATTCCTGGTCCCGTATCCGATGATCTGGTCGTATTGGTAAGTAAATATTCAATGTTATTGGAAAATTCATGGGCATGTACCCCATCATGTAGGTAATTTTAGCGCAACCCGATAAGCACTTTTGTCAAAGAGAAATCGCCGAATTAAATAATACTGATGTAAAGATACGAATCCTAGGTTTACCCGAAAGAAAATGTAACCCTTAAGTATTCGTTGGGTTTGAAAGAAGAAACTCCTCGAAAACCTGAATTTACCTGGGATTGGGTGGATTGGTCTCGTTGTGATGCCATTTGTGGTCCAGGTGAGGAAGTCTCGGTGCCTAGATGCGTGGAGAAAATTGGTGGAGAAGTTGACGAAAGTTACTGTAAAACACTTTCGAAACCCGATGAAAAGACCAGACCCTGCAATCAAGCGCAATGTGTTCCCAGGTAGCGGAGGCTTTTACTACGTTAAATATTGTAATTGACAACGATTCGAATATATCATACATTGAAATTTAAAAATTTCTCTCACTGCATCCCATAGATGGATGATCGGCGATTGGCAAGGCTGTAATCCTTGCACTCCAGGTTGTAAAAAACAACGTGCTGTCAAGTGCATCCGACCAGTTGGACATGGTGAACAAGAGGCGGATATAATTACAGAGAATTACTGTCAAGGTTTGAAGCCTAAGGAATCGGAACAGTGCACTGTTCGTACACGTCGTAATAGCAATAACGCGAAGATTGCCGTCAAATATGAGGATGTTGGTCAAGAAAGTGAAACGAATGAAGATTCTATAATCGATGGAGTGCAAGAACTTAATAAAAATTCTTATGTGGCGAAAAATAGTGGCAGTAATCTTGAGACAGATTCTGTGGACGTAAAGGATATTGAAAAACAACCAACTAGGCTGAGATCAGAGAAAAACAGTGTTCATTCATCGACGATTGTGAAAAGAACGGACAACGAAACCGAAATAGAAAATGGGCAGAAAATCAAGAAAGGCCAAGTTGTGTTCGACAAAGAGGATGTGAAAAATCTTACTCTTACCATAATCCTGGAACGAGATGAAAACAACAATATTGTCAATTTCCCGAAAGATTTTAATCCTCAACCTCCAGCTAATGGAACAGACTTTACACTTGTTGGAATAGATGCGATTAAATACATCCAGCGGATACAAGAAGAGGGTCACACACAATTTGAACCACTGCCATCCTGATCGTGACTGGCCTTGAATTGAATATCCTAGTTTCTTGTTCTTAAATTAACATGAAATGATTACAACACGAATCGATTGAATTTGGAATTGACCAAATTCACCACTTGGCAAGGGTGGACTTTATTTTTTCACATATTGCATATTAAATTCTCGAAATAACTTGAGAAAGTACTGAATGAGAATGAATTTTTATTACATTACAAAATATTGGTACCAGCAATAAGAATGTAAAGGGGCATAGGACACCAAATTATAGTCAACGAATTGCTTTCGTACAGAAAATCCACGTCTAGTAAATAGAATTCGTAACTGCATATTGAAATCTCGGAAGATTGAACTAAAACTTCTTTCTCTCCTCATCAATTCTTCAGGACTTTGATTGCCTGAAGTTTATAACAAGCCTCTGTTAGGATTCCATCGATCATCTACTAAAATTATTCTTCATACGTCCTATCGTCATTGAAACCCTTAGTTTCGGAAGTGCTGTTTGGAAGCGATTCACTACCACGGTGGTCGTTATCCTGCAATAGCTTGGCTGCATCTGCACCTGTATAGTTCTTCATTTTATTAGTTTCAATCTCAACCCCAATCATATCTCCATCTTCCTGGAATGCTTGGTCACTCAAATTCGCCTGCATTATCCCGTCTATATACGGAGCTTGCATTACGACAATGCTGCTCGATGGTATAACATCCTTGATGACTGCGCCAGCCTTCGGTGTCGAAGCGTTCATTCCCTCTGCTTCAGGACAGTTTCGTTTACCGTCAAGACTCATATCATTAGATGGAGCTACCCAATCGGAGATCAAATGTTTGAAATCAGTAGCCACGTTTCGTTTCTTTGATCTACCCTCGATATTTTCGGCATTAGGTTTATCTAAGTATCGCGTCATTCCCATATCCACAAGTTTGTCGATAATACTTCGTTGCTCTTCTAGTGAATAGCGTTTATCACCATAAGCATCGCTTCGTTCGTCGAAGACGTTGCTTCGTGTCTTCTTTGAGCAATTCTTTTTACACGGTCTTGAACCAGTACAATCCTGCGCCTGTTTTGGGACCTCACCTTTGCAAGCGCTAAGCTCAGCTTGGACGTCTTCACCACCAGCTCGAGCTGCTGGTTTAACACATTGCACTTTTCGTCGCTGTTGGCCCTGTTTACCTCCGCAAGCACTGCAATTACTCCATTGGCTTACGCGCCACCTAAATACAATCGACATTTTCAATTACCAAGTTACTTTCATTGATCAGGATAATCGATCGTACTTAGCACCGCAGACCTCGCTATCGCATACTCGGCTTTTTGGTTCTGGACGTGGAATATCCTTGCAGAACGTATTGCTTACTCTGCCAGTTAGATGCTCAATGCATGACGCCTGCGCTAGCTATGTCATAAAAAATAATACGTCAACGTTTGCCGTGATATAATTACCATCGAAAGTAATACGGATTACCGCAAGCAGTACTAGAATCGTATACATCAAATATTATCAGTTGATCCACTGCAATCAATCGGGAATCTTAGCCCCATAATAAACACTATAGATATAAAAGTGACAGGATTGCGGTTGTCACTCCTATCATTTTTTTTTTTGTCTCTTCGAAGTGAATTTTTCAACAGCTGACGTCAGCATGCAATATCGATGAATTAGATAGTCATTGATTGAATTGTGTACCTGAGTTCCACCTCCGCATTTCGCACTACAAGAACCCCAGTCCAAGAAATCCCATAGGTACTGTGGTGAAGATCCCAAAGACTTTGCGGACCGAACGTAATATACGTAATGCACTCCGGGGTTGATATCAGGTTTGAAAAAGTGGTACTGTCATGATAATCAGGTAATCGATATTCGTGAACTTTGATTTTTAAACTATTGAAAGAGAAAATTTAATCCGGAATTACATACTTGCAGTTGAATGTCTTCTTCGATGGGTCCTTTGATCAGAATTTCTTCTTTCTCAGGCTCAGGATGATCATACATCGCAATATCTCCAGCACAAGGATATTCACCATTTATTTCTTCTCGACTGTTGAGATATAAAATTTGTATATTACGTACTTTGTCTTCGACTGATGAAAAACCGTGAAATTACTTGTTTCCGTTAAGTTCGTATTTGTCGCTTTTCTCCAATTTAATGGCTAGAGTGTTTTCGGACGGTGCTTTTTCGGTCAACTTTATATTTCGACTTCCTTTCGGTACCGTAACAATCTTTTGATAGCCTAAGAACGATGGTTGTTAATTTTTTGATTATATACCATTTCTGTGTTAACGTTTCTAACGTTGCAATCACCTCTCTTTCCGGTCACCGTATAATCGCCTTCGACTGGAGTGCAATGCGTACCATCTCCATTACAAATGCCACATTGATCTTCCAGAGCTTCCGAGTCTACCCCCCAGTCACAGCCAACTTTCTAAACCATTTAAAGATCGATCTAGGTATATTATACTTCCCCAAAGAAAACTTGTCTCATCTTCTAGTCAGATTTACGTGGCAAATAAAAATTGTGCTTCATAATCTAGAATCGGATTCAGGCATCACATGAAGATTGCAATAATTAATTACTCTACAAATTCCACCGATGCACATATTCTTAGTCCCAGCCTGGCACGGAGTTCCATCCTTCACCGATGGTGCGAGTTTTACGTAGGTTCTTTTCTCGTTTACGCAGAACAAAATGCACGGATTTTCATTTGCCACAGTCTTTGGTGTCCACTGGTGAAGACCGTCTGATAACACTTTTTCAGAATTGAACTCTGCACACTGTACCGCTCTATAGGATGGTTTCTTTTCGTCGCAAGGCTATCGAAGTACCAATTATATATCAATATAAATTTATCATTTTTATCTTTAATTATAATCCTATCTACTAACAGCAGTGTTGCAAGTAGAATACTTCTTTCTTTCGCCTAAACAATATCTTCCACCGTCCTTAGGCTGTGGATTATCACACTCTCTTTCAGTAGCTTGAGTTCCGCCACCGCAAGTCCTGGAGCATTCACCCGGCCTGCCCCAGCTACCCCATCCTCCATGTACAGCCGAGGGTCTCTTACCCATCTCAACGCATTTATGATGTATGCACCACTGTGTCGCAAATTTTCATGTTAATAACGTAATTACTAGACCGAGGCAAAGTGAAATGAATCAAATTTAGGATACCTTGTTCTCCGCGCACTTGGTACCTTCGGCTGGAGGACCGCGGGAGGAACAACTGTCAGTTACACCTTTCAGCTTGCACCATAAAGCCTCACAAATAGACTGAAAACGATTTCGTATATTTCGTCGACTATGTGGGAAGTTGAATTTAAATTATGGCTGACTAATGAGTTATATCCCATAATTAATGAATAAATGTCAACGTTATACCTCTCCTTTATCACATAACGTTGACTCAGGAAAGGCTGAGTTACACTGAAATGCTCCATCGTACATAGCCCCAGGGAGCATTCCCGGAAATTTGTATTTTTCATTAGGCTTTTTTGGATTGTCATTGAGGCATTCGCCCAAGCCGCTTCTACAGACATAAAGTTTTAAATTCGAGTGTGAATTTATAGTTTGAAGCGATTTATAAAAAAAAGAATAATTTACTCTAGGTAAGTTGTGATAAACTTTCGACTACACGGCGACCATCTAAGGGTAAAAATACCAACGAATGGTGACATAACGAAGTAACTTTTGTCTTTGTCTTTTGGCTCGCATCCACTGACCTCTGGCTCGTCATGCCCACTTCCTAATCTATAAAAGAATTAAAAATTGTAATGCATGTTCAATCGAATTGACTCGGGCCTTACTACTAAATTACACATCGTTCAGGTTTAAAAAGTGCGCGATAAGACCCTAAGCCAACCCTGATTACTGGACGATTAAACCTTTATCAATAGTTACGTGTGTCCAACTTCGTGTGCGATAACAATGCCGAGTAAAAGTCCAGAATCTTCGTTAATGCAGGCAGCTTTCTGAGGGTCGCAAGCTGCCGCTACATAAGCGAGACCCATGAGAGCGCAGGACGGTACTCCATCGTCATGTGAACAAATATCGTACCTGTAAATTCCATGATTAGACGAAGAGGTGATTAAACAAAAGGAAGATTTGATGAATCATGAATAAAATGGTTAGTAAGATATCGAATTTTTTTTCAACCATTATCACATGCTTACCTCGTAATCAAAACACCGACATCGTGGTGATTAGGGTGCATGGAATCTTTTGGATTCATCTTATTTTGCCAAGCAGCGAAACTCTCTAAAGTTTTTTCAGCTTCTGGACTGATGAATAAATCTATCTATGAAAACCATGTATCAATGATCAAAAAACGTGATACAGAGAAAGATATATCACACAGTATTCATGTATGATAAACAGTACGTGCTGAAAAAAATCTACTGATCATCGGAAATCGTAAAAGAAAGGTACAAGCCAGAATATCCATTAATTAAAATTCAGGTTTTAATGATTTATAACCATCCGATGAAGCCTATGGGACCATTAGAGATTTTTCTGAATTCCGATTAATCGATGCAAACTTACTTCTTCTTTTTGCTTTTCTAGATAAACTATCCGAACCACAACTACATCCATTTGATTTCCAACGCTCGCATCGTGGTAATAATCAGATACCATATTCATAATAGTCAAAAGGTACTGCTCGTAGTCCTTCCCTTTATGGTACTCCAAGAACCTCTTGTCGCAAAACAAAGCTAATTCAACAAACCGGTGGACGCTGTGCGTCATGGATGATACTCCAGCCCGTTTTAGGAACGTTCCGTTATCAGCCAATCGTTCCTGTCGATTTTTCTTTTCTATCTGGTAAGCCCAGGCTCCTTCCCAATCGTCTGCAAATATTAAGGTAATTTTATTCCTTTTCTCTTCTAATATATTCATGGATAGTAATCTTACCATTGGTTCCACAATTTCGTTTCTCCCGTTGGTTATCATGCGATTCTTCATGAGGGGCATTCCTCCTATAAACCATATGAATATGTTGGCCCTCGTCGTCAGGTACAGCTTCATCTAATGGCTCGATGAAGTAACGTCCTTGATCTGTTTGCACATATCCTGCCTACCTCGACCGAGAAAATGAACTTGTTACTCGTTGATTATTAGTTATATAAATGATTGCAAGAATGCGATTCGAGATTAGATGATGGCAGCTTGAGTAGATCTAGGATCCTGTTTGATTAATCCAAAGAGCGAGAGTAAAAATGAATTTCTTATAAAATTTCATTATCTGATAGAGTGGCAATAGAGTAATTTATATATGGCCCCTAGCAGACTAGCTGCGCAAAAGCCATCGTACGTAGGCATCATAGCACTCCTCTCCACACAAGGTTCATATTACATCTTAAACGCATGCAAATTAATAAAAGGATTTGCATATAGATCGACGCGTTGCTCCACAATGTCGCCAATTCAACGTGGCGGACGATCGTAAATTCAGAATTGAAACGTGATGCCAATCGGAAAACACAAACCGACTAAATGTAGAAGCTGACTGCATAAGTTTGCTAAAGCAAATAAATTACATTTAAATTTATTCAAGAAGGTCTACTGGGTGTCTACGAAAATTTGCGAACCGGAAGATGATAAAACCTTCGCCCGATACAACTACCGATCACAAGCTCTGATGATTTTCGACAAGACATAACTAGATGCGAGAGCCAAGCATGCTAATTTCATAAGAACGCTAATTACCTCGTAACTCGATTTAAGCTGGATCTAGAAACTATCCAATATCATCATACCATGCTGACATTACAGTATTAAAGTATATGCAAATTTTCAACGTTATAGGATTAACCTTTTACTAAATATCGCGATTTCTCCTAACCCACGTGGAGGACCCGTGTACCTATTGCTATATGTGTTCCTTTACTAACGAAACAATTTTTGGCACAATTCAACTAATTTTAGACAAAAAAAAAACAGACTTCATACTGAAATGTGATCCAAAGTTTCACACAGTCGTTACCATAGCTTTGACTGTGAATTATACCGAGGCAAGATACGATTGACATTGTGAAAATCGTTAAACACTGTTCGTTAGAGCATGAAATTATTTGAAATCCATGCATTAAACAAGCTAAGCAAGTGATTCGTTCTGCGTTTAATACTATACGTATAAGAGACACCAGATAGACAGGCGGCAGATAGAGACGAGCTGTTTTAACACGAATAAGAAAGACGTTCTACCTACTGCCGTAATGCATTTTCAAGGTAACAAATTAACACAAGCATCAAATTAAATCTATATAATATAGTTGTATGCTAGTCGAACGCTTTTGTCCTTGTTGTTTTAAAATCTTAATTTGAACAATGATCGGTAGACGGCAAAAAGGCATACGTTAATACATGATGAACCTCAATATTATGAGATCAGCGAATTCCCCACGTCATTGGGTATCGGAATAATAAAATGACAAAGCGTTGCCGTGGTTAATCGAGTGTCCAATTCATCCTGACTACGCATGTATATGCAATGCACATACTCACCACACCCTCGCAAAGGGACAAGGCTGCTCTTGAATTATCATGGCCTTTGATGTGACCCCTGTAATGACACTGCAGGTCGGGAACTCTTTTAAATCGTACGCCATTGTTGAGGTCAGTAAGGGCGCCTTCACCTCGTGTCTCTACCACCATATCCGGTGAAATGAACTCGTGATGTGGGGTCAACTCAACGTGGTGATCGGCACCATTGAATGGAAGTATCAAATGCAATCTATGGTCTGCCAAGTCGTCATCTACAACGTTGGCGTCGGCGTCAGTGTTGGCGTTAGCGTCGGCGGCCCGCTTCTTCCGCGCCTCGAGATCCTGACGATCGTAGAAATTTGGCAATGTGAAAGTCAGGAAGCTTCCATCCTCGGTTACTCGCCGTGGTATCAGTAGCTCTGGATTCTTGATGTTCCGCGTGTATCTGCCTTGGTCATCCCAAAATCACACCGGTTATAATGAATATAGTTAAGAATTCTCAAATCTCAGACGTTATTCACCCGAATGATATTGTACAAGTTTCGAATTAGTCAAAGAACGAAATCCAAGCCATATGCCACCATAATCACTACCAATCTTCATTATCATCATTAATCTCCCCTATTTTCTAACTCGCGAATCAGACTTCATACGATAAGTGGTGACCATTTTTCGCATGAACGGATTGAGGCTTTGAAAATGAGCTTATTAGCTGCGAAATTCAAACCTAGAATTAGTCGAGCGTTTGGCAAAGGAACTAAGAGACTCTAGAGAGCTCGACACATATGAGCGTTTCCCAAATCAACAGATGCCTAATTAGTACCAGGAATTCAAATAGTACTCGATTTTCAACGTCGCTATTCATGATAAGAATGAACGAGACGTAACCCTCGACTAGCTTGGCCGTAACCTGGGAGTTGTAAGCATGAATTCCATTTTTGCAAATATTCTTCTTTGTGCAAAAACTATTTTTGTCTATTCTGTTACGCTATACTATATATTCACCAACGACTGATCCATGCCAAGTAGAATTTAATCGATACGATTACCCACCTACGTCAGAAGTCTTTCGTAGACCCATGCATGACGTGTGAAACGATTATCTAGGCAGCTCGTGAATCACGAATCGGCTCGTGCTTTGCTCATATAATTAGACGAATATACTCAGTGGTATACCACGAGGTCCACCTGTTCGCAACGCCATGGCCGATTTTTTTTAGCTCCTAATTATTTGGCGCTGTTTATGGACGTGAATATCTGGGCCAAACCAACTATGACCGCACAACTAGTTGTAGCCAGAGTAATTTGAATGCTATTTTCATACGCAGGCTGTACCTACTACCTCAGTTGGCCTTATAGAAAAAGTGCAAGTGCATAGTACTTCACATACTTTGGGGGCCGGATCGAAGTTCCGAATTCTCGAAGCTCCGAACGGTCAAATTTCCGAATTTTAATGCAACGAACTCACAGTTTTCAGAAAGGGTATTTCACCGAAAGTCTATGTAACCGATTTAAAAAATTCCGAATTGCAACACACCGAAGGTTCAAAATTCCGAAAGCTAAAGATCCGAAAGGTCAAGACTCCGAAAGCTTAGAATCCAAAAGGCCAAAACTCCGAAACTTGAAAATCAAGCCGTCGCCCGTTGTTTAGTCGACACGTTAAGAACACGTTCGTTCTTTCGGAATTTTAGACTTTCGGAATTTTGGACTCTCGGCATTTTGAACTTTCCGAACTTTGGACTTTCGTAAAATCGGACGGTCGGAGCCTTGAGCTATCTACATTTCGACGATTCGAAATTTAAATTTTCCAAACTTTAGTCTTTCTGAAAATTTCGAAATCGTTTAGAATAAATTCGGAAATTTGACCGTTCGGAGCTTTGAAAATTCGGAACTCTGAACCGGCCCCATACTTTGGACTCGATGTACTCACATCGCTCACATGTGATCAAAAATGGTATCAAACATATGCAATGTCTGCAGGGGGCAAGAATAAGAGATACACAAATACAAAGGTGGACCTAAGAGGCTGTTCGACCAAGAGACCCTGAAATTTTTCATAGCGATTTATGTGCGACGCCTGTTGTTCGCTCCACACTGCATTGATTGCCCCCGCGGTCTTATACCACTAGCTATAAATAACGCAATTTAGGTTCAGACACAATACGTCGGCAAAAGGTACACCACGCGTGGTTGGCGCCCACAGACGACGCCAAAGTCAATCTCCTGAAGGCATCACGGAAAGCCTGTTCTCGGAACAGGCTATGCCATGCCTCCTACCCCGGGGCTAACCCTCACTACCATCCACCTACCCACCCACTCAGCTTTGTGGCTTTCTTCCTCCGTTATACATATAGAGATAGAAATTTTTCTTCAGAGAATACATGGATTGCCTAGTTAGGAAAAGATCCTTTATTTCGATCCTGAATAACAGCTAACCTCGGATTGAAATCCAATTTCCGTTACTATTACCCTAATCTGTCGCAAACGTTACAAGCTGTATGCGGCAGCAGTCAGGGATGACAGATGTCGACAGATTCGAGAAATTTTTTGTTACTCGAGTATGGATTTCCAAAGCCACAGAATGATGTGTTTCACAATATCATTGGTTTGTAGTGAATCGTGACCAAAGTGAAAGAACGAAGCTTTTCTACGTGAAGCTGCAGTATTAAGGATTAGACTCTGTTATTGCATGGATCAAATTTTCGTTGGGAATATACTTCTTGGTGGAATCAACCCAGAACTGTATTATCTCACAACCCCAGCTCGAGCGTGCAGACTTTGAGAATCCAAGTTTGAGGTATGAAATACAAGCGCTCAAGGGGGAACAGAACCGTTCCGGTACCTACACATCCGGTTTATAATTATATAAGTCGAAGTTCTGTTTTCTCAACGGATGTATTATCACAGGAGAATTCCCAACGCTCTATAAGAAATTTTCACAAATTCCACGATCATGATAAACGGGGTAACATTCTATACGGCCAGCCACATTAATGCTCCATGGAATTAGCACGACGATAATATCGGCATATCATATTAAAGGTCGAGGTTCGACAACGATGTGTTTAAAAAGAAAATTTCAAATCAAGGGACGACATGGGTTGGTCGTCGTTGCCAGGTAAAAGCCAAGATAAAACCGACTGCAGACGACATGGCAGCCACATTGCTTAGGTAGATTGGCCATACAGTGGTCGTATGGCTACCACTTGAAATTGTTACCAGGGAAGAGTTATTCCGACATTTCTGAATAAGATTTTCTTGCCTGCGAATATCTCAATGCGGTCAACGAACAAGCAAGCTTGTGTAACGTTATTTTCTGCTTTATTCTCTATCGTGATCATATACTTATATGTGAGGAGCTTGAATCTGCCAATCAAGACCTACGAAGAAACAAGCCACTTACCTACCATGATACGTGCCACTAGCCGTGCCTGGATTATGTTTGTCAAACATCCTGTAGCTGAGGCCAAAGGCAGATATTAAAAAACTATAAAATATTAAAACTGCGAATTCTCCTTTCATAACATTAATCTAAATTAAGCTCTTTGCCAAAATATTGCCGAAGAAACGTCAAGTAGTATGGATTTGACAGTCGTGAGATTAATCGTCTCCTGTTTCTTTATATTCAATTTTTTTTTTTTTTTCTTCTTCTTCTTTTCTTCCACTCCTACGATTCATGCTCTGAATGAATTTTACGCTACGTTCGACCACTCGAAAGATTACACTATAATATGGTTGTATATCAAAGAAAATTTGCATCTTTCCAATCACCATAAGTATTTCAACCATGCCTTAAACCACTGGAAAGAAAAATATAAAAAATACATCGTGACTCTCTCTTGCAGTCCAGGGTTTCATACTATTGGCATCGCAAGCTTGAAAACGAGCATAGGCTGGTTCCGAAACCAATACACCGAGAAATAATGAGAGGTGTCTGTGTTTCCGACAACCTAGGCGCCTCGCGAAATGGCTTATCGTCCTCTTTCACGTCTCCCATATACTTTCATGGAGATCTTACATACGTGGGTCTGAAACATCCAATGATCACACGTTTATAATTCTGCAATGTTTGACATACTGAACTCTGATTTTGCCATGGACGAGTAAAATCGCCCACGTTTTCTTCCGATTCGATTAAACTACGGGCTATAACGCTAATTGATATTCACTCGGGCAAAAGGCCGTGGGAGATACGTTGGTGGAACATTATCTATCGTCCACTGATTCGCATGTAATTATATTAGGGATGAGAGGTAAATACATGTTCATGTTCATTTGATATTACAACTACGTCAATTTCAAATTTGTGATCTATCGATAACTTGATGGACGCACATTACAGTGTTACAAAAATCATGCGGACATTTCTTCATCAATTGTAAGAGATACTCTTGATCGGATGTAATGACATTCAGAAAAGGCTATTTGGTGACTCGATGAATTGTAATAAAGTTGTTCATCCTACACAGATGGATTTTTAGGAAATTATGAAAATCGACATAAAACCTGATCAAAGGAGTATCGGTCTCTCAGTTATTAGTGAAATTGGTTATCGATGTCTATCAAAATTCAATCTGTTGATTGCTTGAAATGCTGACATGAAAGGTATTGGACGTATATACGTGGTTCGTCATAGAAATTGATGATTCTAAGTTGGATAAAAAGGGATAATGTCAGCTCGAACGCACCTGTAGCATATAATGCACGATTCTAATAGGTTACGAAATTTTATATAGGTATGAGATGATTTACGATGAGTAGAATGAACGAAAAATTCTATCTACCTGTGCATTTTAATCAATGAAACGTTATATCCAACTGGGCTGATATTTAAGCTTTTTCGTTGTCCAACAGCATTTGAAATAATTTTTAATTTTACTTGACTTAGAGAAATTTCGACACGTTATTCTATTGGTTTAGGAAAAATGAGCGACATTTCCATGACTTTTGTCAAAACTACAGATCAACTTCGCCTTCGTTGCGTGATGGTTAATTTAACTGATTGAAAGGCACCGCCTTGACTTTTTTGTGACAGCTGGACCGCGTGATAGTTTCATATAGCTCGCGTGATTCGATGTCATTTGATCATGGATTCCAGGAATTAATCAAAGATTGTAGCATAATCATTTAGCAGAACGTGAAAAGAGAGAATTTCTCTCTGCAGCGGATCGGAGGAGTATTAACATAAGTTGACGGACCAGAACGTTTGCAAAACGTTACACTTTCAAGCGTTGAAAGTTCCCGCAAGTACTACGTTCCTGTCTGCACGTAGGTCACATTTGAATTGCAGTCAGATCTCGGCTTCTTCTTTCCCGTACAAAAAATAAAAATAAAAATAAAGAAGAAGAGAAAAGAAGGTAGAGTGAGAATGAGATGAATAGTACGTACTTTCTCAAAGTCTGGTTAAAGAACGTGGTACCCTAATCTCTGGTCAAGGCTTAGATATGTAAAACGAAAACTAAGTTATAGTCGTAAATAGCGGTTCGGTTTAACATGTTTAGTTAGAGAAGGCAGATATAGGTACTATATAGATGCAGTGGTTGTCGTCAGATATTTAACAACACTAATCAACCGCTCTTACGAAACAGATAATTAGTTATTACTTGAAACGCTAGCGTATTTCTGGTAGAAATTCTTCATCAGATTAGTATATCTATAGTTCGACTGTGTGAGCTTATTAATTTGTAAATTTTGTAAATCGTTGCCTTTTATTGTGGGGCTGAAGTATTTCATCCAGTTTGCGCAAAATCGTTTGAAAAACGAGGAGACCACCTCGAATAAATTGTTCTGATCTTTTATTATAATAGCAAAAGAAGAAATCAAAAGAAAGGCTTGACCGGGAAGAGACAGCGATTGTTCGATCGGCTGCTGTAATCAAAGGCTGACCCGTCGGACCCGCAGTCGTGGGCTGATTGAGCCCATATTTGGACCGCTTCGAATATAGACATACGTATACCGCTAAGTTCGTTACGTACGTCCCAGCGACGACGTAGAAATACAACGTCGCGACGCTTCATGACATGGGCGACTACAACAGGCAAGCCGCCATTCAAGGCTCCCCAAAAAAGGATTAAGAATCACTTTGTGACGCCGACTCAAGTTCTTCTGTACATGGATCAGAAATAATGGTTAGGGTCCTGTGAACAAGTAGTCGTTATCATATTGGTGTTAATTTTTTCCAGCAGAGAATTTCAAACATTTCATTATCCACTAGTTCATATTCATCATGTGCAACGATTTTTGATCCGTAGATCCCCTGCATGGGAAAAAAAATTCACAACAAATTGGCTTAGCAAAAAAGTAAATTCTTCATTAAGAAGCTACCCTTACAATATGCTGGCATAAATTCGCGGTTCGCCAATCGCCGAGTGGTAGCTGTGTCAAAGTCTTGAAGCGATGGTTGCGGATGACAAACTGCGTGTAATACACGCGCTGAAACCTAGCTTGTCATCCGTCAGATTAACGAGCGATTAGTGAGGCTTTAATCTGACGATTCGCAACTTCTCACTCCAGAAAATTCATTCAGGCACATTGAAACTTTCCCTCCCCCGATACTGAGCGACTTAACATTGTACTCATCCCCTATCTCTAGGAGATATATTATAGATTAACGTTATAATTAGATTTTAGAGAATCGCACTGATGCCAGGATATAATTGTTCGTAAACGGACTAGCAATCAGTAAATGAGCAAAAGACAGCATTGAAAGTTCTGAGGAGAATTTTTAACATATTAATGGAACTGATCATAAATTATCCATAGTTCGTTTTCCCTGATTCACCACGTAAATTGGAGCAGTGAAAATCACGTCGAATTTTGGATCTATTCATTGTATGATTGGTCAATCATTGAATAAACTAATTCCCCCTTTGATCAAATTCATGGAAAATTTCTATTGATGTAGGTATTCCGTGTATTGTGCTGTGTTTCACCGGAGAACTAACTAATAGCCACATATTTTTCTGATTCAATAGAGGGTCCGTCATTGATCACAGTTCACGGATCGGATGACCACAGTTGCCTACCTGATGGCATGAATAGGTATTCGGCAGTGCATCGCCTATTGCAACGAATCATTTTGCTTGCAAGCCTTGAACATTCGTTTCTCGTAAACGAAAAGAGCAATTTTTTGACAAGGTACTAATAGAAATTTGTTTACTATGTAAAAAATTGAAAAATCTAATGCAAAGAAGGAGTATTTTCCGGTAATACCGTATTCAGAAAATATCTAAGACCTGACTGTTACTTTACGAATGTAATAGCCTCGATGTGATATATATATGTAGTTTGAAATTTGCTATTTTCCTGCAAACTTTACAGCGCCGTAACCCAATTTATTTGGCAAGAGGAATTTTTAGTGTTTCTGTCTCAACGAAGTTAGTTTACTTTCATCATCGTTGTATAGATATAATAGTGACTGGTCGATGAATTTGCGTTGGCGTTGGCGCCACTTTACTTCACAAAGAAAATAGACGCGTCAAACAACACATACTGTTCTCGTCCATATCTAATTCTATAGTAATTTTAGCGACAGACCGAGCTGACCGCGATTTGTAATTAATTTACTGTTGAATGACAAGTAAACGTCACACGCATCGATTGCAATTAGTTCCTTTGTCAATTATAACCGAATGAATTAACATGAAGGTGAATTATTGTTATAATTAATAATCACAGTATCAGATTGACTTGTGATACTTACAAGTAGAATTTTTTTTTTTTGTTTCATTTTCTCAATGATACAACGTTGTTATAAAAAAGCCTATCACATCGTGCAAGAATTCCACGTGTATACATAACATCGGTTTATAATAGGTAAACGCATATAGAAGCTGTTCATTTTATACGATCAACTAAGCACATACGCACATATACGCTGATAAAATGAAAGCTTGGCGCCGACTACCCGCTAAGAAAGATCAACATTATGAATTATCGAATCATGGCTGCATTAATGACGAAATCTAAACCACCATCGGCTCCATCGAACAAGGACGATGCCGCTTGTTGAGTCTTGGTTTAACACGTTACGCTACCGACTTAATGTTTGAGCGATAAGCCTTGTGCACACTAAGATATTGTGTCTAAACACACATGTGATTGAAGCGATGATCTACGTCGATTTTTATTCATCATTTACCATTTAATGATAGGAAATCACATCGTTTCGTATTCTTCGAAGATTAATGAGCTGATGCACCTTTCTGATGTGCACAACCCTACTCAATGAGGACCAGGTGTCAAGAAGAGGATGAAGATCGGACCACTCCATAATTTACAAAAATTGTGAGTATTTTTTTGTCAAATACATTGCAATGAGAGAAGTCTGTTCTTGACCCCAGTTTTCATCGTAACGGAAAGTAAGGTGGTTTCTAAAATGATCCTCGAAAATGGGGTATTTAATGAAATTTACCGCGAATACAGATATTTTCATCCGTGTCATTTCATGTTCGATTAAAATTGGTAACAGCTATTTCATTTCGGATCAAAGTCAGACATATCTTTTGGATTATTGAAATTTTTATTGAATGCCAAATTTTGTACCATAATCGATATGTGTGATGGCACATTAAGCATTTATCTTCAAATTTGCGGTAATGAAAATTGCATTTGCCTGTTCGTCTTGCGATCTTCGATCCCTCAATTCTCCGATACTTAAAATTATTCAAGAATTGACAGATTATCGTCGATTTGAGAAAATTCAAATATCCTAATCTCTAATAATTTCGACTCTTGGATCGCAGAGACTTACGATAGTAGCTAAAGTCTAAACTTAAATTTTTCAAAAGTAATTCTCACACTGAAGAATCTCTTATGTTGAGCGTGACCTAAGTGGGGGAATAAATAGACGGGAATGAGAAAAGCATAAAAAGAAAAGAAAAAATGAAGACGAAAAAAAAACGAAAAGGAAGGAAATATTAGGGTCTCCTTCGCTGCAAACGAGCACAGATTCGTTGATTTGATATCCGAAGATCTCTGAGACTATTTATAGCACTGCCTATGGGCGCGGTTATTTTTCTAAGCCTGCATTCAGCTTCTCTCACTCCGTTGTTGTCGCTCCGTTTGTTCTGTTCAACGGACAGACGCCACGAGGTGACGAGATCATCTGATCCGCGCCAGTCGGCGAGACAAGCGTCGAGACGCCAGGATCAGACGCCAGCTGAGACGCCATAGACGCCTGGCGCACCCTCGCGATCGGACTACCAGATCTTCGTCTTGTATAGGAGACTCCAGACGCCAGAGCCAGACGAACGGACCTTGTCCAGTTCCTTTCCATCATAAATACCTGTTTCTAACTCTTGAACACGCGGGCTTAACAGTTTCAACTCCCCTCCTCAATCTTGATGGTTTTTTTACATCAGAGCTCTGAATTTCTAAACGATATATTATTTTTATACCATATAGATAACCGGTGATGATCGAAATTGTATATATGTATATAGGTAATAGGTATACATATATATATATATATATATCGCATCATCGCTTCGTCTGATTGTAAATTATCAGCGTCATATTTATAGGATCGGCAATAACTCCCATATACGCTGCTAAGATAAACCGCAATACGAGTACTACACCAGAGCTACCGATGATCGTGTGTACATACCACGGTTTAAATTTCGCTCAATTATCTTGACATTATTTATACATTTTCGCGTATAGATATGAAACGCCACCTCTCATGCCTCGGGTGCGATAACTTTCGACAGTTTTAAAATAGCTCAAGATAAATTTACCCAAGAGGAATCAGGGCATTCTAAGTTTTTAAATTTCGTATCGTATCGAATGAGAAAAAGATAAAAGGAAAAAAAGAAAATAATTGACAAGCCTCGGTCTAAAAAACTTCAATTTTTCTTCATTACTATCATCTCCCGAGGTGTTATAATATTCAAGAATTTTTTATTTTCCTGTACATGATGTTACGTTGCAACAAATTTACTACAGATTAAGTATTAAGTGCAGCGATAAATTTTCCGCGGATAATTTGAACTACCAAGAACGCGGCTAGGCGCCAGTTACGACATTCACACCTCGCCATACGTAGAAGTTCTTCGTATATACTAAGAAAACTCGGTGTTTTCTTTTACTCAAAGTTACCTTAGTTATCATCAGTGTCCAGCAACAGGGTACATATTATTCGGTCGTTAACGAACACCTGTTTTACGGCCACGCGCCCCACGCGAACTTATGTCCGCGTGGGTCGCGACCCGATTTCAGAATCGCACTTGTCACGGAGCCTTAAAGGTAACAAATTTTTTTGCATATCTAATTTTTTTCCTATTTCATCTCTTTTCGAATTCCCGTTCTTTTTTTTTTTTTTTAATTTTTTTTATTCCTGTAACCCCGTAGCTCCGAACTGTCTGCTCATTCACCTAGATTACAGTGTGGTCACTAGCTGTCCAGGCCTAAACTCCAAAATAAAGAAGGAAACCGAGATGCTGATCGCAAGAGGAACGACGAGGACGCGAGAGGCTGAGAGAGGCGTGGAGAGGAGACGCGTCCAGTGGCGGGCGCCTATACAAGCACGGTGAGCAAGCGAGTCGGCGAGTCGGCGAGTCGGCGAGTAAGCAAGTCCAGCCATACCAAGAGTAGCGTCTAGTGTTGTGGCGGCAATCACGACCGCGACTTCGCCCGCCGCGAACGGCCCTCGGGATCTTCATATCGTAGTGCCACGCGCGCACACCTTCCTCTCGTCGTCTTCCGCTGTTTTCTCTGTCGGCCTTCCGATTCACCGACACAATCAAGCAAACAGCGGATTTCGCGGACCGCGACATCGTGACGTCGTCCCCGGAACACCACCGGGGCCTCGTGCGTCAGTGTCGCTTCTTTCGGTCACTAAGTGATATCAAAAGTAATTATCGTCAATAATTTATTAGCATTTTTATTTTATATATATATATTTTATTATATAAACTAACTAAGGGGGATTTCAAGGTAGCAATTGATACCAATACGTAAATGCAGTGCACTTTCATTATTGGCTTAGGATACCTACTAGGTACATTCGCGAACGTTGCTGCACGCTGTGTATACTTCTCCATAGATATAAGAAACCATTTTTCACTAGTATACTTGCGGAAGTGTGTATTCCTTCATGGGTTTGCGTCGCAGTGCATCTAAAAAATTGATATTGGCTTGAACGGGTACGTTTTGAAAAATTCATTCAGATCCCTTCCTACCTTTCTATTTCTTTTGCATTGCTCTATTACTCTATCGCCAAATTAGAGACAATGCAAATAGCTGATAATTGCCGTGCAAAATTATCGAGGCGGTTCAGTAATACCGTCGAACTTTTATGCAGCTACCGATCATGCGATAACGATTTAGCCGATGCGAAAAAAAGGCTTAAAAATCGGCAAATCGGTCTAATACATGGCGAACTCTCCTCCCTTCAAACCCTCTCCGCAATTAATATCGCGCATTCTCTGTTCAATACGATGACGATCTGAGTGCCGATTTTTGCAACTATTTTAAGGACGGATTGCACGATTTAGATGATTCTGAACTTAGAAGAGTCTCCAAATCGAACGGCAACGATAATATCACGATACCATTTCATTGATCTATGCTCACAACGAGATTCTTCGATGCATTTGCACTCAAATATATGAATTGAGAATGTAAGAACCTGGAATACATTTTTCTTTTTTTCGAAAAACTCTAAAAAGAGTATTTTGAATATATTTGAACAGATACCTAGACTTGAAATTCATTTTTGATGTATTCCATTTAGGGTAGGTGAGGGCAAATATTACCACTTTTGGCATTTATTCGGCTCAAACATACTAGACACCACCCAGACTGAGATTCTCTAGATCAACGTTGCGGAAATTTTCATTCCGTTTGACAAAATTGTAAAAAAAAAAAAATTATTCTATATTAGAGATTAATCACACCGATGATTAATCACAAAATTTCTGTACCGCAGTATATATAGGAGTCCGTAAATTCTGTTAGTGATAATTAATGAGAAAATTGAGAAATAGGAAACAGTCGTAGACATAGCGAAGGCTGTAATTTCCTAGGCATATCTACGTGAAAATTTGATCAAAATTATTCTACATGGGATTTACGATCCATGGCACGATAGTTGCAGCTGTATTTTCAGTACGGCTATAGTGTCACCGAAATGATGATTTTCCTCGTTGGGAAAAATGGTAAAGAAAATCTGAGGTAGAGATGGTTAAACGCATTTCATATAATTCTGGCGCCGAAGTCAAAGGCACGTCAACTAAGCGTCGGCTGGTTTGTCCCAGGAATGATTAATTTGAGAACATAAATATGCACCACGATTTGATCAATCATTCACGTGGCGAACAATGAGAACGAACCAGGGTCTCTTCGCTCAGTAACATGCCGAAGTCAAAGTGTTCGGCATAAATCATGCCCAAATATTTACCCTACCACGTACCCCTGCACTATCACAACGCCCCTTTGTAGTCATAGCGCGTGTCGACCTGATAAACCTCTTCCATTATTATCTGGCACACGTAATTAACAAGAGACGAAATCCGACGATACGTTTATCTGAGACCTAAAATTGTCTCATTCGTAATTCCCAGAGGTTTAAAGATACGAATTTGAATACACCATAAAGTTCTATTCGAAATATTGCGAATTTGACATTTGGCCATTAACATGATTAGCAATGTAATAGATTTCAGTGGAAATCGATAACTTCCGTCCATCTCTTCAAACCCTAGATACCGTGTTGGCAACGGGCTGCAAATATCGAACGGAAGTGCTTCGGGCGAAGTGTCAATTACTCAACGTTGTCGCAGGTTAGTTCACAAGCCAAGTAGATGCGTAACTCCCGTTCATCAGCTAATTATTGTTTGCCCAACGCCATCAGAGCCCGCTGGCAATTTTTTTTGAATACGAATACGCACCACATACACGTACATGTACATGTATTATACTTGTATTAATACACTCACGCGTGATTGATTACTCGCTACCTATACCAACTCTTGGTTCTTGGAGGTATTTCCATACATTTCGATCCATAAATTCATTGACTTTCATACGTGCCATTATATTCTCAATTGCAAATAGAAATAGTGATAGAAATAAAGGAATATAAGAACAAAGAATATACGTTGAAACAGGCTGAATCCAACAGGTAGCAGCTTAACCGCCCACTCGTTGTGTACGCCTTTAACTATCTGGATCTTTTATTCTTGTGTGACACACGCTTTCAACTAAACGATCACTATGAGTTAATAGACCCAGGATAGTCCTGAGCCACTTCAATCGAAGAAGAATCGGATCTCTATATAGCAGAATTAAATTTGAATAAAATCTCTCCACTAATGGGAAACTCTTTGATATTTTCAATTCTGAAAAAGCTCGTCTAGTTTTGAAATACTCATACACGAGGTAGTCACTCTTCGAAATTAAATTTCCGGAATGTGAAATTCTAGGGACCCTGTTGATGTCGATCCTATACGAGCTTTTGGAGCAAAAATTATTTCGAAATTTTGTTTTACTGGATTTTTGGCTTTAACGATTATCAGCTGGGCATAAGATCCGCTTTTCTTGGCACTGATGAGAGGGAAAGAGGATTATGTTCATCATTTGCCAATAGCTAACTCGAAGATAATTCAAACACTTGTTATCATCCCTTGAAGTGTAGTTGAAATAAACATCGATAGATTCAATTAAAAACTGTACTTATCGCCTTGAGTGATTAGCATCGATTCAATTAGCGTTATATTTCTAACAGATGAATTTATCAATTGTATCAGCCGGTGTCTACCTCATTGTTAATTCTTATTAAATGATTTATTCATAAATCTCACAGATACGTGAGTAAGCCATCAATTCAAGTACTCCTCTTTTATAACAGCTTTGATCTGATTGGATCTCGGTTAATCTGCGTACTTATTTACCTCCCCTTCTACGACCGAGATCACTTGTGCGTAATGAAGCGAATTAGAACGTAGTCTTTACGGTCATTTATGCAAACCAATTACCTCTCGGCCTCTTACCGCGTGGACTGCCTCTACTCAGGTTTCCGTAAAAATTATTTAAATAATACATTATTTACTTAATTATTTTCTCTATTGATAAAATGAAGAGTCTTTAATAAAAATATATATCCTTCTTCGAGCTTAACGAACCTCATTTCAATCAACCAGAACTAATTAGTGACCACAAGCCAAACCGCGGTTATTATCACACCCTAATTAATTTCTTTAACTCAATTGCCTCTAAGACAGTTATACGACTTTTCACATGGATTCTCTCTCGATTATGGCCTATAGATTATCATCAACAGTATACCATAAAAAAAATCAGAATGGTATGGAAAACGATGAAATTTTCTAACCGGGAATTCTGCATTTATTGAACAGATGTCAATAGCTAAATAATTCCAGGATTAGACCTATCATTGAATTAAACTGACTATAAATTTTCGTACATCGAGATCTACTTATCAAAGTATATCTATAATTTTGTTACAGATGATACAAGACGATTGAAATAAGCAGACAAGATGCCAGTCTTCAGAATGCTGCCAAAGGAGTAGAAAACAGCATATCTTATTCGAGGCAAAGGACAGAAAACAGGGAGATAGAAAGAAATTCTATTCAAGAATGTGGATTCTACTTATTCTACAAGCTGCTCTTGTGCAAGCTACGATTCGCGACAATGAAAGTGCTGTAAGGGGTGAGTGAGTTCTTTTTACATAATTGAAAAGGAAATGAAAATTCTTGTTGTATATGAAAACTGGGTCAAACCTAGAGGCGTAATCTAGTATAACAGAAACAGTTCGCTAATCGGATTATACGATGTATATTCGAATAATTATAAATTCGTGATAATGGTGGATCAAAATTATCTGGCTAACTCCCTTCAAGGATCATTCTTCATTGAGATTAGACCCGGATTGAAATAACCGTTTGAACCAACGATTAAAAGGAATCAGAACGAAATTGAGTTAATTAATCTTGCTACCTTACCAACGGCAATTAATAACTGAGACTCAATTAATTTATACGTAGAAAAAAAAAAAACGGGCGAGCCGCTTTTCACAGGCTGCAATAAGTTATGACTGAAAATTGAGTCTGGAATGAAATTATTCAATTTCCATTCCAACATCAGTTACCTTATTTTCAACCTCACATACGAAGCTCAGATTAACTATATAATCATCAAACACTTATATTTAAAAAAAAAAAGAAAAGGCACTCAGCCAAAACTGAAGCGTCAAAACTTATATACGTATTTTATTTTGCCATTTATCGAATCTTTCGTTAGGATGTGAACTATGATTATTCATAAAACGTTATAAGGGAATATCAACCGCGAAATATACACTTTACATATCTGCGAAGCATATTTCATGATTAGTATCAATTAGCCGAAGTGACGTAGGCAGAAGTAGTTGCATTCTTCCGCATCTAAATTTACCTTTTAAATTTTACAATATGTTCTTGTTCAATTCTACATGTTTATTAGTTCTTAGTATCGGATCATATATTGTTCACGATGGCATACAAACGGCTTTTCTAATTGGATATTCATTTATTCAGTGGGCAATAATAACACCAGCCCGCCATACCCACGAGTTGTCGAATTGCACGAACATTGTATACCTACTTATGTATATTACATATATTGTCTTATCCGTATGTATATCCACGGAGACGCCACGAAATTAGCGTCTAGTTAAAGCCAATTATCGTAATCAGAGAAAATTGCTCTATGGAGGCAGTTTACCCAACCTTACATTAGCCTTACCTCAGCTGGGTAAGTGGTATGGATAATTTGTCCACGGTAAGGTAATTACTGTTCTTGAGTATACATAAAGTTATCATACACCCATTCTTCGACGAACAACTCAGTGGAAAAAAAAAATGTATGCGTTTAGAAATTTCTAGGCGAATGTTCGCAGACATGATAAAATCACGAATTGGATATCGTAAACTAAATGCATGTGAACTGATGTCCGAAGAATTATATACTACCCTCTCCTGATATTATTTTTACTGGAATCGGAGGGAATATCTTTTTTTATCTTTTTTTTTTTTTTAACGTTATAATTGGCAACGGTTTTATAGTCGGTCTTTTGTTTAACGTATCTAATACTGATGCGAAATGATCTTTAGAATTTCACAGAATTCTGTAAGATTTCATAAGATTACGAGAGATTTTACTGAATTTATTCAGGCTTTCATGCATCGCTGTGTATCTACTGAATTTCATAACTTATTGGGTCCTCGCCTACACCCTGATGATCAGCTCGAAATATACCTACAGCCCTTCGGCAGAAAAAAAAAAATACCGAACAGAATACAAGATAGCATACGCAGGCTCTATTTCGTTCATGAAATACGTGAGGCATATGTCAACGAATTAATGACCATCATCTTTAAATGCCACTCACTTTGATCAAGGCATTAGAATTGTAATATCGTCAAGACACTTCCTCTCATTGCCAGGCCGATATTTCTTGTATATTCTGTTGGGTTAATACTAGTAGTGAATCAGCTTATGTTAAATATCTAATTATTCTGTGTCAAATCTAATGGCCAAGAAATACCAATGACCGAATAAATCTGAGTGTCGTGATTCAGAGTTCAGGGTTTAGGGTACGCGCCGTCGACGGTCTTACGTCGCGTTTAATGGTCAGGTCCATTCATGCGATCTACTCAAAAAACCGGCGTGCCGCGTTGTGAATGACTGCGCGCCGCGGCGCGTAGGTGCGACGTAATAAATAATGCATACTCCGAAGACCACGCGTGTTAGTGCGGGGCCGGGGATCGTATGAGCGTACACACCTCGCGAGTGCGTCCGTTCGTGCGTGGGCATCCTGTCAATGGACCCGTCGCATCTTCTTTCAGGAACGACGAGAAGGCCCGCTTTTGCCTTTGCCCACTTCTCGTCACCGATCGCCCACTAGCTTGATGGTCCATCGTCTTAATATCCGCGGTAAAACCGCGGTTCGAATAACGAAATAACATATACACATCTAAATATATATATGTAATAATATATTAAAGTTAAAGGCAACGCCTTGTATTCGTGTCTATAAAATATCGTAGTTTAACAGTAATTTTCTTGGAATCGGTAGCTTTGATCAGAGATGCGATCTTTCGTCAACTATATATTATAAAAATCGTATATATGTGAGAATATGAGAGAGAGAGAGAAAGAATGACTCGGTTTAAAGAGAGAAATAAAATAGCGGAGAAGAGACAACGTGATTGGGAGAGGCTCGTAGATTCGAAAGAATTTCCAGGAAATCTTAAGATCGTAGTATATGTAGATTTATCTAAGAAAGAAAAGAATTTCGACGTCAGTACTACGGTGAAAGATCACTTGTTTCGCATCGATTGCAATTATTCGTATTATACCGTTGTATTACTGCTACTATGGGTATAATCCACGTGGCACGTGACGCGACTACGAAACTCTGGGGTTTTTTTTTTTTTTTTTTTGGGCCAATCGTGATCCCTGGATAGTAAGAATAAACGAGGAAATTTTTCAGCTACAAGAAATCGGTATCAAGGTATACTGATATCTGCAGTAAACCCGATTTCGCGATGATGTATCAATCGGTATAATACGCCATACGGCAAAGTATATCGAAACTTAACTTCCGCAATGAGTAATCACCCCGATTACTCTATGAGATTAAGAAACTCTGTGGTCTTACCGCGGAGAGAAGTGTGACCTCACTCTACACGGAAAAAAATTGCTATGGTTGGACAGCAATATATTTCTGGTTGCGATTTCTTGCTGAAGTTGGAAGAAAATATTTTTAAAACGACTGATCGTATGGTAACGGTATCGAAAATTATGGGCATTGCAAGTAATACATTTTTGAAACGGCAATCGTATATAGGTATTGCAGCTATATTTCTGGCTGTGGCCATACTAGCAAAACATTCTAGCTAATATGACCAGAATTATTGTTGTATCCCAGTAAACATTTTTTTCCGTGTAACAATCGATAAGAATCAATACGTTCGTTTATATATATAGTATAGTGTCTATTGGCGGTGTTGTAAGGGGGAACGTATTAAAACTATCCTTATAAACTCACGGTAAATTTTCGACCAAAGTCACACCGATCAATGTGAATCTAACTGTCAAGGTGAGCTAGTTGTCGACGTTGCTTTTTTTTTTCTTCTTTCATTTTATATACGCATGTATAGAATATTTATCTTATCTCGAGCTCGACTTCTTGAACAGCTCAAAACCTTGACTATCTCAATTTTGACCAATATCCCATGTTTCGAAATTAATATGATTTTTATTAAGATTGAGATTGAAGAGTTACGATTTCTTGTATTATAAAATGAACGTAGAAAAAAGCTGGAACCAATTTAGTATGTAGGGACTAAGTTCTTGCATCTGTACGAGCTTGGTCATCGATATTTCATTAACGACACTGGGACGCGCATTAACCAGAATAGGAATCTGCTACGACGAGCAAATTAGAAAGCCGGCGATGATCGTTTACCTGGAATTCAAATGATTGTCAGCTCAGTATTACACTTGAGTTGGTGAATGCTATGGTACGAGACGATACCCATACCAATATCTTACTTTCTTTCATATCAGTCGCATACTGTACAGATTTTTACCCATTTATAGAACGATTCCGAATCCCCTGCACATATCCAAACGTTGAACTAGTATTCTTCGTTCGATAGTCCAGATAATTAGTTCGATAGATGCTGATTAAACACCTCGTCATTTGTCTGATCCTTCAACGTATAGAGACGCAAAGTTTGAGTATACGACTTTTATGTGACTAAAAAATGATCGTACGAAAAGCCTTTGGGGATTGAAGCATTTTAATCGGGATGAAACACCATAATGGATCACGACTGGTTATAGGATTGCAGCCTAAAGGCGGGTGAGTATAAGGCTTTGGGGTTTGGAGTTTGACGTTGACGTTGACGTTGACGTTGACGTCCATGTATACCTGGTTACACATGGATGGGTGGATCTCTTTAGTAGAAGAAATATCACGCGTGGGTTTCACTCCTTATTACTATCGACCGTCACGGCCCACGTGGCTTACGTTCTAGTCAATCTCATCGGTTTATCCGCCCGCACATTGCTGGACTATGACAAAGATGTGGAGATTGGGATTGAGATTGAAGAGGTAAAAAAGCTAGATCTCACCTGCGACATGTCGTAGACTAAGTGTGAAATAATAGTATCGCGTCTCGAAGCCGATTCAAGTACCGGCTTTCCACAAAACGGTTAAGAACTTGGCACACGTTGCCGTTCACGATTGACAATGAGACTATTAGATGGGGTCTCATCGGGCAGTGTCTAGCGTCTACATAGACAGCTGGAAACCGATTTAATGGGAAATCGTTAACCATCGCAAATGGACGTATAAATTAGCATCGTTTACTGACTAATCGTAAAGATTTATCAGCGACAGTGAATCGCGATATTACATATGGATTTCGTTTATACAGAAACTAGGCATACATCACTTTCAATAATTATACCGAACAATTAGACGTGGTAATGGACCTTTTTCCTGTTTTGTTTGTAGTCTTTATTCTCATTAGACTATATCGACGATCATATAACCATAGATATTCACGAACCTACCTACCCACCCACCTTCTTGCATACCTACATGCCCAGTTATACGTGTACATACGATATATAGGCATTTTCTGCTCAATCGAACCAATCAATGATAAATGTACGCCAAAGGCTGTACAAATCATTATTTCTAGTTCAATTGACAGTTATCGAGCTGGCTCAGCCTTAAGATAAGATTTATTTTCACACATGTTAAACTATTCCTAGTTCTTGATCACGACCTATATGTTTTACTTTTATTTCATACGAGAAAACGTTCCATTCCGTGCTTGCTTTTATTTTATTTTTTATTTTTTTACTTCTTTTCTTTTTTACAAAACTTTCATTGACTTACCTTCTATCTGCAAACTGGTAGTACCATTTTCACGTATCTACAATATTTATACATACCTATACTTACCAAGTAGAAATAAAATCTATAGACTGAAGGAGATTGACAATTTTTAATAATTTTTAGGAATTCTAACAGACTTGGGGAATCCTATAGCAAGTTTTAATCTTGGAGTAAAATTCGGTCGATTCAAATTTGATAAATTAGTTTCCGTCGCACTAATTGGCGAATATTTACCTACTGCGTATATTAGGCGAAATGTCATCAGATCAGCAGATACTGGTTTTATTGGACCGCAAATTATGACTCACCTTATCTCATATTCTATAGCTATACTCGAAAGTGCGATTCGGAAGTTGTAAACGCGACTTGACTTTTCTATAAAGGTTAATATTCTCAAATTCAAAGAGCAATGACTGTTGCAGAAATATATTTCGCTGATTACTCAATAAGCAAGGCATTAAAAAAAAAAAAATTAGCAAGTCCTAAGAGCACGCAACTTCGTGGAAACAATCTCCCCTGAAGTCGCAGAGATCTCTTCATTAATTCAATCGTATATATATATTGCGATACTGTATACCAACAACGTAGTATAAATTGATTAAAAATAAAAAACTTTACTCGAGAATTAAGAACATCTGGTAAAATTCTGAGATCATATATAGAGAAACCATGAGAAACACTCGACTTACAGTGGTGCATTTGTATCTCTGTAACAAACTCTATCTGAAATAAAGTCTCATGAGATCCGTTTGAGACCTTAACATCTGCACTCTGGTTTATTTCATCCACGTAAAATTTCATTCTAAATATATTTTAATCCTACAGGCATATATTTATTCCCTATGTCGTAAGCCCCATAATTTGTACGGGTGATAAGGCACACCCCCTATTTAATATATAGAAACAGGATGAACATAACGGATATCCTCATAATCACGGGATAATTTTGTTATTTTCTTTAACCGCGGACTTGATTTTTGCTCATTAGAAATACTGTGGAGGAAATCAAGCTGGTTCTAGGAGTTACTAATTAACTATTACTCCACATAATGTATTCTACTTATATGAGAGCCGAAACTACCGCTTCGAATCGTAATTGCCAACACCTGTGCCGCGAATTTACTTTCGTATTTCGAAAACCAATAACTTGTAGTCAGTTTATCGAAACAAGACTTTATTGGATACCGTTGGATTCGGCTATATCTTCGCCACATCTTGTATAGCATGGAAATAATGAAGTTGCAACGAGAAAAAGAAGAAAAAAAAAAACACAATAATTATACGGTAATACCTTTGAATAAACGGGACTCGGAGATAAATCTGTTCTACTCATTTTTATTACATCTCATTTTCAACAACATTTTATGGATCGATATTTTTTCTATTTTTGACATTAATATTATAGATATACTTCGGTTGAAATACAAGAACGAATACTTATTATGAGGAACTGCACTCACTGGCATTTCCCCAGGTGAGATATATTTTTATCAAATCATTCCCCACGTTCAATCCTGATATAATTTTCAATGGTATCAAAAAGGGTGAGTTGGATGCATCCCTCACTCCGTGCTGAAAATCGCAACACGTGCGGATTTGTTTCTACTGCTCCGGAGACTGGTGCAGCTGAAAACCAATTACGGCGTTAATTTACATGCAGTAAAGTGTGTACTTTTGATTATAGTTCTGACACTACGATGTGCCATGAAAATATATATCCAAAACTATCTCAAGCAGAGGTAATAATTTTTATTTTTTTCGGCCTTTTTATAATTACTTGTTAAGATCGCACATATTGGCACTTGAAACGTTGGGGATTTAATTCAATAACTCCATATGTTAATACAAGTTTATTTTCGTAAGCGAAGAGTCAGACCATCAATGAGTCACTGGGCGAAACTGGTTTTTGTTGTAACTTCTGGTCTCAACGATAACGGTTCGGTCACCGTCTAAAGATTTTTAATC
This sequence comes from Tenthredo notha, assembly GCA_914767705.2. Classification (NCBI taxonomy): domain Eukaryota; kingdom Metazoa; phylum Arthropoda; class Insecta; order Hymenoptera; family Tenthredinidae; genus Tenthredo; species Tenthredo notha. The sequence goes on from OU611908.1 coordinate 9,146,214, forward strand.
TCTCCATCGTCTTCATTTTTTTACCACACACTTATCCATCTCAATGTATACTCGTTAGTACTGATGGTTGTCAACATGTCAACAGGATTATTAGAGTCAACCGAACGATTTAGCCTCACCTACTGTTTCAATTTCTCAAACTAGTCTGATTACAACGATAAACATGGAAAATTTTGACCATTTTATAAGCCATTCAAACTCATTGAAATCCTCGTATCCGAAATATCAGAAATTGCAAAGTTCAAGGAATACGATTTCGACCCAATCGATGACCTCCGAATTTCATCCTAGTATCACGAAATCGCGAGCTAATAATTCGCGTTTTGAATGGTATGTACAATCGTTTCCCTTGATTTGTGACTTGTAATGTTTCATATAACGAGACAATGATTATTCCATTCTCTCCTCGGATTCGATCGCAATTTTTCATGATTTCAATAAATTATATATCGTGTGTGCTTTCCGCAAGTTATTTGATTTTTATCGTTTTTTTTTTTTTTTTCGCGAATGAAAGCTGCAACGATAAATTATCTCGAATCTGGACAAAGGTGTTAGCTATACAGATGAGAATCTGCGATAATAAACGAACCGGCAAATCTCTTGAGTCCATTGAACCCAGGGTGCAATTCTAGGGTTAATAAGGGCCATCACTTACAGAATTCCATACGACATATTCATAAGGCTAAACCAATCAGAGGATGTAGATAAGTTATTACGTGTGACCTCCGATTGCTTAAGTTTTATGGTCATGTCGTATGCAATTCTCAACGCGAAGGCTTTGGCTCGGCATCATAAGTCGCGTATATGTTATTTGTTGAGCAACGATACCACATATCATTTATCACATATAATTGCTAGATCCAACGTCCATTCAACTACTGTCAGACCGCTCTAGGCTAACCAATAGGATATCTAAGTTTCCGTAAGATTCTTTCAGTTAACCCTGACTACCGGGTAAAACCCGCCCATATACTAGTCCGCCATTTTTACTCGTTAAATGATAATGCGATAATAATGATTACAGTTCCTAGCTCTTGCAGTTTATACCTGTCGCAGTCATATCACTCCTTCGATGTTGAACCAACTGTAACTTTTTTATTAAGATATGATTTCCGGTCATTTATGTCCCTCTTCAATACATCTGCATTTTCAATCTCTCCTAAATCGAAATTTCACCGAATTTTTGCAACCCTCTGCAATAGCGCTTGATCTGATCCTTGATCCTGCTGTGACAACAGCAAGCTCCTACTTTAACTGCAATGAGGCGTTTGAACCGACTTTTACATTAGTCATTGAAAAACTCTTTCGAGACCATCAGGTCCTGAGGAATTGAGATAACTCCCGAAAGTCCATCACTCACTGAGATTTTTGAAGAGCTGCAGTCGATGCTAGAACCTCTAGACAGATCTAACATCATAATCGTCATGCATTAATATTATACGAGACACGGCGGACAAGATATGACCAACGTTGATATAGTTATTGATAGAAACGTTATACTTAAACGGTACTGATTGTGAGAAGGAAAAGTTTACGTTGTCGCCATCACGCTACTTCATCAAGTGCTGCAATATGTCTCCATATATGTAAAACCAGCTGATAAACTTGACGGTATAATTTATTATTACAACACTGTATTCCGGCTTTAATGAATTGTTTTATGTAACGAAATGTAAGGAAGGGAGTGCCAACTAAAGTGGTGCATGTGTGTAGGTCTAAGAATTATACTATGGGTTCTATACGTACATTTTTTTCAAACGTGTTCTAACAACGGTCAAAGGGTCCATAGTTTTCGCAAATAGAGTTAATCCATAACGGTATCAATTTCTTAAGATTCTATCTTGAGCGGAAATAGCCGCATGAACGAATCCCTCCGCGAAGAATTTGAAAACTTTGCTTTGTACACAAATTGTATGCAAATGTGATGATAAATAGTAAATTTACGTCCACCGCATGTGACAGGCAACGGCCCCAAGTGGCTGGGACTACGTCGTTGAAACTAACCAAGCACAATAGCGATGATCATAATCCAGTATTTATGGATATGATCGGAACGGTTGGCAAGAATAAGTATCCCGAAACGTCCTCTGGACCCGGGGAGGCGTCTGAAAGTCCCGAGAATTCATTTTCAGATGAGAGATTTTTGCACTCCCTTATGATCATCGAAACTTCTCAGTAGATCCACACCGTCTACAATAGGATATTTGTCTTGACGAATAAAAGTAGGAATCTCTTCTTTCTAATTATTTTGGATTGAAATTTCACTTCATTAAGATTTCATTTCTCTCGAAGATTATCATTCATATCCATTAAAAAGTATCTAAGTCAATTTTGAAATCGGTGTCACTTTGGCACCGAGTTGTCAGTACGACATTAGATAATAAACAATGATAGGGCTATACGTTATAATATTCCACGGGCATCTCTTCTGCCGTTACTGAACTGGTTATCGGAAACAATCTATCACCGAACAAGTCAACCGTACAGAGAAATGTTGACAAATCACCTTAAAAATGTCTGCTTACCTTATTCATCACAGTCACTACGATAGGCCTAATAAAGCAATCGATCGATAGAAAAACCTTTAACCAAGTGTGCATAAGCTGGATAGATAAGTAAATCCTATGTGTAATGTAGGTATATATATAACAACGTTCGTTATATAATGAAAAATATACGCGCTACCACTGAATTACCGTTAATTACTGAATCTCACGTACTCTAATTGGCATAGCGTACATTTTACTAATTAACCCGGGAATGGTTACCTCCGGCTAGCTAATGATCACTGTTTGACACTATGCCTCACTCATCATGTACTGTTCTGATTCGGATTGATTGCTAATCTAATTATTAGCCATTGCTATTCTCTTTTCTCAATATAGATTCCAATTTGGTTGTGTTGGGAGGAACGGGAAGGGTAGAAAAATTTGACAATATTTCTTTTCAATCAGAATCGATTAGACTTAGAATAAAGTGCGCCCTAAACCGTTAGAGAAATTCTGGAGGCTTTGAAAGATTAGAAATCTTATTGATGCACCGTGAGCAAAGTTCATTTCTTCAGACAAGTTATAATGAACAAAAAATGTTGGGATAAATTTATCTGATCACTGAATGAGAAATCATCTTGTAGTTTTTCTGCTCGATATACGATGAGCTTTAGTAAGTAGCATTTAATGATGTCGAATCTATGTTTGAGTCGTTATTCATTTTATGACAAATTACATATAAACTCGATAGTCTGCAAAAGTTTCGATCGAATTCATACCTCGATGATTTCAGACGGTTCCTATTCATCGACTTAATGTCCCGGGCACCGTTATCCAACTAATTTGACGGATATAAATATATATATATATCATTGTAGAATACGAGCGGGGATATAAACGGCCCGCAATATAATTCTGTGCTGAACGAGTCAACGACTTGGGAAAGTAACCGTGTAAACCTATAATAATTTATGTCTTTGAATTCCAGGCATCTACACGCACGAGCGCACTATCGATGACTATGATGTTGCAATACCATGCAAAGTGACCCCGATTGGCGAACTCGTGTCCCACAACGTGACACACCATCATGACCAGGATGGCGCCGAGGTTCACTACCGGATGACAGTGGCTGGGGCAGAATATCACCTCCAGCTAGAACCTTCTCATAGATTTATCTCCCCAGGTCTAGTCGTCGAACGCCGTAAGAGAGGTATTCATGTTCGACGACCTCCAAAGAATCATGGAAGCAAGTGTCACTATCATGGAATTATCATAGGACACAAGAATTCTCACGTAGCTATTTCCGCTTGCGATGGACTGGTGAGTTTATTTCATTTTTACTTCATTCGTTTTCTTTTTTTACGAGCTTTCAGATTCTTTTTTATTATCTATCTTGTCTATTCGGTTCCTCAATGAATCTGGGTAACCGATGGACCTCAAGTAGGTGAACAAAAATCTTTTGCGAAAAATAAGAGAAAAAGTTTCGTAATACAACGTCGAGATATAAGAGATGCGAAAATTATTCTCAAAAGATACGAGCGTCAATGGTTGCAATTTTCTCGTAACTTCCAGATAATTTGCGTAGCTTGGCAGGTTTTTAATGGGGTACCTATTATTTTACTGTAATAGTGGATACGACGTACATTTATTGATACAAGAAAATACCTATTAAGTACCTAGTAAACGACGTCGTTGTAGCCAAAGATTTATTCCATGTAGATGAGATCAATAACATTTATTGAATAGGTATACACAGGGTAAGATCACAAGTAAATATATTTCACCGATAGCACAGTCATACTTCTTTCTCATGGTCCAACCTTTACCGATATAGAAATATAGTAACTCGCCCTGTTATCGAATCGCAGTGCGGATGTCCAGTGGTAACTATATATGCTATTGCTGTATATTCTTGCGAAGGACTCGGTCCAGTTACTCAACTTTCCCACAATTCCAAAGGAACTGCATATCACTCAGATTAATTGGTTCACCTAACAATTAGACCGCTTTCAAGGCTGAGATCTTCGATACGCTGTCCTTGAGGCGAAACGTTCAGATCACTAATTATGGTTCTGTAATATAATAAGTTCATTGCTCTCTTCCTGCGATTTTTCTTCTGTTTTTCTTTTTATACAATATTTTTTTTTGGTTTTTCTTCCTTTTCATTTCCTTGGTATACCTAGGTATAATTATTATTAGTTAAAGCCGAAGAGTACAGAGCCACGTTCGTATAGACTAGGTCAGTACAGACACGCGAGGACCTCACGCAGCGTCCATGTTATCGGTGTATGATCAAGGATGCGTCTGTTAGACGAGTCTATTAATTCTCGGAATGATCGCGACGCGGATAGCTGGCGTCGGTGGGTAGTAGGAAAACAGCTAGCAATACGTCTTGTCGCTTTGCTAACATTTTCTAACGCCTTATAATATCTCGAGACCTTCGAAGTAACACGGAATAAACTGATTCATGGGAATTTATTTTCAATTCATAATAACACTCCCCGGATATATGATTCGTGGATATGATAAAGGTAATTACTTCAAACTGGTAAAAAGATTTCATAGTCCCAAGGCAATTAGGAATGTACTTACATAAATACTTCCTGGGCCAGTTATCAATAACTCGCTATTTATTCCATGATATTACTTCAACAAAACTAGAATAATGCAGAAAATGAAACGCGCATGTGTGATATATAGACAGCTATATAAATATAGATAAATGAACGTAAAACCACTGAGCTGGTAGATCGATTAATCAAAAAAGACGAATTGGATATTGTATATCAACCAAGGCATGGTGAATGAAGATACAACTATTGCGTTCTATAAGTGGTCTGAGATGGAATATAAATTAAACTAGTCAAGGTGTGTAAAGTGACAGGCAAGATTGGCAGCCTGCCATAGTTGACTATTGGAAAATGTAAAAAGCTCCGAATGTATATAAAAATAGGTGAAAATTGGAAAAAGACTTTGCCACGGAAAATTAAATTCGTGTTACTGATAGTGGCGCAGACAATTTGCCAATTCGTACTCGTAGACGTCTCGAGATAGTCGGCCGACACGTAGTTAAACCTAGTTCTAGATCGACTGCCAATTACGTTACGTTACGTTACGTAACGTAACGTAACAGCGTGGGCGCAATATAATAATCATAAAATTTGGCCAGTCTTGAAGTTGATAGATCCTTGTTACGGGCTGCTTATCGTAGTTCATGATACTGGACTCTGGAATGATCAACTCGTAATTTAACACGAACTGAAACAGAATCCTGAATATCTGGAGCAGTGGATTGACATCAAATCTTGCAAAACTTGATTCTATCAAGTCTAGATTCAAAATGATAATAACATCGGAAATCTTGGGAGTTTCTCTGTGAATTTTTGTCAAATTATTTCATAAAAAGTAATACAAATTTTGGAGCAATGTTAAACTGAACGTAATTCTACTCCGAAACTCATTCAATGGAAGATTTTATTGAACAGGATATTCCTTGCTTTCTGTCGATTGTCTCTACGATCTTATTTGAATAGAAAAATGATCAGTCAGTGACGCTCTGGCAAGGGAAGGTTTTACCCTTTGGGTACACAAGGAGCTATACGATATTAGAAAAGAAAAATTCAAGTGATTTATAGCGAATTGAGATTAACTTGCAAATAGATGTGTCTGAATAGAATAATTATTTGCGTCTTAGCTCTAATTTCACATAAACAATCATACGAGCTACTATGTGGGTTCAAGAATCACTCGAAAGCCTGGACAAGTATAGGAACAGGTTTCCACGACGTCAAGTCAGGACGACGACGACGACGACGACGACGACGACTAGATAGATAGATATATACAGTTAGCATATAATTACGCATAATTATTAATCAGTATAGGCGTACTGGACACGCCAGTCCAATTAACGTGCACTTAAGATTTTCGAGTAACCTGTATTCCGATTGATACGGATGTCACATCTCATCTACGTCCGAGACTAAGAGTGTTCAGTCTCCCATAGGTTGTATCGTCAAATTTCTGAACACACAATCAAATATACAACACTATACTCAAGCAATAAACAAAGTAGATGATCTCACTAATAACAATTATCCTCATGATGCAGATCAGTTAGTAAATCAATCTTAACAAAGTCGTTGCGGTTAATCTTTTTCTTACCATTCCTCTCTGGCTCAGAAGATTATATCTTATGTTTCAAGCAAGACTTGATATAATGATCTTTTTTTTTTTTGTGATCTGCAACAACGTAGAGATAGTTGCGAGTAATGAGCAAACTGACCTCAACACATCCGGCAAACTCTAACAATTTATCCCAGCCTCTTAGAGTGTCAATCCATATATCTACACTAGGGTGGTCCTTAATCGAATTTCAATGCTCCCTTGGGCTATAGGGAATCTTCAAATATACACAAAAGAAAAAAAAGGTAGCCAAAATTCCAGGTTCCTAGTCGCAAGTTGGTAGGAGTATACTTTACTATAAAATTTGAAAGCGATCAAAAGGCATACGTATGGTAGTCTAATTGTTACCCTATCGATCGTAAATTTTCAACGTAGTCCGTGTTCCCGTCTAATCGTTAACGATAAAATTAATTTATAGACCAGCCTGTTCGTGGCGGGACATGCACGAGCGCTTGTGACACGATTAGCAGCGATTCTAATCCATCGATAACTATTTAAATATAATAGCTACCTATACAGAAGTGGTTTCATCTCAATTGTACCACCTTCATGGTAAAGTTGAATACGACATTATCCATATCTTTTATATTTTGTACACATGTTTATTGAATTTACAAGTACTAAGATTTTTAAAGTGAACTCAAAAATTCAAGTAAATTTTTCTCAGGTGTTTAAGGGTTGATCCAAACCAGATGAGAACCGAAGTTCTGAGATACTAATCATTTGTGAAAATTTTATTCATTTCTCGAATACCCAATCATTTGCACTGTGTGAAAGCTTATCTCATGAGCTTTGAAAGAGCTTTCCACGTCAAGTGTGCGATAAGTTATATCACATGAAAAAATGAGCGTGTGGTATGATAATTATTCTAATTTTTGCATACTAGATGGATAGAAAAATCACAGCATGTGTTTCTCTGATTATAAAATTATAAAAAAATGTACAATATCTTCTCCTCAATCCTGAAGAATATCATATTGCAAAATTCCGCAGATCGGGATGAAACTATACTCATAATACCATCTAGAACGTTTTTTTTTATATCTCTCACCTTTGATGCTACAGGTATATAAAACCCGGATGCAATTTTCCACTTTCAGACGGTGAGGGAGTCGCGAAAGGAATCAGTTACCTAGTAAAATTATCGCAATATAAACGAGTAGCGGAACCGCATTATGTACTGTCCACCAGGGAAGTACCAATAGCCTAACCATTCTAATGGTGATATAAATCTCTACTGTAACAGGAAACATTTATCATCATCGAAATCACAATTTATACGTATCTTTCCCGGCGGGGGCGGAAAGGGGAAAAAAAAAGGTTGATTCTGAGGCAGGGAAAAAAATATTAGAAATTATACGCACACAACGAATACCTATGTATTGAATTCTTCTTTCCCTGAAATGATACTACCATTATAAAAATCGGGAAAAAATCTTACATTCGCCAGAAAGCACACTCGTTTTATGGATTAATATCATGTCTACCCATTCCGGGCTACGAGATATTTCCGTATTCTTAAGCTAATTGAGATTTATTCATACTGACGCCCGACAAAGTCAACCTCGTTGATTGCATGTACAAAGCTTCGGGTGGTATAAGGAGGGTTTTATTGTTGCCAAGAAATTCACCTTTTGAATTGCCTTTTGTAATGATGAGACCACGAGACTTCGTTATTTCATAATTTGTCGTTATATTCACGTGGTTCAAGGCGGGTCATGATACGTTGTTGGGACTAAGAAATGATAATCTGGTACCGTTACCCTGAATCTTGTAGAATTAATTGGGCGAGGTTGTGCACGGAATACAATCGTGGGACGCGTTGTAAATCGCTTCTCAAATCTCCGTCTACGTGGTTACCTATCTCGGAAATCTCTAGGGTCTCTGTATCGTGTAGAAAGTTATGGCATTATCTTTCATTTACGAGATATTGCGAATAAAGTTTTAGTCAAGATTTGAAAGAAGAAGGAAACAAAAAAACACAAAAATCAAGTAATTATTATTAATTGTAACTGATTGATTTTTGAAATTTGTGACGTAGATTCGAACATTAATACAATGTGCAGAAATTTAATTAACAACCAACTTCATGCATGTTAACGGTATGAACAGGACTTTCTATTTAAAACCTGAAGTTATACCTTCACTACAGTAATATCCTATACTGGTCAATTAATTTAGCAATGTGCTGAATGAAACTAGGTAAAAAAGAACTGTAGAATTAATTCAATCAGAGGCAATATGATTGGATAAAAGTATTTCTTCGAAAATCTCATATACGACGATAAAATTCTGGCTATTCTGCGAGATATCAAAGAAAAAGTTAAGTACATACCCATTTGAATAAATATAAAAAAGTAAAAGAGATTCGACGTGGAACATATTGCCTCGTAGGTATACTTCGCTGTAAGACGTTTGTATCTGGAAAAAATCCCGAGATCAAATGGACTTGAATTGAAAAGAAAATTCGTAATGATCGTATTGGTATATGAAAATGTATAAAAAAAAATAGTATTTTTTTCTTTTCTCTTTTTTTTTCATCTTCTTCTTCTTCTTCTTCTTCTTCGCTCGATGATATCTGCGAAGATATTATTTATTATATCAGGGGGGTAGTCTCGCCTTATTTTTTTCTTACCCGAAGATAAATGCTTCCCTAATGCATCACTCCCCGTATAAATTTTATACGTTTTATATATATATATATATATATATATATATTACTTCGATCATATATTCTACAGGGTATATGTATAGTCCGTAGATACCTATATTCAACGGTTCGTACAACTACCTGGAAGCTCCATGATGTACCCCATAACCTGGCGTTGCCTTAGGCGTATGCATACCAACGTTGAATGCAATGCGGTTCTTTAAAGATTTATGGGATACGGGTGCGAGGGCGACTTGATATTTTATAGAAAATTATTTTTTAAATGGCACTTCTGACGCCGGTAATTTATTGTCTTATGTTATATTGATTCTCATACCTTCGGACAGATGTGTACTTCTGACTCCGCGATAAGGTGCATATAAGCATCGTCTGTAAAATTGTAGAACCTTTTTGGGGCACTCGTGTGTCGATGAATTTATTTCCTCTGAAGGAAAGTGTTATAGTATTCGTTTCGGAAGCCGATCAGTAATTTTTTTTTTTTCTCTCATCTCTCCCGAATATTTGGAATATTTTAAAAGAGTTTTCCTTACCAAGTGGAGAGAGAGGTATACACCCACGTTAATTTAAAAGAATTTCAAAAAGAAAAGTTCAAACAAACAGTTTCCTAACAGAGATTTTGCTATCTTGGTAAAAAATCTGTTAGGCGTGCGTGGGTTCGTCTAACTAAAATTCCTACGAATTCCTAGCCTCTGGCAGTACGGCTATTATTACAGACTTCTAGCTTTCGGGCCTTCCTATTAGCCCAGCCAATTAACCAGTTCCGATTTTAGACCTCGATACTGCCCTCCGTGAATTATAATCCACTGTATTCCCTTGGGAACTTTTTACTCTTTCAAATACTCTACCAGATACGTGGCAATGAGATATCGAAAAGCCTTAAATTTTAATTGAATGTGATAAAATCAACTAGGGAGGTTCTCTCGCAGAGCAAAAATGATTTACGAATCTCTACATCCCCTACACATTTTTCTTACCGCACAATTCTACCGACGATCATATTTTTTCGGAGTGAAAAATCCAATAGACAATGAAATATTTCCACCTCTGATCAAACTACAATTAATAGATATAGATACTGAACCTCATTTCATTTTTCTACAATACAGCCAACTTTTATTTTTCATTCTATTACAATTCATACATTTCAAATTACTTATTGCAGGAAATATACCTACAGACAAAATAGTATCTTACATTAGCTGATTCGCATTCGAGAGGTTCTTGTTCATGAACTCATATGCGGATATGAGTGTCTAATGAGCCGCAAACAATTAAGAACAAGAACTTGATAATACGTGCGAAATAGTCTCTAGACCTTCTGTGGGCAGTTACTAATAGACTAAATTTTTACCTACTCGCAAAACCCCTAGGCAAAACATATGCAATAATGTCAATCGTATGCACGCGCCCGTAACTTGAACTAGGTGTACGATCAATCACCCACCATCCGCCACCACTGCCCTGGTCAGTCCCACACCTTCCGATCAATGAATGTGTGATTCGTAATTCAAAAGTTTGCTTGCGAATACTCACGTGCATTACGATCTGATTTAACACACGTGACGGTGTACGATTTTATAGCATTTCGTTTATACCGTAGTATTTTAATTGACTCATCAAACGCCTCGCTCGATGATCTTATGCATTGGATAGAATTAGATAAGGATTTCTCGTATTTTATTGAGGTAACACCTGTAAGTGGTACGAAAGATTCTTGAATCACATATATTTGATGAAGATTCATTTCTTTGATGAGTCGGTCGTAAAAATAAAATATTATCTCAAGAATTCAACGCATTTTGAGAGCCCTACTAAAAGTTTTTTTCTACCTTTTGGTAGAACCTGTGAGACTTTTTTAATCGTGAAATTGAAAGACGAACGGAACTGAAAGCGGAACTGTAGCAGAAGCAAAATTCGTCCGACCGATTTGCAAATAGTACTACATTCGTAATCAGTAATTATAATTCGATTTCAATATATATGTGACCACTGCGGGAATGAATGCCGTTTTGCCAATACGGAATAGCAAATTCACTCTGTGCAGAAAATCCCCGTTTGAAACTGTGATATTACTAAAATTGCGACCCTCTTTAAGCCAGCGATCGAATTGGAACCCATACCGACAACCCTTCTACTGAAACTTTGATGCAGTATTTAATGCCAGATTTTTTTTTCTCTCCTTACTTTCCCGGATTGTGGCAGTTTCGTTATTTCAAGTATCATTTTATTCCGTAGTGAAAAATCGTCATCTCATATTTACGCTCGAAGATAAACTAGTTAAACTAAATATATGTCATTCTTTGCATGCATGCATATGCATGTGTATTAGTATTTTCGAAATTGCGTCTCTTTTAAGATAAATTTTACCACCAATCGATCGAGGTTGTTATAAACGCGATGAGTAATTGGCAATAGTCTGAAATTAATCAAAGATCGGAAAAAACAAACATATCTCATAAAAACGACCCCAATTTCTAACAGAAAACGCCCTTAGTTATATGAGAAAACTTGATCGGAGGTCAACCACAATTTCTCAAGAATCATTTCATGGTGTCTTGAGGAATAGAGTCATAGTCGTATAAAAAATGAAACGTGGTTAATAAAAATGAAAATAAAACTTGGACGAGTTTGGGAATTAGCTTTGGCGCAAAAACCTCCCTTGGTCATATCGTATTCATTACATCAAATTATTCCAATTACCGAGTGCTCAGTGATTAAAGCGGATATTTTGCGTTGCTGCTAACCACTAATAATGAAATTGATTATGTTCGTAATTAACTTTTCAATTAAATCTCCTGCTAGGCTCACCGTGACGGCTTGATTGGCTTTTACCGTACGCAAAGCTCTCTCAGCTTTTCTCCTTTTGCTTTATATAGTCTTCAATAAATTCTATCAATTTTTTTTAATTTTTTTTTCATTTTTTAACCACATCTTCGATACGCATATAATTCTTTTATATGTGTCAATTTCAACGTAGCGATTTTCTTAATAAACGTTACCGATTTCTTGATACTTTACTAACTATGCATATCGCGAGAAAAAAAAGGTCTCTCACTTGTCTGCCACGGTACGCCTTTTTAATTAATTCGCGAAATGATATTCCAACGATAAAATACACCTACTAAAAACTTATGTATATACATATGTATACTCTTATGTAAAGATACACGCTAGATGGTAACCCACACGCCAACATCATGGGCGTGAACCTGGTGCACTGAAATCCGCCCATCCCACACCTCATAAACCTGCAAGCAACAAGGATTTGTGATAATAATTCATACTGTATGCAAGCAAGAATAATTATTCTACTTTATCGTTAAGCCAAGTTCCTACGATAGATTCAAACCAGACTTCTCTGAATCCTCGATTTATGGCAATGCTACAGTGCGGTGACACCGCAGCCCACTCTGTATAGGTACGATTTACACTTATACAGATTTTACTATCCCTACATATACACACAGGTAATACTTATACCTACGTATCATGTAGGTGGTCAATCGACGCGTTCTAACATTCAGTTCGCCAAGGATATGCCAGCATGATGCATGGACACTGAGTGTAATGAAGCGTAATGCATCTTGTGTGGAGAAAAAAATTACAAATGAAATACCGTCGTAGGTAGCCGTTCGATTTTTTTTTTTTTTTTTCATCCCGGTTGTACCAGTCCGTTATGCACGATCTGGAGATATCAACGACTCCAGTACTCGTGTATACAGCATTGTATGCGTAGCTTTTCCTTTTCTTCTCATTTTTTTTTTTTTTTCTCTTTGCTTGTCATTTTTTGCATAGTAAATTCGATGATTCAGGCAGATTCAGGCCAAGAAAGGTACAAGGATCCAAGTGCAAGGTACTTCTCACCGAAAAGCTCATTTTCAAAGAATGCAGGAATTCTGACCTCGTAACTGACTGAACTAATTGGTCTGGAATCATTTATGCATAGAATTCGTATACTGACTTGCACATGTATCAAAAACTGTATAATCTCAGTCCATATTGAAATTATATTAATTTGAAGTAGATGGACCAAGCCGTATCTTAATCGGTATAGAATTTGGTCTCAATGATGAATGTAGATAAGTTAAAATTTAATCCAGTACACAATTCGTTACAATGACAATAATACAATTCATCGATTCGAGACAAATCATACAGTGAAAAGTAACTCATGTATAATAATTTTTCATTCAGTTCTTTTTTTTTTTTTTTCTACACATTTTCGAAACCTTTGATAATATTTCACGTCGTTGATACACGTGATAATGATTTATCCCCTTAGAGCTTCTCGTGGTATCTGCTACCACGAAATTAATACCGAGGTATACCAAGTGCCTAGTGTATTCTGTATTTTTAATTAATTCTACCTTCCCGAGGAAATAATTGTCTAGCTCAAAATTGGAAGTGAAGACTAGAATTTTATTTCACCATTTCAAGTTAAAAACGTGAATCGGTTTCCAAAGATGCATTATTTTTTTTTCTTTTTTCATCGAACCGTTTCTGAGATCATTCGCTAAGTTTTTGTGACAAACAAACAGAATGATTATTTTCTGAACACCTCTTTTTTGATATGAGAAGCCGGGCAACGTACAGATTCCGTGAAAGTCAAAAAAGTCATTTTTCAACTAAAACTAACACTCTTCTCATCACCTTGGAAACGAAAATTGAAAACGATGTAGAAATAAGAAACAGATAAAGGAAAACCCAGACGTTTCCTATTGTGGTTACTATTAAACTAAAACGTACAACAGATGCACTTGGACTGGACCGAGAAACATGAAACTTCGACCAAAAAGCAAGCCTCTCCGTTTCCCCGAAGAAACTCTATACCTACCTACATTTGAACCTCCGAGACTCAGGATCTTTCATACCCACCAAATCTCGACTTTAAGCCCTTTCATGAAACACGAAATGACAGTACGGTATGCTCTTGTATATTAACATTTTCACACGTACTCTTGATTGCCTAAGTAAGAATAGATGAGATAAGCACTACCAAACATATGGCAGTGCGAAGCGATAGAACTCAGATCTAAAATAAGTGGAAACGACTATATCTGAAATCTCCTAGAGTATTTGAAGCTCGATTTTGACGATATTGAACAGCATGAGTAAAGAACGTCACAAATGACACCTTCTGCTGCATCACAGCTTGCTTCTGTGACAATCTTTGAGTTCTTCTTACAGTTTTTGTCCAATTTTTTGCTTGCTACGCTGAATCATGCACCATCGTTAAGCGGTGACTGCCCCCTTCTTCATACATTTTCTGCCCATTATATACACTCAATGGTAATATGATGCCCATCATTAGACGTACCCAAAAGAATGAATGCTACATGAAGCTGGCATGAAACCCAATGCAAGAATCCTTAAGTACAAATGTCACACACTGTCTCGCAAGTTTCATATTCAACACACTTGCTTATAGCAGGAACATTGATCAAATTCAAAATGCGATAACCGTGTGATTACATTCAAAGATTGTCAAGTACGACTAGAAGACTTATACGTTTTGGTTATCCCAACTTTTTAATCTCTGTATAAAGTTGGAAAATAATTTGGTTTATGCAACGAAATTTGCATCCTGACAAGAAAATCTTTTTTTTTTTTTTAATTTTTTTTTTAAACGAATCGATTGGATCAACCGCGTAATCGATACGGACGACAATGTCTAGCGCAAGGCCCGTCCAACAAGGATTGCCTTACATGGTAAAAAATCACTCCTTATAAAGGCGATCAAAGGGCGTCACGTCTGCGGGCAACCAAAACGAAAAAGCGAAACTTGAGGCCCCATGCCGTGCTGAGTCAGGCCTCTTTTTACCCGTTGCCGCGGGGCCCTCTTCCTCCTTATTCTGATATCCAGCACCACACGATCCCCGCGATCGACGCTCAACGTCCGACGCTTTGTGACGCTGGCGCCGAGACTTTTCACGGTTGATGCTAAGACGGTCAAGGCGGCTGGAGTGACCGCAGCTAGAGTCGGCATCGGTCGAAATAGCGAGCACCACCTTTCAGATATTTTTATCCCATTGTTCCCGGAACGATGCGGACGATACGCGACGTTAAATCTCCTCTCCGATGGCATGGCATGGCGCGGCGTCTAGCCGACAACTATAACCAGGTTCACCGGACCGAATCAGCGGCCCTCTTGCTCGTACATACGACTCATAGCTCGCTTCGAAGACCCTCTTGTAACACCGGTCATTTCTGACCGGAGGTATTAGTCGGGTTGAATACTGCCCAAAGGACTCAGGATTTGAACGCTTTATTTTTATTTTTTTATCTTTTACCAAAACTGCATGTGATCATCGCGGCTCAGCTGCAATAATTACTTTGACTAATTTATGCAACGTCTGTATTGTGATCAAGAATCTAACTGTCAAGGAAAGAAATTCTCTTGAATCACAACACATCTGTGACCATGACCCAGCTGCAATTCCCTCGAATAGAAAAACGTAGTTGTCAGATAGGTGCAATTCTTCCAACTGTAGAAAACAACGAGTAGTTCATTCTGTTGGCTGGAAGCAGTACAGAGGGATATATCGATGGAAAGTTATGGCTCGTTTGTCGGAGGAATTTTAAGTGCGGAATTAAATCAGCCGTTCGTCTTCGTGAAACTCCAATGCATCCGCGTGAATAAGAATAATTAGAAAATGATAATTTTGCGAATTACAGAATTCAATTCAAATTCAGAATCACATTTCAAATTTCTATCATTCTGATTTCAAGTCGTTTAAATATTGTGCGAGCGTCATTTGTATGAAATATACCTATTTCATCATTAATTGAAACCGGAAGTTATACTCTGTATGTAATTTTTCTGCCATCGATGCCATAATTTCGAGTTGATTTTTCAAAGAACGTATCTCAAAGGGTCTTTTTCATATTATCATAAATGGTGCTAAACTGAAATAGGATTCAACATAAAGGAAAAATGTAGATTTCAATAACTATGGTAGAAAAGTCCTTTTAAGTCTCAAGCCATTGAGGAATTGATAAGTAGGTAATGTCGATGTGAAGTAGCTTTTTAGACAAAAAAAATTTCTCACCCTATTCAATCTATCATTTATTTTATCGAACTTACGGGTTACCAGGATTGATACAAAAGCAGAAATCACTCATTGATAGAAAAAGAGACTGCAGACGTGTGCAAAAGTCCGAAGCGCAAAAATCCACGACGTATCCCCATACGTCCATATTCGTTAAATTTAGTTTTCCACCGAAATTTTCAGTGAATTAAGTCACGTTGGTGCTAATATCTTGCGGTGAAGTTAGCGTTCAATTGACGTGTGCAACGTACTTCTAAAATTCTTGAAATACCCATCATACCAGTCGAATTGAATTTCAAGCTTGATAAAGTATCGATCTATGCGATGCTGGAGGTTTGTGCTGCCGTTGAAAGAGAAGTAAAAACTGCTCCAGAAGAGTGAAAATAAAAGTATATGAAAAGCTTGGGAATTGAGTTTGCTAACAATTTTCAAAGCCCGTAATTCCGGACGGTCAAATGCCATGAAAGGTAAAAAATGAGTAAGGTACAGGTACGCAGGTAATTCTAGACTAGTTGGCGTCCGCTCGCGGCTGGAGCGTATGATCACCACGTCCGCAAACGCGTTTGCGACACGGAGCGTAACAAGAGACTGACCCCGGTGTTGTGTTTCAGACTGGAGTACTCCGAGGGGACCACGGGGAGTTCTGGATGGAACCAGTCGCCGTCGTGTCCAGAGATCAAGACACAGTGGTCCACGCGACGACGACGGCGGCGTCGGGTCGTCCGCACCTCGTATTCCGACGCTCGACGCCCGCCCTCGCAGCATCAGAGGTTGGCGCCAACGCCGGCCGTAGGCGTAGGAAGAAAAGGAAGAAGAAACATGAAAAAAACTGCGGCACCCGTGGTGAGACCTAATAGACGCCTCGGTAATTGGTCCCACCTTTCCTTCTACTGCTCCTGACGCTACCGGCTCCTCAGGGACTGTCATTTCTCTTTCTTGCCATTGCAACCCCTTACTTCGATCTTTCTTTGATTATAATGGACTTCGAAGAAATTACGAGGCGATTTTAGTACTAGACTTCGCGAGATCCATACGGGTACAATTGTTAATTTAAAGGATGAGAATAAGGAGGATTCTAAAGAGGATAGTACTATCTCTAAATATTGCGAATGAGGAATAATTGTGAAATATAAATTTCTTGAGATTCTTACGATTAGGTATATGAAAAAATCGTAATTTTTCTCATTTTCACGGTGGCAGAAATTAAATATTTGCTGCCTTTCCCCCCCACTGCGAACGTATTACTTTATAATAGTTGAACGTTAATTATGAAATCATGCAATTTCGGTGAAATTAACTTTGCAGAAGAGTCTGGCTCGAATATGATTCTGGCCCGTTAGTTGGAACGAAAAGCGACTCTGTGTCTACGAATCTTGAAGCACCCTAATTGTCTCAGTCTCTGCAACATCAGCGAAATTATCGCCCTAGTCCAATCAACGAACACTTTACGAATAGCGAGAAATTCGCGGAGCAGCTTTACTTGCTGAACTTAAACAATTAACCGTCAGATTTAAGTATTTTCCACGAGGATTAGGTATACAACTCCGCTTTAATTATTGGGCTAAGGAACCCTTCCGCTTAATCAATGTTCAAAAACCAACAAAATACGTAATAATTAAATAATAAAATCCACTCTAACTATTAGATGGATTTTCCTGCACTTTTTTCGCATCAGGAATTATCATTTCTATGCTATTTCGCGATAAGGAAAAGCTATCTCATTTATTTTTACTGACTTTAAAAGAGCCGATATTCCAAAGTGTCGAGACTTTTGCATCTCAGCTTCTTGTTTCCTTTCTTTTATTGCTCCAAGATC
Source organism: Tenthredo notha (assembly GCA_914767705.2). Classification (NCBI taxonomy): domain Eukaryota; kingdom Metazoa; phylum Arthropoda; class Insecta; order Hymenoptera; family Tenthredinidae; genus Tenthredo; species Tenthredo notha. The sequence goes on from OU611908.1 coordinate 9,164,427, forward strand.
TGTACCTCTTGCAGAAATTGTACCTTGAAAAGTAAATAGATATCCTTAGATTCTATTTAGAAGTTTGGGTCTCTTGTAAATCAGGCGTATCAGTACGATTTGAACGTCGATAGCCAGCGACCCTACAAATCAAATATTAATTGTAGACGCCGCCAACCCTCAATCTGCATAAATCAGGTGCAGGCATATTCGGGGACCAGACAACGCCAGAAGGATCAGGCCTCTAATAGCGCAATTTCTAGCCAACGATTTATAGTAGGTGTAAGGAGCGTAAAATATAACTCGACTTTAAGAGAAGCCCCTTCCACAAGTCTTGCCTGAGGGGCGATTAATATAAGCCAACGCTAAATACCTCGTTATAATTCGCATTCGTCAGTAAGATTTAGTGATGCACTCAATTACGTTCGTATATATCGTTGAAAATATTTTAATAGAAGGTCAAAAATAACGTTACAATTTTCAGGCGTCTGATACAGGCTAATAAAGAGATAGATCCTGCTGAGAGAACGAGCTGTTTTTCTTACGCTTGAAAGCTATTATCACACAGGCTGTAATTTGAAAAAATGACTATTCGCCATCATTATTTGTAATTTCGAAAGATTTTCGGCTAATTCAAAACCTTGTGAAGAATCATTTTGGGAGGTCTGCAAGTTATTTGGGAAATCGAAGAGCTCGAGGGAAATCAGTCTTTTGAATTGACAAACAATGACTGTCATATGTTCTAATCTACTTATGCTATCGACAGAAGAGTCAGACGGTACAATCTCCATGGATTTGTATTGCAGCTATATTAATTAAACGTTTATAATATGTAGAAAAATAATTTTCAATGATTGGCAAATTATTTAGCCGGATTTCTTCTGCCATATGTTACGCGTCGTGCAAGTATCGTATGTACACACGATATGAATATCTACAACGGTCAAATTTTTGACGTATTAACAAGAACAACAAACTTGTAACTCTGTTCGTTTCGGACAACTAACTTGACCGTAGAATGGCTAGAGTCTGGCGCCGAGACAAGTGAGTTACTAGTCGATAAATCCTCTACCCAGACGCCATTCTTAATTTATTCTATCCCCTGACACCGAAGGATTTCATTCCATAGAGCATGACCATTATACTATTGACCACGAGGTTTATTAGCAACGTAAAAAACTTACACAGTGTAAGTTTCAAAGTTCGAGAATTTATCTGGATCGTTGCTTCATTTAGATAAAAGTATTGATCAATTTACGAAATGGTACGAAAGTGTTGATTCTCGAACGAGTGTGAAGTTTTTCGCCCGAGCGAAGCAAGTGTGACAATCACACGAGTTGAGAATCATCTTCGCACGTCTATCGGGCTTTGTTTTTTAACACAACGCGTTATTAGTTGAATTTTACGTGTGCAAAATCGAACTTTACACACATTGTGTTAAAAACTTCGTTTCCATTGAGAAAAATATTTGGCAGACGGTCAACAAGGTTTTTTTTTCATCCATTTAGATTCAACCAATGTTTCTCTTAGCTGATTTACGTGAATCAACAAAACTACAGTGTCTATATAACCGAACTAATTTCCCAGATAAACTGAACTACTGTTTCGGATCAACAAGACTACCTCGTTGAATCCACCAAACACTTTGTAGGTTCGACTGCACAGCAGTTTCAGCAAAATTGTTCAAATAACTTCAATCATTGTAGCAGGTATAGATTTTTCGCTGATTCGTTAGTCGGGTAGGAAAAGTTAATGAAAATGTAGATCCGATTTATTCTCATCAGATTACAATAACGATTGTTTCGATCATGCCAAGCATTTAGTTTCCGTATAGTAAAACGTTGCGAATTTAGAAAAATAATTTTGTTTGAATGGCAATAGTTGAATAATGAAACGATTTTATTGTATCTATATTAGAACCATATCATTTCAACCTTTATGCACTATCGCACTAATACCTCTCGATTATTAACATACGTGAATGTTTCGCGAAACTTAATGGTCATTTAATTTCAAGACAAATCGAATGTTTTACTTGAATGTTTAAAGAACCAAGACGTCTTACTGAAACACGACTAGAATGGCAAACACAGGCTGGTCTAGTTCAAGTCCAGGGTCGAGGACGTCGGAAGCATCATCCCTCGAAGAAGTGGCATCGTCCCAAAAGATCTGTGAGCCGAGCGCGACACGTCGAGGCATTGGTTGTCGCTGATACTTCGATGATGGCTTTTCATCAGGATGGAGACGTCGAGACGTATCTGCTGACGATCATGAACATGGTTTCGTCGCTTTACTTAGATCCGACTATCGGTAATTTCATTAATGTGGTGGTCGTCAGGATCATTCTAATGGAAGAGGATGATGGAGAGGTAAAAAATGAACAAAATTGTACTATTTAATGACACCTGTACTATTTATTGTCGAATTATCGTCATTTTTTTGCGAATCAAAAGTATGAAAACGCCTGAAATTCACATTCTGTAGAAGCTATAACTGCGATTTCATCACGTCGTGAGGAAAATAGGGCCGTTACCCGGATCTGGGTGATCCGAAATCCATATCCTGGCCTGTCGAACAAATGTTTTTTTCGTAATCCGATATCCGTATATCGTTCGCCATTATTTTCCCTTCGCAAGTTTTGACAGCAGTATCATTTCCTGAATTTGTCGATATATGTCATTTATAATGGATAAATGACAGTTAGTATATTCTGAAAATATTAGGCTTGTCTTGGGCACAATGTACTCATGTCACTGATTCCGGACACTCAGAGCTGTGGCTTAGGTACGAATACCTAGAGAAAGCGGAAGGATTAGCTTATCGGTATCATGCAGGGGCTGAAAATTGTATTTTTTTTCTTTCTGAAATAACACGAAGAAGTTACTAACACATTATATTATATTTTGTATGAAACTTTAGCAAGGACTGAATGTTACCGTCAACGCGGACAAGACGCTCTATAATTTTTGCAAATGGCAACAAAAACTGAACCCCGGTGACGACTCACATCCCAATCATCACGACGTCGCCATTCTTGTGACAAGGGAGGATATTTGTTCCAGGGCTAACACACCCTGCAGTACATTAGGTGTCGCTCACGTAGCTGGTATGTGTCAACCGGACAGAAGCTGCAGCGTCAATGAGGACAACGGGATCACCCTGGCTCATACAATTACTCACGAACTCGGACACAAGTGAGTCGATAGATCTGATTAAACTAATTGTTAGCCGACTGAGAATTGGCAAATTATGATTTCATTTTAAAATCGATTAATTCATTCCGTTTTTTTTTTTTTTGGCTTCAGTTTTGGAATGTACCACGACACGGAAAAGATCGGTTGCAGTAAAAGAGATGGAGACACTTTGCACGTGATGACTCCAACCTTTGAGGTCGACACAGTCGGCGTTGCTTGGTCGAGATGTTCTAGACGGGACATTACTAACTTTTTAGAGTAATAATAAAATCCTAGAATTTTTTCACGATACTTTATTCAGTCAATAGTTAGTCGTTACTTAATTTTGGAATCCTAATTTAGCCAAGGAAAGGGAGAGTGTCTCGAAGACGAACCTGCAGACAACGACTACGCGTATCCTGATCTTCCTCCTGGTGCAATGTACAACGCAGAACATCAGTGCAGACTTCAGTTTGGCGTACGCGAAGCAGCCGTTTGTTCACCGTTGCAGGAGGTGCGTCAATTGAAATCCAATAATCGAAAGTACGCCGTAAAAATCTGTTTAAACATCGTTTCTGTACTTTTAGATCTGCTCCAAGCTGTGGTGCATCGTTGATGGCAGCTGTACGTCGATGCTACACCCAGCAGCACCAGGAACCCATTGCGGAAAACATATGGTAACTATCTCCTGCACTTTATTTTAAGGATCGTTTTTTCTTCGGTACTTTAAAATTTTATGAATTCATTTCACAACCGGCTGCGATTCTTTGGTATGATTTAAACCTGGGACCTAGATTTTTGACCTTTTCTATTTTAGTGGTGTCAAAATCAAGAGTGTGTACCCATCGTTCATAAACCAAGTGCCATCGACGGTAGTTGGGGGGAATGGGGTGATTGGGGTCCTTGTTCAAGAACTTGTGGGGCAGGAGTCTCAATTATTGAGAGAAAGTGCGATCATCCAGAGCCAGCTCACGGTGGTAAATTTTGCGTTGGCGAAAGGCGCCGCTATAAAATCTGCAATACAGAACCATGTCCCGAGGGAACACCGAGCTTTAGAAGCGCCCAGTGTTCGGCCTACAACGACAAGCCTTACAAAGACAAGAATTACACCTGGCTGTCGTACTTTGATCAAAGTTAGTCCAATTTCGAAGTAGACTATTTTCTATATTTCGAAAATACAATCCAAATCCTTATCACAGCTTGACAGAACACCTTTTTACACGGAAGATTGTCTTTCCAGGTGAACCTTGCGAACTATATTGTACGGATACTGAGGAGAGTGTTATTATTCCATGGGGTGAATCCGCACTTGATGGAACGCCGTGTAACGTAGGAACCAGAGATATGTGCATCGCCGGAATATGCAAGGTAATTTCTATCGAGGATCTCGCAGAGAAGAGAAATCAAAAATCACAAATCACTTAGAATTATTTCCACTTTTCGAGTGTCTTGGGTAAAATTTGAATATCTTGAGCTTCAACCAGCAAAAAAATTGTTCTTTTGTATCAAGAACAGACGATTACCGTGGATATTTAAATGCATACATATAATCGCATGGCCTTAGCATCAGAAGATTGGAAAACCAGTCGTCAATCGGTTGAAATAAAATTTTCAGAAAGTTGGATGTGACTGGACCGTGGATTCTGACGCGACTGAAGATCGGTGTGGCGTATGTCACGGTGACGGTACACAGTGTCAGACCACCACAGGAATCTACGAGAAGAATGAAGGTCCGGGGTACAACGAGGTAGTCGTAATTCCGGCTGGTTCCAGAAATATAAACCTCGAGGAGATCGGGAATAATAGAAATTATATTGGTATCGGTGTTCCTAAATCCGACAAGTACTTTCTGAATGGAAAACGGTGTGTAACTTATCACACAGAAAATACGAGCTTTGATATTTAAGATTGAAAATCTGATACTCAGCTTCTGTTGCGTAGGCAGATCACCCTAGCTGGGGAGTACGAAGTTGCGGGAACTCCAGCCCTTTACGAACGTGACCGAGAACGCGAGAAGGTCCGGATCCCTGGACCGATCAAGGAAGACATCGTCGTTTACGTAAGTTCAGACTCAAATAAAAATGTTGGATAAATTTCTAGTCAATTTTCTAATTTCTTTACGTTATTACGCGGGATACTAAAACCGCTAATATCCCAAAAACCAAAAGTCATTGTATCTCGAGAAGATCGTCCTTCTAACCGATTAAACTCAGGGTCACTCTTCTGAAAAAACACTGGAATCAATGCAGTGAATGTAATCAGATACACGACCCTGAAAGGATACTATGAAAAATTGAATAATGGCTAGTCGCGGGAGCTAGAAAGGCGAATTCTGCTATATGACCTGACTTGAATAGCTTGAATAACTTAGGGCTGACAATAGCTTGTAGCTGATAACATAGAACGCCGTACAATGCAGTATATTAAACGTATTACTGCTTTAGTGATTCCGGGCTGGCAGTTTAGGATTTTTTTCTATATCATCTTTCGGTTTCCTTATTGCGATCAAAATCTAAGAAAAATAGATAATTGGGAAATGATATGTTCAATTATCATTGAATTCCTGTTTCTCAAGAAACAACTAGGGATATTAGAAATTTTCTATCTGTCTCCTCTGTGCAAAGCAATCACCCGGGAACTTCTCTTGGATGAAATAACTGCAGAGAGAAAATCACGTACAATTGGCGACTGTACTTTTTCTTTCCGTAAATCGACATGTCTTTACTTCACCTAATAGTCTCGTTCTCCTTATTGCTTCCGTAGTTTATTCGTATTCCAAACTCCATTCCCGGTATCCATCCGTGTTTCCTTTTTCTATTTCTCCCATCCAATAACGGGGTCCTATCATTTTAGTTGATTTGCAGAGGTCATTACCGCAACTTCGGCCTACACTACGAATACACGGTCCCTAAAGTCGAACCGGACCGCGCTCCCGAATATTCGTGGGTTTCTTCCGACTGGTCACTCTGCACGGTTACCTGCGGTGGTGGTTTGCAGATTTCTCACGCCTTTTGTCACGAAAGTAAGAGCGGTGCCGTAGAGGAACACTTCTGCAATGGAATAGATAAGCCTGATCCTGTCTCGAGAGAATGCAATCAAAAACCGTGTCCAGCCAGGTAGAAGTACAGCTGCAATGAGGAAAACTTTGCATTTATTTTTGACTAATTAATGCAATATTTTTCATTGCTAACCGTCAATGATTTTTCTGGTAGATGGTGGGTCGGCCCGTGGCAGATGTGTCCAGTGACTTGCGGAACCGGGTTACGCAAAAGATCGGTAATGTGCGTATCGTCTGGTGAGGGTAGCGAAAGTTCAGATCTCGCATTACCGGACCGTGATTGTAACGGTGAGATTCGTCCCGAGGAACTTGGCCCGTGCCCAGAGCTTCCAATATGTGAAATGACCTCCGAGCCCCCATTATTCGTGTACACAAGTAACAAAGAAAAGGCATTTTACAACGTAACTTCGAATGAGAATTACGGTATCACAGTGATCAGCAGTCTAGCTACGGAAAAACCGGAGATATTGGAGTTTGACAACGTCGTTGACGGAAATAAGGACAACTCAATGTACAACGCTAAAGAAAAGTGGATTGTCTCAGAGTGGAGTACCTGTTGGTATGGAAAACGCACGCGGAAGGTGTCGTGTTCTACTTCAGGAGATTGCGACCCACTAGCGAAGCCAGTTTCAGCAGAAGATTGTCGGATCGGAAAATGGGTCACTGGTAACTTGGTCTATTAATAAACTCCTTCATTTCTTCATACAAGAAGACAAAATCTATTACGATGTCGCCTAACAGTGCGATTTCGGTCAGTTGTATAGTCATTCGATTTTCAGGTAAATGGAAATCTTGCAACGCTACCTGCGCCTCAAAAACTGGCATCAAACGTCGCAACGTCGAATGTCGTGACAGAGTGACTAACTCCATCGCAAAGGATTGCAATCTGGCAAGACGTCCACTCGATACTCGCCGATGCATCGCAAAAAAACAATGTGATGCCCCGGTTCATAGTGAGTTATCAATTTCAATAATTACAGTCTTTTTTTTTCATAAAAATCAGATGCTAATCGCAAAATTTCGGAAGATTTTTCTTAATTGCAATTTCTACAGTGCAGAATCTCAATAAATTCGATGCTGCACGTACAGTTTCACCGTTCAAGGTGTTCTAACGTCTCTTGTTAATGGGCGTATTTCCGTCATTTAGTATCTGATAAAAAGTTGAAATTCTTTTACAGATTGTAAAAACACTCCGGATTCTACGACGTGCGACAAGTACAGCTACATGTGCAACGTATCCGCATCCCTGAGGGAATCGTGCTGTGCAACTTGTTCCCGAGGGCGACGACACATCCGGCATAATCGACGTCATTTGTCACGAGAGTAATCCGGAAGGAGGTTGGACCGTAGCAGTTGGATTCAGTGGTTGTAAGATTCATCCTTTGCTAAGGAGAGACAATCAACGGTCCCAAATGCGAGAACAGGCGGCGACATTTGTATACCTACCTACGTAAGACGTAGACAATCGGTCAACGAGATTACTCTCTTGAATTTCGAATAGTTTAACACACCGATTAGGTGAAAGTGAAATGAATGTTTGTGAGTGAGTGAATTTGAGACTGCAGCAGTTCGACGTAACATTTATTATCTGCAATAAGAAATAATTTCTTCAACATAGACTAGACTAGGAACTTGGAAATATTTAGTCAGAGGGATCAAGGAGTACAAGAAGATCATTACAGCTTCAAGTTGACTCGAGGTTTAGTATAAAAAAAAACATATATGTGTCAATTGAAAGTCTTTAAGTCATTGTATGCATATTTCAATCAAGCCTTATTATTCTGTAAAATGAAAAATGATACACTTGCAATAGTAGATCAAACATCGAATACAACAAGGTTCAATTAGGCCTGGGTCCTGTCCTAGTCGAGTAGAACTTGTACAAAGTGCAGAACGATTAGTAGCCAATTGTCAAAGGATTTCTCTGCAGTTATTGAGTGGGATGTGGAATCTATTGGTGATTTGCTACGCTCGTTCCGCGTTCACGCTCTTTCCGCTTCATAGGACTTCAGCCTCAGATCTGTTCTCTAATGAAACGCAGACACGCAGCTAACACAGTGAAAGAATATTCATTTCTGTTCACCAGCGTGTCCGTGTGGAGTTTAATTTGGCATCTGCGTCCTTTATAATAGGGAACCATGCCTTAGGCAAAGTGCTTAAATTCTGATCAGAACTGTCAATGTCTACTTATTGATCATGTTATAGGCTTGTGGTAATGATTTTAAATATGTATGCAAAGTACTAAGCTCAGAATCTTTCTCATATAGTGGCTTGTGCCATTGGGTATAAATGCAAAATACTATGTGCACAATTAATAAGAACCAGAGAATACGTTTAGCTTCGAATACTTCAGGATTACTTTCGAATCCAGTTTTCTGCTTCTTTTGCTTTCGGCTACTTGATCCTCATCCGAGATCCGTGTGCCATTTAATCTTCTATTTCTACATCTATTCAACTACAAATTCGATTTTACTTGTCGGCCAAGTAATACTGGATAGTATTGAATGCAGAATTCATCCACCACGGTGGCGCCATCAGCCGATGCTTTGCAAAACCTAATTGCGAAAAGTGTGCGAATGTGAACTTACGCATTAGCGCGAAAACGCAATTATATCTACGCAGTAGTACGTATACTGTACTCAAAACCATTTGAAAATTTATACCCAAATTATCTTCAAAGTCTCTCCTGCATACGTCGTAATTTTCACATGTAGTGCAACCGCAATTGCATTACTGATTGTAACCGCTGCCAAAATTTCGGTCAAATGGAACCACCAGGGAACATAACATTATTATTTAATGCCAAATTCGAAGCAACAGTATATAAGCAGACTCACTCGTATCGTTATGAACGATATGTGCAGAGATTCATTGCAATGCAGTTATACTAGTGGTTGGATCTCTCGTAGTGCAAATGCAATCTCTAGTTTAGACTGAAACTTATTCATTGAAATAGGAAATGTTAAATAATTGAATCATCGCCTGTAAACTGTTTGCAATTTTGATTTAGTTTTGGTTGTACCTAACACATCGATTTTTTGACTGGCTAATTATTATCGCATATTCGAAAATATTCTTTCACATCGCAACCTTCGAGGCCTCTAATTGTCGAAGGACTATCACTTTTCACTAACGACTAACCCGAGTTATAACTGCGTATACAAGTGAAAGGGTTTTGCGACTTCGCGAATATTCTCGTTACGGATCATTGTCAATGTTAAATCGATTGAAATAAACACTGATATTCCAATTCATCTGTGATTCAATAATCAAGAGTGCAAAACTATAGGTGAATGAGAAACACAACGATGATTCATTGGTTTGAAATTAAATTACAGCCTCGTTGACTTCGAATTTCTTAAAACTGAAGCATCATTTTTTGGGAATATTTTAATGCAAGTTGAAGGCAGGAGAATCTCTAAAGAAAAAAAAAAAAATCTGTTCAAAGACTAAACGCAGTCTATTAAAAATGAAATATTTTTTATTCTATTACTCTAACTCGCTGCGAGGCAACGTTATTCAAATTTATGAACACTACAGCCATAGCTTGCTTTCCTATTGTTAATTGCAGGGTCAACTACTTCGGTCACTTGACTTGAATAGCCTTAGGCTAGATTTTTAACATGACTGCTAAACGATGACGTGAACGATTCCCATGACAGAAATATATTGTGCAAGTAAAGAGTAAGGCAATCTATATCGCGTAACAATTTGTGAAGAAAATATCATTTTATCTGCAGGATCATCCGAATTGCAATATACATTTATTATGAGACAGACATCGACGATTATTTCGGGATAACCATTTTTGCACAATTGGGATGATTGGGGTGGGGCGAATTGTCGACGATAATTTGATAATGGTAATGTCATTCACCATGCGGATTTTAGCTCCTGCCCTGTTGTGTAAGAGACTATTTCACGATCGTTACAGAGTGCAATGTGTAGGTTTTGCTTGATATCGTAGGCGTAACACACCCATTGAATTTATCAATCTATAATAGGTACTAATTATAAAAATATTTTAATTAACTTAAACTTGTATAATTAACAATCTATTATTGTTGCGAGGCTGCTGCTGCTTAAGACATGTCTATCTGCTTGTATACTTATTTTAAATCCCTTTTTGTATATTCCAGTTGTTATATTTATAATTACGTAATAATATTAGATACCTATTTAACTGATATATATATATATATATATGTCACATTAATCCATGTGTGTAAATTTTAAGACTGTAAAATATCATGTAATTGCTTTCATGACAAACGATGCCGTCGCGTCGTTATTAATAAATTTAACAATTTTAAGAACCTAGAACTTCGCGAGATTCAACCGTCCATTACGGAAGGAAACTAAATGGATGCTTTCATGCCTGTATCAAGTACCACAGCAATCCGTACCCTTTAATCGAGAAAATAACTACGCAATTAGAACGTTGCGAAATTGGCAAGTAACACTCCATACTGTTTCCTAATGAAATTTCGAAACCGTAATTAACGATCTGCCCGAAGGGTGTAACAAGAACATCGATGTTCTGTCTAATGCCTGGTAAATGCCAAAGATAAAATTAAATAAGGAAACTCCTTCTGTCAAGAACCTGCAGCTGTCATTTTCACCATTAGATATATTCAAACAGACTCGATAGAGGCGATAAACTTGATTTTGTCCTATCACCTTTTTTATTTCTCTCGAATACAGATGAGAAAAGAGGCCAAATACCAATGTCGTTCTATCTGCGTAGACATTGGTCATTATATGTACGTATTTCTCTCTGTCGAGGGTCGTGCCTTTCACGAAGAACCTGGTCAAACTTACATAATAATTTCGGTTTAAAGAGAATAAAATTTCGACCCACTGTTTACTCGGTAAAATATTCATTCTCGTTCGTGTTGCATATGTGCCTATATGCTAATAAAGCAAACTGATTGTTCACAAAACGGCTGTATAATTAGTATACATAACATACAAATGATATGCATAAGTTTACGTAAACCAAAACCAATCGTCATTTATAGGGTGGTCAAGGTAACGAAGAAATCTTTCGAAGAAGAAGAAGAAGAAGAAGAAGAAGATACAGACGAGAATTTGAGCTTAAGCATAAATGTGAATAAACGCGAATTTTAATTTCCTAAAAAAATAGTGAATCGGTGCGACGCGAGTTATTCTAGGGGCTGTAAGACCTATGAATTAATCAATCAGGTCGTGCGTGGCAATGAAATGCTTGTCAACGTACAGATCACTCGATATGTGTAGAGGTAGAGACTAGAGTCTATAAAATATATATCTATAGATTTATTTAATGCTATTGTTTATTGCTTACTATACATACTGGATCAGCGTTCATTATCCTTTTGCTCAATACGTTAAACGGATATTTCCTGCCTAACATTGACCTCAATTTCCCATTACAAACTACTTGTAAGCCTCATGGCGGTCAGGGTCATGCCTCTGAGCGAGTATATCGAGCCTATGGATAAGCGAGTAACTATTACACATATAGGTATATGGATAAATGATACGATGTATTAAAAATTCAGATACGCAGGTTTGGTAGCAATAATCGCTGCAATGACTTGGCTGTAACTCGCTCATAAGACCTTGTGCCAAACAAGAATTTGCTACACATACTTCTGACCATTCTCATCTGAAAAGGAATCGGAATATATTTCCGAGACTTCTTCTAATGTCATACAATATTGACGAAAAAAAAGTGATAACTGACACTGCAGGTAGTGACACTGGCTGCTAATTAACGATCATTTTGAAGTTTTTAAGAGTAATTAAACGTTGAAGCCTTTTTATCTGATTACAGATCCGAAACGAGATGAGATTCTGACGTAATTTCACTGTTTTCATATTAGATCGTAATGATTACGTATGGTAGGGGTACTGCAGAGAAAATAGCAATTGGAAGGGATGAAACCAGTATCTGGACACAGAGAGTCAGTGGCTTTTGTGAATGTACTAAAATTACAAATAGTTTGCATTGGCGAGGAATACACCTATACCTATAAATTATACGCTAGCGCCGGCTTATTAATAGAATCTGCGTATTTAGCTAGCACTCCGGTCAATTTTCTTGGCTAGAGATGAATGCGTTATATAGTTATTGTTTAGCATGTGGATTTGAAAATAATTTTTAATATTTTCGCTACTAGACTGTAGAGACGAAAGGCTGTACTACCTCAAGTGTAACTAGGTAAAAAAATCAGCGTCATATTGCTGTTTTTCTTCTTCTTCTTCTTCTAAGCAACAATCGATATTCTATCAATCACATTAATGATACAATTTTGACATAACTATATGCACTCTCAACAGAAAAATGAAATTAATTGCATAATTGCTGTTGCAATACTATAGCTATGCAACGATTGATGAGATGAATCTGATTCAAATTAGACATCTTTCTGAAATCATTTTCGTCGACGGATTACAAATTTTTGTACAGTACTGGCCAACTGCTTGTATAGATTTTCTGTGAGCTGGAAAATCAGAGAAAATTCTACTAGCATCCCTAAGTGTATGACAAAGCACGATCTTTTTAATCGCAGATTTTGAATCGCACGAATTCAGTTAATGTCGTTAACTTTCTTGGATAAATTTTCTTTTGTAATTAGGTAGTTGATCATTTTGAAATCGTTCGATCACAAGTCATGACCACAAACATGATTCTGCTTTACGTTGTACTGTGTGGAGTGAAGAAATAACTTACGAAACTATAATTTCCGTGACGTGAATCAACGATAAGTGCATTTGAAAACTTGCGTTTTCGGAATTAACGTTTTGCAGAATACGAGAAGTTTACGTGTCTTCGTTATCGTAATGTAAGGAAATGAATTTCCTTATAAATCGCGATTAGATCATATCTGAAGAAATGAAGACTGTTACGTATTTGGAAGAAATTTCTTCGCATGGAAGTAATTAATTCCGGTTCATTATACTTCTGGCCTTCGTCGAAGCGATCGAGATAATCAGCCTTCTTCTATGCGGTTCCAACGTCCCCAGTACGCGACCGACCTTTCAGCACAAAACATCGCAACGAGTAACAGACGTGATCACAGCTGCCGCGAGGTGTATTAACAGTTTAGATTATCGAAGAAGTTTTTATTTTCTCGAAAAGAAAACATTTAATCTATTTCGGTGAGTTACGCGACCGATTGATACCGTTTTTATTACATATAATTATATAATAATAAAATTATGAATATACATCGTCATTATGCAAGTGCAGAAATTTTTCTCAAATCAAATTGAATGTGCCTTGAAAAATCTGTCGAATGTTCCAATCCAAAACGTATTGTTTATCACATTAATTGCATAATGAAAAAAAGGTTACCATGGTGTTTCCCAAAATTTTCAATCAAAGTTCGTTGTTTGATTAGACCTCATATATTCTATTGGTAAATCGCCAAGTAATGCAGCCAATTTATTTTGGCGGATGTCAGTGATATGACATAATTATTGAACGCGAACAAGCTAACATGAGATAGACGCATGGAGATGGAAATATTTTGGGATAAGTTAATTGCGTCGGTTTGTGGGTTCCGGAATATGCGACTAACGTTTTCTGAATTAACTGCAATCGGTAGGAAGAAAATGAGCTTCGAAACAGGGAAAAAAAAATTAACAATTCAACGCAAGTCGGTTGATTTCGTAATCCTTATGATTAATAATCGGTCTGAATGGAGAAACGAAGATAATAAGCCGGATAAACTTGTATTTGAAAATATGTTTACATCGATGAGAGAGCTGGTGCTGCGTATTTACAACGCTAATATCCCACACCACCATTCTTTGATATTGCGTTGAAATTTCATCCAATATTGTTGTACATCTTATTTATTTCGCTGATACGAAAAAACGCGAATTAGATATCATCTCTCAACGAAGGTAGGCGTATATGGCATTCGACACTTTCGATTCTGCAGATGAACGTCAATGCAATAGTTACCTAATTCATCTATAACGCGAATCCAGAATCCATTGACGAATTATTACGACCGTCAAAATTTCGTGAAGGTATCTTTTTTGCGTTTTATCAAATTTTAATTGGCTATGTGCGAATCCTGACGATGAATTTGACAGGAAATAATTTCAAACACAATAACTCGTTCTTTTTCCGACCTTTGATCACATTGCTTTTTTATTTCATTTCATTCAAGTTTGTACAGACGGATAGGATGAGGGGAAAAAAAAAATCACCGAAAGTGAAAAGTAACGAGTTTTGGTCTGCCAATTTGGAGTTATAGGTACTTTTGCTTATGGCCGTAATAACTGTGTAGTTTCTTCAAAGTAGACTACACAGAAATTGATCGATAAATTTCTCATCTAATTCGAGCACTTTATGCATATTTCGAAGCTGCAGCCAGGCTGCAACTTATAATGCAATTGGTGTGGTAAACATCAAGAAACACGTGTGTTTACTCCAATATATTTCATCAAGGTGATATGCAACATGTGGTCTATTCTGTGCGGCCTTCGATGAAACAGTTTCAAACTTTGCATGTTCACAGTGCTGTAAACGAAATTTGATCTTATTTATGGACGAAGAACATTTGTTTTCAATTACTACATAGATGTTATCGAGATCGTAGGAATATAGTTAGTTCCATACGAACCGGGATACCAGCAGTATACAGGTGTATGTATATTGTTCGAAGTGTTTGACAACTAAAATATACGAAATCATATCGTGTTTAGTTATCTCGATGAACTTAACTTCCAATCTCGATTCGAATGTAACATTGGCATACCCGATGCACGAGGAATAGATTCGCCAGTGAGTCACCTGTTGTCGTTGCACAAATGCACTTGCAAAAGTACCGTATGTATGCACCAATTCATAGGCACGTACACGTGCCATACGATCGTTTTTACGAGGAAAGCCTGGCAACCAAAAACTGCGCACTTTATCTGAACAGATAAATGAATGCACAATGTGACGCTGCATAGGACTTCTACTTGTTGTCTTTCAAATATTCCTATACTTAACGTTATCGTGTATTGACTATTATTCTTCGAACTACTAAACGATGCCAACTGGCCCTGCCTCGAAGATAACGATGTATATATTGTGATTTGAAAACGATTTTATTTTAGACGAAACTTTTCATTTGGCAACGAGTCAGTTCGAGTTGAAACTTTGCCTGAACAACATTAGTTCATGCAGTACAGGAACAAATGGGGTCGTTGCACGAGTCTGGAACAATTTCTTCCCACGCTAGTAGCTATGAGTTGGTCAGTTTTAGGCAAATTAGAATATTTCATCAAGTTAGGTAATTTTGCAAGTATTTTTATTGATTTTATTTCAATTTTGGAGAACTGCATACCCCCCAAATGTCGTCCATGAAATTTGGAAACTATTTCTCTAAAATCGTCGTCAAGTCCGCTAAAATTTTCAACAGAAATACAAACGTAGAAAACTTCGTCAATTTTGTATACAAACCACGGAAAGGTTGGTCAAAGATCAGAATTTAATATTGCTGCAGAGAAAACGAAAAAAAAAAAATTATTACCAAAATCATGCAACGATCTTATCATAGTGCGTGCAATGAATTTAAAATTCGTCGCATTCAGTAAATGAATACCTAAATTATAAGTGGATTAACGTAATAAACAGTATGTTCTTGCCAGTGATTACCTATTCTTCGTAGAAAAAATAAGGAGAAGAAAAAGAAAAAAAAGTGGAAACAGCATCGTAATCATAGAGTTTTTCCATCGTTAATATAGATACAGTTGAATAAATAAGCAGAAATTATTAGCTCGCATTATAATTGGCTGTAATAATATTAATTTAATGGAAAATTTTCTCTTCCCCCGCCCCAGGATTTCAAGGAAAATAAGAGACTGGTAATAATTTAAATCCACCAAAAATTTATTGACTAATCGTGGGTGTAAGTACATAAGTACATATAAGTAAATTCACTTCCCGCTGTCATCGTGATGGAGAGCGAAGACAATTGGCTGACAAGTGACGAATTCAAGGGGACCTTCCACAATGAATACATACTGGGTGAAATGATCGGAAGGTGAGCAAAATATGTATATTACTCATACGGAGAGTCGTCGTCAAATTATCTAATAACAAGACATATTATTCTCAATAAAACTATATATTAGGGTGGTTCTAATTTAGGGATCGGACGCATTTTTAATGTCAAAAATTTATTCATTAATTTGTGTGTAGTCTACTCTGAAAAAACTACACAGTTATTACGACAAGGCTCATTAAAATCTCGCAGCTACAGATTCTTTTGAAAATTATTACTACTCCTACAATAAAATCTATGCTGAGAACATAGACGAAACACGTGGATTTTAAATGGGGAAATTCACCCTTTTGGTGGGAGGGGTTAGAGTTGAGATATAAAATCTGAACAAATTAGGGAATTGTTTTTGAATTGGCGCCTACTAAAAAATTCGTCCGAGCCCTATACGCATGATTTGTACTTTTTGACTAATTATCAATTTTATATGTGATTGTCACAGGGGTTCCGTGTCGACGGTCTATACCTGTCTGTACAAGGGAAGAAAGAAATATGCATGCAAGATAGTGCCAAAGGTAAATACAAAGAACATGAAAAATAACTTAACATATTTATTCAACAAATTATTTTCTCCAATTAATTCATACGACAGAATATTGTTCTACGCAAAAATCGTAGTAGACTGAAGCGTGAAAAAAATTCGGTAAAATTGAAAGGGTGTTTTCAGGGTGCGGTGTATCCCATGAGAATTTCGCGATGTCCTAGTTCTGTCACGAAACGCTAACTAGTCTTTCGAAGTCTAATCAAGTAATAGGTAATCATGCAGCTTCTTATCGTTATATGATATCAAAGTATATGATATAAAGGCTATTTAGTTGTCGTAACGATTCAGATCATTCGATGCTTGAATTTTTCATATTTTTGTCTCTAGAGTTGTTCAACAGCCAACCTCCTATACCAGATAAAAAGACAGCCTTACGATATTTCAAAAGTAATTTGAATAATCACATGTCAAATTTTCTATTGCCTAGTTCTCAATTTCTTAAACCAAAAATCGACAAAGACATCAAAAGACTGTATTTTCCACTGATCAAGATCTGTCGTCGAAATAAGTAGGAACAGAACGATGTCGACAATAATGACTCCTTATAGAAGCTACTTTTAATTATTCTCCGAAAGGCTAAATTGCCGTGATGAAATTGGGATATTGAAAAGTCCTCACTAAATACCCATTTCTAAGGGATGCACACCCCCTCAAGGCTTTATTAGCCTATCATACTAATGTTTGTATCACGTTGAAATCTATTTGAACAGCAGAAGTGTTAATACCGCAAGTTTTGATTTAGATGCATCCTATGATTACCTGAAAAAAGTAATTTGATGAAGACTGCGGTATATCATATTTATTCATTAGCCCTGTTTAATTATCTAATTATATAGGATCGACTGAACAAATCAGAAGTACGCTCGAGGGTTGAAACCTTGCTAAAACTTCGTCACAACAATATCGTAAGTTTCCTAGATATATAAATTATCGATCACATGTGTCAAATACAATAAATAAATGTAACTAGCAGACCAAAGGTCGTGTATTTAATTTATCGACTTCACCACAGCCTCCGGTCAGGTAATTTATTGATACGATGCATAACGCGGGTTCAGCAATCAAGTTTATAATAGCGGTTCTCTATACGCCGGACAAATCGATCCTCTACTACGTTGAGATGAAACTAGTAATCATAATATAACAAATTTTCATGTATCGTTTCAAAAAAAATCTCAAATTTCATCCGTATTGGCAAAAAATATAAAATTCGCGTGTCACAGGTATATCTTTGTAGAATTTGATAATTTCAAGTGTTTTATTGTAACCATAATGAGTTTCGTTGTTTTTTTTCTCATCATTTGATTGACCGTGTTACAGATATCTGCAAAAAAGGTTTACAATGAGAACCGGTGTTTGTTCGTGATAACGGACCTCGCGTCTGGCGGAGAACTGCTTGAGAGACTAGCATCGAGAGGAGGACATTCTGAAAGAGACGCTGCTGAAGCTGTCCGAGATGCACTTGCTGCTTTAAACGTAAGTAACTTGTGATCTTTGCACCCATTTTATACCTTCAATTTTCAATTTAGACGTCTTGAATATCAAATTCTGATAAAACATAAATTCTAAAATTTGAAAAAACGCGACTATCAGCTGAAATGAAGCTGCAACTATTCAATCCTGAATGAGTTCATGTGTAACGCGATTCTATACCATAAATGGACAATTTTGTTTCCTTCGTTCTTCATGGATTAACATCATCCGATTCAATAATCTCACACTATATCTCAATATTTAAAACGCAGGTGAAACGTTATGAAACATCTTTTCAAAGTTTCAAAGGACACAAGTTCCTTCAATTACTAGTAGGCAATTCTGATTCGTAGAATGAGGGTTAAAATTCAAAAAAAAAATCGCGTTATCCATACCAAACCTGTAGCGCTATTATTTTTTGCAATAAAAAGTTTGCTCATTGTGGAAGTGCATCATTAATCATAAAAAAACTTGTCCTACATTTTGGGTCACAACCATTATTAATATTCAAGGTGAAATAATCTCGCGCAATGAGAACAGCAGCGTCTCATCGATACATCAAATACAATGTCAAGTCATGCCGGACGCAATTGTAAAGGTAGAACATACGTGGTCGTCCAAGGCCGGTATATGTGATTATTCAAATCCACAAAATAAGGCGAGGTTCATGATAAGTTACGTTGTCAAGAACATCACAATTATTCTACGATTTCTTTTTTTTTTTTTACCACTGCGTATAATAACGTATCGTTCAATTTTTCATTCAACTCTATAGTATAGTACTTCGCTATTTTCCAAATTCGTGGAGTTTACTTCGTTAAAGAGATGAAGAATCATGATCGTGATTTTCTTCAGGATCTGCCGCCAATAAATCCAATCAAACCATCTTTAGCTGTGACTGAACCTTTCAAACGATTCTATACAAAATTGGATCCCATATTTTCCCCGACTGTTTGCGAAAGTGAAAAAAAATTCTAATAGGATTCCTAATTATTAACGAGCTATTATATTAACAGTATCTCCACGGAATGGGACTTTGCCATGGCAGTGTTCGTCCTGAAAAATTAATCTATGCAACTGAAGATGAAAACTCACGACTGTTATTAGCTGACAGAGGAATCGCAACAAACCCATTGAACGGTTATAATGCCTTGTATTGTGGTGCGTATATAAAAAATTTCTATAACAATTATTGAGGCCGAAATATTGGCTAATGCAAACTAGTCATAGTCAAACGCATACAGGACAAATTTACCAAAAGGACATGGAATTTGATTCGAATTATAAAAAAATCCCATAGCAAGATATAATTTAACAACATCAAGTTATTCAAATTCACATAGAAATCGTTGTTCGATTTTCTGAAAAGTTTCATCGATATTCTTTCAGCCCCGGAAGTTTTGGACGGAAACATGCTGAGCACCGCAGCTGACATTTGGAGTTTGGGAGTGGTCATTTACATTATGTAAGTAATTCCCGTAATTTTCATAAATTGATAAAAATATTGATCGGACCATTCGCACTTTGGTTAAATCTGACGGAAATGAAATGCAAATTTTACTTTCATTGTAGAAACTCTTGACTATATGACACTGCTCACACTTTTGTTACTGTGATATGATACACCCATGAGTTGAATTCCGATTAAAACGTGACAATAGCTGGCAACTACAGCGATGACGAATATTGCGGAAAACGCTATGTCAGAGAATCTGGACTCGTGTGCACAGGAAATAAAATATCTTGAAACTTGATGCACCAGTGTTGAATACACAGCATTTTATATTTTGCCTATAAAATCATACATCTCAATGTTTTAGATTACGTGTAATACTGGTCAATGAAATATATCACATTTGATACCATATGTTATTCAGGCTGTGTGGGTTTGAACCCTTCAGGGACACAAAAGTCACGTTCTTTCCATCGCCGTACTGGGATGATATAACAACCGACGCAAAGCTGCTGATAAGACGAGTTAGTATATGTCATAGTGTTTCTTAAAATCGAAACTGAGATGATTGACAGACCTAATTTAACAGAAAAATATTTAATCAGTATTCTCCCTCGATTTTCAATGGCAAATGTCTTTTCTCTGTAAGGCAAAAAATGAGAGATGTAAATCCCAGAGTATCAGAGCGTATCGAAAGTGATTAAGTGCTATTAAGAATGATTTAATGATCATTTGTAGCTAATGCAGCAACAACCAGAGAACAGACCAACGACACGCGACCTCCTCTTGGATCCTTGGGTCGTTGGAGAAAAGTGCAGCGAACGTCCTATGCCAAATACAGCAAAACATCTACGCGAATTTAATGCCCGAAGAAAATTCAAAGTACGTATTGAGTCAGTTTTCATTTTATTAGCAGTTATATGAACTGATAAGTTGCAATGAAATGATAATACGATATTTCGTTTCAGGCTGCAACACTTGTTGTAAGAGCTACTCATCGAGCAATGGCATTCTGTCATTATCACGAAGAGCTGATTTGATTTCATATTATTAAAGTATCTTTTATTTAGTCTTAAGAACATTTATATTCCATTAATATATAAATATATGCCTTCAATGATGGTCATTTTAATTTAGCCACGAGGTGAAATAAAGAGTTAAGTCGATGAGCTCAGTCGGATAAAGAAACCGCAGCAAAGATTTACAAGGTATTGTCTGGCTCACTTATCATCATTTATGATTATGTACACTCGTTAATTATTTAATAAACGTCAAATAATTTAAGGTACATATTTATTTCACTTTTATTGATAGCGAAACTACGATATTTGAATTTGGATGGCAGAGTTTCAAGTTGATATTTCGTAGAACACGTTTAAGCTTTTGATAGAATATGATTTGTTGTCATATGAATGCACGTACTTGGGTGAAGTAGAAAGAAATCAATTGTTATCAAAATATACAATAGTTATTGAAATCCCCAAAGCCCTTTATAGGTAAAGTTATATTTGGGTACATACCGCCTGTAACGTAACGATTTTGGTAGGCTCGAAGACCTAGAAGCAATTCGCAACAATTTTAGTAGGATTAAACTATTCTGCGGACTGACAACTTCCAAAATAGCAACACGCATTCCTGTGAGCCTATAGAATCATTCAATTGAAATGAAACTCACATAAAGTTGAAGTTTCAACGTCTTTTTTCACGAAAAGTTGTTTCCGAAAAAAAATATTCGATATGTGAACTCAGCATGTAATTGCACCGAGTGTAACGGCTCAATCAAAGCAATGTGATACTCCGTATGACTTGTGTTGTGTGATGGAAATTACCCAAAATGCAGTTTTAAAACCACTTCAACCCGAAAGTACAGCGAATTAGTTTTTTTCTCTTGAATTCTAAATTTGATCAAAATTTGGATCAACGAAAAAAAAGAAGCACCCAAGGTTCAGAACAAAAGTCAAGCTGAGAGCTTGAAATCGCATCGACGAATTCTGTTGAAAATAGTTGAAAGTTTATATCACATTAAAAAATGGTTCAGTCAGGCTTACACAATCAATCATAAGAAATCATAAGAAGAATAAGAAGTGCGTATGGCGTACACTACATGGTAAACTGTCGGTAAGTTTTAGTGCTGATCTGACTTTACCATTCACAGACGCAGTATACATGAGCAACAAGATATTTGAATAATTCACATTTTTCTTATTTCCTGTTGTTTTTTTTTTTTTTTTTTTGCAACCATGTGAAATATTTATTTCTATCGTTTCGCGAACTTATTCAGCTCACTACTTAATCAATGAAAGTGAATTGTAGCTGAAAGTATGTGTAACGCCGGTACCAAAAAGACTCTTCTTGTTTTTTCAACAGTCCTCAAACACATTTAATTATAGTTAATCGTGAAAATAATAGAAAAACCATGAGTAGAAATATAAAACAAGATCATTAATCCTTTATATGCCTAATTACAGTCATTTTAGAACAGGAGGTTTCTTGTATTTGGAAATTGAGGAAAATTTTACTTATCGTTATTATATCATCACCTTGATCATTACCATTATTTTTTTATAGTCGTAATCACACAGATATCTCCAATTGAAGAGTTTTGAGTTTTCACAATTCTGCGCCTCGGTATACTGGATGATTCCTCGCTTACGTCTTAGTAATGTGGGTAGCGGACCGTCAGTTGTTAGAGTTGTATATCTATATATATCATATCATATTATGTAAGTGAGGAATCATCCGGTATGCAACGAGCAAATCATTTTTCGAATCATCATGAAAATAATGATTTTATTACAGCACAGATATATCAATTTGAAAAGGGGTCTAATAGTAAATTGAATAAAAAATATATCGCAATAACGAGAGTTTCATTTTCGACGCGATTTGTCTTCATGATTATTGTATGTATATTATAATATACATTGCGGCATAGATAGAATTGATATTTGACCCTCGAATAATTTTCATTCTTGATATTAAAATAGTATGCAAAACCTGGGAAAGATGGAAACGATATCTATCAGCTTGTTGTTGAGTCCTTTAAATAATATTAATCGTTTTTCATCGCATTGTGACTCGTGAATTCGAATAAAAATGCATTGAAAAATTGATGTATTATAATGTAGAAATAATCGGTGCGGTAGTTGCGCCGTGGTATACATAAGCCATATATAATAATTTTACGCTTTCTTTAGTTCCATAGTCTACCACCCGCAGCGCAACAAGCGTTAACTGACCTACGACAACAGCGTCCTCGCCCCTTCTTCCGCATTCCGATCAGGGCCGGGTTACATAAGCAGACCGGTCTAACCGGTTTCAGTTGCCTTCGTGGCGCCGCCGAGTGAAGACGGGTCGGGTGTGGGGAAAGCTCCTACGACAGAAACTTACGCGGCGAATTAAACAACGTGGGAGAAAATGCTCGACATATTCGGTACGCTGCGTCGTTATGCGTTCGAGGAGATTTCCAATTCGAAGAAACTGACATCAACGAAAGCACGTCGGATATAAGTGAGCTTCAAATATTCCGATCACTATTTTGCCATAACCATAAAGAATTGTGAATTTTCAACGCTTGTTTGTGACAGTGAGAATCTTGCTGATTCGTTTCATACTGAAAATAGTATTCGATACTTTTTCAACATATTTTAACCTGTCGCGTTGATTTCGATCAACAGAGTAAGTAACAATTTGATTGCTACAAGCAGACTTTGATTATAATTGAAGTAATTGTTCATTATTGAGTATATTACTGTGTATAAATCTACATTTCTTACGAACATAACCGCTCAGACCTATTTTAAACGTGAACATAATTGGCGAGGGAGTTTCATTTCATAACCTCGCAATAATTATCATCTTATTATGATAACAATCATATTAATTCACGCCTCTCATACTTTTACTCATATTTTGCGACTTCGAGGGTAAACTAATTTGTAGTCTTATTTTGAGTATACAAATGTTTTCCAGGAGAATACTCGTTCCCTGATTTATTCTTTTATTCGATTCTTTGACAGCATTATCGGGCAACGGAGATCAGAATGACCATCGCTGATACTTGAACTGCATGGATCTTGCGTGCTACTTGGTCAGAGATGGACGCCAACCGACACTGTCTGGCTAGTCCTGCATCAACAGTCAACCAAGATAATGGTGAGCTTTGTACTGTATTAGCCAAAGACCCAATCTAACTATAAATGTATATCCGCAAAACAATTATTGCTGAAACCTACTTTGCGATCCGATACAGGTTTCGGTCAGATTACTCTTCCAAGTCTGTGTACCACAACACTCCTCGGCCAAGTAACCGTAACGCTCACCCTGTATCTTTGATTCGATACCGGGGCCTCCGGCTTGCCTCTGTTCCCCCGTATATGCCAGAAACTTTCAAGACAACTCGGTTTCACTCAGCTGCAAGGGATACGATACCGACGCGAAATAATATACCCAGAGGTAAGATATTGTCCGTCTCGTTATAGGGTAAGCCTAGGAGAAGAAGCACACTTAATTCTTGGAAATAGCAATAAATTTTTTCTTTTCAATTACAAACCTGGAATATGATTGATAGATCTCGAGAGAATATGTTTACCTTGGTTGAATATAGTAGACTCATTTCATAGTAGAGAAATATTTTAATAACGAGGATCAAAATTGAAAGGTTTGAAAATAAATACAAGGATAGATTGCTGTAGGCATCACATTTATTTTTTAAACATGGAACATAATTCAATATTGGTGATAAATTACTCCAGAATCTCGAGTATCAGTCATAACAATTGAAAGATTGAAAAATCTATTCATGCATGCAATAGTAATACTAGCTTATTGACATTCTTGATTCTGTTGAAAATAGTTAAAAGTTTATATCAAATTTAAAAATGGTTCAGGCAGGCTTACAAAATCAATCATAAGAAATATATTATAATAAATTTCATACAGATGTATAATCACAATTAGAAATTCTTTGGTACTTAGTTGAGAATGTTTGCTTGAAAAACACATAAACTTAATCTATCCAATGTACTCTATGCTTATCTAGTTTTTATCTTCACAGGCGTTGTTCACCGAGGGAAACTAGCTCCTGCCTATCCTCAACAAAACCTCTTCAATATTCATCAGGACAGGGGATTCACACCAGGGAGTGAAGCAGTCCAAGCACCGGGGGAATGACCGCAAGACAACTCTGCACCGCGGAGTATCAATAAAGTAGCATCAGCGAATGGTTCGTAATTACAGTTCCTATTGAATCAGTTTTGATATAAAATCTCGCATCTGGTCTGGTCTATAATTATTTTAAATTACTTTACTTTATAATTACTTTTACTAATTAAATCGAGTTCAATTACACATTACCAAACTATTTTAATTGAATAAGTAATTTCATTAAAAATGTAATCAGTGACTCGTAACACTGCAAATATCCATGTAATAATAAGATCGTTTATGCAATAAACATGTATTATTATAGTAAATTGGCGAATTCTTGAATAAATATCTCTTGAAATTGTAAATAATCGATTGTTGAATCATTTTCCCCTATCCTTTCCTTGCCTATAAGTCGAAAATCATGAAAATCGCATGATTTCATAAAAACAAGAACTATTTCTGCAAATATATTAATATATTATTATTAATATATTAATATTAATATACTAATATTTTTAATATTAAGCTGCCTTACCATATGCAACCCGCATGCCATTCGTGTAAACGACAGGGCCCATGTTAATTTTTGTTGCCTATTTGGTGTTTTCCGATTGCCTATATTCAGGCGTATTGAACTCGAGGAAAAAAAGGCAGAATTCTTGGAATTCAGCTCGAAAAAAACGGCAAAAAAAATCCATTCAAATAACTTCTGGCAGTTGATACCTTATTTAAGGAGTCGGATTTCTGGCAGTTGATACCTCGATTTTAGTCGCTTTACGATGAAATATCTACTGCCGGAAAATCGACCAATCAGGAGGCTGCTTGAGCCAATTTAGGCTCAATTTCTCGAAAAGGAGCCTCCTGATTGGTCGATTTTGAAATTAAATCAAGTTACGGCGCTACAGAGGCTAGCCATCAGCAAAATTCTGGATTTCTGAATGAGGTATCAACTGCCAGAAGAAAAAGGTATCAACCGCCAGAAATCCAGAATTTTGCTGATGGCTAGCCTCTGTAGCGCCGTAACTTGATTTAATTTCAAAATCGACCAATCAGGAGGCTCCTTTTCGAGAAATTGAGCCTAAATTGGCTCAAGCAGCCTCCTGATTGGTCGATTTTCCGGCAGTAGATATTTCATCGTAAAGCGACTAAAATCGAGGTATCAACCGCCAGAACCTTTTTTTCGACATTTTTTCTACGTTACTACAATTCGCCTGAATATAGGCATTCGGAAAACACCAAATAGGCAACAAAAATTAACATGGGCCCTGTCGTTTACACGAATGGCATGCGGGTTGCATATGACAAGGCGCATTATTATTTATATTATATATATTAATATTGTTATATTTATATATATATTAATATTGTTATATTTATATATATATTAATATTGTTATATTTATATATATTAATATTTTTTTTTTTTTTTTTTCATATATTAATATTATTCGGGGCTTTATGAAATCATGCGATTTTCATGATTTTCGACTTATAGGTAAGGAAAGGACAGGGTAAAATGATTCAACGATCGATTATTTACAATTTCAAGAGATATTTATTCAAGAATTCGCCTATATACTATAATAATACATGTTTATTGCATAAACGGTCTTATTATTACATGGATATTTGCAGTGTTACGAGTCACTGATTACATTTTCAATGAAATTACTTATTCAATTACCCAATAGTTTGGTAATGTGTAATTGAACTCGATTTAATTAGTGAAAGTAATTATAAAGTAAAGTAATTTAAAATAATTATAGACCAGACCAGATGCGAGATTTTATCAAAACTGATTCAAAAGGAACTGTAATTACGAACCATTCGCTGATGCTCCTTTATTGATACTCCGCGGTGCAGAGTGGTCTTACGGTCATTCCCCCGGTGCTTGGACTCCTTCACTCCCTGGTGTGAATCCCCTGTCCTGATGAATATTAAAGAGGTTTTGTTGAGGATAGGCAGGAGCTAGTTTCCCTCGATGAACAACGCCTGTGAAGATAAAAACTAGATAAGCATAGGGTACATTGGATAGATTAAGTTTATGTGTTTTTCAAGCAAACATTCTCAACTAAGTACCAAAGAATTTCTAATTGTGATTATACATCTGTATGAAATTTATTATAATATATTTCTTATGATTGATTTTGTAAGCCTGCCTGAACCATTTTTAAATTTGATATAAACTTTTAACTATTTTCAACAGAATCAAGAATGTCAATAAGCTAGTATTACTATTGCATGCATGAATAGATTTTTCAATATTTCAATCGTTATGACTGGTACTTGAGACTCTGGAGTAATTTATCACCAATATTGAATTATGTTCCATGTTTAAAAAATAAATGTGATGCCTAATTAGGCCTACAGCTATCTACCTTTCTATTTATTTTCAAACCTTGAAACTTTGATCCTGGTTATTCAAATATTTCTCTACTACGAGGTGAGTCTACTATATTTCAATAAGGTAAACATATTCTCTCGAGATCTATCAATCATATTTCAGGTTTGTCATTAAAAAGAGAGAATTTATTGCTATTTCCAAGAATTGAGTGTGCTTTCTCTCCTAGGCTTACCCTATAACGAGACGGACAATATCTTACCTCTAGGTATATTATTTCGCGTCGGTATCGTATCCTTTGCAGCTGAGTGAAGCCGAGTTGTCGTCAAAGTTTCTGGCGTATACGGGGAGACAGAAGCAAGCCGGAGGCCCCAGTCGCGAGTCAAAGATACAGGGTGAGCGTCACGGTTACTTGGCCGATGAGTATTGTGGTACATACACGTGGAAAAGTAATCTGTCCAAGATCTGTATCGGATCGCAAAGTATGTTTTAGCAATGATTGTTTTGCAGACATACATTTATAGTTAAATTGGGTGTTTGGCTAATATAATAGGAAGCTCACCATTATCTTGGTCGACCGTTAATCCAGGACTAGCCGGGCAGTGTTGGTTGGCGTCCATCTCCGATCAAGTGGCACGCAGGATCTATGCAGTTCAAGTATCAGCGATGTTCATTCTCATCTCCGTCGACCGATAATGCTGTCAAAGAATCGAATAAAAGCATAAATCGGGGAACGAGTATTATCCCGAAAAATACTTGTCAACTCGAAATAACACGACAAATTAGTTACTCCTTCGGAGTCACGAAATATATGCTGTAAAACAAACGACGCTACAGGGCGAGGGACTCGGAATTATATGCCAATAATATAACGGGATGATAATTATCGCCAAGTTATCAAACGAAACTCTCTCGCGCATTATATTTGTATTCAAAACTAGATTTTAGCACATTTATTCACTGGTATAAATAGAATGTACTTGAAAATGAACAATATCTGCAATTATAATCAAAGTCTGCCGGTAGCAATACAACGGTTACTCACTTCGACGATTAAAATACGTGACGCGTGAAATCTGTCGGAAAAGTATTGAATACAATTTCACTTGATGATTTTAACAAGCTTTGAAAATTGTCGATTATTTATTGCCGTCGTAAAATATTGTTCGAAATATTGCAGACTCACCCATGTCCACAACGTTCCTCCGTTGATGTCAGCCTTTCCGAACCGCAAATCTCCTCGACACGTGTCAGAGATCTTTACTCGAGGATGCCGCGCAGATGACTGAACGCTGCGCCCGGCGTTCTCGGTATACCGTCGCGCGGCGCGGGGTGGGGACGATAATAATTGCCCCACCAATTTAATTAATCGCTTCAATCTACTTGCTAGGATAAATCAAATAAGAATTTTACATTTTTAATAACAAAGAATAAAAAAATGAATATTGAAAATGTTTGTACCGGATGATTCCTGGCTTACATCTCAATGATTTGGGTAGTTGTGAATTTATTTCAACTGCTTTATTTCTATTTGTTCAGACATGCCTATAATGCAAACATAAATGCAATAAAATATCAGTAATTCTTTTCAATTTCTTCGCATCATTTCCACGCGCCACTATCTTTCATTGTATCAATGAATCTAATAAAGAGTTAGTAGTTTTTCTACAGCTATTCAGAATTTTATTAATGAGCTATTTGCCACGCCTCCAACGATATAAAGAAAGGTCGTAGTTTTTTTTGTCCGCATATTTGTGCAGCACCACTATCTTTTCATTCATAAGCGAGCGCTTCTCAGAAAAGGTAGTAAATTTTTTATCCGCATATTTGTGCAGCACCACTATCTTACCACTCTTGTGCTATTGTCCTAGGTCAGTGTCCCTTGTCGGTAAGTTCTACCAGCGGGCGACAAATGATAGCGACATCTCACGGTCGCATTGTCGAACTATCTTCTGCCGATAACACCGTGTACCGGTAACGTCGGTATCGCTCAGTATATATTATAGCGTACGGCTCCGTATACTTAGCAGGCAAATAAATTCAATTTAATTTTTCATCGATGCAATCGTTCGGGAATTGTTCGAGGAAGTTGAGGAATATGTTTTTGTAGTTTAGGAAATGATGATTTATTTGTTACTTATGAAAATATATTAGGCATGTACAGGGTGATATTCCAGGTACATCGCGGTAAAGCAAGTCTTGGATCGTCAGGCGGCTGATAAGCATGTGCGCAAAATGATCAGGTTCGCCGCCACTATCATTTCCACGCGCCACTATCTTTCATTGTATCAATGAATCTAATAAAGAGTTAGTAGTTTTTCTACTGCTATTCAGAATTTCATCAATGAGCTATTTGCCACGCCTCCAAGAATATAAAGAAAGGCTCGTAGTTTTTTTGTCCGCATATTTGTGCAGCACCACTATCTTTTCATTCATAAACGAGCGCTTCTCAGAAAACGTAGTAATTTTTTTATCCGCATATTTGTGCAGCACCACTATTCATGCGCGACCAGCGCACTCTATGTGACAATGGAGTAGTTGCTGCGGGAGGTGGTATCACAACTAGCGATGTGTACGAACGAACGAACAATTAAAAGAACAACTCAAACTCCTGCCTGTAAAACAAACGACGCTACAGGGCGAGGGACTCGGAATTATATGCCAATAATATAATGGGATGATAATTATCGCGAAGTTATCAAACGAAACTCTCTCGCGCATTATATTTGTATTCACAACTAGATTTTAGCACATTTATTCACTGGTATAAATAGAATGTACTTGAAAATGAACAATATCTGCAATTATAATCAAAGTTTGCCGGTAGCAATTCAACGGTTACTTACTTCGACGATTGAAATCCGAGACGCGTGAAATTTGTCGGAAAAGTATTGAATACAATTTCACTTGTTTTCAACGAGCTTTGAAAATTGTCGAATATTTATTGCCGTCGTATAATATTGATCAAAATATTTCAAACTCACTCATGTTCAATGTGCCTCCGTTGATGTCAGCCTTCCCGAGCCGCAAATCTCCTCGACTCGTGTCACCCATGTTCACTCGATGAGGCCGCGCAAGCACGCGCAAGTAACTGAAGTCTGCCGCCTCGCGCGCGGCGCCCTTATATAATCTACGAGCGGTGCGGGGCGGGATGGGGGACGCCATTGTCGTAGGTCAGTTTACGACGACTGTGTCGGCTGCTAGGCAACTATAGAACTCAAATCGCACAAAAGATCTGCGGGTTGCGTGTAACAAGGCTCACCCCCTACTATTCTGTTGTCAGCGATTATTTATAATCGAGGGTAAAGCAATCAAGTACTATTTGAAATAAGTACAAAATTAAGATTCTCGTTTCTGCATTGATAATCATACTTAGACCTATTTCATTAAGTGTATTGAAGAATAAAGAATTGCTCGTATTATGTAACATCATATAATTCCTATATCGTAAATGATAGGACCTACACGAATAACATATCATGTATTAGACATAAGAAGATGTAATGTGTAATAAAAATAAAACTACAATACGAAAAAATAATTTAGTTCACATTTATCCTGCAGGACTTGGTCGCCGGAATATTCGAATATATTATAGGATCCCTTATTATAACAAACAATGTACAATAATTATAATAATAGAATGTTTAGAGATTTAAATATGTACAATACGTACTGGGTATAGTGTCGCAGGAAATATCGACGAGTTATTTAACTTATCGTAGATCTGAGACTTGTACTTGATTTTTCTTCAGGTATATCTCCTTGTCAATTTCCATGAATTTAATCAATCGAATTCCGTTCTAAGGCGAGTCACTGCCACGGGGGTGCATTCGCATCTATAAAACCGAAATAAGATTCAGGAGCTAGTGATCGCAGATAGATTTTTTGTTTTCTATCTCAACTATTTGGTCAATTTCACGATCACACTTTATTTTATCCGGTTTATAACGTTGACGGCCCAATTTATTGCTAGAAAAACTGCATAGACGGTCAGCAATCACATGTGGTATGTTTTTGGAAACGTAACTATACGAGTGTGAAAATTGAAAGAATCTGTCGATTCTCAGTCGACCGAAAACGTGTTTTGTAAGAATACCGATCAATATGTCTCCCTCTCTCTCTCTCTTCCTGTAATCCGTAATATGTACAAAAAAAAATGTAAACCAGTAGATATTGCATGTGGATGCAATCCAGTTAAAATATCGATATTGGCTACTGTCATAGCGATTTGAAAGAAAGAAATGGAATGATTCTTGCAAATGTTTCATAGCAGTCCCTATAAATTAGGAAAAAGCTTTGTTCGGGAAATTTTTTGGACATCAAGGAACGTATATATGGGTCTTTAATAAAATAATAATTACATTTGTATTAATAGTGTTTATGTACAATGTATACACGGAGGAACAGAGAGCTGCAGGATCTCTGGAGGCCTATAGTGTTATATAATACACGGAAATTAATTGAAATTAATGTTTCTGTTAAGACTTGCGATCGACTATTACATTTAGGGCGAATAAAATAATTACGGATTTAATAATTAAATCATAATATCATTTTAGATAGTACACTTTAACACATTTATAAATACAACATGTTTTTGTACAGAGTGTTGCAAACGACGCATTACATCTTTGAAACTCCAACCGATAGTAATGAAATTCTGAAAAAGACATTTTCACAATTGTTTGAATAGTTTCAAATTTTCAATCAATCGTATCGCCTAGTATTACTAGACTATCAAAAATTGTGAAATAATTAGTCATTTTCGAAGATAATAAGTCGGTCAAAGATATATGAGATCAAATTTGCAACACCACGTACATTTCCCTAATCAGTGCACAGGCGTTATATTAGCTAAGTAGTTAATCTATTCAATAGATAATTAATTAAATAATTTCTAGTAGAGCTAATTTTTGTATTTGGGAAATCTCACTTCCCAAAATACACGCAGATCCATTTAACAATCAGATATTGCTTAGAATACTGACGCATATAATTGCGCGCGGAATCTTAATATAATAATTAATAAATCTAATCATACATAAAATTATTAAATAGGTACAAACTTTCATATACAAGAATCAATAAGAACTGGCCGCATATAAAAACTACAATCTAAATGATAAAGCTAAATCATTCATGTGAAAGTGGCTCCCAGACATTTTATCGAAAATCTCAATTCACTATACCCGACTTGTACTGAAATGTCCCACTCGATTCTATCCCTCTGAAAAAATGACAATATCTTACCATTTTCATTCTATGATCAAAAAAGTTGAAACTTACATACAACTCCCGAAGGTTTTTTACCTTTTTTCGCTAAATATTTAATAACCATAAGAAATTTTCAATCCAACTTTCATTTTTTGCAAACAAACTCTTTTTGAATACAAGTTAGATCTCCAGCGTTGACGACGAGGAAAAATGAAAGTGAATGATAAGTATCCTTTTTTTGAAACTACGCGACTTTCGTCTAGGAATGACTTTTGGATTTTTACCAATATAAGATGCATCTACGTATATCGAGTCCATTTGACAGTCAGTCAGTTCCGAACTGACGACGGTGTGTCGAGTACAAGTGAATTCCTTATTAATCTTAAACTGAAGAAGAGAAATAGAGAATTGTATATTCAAAGAGCGATATAACGGATGGCTCTGAACTAAAGTTCGAAAAAAAAAATGTCCTTTCGCCACTTTCCCTACAGGTTTACACTTCGATATAAACGTTTTGACAATAAATACGATGATTATATGAGGTTTCTTTTTCTTTTTTTTTCTTTCTTTCTTACGCACGGGTATGAAGCCAAAAACAATTGGTCCAGATGACAATAATCGTAAGGTTGTCGTCTAAATGGGCTGACCTATTGAATTATCGTTTTATAAGCTACGTTAAATTTCGAAAATTCAAAAATTCGTGCGAGTGTTGATTTTTTAGTAATTCATAGTACAGTTATGCATTGCTACATAAACCGAATTACTTTAACAACAACTACAAGCAGAGAAAATACGGCCAATTAGTACGCAGACAATGATACCGCGGAATGAAATATTCGTACTAATGACCGAACGATATTCATTTTAAGTTATTGCACTGTGCTGCACTAGATGCATTTAGTACAAATAAATTTCCTATTTTCAAATGAATTCGATTAAATTCATTAACCGCAGGCGCGATTCTGTTTCTAGATATTTCTGCAGTCATATAGAACGAAAACCTATAATTTTTTTTTCTCCGGACAAATTGGAAATTCTTGGGCTATTTAATTATAGAATTTCTAAGTCGTATGAATACAATAGATTATAAGCGTGAATCAAGCTTCGGAATCCGACTCATCCCTTGGCTGTCGCTGTTTGCTTTTCGCCCTTTTCGCCTTCGTCGCTGATGCTTTCTTCTTTTTAGGTTTGGGAAGAATCTCGCAGCTGCATCCACTTCGTACTTGGATATAGTCCAGCGCCCACGTAGAATCGCCCGAATTTATTCCGGCAAATGCGCGAATTTGATGCTCCTTGTGATGGTGTCTGCCATGGTCATCCGCACCACCCTTTAATGACAGAACAAAAAAAATTAATAAAAAATTAATACAGTCACATGGCGTAAAATTATACCGAAATTAATCTCATTTAATTAAATACTGTTAGCTTTATGAAAATTATATTCAATGATTATGAATTCAGACATACCCCAACTCCACGGACCTCGACGATGGCATAAGAGAATGAAAACTTCTGTACGCATCGAGATTGATTGCTAAGTTTCCAGTCGACGAACCTGCACGGTTTGTTAAGGACTTCCTTTTTGCAGGAGTATTCATAAAACCGCTGTATATTCTGCCCATCACTATATAGTTTGACGAACATGTCTTCCCGATTTCTTCCTCCAATCGGTTGGACCATTTCTTCATCTGTTGGGCAGCAGTCAACTGGGCGACCCGCGTCGCCACTCTCTTTGCGTATCACGTTCTGCATCTCGCGATACGTCATTCGTTTAGTCGACGTATCATCCAACGGCACGTTCCTGAAAAATTTTACAGATGAATTAATACGTTTTTAAATTCATGTATATTCGGATATTTGAATGATGAACAAAAATTTCTATTCAAACATTGAAAAAAAAATAAAAAAAACAGAAGAAAATATTCCATCTTTGCCCTAAAATATCTCGTTATAATAACTGGATAAATACCTACCAAGCAGAGATGTGTCCTCTGAACGGATGGTCTCTGGAGCGACGTGATGTAATGGAAGAATTCAGGTTATTCGCGGCAACAAGCCGCGGACACAGCACTGCGGTCACCCAAACCACCTGTAACATATAAAAAAATGACCATTTAATAATTTTCAATTCATTCGTAGCGGAAATGGAACTTGAGAATGAGAGAAGACCACCATGCTCGAAGATTGGTCTTCTCGACGCATTTCATAATAGATAAAAAAAAAAAAAAAGGCTGATTTAGGGAAACGTTACGTAGCCACAGATCTTCGTCACGTATTCTTCAATTCATATCTTCTGCAGTTACGTGATTTCTGATGCACGAATATTCCACATTCCGATTTTGTAATTCTTAAAGCAATACTGATGGGGGTTGATGTGCGAAGTGTACAGCAAGAGGAGATCTCCATGTGTTTAGAATAATTAAGTAATTCATCCATATACCCAGTTAATTATTTGTTCAATTGGTATAAAGCCAATACGATTCTATGCTACACACCATAAGATGTTAGAATTTTAGGTACAGTCTATCTGATCGCAAAAAACAACGGCAAATTTATTATAAACTAAAGATTTGATGAATAGAGATAGAGAGAATAAAAAATTACATGAAAAAAAATTCTGTTTATAAAATCTTTGGATCTAGTGAAGCTCCATGTTCATATACCACTCGTGTATTTCAGACTAACAGTTTCCCTTGAAGAGCTGTCCAAACGAGAAGATGCGTACTTCGCAGACGTGCTTTTGAGAGGCTCTCAAAAGAGTGGGGTAATGATTCTTTGGTATTTTAAACTTCTAATTGTTATGTTACCACAACTTTGAAAATCTACTGCTGACAATTATTTCATTGAGGAATTCGACAACGGTTAAACCAGACGGCCTTTCGAGCCTGATCGAATATCCGAAAGATTTATTTCCAATTTAAAGTCCAAATTTTATCAGTAAATCGTTAAGGCGTACAAGAAAATTCCCCAAAACGTTGCGTCGATCAGATTTAGAGTTATACCTGAATCATGCAAGATGCCACAGCGCACTAAGAACAAACCTTGGTTCAGGATGAACGTGAGATAAAGTTCCAAGATCTCTCTGTGTGGTCCTGTTGATCTGTTTAATTTGAATACCACCTCAGTGCCAGCGGGTACTCGGATGCCGTTAATTACATACGAACACCCTTCGAAGCGATGACTTAATTAAATTTAAAGAACACATTATCTCGTATCGCTACTTCTCGGGAGTGCTTGTTGTATTTCGTTATACCAAGAGTCACGAATCGTACCTACCTATTCAACCCATACTAAATTTTCATCGCACCGTCTTGAATAACTCTTCAAGATTTGAATATGAAATCTCGATAATACGGGATCGAGAATATAGAAACCCTTGACGAAAGCCCGCTATGCGTGGCCGTCGCGGTGTTTGGCGTCTCAAACTGGTCCCTTAAGCCTGTACCTATATCTTGAATATATGAGTCCAGGAATGCACTATACACGCTACTCAACTTATTCCGGATATTTATATCTATACCTGGTCATACTGATAACGGATAAACTTCGATGGTACACCAGCCATAGTATGGATGAGCTGGTGATAGAAATTCAATAGTATACGTATAGCCTTTGCTTCAATTTTTTCTAAAGCTACCATAAGGCACTTCGCAAATTTTTTGACACACGACAAAATTTTCGCTGATTTCACGTGAAACAAGGAACAGATGTTATGCTTATAGTAATGATCTGAATTTTTCTTACAACGTAGAGGCTTTCACCGATTGCCAATTACTGTATCTTGAATTTTAAACTTGCTGCTATTTCGTTAGAACAGGACTTATCGTATGCGATTAGAATCAGATGGACCTGATAAAACGCATGATACTGTTAAACGAAGATCTGGAATCTTGCGAGTATTCAGTCTTCTCAAAAGCTGAGACTACGATGGTTGAGAAAGGAGAGACCGAGAAGAACTAATAAATGGA
This sequence comes from Tenthredo notha, assembly GCA_914767705.2. Classification (NCBI taxonomy): domain Eukaryota; kingdom Metazoa; phylum Arthropoda; class Insecta; order Hymenoptera; family Tenthredinidae; genus Tenthredo; species Tenthredo notha. The sequence continues at coordinate 9,200,833 of OU611908.1, forward strand.
AAACCAAGGTATAGATCTGTCAGATATTTTCTAGTTCGAAATATACTTCTGGTATTATTTCTTTATGGATCATTGGTTACTGGCTTTGAGACCACACATTGATATCGAGGTAGCTCAACGTGTAATCTCGCGTGTGCATAAAGGATCGGATATTATATCGACAGGTTCGATTTCAAGCTGTCGATAATGAACAGCTCATAAGTTAAACTCATTAATATATGCCATAGCAGGAAAACGTCAATTATTCCAAATCCTCTCTCAATATTGTCAGATATAAATCTAGGTATAATTGATCCACGATACGATCTGACATTTGAATAATTTTTCAAAACATCACGTGAATCTGTTCAGCGTTCGTGTAATCGTCTAGGATTAACTTGTATAGTTAGCAATTATAGAAACGACTACTTCTATTATACAATCTTTGCAGACTACCAAATAGGCGAGTGTCAAACTACATATATCTTATTAGTCACGCGGGGTCGGCAAGGTACAATCTTGAAACACGATTGGCCTTCTCGTACGATAATTAACGATCTTTACAGCATCCTTATGGGATCTCCTGCGACACTTTGACTAATTGCAAGTTCCGTCACCCCGCTGAGTTCGAGTTGGGAATAATAGCGTGTAAAATGATAGATGAAATAGTCGATATCGGGGATTAACCCACAGAGAATAGAAAGTGGGTTCATGCGTACTTGTCAATGTTCTTTGTGATGTAATATTTTTTACAATATATCTGATCGGTGCACTGAACAAGATATCGAACATTTTTTCAACTTGGTACATGGCTTGACGTTATCCTGACGGAATTTTTGACGCAGACATGTGATCGGTATATCTTGCTAAATCGAAATCAAATTCACGTTTTTATCGATCGCACGAGCGTTGAAAGAAATCTTAAAATTCGACACACTACGAAATGAAATATACTCAAAGATTTTGAGAACATGGCCTGTGTTCTCTTAGTAACGAAGTAGGTATCTGTTCGTCTCCATATTTGAACATATTTATTACCATGATTTATCGAACGATCGAGCTATGACGTGTCGTAACGTTAAGGGATCAAGAAAGTTATCGTTTTATACGGAGAGCAGAAATTTTACGATTATGAAACTCAATTGATGATTCTACTACCGTTTATTCTATCTAACATCGATGGTATTCGTTGAGCTGACGATTTTTGAATATAGGGTGACCCATCTACATTTTATGAATGAGTTTTTTTTTTTTTGAAAAAGGCTTTCTCGCTTGATCGCTTTTATTTCTTTTCCGTTTGATAGAAACTTAATTTTCTTTTACTCAGATTTTTGAGTGAAGATTTATCAGGTTCCTTACGATACCTAACGAACTATCATTCAATGGCACAAACTATGAGTTACGATCTACCTAATAGCTGTCAAATTACGATAGTAAAGTGGCCTTTTATCTTCTATATTTTATAGAACAAGGTAATTCTTTGGAATTTCAATAATAGAAAAGGTGTCTGCGGATGAAGACTAAACGATAGGACACCCTGTGTGCATTGCATATACTACACACCACCGAGTCCTATAAACACGTTCATTATTTGATCACATAATAAACATACCTTCGGTTTTAGATACTAAAACTATCCGACAGCCTGCAGTATTACGTTTCAACAAACAGTAAAACTTAACTTTTATATAGATTTATTTTCCGCTTGTATTCTATAAATTGCAGAAGCTATATAATTTTGTACGCCCGGATTCCTTATCGTCATATAAATATACCGATTGTTAAATCATCTGAAAGGCTATATGACACGGATGTCATTTCAAAAGGAATTCGCATAAAACATGTTCAGATTTCTTGATAAATTTGTAAACTTGATTTGAAAATTTGTAAAATTTATTCAAACCGCGTATATGATTCGCGGCTTTTAGAAGATATCGAAATGCTACAGTGAAGAATATCGAGAGAAGATAAAGTACGAAACATCGCGATCTCCTTGTTAAATCTGTTCGAACATCGTGACGAGACCGAGAATTGTCGATATCTCGGGTCTCAGACGCGTGAAATGCAAATATGTTCTATCTCCAGAAAGGCCAGGTCGCGTACCTTTACGACCAACGCCACTTCCCGGAGCTTGTCAGCGATTAGACAGGAATGTGCTTTCCTGGTCTCACCCGTTCTCCATGGGACAAGATCAAGCGGCTGGGCAACTTGCTCCCGGATCATCTCATCCACCAGGAAGATGTCCTCGAAAGGAAGTGGACCGCGGCGAATGTCGAGATATCATTTTTAATCGGTTTATACCGATTCACGATCCGTGACTGCATAACTCATACATTATCAATACTTTTTTTTGTCACTACATCGTCGTTTTTTCTTTCCATTAATCTGAATTTCTCGGTCACCTGAATCAGGTTCAGATCAGATTTTGGCCAAGTTGTATTGAAATCGTAACATCGGCGCAAATTATGTGACGATATTTACCCTGAAACGAGTTTTACTGAAATTCAGCTACTTGACTATGATTTAGCTGTATAAAAATAGTGAGCATTGACACCTATGAAATTTCCTCATGATTTCGTTCGTTTTCTTAGAATGAATAATCAAGAAGATATAAATTTATACAAGAATCTGTATAATGGAATGTTTATATTCATATCTCAAAAAGTATACGTATTCTTTTGCAAGCTGCAATTGTCGTCGGTTTGCCTTCTGGGCTTGAAAGATTATGTCATTCGGCGATCTCCGATTGGCTTTCACCAGAAAAAATGATTAAACAACGCTAAGTCGAGAACGTGGCGAGTCCCACAATATTTACGAAGCCGTCAATGCACCGGGCGTATCATTAGCATACCCTTTTGTGTATTCAGGAGAGAAGAGCCAACGAATAACGCATCACGCTTTTCATGCGAAGGTAAAGATGATTTCAACACTTCGTTTCGCCATTATATCGGACGACAGCAATGTAATTCCTCTCTTCCTATACAGCTTCTCATTATTCAACCGTGCGATCCTTTCCAACCATAAGAATCTTCCCATTTCCATTACTCCCTCTTATAACAGTTCCTTGTTTCCTCTTTGATACCTTTTATTTTTTAGTCATTGGTTGGCTGATCTTCGTCAATGAAAAATGAGCTAGAACTGATAGGTGCGTTATGGTATCCCATGAAATACGTCCAACTCATCTGACCATAAAAGTCTGATTTCATAATCACAAGCTAACAAGCGGATCAATTTATTCATCGGCTGACTCGTGATCGGAAGTAAAATAAACCATGAATGAGTTAGCATAAGCGCATGCGGAATGTATTCATTCGTCAATTAGCATCTAGTAATTGCACAATCGGTAATTGCGTTCAGCTTGTACTTATGTCATAATGACTAGCCATGGTTCTTAGAGTAACCGATCTTAACCCTGACCCTGCAGTTTCTCGAATTCCAAATGACGGATGGTCGCAGGTCTTCTAAGGATCATAACTAACGATATGCTGTTGAACTATCTAACTTTTAGGACGAGACTCACATGGGCATTTTCGATCCATTGAAAATCAATCGAAGATTTTAATTTTACATCTAAATAGTAAAGAATGCAATAAAATAAGGTGAGAAAATGTCAAATAATCTTATCGCTGAGATACGCGAGAGCCATTCGAATATGTAATTAAGAAATTTCACCCGGACAATCTATAAATATACAGTAGCGGGTATGACAAGCGGTAACTATTTAGTGCCACTTTAAGTGCCGGTAATAATAGCATTTTTTTTTTTTTTTCTTCTTTTTTCTCTTCTTCTTCCCACTCCGGCACACAATGAATACTACCGTTTGTACTTCTATAGTAACAACCAAGTTGCGGCAGTCGTCGTAGGACCGTTCGCGTACTATAATGCTGTCTCTATTCCTCTCTAGCAGTGTCTGCGATGCCTCGAGGCTGTTTAGACAGTGAACGCTCGCCGTATGTTGTGATTGACATATATAAACATTTACTTAGTCGCGTTGCTGTACGGTGCATGCATGCGTGCGTGCGTGCGTGCCAGCGTGCCAGCGTGCCAGCGTGCGTCTCTGCGCTTTCGTGCCTTTCGGATCTCATATGAACGCCTCAAAGCTACGCGTGTGGGGACTCGCGCACGGTGCACAAGTCCATGAGATGCAGGATTATAAGGATTCCTAGGACTGTGATGTAGGTCTATTAACGTCCTGCATGGTTTCTTCGCACCTTTCACTACTTAGGAAGAAAATTTGCCCAAATAAAGGTGCAAAATTTCTATGGAAATAGCCGAAAAACTCAAATTTCAATAGTTTGGCAAACTAGCGGTTTTTGAGACCACAGAAGCTTTTGCAGTGCGAAGGATTTGAATTCTGGACTCCATTCAGTAGATTTTTCAACAGCTTACGTTCATGTGAAAAGCCATGGAAATACGAGATTCATAGAAGCACCTGCTACGTACTGCATATATGAAAGCGAAAATCCAAAGTCTGTTTGAGATGAAAAAAAGTTTATCATGATTCTCGTCACAGAGGTAATCAAAGAAAGAATAAGAAGTATCCTCATCAACACAAGGATATGACATACGGATTTTCATACTAACGAGCGATATTAGAAATTAGAAAACAAACAAGTCTCGCATTTATGGCACTCATATGTTTAAAGACAGCAATATATCATTCTTCAAATGGAAATATGAGTATTTGCAAGCCAACATATTACTTCTCTCAGCAGTCCAAGACCCGTACACAAGATTTGTATGCACCTGACTTGCATAGCAAATATCATCTGCAGCTGCCGCATAGTGTATGATATAACAAAGTGTTTGGAAAAGATTTTTTTCATATATTACAGTAGTCATTGCTATGTTTATTTAATCGTAGAAGTACAAGAAGAAATAAAAAAAAAAAAGAAGAAAGAAAGAACAAAAAAAATTTCAACACAAGTTCATCGAATCAGTGAAAAATTTCCATTAGATTAGATTTAATTCCTTGTTATGTGTAATTGAAAGATTTTATTTTACATCTAGTATAACTAGAATCACTGTATATCAATCGAAAATCTAAGCAAAATAAAAACTATGATGGATAAATTTTGTTGTTCAACATTTTGTAAAAATTTGAATTCAATTATTATTTCATATAAATACGTATACGATATACCTTGACTTTCTGTCAATCTGAGATTTGAATGAGAGAAACTTATCTGATCAAGAGTATTGCGTCGTAGAATTAGTCCGGTGTATAACAAGTACAATTCCATAATGAAAAAAGGATTATGAAAAAAAAAAAAGCTTATCAGTGTCAACAACATCGCCAATATCGCGTCACGTAACAACGAGATTTTATTTCGTTCTTAGAGAAGGGATATTTCATTTCTAATTAATTGTATCAGCGGATAAAATATTGTATCAGTGAGATAATGAAAGTCTATACCGACATCTCATATTATACAATTGTCAAGTAACTAAATAAATTTCAATTCTATGACCTACTTTGGTATTTTAATAATTTAAAGGAAACTGTTAATCGAATTTACGTGATCTTAACGGGCTATACTTTCGATTAGACGAATAGAATGATGATAATTACTATAGGATACGATCGACAGAACTTTAATAGCGACAAATTAACACCTACTGATTACATATAGAATTGAAAATCGAATAGTTCAAAAAAGTTCTGAAATTTTCCGAAAGCCAGAGGCTCATAGTTTTTTCGTAATCAAAAATATATATATATTTTTTTTTTTACTTTTGTGAAAATCGATCGACGAATAGTCAAAATATCGTGAAATTTTTTCAACGTTCAATCGAACCAACCCACTATACGTTTATGTAGTGTAATAAAATTGAAGATATATAAGTTTCGATACTTAACTGTATCAATTGCTCTGAGTATCTTGAGAATTCCGTTAGAATTACAGGATTATAGATTCTCCAAGACTAGTCTCAGGCGATAGTATACCTATAGGTATTGCTTAGTCCAATTTTTTCGGATTTTAATTGCTCGTATTTTGTAATAATTTGCATATGGTGGTGATTATCGGATATTAGAGCAATAACGATGACCATTAACGAGTTACACTGTGTCTATACCAAGTAGTAGTTAAAAAAAATTAAAAAATTTGCTTCATTAGGTAGGTATAGCGATCCGTTCAGATCGCTAAGGCTCGGTTCAATCCAGGGAGACCAATGTATATTTCTTGGATACTGATCGTAAGTAGTAATACGTGTAGTCGTAGATATCTACTACTATACAAATATACATAGGTGCATGTATATCTATGGCCTACGTACACGCCCGCGCCGTATACCAAGTTGCATGAAGACTAGGAATAAACTGGTGAGAATTATGGATATGAAGTTAAACGGAACCGATCATTAGTGGCAGTTTTATAGGTGCTTTAATGTGTCACACTTTGCATTGTGAATAATCTGCCAAGATATTAGGAACAGATCCCATGAAATTATCATCTCCAAAGAACTGCATGCGAATTTGGCAATTGAGGAACAGAGTTCCTTATGAACGCGTTACGAGATGAACTTTGATCTGTAAATCACTTCGTTTATTCAGGATACATTGTTTCCTGGATAAATTTCAAATTCGTTCTTTCTTTTTTCCAGGGTATGAGTTCGTACGCGTATGAGCATCGTCATAATTTTTCTGAAATGATAACTTCGAATTTACATCATCGAGAATCGAAATAGAATCAATAGATAGAGCAATCTGTAAGAACAAAATAATAGAATACCATTAACGTATGAAAATGAAATGACAAAGAGAAAGAAGTAACGTCGAAGTTATACCGTTGAGTCGAAAAGGATATCTTTTCGAAGTGCCTGAAACCCCGGCGGCAAGATACACCCACGACTTAGTAAATCACTCCTAAGATACAGCGGCGCACGAATCCACCCTTCTATATATAATCCATTCGTAATATATTATTTTAAAATTGTTTTAAATTATAGGCTATGCAGCAAGAGGATAGGATCAGTGATAATAGAAAGGCGTTTATTCGACAGTATCATCCTACAGGACCCTCGAGTCGGTGCAATGCACTTTAGGGACTGTAGACTGCAGTGTGTATGCAAATTTCACTAAGCAGGAGGTGCAAATAAAAATACTTCAATCCACACTGCTTAACGTTTTGATATCTCTTATTTTGTTCATCCCTCATTAGATTATAACGTGATTATCATTCGAGAGAAAAAGCGAAATGATTAATATCCTCAATTTTTCATGATTTTGACTTGGGTTAGAACTTTTGAGTCTCATTTTTCTGGTGGTAAAACATTTTGATTGAATGTATGTAGTCATTGTGGAAAAGGTTCGCAACTATCTACTTTTGAATTCGCGTGAATTTCTATTTCATATATGACTTAGAGGCTGCTAATTTTTTTCATTAATCATAAATGAATCACAAATGAGTCCAAAGTCCTCAGAGTCATTTACAAGTCATTTCGAGTCCATAAATCAAGATCCATCATTGTTAATATGATTTTTGAATGACAGTTTATGATAACATCAGATCATCAGATCATTTGTCATTTAGGTCTGACGTATGCCTACCTACTCACATAATATACATGCCATATTCTGCAACAAAAAGTTTATAGTTTCTCCATAATTATGTAATTTTAGCGAAATGTTAATTTCGTTTCTGCGCGCTGATTTTTTGTTATTAAATTTCTTCTTCTTTTTTTCTCCCGCAATTTCTTGAACATGGTACTTAATTAAAAATTTAGTATTTATTAAGCGATAACTTCTGTTAAACCAGTTGCTAAGTACCTAAGATGCAGATGAATTTTTTCAACATATTTATAATCAAATCATTGCGTAGGAGTCGAGCCTCGATATCCATTACGGTGGTTGTATACATAGGGGATTTTACCTCAAATCGAACGAAAGAAGGCGTTTATACGTCAGTCATTTCATACCTATTGAACTATTCTTCTTTTTGGAGTTCGATTAATTTCTTATCTAGTAGATATAACCAACTAATGCAAATACGATAGGTGTTTTTCAAATTAGGGATATGACGTAAAATTTGGAAGAAATAATATTTTCTAATAAGAAAAGACGTGATTTTCAAGTTTTCTGGAAGCTATGCCGATCGATTTGGTTGAAATTTTTATCAAAGACGATGGCAAGGATCGTGTCAAAGCTTCTTCAATCACAGAATTCCTCCAAACTGGTTGACTTGCCAGTAATGACAAATAACTTCAAATTACATATACGCGATATACTATTTCACGCCTTTCACTACCTATGAGAAAATGACAGCAACACCATTCCATCTATAAAATCTTTTGATTTGAGGAAGAATGAAATTCTAATGGTTGACCACATCGACGTATAGAAGGTTGTGATTTCGTGACGAATGTTTGAAAGTTCGTTAAAAACGCAAAATTCGATGAATTGCTAGAACATCGTTCTTCAAAGTGTTATAATCAGCAAAACGGTTACACGATTATGGCGACTTGGTACCCTTGTCGACAAAAAATATCAAACCAATCGTGAAAAGTCAGTAAAAACTACCGTTCAATTTTACATGAAATGCGCCATACATTCGATAGACGACTTGTGCTCGTAAAATTATTATTAGTCGCGTATGCAAATACTAGGTTATGCATTCGTGCTAGTTTTCGCGAATTCCAATTGAACTAAGCGATGCCAGTTGCCATGACTTCCGCAGTTCTGAAATCCGTATAATTAATGAATGCACCCATAATAGCGTAGTTCAGATCGCGAAAGTAGACGCGAACCCAGTGCTGAATCAAGATTTGAGATTGCCAAAATTTGCTTCATATCGCGAATCCTTGCGTGAAATTTGTTCCTTATAAAATAATTTCCAGCCTTTAAATCAGAATGCGGTAGTTCCTAATTATAACCCATATAATTTGCTTAATTAAGGAACTGTAATATCAGTACTAAATTTCTTTGAGGAAAATATTCGCGGGTATCTTAACATTTCTGGAGTTTATGCAATCCGTTCTTTTCCGGCATGTGGGCAAAAACTCTGAGTTTCGAATCTTTTAATCAGTTTTCTCCAATTAACTTCCTTTAGTATATAAATATCAAAGCTTATCACACAAGGAAATGCGCGTAAAATATTTGGTTCTATATACTCTTGCGAAATTACTTGGCAATTTGTTTGTTACGTCCAACACACCATGTCGGAATCGGTGTGATAGGATCATTTAAATGGTCAACTGTTTAGATTTATCAGAGCGAATGATATTTAATTCGGTTTTTTTTTTTTTTCATTTTTTTGTCCTTTTTTTTTCTCAACCGACTACGTTCTTGGCATGTTACATCGTCTGGATCCTCAACGATGCGATCTTCACGTAATCCCTGCAAATTACCCACTTTTCATCGGCAAGTCGCGATGATGGCGGTCGCCTAACGCATTAAGCGGATTATTTATTGGAAATATTGGCGCCGGCCAATAATTAGCATATTAATATACCTCGGTTGAATTCACGCCACTCGACTAACAGAAAACGTGACGATGGCGATCCGCATTATTATTAAATTATCTACAGTTAGCAAACGGTCCCGAGTCAATGTTGGTCCAGAGTACTCAATATAAGGTATGCTAATACCTATACATATATACCTGACTGTCAATAATTATCATTGATCAATATCTTGGGCATACGTCCAATCACTCATGATACTACATTGACATATATGTAACACATATTATCTAGATAGCCAAGGTATGCCTTTACCGATAGATACTTATCTATATATACGGAGATTTGTGAGTTGTTAGAATTTATCCCACTTTCGTTTGTTGTGGATGAGAAATTCACTAAACTCTCGAAAGTCAACTGAGATTACCCTACTTTTTTCATTTTCTTTAATACTTTGAAATTATCCTTCGAAATTCCTCAATCCTGAAAATCCTCCCCATCTCCTCATCTTTCGAAACAATTTATCAATGAAATGGGTACCATTCTCCAAACGGTTACACTTATTGTAAATTCTCACTACTCAGGAAAGTGATTACACCCCTCGTAGATATTTCGTCAATTTATAGCAAAGCGGAGTGAAGAGAAAGAAAAGAAATAAGCCGAGCGTAGTCTAGATTCGCAACGTGGTCCAAGTGGTACAGCATCTCCCCTTATTCATCGTCCGATACTTGACGATTTTATTTATTTTTTTTTCATCATCGAACGATGTATAAGAGGAAATCCACAAATGAATTCTACATAAAGGTAATTCAGACACAAGTTTTGAAGCCATTTGAAGATATCAAGTCGTTTCTTGTTCTACATGATGCTAAATTTTACGGTATGAAACATTTACATGTAATGTATAGTTATATGTGTGCGTGTGCTCCTGTTTTCCCCCTGTGCAGCTTCCCGAGTATAAATTTACATTTCTGTATCTCACAACTGCATCTTTGAATTGTTTAAGAGTTTGCGTTGACGGAGTTGATTGTAAGCCATGTTACATCGAGTGAGTTGCAATTTGTAAGCCTACTGAATGCAACAACGGCTCAAGAATCTCCTTTGCAAACGACTTGTACAGAAGTGGCTTTAAGCCACACTTCAAGTCCTGAATTCTAATTAGAATAGCATTGTTCAAGGCATGATTATGCATTCTCGTAAAATATATATCTATAGTAGGTGTATCTGTATAAGACCGAAAAAATTTCAATGCCATCAATTAACTTTTTTGTAATTATCAAAATACCGGAGTGGCTATAAGCCAAGAATTTGACGCGTGGGCGATGTCAGGAATTAGAAATCATAATTATACTCGCCTTGTTCGTCGGATCTCTGAGACAACGAATATAAGGATAGAGGAATACCGTATCGCGTCAGTTAGGTGGTGCAAGATTTGGATGATAAATTTCGAAAAAAATTTCCATCAGTTATCCTCCTTGTAATTGACCATATATTTATGTAAGTACATAGATGTCATGTTATGTCATAAAACTTTCACGCTCAATGCTTGTAACTCGGTTTGCCCTGCGAGAATTTAAGTTTTATATTACAATTTTCTCAAAATGATGAGAAAATCTGACGACGAAGTTGTAGACGCCCAGGGGGGAGCGCCTAAAGTCGTAAGGACTAAAGTTTATCTGTTTGCTCTTGACAGGGTGAATGAAACTTGAAATCTACAGCTCTATTCTGCCCCGAGGTTCATCGCAACAAGGATCGCTTTACAACACGCTAATAATACGCTCAGCAGGAGGGATTTGTGCTCGTTATCTGAATAGAGGTTGCACGCAGTAATGCATAATTATCATTTTAATATTCATATCTCGGTACAATACTGAATCGATCTTTTCATACATCTATTTAATTCACTCGTTTGTATATACCAATAATCAGATCATACACCCAAGTCGTCGTTATGACAATATGATTTCACTGATCCTCTTTACATATATGAACATTGCTAATGAGCTAATAACTGATAAGTAAGATAGGAGTACCTTAAATGGAAGAATATGGTTGTACCTTGGTGACCCTACCAACAGCAAACTCAAGTTGCGTAAGATATTTTCTCTAAATTATACATACTAAAAGTGACAGATATACTAACCACACGAACTACACAAGCATATATGCCATATACGCTGTAGCCCAGGTCCTACAGGCTTGAATTAACTTTTTAGACTCCCATCTCTTAGTCAAGTGTAAGTATATGTATGTCAAATCGGAATAACGTTTTTTTTTTTTTTCTCTTCGCCTCTTTTGGCTTTTTCTCCTTTTTTTTTTTATTTTCTTTTCTTTTCGTTTTTATTTTTTTTATATAAAACTGTGAAACGAAACACGTGTGTTACATGTGACTTTTGACTCTGGGTAATGCCGATTACCTCTCGGTTAGAGAAAATTTCAACATTAGTTACCGGACCAAAGGCACGAGGTGCTGGAAATCCTGTCGATGTCGTATATATTTATTAATTTCATAATTTATTCAATATCTATCAAACTTCATCAAATAAAAATCTAGACGGCTTGAATGGTATGGAAAAAATTTGTACGCAATATGATTCAGCGATTGACAAAATTCTTTCTTATTCTATCAGGAAACCAATTTTCGGAGACAGCTATAAGACATTTTTTACTCGGAATCTGTTCATCGATCGCATTGTTCGGGGGGTAACGAAGTTGGGAATCTGGACTTCAAAGTATTGATAAAAAATCCTGTGGTTTCATCGAACTGAGAAGATATCGAGATACTTTGAGAGACGACGAACTTGAGGAAAGGAAATAAGCATCGAGACAAAACTTACCGCGAGAAAGGCGCTAAGAGCTTCAATTCGCATAGTAGCTGGCCAGGCCAGCGGGGAGGCCGTAGATCCCAAGCCTCAGCTCGTCGTCGACTATGCAGCTAAATTTCAATTCCTTCTGTAAATCCTCGTGCCCGCGGGGCGTCCCTCGACTCAGCTCCTTGGATGAGGCCGACGATCCAGGTCTCCTGGCTCCACGTCGACACGGCGCGCTCCTGCCTGGCGATCCCCTGACATGGCTAGCACGCCAACCTGGAACAAGTGATAATATTTTTCAATTAAGGGTAGGTTCAGGTAAAATCGATAGGTAAATCCTATTTTCTAAGGAAGGATTCGTCTTTTTTCTATTCAATTCTCAAAGATCGATTCATCAGGACTCTGAATTGATGAACCTTCTTCAAAATTTGCAATTAGCTCAGCAGAGAATGTTAAAATTGACTTAATATCGGTATAACAAATTGATGACGAGATTTAAGATCGAATCGTCATTTGGTTTCGTACCTTTCATTGCTGTTCACCATTTGGTACCTGCGACATTTACATTACTGATATGAACGCGATGAGAAGATGATAAAAATATTGTAAAAAAAAAAAAATAAAAAAAAACTTTAAAAACTGATCTATATTATGCGAATGGTATCGTTTATATTTGTAGCATAAGTAGTTGTAATTAATTGACGTAAAGGAGCACGTTATGAAAACCGGCACCCGGGGCACTTTACGACGATAAGATCCTTTGCGAATTTTGATTATCATCACACAAAAATGTCACTCCGCTTGAAAAGGTGCACTGCATTAAAACTGATTCGGATCGGCGTAGTCAATCGCTAATATGCCGATAACGCGAGGCATCCACTACGGCATGTCGCGATCGACTGAACCGTGCTTTGTGATCAATCGATAAAAAGTAAACTTAAGGCGGTGGTTAAAGTTATCGTAAAAACGGAAGTTCCGCAACGAACTTCTATATCTTATCGCAGCTATACGCGTAAGTAGGTATATGCACGTGCGTACACATATATATATATATAAATATGTTATTGCGTATGCATACGAACAATTTGCGGAAAGTTCTTTTGATAAAAACCGTAACACCTTCAAACTATACCAATTATAAACGTCACCGACTCACGTCTGTCTTCTATTTTCCTCGTAATTACCTACTTCGTTAAGGTAAAGTCCAAAGACCGAAGTGGCGCGCCCACGTGGCGTCTATGTTTCAGTTAAACTGATCGAGCCGGCTTAACGTTGACTTATTTTCGAGAAATCGATAACATATGAAGAAATTTGATTTAGCGATCACCTATGGCCAAGGGGATCAGCGGGGGTGGGGGGGGAAAAATGAATTTTGCGTCTTTGATAGAGTGATTTATCGATTGAGAAATCAGTTCAGGAATTTTGTTGATTGGATTGATTTTATTTCGAAGCCACCTTTGACCAGGATTGCGAGCATTTATATTAGATATAATCACCGTGATGTTAATTAGAAGATATGCTATATAAATCGTTGATTCGCTGTAGATCGCGGTTTCCGTCACGTGGGGACGCGGTCTAATATCAGGCGATGATAAAACGATAACCAGACGAATTTTTTTTTGTTTTTTTGATCACGTGAAATTCGATTGGTCAAAAAATAAGGCGGGGAAAGAAATTCTATGTATTGTTTCGTCTCGGGAACATAATATTGATGACATTTATGACTGATATTTCAAAGTTCATAATATTATTAAAAAAAAAAGGATTCTGTATAAGCCTACCTAATTTTGCACGAAATTATTACAACATATTATGAAATATAAAACAAACAAAAAAATTTATGGTCTTGTTAACGATTTTTTATCGTCTAGAATCACCTGATGCAGCGCGGTAGGTATTTAATTTTGATCGTAAAGCAAAGACGTGGGGTACGGGAATTGATGATAAAAAAATAAAAATAAAAAGAATTTATTCCGATCATATCCAAAAACGGTAGGAGGCGAAACGCATATTCTAATTACACAGAACAGGACGACGCAACACTTTTGCCTTTCAAGTTTCTTGTGCCGTTACTAATTGTGCCGCGGTTACTCGTGTAATCCCTTGTTGCAATACGGGTGACGCCTTTGCTCTCAAGCCGCGGGGATATCCTTGATTATAAACTCGGCGAATGAAGGTGTATCTTATCATCATCGATCGAAAATTTTAGTCCAAATATAGAAATGCGAAACGTAATCGAATATTCCACTACGGTAATCTGTATATATGATGAAATTTATTGTCTACGAATAACCAATAGTTCAATTCAATTTAATTGTACCGTAATGAGTGTGATGACTGGTTGGACACCGCAGGTCATAACTATTCAAAGAAAAAAACTGAATTTCAATTAAAAGCTTTCATTACAAAGTCGCATATTCGCGGATAAGATTGTGAACGCATCAGGCTCGAAGTATTTAGATATTGAAGTAATGAGATAAGGATCTTAGACTTTATTTTTAATTAATTATAACGTGGATCGAAATAAGCAACCAACTCGAACTAGCGTATGGTAGAAATATGAACTGATTGCAATTGTAGTTCAGAATTGAGAGAAACTTGAAGAATTTCGACGGTCAGAAGGTTCAGAGAACACCTTGACTCATCCGATGACCAAAATTTCATGCTGGTACAATCTTGAGATTAAATCCTCGTAGACCGGAAGAATTTCTTACATATTTCGTGTCTGGCTATACGAATTGAATTTGCAATTATTGAAAACGATATGAAATTTCCACGCAACAGATAATTCAACTTGGGTAATGAGGAGATACAGTACATCAATACGTGGGTATTCACCGATTAGTCGATAGGATTTATTGCACTGCAACGATTCTGACAAGCCTACTAATCGTAGTATTTGTCGTGTGGATGCATCGAGTCACTTTATCAACGGCGCCTGATAAGATCGGTGGCTCACGTAGTCACGGCTCATACCTATACATATGTGTGGCGCCAATGATCCACTGTATCATTATTTTACTATCATTAATTTGATCGTTGACTGCCACGACCAGACGCCTCATCGTCGATAGGGCAAGTCCGTATATGGGAATATGTCGAACGAATTATAGTGATTTTCAATTATTATTCAAAAATATATTCATTAGGTAAATGAAACGCATTTGCAGATCGATAATTCCGTCAATTGCCGCAGAATATCATTTAGCTGTATTTGAATCTACCGATTTCACCAAGTAGAATGGAACGTCGATGAACTATTTGCTCTTTTGAGATCTGCAAGTGATTTTTATAATGAGAAAAATGGTAAGTGCAAAATTTTGTGAAGGTAATGTGATATTGAGGAATTTTAATTTCGAACAATTTATACGACGTTCTTCAACGTCTGCGCTGCATAAATCATCTGTGGTTCTTCCGACAATGAGATTTGAGCCACTTGACAGTTTTACAACTCAATCTCGCTGCACCGACATCGACCCTCGTCAATCTTGGACTCGAACCTTGCGTATGCATTCCAAAGTTAAGTTAAACGAAAGAGTTGAATAGCAAAAAAGCAAGAAGAACAAGGAGGAAGTTATACATTAAATTTTGTCCTATGCGTAAAGAAAATACATTTCTGTAATTAGACTTACGAATCATTTACTCAGGATAATGAACTCGAAATTAAATTTTGTGGGAGGAAATCAATTACTCCAAAGCCGAAAGCACCAGAAAGAAGATATTGCTATCTGGTCGTTGATGGATACAGTCACAATGTTTTTATGGTTCAAAGAAGACCGCTGGCTCTTGACATGTACCAATACATTAAATTTTGTCCTATGCGTAAAGAAAATACATTTTTGTAATTAGACTTACGAATCATTTATTCAGGATAATGAACTCGAAATTAAATTTTGTGGGAGGAAATCAATTACTCCAAAGCCGAAAGCACCAGAAAGTAGATATTGCTATCTGGTCGTTGATGGATACAGTGACGATGTTTTTATGGTTCAAAGAAGACCGCTGGCTCTTGACATGTACCAATACAGGTACATGAGCTATGCATACATATATTCGGTTCATACATCGTTCATTACTGTCTCAGCTGAGCAAACGACTTCCAGTATTGAGTATTGAGTTGAGGTAGGTTCGTTGATTTATCGGAATAATTTGACAAAAAAAAAATGATTTTTGATTAGCAAAGAAAACCGTAGGAGCTGATAAGTACTTTTCAATTTTTGTACACTTTATGGAGAAAAAATTCTTCTTGAGAAAGAATGTGACGAGGTTGAAAGCAGTCAGGTGGATTGAACCCTATTGAACCTCATTGAACCTGATTTGCGATAAAATCCTTCCGTACGTTGTAGTTTCCGTAGTTGCTATGCTTAGACCGACATTACTCCTCCCGCAAATTACTCTTCAGCACTCTAGACAAGGCGATCTGTGAATTAAATTGCTTCTCACCTGCATGGCTGAAGGGAAACTAGAATCAACTACGAGCAGGTATTATATCCTTGGGGAAAGAAATGTACTTCATACAGGTAATTCTAGGAATACTTAATGCATGTATTAAATGAATGCATGTGAAATTTATCGGTGTAATAGCTAACGTCTCGTGACTTGAGTGAAAGTGTAATGAAACGATACGAAAATAAAAGAAACGACCCAACTTAGTTGGTGGTTTCCATCGATAAGGCTGACTCACTGAAGTTTACGGTGTGACTATCGTCTCAGTTTTTTCAAAGGAGGTTTGAATCCCTAAATACGTTTGTTAAGTAAGTTATATTAGGCGAGAATCTTGCGTAGAAATGAACTAGAACGAAACGTAACGAATTCTTTTTCAACGGAGAGAAATATTGGTGCATGTGTGTGTGTGTGTGTGTTAACGTGAAACGAGTAAATGCGGCAAAGTTAAATCTGTAGTGGGATAGCTGGCTTACAGGATTTCTTTAAACCGGAATCATTTAATACGCAATAAACGCGAGATCTTCTCTTTGTCGGGTAGCTTTAATTAGTTACTGGTTTCGGAACCAGTCAACCACTCCCCGTTCCACCAATATGGCGTATACTGTATAGCATCAACTTGACTGGCATTACCTTTGCCGCGCCGTATCTGACCAAGCTCCATTCACAAGCAACATCGTGAATGAATTTCATTCGAACTGAATAAAATTTTACGTGGAATGTCCAATCTAAGGTAATGATTGGTAGTCGCTCGATCATCCGATCCATCGTCCTCGTCTATCGGTGTGAATCGCTTGAGGCAAACTTGGAATAATTGTCATCATCAAATATTTGGCCATAGTATAAAAAAAATGTTAAACTCGTTTTTGTGATCGTAAAAGGTCATACCTGACCCAATGACGCGATTTAAATTATTCAAACATTTTTTTTACGTTCATCCGTTGTCTCGATGAGCTGTACTATCCTTTATAATCAAACAGACATTTTGACATGCTGTAATCATTATAGTTGAGGACGGTGGTCTTGATTTCACAATTGTGTCCATGAAGCGATTCGATTCCTTCGTTTTTAATGCTCAATTATTGCCGTTTGTACTTAAAGCTTATGAAATACTTTGACAGATTTTAACGAACCAATTATGAATATGAAAGAGCCGAAAAATTTAGCGAGTATAAATGTGATTGAGAAAAAAAAAACTTGAGTAACAGTCGGCACAGAATTGGCTCGCTATCTCTTCTTTTGGGGACTATTTCTTCAGGGATATTATGGCTGACTCTCAGACCGAGGAAAAGCACGTTATTTATTGCGAAGAACCGTCAAGTTTTCATCGGTGTTTTAATGCAGTAAAAACCTGATCAAAAGAATTAGTCATAACGTATTGAGGATGCAGAGTTCTTTCACTCGAATCGTGTAGTATATCCAAAAAATGGCATACGTCAAAATTGAGATCATCTCCAAGCCTTATCTGATAAAATACACAGGAATCGAGATGGGAAATTTGTATACGATGATAAAATGACTCCGTGCCGCTCCGAAGAGCAATCCAATCAATTGCTTTGATGATTTTTAACGATAATTATAAATGTGCATAATGAAAACCGTCAATTGGGCCTAGATTATACTTTTAACCAAATCTCAAATTATCATGCCGTATTAAGACCATAATAGCATTTGTCGGTCCATTGCTGTCTCGCATATACGTCTTTTGTATGATGTATTTAGTTAGAAATACGAAGCAATGGGACGTGATCTACGATGTGAAGCATATATACATGCTTCGCGATTCCCAAGTGGTTGACAATTTATTATTACTTTTCAAAGCGACATTTATCACAGAGTTTATATTCGCGGAATGCTATTCATAATTCCCTGCCCTTTGCATACGCTCGAATGATTTCGAATTACACATCGCTGCTTGCGAAAGTGACAAAACAGACGATCAGTCATTCAGTTACAACAAAGCTGACTTTTCCTATCGACAATTAAAATGATTATATAGCCTCCGTATAGCGGTGACGTGTAACGTGAGATTCCTAATTTACGATCGCGCCCACGCGACTGCATCTAAATATATTATACCAGTAGATAAATATGCCAGCTAATCGCTCACTCCCGCAGAGAGACTGATCTATGGTATATGTGTACAACTATTCACTTATTCACCCGTCTCGTATAAGTAGCTTGAATGTATAAATGAATTAATGAATGAACGAGACTCGTATCGATACCAAATACGACATGTATGACTCTTAAAAACCAAGCAACCCCTTTGCCAGGAAAAGGCTATGAGCGTATTCTTAGAGGCTGATGTTAGCTACTCAGAAAACAATGTTTCATTTCGAAAATAATAAAACTGCAATTCCAGTAAACTGAAACCCACGCAAGACCAGAAGCGATTCATTAGACTCTCGATAAATTATACCGAAGTTGGGATGGACGAGTTGCATGATATTTGGCTTAGTTATTTCACGCTAGCTGTTCGATCCAAGTACATAAATACATAGGCTGTATAAAGTACAGCACTAGTCGGTTTTTTAGGTCTGGAATATTGCTAAGCTATACGTGTTACTCGTGAATTAAGCGGTCCTCGTAAAATCTTTGCTGGACGTTTCTTGCACTGATCTTGTGAACAGACGGAGGTGAGTAAGGTCCGTCTACAACATAAACGAGAAATTTTCTCTCCTCGTAATCTTCGGCTGCACTGAGTAAGATCTCGTCAAGTTATCTTAAGCACTGGCTAGTCGCGGGCCGAGCATAGGGATCTAATTGAGTTGCCAGTCTCTGCAATCTAAACTGCCAAGATCGACTGTAAAATCTAGAAAGCCGTTATCTCAAAACACTCTGGTACCTCGCGACCGGCACTTTGTAAAGTGTTAATTCAAATGCAAATCGGTTATCATACAAGCACGAAAGTATGAAACTATACGGGCGAGGGCTTAATATCGTCGGACTCTACTGAAAATCTTCAATTTTAACAATTCACTAGCTTTGCAGTCGAATATGGAATCTCATTCGTATACAAGAATCTCATCAGCGATCAAGTAACTTAAAATGTGATAAATTTTCTACCTAGTCATATGGTGTTCGTTATTTTCTATCAAATATGAAATCAGAAACTTCGTGGTTATTCCAATTGTATTTCAATTTTGAAAAATTCGTATGCACTCAATGGAAAATGTGTCGGAATTCTGATGAAGTAAGCATATCGCGATATAGATACTCGATTGTATTTTTAGCAGTTCAAACATACAGTCATGACATGTATTTCATGTACAAATCAACATTAGAAAAAAATCACGTTACGGTATGGATCGATATTGATTTCAATTATACTTTTAATCATTAGAAACCACAATAGGATACACATGATGTATCTACTTGATGCATTGGCTTCGCAAATGAAACGAGACGTTTTGCATACATCTCGATGCTCGATACATTTAAATAGGAGCTGACACACATCGCGTGGGATCAGATATGAGAGTGATCTGAATAAACCAATTTCATGATGCATATTTTCTATGTATCTCAAATTATACCTGCATCTAAGCGGTTAAGATACTAGGGTACCATGTAATGAGGTAGACCGGTCCAGGTGGGAATAGTGGACTATCTGAAAATTTTACACTGTCATCGTTTCAAACCGCATGCAGAGTGGTCTTGATGAGCTTCTTCTTAGCTGATACATGATATTGACCTGCCAAAGAAGATCAGGAAAATCCTGGCGGGGTTTACTTTTGTATAAAGTCTTTTAGGATTTTACTAAAAATTAGATTGTAAAAGAAAAAACGATCTCCTCCTACAAAAAGCAAGACCTTTGCTCAGAATTTGCTAACATAGTTTACACACCGTTTTGGAATGACTGAAATTTTACTAGTGTTCGAGAAGGTATTTCCGGGCTTTCGTTTACTTTCAAAGAGCGAAATCTTGAGATTATTACTTTAGGGTATCTTGAACCCGGAATCTGAAATTCCAGGACTACTGTAATCCCTATTTTGCCACCAAGATTGCTTCGCCTTGTCTCGGTGGGTTGACACTGTTGGTGATAATCCAAAGAAACAACCACAAATCCCTCGACCATAAGACTGATGGGGTGTCCTGTGGGAGCCTTAGGGTTCCTATCCGAATGTTAGCAGTCACGAACAGGCGATAACTAATGGGGCTGCGTGAGAAACCGCATTGACAAATTTATCGTCAAGTAAACGCTGAAAGTTTTCTCATAGTTTTTAAATTTTCTTTTTATTTTCGTTACCTTTCAGCACTGTTCTTATTTTCTTTTCCTTTTTATTGTCCACCCAAGTTCATCTCGATCCGTATTTCTCAAACGATTTGAAAAAGTGTGATTCACATGCAATTTTATAATATTTTAGCTACTGGGAACCAATTGGGTATTAGTCAAACCAGTGGAAAGAAATCTCAACGAAATAACAAAATATTTATGAAAACAACAATAGTAACACGATAGGTGGGAGTGCAGGGACGTGTCGCGGACTGAAATCCTTGTGAAAAAAAAGAAAGAAAAATGAAAAAATAAAATAAAGAAAAATTGGTGAGAAAATAAAAAGAGCGTAACGTTTCATTTGCATGACTATACTGGTATAATATCCACGAGGGACATTCGTTAACGAGTGAGCAAACAAACAGACAATCTCGAGTGTCGAGATACCCGCACTTTTCATGCCATTCTGTATATCATTCTCACGATATTGTGACACTTCTCTACTCTCTCTCTATCTTACTCTCTCCTACCCTACTGGGGAGCATTTTTCTCTGTCTACTTCTCTATTCTTATATTCCCTGTTTTTTACTCATACTGCAGGGATGGCAACGAAATGTCATCGAGATGTCGTCGTTTTACCGGCTTTCGTACACTCGAACGATTCAGGGTATAGGGTAAACATTTGAAACGTAATTCCCAGGGTAAACAATATGGTGTTCAAAACCGTTTACAAAATCTCCCTATACCTTGTGCCGCACATACCTACATATATATATGTATATATATATGGGAAGTTAAACATCATTGACCGTAACCGTAGCTACCAATTGACTCATTGATGAAACCTGTTGAACGTCAATATCTAAGTAAATATCGACATCTTATTGAACTATTCGATCCTCGGTTATAGACATGAGAATAATCTGATTTTAAATACAGGAAAAAAGATGTCACTGCGGCGCTAAGTATTTCGCTTTATTTCAATGGCAAACTGTGGTATTTAAGACTCGGAATGGTATATTTTAAAAACGAACTGAAACGAGGTAGGTACGTGGTGAATAGAATTTTTCCAATACTGTATCATTACCAGTGATATTATCTCCATGAATTGTTACAACACTATCGTTTATCATTTGATCATTCATTGTGAAGACGATATCTAGAAATCAGCACCCTCTTCACGTTATTGCGTGAAGATGTGACGTTCTGAATGAATCTTTACATTTTATGGGAATTTTTGATCATCAAAATGTAAGGAATTAGGTAATATTTGACAACGAGTTGCTATGGATGATAAAACATCAGGAGAAAATCGCGTGTTAAATGCTTCCTGAGCAACCTGAGTATTTTTGCAAATAGCTACGTAATTTGGCATAATAAATTCTTGCCTTATCATTGGTTATCGTTCGTATATATTTATAACGTTTCGCAAATCTAAAGCCGAAAGATTACATTTCTTGGTGTATTCGATTTCGGGTGAGTCTATGACCAAAAATAAAAATGTGCACTTTAACTTCTGTAGAAATAAACTTTTGATCACGCTTTTAGCTCAATTGCATTATTCACTCTACTCGTTGATTACATAAGGATTTTAAAGTAGCGATAACATTTTTATTTCGCATTTTAATCTCAGCGTAAAATCCGGCTTTATCAGTTCGATTTTATTCACAGATGTAAAATTTATAAAAATGGGATTTGACACGTTGGAAGAAAGGGTGAAGGATAATCAAGCCGATGTTATCAAATTTTTGAGTACTGCCAATGGATGGAAAATATTTTATAAGTTTATCGTGCACGTATAAGTGATAAGAATAAATCTAAATGAATTATACGAATATATGAGCCAGCTGTAAAATATCGATAAAGGAAGACGTGAGATCTCAAAGAGTATAAGACTTCATAGTAGGATCTATGAAGTTGGAGAATGACAGCACCAGAATAACCGTTAAAACCAATTTGATTGTGATATCTGACAGCTGTCAAACCTTTCGTCAGCTTCGACGGTTCGAGCTTTTTTTTCCAGACATACGGCAGACGATTCTAATTCGAATCAATATCGCTTGGAAATTTCTTACGGTCTGGTTTGTCACCGAAAATTTATAATCAATATATTTATTACCGGGGTCCTAAGTATCTGACATGTATGGTATAATATGTAGATTTCTTTTCTATCCAATACTTATAACGATAGATACTCACATTTGATTTCTAAGAATCAAATTTCTTCTCATCTTTTGCCATATGAATACTGACACAATAAAACGAAGAATAAGTTTAAAATTAGTGAAAGTAAAACGATGGGAATTAATCAGGATATGAAATATCTAATATGTTAATACGAAGCTGTAAGTATCTATATGTATTTTTGATACATTGTGACTCTCCTGTGGTCATATTTTCTAAGAGATAGAATCGCAACGCGTTTCGTAATCGGTAATCATATGCAAAATCGCGATTCATAGCCTTTTGCATTCTGATTGTAGGAGATAGCTAGTATGACTCTATTTGCTATTATGAAAGTTATCTTCAATGGAGAGTTACTTTTTCAATAAACGTTATGTGATTGCGAATCGTGACCTCGTTGTGAAGAGGTTTATAATGCTGCATAAAGAGTATGCAGAATTGCGAGAGGGGTAACTCCTATATAAGATAAAACTAAATCCTCTAAAGTATAAAGTTCTCGTAACTTCTTTAAGTTAAGTGAACATAACACTTTACTAACTTATGGGTACGTATCTTAAAATCGATTCTCTGATCGTTAGATAAGACATCATTTATGTTTTTCATGCTATATGCACGTGACGTATCAACGATGGATTTAAACTCGTGATTGAGTGAAGAAGACAAGCGTGTGTGCAATAAATTTCGAAACCTGCCTTTTCATGGTCCAAATATAGACTCTAAAGCACACGTGACGAATCTAATTCCAAGCTGGAGAGTGATAGATCGGCTATTTCGCATGAACTTATATAGCAGCAGAGCCGCTAGCTCGTGCTAATCGTGTCTGTCTAACAAACGCATGGAAGATCTTTGTATGACACCGCGAAGGAATGCCGTTTCTCCTTTATCTTAATCTGTTTTATCTTTGCCGAGGGTTGGGTACACATATATGAACACCGTAGTCTATACAACCGGAGTAGATTTCCTAAACGGATTTCATCCACGTGTCGCGCTATGTTAGAAACCATGTAACAATTTAGAAGGTAAAATAAAGTGGGGGAGCCTCTCTTTCTGCAGGGTATTGTAACAGGAAGAGAAACATGGGTCACATGGGTAGGTAGATACATGACAAGACTGAAGATGACGACTTGGATCAGAGGGAACTCGAAGATGAAGATCCCTGCTGAAAGGCAAAAAGAAAGATCTGAATAAACGCGAGTTTTTTTAAATGGTGCAAAATCTACTTAACGTAAAACACAAGCAGTACCGAAGCTAACGAAACAGGGATGAAAGAATATTTCTCAATTAAAACTAGCCCGCAGGCGAACTATATAATACACATGCATGCTTTTTTAGTCTCATGGTACAGAACCACGTGCTTAATTGGTAAACATTGACAGGTGTAACTCTAACGTGTAATTAGACCTTTAAAATTCCTTTTTTTTTTTTCTTACTGTTGAGAGCCAATTGCCTTCTGACTCTTACCACGAAGGTATTTAAACATCACTTGTTTCTCCTCTCTCATCTCCCATATCTCATATCTCATTTGACTGCACCGAATTTCTCAATTTCCGGGTCTTCTGTGCAAAAGCCCCGAAGGTCCAACCGCCGCGCCGTGATAGAAACAACTTGCCGCGCGGTGGGTCTGAGCTACGTGAGTATCGTTTTTAATTTTCGATGCAAATTATGCTTGGCAGTTGCAGAGAGCCAAGCAGAGCAATTAAATTACAATTTTACGGTTTAACGTCCCATAAACCCGTGCGGCGGTCCTCCACAGAAGAGGGCGAAGTTTTATCACTCTAGTCTTTTCCACTTGTACCTCTTACGTCACTCTTAATCCCATTACGAATAACCCAATGGTCCTCGCTTGGCCCTTGATCCCGTAAAAATCTTCTGTCAGATTTTTATCTCACAGTATTTAATAACCTACTAGGTGTTTGCGATAACCTTCACCTTCACTCCTTGAAGAGATTCATTGTTCGGTAGTACTGCACCGTGTCAATACCCTCATCAATATTTAAACGTAAACGTATATATCCTCCAGACACCAAACACCCATTACTTTTCCTTATGTTCACGGTGGTCTATGTGTGGTACATACAATTCTAACTAGCTCAGAAGGGGCTTGAATCTCATGCAGTTTCGCAGTTATATTCAAAATTCGAAAAGCATCTGAATCTTTTCTGCATATTTTTGAATATTGATATCAGTTGTCAAAATGATTTACGGCAACATACAGTATTAATTTATCAGCGATACAAAGTCGAGACTCAAAGTACCAAGTATACGTCTCTCTGAGAAAATATTACCAGTTCCAGCTGCTAGGAACACTAATCATGAATGTCAAGACTCTGTAGATACTATTAACAGAATTTAACGAAATTTTCTCAAGTTGTAAAACCCCTGCCCTATCTACATGCATGAACGTATTACTTTTGCACACCTATACTGCAGGCTACTCGGTTTAGACAGAAACTAGGAGTCACATTCGATGTAACCAGAGCCCTAAAAATCATGAGGGCTCCTATTCCATTCACGGCTTGTGATAAGGAAAAATGAAAAAAATATTTGATAATTAAGTCAAGTCGTAGAGCTGCCTCAGCTTGTTCGAGTTTAAGTAACTTAACCCCGTTGCATCGTCGACAATCTGTCCTTGCACGGGGCATAAGCAGATTTATTTATGCTACTACTGCAGCTATTTTTTGATTAAACTTAGACAGTTATGTACGAGGGTATATGACATGGACGACGTTGCTATTTAGATTGCGGTAAAAAAAACTACTTGAGAAATGCACCAGATAGTCGCCCCCGCTGTATAAACCACGCCTAAAGTGAGTTAGGACAAGTTATACGTCGGTTATGTCAACTTGAATATACCAGGTAAAGTCAAGTCGCTTAACCTTTTGTAAAGCTTAAGATTAACCAGTAAATAAATCAAGTACCATACAGCGATACCATACGGTCAAACACCTACGGAAAGGTGCGTTTCCTGCGAACAATTTTACTATGCAACATCCACCGCTAAGGTAAGTGTATTTCATTCGATTTGACAGGAGGCAGTCACGCGCTTTTATAAATTCTTAGATTTACACACGTTGTTCACAGTTTTGCACCCATTGCATAACAATAGGTGTGGTTAACACGCGTTTGCATCATATATATATAAAAGAATTCTTCAACCAACATCCCCGTTTTATCCGACTACTTGCGATTTGCGATTTCGAACAATGTTTTGCTTGAAATTAAACGCGAAATATAATTATTGATCGGCATGGACGGAAAGTTTTTCGTATCATCAGAATTTCCAGAGAATGTAGAACGAAATCCTAAATTATATATAAAGTCCTCGTTTTCTATCGATTGTAATTCCAACATACCAAATGTTAAACTGAAATATTCGACGCGTCGCGTCGCGAGAACTTAATTGGACTATTAATCTGCCGCAGGCATTTCGGCAAAAATTTCATTGATGAATTCTTGCCATTCCTGACGTTCACGGACGATAATAATTTATTGCACGATATAATTATGCCAGAAGCTATATAAGTTAAGACTGAAGTCAACGATCTACCTCACCGCACTTACGCACCTCTTCGAACAAGTAACACCCGTTCACAGTTCCGCTCAATGATTAAGCCGCAATCACTGACCGCCTTCTTATTAACCCCTTCAGCCCTTCAGTCCTCATTTTTCATCATGCATAATTAAGTGGAAACATGAGGAAGCCTTAACACCATTACCGGCCAAAGTGACGTGAATTTACATTGCGCCATGCCAGATGCATACCAAATTTGTAAAAACGATGAAACACCCAGGTAACGATAGTTTAAGGATGCAGTTGCGAACGGACAACAGGCTCCTTATATCGACAACGAGTAGTAATTTTCGGTATCAAATTTATACAGCATGCAAAATAATCAGGTGTTAATTACTGTTACAATTTTTTCTTTTTTTTTTTTTCTTTTTGTCTTTTCTTTACTTAAATCAGTTGAAGCAGTCTGTCGTGAATCGAAGAGAAATTAAGATATTAATTTAATTAGAGTTAAGATCGATCGAAACTTACCAAAACTTGTTTTGCTGACCATACAGGTTGCAGGATGAACTCAATGCATGATTCAATTTGGCGTTAATTTTATCTGAAATAAAAATAGAGAGGCTACCTTTAGTCGTTTATTTGCTCGTTAGAAGTGTTAATTATTAGTGTAAGCGGTTTGTTAAGGCAATAGTTTTTTATTTTTTGAATTGCTGTTTCTAAAACATGAAAAAAGTATCTAGGATGGTAGGGCAAGTTACACCGTTAAAAAATATGAAGTGAAGTGAGGAATAGTGTTTTTCATGATACCTATTTTTCATCATTTCAGAAATTTGAGCCTTTTCCTTGAGGTAAAATAACTGAGGTTGAGTGCTTTATATAGTAACAGCTTCGACGTGAATTATTTCTATGAAATGTTCACGTATTGACTTCGTCACCGGCATCATAATTCGAAAATTTACAAGCGGAAAAAAAAAATGTATAAAATTTTATACATGATAAAAATCAGGTGGTCTACCTTCCAAAAGTGGTCCATGATAGTGCGAGTTATCCTGCATGAAAGATAAGCGTCGAAATTGAATATGTGATCTATGTTAACACACAGCAGTATAAAACACAAAATGTCCATAACACAGCGATACTTTATATGGGTCCAATTCAATTAGAGATAAAGGCAATCGAACCAGCGAAGCAAGAGCTCGGATAAGCTCATTTATCTAGCCTGTTTATTAGTTGGTGATAGTGACGATATAGAGAACCAAGACTCAGTATAAAATGGGTGAATTTGTGGCTCCAGAATTCTTGATCATCATCATGTATCGATTTAGCTGTAATTTAACACACGATTTCGGTATCTAAATATGGTTTCGGTTACTATTAGGCACTCTATAGTCTGGTAGCTGAAAAATTACGCTTTTAATATCATGACTTCCAGTTGTTTTTAGTCCCAACATGATCATCTCTCATGCCTATACATCGAAACGATGTTTTAGCTATCCTCCGTGTCGTGATATCGATGGGACTTCTATTAGGGTAGAATTTCTCATAGTGTCTGATAAATCACTGATCTAGTCTGATCTACGCTACCTATACGTCGTCTCTTCTTCACTTTACTTCCATCCACTTAATCCAAAGCTCGTTAACGTCGCCATTACATTGGTGACCGTTAAAAAGGATTTAATGACCCAGCGTTTATTTAATTCACTTTGTATAATTATATGGGTCAGTTTTAATGAGCGGTATGATGAGAGGAATTTTGTAATCGTGATTTCAACGAATATTTTACTATACAGGCACATGCACATGCAGCTAAGGAGATAAACCAGCAATGAAAAGAGATCATTTATCTGTCGAGACGCATTCTTCGAATACGTTATGGTCCTCCGCCCCAAATTTAATGGAACACCTTACAGTTGACCCCTGGATGGGTGTAAATTCTATAAAATAACTACGTCAGGATTCATCGATAAAATGGATTATCGTAACACCCGTTAGCTTTGCGCTGTCTCATTCAAAGGCATTAGCACTGTAATCTTACAAGAGGAATCGTGGCATTCCATTTGCAAACAACGAGCTCTCAAGCAAACACGATTTCGAATGACAAATTGTTCGGATGATGACTGGACAGGTTACGTCCATTCGCGATACATATTATGTTTCTTAATCACTGTTAAATATCGATTCTTTGAAATTAGGTAACGTTTTTTATTTAACTTTGAGAATAAGAAGAAAAAAAAATTAAAATTCATGAAAATTTTGTCACTATATTACCTCTAAACGTTGCTAACGATAAGAATTGGCCTTATCTAACGCGTCACGCTCATGGCGCTTACCAAACGGTATGAGAAGTGCTATTCGCATACCAATGGGTTTAACTTTTTGTCTACTTATCGGTTTCAATTATGATAAGACATTCCGATACCCTTATGCTGTATAGTATGCGATAAGAAGAAGAAAAAGAAAAAAAAAAAAGACAAGGAAATTTTATGATATCAGTTGCAATTCTCGGAATTGATTTTTGTTTCATATTTTTCATCGATTTTAATTCAAGTGTAATTAAATTTTATCAAGTCGTTTGTTTCTTTTTTTTTTGCACCTATGTGAAGAAATTTGTTCATTGGTTATATCTTATGATGAAATAAAAAAAAAGAAAGAAAGAATGAATTCAATGCCAAAAAAAATTGAAAAATTAAAAAATAGAATTTATCACCGAAGATCTGATCTGCCATCGAAGTTTAGTTCATTAGCGGTAAACAACAAAGCCATTGAAGTCTGGCCATTGCCAAGAAAGAATTCGCACGGCAAAATTGTACGTTATTAATTAGCAATCTAATCAAGCGCCGCAACTATACACAACAACTATTTACGACCGCGTGGATGGCAGAGCTAAGTGGTAAGATAAAAAATTTAATCGTATATGATTTTAAATAGGCCAAATATTGCCAATTCTAAAATCAACCCGTCTACATCGTTGACTATAAAATGAAGGTGAAGATTGTATGCGATTTCATATCTTCAAGATTGTACCATATACCATTTATATATATATATATTTTATTTGTATATGATGATTATCGACATTCTTTATACACTTTATCGAGATTTTCAAGTGACTTTGGTAATAATAGTCGTGGTGAGTGGATTTCGTTGCAAAAAGATCGATGATATCTAGTCGCGATCTTTGATCAAAATATATAGCTATGCCCGATCCTCCAGATCATATTTTTTCGGATTTCTCCTGTCTTGATTTTTACATTTACAGTCTGCGGTTTAGACACCCTTGATTTTGCAGAGGCTTTCAAAATCCTCGTAAAAATGATACATCCTTGGTCCCATGAGTGGGACCATATAACTCGCTCATTTTAGGAAATATTTACACAATACGTTTAGTTACCTAGGTCTAAAATCCACATAATTACTGTGAGAATCAGTTAGCCACCTTCCCCACAAATATTCAACAGAGTTGACTCTTGAGAGGGTAGCGCTTCAGCTACGACGTAGGATATGTTTGTTTAGGAATAGTTTCTCCTTTTGTTTCTGTATCTAGTTTTTCCAAGGGATACTTAAGCGTCTTTAAGAGTTCGAGTCTCGTGGCGTCTACTTAGATGCTGGAGTCGTATAGTCGTTTGACTAAAGCTGACTGCCTTGCATCTGGGTACATGCATACTTACAAACTGTAGAAATCTACAAACAAAACGTATTTACAAACGCAACACTTCTTCGGTCTGAGGGAAACTGTTCCGTATTCATATATTTTGTACAAAAGACTATAATAACATGCAGTGAAGCTGTTACCGAGACTTTGTTAATTGCTGTTAAATACAGCTTTGCATTGTTTGATACAAGGTTGAAGCATTTTTTTACTTTTTTTTTTTTTTGCAATTGCATTTTCCAAGGCCACTTCACGTGTCACCAGGTGTTAAATCTGTTAAACCTTGACCGGAAAACCATATAATAAAGAAAAGAAATCCATCAAGCATGCAAGTCTCGAGAATATAGTGTAAATGATCTTCACGAGAAAATCGAATGAAACACCGAATCAGATGCCTTTGACGTTGAGCAGCTGATTTTAATCGCTGACTGTCCAGATTTTAACAACCGAGAAACGAGATGTTCATAACATTGTCACAAGGTACATTAGCAGGCATTACTGGTGAACCGTTCAGCCAGTAGGTACGTGAACACATACGTAGTGGAATAGGCGCGAGACATTGAGACGACGTAGTCGGATGAAGCAGCCAGCTTATAAAGGGTAAACCGCCACAACTGTAACTGACAGCTATGACGTCTGACAGCAACGTGGGTGGCAAGGTCATACCCTAAGATGGAACCAGTTTTATCGCGATAACACCATGGCGAAAAGATCCAATTTAAACGATGCAATGTAGAACCAAAGATGAGATGATGTGAAGTTGCAAAAAAAATTTCAACCCCGAGGTAATATCAGCCGCTCATTCATCATGAAATGCCAAATATGAAACCATATTTTCACTCCGAAAAGAAGAGCTTCTTTATTCACTATGTAATAATTTCAAAATCAATCTCAAAATGAATCATTGATAGACTTCCGGTTTCAATAATCGCGAAGAAGGTGCGATTCGTGATAATCTATTACATAATTGAGGTGCCTTACTCGGATCTTTGACTTTGGCTTTAGCTTTAGCTTTGGGCTTTGGCTTTAGCTTTGGCTTTGGCTTTGGCTTTGGCCACTTGTGAGCTATCCAAACGATTAAACGTTAATAATCGGCTTTGCGTGCAGATTACTTCTACAGATAGGTGGTGCCTTGGGCAATATTGGTACAGCATCTCCCAGGGTCAATACATAGTGTAAAAGAAGGCCCTCTGCCAAAGCTTGAAGGATTGCTTTTTTGCCTGTCGGCCAAACGAACGTAATCCGCCAAGTTGTGTTTCAGGATTGATCATAATTTATGAATAATTATTGCTTCTTAAAAGAAAGCTGGTTATTCATTGGAAATATAAGTCCAAGTGGTTATTATAATCCTTGGATAACCCGGGAACGTTATTTGTGTAAATTTTTATGCTAACGAGTGTAAAGATCACCTAACTGTCTGTCATCAAAATTTCAAGAAACTTTCTTGCGCGCCTTGTCCCGTATGAAGATTGTGTCTTTTTGGCAAATAACTTTCGAAAAATTAGTTTAAAACATTAAGTATTCTACTTCAGCTGCCAATTTCTTCGAGTAATATAGCACAGTGATTATTCAGAATGGATTAAATCTCATATCCAACCTGAATTCGATGCATGCTTTCGCTCCCATCATCTCAAGTGACTTGTTAATTATTTTATTTTAACTTTAGCATGGAAGACTTCTTTAAAGTCTTGTTACCTCGGTATATATCTTATGTCCCATAACATTATTCACGCATTGAAGCTCCTCATCCAATCAGCAATCGTCTTTTCGATATTCGATCTACGCTAAGTAGAGAAAAAAAATCATTATTTTAAATCCACTATTCGTGGCAAGTTGCCTTATTCGAAATAATCCCTGTTAATTTTCATCGCAGCTCAAAATCAGCTCGAAAGTTTATACGGGCAATGAATTCGCGGCGATAAAATCCACCTGAGTATATATACATGGATGTGCTTGTGCAATTTTTTCTATATTTTTTTTTTTTATTCCCATCAAAGATTGTAAAAGCACGACAACTTTCTATATTTGCGGAGTAGGCAAGCACGTTAAAAAAAACCATAAATACACGACTGCTTGCTGCCAAGCACGCTTCACAGATCCATGAGATCAAGGAGATACGCCAACGCAATAAGTGACCGGTAACTATTTCTGACTGGTGTGACAATCAATTTGAAACAGAGCGAATATCTTATGGGGACTAAGATCGTATCGTTGTCAGGTTATTAATGCGTTAAGCAGTAGCATACTGAAACTGCTTATCAAACCCTTGGGTTCTCTTAATTAAATATGCATTCATTCCATCGTTCAATTTGCTCAACCAGCACGCGTATGATTTGGCTGATACAAAACGAGATGATGTGACTCGAAGTATGACGGAGCAGCGGGTGGAAGGCTACTGCCTTTCAAATACATATATGTACAGAAATATACCTTGGCTATTGATTTGGTGAAATCGATTAATCCCATTTCAGGGTTTCTCCATACCACGTATTCTATTCAGATAAGAAGGAAAAAAAAAGGAAAATGTTTTAAGCTGTTTGGGCTTCATATATGTCAACAACTTATCTCTTAATGTCTCAATACAGATGCCTGTAACTTTTTATATACAAGGACTCTATAATTATTAGATTAGGACCCTTTATCGCGGAAAAATTGCAACAGGATTTGAATATTCTTAGTAATCGATGTTTCGACCCAAAGAATTTATTCTTCTCGTCATGGACCAACGAACATCAAAAGAATATGAGGAGAATAAATTTATTTTGAAACTAGTAGGAGTATTCTTTCTCATCAACTCGATATACAAAGTGCATTGGTCCTTGAATAACGTTGCTCGACGTTCGGCAAAGAACCTGTGATGCGAATCTAATTAAACTTGTCAGAAATAAGAGGAAAAAAATAATGACCACGTCGTAAGAGTTGTAAAAAAAAAAATATTTATAAATAAAAAATTTGAATTCGAATCAGCATATTTTTTTCACAGTACTAGAAATAACTCGAAACGAACATTGCAACTAAAGACAGAATTTGAAATAAAATTTACGAGAGTAGCTGGCAGGTAAATGTAAACATAAAATGTAGATTTGAAAACGCCAGAAACCAATTGATTCGATGAATATTTCTACGAGTCTGATTCCCAAGGTACACACCCGGCTCGGTTAGCTACTCTTGAAATATACAAGCTTCGTTAAGAGTATTTATAGGTTCTTACAACGAGAACGAGTAGGATTCAATTTATGAAAGTATATGTTAAGGTACCATGGGATGGGATGCTTCGTGTTGATCAACGATTCAAAATGCTAATCATTCAGGATGGAAATTACAAACAGATTTTTATATTGATCACCCGATCGAAACAAGAAACTTTTTTAAACGCATGATACTCATTATTCTTTTCTTTTTTTTTTTCTTTTCATTTCATTTCATTTCACAACCGAAATCACAGCACCTGCGTCATATGCCTACCTCATAGATCCATAAAGTGCAATTGAATCTCTTATAGGGGAGTTAGAATTGAGATAAATTTCATATGAGAAAATGAAAACTATTCAGTTTGAAGCGAAGAGCCCTTTTATATAGCACTTGTTGCTTTTCGGGTTGTTTGGAAGAAATTTTCGAGTCATTTTTAAACCATGTGTAAACCCTTGAGTATATGAGTGAAAAAACTAACGGTTAGCGCCGTGTGATCGTGACCAAAACCACGGGACCGTGTATAAATCATTCGACGTTCTAAGAAAACGTTGGCAGAAAAAATTCTCACATATTTTATGATCCAAATAGTTAGCAGGGTGGGCCCTTTTTTGAATAACTTTAAAATAAGAAAAGCTTAGCTTAGTATAACGTTCGTTGATACACCGTGGCTCTTGTGATATATTATTCAAACCAGTCGTATATATCACATAAGGAGCCATTTGACGAACCAATTTAAAACGATATTATTCCCACACTTTACTTTAGCTATTAATTTTCAACGCGATATTCCAACTTCATTTATGTTCAAATTTTATTTTCCCATAATTAATATTCTCATATACTTATAGTAGCTCCTAGTTATACCTACTACCCCCCGTAGATCAAGCTGGTACACGATTTCCTTTCATTACTGTAAAAGATA
Source organism: Tenthredo notha (assembly GCA_914767705.2). NCBI lineage: Eukaryota > Metazoa > Arthropoda > Insecta > Hymenoptera > Tenthredinidae > Tenthredo > Tenthredo notha. The sequence continues at coordinate 9,235,144 of OU611908.1, forward strand.
TGACATCAGATACCAACACTGAGTACATTATAAAATAGGAGCTAGAAACTTTGACTAGAAAAATTTATCACGCGTGTTATATGATCGATAAAATTTCTTTATGAGCCTTCGATATCCCTCGGCTATTTGGGCTCCCTGAGTATTCTGAGTCTCTAGTGATTTGAAACCTCTATATAGGCATTTGCCATAGAAAACCACAAAACAAACCCTAATCATTTCTCAATTAATGCTTAGTGTAAGTTGGTAAAGACACTTTAAGGTGACATTATACATAATGACACGTTGCAGTATGCACGTGACCTCAAGGATGCAAGTCCTCAAGCAAACCCATCAAATTAGGTACGAGATTCGTACATGGGTTCCATCATCTTCTCACTTTGGAGAGGATCTATAATTTCGGTTATTCAAGAGTGAGTAATAAAATGATGCATAATCTTGCCATTTCAGGATGTTATTTTCCAAAACCAGGAGCCATCAACACCTGCATCAGGTAGAAAAAGTGCATCGATAGGTACGTAAAGGTGACTTGAGTCTGTTACATAAAACGACAGAAAAATCTATTCACAGTCGTATTGTAATTTGACTAATGCAACTAAATTGAAATGTGGCTGCAGCATTGATTCTGCCAGATCCTAGTGAAAAATATTCTTCTTTTTCGACCATTTTTTTTATCCTCAAAATTTGATCAAAAGATCTCGTGCTCATGAGACCTAAATCACTATTTTCAAAGCTCAAATTCAATAGACCGAGTCGACTACTCGATAGAATTGAAAGTTTTATCCGAAAACTGACTCACTGATAATATATTACCTCAGTAATTTTATTTTAGGATGTATATTCTCGGTCGGACGTCTATCGTTGATCAATATATCGAGAACTATAACAGTAACTGTGTTATAGAAAGAAGCTGAGTAATACCAATCTACTTATATACCTCACGCAGATTTTATAGACTAAAAATATACAGCATATTGCCGAAAATTGAGTGAGAAAATGATTGCAAATTTAACTGCCTCTGTATGGACCTAGACGGAATCATATCCTATCAAATGAATGGTGATTTTTTTATTTATTTTTTATGGCAATTCTATTACACTCGGATTTGTATCTAATATTGAAAATAAATTTCCAGGCATAATGATCTGTATTTTATTTTCTAATGAGAGAGAATTTTCATGCATGGTTTGGCATATGAGATAGAGCCGGATCATGGAAGTATTTAAACAGACAAACACGAGAATACAATCTCTCATAACCATAAGCCCGATAAAATACGTTCAGAATACTTTAATTAACATCGCGCCTGGGTCGGGGGTAAAAGATTGAAATGCTTCAGCGGAAGTTGGTCAACAACCCTTTCCACAGTGGGTATATATATTTTAACCTAAGAATCAGGCAGCTTGACCCTAACCCGCAGGGGGCCGTCGAAACCAAGTTCCCGGTCGTCGATCAAAAACTCGGCACAGCATCCCGCACATGGATGGTTCGCTCCCCCGCACGTATCTCTCAACCGGTCCATCGACAAACATAGAAAAGTGGTCAGCGTGTACAAGACTCTACGTCAACACGCCTGGACCCCTGTTCTTTTGATATAGCCGCTTGCTTATAAATCTATTTGTTATACCGCGTGAGCGTGTTGCCAGGCACAGTTGTCCTAGTGTGTAAAACTAATAGCGACAACCAAGATGCTATAACTTAATCACCATATCATACTGGAATTGTTCAGTCAGGTAAAAAAAAATCGCAATTGGAAACGCATCACGTTGCTCTTGTCATCTAGATAATATTATTTAAGGCCAGGAGTGGTCAAGAACGATCTGCATATAATCATAACTGTATTCGTGTTATCTTGTAATAAGAGCAATAGTTCAGGTATTATGCTGTTGGAATGCGGGTACTAGTTTTATATCAGTCGTTTGGTATGTATCCCATAAGTTAGAACGTTGTACATACAAGTATAGGTACGATACTGGAAAATAGTGATAATTAACCGAGGCATTTCTGGCGCCATTAAACGATCTGTCTAGTCAATATAAGCATGTAACTAGTATAGACTGTTTGTACACTGGGTTAGCGAAATTCTTGCCGAAGGTGCGATAGGCTTTTGCATGTTAATATATCGTGAACGTATTAGCTAACTATATACATATATGGCAGTTGAACCCGCCAGTTCGACTTGCCTCCGGGAAGTTTCTCGTCTATATAATCCATATACCTATATTACATCTATATACAATATGCTTTTAAACGTATACATATACATAATATATATATTTATATATATATATACAGGTGAGAGTTTCCTGGCTGTTTCAACGCGCCACTTAGACCGCAGGTAACGTTCATTCGTAAACTATAATTTGCAACTAGCGTTCAATTTTATGACCTGGTACGGATGTTCTTGATTAGAACTTTGAATTCGTCCGTAGAAATGCTTCCGCAGGATTTCTTCGTATAGAATAAGTGATTATTGATCATACCGATATAGTTACGTCCAGAATTTTTTTTTTTTTCCCTCTTCCTTTTGCAATATGCGTTTATTAAAATCGTATAATCCACCGGGACTTTTGGATATATTTCTGATCAGTCTGAACCATTATCTATCTCCATAACTCTAAACTTACGACGACGAAGGAAGAATCGAATTGCAAAACTGATCAAGAGGTGGTTCTCGCCACGTTTAATTTCGAGATTTCGGCATAAGTCGTGCAAATTACGTGAGAATCGCGTTGCTGGTAATATAGCAGGATGTTTCTTGCAAAATCTGACTTATCTTTGGATTAAATGATTTGCTACATCATTTAGGATTGATATAATATGTATACGAAGTGCAACGGTGCTGCATATACTAAACGTTGCTGTATCTGATTGCTATTAGAGTGCCAAGACCTCGTCCTAGGAAGCTACGTGGTTCATGGAACGATGTTCCATTTCAAAGCAGCCTGTCCAAATGCCGAATGGTTTGTTTTACAAATAGTTGTACCCTGACTATTGTATTATATACGTGGTTGGTCGGTTGTATTAAGCCGCATGACCGAGCAGATTTTTCCTTATAGAATTCGAGTGACGGTTTGTGACAAAGGCTTTATGATCCTTACGAGTTCATCTCGGATCATCAGTCTGACGAGAACTTTTGCCCAGAGACACGAGAAAGATTAATACGTGAGAGGATAAAGCAATGAAAAATAAACCTTGGGGAAAGGAGATTTCAAAGACCACTGTAGGAAACAACTAGTTTTTTATATAATCCCATTGTCGTCACTGTCTCTGATTCACAGACGGTTCTAATACGTATAGTTGTAAAGATTCTTTAACGTCATCGAATGCTACGATTCGCGTACGATAAGATACGAATAGCGTGCTATTTGCGGATAAACTCACTCGTTTGAACATTCATTCTGACCACTTTGTACGGCGTAATAATCCTCAGGGACGACGACGACGACGACGACGACGACGACGACGAGATCGTAAGAAATCTCTCTTATTCCTCTATGCAGGTATTTACCCAGGCGCGATGACATAAATTAGACTTACGATAGGCATAAGCCGACTTTTACAGCATAATTTTGTTTTGGCGAGATATCCTCATGTTTAGGTGTTAAAGCGTGGGTTGACGGGCGTTGGCGCCATTAATTATGAAGAAATTACATAGAGTAAAACTTAATAAGTATACGTAAAATCGGAGCATCATTTTCTACGGTAAATGGCTATACTTTTGAAAATCACCGTGGATTTTCGCAGTAACATATTAAATTGAGAGAGTTACAGCCAAGAAATTAACTAGAAGGATTAGTTTTCCATGAAAATTTCATTGTCAGAGGTAATTTTTGTTGGAAAATCCAAATCGGATGAGACTCCCTGGTAACATTTAGATGAGAAAATCTTACAAGTAGGATATATGTGGCGGGTGATATTATTCTCAATTATTTTTGTCCCGGGGTGAGTAGTCTTGAAAATATAATATGTCCTTGGTAAACGAACCGTTGGATTTATTAATTTATGTTAAAAGGCGAGTCTTCCTTTCTCACATTAGAGTTGGACAGGTCGACAATCCTGTCAAAGAACGCCGGCCATTTAGTCCTACCCCCGATAAAACCGTAATGCTTTTTAACACAGACAAGCCGCGGTGGATTATGGTTAGAAGAATCCATGGCCTATTACTAATGCCGCAAACGATGCGGTGACACAATCACCTAGAAAAGATCTTAACGATCGTAAGTGGACGGGGAACAATCACTAGCGATTTTGATCCTCGAGGCTTTCATCAGACAAATAATTTGCCAAAAAAAAAAACCACCCTTCCGAGAATAAATTTTGCCCATAAAACTGCCTTCAAACGATACATATGCGATCCTCCTCTCTCTCTCTTCTCTATTTCTCTCTTTCAATGTGTAAATTTTTACTCTACTAATCTTAATTTTCATCATTAATCTCTGCCTCTGCTGAGATTAAGTATATCAAAAATTTTGGCCACCAGTGAAGAGGGATTTAGCGACAAATTTTATACTTAGAGGTAAAAGAAACATTCGTGTAAGTTTCTTGGGTTAAATTTATTCTGTTTAAAACGTAGAATTTTATGCGTTCGCTAAACCACGATCGTACAAACTTAAAAGCGAACCAAGAGATAAACTAGCATATGAAAACTCGCGTGTAAGTATATTCGTGTGGCCTATTAGTGGCCGGCTGATCCCTGACTATTAAGTGGTGGGTATACCAGAACACGGTCGTTACTTTTGCCCCGTGTTCTATCTCCTGTCTCTCTCAATCCCTCGGGATGTGACTGGATAAATAGGAAGATATCTCGCGAGTGTAGAACGTTTTTGATATATTTTTTTACGAATAGAAACACTCTGAACCAGATTTGATAAAAAGGTATAAACGCAGCTTGATGATACAGCGAATAACTCATAAAACGATGGCTTTCAAATTTGTCTAAAATTAGCACGACATCGGTTGATGTATGATCGAAGATATAAAAGGTCTAGGATGTTTAGATATCTGTAGGCTTTTTAAATGGGGATTTTATTATTAGGAAAAAAATCGTCCATGTAAATCTGGACCTTCTAAGTCCTGATCAGCTCATCAAAAATGTAGCTAACATATCTCTCTGCTTCGATATTCATGATCATCGTGAACTCTTCATCCAGTTGCTCCTCTCGCCTTCTTTTTACTGTCCAGTCTACAGAATCCAGAAAAGCTTGACCCAGGACCAAGTCCACGTTGAAAGTACTACCTGTGTCTATAAGGGTAATTTATGTCCCTCCTTGGACTGTAACAGTTCTATAATACCTCGATTCGTTCCTACGGTAGCCATCAGGTTGGTTTTGCATCACTCCTACTTTCCTTGACGGCGAGGTTGTCGAAGGATTGGTACACAGTCTAGAAATGTGGCCTTCTTAACCACATTTGAAGCACGTTGGTGTTCCGCACTTGCCGTTGTGGTTTCTCTAGTAACACCGGTCGCTAATGTGATCGTCTTCTTACAAACGTCACACTTCATCGGTGGTTTTTCCTTCACGTCGTCTTCAATGTCTTTTTGAAATCTCGTCTATTCTTCTGGTCTTTCAAGCTTCTTACCAGTTGAACATCTCGGTAGACAAGAGCTTTAGATCCTTGAAGAGAGATGATGGCGTTGCATCTCGAGCTCCGAGGATAGCGCCGGCACTATGGTAACGCCAAGAGATCCAGAATCACCCTCGAAGTACGGGGGAAGGGAGTAGCTACAAATGTTCATAAATCAACCCTTATGCTCTACTTCGTGGCTTTAAATTGGAGTTCATCTGTTCAGTGAGAATATGACTCCAGTTTTCATTCATTTCGATCCTGGACAGATAATTCTTTAATTCAACCCGTAGAACGCGGAACTCGAATTTCTATCAATAAAATTTCCGATGATATAGGCTCTCAAATCCCGTCTAGACGGCCACAAACCAGCGTTTACGATTGGGACGAGATTAAAGCGTTAAAATTTTTTCTCACTTCGATATAAGTATGGGAGAACAGACATACAGTCACACACGTCTTCAAAAGCGTCAATGAAAAGAGGAAAAAACAAATCTGATTTCTTGACCTGTCCCAGTCGCAAAAAAAAAAAAAAAACAATTTCAACGAACAACGGGTCTCGCAGACGTTATTATCGCGCTTTTTAAGTCTTGACAAAGAGATTTGACAGCTCCTTCGATCCTGCGGCTTCGATTCATCGATCATTTTCATCACGTTTCTGAACCGTAGCTAATGAAATTTGTCGATATCGTTTAATCCGGTTGAAAATTTTGCGTTTAGTTTGATGTGGATCGTGATATCTCTCGGAGAAGAGGCTGGACGATGAATTTTCGTTGGAAATATGACACCGAGAAAAGGAACTTTTGTGACGGTGAAATCTGACCGTCGTAGATTCGATTATTAATTGAGAAAACGGCTTTGTTGCGGTGCGGCAAACGCTATAACGTCAACGGGAACGGATACGGGTATACGCGGTGTAATACGTATATCCACTAAATTTCTAACAACTGGTTTTAAAATGCCGTAAATTACGCGGGGTACCCATCTCCCGACAGGGGTATATCTTGGTGGATAGTCGCCCGCCAGAAATATTCTGGACCTTGGCCAGACAGAAGTGGATAAAATACTGGTAAGAAAACTCACGAAGTGCTTTTTAAACACGGTTATCGAATCCAAGTGGTATAGAATAGTAGACTGCTATAATTCATGCAGAAAACAAGGCGACACGACGGTTCAAAGATTCAACCACAACTTCGTCAAACACTTCTCGCAATCCATACGTCGGGGAATTTTATTTTTTTAAATCTTCTATCGATTTAAGTCATAAATAAACGTTAACAAAGTATTTACCTTCTAATGAACGACTATAAAGCTATACTACAGTATTAGATCGAAATAGAATTGAAATGGATTGTCATAGTTATTTCATATCGATTTATCAAAAAGTCAAAATTAATTTATAATTGCAATAAATTTCGACCGTTGTTATCAATCTTTGACACACAATGAATTATACAGTTCGTTAAGATTATCGAAAAAAAATCTTTTTCCAAACGAGCTAGTGGTGTGAGAATGATAGACCTGAGTTGGTATCAATTTAACTACCTTTTTAATCCTTCTCACTGGGACATACCGAATAAAAGACAACACCTACGGAGATCACCGCATATATATACCAAGTAATTTAGTTGTCAGATTATCGTTACGAAATTGCATATCAATTATCACTATGTCACGTGGTGTGACAGCGTTCTTAGTATCCTTAAAGCCGTCTTTATACTTACCCTACGTAGTACGTATCTTCTCAATATATATTCACACTCGTGTGCCATAGGTCGACATATGAATGCCATGCCTTACCGAGCACACAGTATCGTGACCGGGATATTGCAAATGCAATATATATATATACAGACCGTAGACAAAATATCAGCCATATAAACAGGTAATACCTAGAACTCACCGTAAGCAGTAAAGCAATTGGTAAGGCTAGTGGGCAGACAAGCATTGTCACAAGTTTCTGCATATATGTTACGTTACTATTTTTTTTTTTTTGCGAATTGAGATCATTCACTATTACATTGATCTGTGGAGAAAACAGTTTCACAATATCAGCTAAAAAGAAAAAGCTATGTCGATAAGCACAACGCATGGTGTCTAAAGGAAATTTGTTACAGAAAATAAATCGCGAGTAAAGTTTTCGCGGAATAACACAACGTATATGTATTGTCTAGCACATGTGGCATAAATACAGGTGTTTTTTTTTTTTTTTTTTTAACTCTAGTATAGGCAAACCAGTAAATTCTCTTATCTGTATAAAACGGCTTTCCGTTGAACGTATCGATCTTATTTATTGGTCACATCGTTCTTCGGAGATATAAGTGAATAATCTTCAGTTAAAGAGGGTAAATGAAATGAAAATTTTCTAAATTTTTGTAGACGTTAAGCGTAGGCACGTACGTATGGTAGGAGGTATCTATAAAGCTATCTATATTCAACTTGCTACATATATGGTAGAATTAAAGCGCGAACAACTAGAGGCGACGAATAATACTAATGAGAATTGCAGGTATACGAAGAGAATAAAGATGCTCATATGCCTGAAGAGCTGTGAGGACCACGCTGGTATCCCAACACGCGACTTAATGGGCAGTAACTCTTGGACGATTCTTTAGATCTTATCTACCTTTTAATGGAAATAGTTCTTTATACGACGTTGTGGAATGTGTCAAGATTCGACCGAACTGATTTTCGGAAGAAGAAAAAAAATCTAATGAAATTAAAATAGTAAATCGTCCCATATCTACGGAAAGAAGTCCTTATATATATATATATTAGGGTGAAAATCTTGTAGTAGACGTCGAAAAAGGAATCCTGTCCAATTTTTAGCTCTTAATTCATATTCTAAGTACTCGCACTCTTCTTTTTAAGTTTTCTCATGCTAAAAGCATGCAAAGATTACGACTTTTTCTTTCGCCGCGCACAACTCAGCCGCATTTTGATGGATTGTTCTCATCCAAGACTCATTTTACAGAGAATTTAGTGTTCTTCAAAAGTGGCTGAGGTAGTTTGGCTGTGGTTTCAACCGCTGCACCTGTGTGAGCCTTCAAAGTCGATTTTATGCATAATTCTTCTTTCTCACTGTGGGCGAATAAATAGTTGGACTTGGAGAAAAACACTTTTTGATGTGTGTGAAGTTAGCCCAGCACTTTTGGAAAATTAAAAATCTAAAAATTGTGCGATATTGTGCTAGACTTGTGTTAACTTGTGCCGTTGACCGTTTTCCGGAATTCCGTATGGTTTTCGAGAAAAAAAAATAAAATAAAAAAATACTCAGCCCAGCACTTTTGGAAAATCGAAAATCTAAAAATTGTGCCATATTGTGCTAGACTCGTGCTAACTTGTGCCGTAAACCGTTTTTCGGAATTCCGTATGGTTTTCGAGAAAAAAAAATAAAACAAAAAAATACTCAGCCCAGCACTTTTGGAAAATCGAAAATCTAAAAATTGTGCCATATTGTGCTAGACTCGTGCTAACTTGTGCCGTAAACCGTTTTCCGGAATTCCGTATGGTTTTCGAGAAAAAAAAAATAAAACGAAAAAATACTCAGCCCAGCACTTTTGGAAAATCGAAAATCTAAAAATTGTGCCATATTGTGCTAGACTTGTGTTAACTTGTGCCGTAAACCGTTTTCCGGAATTCCGTATATTTTTCGAGAAAAAAAAATAAAACAAAAAAATACTCAGCCCAGCACTTTTGGAAAATCGAAAATCTAAAAATTGTGCCATATTGTGCTAGACTTGTGCTAACTTGTGCCGTAAACCAAAAAAAAAGCACCCTAATATATATGCAAGTTTAATCATTTCTTGAGGAACACTGGACCACGATTAGGGTCATATATGATGTTGGAATTAAGAAGAAACGAAAAATGGGGTTGAAAGTACATGTGTAACAGAATTGTGTACTGTGAGTATTAATAATTAGATACAACAGTGTTTGCTACCGTGTGGTAGAAGCTTTTAAATTTTCTATTCATTTAACTGCAGGAGACTATGTTTACGACGACCCAAGATGTGTCAGATGACGATAAATTTGAACCACCTTAGAATTGACTCGTCATAAACCCGGACAGATACTTTTACAACTACGAATGGTACGAATAGACAAACCGTGGGAGTTGATGTCTAGCCCTGTAGGCTAGTTGATGTACAGCTTCAGCTGAATCTCTCGATATTTCATTTTGAAAGACAATTTCTCGAGAAAGCTCATCGTCATTTTTTCTTTTACCTACGAATATAATCTTTTTTTTTTTTATTTGGATTGAATCAGTGAGTAACTGAATCGTCGATTAGTCACTTACAATCAATCATTCGATGATAAAATTTGTCAATACGTTGTGCGCAATGTGATAGCTATTCGTTGGTTATGCGATAACGAACAGGGGTAGATCACTTCTATAAAATAATGGTTATATGGTTTCAAGTACTACGGTAAATTGTACAACTAAATAAAGCATATCAAACTGCAGTATCAATCTTATTCGGAGTAATATGACTCGTACTAGGAACTTGAACGGCTGAAAAGTCGAAATTCAGGAAGGCAAATCTCGGTATCTTGATCTGCAGCTACTTACATTAGGTATACGTTCTACGCTTTCCCCTTACTCGCTCAACTTACATGAACAACACATAATACCCATTAGTAGCAATCATAGACGCATAAATATAAGTTACAAAATGAAATAATTTCACCGTCAAACGCGGGAGTAAGAAGTATATGTAAGCGTGTTACGAATATGTTCTCTCAATTACAGCTGCCACTGATACGTATATATATATATACCTACGGCGTTTTCAACCGTGAAATTAAGGCAAGGTGTCCAATCTGACCTAAGACGTTGACGTGGGAGGAATTTGTCATTATCTTCTTTCACCGAATATCAAATCATCCATCTACTCAGAATTTTCTCAACCAAACTAATCTACCGTCCTTGAATCCCGTGTGTTTGTATTCAAAAAATTAACAAAAATCAAAGAATAAAAAAAATTGTCTAATAGGCTGAGATATTTGGACTATGGGACCTGCGGTCTGAGTTCAAAATACATCGGGAATCGATTGAATAATGACTGAAACAAATCGAGGATATGACAATTGAAAAATTTAATGAAAATCGTATCTCGATCAAAGTTTTTTTTTTGTTTTTTTTTCTATCCTGAACGTGAAGAGTGGAGAATAATCGTAGCCTTGGTTGATATCCACACAAAGGAAACGGGCGGCTTAGATAAAATCCCCCTTGCGGTCCATACCCCTTAAATAATAAATGAGGCTGGTCTCGGGGCGTCGTGGCGCTAGCGCCCCGCGGCTATATATAGCACAAGGCGACGCCGACGCGTGTCACGCGACAGCATCAAACCAAAGCTTCAAGTCCTGACGATGAGACTTGAGAGTTGAGTTGAGTTGAGCCGAAACTAAAACGCGAACGGCTCGTTTGCTACAACAGATAGACAGACGTACAGACGTACAGACAAGACAGACAAGACAGACTGCGGCACCACTTTTCCTCCCCATGTTTACATATTCTGTCGTGGTAACCAAGACCGCTGAAGATTTTGTAATCAACTCCTATATGTCGTCTAAGTTATATACGTTAACCGGGTACTGTGCTGACGTTTCGTTTTGGGGAGAATATTTAGTGCAGCTATAAAAATGCTGCCGCAAAACTAGACATAATGTATTCCACTTGTCTATACGATAACGTCGACCAAACACATACTAAAATCTAGCAAGGGTTAGAGGAATGAATCTAAGATCATCAATTCGCGATTTTGTAGAATGAAAATTCAGCAAAGTGTTGGATTTTTTTATTTTTAATTTTTCTCAGACTTTTATCATTCAATGAAAGCTTATCTTAAGAATAGTTTCAAGATGGTTAATCCAACCAGGAAGCTTAGTCAAAGTATGAATATTATTGCAGACAGGAAGGCAGAAATTATAAAGTTAGTAGAAGGCTAGATGACGAAGGTAAAAATGAGGTATATATATGTGTGTGTGCATAGATGCACACGTTATAGTTAAATAAAAGTGTATAATTTATAGATGTGAATTTATTTGATCTTCATTTTTATTTTTTTTTCGAATAAAAATAGAAAAAAACAGAAAAAAAAAAAAAAAACAAGTTAATGTCAAGGAAAAATGACCAAGTTCTAAACTTCGTAACTTGTCTTTTGACCAGTTCGCGAATAAAACTGAAAAGACGGCGTGCGAAAGCACGACGGTCTCTTGATATGCGAGATATTCCGTTGGCTGTGAACGTTTCACACTCTCGTATATTGCGGACGCGTCGCGTCGCGTTATTAATACGAGAGATAAATCTCTCGGTCCAAGTATGCCATTACCTCGCGCTTTAAAACACGTAGCCATCCCAGGCTTCGCGAGGATGTTACGTGTATACATATACGTATATATATTCATGTATACATATATATGTATAGGGCATCCTTCTTCCTGCTTTAAGAATCAGATCTGAACGAGTGAGTCGAGTACTTCAGAAGCAGCAGCAGCAGCTACCCTCTGGACCGAAGAATCGTCTAGATAAGATCTTGACCATGCATATAGCGATTGGTTAATCCTATAACTACTTTTATATTGTTAAAGGATGAACCGTACAATAAATCGCATATCACTTATCAAGGGATGCATCAACTGATGTAGACTGACGCGTATTATTAGCAATGGAAAATCGAGAATTTAATATCAGCGGCGTATTCAGATAGAAGTAAATTACTTGACCGCCTTTCCTCCCGTATCTTGCACCGCGTCATGTAACTCTCTAGATAACCATCTGGTCGTGATCATATACACATACCTATATGCGTTTTCCCCGTAACCGATGTCGTTGATATGGTAAACTTGTTCGATTTTAGTAGGGCGTTGCAGGCTTGTTTAGCTATCATCAGCTAGTTCGTTATACTGTTTTACTCGATTAAAATAAAATGACAATCATTTGCTGTGGTAATTGATCATAAACATATTGCAAATCTGATTCTATAATACCATCTTTCTCTATCCTAGACTTTACAGCGTCGTAACTTATATACATCGTAAATATAATATCATGAACTTTCTATAGAAAATTTTTAAATGACTTTATACTCAAATTCTCATGTACATCAATGACAGTGAATCCATCTATATCCATTTTTGAAAGATTTCTGTACACGTAGTGAGTGTAATTTTTTAATTTCGTACAACCAGGAATACAAGAACGTATAAATTGGTGTCCGTTGCCGTTACTTCGGTGAATATCGGATATATGTGTTACCTTGTATTTTCGTAGGTCGGAACACCGTACCACTAGGTATGAAGGTATTGGGTTAGAACAACGGATCTAGTCACTAAAATGAAATGCAAGAGAAAGATGAAGATGAAGATGGAAGCGGAGGTGGGGGTGGACATTAGGATTATAACTGATTGTACAAACGCTGGACATCGGGAGACGACCACGTCGCTGGCGCGCCACCGACGGCGTTCCCACACCGTACCTTCAGACACAGAGTCCCGTCTTGGGAGAGAACCCGACTCGATAATTGTACTAATGCATGCTGTTTGCCGAGTTCGCCTCCTAAGGACATTGGGAAACCGCCCGGGTCCCACAGGTCGTGGCCGCGGGAAACGATCGGATATTCTGACTGAGTCGTACGACCGAGAACTATGAGAATGTGCTCAGGAAAATGTATATGGCAATTCACACACCGTTACCCAACCCTTGGGATCAGACTTTTTCCCATATCGTACTAAACGCACCCAGTGACGAGCGTTTTACACGTTTTTAATTCGGAATCTTGAGAGAAAAAAAAGAAATTTTACGCTCAAGATATCTTCGTTTATCTAACAATCTTCGAACTCTTTTTTATATTTTGAGTCGTTGCGGATATGGAAGAGGTGAGAAGTACTAGTAACTTATAAGGTACTTTCTTGAACAAGACATCACCGCATCTTAAAAGAGACTCGTGGGGTGTAAAGAAAAGTATTTATTTTCAGGTTGAAGAAAACTAAATTAAACCCTGTCTTAGGGATAAGTGAGCATACGATAGACTCACTATCTTCTCTTGCGTGGAAAAGGGTGAAAGATGTAACCGCCAAGTCGTAGCTCTTTGTTTATCTAGCGGAAACCCGTAAACACGAAACTGACATCATTTACCAACGTTAGAAGTTTCCCATTGCTCTTTAGGGGAGCGACGCGGCATGGCGTCTAATGACTTGGGATAGTAAAGAAACAATTGATTCGTTCAATTAGTAATCGATAAGACCTGCTATAATTCAGCGACTACAAGATTAGAAAGAAACAGCTTTGACGCACGATCCAAAAATCCTGAAGAACTTAGATTAGATTTTCTTCAATTTTACGACTATTTTATTACGTCTTTCGCTTTCAGAAACAATTTATTGACCATTATATCTAATTCTTTTAACTGCCTATAGCCAGGCCAATCATTGACGGCAAAGAACTCTTAAATGAAAAACCTCCTGATTCGGTAGGTATATGATTGAAACGGTAGAATTTCTTTTGCAATAAAAATTCTTTCAACGTTAATCTTTTCCGTTATACAGTCTTCTGATTAGACCTGTACTTCTAGCGAATGCTTTTTTTTTTTTATACGTCGACAACTGTATTATACCAATGTCTGATACGGTGACAAACACCTACCAATGGCAATATAATGTCTGGTCTGTAATTCGATACATCGTCCCATTTCGCCTGTCAAAGCGTCAATATCAAAGCATCGAAATCACGGGGGATGGGTTGGCGGCTGTCGATTGCTTTAAAGCCGATCATTCGTCACGATCGTACAATCGTTGGGCTAATTTGTTATAAGTATAATCGACGCCAGGGCAACGACTTGAAATATAAAACACGGGGCTATACCAAGAATATAATCAACTGCAAATCATTTTCTAACCAGCTGCCTTGATTTTAGTTCAATAAATAGAAAGGCGTGATATTTTCAATCAAACATCACTTCGAAATGATTTATGGATCTAACTTAAGCATCAAAGAAGTTTTTTTTTTTTATTTCCTTTTATATCAAACTGTTTGACATATGAGTTTAAAACACTTTCTTATGGCAGATAAATAGAGAAATTTCTTTTGCCAATGTGATGTAATATATTCGATGAGTGGGCCAAGATGACGAAATGGTTATTCCCGGACTGGTATCAATGATAGCCAATACTTGTTCGGTTGTAATTAATTACAGATAGCACATTCCTATGCGGTAACTAGATCAGCCATGGCGTGTTTTTTCTTTCCTTCTTTTTTTTTTTTTTTTTTTTTTTAATATCAAAGTGGCGTGCTTTTTGCGATAAATTATTTTCCCGGAATGACTTCTAATTATAGAAGTAATTAGATAGCCTGTAAAATGACGGCAAGCAAACGAGTCGACGATTTTTTTTTCATACTAGTAAGTTTAATCGCAAACTAGGTAGGTACTTATAAAATCCATTGTAAGTGAATCTGTCACATCAGCAAAGTGAAATTTGACTTTATTCTACAATTACTACTGTCTGATCATTTCGAACTGATGAATAATACAAATTCTAAATCTATCCCAGCGATATCGAAGAAACTACAGAAAAAAAATGACATTTCAATAAAATCCATGATAGGAAGTTCAGACTTCTTTGGAAGCTGAGAGTTCATCTCGCCTAATCTGCATAGTTTTCGCTAAGTAGCTAACGGTTTGGTAAGTAATTAAATTTATCTCAGTGTACGTAGAATACAGATTGATTATATAGGATTATGATTTCCGTAAGAATTATATGGATAATTTGTAAAAAAAAAAGGTCGAGGTACATGGGCGCTAAGCTTGTGATTAAATGATGAAACAATATAAAAGTGATGGTAAATCTGTTGCTTGACATCGGTATATTTTTTGTTAACATATGCAGTCGAGAGTCTGCTGTTGCTCACAAATTGCAGTATTTCCTGCAACAAGTTTACTAATACGAATATAACTATAGTATACATATATGAATACCATTTATACTAGTATAGAAGTCCAGTCGTTAATAAATCATAACGGAAGAACGCCTGGGGCCTAAACTCTAGGATTATCTTACGTACAACCACCTCAACCCCTGAACCACTGAATTATGGTTCTAGCTGCTGCTGCTGCTGCTGCTGCGGCTGCTGTCTGTTCAATTTTACTACGAGTGCCATTTACACATTGAGCTTATCATTGATATCTTAGAAAGATCGATGTAACCGATGATTTTCATCGGGAATACTCCAAAATCATTGTTCATAGATATGGGAATAAAGACTCGAAGGTGTGTCTCATTGGGTATCGAATAAGGACAAGAGGAAAAAAATGGTAAATTATACTGCAGATTACAATACTCGAAAATATTCATTATAGGTGAAGTAATACATATACTATATGCGTCATAATTTGGAGATAATGTAAGTCGACGTAACAATTCGATAACCGAAACTGACTCGTGGGCTAGTTACATGTTTGGCAGATTCAAGACCGCCTGATGTGATCCGGGTTAAAACCGCGTGAGCTCTGTGACGTTGAAGTGATTTAAGGAGGTTCGCCTGTTGGCAAATTGAGCTGCCACACATGGCCCGTCGTATGGGGAGTTGCGGCATAAACGTGCCTGACTGCCTTGGCAAAATCGTAAACAACGCTATATGTTTAGTCGGCGTAGCTTATACCCGTAATTCTGAATTTGATACTTTGACAAACAGCCCTGACTTGGGCTCCCCGCCTTTTTCAGCCCTCTCATTATTCCCACTTATAATAGTCCATAGCCATTGTCCACTCCATAAGAGTCCTCTTGGTATCGACTCTAAAATTACAATTTATAATCCGAGAATACGTTCTCTTCACCTACTCGCCCCCAACTTCTTCTTCTTCTGCATTAATTTCTCAGCTATAACGACGATTCAATTCGCAAGTTTTGTACAATTTTGCCAATAATTTAAATAGTCGATGGTTGAAATTTACCCTCACTTTAACTTAAATCTTGCTAGAATTCATTCTGCTTGATGCAATTCTTATGGAATCATTTATGTCAAGATATTTATACAGTAATACGTAATGTCAGATTGATAGGTGTAATATCTGCGCTATAAGAAATGACGGATTACCATTGGTGAAGTATATTTATTTGGAATTTCTTCGCGGTCTGAATATCATATCGTATATGTGCGACTAGAGATTCTGTAAATCTATATAAATCGTAGATTATCACGGTATTATTGTAATTACGAATGGTTTAACGTGATACGTTGGGCTTATAAAGCTATGGTGATCCTCTTTGCTACGGCAACGGTTGAAAGTGGGTCGTATATATCGATACGATCAACTATACGGTCATGAAACTTGGGCGTGTATAAGGTATATTTTTTCACTACTACCCGCCTAAGAGATCGCTGAATGTTCTGCGATATCATTCCGTTACATACCGCGTCATTAGCGGTCAGTATAATTCATTTTGAGTTACGAACACTCGATGTAATATTGCGATTTAATGCGTTGGGTGAAAAGGGCATTTGTACTATCGACCTGTTAGTTCCATGGCTAAATCATTCCGTGTGGCTATTTATACCATGAAATAGTTCATCTATATCACTGCAAAGAAATTTCATGCTATATAAATTCGATTTATATGCGATCTTTGAATAGGTGGATGATAGAATTAAATGATACAAATTCAAGTACGGGAAATATTTTTTTAACATCAAGTCTGTGTTCGCGTACCATTAAATTGAAGAAAAGAAAAAAAAAAGCTTAAATTTCGTTGGGAATAAATTATGAGAGAACCTTTAGCTCCGAGCCATACGTATTTCACAGCCTTTAAAATGAGACGTTAATTCGAGACACCGACTCCGGAGGCTGTGCAAGATCTTTACACGACTAATAAGCACAAAATACAAAACGCACAATTACACCTTGTCTCTCGACATGCTTTGAAAAATTTTCATCGCGATTTTGTATAATTCAAAAAAGCTACCCTTCAGCTGTGTCAAATTTCTAAAAACTAATCATCGAACGTCATGAAGCATGAAGAATGGTGATATACTCGTACAGCTTTTACTTTCCGTATTATTGTTCCTTTACTCATCCGTGAAATCGCGTGCTGAAAATCTTGGATTGTCATAAAATAAACGTAAATCGTCAGTCAAATTGAACTGAGATCAGGGGCCAAGTGAACGCTGTTTGCTACCCTATTAAGATTTGGCCGTTGTTAACCTTCCATTTATCACGCCTTGTTTTATCGAACTTGAACGAGATGAACTCTTGCTGATGTGCAACAGACTAATCAAGCCAAAGAAGTACGAGAAGAGACTATAAATGAAGTTTTTTTTTCTTTAAATTCAGAGAATATCGGAGGTAAGAATCGATGCTGGAATTGTCTTCCAAAAACGATATGACAAAAAAAAAAGGTACAATTACCAGTCTTCGCGTTTCCAATGGTAAATCACCTTCTTCTCCAGATGAAGAACGACACTTTGAATCTAAAGGTTTCACTCTTGGCACAATTATGGATATTTTTTTATCAAATATATCTCAAAAAATTGACAAACTTCCACAGATAATTTGATTAGAAAATAAAACCTGTGAGCTCTTGAGCACAGGATTATTCCAAAGGTATATATATGTGTGTGCAGATACTCGAAGATTTATACGATGAGATATTTTTTTTCACAATTCACAAGTTAATTCGTGATATGAACGGAAGTTGAATTGTTTTGTCTCTTTTTTTTTTTTGCGAAAAATTATAAAACCGTTCCTACAGTGAGAAAGAATAACCGAGACGACACGCGACGCCACGAAAGACTTTGGATATCCGTCAGTCTCGGAATCCAAGAGGCAACAAACATACTCCCACGATAGTTCGGGATACTGAAATTCGGAAGCAACCCGTGGGGCCGCCCGTAGCTGTTGTTCGGTGCCAGGGCGATCTGAGTGGGAGGATTTCGGGCCATCGGGCTGGCTCGGACCTCGAAGGCAAGGCGGGTCATTTTTAGTGGTCACTGCACCCTTATACTAGTAAAGGTGCCTCACCCGGGATCTTTGACCACCTAGCTGACTAGCCATGTGTATATCGCCTCAACTCTCACCACGTTGCAAATAATTTACACACATATTACGGTATTGTACCCCAAGTCGTCTTTCACGAGGAAGAATCCTCCGTCGTGATTTTTCATGTATGAATTTTTAAAACGATTTATGGAATTTATTTTTCGGTTAGACTCTGGCCGGTAGAAATACTCAATAAATTTTATCTCGTGTGAAATATTTCCTAATCATGTTTCCGCGTGAAAATTGTCGAGATTTATTTCCTGCAGACATAAGAAACGTGATCTTCACTGGTTGCTGTAAGCTTAACGAATCTGTAGATGGGAGTGAAACGAAGAGTTCAAGAGGTAAACCCAGTAAAATTGGTAATGAATTTGGCAAACAACTCAATAGCCAAGAACTGAAAAAATCTCTTTGAAAAAATAAATCGCTGTTATCGGGTTATCCTAAATATTAGAATATAGTTAGAGACTGATAATACACATTGACTAACAAACGAATAATCGAATGAATGAAGGTATGAATGAATGGACATAATATTTGCGGCGCCTAGGAAAGAAGCAGAGAGGTAGAGACTCGCTAACAACAGAGCCAAGAAGCCTACGCTCAGTGTGGTCCCTGGGCCTCAACGTTTGGGTCAGGTCCAGGGCTTGGGTCGACAATTTGTCAAAGTAAATCAGCTCGCAGCTAGACGTGCTGACCAGGAGTTCTTGTAAAACCACATTTTCTCAGTAGCTACTGGTTTTACATGACTTTTCTTGAATTTCGGTGAAATTTGGGCCTTCTCAAAACCAGAAGGCCGTTAAACACTATGTCCTACTCAGAACTGACCCTTACGCTACGGGCACTTCGAACATTAATTTTGCAAAGAAAATTTCGACATTTTATATGTTTTTTTAAATATTCAGAAAAACGTGGAATTAATACGGAGCTTTAAAATCAAACTAAATAATTTCAAACGTGAACAATGGCTCATTTCCGGTCAATAAATAACGCAAAATTTCACTGCCGTAGTTGAGGGTGGATCAGCGAGACAGCTGCTGTTGTTAACTATTTTTCATCTTATTTTTACAATAAAGAAAATAGAAAAAAAAAATTCAGCATCGATATCGTTCCATAATTCATATTTGGTGGTGAATAAGTGGTTCGTATTATAGGGCTACGATTTCTTGCACACCTAACAATAGGATGATTTCCAAATTGGCAAATCTCAAGGGTGCTCAATACCGGCTTCGCCTTGGGTCTTCAATTCTCTTACTTTAGCCATAGCCCGATGCAGATATATATATATATATATTTTTTTTTTGAACAGTCAGAAAGGCGCTCCTTCATTTACAAATATGAATCGTGAAATCATTCACTCACTCGCCTAATGCCGTCACGAGTTATAAATTTTTAGTCTCATTTAGAGTCAAATGAAAGAGACCCTTTACTACTGACAGAATACGGTGGGGAACATGACAGGTTTATCGTTGGCTTACAGTCGAATACAGCATAATAGAAAGCGGAAAAAAAACCGTAAAAAATAAAAGCAAAATGTTTAATTGCACGGTCGCTATTTCCGGTATGGTAATCCAACAACGTACCCGTTTGGTTTGGATCCAACTCGATAAAAGCCTCCACATTGTACCCAATCGTAATTATCCGAGCGACGTTTTTCAGTCGAACAATTTTTCGGATAAAAAAAATAAATCGCTTCCGATTTCGTCGGTGTTTCATTACCTCAGCGTTATTGATGACGAACGGGTATCTTCTATATGAATTAAGGGTAGTGAACGTTTCTAACTTTATAAACGTTAGTGGCGGGGTTAAAAAATGAACATTAAAAGCAGCCGTTATAAGCAAGAGGAATGTAGCACGTTTCAATGAGTTATATGGCAGTCATATAATCGGTGCAGGAGCGGAAGGCGAGGTAAGAAACTGCCCAAAATTCAGAGTTCATAAAGTGAGTACTTGAAACATCCAGACCCAGTCATCAGTCACGCGTACAACCCCCGGGATGCCAATTAGTCCGACGACATATTTTCCTCATTTTCTCTCACTTACCTCTCTTTACTTTCTTCTCCAGAAAATTCTGACCAGGAATTTCCTGCCAGATTTTGACCCAAGGATCTCAAATAACAGGTACTTCGGTAAGCCTAAGATACCGACGATTAGTCCTTGAAGGAGCTTTCCCTTCTTTTCTTATAGGTATATCCTCTTTCATAAAAACCATAGTATTCCATTTTTATGTTATATCTATGAAAAATTGTTGTCTAGGAAAAATGAAAATTCGAAAAGCTATTTAATCGAATGGATATTGCAGCAACTCGCAGAACTCAATTGGCTCCAAACTGCATCGTAGTAGATATAGTGAAATTGCGCTGCATATGGAGAAAATCGTACGATCGATGGGATCGCGTAGGCTATATAGAGGGCCGAATATACGCCTGGGGTGACTGCCGATTTTGCCATCATTCTTTGCGCCATGTTAAATTACGGACAGTGTGAATCAAATGAGCCGATAATACCTGAACGTACATAGCTTCGGGCTAAGACGCGCTGTGACTTATAGCAGAATGGTAATGAGCCCTTTGTGCGTTGTGTAGGTGGTCTGGCCTACGTGGTAGATGACCGCCGACTCAGGCCTTCAGGTCTTTGGATATCTCGGATATTTCTACATAATACTACACACGTTCATAAGCTACTGATTTAAGGCCTGACAATGATTACCGAAACAATTGTAATCGGTCTGCAGAAAAAGTTCTATGAGTTTACCCTAGTGCCATAAGCCTATCCTGTTGTTTCAAAAATATTAAAGAAAAGAAGAAATAAAATAACGTGAGAATGGAGCTTTGAGAAATAGCCATCCAACTGCCCTCGCATAGGTAGCGAGCAAAGCTATTGTTGTTCTCAAGAAAGTCGAGTCTTTATGATTTTTATGATTAACCATTTGGAAGAGAAAACCCTTCTCGCGTCATTTCACACCGCTTCTTGCGCCGTTTATACTTCTGTATAGGATTCTGTATACATTTAAACAAACATTTGCAAGCTCGATTCAGTCCGCTTTGATTTTACGAGGGTAGTTTGGCGAGGCCTGGTAGTAGCAGATCGTCGCTCAATGATGGCGACAAATCTTCCCCGACCATTCCTATTCACTTTGGCAAGTCTCTATTTCTTTTTCCGAGCCAAATGGGTGCTATTTCGGGTAGAACGGGATACACGCCATAACTTATTGCTCCTAAAAGGATCTCGCAGACGCCAGGTTGGCGCACCATCATTCTCCAAGCACCAAGCACCTGCAGAGAGAGAGTAAACACGGATAGTGGCTACTATTCGCGAATACGTACAGGCTAATGGATTATGAAATTATAACGAGCCGGCTAATGGGTTTGTTAATGGCTTTTAAATTGATAATAGTAATTATTATTATATCAATTTCATGCAATTATCTTCTCTTACTCAATCTATGCGCTACGACTTGTGGCCAACTATTACTAGCATTGATTTGACGCTCTATAACGGGCGCGGTGATAGGATCGCATAACGCGATAATTCCGTTTCTATTTATACATATCCAACTAATCTTTCTCTTCCTCTTCATTCATCTGCTTCATATTTTTCTTTGATATACCAAAAATAAAGAGAGCTTGAGTCAGTCACTAGTCAGTCACCAAATCTTCGAGCATGACAAAAAAAAAAAATCACGGTAAAGATGAACGATTTATACAAAAATACCATAAATTTAAAACCATTTTGAAATTCGAAGTCGAAAAAGGTGGCTGCGCTTTGTGGAATAGAGAAAATACAGGGCAGCAACTACAGCTCAAAAGTCATTATTGTAAAGACGTTTGCGGCAAGTTTACGAGGCCTAGTCCCTACAAGGCGTTGTTATTTGGACTGGTTATCCGCAGTTTATTCATTGGCTGACCGGTACTCTTGTTAACTTCGATGTAATGAGGCATCAGGTAATATCTTTAAGTACTCAGAATTAAAAGGTTCGAGTAAATCGCTAACTGATTATAAAAAGGACGGTTTGCGCGTGCCACAAGTAGCTACGAATAGATATAAAGATCAATGTCATGAATAGTTGAGATTTTGGAAACCCAGAAAATTCTATCACATCAGGGTATGCAGATTCATCAACCCTTCGGAAGAACGTACAGCACGAATAGTAGTTTAGAGAGACAATTCTCAGAAGAAAAAAAATAATACCCGGTAGCATTCGAGAAGACTTTCGAACGCACGTTAATGAACAACGATCGTTGCAACGCACGTAGGAGTGACTTATGGCCAACCGAACGCACACACCCGATAGGTACGACCATTATCATAATTTAGTGACTTTTAATTGGGAATAATGAGGCCGATCTTTAGTTTCAAATCTTGATAAAATTTCATTAAGTATTTACATTACCTATACGAGTAGTTTTAGCTACTTGAATATGAATTGAAAAAAGGGTAATTATTAATAAGATTAATTATTATTTAACTATGCTGAAATGAATAATGAGAGGGTGGTCAAGTAATTTGTCTATGAACGTGATTCTCAATTGAAAAATCACTTCCGATGAGTACTTATAATTATCTCGGACCTTGCCCAAGCTCTGTGAATCAAAATCAGTAAATCGTTCATTTCTGCTCAAAAGAAGATTTTTTGGCTCATGGTAAGATGATTATCTATAGATTTGATCGCGCTTATACATGATTAAAGTGTTAATTTTGATCAACCCTGATATCGTTGTCTGAGAATCTTAATAATATAATCGTCATGGATTACTTGAAACAAGCCTAAGGCTCTATTAGTTGTGCACATATCGTGATAATTGATTACCTCATAAGATTCGTGTGTAGTTCTTCGAAACGAAAATTTTTTTTTTGGTCACCGTATGAAACGTGACTGTAATCTGGACTGAGATAAAAATGAATAACACCACTGCGATTAAGTCATTTATATTTAGAAATGTTACATGCGTTCGTTACGAATTTTGATGTCAAGCCTTTCGTATGCACGCTCGGTTAGACTGCACAAAGTGCTTTTGGTCAATGGGACGAAGAATAGACAAAGAGATATTTATATTCATAGCGCGAAGGGGCGAGTTTATGCCATGAGAAATTTTCAACTTTTCTTAGGAAGTTTTCCGAATAACTGGATTCAGGATAGACACAGATAGCCTAAAGGATCGTAAACAGTTTGTGTGACTAAAATACTCCTAGGTAAAAATATTTTTTCCGCAGACCTTCCCTAAGACCCTGGATAGAAGTTGGGTAATAAATATCTTACCACCGTGGAAAAACAACACGAATATATGTACGATAAATTCTCAAGAAGACACGATAGTGAAATAAATGATATTGTATGAAAATCATCCCAAGAAAATCAACTTATAGGCAATTGAAGATTCCTTAATGAAATCTTGCTATTTAGAATCATTATCATTAAACTAGTTCAAGTTAGCTACATCAGCTCCTGAGCTTTTAATGATGCTGGAAGCTCGGATATGACATATTCTTCCAGAGCCCATAATTTCGGTTTCTTGATACGGTTAAAAATGTGAAGTGGCAGTCATACGACTGCTATATGCCGGTATGGTTTAGTAAACACGTTAAAATAGCTAAATTTGATTCAGCCCTCTTTGAGTACTACCAGAATTTGATTTTGGATAAATTTTATACAAGTTAATGTGCATTGGACTGAAAACGAGTTGGGACAGTATCTAACATAGAGAGGAAACGGGTCCCTGAAATTTCAGTCGTTTTTATTATAGTTTAGTAGAATATTTTTGTCTAATATCGATTTGTCACCCATCTTTAAAGAGAAAGTGTACACACAAAACCGTGCGACATGATACAACATTGCTTGTCTCGCGTCCCGCTGCTACCGCGTGGTAAACAGCTGTTCCAAGAATCTTGTAAGATGGATATTACGTAATAATATTAAAGAAACGCTTTGATCTTAGAGCTGGTATTCAAGTTTACCCTTCTAATTGGCAACCAGACGATACCTTGTTCCTAAATGCTTTTGTCATAGGAATCAAATAAATTGCACACCGCTGACGAATATAGATATTTTGTAATTTAGAACCTCGGTTTTCCCATATCCGCAAATACCGTCATAAGTCTGAAAATATTACGCAGATTTATGTTACGATAATTTTTAATTTACGACATTTATTTACTGTTTACAGTCGTCAGTCGGAAAGTCCAGTAAAAAATTCTCTCTTTAGGTCATCACGAGGAAAGAAGTCTCCTGGGAGGTGCGAGACTTCCGAAAACTCTTATATTTTACATAACGTAAAACGAAATAAAAACTCGTTTGATTTGTCCCACAGTTAACGTCGTGGAACACCTGCAAGGTCGCCATAAGGATTTCCGATGATTTCAACAGGTGCTTTGGTGATCACTGTCGAAATGCATCGTGACGTAACGGAGGACGTCACAAATCATGGTACATTTACGAACAAGATTGGTGGACGTTACTGGGTTTTATGGACATAGTGGCTTTTATTACACGCTGATAGCAAACTGTGTGATAAATTTTTAATTATAAATATCGCTATTTATATAATTAACGATAAGAAGTCTTTTTTTCGCTAACTTATGTACTCGTACTATCAAGATACACGAGTCTCATGACAATTTCAATTAAAAAGTCGTAAAACCTCTCGGTGGCTCACCGCTACTATCATCGGCTGTAAAACAAACCGATCTCTAAATTGAAAATAAAATTTACCTGCTTTTAAACATTCGGTTATAATCTATTCACGTTGTGTCTATCGGACATTTGAATAGCACAATTCGTTATCACCCTTCGTAGTCGATAACTGCAACGAAAACAGCCTAAGAACAAATTTAGCTTCAAGAATCAATCTGCACCAATTGTTAGCCTAGTCCAGCATCCGGATGCAATTGTATAGAAAGGCTATTTCTGTCAGTGGTGACGGATTTATCGAATCCCATCGCAATTCATTCTAAACCACTTATCAATATCCTGTAAGTATGCAGCATGCGTGTATCTCATGAAACTCGCGTGGAACACGAACATTGATAAAACAATGAAAATTTATTTGCATTATACTCGCGACTAATGTAACAGCACTATGATTTCTTTCTAGGTGAACAATCAACTGCGAAATGTTTCGATCTGCGATTTCGCAGATTTGTCTAACAATTGGGAGTAATTTTAGGCTACAGGATATGGATCTGAATCTTAGGATAAAGAAAAATGCCAATGCGTAAGTAGAATTTGTGAGTTTATTAAGCCAATGCTAGTGCTTTCCGTTTAGGGATATTTCCGGATTAGGTTTTTTTTTTTTAAATCTCTGTAGCGAAGCTTGCGGTTCGATTAAATTCTTCGATCTGTATGTGAGACTTGTGCAAATGCTTTTCTTCTACGAAGTTAATTCGATCATAATTTACTGAAGATAATAAATATACCTATATAGAAGGTATATATAAAGAGATAATCAATGTTGGGCTCTGTTCAGTTTTAATTACACCCATACTTGTATGATAGAAAATTACGTAAAAGCTATCGACTGTCTGCAGATTGGCGATAGATTGTTTAAGTACGTATAAAAGCATCGATAAAACGTATAACGACTCAAGAACTATGAATGTAGATCATAATTTTTATTTTTACACTCTTGGATCACCTTGAAATCTGTGATCCATTTTAGTTCTAGTATTTGATTTATTGAATACTTTAAGATGGTCTGATAGAAGAGGGCAACAAGCCGCAAGTACGATGATGAGTCACTGTTCTAAATCTTAATTATAACTGAACTGACCCAATGGCCGTAACCTAATGCTACGATTTACCGGTTATTCACACTCTTACGAATGCAGGTTTCATGTTTTTGCACAGATTGCTAGACTTGATGATTCTGCAACGTTAAATCAATAATTGTTAATAATTTATTTGGAATAGTACCTATGAAAATTTCTGTACGTATATATTGGAAGAAATTGCTCGATCAATGATGAGATTAAAATGCCTGCTATGATATCGGCGTATGTATATCATTTGCATTCGCCACCTTCGACAAGTGAGTAAATCAATGTCTCGAAGGACTGCACGCATATGCGATATAATTACAGTATTTTCGATAGGTGTGTAAAATATGAACTGTTAATTACGAACGGATGCAGTAAGGAAGTTTTATTCATGCGGTACCAAAAGATAAAAAAATAAAAATAAAAATAAAAAATAAATCAAGGTAATACCCGTAAATACCAGTTTGGTTAACTCGAGAATTCTAGCCAGCAAATATGATTTACGAGATTTACATATACGCGTCATCCGTCACCTGAGAATTACCGCAGCATTCAGTACCTTGCAGAAGAGATTTACTCAATACTATGAAAGATATTCGTTATATATATATATATATATACGTGTAAGAAATCGGACGGTTGTGGATGTAAAATGATTTCTTTATTTTTTACTTGGCTTTTAAGCAGCCGTAAGTACATACTGTATTTGAAGTGTAAAAAATACATCAGAAAAATGACAATATTGATCCTAAGCTTCCACATTCTAAGACTCCACTGACGCACGGATATATTTCTACACGACTTAACTTACGGTGACATAAGTGTAAAGCCGTCATATCGGTACGGGTTCTTTGGTACGAATTCTTTTTTATAAGTTATATATATACCTCATGAACAGGCTATAGGTCAAAAAATTCTTGACGAATTCGAAATGCAAATACATGTGTTACGCACTTGGAAACTTCGGTGCATATCCTTAACCGATTTTAACAGGAGTCTGGTCAAAACTCAGAACTTCGGTCCCAAGATTCGAAGAAGGTCCTTTTACCTAGTGACCTTTCATTGTTTCTAACAAAATTTATCTACTAGTTAAGTGAACAGACTTCCGGATTAGCTATACATATGTATTCGAATTTCGCACAATTTATTTTTCGCAATGGAATTCAGAGAAGATTTTTTACTTGCGTTACTATTTGCACAAGAACCGGATAAGTAGATACCCAAAAATAGATTCTCAAGCGATTCAGCAGACGTTATTCATATCTACATATTAATAATCGCTATTCCATCATTACTTTTTGAATATTTTATGAATGAAATTCAGTTTTCTAGACTGGCTAAATTAGGAGAAGCAGCCTGCACTTTGTACCATTTTACTCGAAGGCCACCCCATTCCATTGAAATGAACTTCGTACTTTCTGGACGAGATTTATGGCACTTCAAACTTATATTCTCTAATGACCAGGAGGAACGAATGTGTGTCTAACTTTGTTCCGCCTGTAACGAACAACAGTCGCCAATTTTGCTCAAGGACTTAAAACACGCCATTAAACTCGCAAACTTAACGATTTACTGATTGAGGGTCAAGAAAAAAAAAGGTATGTGACAGGCAAAGCCAGTCACTCTGGAATGGTGAATTTTTTACGGGGCTGGATTGAAGTTCCGAATTTTAAGAATTCGTAAACGATTCGGAATTTTGAATCTTCGGTGTTCTTCGTTTCAAAGTTTTTGAAATCGGCTATGAAGACTTTCGGGGAACTACCCGAATATTAGAATTCGGAATCAATTCGAAACTTCACCCCAGCACTTTCCAAAAAAACCTAAATGGGGCAAAACTTGGAGAGTTTGTAGAGATGACGTATCAAGATGATGATACGGGGTACGTATTTCCGGTTTCATGGGGCGCCGATGCTCCTGGAAAGATCATAGCGTACTATATAGCTCGGTATCAGGGTGGGGGCACCCGTGAATGAAACTAACCACGCGCTCTGAATGGACCCGAGGGATCCAGGAGTGCTGTGAGTGTATTTCCGACGGTGTTTACACAAAGACGGCCGCGCAAAGATCATGCGGGATTTGAAACATAACAGAACCTTCTGCACCTCCACACTTGGTGTAGGAGTAACTGCTGAGGTACTACCAATACTCTTTGGCCATAGCGCCTCGTCTAAATACCACCTATTTCTGGCCGCAAGCGGTTAGATCGTGTGATTTTAGAAAGCTAAATAGTTTTAGCCGTAAAAATAGGTGCCTACCTAATTCCACCATAACTATCGCAATATCACTGATCTCTATTTAACGAGAAAATATACTACAGCACCCCCTGGGGCTTCTTTTACGGCAGATTATTTTTTGTTTTTACTTCTCTTTTTGCACCTTAAACACTTTCGCAAAGTTCAGTAAATAATTGATAAGGAATTGATCGGTGGATGTGAAAAGGACGTGAAAAATTTCTAAGCAGAGTCTTATGAAAAAATTATTTCTAATTATCGGTTTAATAATTTCTATGAAAAAATACTAGATTAATAATTCTCTACGAATGGTCTGGGGTAGTTAGAAACTTGTTACATTACGAATCTGTTGGTCGTCAGTATGGCTACATTTATACATCAAACATACGACTTCTGTGAGAAAACTACGCCCAGTTGCTCCGGGTGTCATTAATCTTGTGCAATTATTTGCTTATTCAGATTCGCCCGTAATTAATATTATAAACCGGTATATCTATAAGGCAGATGATAAGGAGATCAGAGAAACATTTACAAGTGTTATATAAGAGGTGATATAATTAGTCATTTTACATTTTGTTTCTAAATATTTCGAGCTTCATCTAAATCGGAAGACCGGCTTCTTCTTCTCGCGGAAAATATAGCTAAATATTAAAACTGGATCTATAAATCGTTCGAAGTATCGGTATACGAAATTTCATTGAAATCGGTTGAATTCTTCGAGAAATATTTGAAAAATTGAATGAAATTTATAGGTGTCCCACTTTTTTTTAGACACTAATTTACAACCCCTAATTAATAAAATTATTAACACACCAATTAATTAAATATATTACACGACCACTAGCCGTTAAGTAAATTCATCATATTTTTTTACCTGCCTAATAGAACTTACAGCAATTATCTATTAAAAACACTTTTCTTCGTTAAACGTGTTTTAAATGCAGTATAATTGGACGCTGACTCTGTGTGTAAGCGGTATTAATTTCATCGTATCAATTAATTCCAAGAGTTCAATAAGGTGATTTGATAGAATAAAGTTATGAGCTCCTTAATGACGACGTGGTTTATCGAAACTTTCCCTCTGTATAAAAGCTCTACACCTGAAATCTAAGCATATATTTCAAATGCCAGATTCATAAATTAGTACAAAAGTTCGCATTCATTAATTAGAACAAACTTCGCGCTATTAAGGATTTATTTCAACAAAGTTCATTACATAAAAGGTTACAACGACTAATTGAACGTGAGAATTAAACGGATTGGCCAGACGTCTCGGATTAATCCTTATCATCGATTATCCCAGAATTTGCAGACGAAATTAATTCTTAATCAATAGTTTTTGTCTCGGTGTAACTTACGTTACCTTATATCGAGTTCAGGAATAGTTGGAAGCTAATCGAAAGTTTAATTGTGAAAAAAGCATCGCTGCTGTAACGATCACTAGTAAAATAATATTAATGAAGTTCTTGGCGAAGAGGGTCACGGGTCGACCGTTCTCGCCGACATCTCAATTTATTTTTGTGCTCACGGTAAGTGATTAGATGCGTCTGTTTATCCAGAGTCTCTATCCTTCGGCTCTCAGTTAGGCTTGCTGTATATATACTGTATACGCAGCTCCCGGATTGACGACGCCATTTAAGCCCGCTGGCTAACTCCTATCTTCGCTGCACAGCCGCATGTTTATTTCTTCACAATTACGACGGATAGAATATTTTCACCTATTCCGTACCCTTTTCATAAACAATAAACAATAAATATTAAGTCTGACTTTATAGGATTCATTTACACCATGATAAGCTTATATGCTTCCAGGAGGGAAAACCCTTAATGCTTCATTAATCTTATACCATCGATCAATCTTCACCCTCGTTGAAATTATTCAAGAAAATATTTTATCAGCGTCTCAAAATAATAAAAAATAAAAAAAACGAAACAGGCAATTTCTGAGTTTTCTACTTTTAGAAGAAGTCAACCGATTCCAATGAAACCTGGAATAATTAGCGCATCAAGTATTGAATCAGAGAAAAATCGTACGAGGAGTTTGGAAACAAGGACGAAGGATGTGCTTTTGAAGAATTCATTTAAAACATCATGGTTTGAAATTCCGTGTTGGACACACTATGTCAGACTTTTGGGCTCCTTTTTATGAATTTTCGATGATCGATTATATCCAATAGGCATTCCAATAGCAAAATTAGCATTACCAATTGATTTGTGAGTTGTCCTGAAAGACTGGCTTTATTTTGCAAGTCCACTTTCAACTTGGAATAGCTAATGTGATTTTGAGTATTTCTGAATCGTGCGAATGGAATGAAGTCGGTAACCTGAGGGGGTGCAGCTGCTTCAGAAGATGTGAGAATTGAATGAAAAGAAGCTTTGAAGCTTAGGCAACCCCATAAATACGTCAACGCGATCTTTACTCACTAGAAAATAGCACGTTGTGCTGGTCACCGATCGCGATGAGCTTTGAAAAGGTGAAAATAGGATCCAAAATAGCGGACATGTCTAGTCAACCGAATTTTTACAAATACCTTCAATTTTCCGGATTGCAGATTCGATTTTTACCAACTTAAAATTTGTTTCTGTTCAAATAGAAAAAATTCCAAAATTTTGGTAGCAAAATCAAAAAACATTCATTCCTATTCATCCAACAGCAAGGTGTGCGATTATTCTAGCTGCGTGTAAACTCATAACGAGTATAAGAAACAACTGACGCGGAAATCGGTAAAAATTGGAAAGTGCAAAATAATTCGCACTTTCCCTCTGATCGTCGGGTAGTTATAAAGAGGGCATGAACGGAGACGCTTCTTACCAGGGAGCTTACGTGAGGTCAATCCGGGGGCGCAGAGGTTGAAGTAAAGCGTACGTGACGCCATGAATCCAAGCCTCCTTTTTAACCCCGTTGAACGTAATCATGGAGTATGGTATAGGGAACTAGGTAATTCTCTGATGCGGCAATATATTTATTGTTTATTCAAGGCAAGTTAGAGCCATCAGTTAACGAGCGAGGCGCAGTAAGTCCGGGCGCGATACAGGTTCCCGTAATAAATTGTGGCCTCATGCTTCGCACCATGCAATCAACGGGGTCCAACAATCTGCGTTTACACATCGCGACGAGCTGCCAAAATTACGGCCATTATTACGATAAAGGTGAGAACCTCGTGCTGTTTGCTTAGCTGATCAGGACCCGAGATCCAAGACCACCGTAAAAAATATTCCACTTCAAATACCAAATGCATAGACTTGTGAACATCGACATATATGAACACACACACACACACACACGTATGGGGATTGGAGGTGAGTCTTTATTAGATATACATAAATATTAATAATCTTGACGATATGTGAATATATGGTATAATAAAATACCTGTAATAAACAGACTATCTTTATATGCACATTTATAAAGATAATTTATAAATATGTAATATGGAGAAATTCTCGTTTACTCGCGGGCAGTTACATAGTGCAAAAAGTTATTCACACACCGACATACGTTCGACTCGGTTAGCGAATACACCGCGCGAACTGTCAGCCACCAAGCATGCAATTAGCTTACACAGGCCTCCAGGGTTCCTTGGATCTTTTCGAATGGATCTTTTTGGGATTCGCACCTAAAGCTATGGCCTGGTCAACGAAATACAACCAAATTCTTCAAGCGTAGATTGACCGAAGATCGGACCTAACGAAGCCGTCAGAAGATACGAACTTGAGATAAGTTTGAAAATTATTCAAACTATGGACCAGAGTCTAATCTTGTAAGAAATAGCTGATGGATTTTTTATCTACAAAAATTTCGAACCACCCCCGCAGTACACTTCAATGCAAATATACTTAGAAGTTCGATCTACAGTAGGGAAGACATTTGATTGTCAAATTTGGAATGAGGTTGACAAATGAGAAGGCCTACACAGCACAGAAAATTTCGAAAAAGTTTTTTGGACGTTTGATTGAATTACAGACGGTTGAAAACGGTTCATAAATTTCGTTCATAATTTAGTTATATTCTGGTAATGTTTGAGAAAACTTGGAAAGGGAGGAAACTGATATGAGTATCGAATCTGTGGCTATTCCCACATCGATATTTTGCTCATGATTCAACCCACTAGTCGTATGTTTATATTCTGCGAATGAAACTCGATGAACAGATCCACTTTCGAGAGACGAATATTCGATACTGTGTGATAACAAGTTCAAAACAGGATATGGGATGATTCTGACAAATTTCTCTAACACTAAACGCATTATCTTTCATCTGAATATTTTCACCAGTTCTAATAGCAGAGGGTTGATGTTTCCTTCTGCGGTATAGTCCTGCGCCAAATTTTCACCTTATGACAAACGCTGAACTCCACAATGAAAGTATCGAAGTTTTTCAAATCATCTCTCTGCTATCTTTTAGAAACAAAACTGTCTACCACGTTTCTGATATCCAAACGTAACGTTCTGTACTGTGTGGGTGTATCATGATGTATGCAAAACGTCCGACTAATTAACTCACACTCTTTCGCGTAGCGTGTTAAGATTCAGTTGATACGCGTTATCGTAATGTGAAATCTTACCCTGCCACGTGTCGTATTTTACCATTATACGATAAACAGTACGTCATAATAATGACGGGCTTATATTGTTGATTCTAATACAGATCAAGGCCCTTATAAGTGAACGTAATTGTTCAATGGATCAATGGAAATTGTAAAAAAAAAATGCTATTGGTTTTGCTTATTGTTAGCAGAATTTTAACGATTATATACGCAATGGAACTAATTATACGAAATAACTTACAACTCGAATAAGATAAGGCAGGGGAAGGTCGCACCATCCGATCCTCTGCTATCAGGAATTTGTCACTAATTGTAATTTAACCCACTAATTTCAAACTTTTCACAAACCACTATTAACTTGACTTATACATTCATTATATATGTATATGAAATTTATTTTCACCAGAGTTTAAATAATGTAAATCACAGATTGATTATTTCCACGATTTTATGACGTCGCGAGCTTCTCGAGTAGCACAGAATGTAATGCGTGACGAACATCCAGCCAGTTTCGTATTTCGGTAGATAAGAAACCGCGAAAAGTTTTCAAAACAGTTCACTAATAAATTATAACGATTATAGCGATAAGCAAAAAACAGTCGTTGCACACTCGACGAAGAATCGCTATTAATTTTTTCAGGGCCACAAAAATTTAAAGCGAATTATTTCCCAGGATAAAATTACCTGTAAGTGTAAAAGTAACTTCGGCTGATCCAAGGGTCCGAAAGTTCTGACACACATGAAGAAACGTGACTAGTTGACATTACTGATGATTCTCGTGGATTTAATTTGTGCTAATAATCAGATAGATCCGATTGTGCCAATGAACGGTTTTGAGTAATGAGGCAGATCTCAGAAAATCGTAGATAGACTGTTCATCTGTAAAGTAGAACTTTTATCTTCGGACGTCTCTTACGACTTTTGCGATAGTCTTAAACGGATGAAATTTGCACAAAATAAATTATTTAACTCTTGAGACTAGGATAGGCGATTTCAATTTCGAATTTTGTCCGTGTCGAGTTCGCCGCGATTGTAATCGGTGAGATGTGTTATGACTTCGAGAAAACAAAAAAGAAAATTGGGAAACTGTTATTCGATATTGAAATTATAGTTGCATAAGATGGTCTGTAGGGGCAAACAACCGTCGTGAAGCAAAAAAAAATAAAAAATCCAAATCGATATTCGGCCGGTGTAATAAAACGTGAAGCAATTTGTTCGAGGAGCACTGAATAATTAAATCGATAAACCACACTTGGTATTTAACGAGTATCACTATGTGGTATTCTCAGGTGAAGTAGATATTCGAGACGTTATCTTCATGCGAAATGTACAATTCTTCTTTAAAGCAATCGAGATCGGTGCAGAAAAATCGGTCGTACGTTCACAATCGGTGAGTGAGGTGTGTCTACCAAATTTTTTTAGTAGAGTTCAACGCACACCTCGCGAATGTTCGTGATAAAATCGCGCACTTAAATTCGCAATAAATTCAAGTAGCGATAAAATAATGCCGATTTATTCGCCACGTGCACAACCTGCGATCTGGCAAACTCCTTGAGGAAAGTTGCGGCCGTTCGGAAGACGCGTCCGCGCGCGAGCGATACCCTGGATGGACTAATGGCGAGCTTGGGGGACACCCGGAGGGGTTGCCCGTACACCACGAGCCGGATGAGCCAGACGAGTCAGACGAGGAGAGCCGGTACTTTGAGTTTTTGGGGCCAACGGCGACTTGGCAGTGCTGGTAGTGCTGGCAGTTGTGGCTGTTGTGGCAGAGCGGTTCGGACGATAGTGCGGCGGACGCCAGTAGTGCGCGACGCATGGCCATACAGGACAGTGCGAGCCGAAGACTGTGAGCCACGCGGCGACTCCTGGCCAACGAGCCGAGGACGCCCACGAGACCCACCCGAGAGCCACACGAGCGCGAAGCGATCCCTAAATCCTGGTATCGCCCCACTCCGTCGGAGGACGCGTGTCTCGGGACCTGGACCCGGACCTGGGGGTCCGATAACTTTCCCAGTTTTGGTCCAGTCGACCGAAACCGGCGATCCCACTTGCAGATATCACTTATTAGATCGAAACGTGCAACAGGCACATTTCAAGATCACCTAAAGTCAGAAATTATGGAAAGAAACGTTAGGAAATGGTCTATGAGCAGCTATTACTATTAATTGCTGCTAGTCCCGCTTCATTCCCGTTTCCGGTATCGCAGGTGCCTCAGGAGATACATATCTCGAAATGGCATCGATGTACCTTCAATTACATCCTTTAGAATCAAATGTATGATGAAACTGAAGAAGCAGCCCTGGGAATATCAATTGCATGTATCTGTCCAACCCTTTGGATATGATTCACTTCTGCATGCAGAGAAGAGCAGAAAAGAAAGCACCCTTCGCGTACCCTGATCCTTTTCCCGTAATGAAATCGAACATCTTTGACCGTATTTTACCTGCATGGTATCACAGATCTGGGGAAATGCGCGACTATAATAAACTATGCAAACGAATAGGTATACACAAAGCCCGCAGTATATCAAGGGCTAATCGATGCCTGTGATGCAAAGGTGAGAGACACGCAGATGACCAGTTCGAGTTCAACCACTGTCCCAACTGTTCCACTGCTTACCCAAGATAAGGTCTAATCTGGATAAGGGAGGAGCCGCGCGCGATAGACCATCTATGCCTGTTCTACTTGCCAGTTTCTCTGCCCATCCACATCCACATCCACATTCACATCCACATTTACATCGACGACTTCCACGAAGCAATACTTTCTTTTTACGACTATTTCTTGGCTTATTACGTAATCTTGTCTAATCTTATACAACATTGAAAAAAGGATTTCAAACGACCCCTTTAATCTAACTGTCGTCATCCCATAGCACCGAGTTCTCACGTATTCGAATTATTTCTCACTTGCTATAGAAAGGCGTTTTTTATACTCGCCATTGTAGAGAAAAAATTTGTACATTTCTTCCACAAGGAAGATATCCGTTAATTTTTATGATACGATCATATCTCGACTCATCATGCCGACAAAATGTCAATGTACTCACATACCCATACCTTGGTAGGTATGCAGTCATTCCTAACTATTGCGCATAAATATTGTACATAATAAATCGTAAGCCACTGATACACATAACGATTTAGTATCGCGGTGCCCTGTATACCGCGGCACTGTATGTGGTATACTTATCTGCTATGAACGCACATCACTCTAAAAACTTTTACGAGTGAGTACCTACACGAATACTTGTTACTTTAACGCGTGCGTGCTTGCATGGATCTGAAGCTGAAGCAACAGGTTCAGCGTCGAGGATGATAGAGTCTGATCGTGCTAACTACAGGAAGATGGATCGACTCGCCAGGTTCAATGGTAGCCAAAGACCGGATGCTTTTGTATATCGATCAAATACACCGTTGTATTGTGCATATCCTTGTGGTCAACCGCCTAATTCCAGAACATCATTCAATAGAATGATTTTTAACCATTGGCAAAATATTGATCTGAAAAACTGTCCGGATAGCCAAAACGCAATTTTTTACAAATTGCAATTGCATACTGCTAATCTCATTACTTCGAAAATCTGCAATTAAACCAAGCATCAAATTTACTCCAAAAGCATGGAGTTAAAGGACTGCAATAAATGGACAATCAAAGACCGGCATCAGTTTCCTAAGTCCCTTCAGCACATTGCTGTAGTTATTGCTGGATTTGATACGCGTAGATTTAGTTGGAATTTGTGCATTAGTTGTCATCTTGCAGTAATTAGTTGCCGTACTAAGTCGCTAATTGTGATAAGACCGGTCAAAGCGGATACATTGATAACAGTAAAGTTGTGGCATTAATTGTCATTTATTTACAGTCTTATTACAGTTCGGAAAGTCAAATTACAGTTTGGTTATTCACACAGCCGGACCAAAAACAATTAAAATTTAAGCATATGCAAATCGCAAGGTTCATCTCTACAGGCCTGCGAATTGCAAGTGGCTGGTCAAAGACTGCGAAGATACAAGAGCCATCTTAACTGCAATAATCTCTGGAGCCAAAGTGATGACGTAACTCAGGTGTTACCACCTTCTTCGGCACTGAGAAGAAACTATAATTACAGGGCAACGAGAAACAGTTTTCAAGCCATCGTTAAAGAAAAACGAAAGAGCCGTATGTATTTCAGTATCTCGTATCTGTTAAAAATTTTCTTTAGAATCTTCACGTTTCTTAAGGAGAACGATAAATATTTGCAAATAGCATTTCGCCGGAACTATTTATCATAAATCGGAACTCAGAGCTGACAGAATTTTTCAGAATTATTATCCAAATTTGTTTTCAAATGGAAAATTCTGAGAAGCAGAGTACATATGTGAGAAGATCTAACTTTGTGAGTCATGCTTCGATATTTTCAAAATTCCTAAGAAAATCTAAGACCTTGAAATTTTTTAAAATTCCGTTTCTAAGATAATTCCGAGAAATTTTTGTCCACCAGACGTATATTTATGGTAAATAAACAGGAAGTCTCATCCTCATCTCCTATTATACAGCCATTTGAAAAGTCTAGTAAAATTGTGTTCTGGGAAAACAGTAGGAAAATCTTCCAGGAGAAGATGATGACTTATCAACTCGCGAAGGAAAATAGTAAAATCACTGCTTTGACTCATCGTGGCTAGGATAAAATTGAATTTAGCCTTTGACTTCGGAAGTCGATAACTCTGAACTAAACTGGTTCCTTAGAATGAGACTCTGCTGGATACTTTTAGATTGAACATGATTTCCTCGACAAGTTAGATGAGAAAAATTACGTTGCAATTCAGAGAGCCGTCACTTTCATCTCGAAATAAAAAGGCATTTAAGAAAATCTGTTTTACTCATCTCATTTACTCTATATGAAACTACGTATCTAGTATACATGAAGTATATTTTAAAATAATAATTTCTCGAATATTAACGATTATGAAAAGACATTCGTATATGGATAAAAGATATACGAAGAAAATTTATCATAGTTGGTCATCGCGTAAAGATACACTTTGCACATAGTACCTACTCTGTAACGTTATTTCCAACTGTTCGAGCAAATATTGACAAGTGAATTAGTCCATATGGTCAGTCGCGGTTGGGTCTTAGAAATGCAAATTCACCCACGCCCTTGTTTGCCCGTTCGATTAACAGGATTTATTCTAAGAATTATATTCACGTTAACACGTCGTTACCTTTAAAAACGGATCACTTCATTAATTATCACATTAAGAGTAAACAGTTTGGAAGAATTCCTGCTGCATATATCCTGCATAGGAAAATAGATACAGAAACTACTCTGTACTTTTCAATTTTCTAATACATCCCCTCGATTTCGTTTTCTACTTTCATTCGAATCGAGATCCTGTCGAATGTTAATCCAGACGAAGACTTTAACTTTGTCATATATACCTATACACCTAAGAACATATTTTATTATATTATACTGCAGCTGTTTGATAAGTCCAACAAACAGGCTCTAACTCTTCGTTTCTTTATTGTAAGGTGTTTGCGGTGACTCTTTCTTGTCTTCCAGAGAAGTGTTCTCTGCCAGAAGTCTCATTGTGAATATATGACAATAGCATTTTTTTTTTCTTTTTTTTTTCAAAGAGGAAGGGTTCCAGAATCGTAATTTCCGGTGAAAGCCTGAAGAATTTTTGTTGCATTCAAGAGGAATAGAACATTCAAGCATATAGGTATACGAATATTTCCTTCGGATAGAAACCTCTGTGAAGATTCATTCATGTGGTAGAGGAAATTTGTATTAAGGAAATATAGAATGGAATAAAAAGACTGAAAAAAAAAGAAAAATAGATATGTGATGGATCTCTCCAGCCGTCCTGAACTGACTAAGGTTTAAAAAAAAAAAAAAAGTACACCATTCTACCGGACCTGGCAGCGTTAATATGGAGTGAATTAATCGGAGCGAGCAATGACTGGGCCATCTGATAAACAAACCTAGTCATACCATATCTTCTGTTTATATTGGATATATATATAGGTTAAGTATCGTTCTCATTGGTGCTCTAATATCTTCTCTCACAAACAGACAACTCTTCTCTTACTAAACATCCGAACCGTCCGTGTCCTGACCATTTGAAGATGAAATCTAAGAGGAAGAAACATCCGAATGCCTTACAATGATCATGATACCAACAAATTTGTTATACCTGACAGATTGACGGTGTTGAATTTAAATTTCATACAAAGTTCGATCATTCAACTTATTTTCGAACCAAATCCGGTTCGTATTCTTCGGATTTTAAAAATAATAATTAAAACTCTGAACACGGAACTAAAATGAGCCAAAACGAGAGAAAATAAGTTTGAGGTGTTTCTTGATTTGATATTATCGCCAAACACGTACAAAACTAAAAAAATAAATAAAATAGGAAGCATGTGTTGCGTGCACTTGGTATCTCGTGAATACGCAGGTATATATGCGTAGTACTCGTACGAAAGATAATTTCCTCGCAGTTGGATAGCTGTAGCCAATCTACTATTTCCATAAAAAATAAAAATAAAAATAAAATGCAAAGTCTGGTGCAACGACTTAACTGGCAACTAGTGCCTGCCAAGTGGTGGGGCCGTACCACAGCAATTACGTAAGTATAAGGTCTTTATTAATCACGGGCAGTTAAAATCAGTAAAAAAAAAAATAAAAAATATCAAACTAGTTATAGCAGAAACTACTTTTGCCAGTGTAGTTAAATATCTGCATAGAATCTCCTCTATATATGGCCCAGAGCTTACGATCTATATGAACAATGAAATTGGCCATCTGATAAAACGTTGTTATAAAAAGGTCCGCATTCTGAGATTAGAGATTATAAAGGCATGAACGGGACCCTCGCATAAACCCCTCGTCTTTTAATCGGTGAAAAATATCTTGAACAAATTCCAATTATCAGAAGTGAGAAGATGAGGCTGTGCCTTCGCACCCATACTAAACTGGCCCTGATCTGGACCGAACAAGACTGACGGGTCCCAAGTGCAAGGACGTAAGACTTGGCAGCCGCCTTCGGCGATGAGGGCTGTTTAATTTTAGGGCATTGCGTGCAGGCGGCAAACTGAGCAAAGCTAAAGGGTTCAGAGCCGACTTATTTGCCAAGATATTATCGCCGTATAGAGAGGAGAGGACTGAAGGCCTCAGCAACGAGGAGGCGTGGCTCCTCTTCAGAGATGATTTCTAGGACCTGGTGGGTGCCGCGTTCCGCGGACTCGCATCATCGCCACTTGTAACAGCAGTTGCTCCCGTCCAGGAATTCCCTCAAAGCCAGGCCGAAGGCAGACATCAAACTTGAGGAGTAAAACCAAACGTTTTCATCCGACCATAATTTATCCCGTAATCAACGCTACTTATTAACAAACAGCTAAGTCGTATGTACCTACTTATCGCCTGTCGAGGACACGATTCCTTATCATCCTTGAACTACACATACCCTTTAAACTAAGTGATTAAAATATCGCTTGGAAAGAACATCTGTAGAAGACTTCCACTCTTCGGTACTTGACTTCGTCTTGTTGTAAAATGAACGAATCTACTCGAGATTTCTTCAGGTCTGATAAAGTCGAAAACTGATCTTACATCATCAATTGTCGGAGAGAATTAAACGGACCCATAATAATTAGATGAATTTCTAGACGTTGTCGCGAAGCAGCGTGTGAAGGCATACATCATACGTTTAATAATCTTATTTTTATTTCTATATAAAGGCGTCGCGAAGGCGTCTCGACGGTACAACATCCCCCGATGTTTATACGACGTGTCTTCGCGGGTCTCTTTGGTGCATGTCCACCCGAATATGTTGGCCGTTGAACACTAAACGTGAATCCGAAATAGCTACACTGTGGTAATACGGTGGTACAGACGTTTACCCATTCCTCTGTAAAGCCTCATGAATTTCCACGCACGAATTCTTGTTTCTTCGGTCTGATTCAACCTCTTAACCTTGACTCATCATTCACTGGTGGTGGTGACTAACGAATTTC
Source organism: Tenthredo notha (assembly GCA_914767705.2). NCBI lineage: Eukaryota > Metazoa > Arthropoda > Insecta > Hymenoptera > Tenthredinidae > Tenthredo > Tenthredo notha. Next base: position 9,276,274 of record OU611908.1, read on the forward strand.
CAAGATCTACGTCTCGATTTCCATCTAGACCGATATTCTCTTAGCGAATCACTGTGCTAAAATAAAATTTACCCGTCTGATATTAGTTCTCATTGATATTATCCAGGATAAACCATCGCTAGTGGAGATTCTTACCCCTATTTATCTTCATATTATATATTTCAAGTTACAATTAAGATATATTTCATTCGACGCTATAATATAAAAGTTTTGCGTTGATCAAATGCTATATTTAAAGGAGTCATTACGAGATGAGAAGAGATGAAAGTCCCATCTCTCCGAGGCACACCCACTAATTAGTCACTCTTGGTAAGAAATGCCCCTTTCTTAAGTAAGTGTACTCGGATGAATAACCGTTCGTTAATCATATCGTTAGAAGAATGATTTGGAACTTCCGCGGTATACTAATTTGTTTAGAAAGCACCAATTAGTATACTTATACGGACCTCACATGCTTTAACTCCCCTGACGTATATAACTATGTTTAGGCCACGGACGTACAAGTACTAACAACGAATGCTCACCTTGGGTAACAAATAACAATCTTCGTTACCATTTACATGATGAGCCGATCAAGGAGTGGAATAAGTGGACAAAAATCATGATTCTCATAGTTTATCTTTCCATCTCTAATGGCTATTATCAAGCAGCACTTAACTTGTTGAATAATTCCTGAAAATTTCTTGCAGATCTTTTTCGGTGGACACGAATGATCCTTTTAAAAAATTAAATTTCACCACCCTTTCCGTCGCGGATCATAATACAGAAAAGAACACTTTTCTGACCACCTATTTTTAATGACCGGGTTGACAGTAAGGGAAAGATTCATCTGTCACTAATGCGAATGCCCACTTATTACATTCGCTGACAGTAAAAAATTTCCAACCGTAAGTAAGAAATCGCATCTCATATTTCAGATAACATCGCCGCCCCGTAACTTGTCGTCACTCTATTACTAATACAGGTATGTAGATGTATTGATATATTGAACGGTGGCGATCCTCCAGGATAATTACAATCTTTTCTATTTCTTTTTATTATCACGTTTCATCAGCCGGATAAAATCGATGATGAATATCATAAAGTTATAAAGTATCGGAACTGTGCGCGTAACCCACGATCAATTACGACACAATCGAATAAAGCGTATAATTATACCCTAATATATATATATGTACATATATATATACCTATATATATGTATATTCGATGACAAAAAGCTCCGCAGGAGCAAAGTTGGAAGGGTAATCCCACGCGGTGATACATATTTTTATGGGACGTAAATCTTTGGAGGCGCGGGCACAAAAAACACCGCAGGACGTGACGGGCGCGGCCAATTGCCTAATGATGCTGATTTACTGACGGTAGTGTTACGGGCCACCATTAGACCGCCGTGCCGCCACAGTAACCCCGTTTAAACTTTATATAACCATACCACGAATATTCTTACTCGTCCGTTCCATGGGGTGTCCGCAGGAAACGTTTTCCCATCTTTTGTCTTGAATTATCTACTCCTGTCTTATAATCCCACGTGTACTCGAAAGCTATACAGTAACCATTGACTTACGAATCCCTATAAGGTACACATATGCATGTCCATGGACCCCACGTAGTTCATCGCATAAACATGCGAGTGGATATAAGAAAATAAAAAAAATAAAAATGAAGAAGAACAGGAGTGGATGGGCTAATAATTAATTTTCTATCAAGAACTGAACCGTACCGAGAAATCAGGAACGAAGAGCATCGTGATGCATTGACAAGGTTGAACCTTTAATTTTGTTAGTGCGGTAATTTAGTGTAGTCGACCAACCCCAGAAACATCAAAATTGTCAGAGAAGCACGGTATATGGTTATCTATGATGGTTTGTGGTTGAAAAAGTTTGTTTAAAAATGAGTATAACGATGATGGTGTATCACCCGCGGTGTTGAACCTTGGGTGGCCTCGACTTTATAAGCTGTCTTCAAAGTTCAAAATGACCAACCTTACCGACATTTTCTCCCGCATTCCCCGGGTATATAAATCTAAACTTTCGTATCTTAGGATCTGGTTTGGATCTGGCCAGTTATACGTGTAGGATGCTAAAATAATATGGCGCCAACAATCACGAGGTTTCTGCTTACGCTTCGACGAATGACGTCCACACGGATACCGCGAGTCTGGCTTTTCTTGCCCGCCAAAGACGGTGTTGATTCAAACTCCAACGCTTGTGTTGGAAACTTATACGACTGGGCCTAGAACGGAGGACTATTTATACACTTCAAGCGATGCAGTTGTTACAGGCAGGGACACCGATTCAACAAAAAAAAGAAAAAAAAAACCTTCGAGACAAATCATCAACGGGAGAAACCGATCAGCGAAGGGTGAGCATGTTTATATCACCCAACATGGCTGTTGATTTCGATTCGTTAAAAAGCATTCACGACAGTTCACAGACCATTGCCGAAATCTTAATCGTCATTACTTTTTTTATTTTTTAATAAAGAGAGTTTCACGTTGCATGTATCTATCAATTTACAACCCTTGCAGAGAAAGAATTGTGTTCTTACGAAGTAGTGATGATAGTTCATCGCTAATAGATTAAAACAAATTTCCGGTTAGCTAAGAAACATATCGTCAAATTTTTACTATTCGGAATTCAAACCATGTCCGCTCACGTTCGTTCGGATTTTAAACCACAGGCTCTCTAAGGACTGCGTCAATTAATTCGTGTAGGCAGTGTTAATCGCCTCAAATTTTTTTTACGTAGATTCATAGGTATATCCGTCTATGAATGATATCAATATACTACTACTATAAACCGATGATACTTAAGAATCAACGTCGGTAAGAATCAACGAAGTATCAAATCCTTATACTGCATGCGGTAGGCATCAATGATTCAAGATAGACAAGATCCTTAAATTTCATGATGCATTTTGTCTTTTTATCAAGAGCTTTGGTGCAGAGGTTCCTGGAGCGCAATGCAATCCCGAAATTCTTTAGAATCCTCCTTATATCCAGATTGATCATTCTGTTCTTTTTTTTTTTAAGTCAAGCTTGAAGCAAGTAGCTGCAGATGAGTCTTCGTGTTATATTCGATAATGATAATTATCATCAATTTCATCACTTCTCAGTTAATATTTCTCTGCATTAATAAACTACGGTTTCGCCTAAATATTTCATCAAAAATAATAAATCTACCATTCAAAATGACAGCTCACATGCAATTCAAATGATTAATACTCTGCTATGTATGCATGGAACATTTCAGTGTAACATAATCCGGAACGCCAAACTTGAACCGATAAACAATAGCAGCTAACGCAACCATAGTCTTGAGTATACCTCTCTCATTCTATTCATTCTACTCACATTTACTTTCAGATTCAGCTGTATGGAATTTTAATAAATAAACCTGCCGAGGCTCATAGTCGAAAGTCATTCTATCGTAGATTCGAACAAGATCGAATAAAAAAATTAGTATAGTCGGGAATTCAAGGTAGAAATTTGTTTGCCTGTTAATTTGTCATTCATTTGACTTTTATGTGAATTGTATAATAAATTAAAACCCATGAAGTGAGGTGTCAGGTTCCCTATATAAATGCATCTCGATTAATTTTGGTATTCGTTATCTCTTTTGTGAGCTGGGTGATTAAAAAGCGCTTAACTCATTCGGATGAAATCCTTCGAGAAAGCAGCCCATAGCGAGAAAGTGGTGCAAACTACTTAAGCACAGGAAGTTCATTAGATCGAAAGGTTTATTGTTACAAAGCTGTATAAACGCGTTCCGATGTTGATCGGTTATAGACACGATAGCACATTCTTGGATATTTTTGCGTTCACTAGATGTGAAAATAGAACAAATTATTTATGCTGCCGGATTGACGTGAGCACCAAATATCAGAAAGATCCGTGTAACGTTATCGGTAAATATACAAAATTTCTGATGTGTGATCACAGGAAATTCCAAACGAATTTTCATCACAACTTTCTATAAAAAAAACCGTGACCAGCTTAGAATTGATCTGCTTCCGGAACAGTCTGAAAGATTCTTTGAAAACAGTACGAGAATATCCTGCCTCAATATCAATATGTACACAGTGGCTTCTTATCTTTCGCGTGACTTGGTCCACTAAAGACCAACTTTCACGCATACCGTCATTTATCTTTCGTTAATATTTACACACATATATGGTAAAAACCAAAAGAATTCGATGGTCCATCAGAATGACATCTCATCACATTTCATGACCTATATCACGAAAAACCGAGTCTGTTGCAAAGTTTCGATTTACCTACTTGGTACACATAACTTATCAGCCTATAGATTTTGTGGACATTTCTCCCAAGTTACTCAATATAACACTCTCTTTACACGCGCATCAACTACAACGATCTGATGATAAAACCACGCCGACGATCTCTAATGAACCACGTCACTACATAAAAGATTTTATCTCATATGTATACATGTGTGTGTCTAGAACCATGCATACCGGCATAGGTACCATTGTGTATCTCGACGTTACGATAACACCACTTTGGTGCACAAGTCCGACGCTTAGCTTAGCTGCGAGACGAATTCAAATTGATACGAACGAATGACCATATATATGCATATACATATATATATATACAGAAGTAGGTTGGGACTGCACATGATGTACGATGTACCATATATGATACACGTTGGACGACCTATCGTGTAAACAATTATTCACCGCGACTTCTCACTTGGGGCAATATATAGTAAAGAATTTATGTCTCGATTGAGGGTTGCTTAAGTTGTAGGTACCTACGGCACGCCTAAGAGATACAATCTTGTCTCGTGGCGGCTTCACATTGTTCCGCGTTGTAATAACGTCTGGTAACATGTTCCTGATTGCGACAAGAAAATTGTACGACGAAAGGTATATCTACTTTTGTGTGCATAAATATACTTAGGTATACGGTAAAAAGCCGACCCCGTGTTCAAAGCGGCGAGAAATATCGGCTCCTCTCTCCTAAGGACGTTGACAAATTTTCGCTGATTTCTACTCGGCTTGTAACTCCCCCATATACATGAGTATAGCCATGTAAATAGTGGGTATTAAACCATTCCTTGAATCTACATGCGGTAAATCGCACATCTATTATGCAACTTAAAGCGATTACAAATGTTCACATCGTTGCTTAATCAACGAGCTATTTTCTGGTCATCAATAATCTCGCGATTACGTGATTTTTCGCAAAGAGAGAAATTATGGCGGATAGAATAAAAACCGTAAGGAAACGCATAAGATCTGTTAACGTAAGATATGGACCGGATCAATTCGAGGGAAATTCTGTAATGCTGACGATATGACCCGACATTCCATTCTCCAGAAGCTGGTCTGGGTCTTAGTGGCTGGTCCTGGTCCAAATTATTATCCTAGTGGAGGCTGGAGTTCATCTGGAGGTGCGAAGAGCCTGTGAGAGCCTGTGGAACTCCCAAGCTTCATAAGGCCATACTCGACTACGTGGATTTGCCTGACTCAACCATTTCGGTAAGAAAAAAAAAAATAATAAGTAAAAATAACAGTCATAAAGTTTATTACCTTCTAATTAGTACATCATTGAAACTGCAAAACGACTAGGCTGTAGGGATCCGTTGTAAAAGTGTAATAAGAAAGATTGTTAGGTAGCGTTGTAAGTCTTTATAGAAAATCGACCCGAGGATCAAGGATGGAAACGAGTGCTGTTGGTATTAAACTTGGCACTAATTTCTACCAAGACACGTTGGCTTAATTTCTAACGAAAAATTCCAAAACGGACCAGTTTTCAAAAAAATTTGACTCTTTCCTTATGGGAATCGTCGAATTTGCTGGGAATATCAAAGCGAAGGATGACGGACTTTACATGAACCGTGAAATTCTCATCTAAGGAATTCGTTACTGAGGCTTGAGAGCAGCTATTTCGAATTTTGAGTGTCGCGCGCGACACATTGGTGTCTTCTTCTGAAAGCGAAGAGCCCGAAGAGTAGGTACGTCAGGCTTCAAGGACTTACCTGCCTACTACAGCAAATCACACTGTGAACTACTGTTAGCAGTCTTCGGCCAAGTCGTGAAGAAGTTGAAAAATGCCTGACGCTGAAGAGGTCCTCAATCACACGTCTCGAGCTACTAGGACTATACGAGCGCACTATTACGTCCCTGTATGGAACCGTGGACTGGTCCCCTATGAACCTCTAGACGTAACTCAACGTACAATAACGTGACAGTTTTATCTACTGATTAGACCTATCAAAAAAATGTCCAAAAAGTTATCCATAAGCGTTTAGTATGTTATCCAGGAATGCCTTAAGTGAAATTTTAATAGACAATTTTTTGGTCCATCGGTTGACCAAAGCTAAAGAATTTTCTTTTCTTTTTTTTTTTATTGTTATAGTATTCAATTGAAGCGAAATTTTAAAGTCAACTCGATCGCGATCCTTCCTTTGAACTTTACGCCCGATTAACAGAGGCGGCAATGCCTTAAGCAATACGTTCTTTGGCTCTATGGGGGACCCGAGCATACAAACACGGTAGGAAACACAAACACTACCGGAGGCACAAAACTTGGGTGAACCGTTCGAAAGGCGACGAAGTGCGAGGCGCGAGCTACGCGGAGGGCGGCAAAGGGCGGCTGACTCCAAGAGTAGTTTCCCACACTCATTATGTCGACTTGGTTCAAGTATGAAACTGTGAACAGCATTCTTACGGGGTGGGATAAAGGTGGTATATGTAGTCAAGATATTGTATGTTTGCAGAGGAGTATAGAACCTTTTGCTATTTCATTAACTTAGTTTTTTTCAATTTACAACCCTTATATTATAATGTATATTATGATGTCTTTGTTCTCGATAAAGTCGACTCCCTGATGTATACCGAATCTTGAAGCTGTAATCTGAATGATACTGTTTTCGGTTTAGATCTTCAGATCCTTAAATTTGAACCTTATACTAGCTAGTATGACGAAAAGCATTGCTGCAATCTTGCAAGAGATCCACTAGTCGAGTATTTCCTTCGAAGTTACTTATCCGCGTCTCGGTGTCATAAAATTTAATTACGTCTTCGATTATTTATGGACATTGAAAATGTTAAGAACAAGAGTTTTTTATATTTTAATATCCGTAAATTTCATCGTATGTTCGAAGTGATTAATGTTAAAGAGCCATTGACTACTTATGTAGCTGCGATCACATACAAATGCGTTACTTACCGGTGCGATAATCGGAAGATCAACCGCGCAGACCCATAGGAGGACCCAAGAATCTTAAATATCCACGTGCCTCTGGCATCGAACGTGACTATCTTTGGAAATATTGAATGCCATTAACTATTCGGGCCTTAAAACATCACCCAGTCACTATCATCGAATATCTGATCACTGCAGTTTGGTCACTGATCACCTTATGGGTAAGTTTCGAAAACATTACGTTGTGACATATTTCATACACATTATGTGCGACTCTTAGCCAGTCAAATCTATAGAATAGAAATTTATCTATCACGATTATTTTCTTATAATATAATGACAATCCATTTGCATGTTAATCTTTATAATTTTTTAATCATGTAATAAATTTCATTCCTTCGACGAATATTTGAAATTCGGATGGCTGCAGATATCGTATTGATCTGTTAATCAGAATCTATCGAATTCTATTGTTATTTAGAATAAATTTTAACGGTTCGTTGAAATCTGCAGGAGAGATGGATACATGTATGGTCGAGTTTAACAATGACTACAGAATCTTTCGGAATTTGGATAGTTTCGTGTCACATAGACAAGAATAAAGTCATTTATTATGGAGATAAAATCATCGTCTTCCAATTAGAAGGGATTTCAGAAACTTCCCTTCGATTTTCCCATCGGACAGAATTATACTGAACGGTAACATAGCAACCATTAATCTCGTGTTGCTGAAGCAAACGGTAAACTAAAAGGGATTTTGTACCCGGACGGTATCAAATTCAATCATAAATAAATTATCTTGATTTATTTATAGCATTACGTTTCCAGCTATGTGGTCCTTCAAAGGAAAACAGAACCTGATTTACCCCGTGTCTGTCTGTCTCTCTGACTCTGACCGCCGGGACGGCTTCCCGCTCTCTCGACGCGGTGCTGTTCAAGAATTTAGTCCTAAGCCTATCTTACATTGACGAACTTTTAATTAAACGTCGATTCAAGATGGCGTCCAATCCTTCAGGGGTTCTCAATTCATTAAAAATTCAATCATCGCTATACAGAAAATTTAGTCATACATCGGTCATCGACTTTGTCACTAAGGTTTTCGCTACCAAACGTGAACCTTCGTTTCATTAGCGTCAAAAATGACCAGTTCCTACCATAACTCGGCATCTATCTTCAGCCAATTGGCACATCATTCATTTTTCATTCTTTACCTGGCTGACAGTCACTTCTTGACTAAATCACTGGATGGTAGTATTAATTTAGTAGAGAAATCACGAAAACTTACGACCAACGCGTTTACTGTTGAGAAATACCAAACCGCCGCCTTATGTCCGAACTTACAAAATCTGATTCAAGGACGCCGACTATAATCACGGGAATTCAATCGTTTATACATATAATAGTGTATAGAAAGACGCGTGTGTCCTATACATCGCGTGTTTTCGATACCTGCTACTTTTATCTTAAGGACGAATTTATTACACATATGCTTTCCATCCAACTGGATTTTCGCTCTACATTTTCTCTCGTCTTTTCGAAACAACCCTTCCGATATTCCAATCGAAAATTTTCTACCAGGGTTTTTTTATTCCCTGAATCATATCGGGCTCGCCGTTCGCAGAATATCGTCTGACAGCTGCCCAAAACTGCAGGATGGAGCCGCGGACATGTGTGTGAAAATTATACCGTGCCACGCGATTTCTTTCGCTTAACTAATCGAACCAGTCACTCGCCGCATTGTAGCGATTTCGTCTTAGGACCAAATGTACCAGATGAAAATCCGCTGCAGCGATCATATCATTGGAGTCTCCACGGTTTCTCATATCACTTTATGGAGAGCAATGAGATGAGAGCACTTGATAAAAGTTGAAGTAATGACGTCTGGTATCAGGTAAGGTGACGTTAAATCAGTGCCGTTGCTCTTTCTTGAATCCCAAGAATCTTTAAAGCACGTTTTCAGTCGGAGTCACAAAGAGGCTGATGGAATAATATTGTTATACCGAATGCCAGTGAGTCGAAGAGCTTTCTATTTATTTGTTCGCGACACGTATTGTATTTGTGATCTCCAAATAACATGTTATTACAAGCGCCTCGACATGCTGCTTCGGTCGTACTTTGTTAGTCCGGTTATGAAATGTCGAAGGAGTGTAATAACATAACTATAGAGTATAGTGGCCTGACTTCGATACTCGATGGGTCTGGGGCTAACATTCTCTGGTAATTGATGGAGAAAAAAACGGTTACAAAAATAAAATTAAACCTTGAAAACGGACCAGACGCGAAGTGTGCCAGTTGAAAACTTATTGTTAGTAGGGAGAGACAGGTGGCAGGTAATCGCTCAATTATTACCTACGTGTGCTGCAGACACATAAGCGAGTATTTATATCTGATGATCGTGTCAGAAATTGAGCTTAATTAAATGCAACATGCAATAAGTTTTTATGCTAGTTATTCGGTCTCTTTAATTTTACCGGGGTTTTTCATAAGATTCATCAGTTACTCGATTCAGAACTTTTTATATTTTCAATTGGAAATGGAAATTCAGAAACTCTCAGATCCTTGCAGAGCCTCGGAGCTTTAAGGAGATTAGAAATAAAGGAGATAAAGAAATTCGTGGAAATTACACTGGATGCTGATGAATCCACGACGCCTCTTGCCATCAAATCTTGAAAAATTTCTACTGGCATGATTCTCGAGAAAACAAAGTTCAAAAAAATCTTATACACACAGGAAGTACATCGGAAAATCGTGCGGTAATGACGTCAAGATCAATAGTTTAAAAAGTAAAAGTTTAACTGAAAACTATCGAAACCTAAAAAAGATTCGTATAAAAATCTAAAACATTGCCCCAGATTATATTCTAACTTTTATCACCTCAATGTCATAAGCTTAAATGTCTAAAAGCGAGATCAGTGATAAAAGCGAGATGACAATTCGAACCTTTGTGTGCACGAACGTTAGCAAAATCATACATAAGTTTATATGTAGGTGTACAGGTGTAATATGCTTTGCAGAAAGGCCAAAAATCCCAAGAATAATTTCTACATGCACCCTATGCACTAATTGAAAGTCAATTTGGTCCTTGATTACAACTCTTCATCATCAAGATCGTGATAACTGCCATAAATCACTTGAGTTATCATTCTGCAGACTATCAGATACATCCAGATACTAAAAAAAAATCAGGATGAATATATGAGAGGTGAAATGACATGAAGTAATTTCCGGAAAGTTAATCATTCTTTTTATTATACATTATACAAGGTATTTTGAATCAGAGTAAGTTTCGGATCTCCGGATTTCAATCGGCAGACATATCCAATATTATGACGTTTATTGGTCGCTGACATCCACTAAATCTTGACCTATTGTTTTCGGTATTTAAATAATTTTTATAATTTTTAGGTACTCTTATATGATGCCTAAATTCCAAGAAAATTTTTGAATGAGAAGCAAGAGGCGTCACGATGTCGCGGCTCAGGTCAAAGAGACGGGACGCGGTTATTCGGCCAATTCGTACCGATAGACGAATCTGCGAGTCATGCACTTGACCGCTTTCAGAGTCGAGCCACTGTTTTGTTAGTCCTCGGGGTTAGTATTGTTGTAACACATTTCAGGGAGAGCAAACAACGCTTTCAGTTTGCCCGGTAATTGCCGAAACATCGTGCCACTGTTTGCTCTGTCATCGAGGCTCACACCTTGCTCGAACTCCTACTGAAGCAGTCCTCGATCTCCTACCGTCCCCATCCCGCCGTATCGAGGAACAAGAATATAACAAAATTTCTTACTCGAACATTTTTCCCTGGTTACGAATTAAAAAAAAATCTATCCACCCTTGAAGATATGACATTGATTTGCGGATAACAATCGTTAAAATATTATATACAGAGCGATTCTGTGAAAAGTAACGCGAAATATCTTCTCAAATACATTTGAATAATTTATTTATAAATTGAAATTAGAATGAAACACGATAAAAAAATAATTACACAACTTAAAATCGAAGATCAGAGTCATGCGTTCCCCGATCGCTTTAGTGTATCTGCGGTTGCCTTCCACCAGGCGTTTGGGGTAGTTTTCGTAGCTACGGATGCAATTGATGCAATTTTGTAGTCTAACGAGTGAATATCCAAAGTTTTTTTAAAACTATTACTAATATTTTGAAACTAACAGTTTCTAAGATGCAAATATCTCTTTCAACTGGTACATATTCACGGTCTGTATAGAAGTTGGAAGATTCTTGTTTCTGAAAATTTGCAGGATCGGTAAGCATGATTAAATAAACTAATAACTTTTCATGTATGTTTTATTTTACGTTTTATTTCAACAAAAATCGCCAACTAGTCGAAATATATTCATCAAGTACACACGTTGATTTCAATTATTTAAAAACTGAATTTTTATTACATATTATAGTAGAATTCTACATTCAATTCTCTTGAAGAATACCACTAAAAGTATATTGGACATGTTACAATCAATGTGAAGGGATATTTATGCTTCAACTTAAATCGACTCAAATTAGAACTACGCTTTAAGCCTAAACAGAATCAACGTGGTTTACGAAATTGAATCTAACCAGTCCAGTAGTGAGTTTTGAAAGTCGATTTCTGTTCTTTAAAAAAAATAACAGTAAGGCAAGGATGTTGAAGAGACGTTTATATACACGTTGTACATTACTTCGACCTAGTAATGAAAAAAAGAATAATAATTCTGTTTAAATCTGTGCTTTTTACAGGATCCTCAATGTACAGGTACGGCAACTTCTTCTGCTTCCATTTCCTCAGTATCAGATGCTTCCATTTTATCATCCTCTTCGATAGATTCTTCGAGCTTCTTTCTTTCCTTAAGTCCAATAGCCGGTGAACGGATCATAGCAAGATCGCGTTGAACCTCTTTAACATCTCTATCTTGTTCAAGTTCACGTCCTTTACGTAATCTCTGCATAATATGCGCATTTTGTCTCTTTTGTCTAATAGATTCAATCTTTTTCATTGCCTCAACAGACTTTGACCATAATTCTCTGTTGTATTTAACAGGCGTATTTCTTCTCTTTTCAAATTCAAACGCAGGATCTACAGCCAATTCTTTTCCAGCTGTCTTTCGGTATGCTTTTGTCCATTTCACCTTCCTTGGGTTCTTCTTCTTCTTAAATGCAGCGTGGCATTTAGAACGACAGAATTTGAAAATCTGTTCATAAAAAAATATCATTATTAACATTTATGTTAAACTCATAACATCATAGTAACGTTTTAACAATAACGTGCAGTGAGCTAATCTGAGTGTATAATTGATCTGTTTTGATAAAAGGATTATTGAAAGTTTAATGAAAAACTAAATACAACTAAGAAACAACGTTTCATATCTTCTTATGAATAGAGAGAAAAAAAAAATAGACATTATTGATCGTTGTTTGTTTTTCTGCCCTTTTCAGTGTATCGTAATATTGCGACATAAGCAGGTTTATAACCTAATTCGAATCGTTGGACACGAACATGTCTCGTATTTACGGTTAGAATTAGTAAAGCATTGGAGAAGATACAACTAAGAATGAAATTATTGTGAGTTTATACTTATACAGCGAGAAATCGAGTCAAATATAAAAGGCGAGAGGTTTATAAACTGATTTGTTAAAACATAACATAACCTAAAATTTCTGTCAAATTAGACACGTGTTTACAGAAATTATAACGACGGAGGAGGTGATTATGTGAAAAAAAAACGAAATGGTGATAAAAAATTACTTACTTTGGAGTCATTTCTGACAAATTGAATCCCGTGACCCGGATAAACTCGGGATGAACAGAAGTAACAATTTTCAATACGCATTTTGCTGCGGTCTTACTTTAGTCTAAAAGACTGAAAACGTGATTTTTGTGCGGGTATATTATCAGCATTGCCAACTGATAGACAGAGAATGAACAGCATGGTTCGAAGAAACTAGGATCAACGCTACCCATTCTGTAGGTAAGTTATACCATAAGTGCATTTGAGATATTAGCGATTTCTGTAATTTTTTAAACGATGCGATTGAATCGGTAATGTCACCACCTGTTCAATAATTTTAAATACTTATTAATCAATCTTTGACTATCGTGTTGTAATTTATGAGATAACACTGGTCGATGATAGATTTGATATTCTTTTAGCGCTGATATTAAATTGCGTAATAAAAATCCCATATGGGATATTTTGCCATTGTCTTTATGTACCATACTTCAATCTGCGCTTCTAGTCTTGTCACCAAGTGTCGCTAGTTGATAAAGCGGTGTGTTTGAATGCCGAAGATTCAAGATAGAAGTATTGATTTTTTGTACTAATTTAATAATGTGTACGAATTACCCATTACACTGCCGTATCATTCACAACAATTTACGACGTCGTCAAGAGAGGCAGGAGCTGTTTATCTTGAAAGAAATCTTTCTTCAGTATTCTACACATAAATATATTAAAAAAAAAAAAAAAATTAAATAATAAAAAGTAAAGTTGATATAGCAATGTGGAATTTTCTACTCATTTCTACGGCTTGTTTAATGCTTTCATTATTTTATCGCTACTATTTTGGCGAACCGATAAGCATGATAACAAATTCTGAAAACGAATACGACTACATAATTGGTAATTATTATATTTTTATTTTAATGATACTCGACCGTAAATCCATGCACGAAGTAGTTTCAGTAAATCACACTTAAACGGCGCTTTTCTAGATAGTTGACTCGGATCAGTAGCGTAGTATTTTCCATTGTTATCCTACGAATGCCACTCGATTGCCACTTGCGGTAAAAACCTGTAGCAGGGCAGATGAATTTGTAATCTCATAAAATCCCATTAGTAAAGTTAAAGTATCATTTCAAACGTACTAATGATACAGATTCCATGTGTTCTTTATTTTTTTTTTTTTTCTCATCGCATTGGCCAAAAATCATGTTCAATCATGTCTTATTAAATTTATTTCAACGTTACCACAAAAATCGCTCAGATCGGATTGGGAAAATCCGCTTATCTTTAATCCTCTTACATTGATTCATGATTCAATGTCAATGTGACCACAATCTGAACCCTACCCCCTTAAATTTTGCTAATTATTTAATATTCCGTGTACAGTATTCCCATGTGTTGATATTCAAATAGTTTGAAGAAGATGCATTCTCCTTCATACCCAAAAAAAATTTATGAAATTATCTTGCATGTACTGTTTTTAGTATGAGTAGCTGAGTTAGTAGTTAATAATACGTAATGGACATGAATGAAGTACACATCAGAATATCGAGGTGAATTTTGGAAAGTAAAATCTCATGAAGTGTGAATTTTTATTCGCACATATCGCAGTAATATATTCCACTGCTTACGCATACAAAAACGTACGCAAGCGGTCGTCTAGTTAGAATCTCACGTATTTCAGATTTACCTACTTATTTCTCTTGATTGATTAAGAAAGACATTATTTTATATCATTGTATAGTATTGTAAACGTTATATTTTGCACATAATCGTAAGATATATTTAAATATCGGCAATATATAAACGAAGTAAAAATCAGAATGGTATAATTTTATTTCTAAACAGTGCAGAATTTCACAAACTGTTCAAAAATCCTAAAGTTATATTGAGATCGGTAAACGGATACTTGGCGGTGATTCGCTGCCGCGAATCTTGATACATGATAATCTAAATATAAGACGAAACAATTTAAATCCAATCTACTCAAGAAGGGTTTCTAATTTTTTTTGTTTCTTACCGAAATGTCATGTTTTTTACCATAGCAAAGCACTTCAGCTTTCCACCTAGTTAAAAAATGCTTATCTTCAATTAAACACTATTCAAAGTTCGAGTGAGTGAAGGGGTAGATAATTAATGCTAAGACCTTCTTTGAATGAGATAATATTCTGTGCTTTTTTTGGTCAAATTAATAAGGAATAGCCCATACATGCAATATTGGTATTAATTAATAACCCAATGATGGACTATTTTAAATAAAGTTGGAGCTGGAACAGCAGGATGTGTAATAGCATCACGTCTTTCCGAATCCCCGGAAGTATCGGTACTCCTTGTTGAAGCTGGAGGATATTTTGGATGGTTATCCTCCATCCCTCTGGCAGCACCTCTGTTACAAGGAACCACGACGGACTGGGCCTATGTAACGGAGTCTCAAGAATTTTCTTCAAGGGGACTTCACGATCAAGTAAAGGGAGTATACCATACGAAATAGGAAATTCGTCAAAAACACCCCTTCAGTGCTTTACAATAAATTAATTATTATCATCATCCAAATGGATGAGATAATTGTAGTAAAAATTCAGCCAGATGAAATGAAAGATGAAGACTATAAGAGGATTTGTATTAAAAAAAAAAAAAACATAATCTTCATTTTCAAACGAGATTATGAAACTTGTATCGAAAAGCTAACAAGTCTGGTAACAACCTTGCAGTTTTTGCACATTATGCATATGAAGGGTTTCTAAAAAGCTTCAGAAAGCTTATAATTAATACAACTTATCTTTAATCCCCATACAGCAGATTATATTCACAAAATATGTATAAAATATTCATAAGATGGATCAACATTCAGGATAAATATTTCATAAACATTAGCCAGACATACATACCGATATACTACGATAATCATTACTGATTACAAATAAACCATAAACCATAAAAAATTATAGTTTCGGAAATGAGCATATCAACAGAAATCTACGATCTCAAGTAGCTCACAAAATGAGATTTTTTCGAAGGATTTTGCTTTTGACTGAAGCTTCCTAAACACCAATTTATAAAAAATTCGAAAGGGGTGTAAACGATGAATTGCCTGTTTAATATGGATCAAATCTTGCTAGATATTAATATCTGTACAAGTCCATATAATTCGTTCTTATATTCAAACAGAAACAATTCTGGCCCAGAGGCAAGGGTTTGGGCGGTAGTGGTCAGATAAATTATTTACTTCACTCATATGGTGTACCCGAAGACTATGTCAATTGGCCAGCAGGGTGGTCTTATGCTGATCTCGAGCCCTACTTTAAACGAGTGGAAAGTATAATGGATGTTTCTACAGTATCAGGCGAAGAAAAATTAGCGGAAGCATTTTATAAATCGGAAATGGAAATCGCACGAAAAAACGCTACCTTTCGACTAGCCAGAAATACCCTGAAGAAGGGTGCAAGGTGGAGTAGTTATCATGCATACTTGCACAAAGCTTGGAATCGGAAGAACCTACACATATTGATAAATACTCTCGTAACCAGGGTGTGTTCATGATTATCTAAAGGATCTATTAATTAATGTCTAATTATTTACGTTTAGAGAATAAGCTCGATGTTCATTTGGTCAATAAGCCTATCAATCATCCAGGTTCTTTTCAAAAATCTCACTGCTGAGGCTATTGAAGTTCAATTCTCGAACGGCACAACAGGTCAAATAAAAGCTAAAAAAGAAATAATTATTTGTGGAGGTGCTGTGAACAGCCCCCAGTTACTGATGTTATCCGGTATCGGACCAGCGAGAGACCTTCAGGAGCATAACGTGAGCGAAAATACAATAAGCGCAAATAAATTGGCGAAGAAGACGTAGTTTGGTCAGTAATCTTAACCAGAAGAATCTTATCAGGATGTAAAACTGCGTTTTCCAGATCCCCGTTGTCAGCCACCTCGAAAGCGTAGGAAAGAACCTATACGATCATCTAAATGTACCGGTTCACGTCAATCTCCATGCATCTGTAAGCGTCACTTCGAGCAAGTTGATGTCAGTAACCGAAATTTTCAAGTATTACGTCCTTGGCAGTGGTAAATGGGTGAATGAATAATTTCCGATAATTAAATAGGTAATTCTCAAGGCAAGTTATTGATGTTCCTTATTTATCACAGGACTTTTTGCATCCAACGCGATAGTAGGGACAGGAAGATCAGGATACAGTGGATTTGTGCTTTTTGGAATGGGATCGGCTGACGAGACTATACTGAAAGACATCGCTAATTTTCACACTAAGGTAAAAACTTCCATTCAATTACAATTCTAATTTCCATTTGATACCAGAGTGTGCTCACATCAAGACCATTTCGCGTTAATCAGACTTTCAGAGCAATATTTCCATCGTACGCCGACACAGAGCATGAGGGTTTTCTCTACTTGGCCAGTTGTCTGCAACCTAAAAGTCGCGGAAACGTTACATTGAGGTCAAAAAATTTCTTCGATTCACCGATTATTAATCCTGGTTATTTAGCGAACGACGATGACATCGTCTGCACCCATGATGGTATTTGTCCTTCCTCATTGATTGTTATTTGAATGAATTTAGGTACTATGTGAACTGCTCGTAATATTATTCACCGATTTGTTACAGCAATCAATTTAGCCCTGAAAACTCTTGAGACTAAACCATTCATCGATTTAGGAGCGTCAGCGAATCTTCCAGACTTAGACGAGTGTAACTGTTGGCAAAAAAATTATTCGAATCGTAGATTCACGGAATGTTTAGCAAGGACAGCAGGCCTAACCAGTTATCACCCTGGTGGAACTTGCAAGCTTGGAAGAAAAGATGACGATACTGCAGTAGTTGACGAACATCTGAGGTATCTATTAGGCAGGCTAATAAGTTTTCAGGTAATTTTTTATCTTTTACAAAACTTCTCATATCATTGTTCCGTTTATTAACTATTATAGGGTCATCGGGGTCGATAGACTCAGAATCATGGATGCCAGTGTCTTGCCAAATCCTATATCGGGAACGCCGAATTCTGTCATTATTGCAATGGCAGAACGAGCTGTCGACGTTATTCTGGTAAGCGAATGGAATTTTTACAATGGTATACGAAAATCGATGATCTTTTAAATTTACAAGCGTATACACGGACACAGATCTCCTCTCTATAAAAATGACAGGAATTTGAATTCGTGTAAAAATGTAAACTGCATTCTTTATTCATCAAATACAGGAAATAACAAAAACATATAGAAACGGGTTGCTCCATAGTAAATAGCAGTCTTTTGGGGCAATTTGGTTTTATAGTTTAATACTTGACCACTAATTACGTATAGGAATGACCCGAAGAATTGGTGAATGAAAATGGATCTCTGGTAACAAATTTCAGAAACCAGAGGTTGAAAGCGGGTCTACAGAAATGGAATTTTCCCACTGGAATGAGGCTTAGGGTTTTCCGTGACCAGTCTCCGCATGTGCCGCCTCTGAAAATTAAACTGTAACTATAATTGAAGTTGTAATGAGCTTTGATGTGTAGAATTTTGACAGGATTTCATTCGGCTATGTTATACCGTGCTCGAAATTCTCACCTGTATATTTACTGAGGATGAACATTAAGAAGAAGCCGCAAGTGACTGAAAGAAACTGCGTTACTCCTGCTACACGTCTGGTCGTTCTGTGCCACCTGGCTCTTTCTCTTGGCAAAACTTCACTTACTGTTACATACAGGAGCGATCCACCAGCCAAACCCTGGAGTACTGGCAATAAAATATTTGTTACCCAGTTGTCTTCCACCTGTCGTACAAGAAACAGTTAAATCATTCGTTGATCATGCGATAATTGTACAGACCTAGAATATCATTTCGTACTCAATGGTACATTACATGAAAATAAAAAAAAATTGTAACTATTATATATATTAATAAATACCAGAAAAGCTGTTCAATATCTTAAAAAAGAGAAGAAAATTAATTAAGGAAATGCTGTATGTGGGATGACCGTTTTCTATTTACCTGCGTCACCAACATTCCGATTCCAATCCCAGCTGATGAACCACCTGCAAATACTGCAATGGCAATTGCGTGTCGTAGAAATGAATTGGCAGATGCTGCCAGTTCAATACCAAGGCAAAATCCGACTACAAACTTATGCGAAGCTACCGCTGCGACGAGGAGTAGTACCTACAGTATAAATTCACAAATGTTTAAATTGTATAAGAGATCGTTAACAAATATATCATGGAATAATTTCATCGTATCATTTGAGCACGTTGCAAGTGCAATCATGCAGTCAAACTCAGATCTGAATGCGAAGATTTCGTGAAAACCCTGAAACCTCAAAATTGGGGACTGAGAACTCGTTATAGAAAACTTCCTGTGGAAGTTCCTTCGGAAAAGGACAATCCCATACAGATACTTGCAGCTAACTTAGCGAATCGTCATTCAATTCTGTATAGCAGAATTATCGCAGTGAGGGAGACCAACGAAAAATGAACAGGTGAAGCATAGTGAATAAGGGGGACAGTATTTTTACGGAACATTCATGTTGAAGTACTTCGGTAAAATAAGTGCTAACATCGCGAGATCAATCTGAAGTTTTACTTAAGTAAGATGGTCCATACATATACGATTTTCTTTATTATTTTCGAAATGATATCATATAGGCAAACGAGGTGATGAGCATTTCGCAATACCGAATCTCATTGCGAAGAAATGCTAACCTTAGAGGTTTCACTTTGCAATCCAACAGCAAGTCCCTCCAGGATCGAGTGCAACGTTAAAGCCATGAGGAGACCTGCCAATCCTGTATTCGTATTGGCACAAGGTTCCGTGTGTGTTCCATGACACAGCAATGTTCCTTCTTCTTCGCAGCATGGTGCTGGAAAATTTGGTACCGAAGGCTGTACTTCAGGGATGCTACCGTAGCAAGAATGGCTACGATCCTGAACGCAGGAAATTTTGCTCTTCACATTTGGCTCGTAGCGGGTTTCATCTTGAGCAAAAATTGGAGATGTCCTATCGATATTGCGGGGAGATGAAACCTGGGAACCAACCTGATGATCATTGAAATTTTGATGGTGTCCGGATGGACCTCCTTTGCCAGTGTGCGAGTGACCATATCCATGAGTGAAGGAAGCAGCATTACTATGCCGAAGATTGTGTCTGAAAGTAAAGTGGCGCTTTCAGTCAATGTCTGCACTCGTACCGATTTCTCGATATGATTAGTTATAACTGTGAAGACTCACGCGAGATCGCCTCTTGGGCTTTTGCCCAGTTGATGGGAATGGAGTTCTGGTGGTGGATCAATTACCTTACCCCAGAAAAGATGAACGATTTCATCAACCATGTATAGTAATAGAAATCCGCTACAGAATACCAGTTCGGCATGGAGCGGAAGATAGTCTCTGGTTTCCGGAAGCATGTGCAGCAATGAGGTAGCAAGTAAGACTCCAGCACCAAAGCACAATAACGAAGATAATAGCAGCTTGCGTTCTGCTCTACGATTTGTGAAACAGCCAGGTAGTAATCCAACGAAGAAACTTCCCGCACCTATGACGACCATGGCCACGATCTTGGCCTCTGACTTAGATAAATTCATTTCTACGATCGTAGAATTTTCAGCAAAAAAAAAAACAAAGCTGAATTACACTTTCACTTCCAAACAGACCATAAAACAAGTCGATATAATGATTTAGCAATCAGCTTATAATCATCGACGCAGTATTGCGAATAATCAAGAACCACATGTGACGACAACGTATTGGTAAACTACTAATCACCTCGCAGTAAGATTTGAACAGCAAACGAAGGTGGACGGATCAAGTAGTACTCCACATAAGTGTAAGACAGATAATCTCACGACACTGTGCAAAAATGACGATAGACGACTGATGAATTACGCACAAATGAAAAGAGACAAAATATATCGTGCAGGTTGCACGCTGGCATATTGCTACAATTCTTCTTCTTATAAAATGCACTATGGACGTATTGATCACGTGACTTGGATGATAAATTTAAAGATAACGATATGAATGACGATAACGCCATATAACAGAGCACAGGCTCTTGTAGCTGCTACAGATAGCTATGATATGTGGATATGTGACATACATACCAGAAAATATTTTTTGAACATTTGATGTTCGTTATTTCATCAATTTCAATGTATACTTCCGGTTGAAAGAAGGACTTGGGTATTTCCCACTATGCGCTTTCGTAGATGCTTTACCAATCCCAAAAATATGCTGAATACCTACCCAATTGGATTTTATTTTCAACGCGAGGCCTGGCTTATTTGTGATCACTAATTTTTGCTCAATTTTTGTCTCACCCTGTTTGATGCAATGTGAAAAATCTTTTACCCTGCATATTTTCATTTCCCTAGTAACTCGGTTTCTTCGCTGTTATGGAAGAGCCTTTTCCCAATAGAATACAATAGGTATGAGTGAATGAATCAACTTTCTGTACAGTTCCTTGAAAACTGTTTTATCAAGTGTTAAAGAGTGTAAGGCTGTTTATTTTAAATAATTGTTAACATCATATCAATATTACTAATTATAAATAAGCTTGGGTGAGACCCAGTGGTTTCTGCATCATGTATAATCTTCATAAGCTGGTCTTTCAAACTGCTTGCGTCTGCATAATGCTTCTAGGGTTTGACTATTCAAACTATAAGTTTAAAACGTCATTTAATTATTAGAAATATTAATCTTGTTGAGGTAATTGGTTTCAGTAGGTCGACCGGTCTGACCTACTAAAACCAATATTAACTAAACAAGATATAAATCAAACCACACGGAACAAAAAAACATTATTCATAAAGCACAATTTTTTGAACTTCCGTGGAAATAGAAATATCTTTCGAATTTTTTCATCAATTTTGTCATCAAAAGTCACATTACGCTATCTCAGAATAACATTTTATTGTTGAACCCAAAGAGAACCCCATTCAGATCGTGGAAAATTATTGACTTCTCATAAAACAACAGAGCAATTAATTAATACAGATTATTGTAACAAATTTATTTTTTACAAGCTTATAGATAATTGTGATGAGCATATTCCTGTACACAACCATTCTTCGGAGGTGATTTGTATGTAACAACTTTTTATATACAACAGTTATTTTCCACCTATTATATCACGTATGTAATATCGGTTTTGCATTTCAATTTTTTTTAATCATATTTCAATCACCCTCAAAGAAACGATGGTTGGGTGCGGTGATCTAATGCATGATTTCTACCCTTAGAACAAAATTAGAAAATATATTTTTTCAACTGATAGGAGTAACAATTACAAAGATGACCCACATAACGTCCGATGAAGTCTTTAATAAAAATTTACAAGTAGTATAAGTGTATACAGTATGATGCCAACGATTGCTTATGATGGTACACTATCCTAAGTTTAAAATCGGAATAGAACAAACGGGTGTATTCCTTCGCACAGATATATCTCTCTAAACATCTCAGCTTATTATACAGATTGGAACAATTATTCTGTAACACGTTTTTAAGCATCACCGTTCGTAAACCAAGTTGGTACATTTCCTTCTTCATCTGATCGGTGCAAGTGTGAATGAGCTGAGATGATCTGCTTACGCATCAACAGTCAATTGGCGTTGGATGAAAATCGAGAGTGGTGGAAACCGCGGATTTAATAGCAGCGATGAGTGATGATATTAAGCGTTCGCCGAAGCAAGTCCATAATAAAAACTATTCTCCCAGAGGAATCTTCGTCCTTAGAAGACTGCAGAAAGCTTTAACGAAATGGGGAAAGACAACCTTTCAGCGATTCTATACAAAATCAATGATATTCGACTGGTGAGTGCTAAACACATATCGTATATCCTTTTATTTAATAATTGATCGCGTAATTGCAGAAAGGTATCTTCAAGTCCTTTTTAACATGTTTCGAGAAAGTTGTCGAGAGAGAAAACAAAATGTGCATTTCCACATTTGATGTGGAAATATTTCGAATAAAAAGTTCAGGAGTCGCTTTAGTACTTGATCTCAGATTTTTAAAAACACCATATAATATTTCCAAAATAGAATCGAAAAGGATATAAAAATTCCGACTCAGAAAATTGAAAAAAGACGTTTCTAAAGTTCGTCTAACTGATGTACGTTGAGCTCCTGGACACTATTTTACATAAGTAACTTTCATGATCCAGCTATAACTCGAAACTGTTAGAATAGTGACTTGAGTATTTTTTTAGAAAAGATAAACGCGATTGGTAAATAACAATTATTATTTTAAGTAAGTCCAAATCCAAATTCGCTTCATCTCAGCTTCATGTGTTGTGACTACCTAAGCATTCTTCATTTACTTTACGTTGCAGGAAGAGACTGAGATTCCAGAGCCCAAAGATGACGGTAAGCTTTTTTTTTTTTTTATTATGGATCTTGATTTTCCGTTTGTGAATGATGGCGAAGTCAAAAGCCAGAATTATTGATTCTCATTCGAAAAATTAAAGACTCTTGATTTATATGTATACGTATATAATCATCGTCTATGTATACCTACGTTTAAAAAAATGTACCATTTATATTATCAGAGGCCATTGTTTTGTACAAGCAAGGTCAGCCTGATAATTGATTTTCGAATTTTACTCAGTTTCCGGTAATCTTTTTCTTATTCAATTATTCATATCATAAGTTATCGCATATTATTGAATGTCAGAGTCATAAATAGATCAATCGTCGATACAATTGGCCAGTTAGGTATCCATTCAATTACGGTATATAACTAAGAACAGTTAAAATTGATTCTATCAGTCTGAAAGTATCTTTATCTTTATAAAGCCAATCGACAGCAATCGAGAATATTATTTATTTTTATCTGCGATTGTTATAGATATTGTTGTACATTATTTAATGAGATGATTATTAAATTTTGAAGTACAGTTAAAATTTCAGCTTTACATTTACATTTTCTATATCGATGAAAGAAAAATATATATTGAGTATACGCATTGTTTCGTAAACTTCATAAAGTAACGAATAAAAAATTTCCAAATCGTTGTTTAGAAAAATCACATCATAACGAAGGAAAAATTTTGTTATTGTTTTGTAGCTAACGAGAAAAGACTCACTGGATGATAAATTTTATCGGAAAGTAAAACAATCTACTCTTCATTCAAATTGAAAAAAAAACTGTTCCAGATCAGAATATGAATATATTTTGTATTTGACAAAAAAGCGCACCTATTTATTTAAAAATTACGATAATCTAAGTCGTACGAAAAAATGTTATTTTTATCAAGACTCATAAAATTGAATGTCAGAGTTAAGAATAGATCAATCATCGATACGATTGGACAATTAGGTATCCACTCTACTGTGGTACGTAACTGACATGAGATTGGTTTAATGTAGGCTAAAATTTATTCTATCAGTCTGTGACTATAATTTATCTTCGTAAAGCCAATCGACAGCAATCGAATATATCATGTATTTTTATCTACGACCGTTATAGGCATTGTTATATTATTCAATGAAATAATCAAATTCTGTAGTACTATTTCTGTTGGTTCTATACAGCTGATTTCAATGACGATGATTTACTATAATATAAATTCATTTAGCTCCTACTTGACGCCGAAGTGGAACAGGCCCTAACATTTACGCTACCAATTTAGGATATTTCCTGGATTTATAGAGTCGATTGGGATGTAGAACCATCAGCTCTTAGTTAGTTGGATAAAAAGATTGAAATACGAATAAGTTCAGCAATTAGCACAAAGTGTATACCTAATAATTCATTAGTGAATCAATATCTTTTCTCTCGCTGTAACATGTCAAAATCTTGTACGAATTCAGTTTATTATAAATGAACATTATCCTTATAGGGTAATCTTTATTGTTTATTGAATAATTGTCTCAGAGGTACTGCTCGAAATGGGTTGCGTGGGGATATGTGGCTCCGATGTTCACTATTTCGTGGATGGCAGAATAGGTGATGCCATCGTAACCACCCCAATGATTACTGGTCATGAAGCAGCTGGGACTGTCAGCAAACTTGGGAAAAACGTCAAAAGTTTAAAGGTATTACATATTTCTTCCCCCGTCCATATGAATTAATTGACTTCAGTACAGAGTGGGAAAGTAATCATTGAATCAATCGAAAATTTGAAAACATCAGTCGCGCTAGACTCGTCAAATCTAATGGTTCACGTTTATACTTCAAAATCAAAAATCATTGTAATTTCTGGAATGACGTTATACTCCCTCGAAATGTTGTTAATGGCTTATTCAAAATCTATAATCATTTAGATATTCATTACATGTAATTTATTATAAAAATTTAACACAGAATTTATGAAAATAATTGATTTGAAAGGTTGGTGACCGCGTGGCTATCGAGCCGGGCGTACCTTGCAGCGTTTGCGATTTTTGCAGACTAGGACGTTATAATCTTTGCAAAGAGGTCAACTTTTGCGCTACACCACCTATACATGGCAATCTTAGACGGTACTATACGCACGCTGCCAACTTTTGTTACAAGTGAGTATCACGAGTCACTTAACTAAGTTACAACTGAGTAATCTTGGTATTGTCTGGGTATATAATTCCATGATTTTTCGATATAGATTGCCAGACAACGTATCTCTTGAAGAGGGTGCTCTTCTAGAACCTTTGAATGTCGGTGTCTATGCCTGCCAGCGTGCTGGAATTACTTTGGGCTCACAGGTTCTGATCCTCGGAGCTGGTCCTATCGGTCTAGTCACTCTGCTGGTTGCAAAAGCACTTGGAGCTACGCAAGTTGTTATTACTGGTACAATTGCAATTAATTTTAACATCCGTATAACTGCATGCCTTGACAACGGTATTAAATATCAAAGCGAACTTCTAAATATAGCAAAGGGGAACAATTTTCAGATCTCGTACAGAGCCGACTTGACGTAGCTAAGAAATTGGGTGCCGATGCCACAATTTTGGTAGAAAGAACTGACGATGAAGCTATCTTGGTCAAGAAAGTTCACGACCTGTTAGGCTGTGAACCAGACAAATCCATTGATGCTTCAGGTGCTGAGTCCTCTACCCGGCTCGCGGTGCTGGTAAGTTCAGTATAGTGATACCACATCATAGTCGGAGAACCGATTCGAATTTTTATTCAAAATTCGGGTTAAAACTAATTTTAGGCAACTAGAGCCGGTGGTATCATCGTACTGATTGGTATGGGTCCTTCGGAAATGAAACTTCCTCTCATGCATGCTTTGTCACGTGAGATCGACATCAAGGGAGTCTTCCGTTATGCAAATTGGTAAGTTCCTACTTGAACACGCGTAACGAAGTAGATTATAAAGTGATTGAAATTTTTTTTTTTTTCAAATTGTTATTCGGATAACTGGTAGACCTAGCATTCGATGCTGGATACTATAGGCGCGGCAAAGTTCAATCCTTGGGTTAAAGAGACTCAGTCTCAATCAACTCTTTCGAGTCTCTATTATATTGAAATAAAAATGTTCAATCTTAATCGCAGTTATCCCCCTGCCTTGGAGCTTGTTGCAAGTGGAAAGGTTGATGTCAAACAGCTAATTACCCATAATTACAACATCGAGGAAACTTTAGAAGCTTTTGAGACTGCGAAAACGGGCCGAGGTAATGCGATAAAAGTTATGATCCACTGCAACCGCTCGTAAAATCGTTTGTTCCTTAAATATTCTACAAGACATACTATGTATCATAGTTGAATATTACTTCAGGCAAAACAAATTCTAGATTGCCTCATTTCGGTGCAGTGTACCTTATCTTAAAATATAACTATAATCATTAATACTGTGACGAAACGCGCAAAGTAATAATACTTTGATATAATAAATTGAATTTCATCAGTGTGAATAAAACGAGAGTTATAACACGACACTACTCAAGCTTATAGGTTCAATTTTAGGGATAAAACATTCAATAGAATGATTTTGCATAAAGAAACATATATACTAAAATTTTTTTAAAACTGTCTATTCATAATATTAAATAAATTAATTAACCAATCATTCGCTGTGAATACTTGTAATTATTTCTAAATAATAAATATTAATCTTTCGCAGCTAATCAAGTATCTGAATTTACTATCTGGCATTAGAAATTACAGAATATTATTATCAACATATCGCGATAACATAGCCGCCATAATTTTACCGCGAATATCTATACGCTTTGTTGTATGCAACTAACGTAAATCAAAATACATGAGTGACACGCAAGTTGCATTTGACGAGGCGTGCGAGTTTAGGTGTCAAAAGCCGTTCATAAATCTAGCCGCGAGATGGCGAGACGATGAGCCACTTCGTCAACGTCTGCTAGGCTAACTCATAATAATTATATTTCATTATTCTAACCATGCGTGTGTTTTACGCATTCTTGCATTTATAATAGAAGTGTTTTAAAAGTGGTTTTCGTTATAAGAATACATCACGGAACTTAAACGATACCAAAACAATCGTTAGACTACCAATTCTACGATAAAATTGACAGAGAAAATTAAAATACCTTATCATAACCTAGAAAGTAATCATGGGTAAACTGAACGTGACCATGCTGCGATATCTAAGTCGCGAAGACTTTCGTGTTTTAACAGCGGTAAGTACACTAAATAAATGTCTATAACGTTAACTTTAAAGAATCTATTTTATTTATACTTTTTTATGATATGCATAACCTCAATATCAACCTCTGAAATCTACGTCTAGAGTCTAACATCTAGTCTTTAGCACGTAATACCTATTTAATAATAACTATTTTTCCATCTCATTTTCGATTGAGTACAAATCCCTGAATAACAACATCATGGCTTGTTTAATTTATTTCAGATTGAAATGGGTATGAAGAATCATGAGCTTGTACCGGCTTCTCTAGCCGCCCAGATAGCCAACTTACGCCATGGCGGGGTACACAAATTATTGAAAGAGTTATGCAAGCATCGTTTGCTAAGCTACGAACGTGGCAAACATTGTAGGTAACTTTTTTTAGCAATAATATTCAGATCAATATTTTTCAAACTATATTTACAACAAATATTAATGACCTTTCTATTTCAGACGACGGTTATAGGCTGACTAACTCCGGTTACGATTACCTAGCTCTGAAGGTTTTAGCCACACGAGGAGTTGTCACGTCTTTTGGTAATCAAATTGGAACTGGAAAAGAGTCTAATATCTATGTAGTGGCCGATGAAAAGGGAACTCCAGTTTGTTTAAAGCTTCACAGACTCGGGCGGACTTGTTTTAGAAATATTAAAGACAAGCGAGATTATCATCAGCACAGAAAATCTATGTCCTGGTTGTATTTGTCCCGAATATCAGCTACGAGGGAGTTTGCTTACATGAAGGCGCTCCTTGATAGAGGATTTCCCGTACCTAAGGCTATCGATTTTAACAGACACTGTGTCGTCATGGAACTTATCGAAGGAAAACCACTGTACGACTCTCGAATTTTATCGAATTATTCAAGCTCTGCTTTCAGGGTAGATTCTAGGAAATTGTATATAAAATCAGGGATTTTTCAAAGCACATTAAAAGAGAAGACAATTCAAACTCGAAATGAATTGTTTTCGAAAGTTTAAACATCGATACTTTGCTTTATATACGATCTTCATTATGAAATGTATTTTTGTTATACATTTTGTCAGCCTCAGATTTTCATTGACACAGTTGTAGAATATTGAATAATACGCTAAATGATTGTATTATATTAAACAGGTGTGGAGTGCACGAGGTTGATGATGTGGAAGCTCTGTACCAAGATTTGATGGATTTGATACACCAGCTTGCAAATCATGGGGTCATTCATGCAGATTTCAACGAATTCAACATCATGATAAACACCGAAGGAAAACCGATTATCATTGACTTTCCCCAGATGGTTTCAACCCAACATCAAAATGCTGAAATGATGTTCGATAGAGATGTTAACTGTATCAGAGACTTTTTCAAAAGACGTTTTGGATACGAAAGCGAGTTTTACCCAACATTCAAGGATATCTTGTAAGTTTATTGATTAGCTCATCTCTGTTCAGAAATTTGAACGATATGTCATACAACTTCAACACTTGAATGATTTACACGAAATTTATTTACAGGCGGGAAGATTGCGTAGATATAGAGGTAAAGGCAAGTGGATTGACCAAACAGATGGAGAAAGATCTGCTCATTGAAATGGGAATAGTTGAAGATTCTTCAGAAAGCGAGGACAATGATGATGACGCAGAGAACGAAGCTGATATCTTGGAAAATGAGATTGAAAAATTGAAACTTGAAGTCGAAAAGATTTCTGAAGAAGATTTGACAAAACCTTCCAGTGGTCTTACAGGATCTAAGGAAATAACAACAGAAACTACGGATCAAAATACTCAGTTGAAAAATATCCGAGTCCTAGACACAGTGGAGAAGGAAAATGATCTAATAAAGAATAGCGTAGATCAAAGGAACACTTCTTCTGTTAATCAGAAGAAAGTTACAGACGTTGGGACTACCTTGGACGATGATTGTACTTCGGATAACGAATCTGTTCATAGTCAAGCTCTCAGCATGTCACAAAGTATTAGAAGTATCTCAACAGCGGCTACAATAGCTCCAGACGTTATTAAAAAACGAATGAAAAGTGCGCTAGAAAGGAGAGCGAGGAAAGCTCAGTCGAGAAAAGTGTTAGCCAAGGGTGAAGCCAGTGCTACAACTAGAGTTCGTAGAGAAAATCGCGATACTATTAGAGAATCTACTGGTTCTGGTATATGGGGGGATCAATGATTTGCATTAAATTGTTGAATGCTCTTATGTATGTAAGATTCAACTAATTGTTTAAAGAAAGTTTATTAACGGATAAACAAAAAAAAAAAAATTGTGAATATAACATATTAATCGAGGCATCTGATTTTCATCATTCACTCAGATTTCGTCATTTCGTAATCAGCTTTTGATATAGAATCAATGTTTCTCTTTTATTTTCTCTAGAAGTTATCGGGGCTTCATAATTTCTCTCATCTTTGACACAAATAAATTTTTTTTTTCAAGATTTATCTCCCGCAGTTATCATGACTTAGTTATTTCTTAAACTCTTGACGCAGAATGAGTGTTTCACAATTTTCTTTTCTGATCTAATTTCAAACAAATTAGCTTATGCCTCTTTCATGCCAATCTCAATCACTTTTGATTAAAATTCAGTTACTCAATATACAGAACTGTTTGATCTATGTAATAAAACTCTTATAAGATCTATGGGCATACAATCAATGCCGAAATGTTCTTATACAGCTAGAATATCTAAAGATAGAGAATAAAGTGGCTATGACCGATAATTATACATAGCTGAATTTTCTTTGAGCTGATATCTGATTTTGATGTATAAAAAAAAATGTTATCACACTTAGGACGAAGATTATAGTATCTATGGAAAAAATTACAGCAAAGAAATATTATTTCTGTTCATAATATTTTTTGTTTTAGATTGAAAAACGTTTGTCCAGAATAATATTCCGTATGCTCAGTCTGAAACGATATTCATGGCTTTTGAATATTGTGAATGTCATTTCGATGCTAGTATTGTGTTGTGATATCATGATTTCTGTATTTATCTTGAAGTTCAAATTCCAAAAGCCACTTGAACATTTTTTTTTCAAAATCGCTCGATATGCAATCAGTTATATCTTTATGCCGTTTAATCACTGTGTTTACAATAACATAACAATACACAAGAGATTTGTTATATCACATTTTAAACTCAGTTTACACTTACGAGTTATTAAAAAAAAAAAAAAACATTCAATATTCTCGAGGTATCATTCAGTATTTATATCTTATCAGTAGGTCATTAAATGCAAAAGCCACAATATCAAAAGTAACGAGAAACTACCAAACAATGAGTAGATAACATCCAATATTCGCTGGATACCGAAATACCTAACTACCTTAAGGCCTGGTAAGTATTTCCATTTTTACTCATTTTTTCCCCGTTTATTTTTTACCCGAAAATTCGGTATTGCAGAATATCAGGGTCTATCGAAATTTCGGCTTACAAGTTTTTTGATATCTACCGATACTTTGATGTTTCAATAAACACCGATATTTCGATTTTTCGGTATTCACCGAAATTCGGTTTTTCGGTAATCACCGAAATTTCTATATTTCAGTGGTCCTAAACTACCGATTGTTAAATAATGGTCTCATAATTCCGGATCATAGTAATCGAATGTTTTAGTAATTGAAATAATAGTTGGCATTATATTTATAATCAACCGACATAAATTTGCAGGAGAGTCAAGGCTGTAGAAAAATGCATCATAAAAATGAAAAATTGAATAAAGAAGCGGAAGAATTATTACATAAATCATACGCCACGTGCAGTAATCATAATTTATCACCTAATATGACTTGTTTATTATAATTGTTATTATTGTACCAAGTTATGCTGCGCAGTTTACAGCTCGGGTTTGATCAAATAATAGTTGATCTGATTATATAAATAGAGTAGCTTCGCGAGTATGAAACACATATCGCATAATTCAATGGCTGCAGAGGAATTATAACACACGTTCAATTATCTCCTAAAAGTAATAATCAACGCATTTTAATTCATTATTTCTTTTTTTTTTATCATTTTTGAGATAATTTTTAGATGGTATAATATACACCACGGTTTAACAGTAATTGATTTTATACCTAACAGATAACCGAAACCCATAAATCACTATAATAATTCTATTCTGTTTCTGTTTATTGCGGCACCCGGTAACCGTTATCAAAATATTTTTTTTATATCAATACGTTATCAAGGTATTATCTTTCTAGTGTAAAATTTTTCCGATCTTAAACTTATATAATAAACATCTGTGCCGCGGAAACATATTGATATGTTATTTCTTCCACTTCTCTTATTCGTATTTATCATCGTAAATTTTCTTTCGTAACAAAGGTCATCGAAGAACACGTTACGGTTATCTTATAATAAAATTTATCATTAGACTAACCGAAGAGTACACTATTCAAATCATTAAGAACTATGTCTACTCGTCGTAAAACAACATATGTATATAACAATTAACTTAAACGTTTAAACAAATTTGCGAATAATTGTATAACACATATTACCGTGAACAACGGTTCTGTGCGGTAAGGATTTGAATAATATAATCAAATAAGATATATATATATATATATATATATTATGTTCTTCACGCTATAACACTAATCTAATCAGTGATCGACTTACTATACTCACAGGAACTGTGATCTACATGTTATCACAAATTGTGATAATTTTTTTCATCGCTTTCCAATTGTTGAAATTATAACATTCAAATCAACCTCATAAGAAAGAAATTTCCTGAAATTCAATTCTAACGCGATTCTATTCCCCATTATACTATACCGGAAGTATTCGTGGAAACGCTTCATAGGAAAGTGATAACGCCCGCATACAGGCAACTCAAGAGTCAAGCGATTAGGTTTTATTTCGCATATTGCGTGCCCATTGGCTACGTGAAAACAAAACCTAATCGCTTGATGTTTGCGTTGCCTGTATTTAGGCGTCCTGTGAAGCGTTTCCACGAATACACACGGTATATATGATTAACCGATGAAGAAAGTAAACATTTTTAGATACTAAAAAAATGATAACTTAGCGAATAATTAATACATCGAGTTTTTTTTAGGCTCATTTCAAAGCGTATAGATCAAGCTATTTATAAAAAAAAATAAGTAGACTTAAAATCGAAGCTTGATCAGCTTAGGATTGGGCGATTAAATAAACTGTTGTATATTGAGCGCTGTGCTAATGATGAAACGTTCGCACAAGTTCGGTTACCACGCTGTTGCCTTACGTTAGCTCTCTTGGCTTGAATCACGTGGGCTATTTACGTCTCCCTTTTTGCATCTGAAAATCGCTTTCACCTTACGTGTTAATATTATGGCTAAAACTGCCTGGAGCTAAAACCGAGACGTAGTATCCTGCGAATAACTAACTATACTCGCCTCATTGCCATCTCTTAACGTACAAACTCATAGAATGTGTTCCTAAGCAAATTGCCAATTATGCGAAATTGTGTCCTTGATTAATTTTATTCAAACTATAATTCGGCTTACATCAATCACCCGCAAAGCTATATGATTAGTGATTGATATCTAGAAAAATACGCATATGTTATTTATTGAACTATCTCTCTTGCTGCGCAGATTTACTACCCCTTTCACGTCAGTGCGCGTTTAGTTCATACAATATTTCAGCATATCACGGCCACCCTCGATCGTTCGGGTTAAGCTCTACCTACTACCCATTTTCAAAGGTGTGTTTATCGAATGTATATTTGTTTCCTCGTCTGATCGCCGTGAGTGTAAATGAGCTAAGATGATCCGTATACGCGGCAACAGTCGGTTGGTAGTAAATGAAAGTCGAGAGTGGTGGAAACGGCAGTTTCAACAGCAGCGATAGCACCGATAACACCGTAGTTACTATACGCGTTCACTGTGACAAGCCCAGAATAAAAACGACGCCAGAAGAGGAAACCACGATCTTTGAATACTGCAGAACATTTTTTACAAGATGGGCAAAGACAATCTGACAGCGATTCTTTACAAAATCAATGACATTCGACTGGTTAGTCTTTAACATATATTTTATTATACGCATTACGTTATATCGGGGTATTGCTAAAACAGGAGCGTGTGAATTGACAATAAATGAAAAAGAAAAATTCAATCAGATCGAATTATCGCATTTATTCATATTTTGTTTAATTACAAGTTTGATACAATTTGTGAAAATAATTACAACGTGATCCTTTAATACGTGGCTATAGCAGCAATTTAATTGAATTCAGCATTGACCCGAATCTTGTAGAATGCAATGAGAGTTGACGGTATCGATTTCTGAGCACGTGCCGAGCTGCATGAATTGAATTACTTGCGATCTGAGAGACACGGTGTACACGTGCACTGCTCTCTAAATTTGAATCAGTGGAAATTTCACTGATTGAATCAGTGATTCAGGATTTCACTGCCGAATCAGTGGTTTTATACCTAATGCACTGATCAATCAGTTAACTCCCTCTCGTCAATGATTTTACCACTGCAAAACCAGTGCCCCAGTTCACTATTTGATCAGTGACTATTCTTATGCTAGAGGCGCTGCGTAACTAACGCGGGCTTGTGACTTGTGGTGACTTGCGTTTCACATACGTTCATTTTGATTGCGGCGTCGTAGATGAACGATTGAAAAAAGGAAGGTGTTCGATATCACAGGTAAGTACGTAACTACATACATACATTCGTGAAATATACTTTAGAATTCGAATATCAGGTGTGACCTGCACAAACATCAACTTCACTCTCTTCCATGGTATACTGTTGATAGGTTAGATTAGGTCAGATTACATTGAATCATATTGTTCAGATTGGTACGATACTCGTAGTTTACGTATTATTGGGTGATCTCATGACTGGTCTACCACGAAGAATGATAATAATATAATTACCACGAGTTTACTGCATTATCGTTGGTTTATTTTTTATTTTATTTTTTTAACCTTAGTTTACGTATTATTGGGTGATTTCATGACTGGTCTACTATGAAGAATGATAATAATATAATTACCACGAGTTTACTGCATTATCGTGTATGATTCCTGCATACTACAATTCTGACGTTGATTTAGAGGATAGAATATGCGAGCTTAGGTTAGCCCTTGATTTTTGTGACCGCGTGTATTGCATTTTATATAAAAACTAATTGAAACTTAATTAACCCTGATATAATATAATCTTACCTGTACTTCTATAACATATATATTATGATCTCTTATAATGATATATTTTAATCTCCTGATATAATAATAATATTCATATTATATATTATATATATTTATTATTATTATTATTATTATTTATTTATTTTATATTATATATTATATATTATTATATTATTATATTATTTTTATATTTTAATCTACAACGTATAGCTACGTTTTTGTAGAGCGCAATGTGAACGTAAGTATAATGACATTGAAGTTTGCATCGTTGGAACGCAACGAAATTCGACGTAAATTTAAAAAAAAAAATATACACAGCATAAAAATGATCCTACTATAAGTTTATTAATATTTTCAAGTTATTTCTAGTTGTTTTCACTTTTCAAACATATAGCAGGATCAATTTTGGTAAATTAATATATTTAAATTTCTTCTTTTTCGGATTTCGTTGCGTTCCAACGATGCAGACTTCAATGTCATCAAGTATACTAGTTTTACTACTATTATAGTATACTTAAGTAATATACTCAAGTATAGTATACTTTAGTTTTAGGAAGTTTTGTTAAAGTTTCTTCCACAATAAAACCTTATAAAAAAATACGTGAGATATAATATTTTGCTTCTTCAGGTCAGCATCCCCATTAGATAAAGCCTATTACCCAGTATATTTTACTGATTCGATCAGTGAAGTTTTCGCTGATTTAAACAGTGCAATTTCACTGATTTAAACGGTGCAATTCCACTGATTCGATCAGTGAGTACATTTTAACTGATTGAATCAGTGACTTTTCACTGATTTCCAGTGGCAGACTTATAACTGTAGCCATCAGTGACTATTCACTGCTGATTAGTGACTTTTCACTGATTCAAATTTAGAGAGTGGTCTTTTTTACCTGTAAATATATTTGGTATTCTGATACGTTTTTTATTATTTTTGTTAAATTCAAAAATCTATATACAGTATTACTTGGCACGTATGTAATATTTACTATTAATAATTCGCGGCATTGCAGAAAGATTTTGTCAAGTTACTTCTGGTTGATTCAAAGAGAATTAAGAATAAAAAAAAAAAAAAAGCTAATATATAAGAGTGGTGTCTCAGATTTTCTGAAATGGAGTCAAAAAAATATTCGTCTAACTTAGGTATACTATTTACTAGAAAACTCCATTTTGCACTTATGTAACTGTCGTGATCCACCTATATGAATGCAAATTGCTAATATAGTGACTGAGGTAACTTTCTGCAATAACACATTCAATTGACGAGCAGCAATTATCATTTTAAGTGAATCCAAGTTTTTCGAACGTTCTGCTATACGCAGAAAAAGGTCGCATCAGTGTTTTAAACCTAATTGTTTTATTTAATAGCCATGTGTTTTAACCGTAAGCCCTTTAAGTTGTGATTATAGAAGCATTTTTCATTTACTTTACGTTGCAGGAACAAACTGAAATTCCAGAGCCCAAAGATGATGGTAAG
This sequence comes from Tenthredo notha, assembly GCA_914767705.2. Classification (NCBI taxonomy): domain Eukaryota; kingdom Metazoa; phylum Arthropoda; class Insecta; order Hymenoptera; family Tenthredinidae; genus Tenthredo; species Tenthredo notha. The sequence goes on from OU611908.1 coordinate 9,312,369, forward strand.
CTCTGTTTTTGTGCCTTTTTTTTTTTTCTTGTTACGAATCTTGATTTTGATTGTCCGGTTAAATCGCGATTGATAATGAAATCGAAGATCACAACTATTGATTATCTTTGAAAGTATGAAAGACTTTTGATTTTAACGTGTCATTGAATCAAAAGATAAAGTCATATTCATGTCGAGTTTATTTTCGATTTTCAAATCCTTTTCAGCATCCAGAAATCGGTTTTTTTTTTTCTATATTTTCCTCGCGTATTAAGCTATTGCATGAAATTCAATGTCAAAGTCAAGAATAGCCAATCATCGATACGATTGATCAATTAAGTATATCTATTCGATCGCCGTACATAACTGAGATCAGTTTAATACAAGCTATCAACTTGATTCTATCGGTCTATGACTATTTATCTTTATAATAAGCTGATCACCAGCAATCGAGTGTATCATTTTTTTTTTTTATCTGCGACTGCTATATGCATTATTATATTATTGAATGAGATGATTAATTTATGTAATACCATTTCTGTTCGTTTTATACACAGTTAATTTCAGCACTGCAATCTATGAGTTAATAAAAGAAAGATATATATATTTGGTACATATCTGCATTGTCTCGAAAACTTGACAAAGTGAAAAATATAAAACATTTTCAAATTGTTGTCCGGAAAATGACATCACTGATCCCAATTAAATGACAATATGATACGTATACGTCGATTATCGTCATTAGGCTAATACCTTGACAAAAATACATTTTCTGTCTCGCTTCAATATATGAAAATCATGTCCGAATTCAATTAAGTTTAAGTAAATATTTTTCCTATACGGTAATATTAATTGTTTATTGAATTATTGTCACAGAGGTATTGCTGGAAATGGGTTGCGTGGGGATATGTGGCTCCGATGTTCATTATCTCGTGCATGGTAGAATAGGTGACTTCGTCGTAACCACGCCAATGATCATTGGCCATGAAGCAGCCGGAACTGTCAGCAAACTTGGGAAAAATGTTAAAAATTTAAAGGTATAACAAACGTCTCTACTGCGCTTATGTTAATTAATTAATTAATTAATTAACTTTAGCCCACGGGGGAGAGTAATTATTGAATCGATCAATCGTATTATCGAGTACATCTAGTCTCGTTGAATCTTAATACATCACGTTCATACCTTGAACAGATAAATTGTTACTTTTTTTGGAATGATGTTACCCTACTCTGAAATAATGTTTAATAACTTTATGCTGTTGTTAAATTGTGTTCGAATTTTATTTGCACTATTTTCTTTTTCTTTTTTAAAAGAACTTGCATTCTATTGAATTTGAAAACGTTTATTTCGCCATATTCCATCGGTGGATGGATTACTAAGTCAATAAAACTTTGATCTCTTGGAATAAAGCCTTGCTCTCGTTACATTCAGCAGATTACAGCTACATCAGTTGATATATTTCATACCATTTGTTATCTAAATATTTATAATGCGTTATTTGTTACAAGGTCTATGATAAAATTTATAATAAATAATTGATCTGAAAGGTTGGTGATCGCGTCGCTATCGAGCCGGGTGTACCTTGTCGCGTTTGTGACTTTTGCAGAGGAGGACGTTACAATCTTTGCAAAGAGGTAATCTTCTGTGCTACACCACCTGTACATGGCAATCTTAGACGGTATTACACGCACGCTGCCGACTATTGCTTCAAGTGAGTATTACGAATTACATATAAAATTATTGAATATTTCATCCATTCCAAAATTCGCCTCATCAAATAAATATCTAGTACAGTTTCACATGAATTAGACTAAAAAATGTACAACGAAGGGTCCATTTTTTCCTGAATACTAAGATTTCAAATACAGACAAATCTAAGATAAAATTTTGTCATCATCATATTATAACACAAAGGCTGTTCTGTCCTATACATTCAATTTATTACTGATTCAAAAACTTGTTAGAAACGTCCAAATGCATAACTAGTATTCGTGTTTTCTGGATGAATAAGTTCACGATTTTTCAACGTAGGTTGCCTGACAACGTATCTCTTGAAGAAGGTGCGCTTCTAGAGCCGTTGTCTGTCGGTGTCCATGCCTGCCAGCGTGCTGGAATCACGTTAGGCTCTCAGGTCCTGATCCTTGGAGCCGGTCCTATCGGTCTGGTCAGTCTCCTGGTTGCCAAATCACTCGGAGCTACGAAAGTTGTTATTACTGGTACGATTGCAATTTTTTTAAACATCCGTATAACTGCATGCCTTTACATCGATGTTATGGTTTGAAATTTGGATATTGGGTTTGAAAATGTTCGAGATTCAACTACCGGGCGGAGGAAACATAAAAATAATAAAATTTGCATATATTATTGGGATAATTTTGATTTAAGCATAGTATAAAGCACACCAGGCTGGAAAAATGCAAAGAATGTGTTTTTTATCATGGTCAATGTGCTCATACACTTTCTGTTTATTAAACTACAATGCAGTATCAAAGCGAACTTCTAAATAGCAAAGGGGATCAATTTTCAGACCTCGTACAGACCCGACTCGACGTAGCGAAGAAATTGGGTGCCGATGCCACAATTTTGGTAGAAAGAAGCGACGATGAAGCCACTTCAGTCAAGAAGGTTCATGATATGTTTGGCTGTGAACCAGACAAAACCATCGATGCTTCAGGTGCTGAGGCCTCTACCCGGCTTGCGTTGCTGGTAAGTTTCGGTATACCACAGCATAGTCCTATTCCTAAAAACTCGAATTTTCTTTCACAATTCAAGTTAAAACTATTTTCAGGCAACTAGAGCTGGTGGTGTTGCCGTACTGGTTGGCATGGGTCCTCCCGAAATAAAAGTTCCCCTCGTACAGGCTTTGGCGCGTGAGATCGACATCAAAGGAGTATTCCGTTATGTTAACTGGTAAGTTTCTATTTAGGTTCACATAATATGCATATCATATAAGAAAATTCATACTTGATATGAAAATAAGAAAACATACGGAAAATATTCGGTATATTCTTCTTTGTATCCCCTCAGCGTATCTCTCCCGAGTCTCTAAGGGTACCTATATTAAAATAAAAGTGGTAATCTTATAATTGCAGTTATCCCGCAGCCTTGGGGCTCGTTGCGAGTGGGAAGATTGATATTAAGCCGTTAATTACCCACAACTATAACATCGAGGAAACCGTGGAAGCCTTTGAGACTGCGAAAACGGGCCGGGGTGGTGCGATAAAAATTATGATCCACTGCAAACGCTCGTAAGATCATTTCTTCCTTAAGCTTTTTAGAAAATATAGATATACTATGATTGAATTTCGCTAGAGGCAAATTAAATTCTAAAATGGCTCATTGGCCTGTTCCATCGCAGCGAACCTTATCCTAAATTTAATTATAATCATTATTGCTGTGATAAAACGCGTTGAGTATCAATTCAACGAGTTCATATATCGACCAAGTTTATATTAATAAAATTCTATTTTATCAAAGTAGATAAAACAAAAATTATAACACTATACCGATTAGATCTACAGGTTCGATCTTACAATTAGCTATGAAAGGGTCAACGAAATTCTATTCCATAAAGAAATATATACCTAAATTTGAAAAAAACTTTTAATACCCATCAGTCAATAAAACAATAAACCGTAAATATTCTATAATTTGAAAGTCCGTGAATATTTGACGTGCCTGATATTTGTATGAGTTATTTCTCAGATAATTTAATGCTAGTATCATAATGAACATTACCAAAGTAATAGATAATTAAATGAGTAATTTCCTTGAAAACGTAATTAGTGACTCGCAACACTGCAAATATCCATGTAATAATAAGATTGTTTATGCAATAAACATGTATTATTATAGTAAATTAACGAATTCTTGAATAAATATCTCTTGAAATTGTAAATAATCGATCGTTGAATTATTTTCCCCTGTCCTTTCCTTGCCTATAAGTCGAAAATCATAAAAATCGCATGATTTTATAAAGCCAAGAACTATTTTTGCAAATATATTAATATATTAATATTAATATATTAATATATTAATATTAATATATTAATATTTTTAATATTAAGCTGCCTTACCATATGCAACCCGCATGCCATTCGTGTAAACGAAAGGGCCCATGTTAATTTTTGTTGCCTATTTGGTGTTTTCCGATCGCCTATATTCAGGCGTATTGTAGAAACGTAGAAAAAAGGTCGAAAAAAAGGTTCTGGCAGTTGATACCTCGATTTTAGTCGCTTTACGATGAAATATCTACTGCCAGAAAATCGACCAATCAGGAGGCTGCTTGAGCCAATTTAGGCTCAATTTCTCGAAAAGGAGCCTCCTGATTGGTCGATTTTGAAATTAAATCAAGTTACGGCGCTACAGAGGCTAGCCATCAGCAAAATTCTGGATTTCTGAATGAGGTATCAACTGCCAGAAGAAAAAGGTATCAAGTGCCAGAAATCCAGAATTTTGCTGATGGCTAGCCTCTGTAGCGCCGTAACTTGATTTAATTTCAAAATCGACCAATCAGGAGGCTCCTTTTCGAGAAATTGAGCCTAAATTGGCTCAAGCAGCCTCCTGATTGGTCGATTTTCCGGCAGTAGATATTTCATCGTAAAGCGACTAAAATCGAGGTATCAACCGCCAGAACCTTTTTTTCGACATTTTTTCTACGTTACTACAATTCGCCTGAATATAGGCATTCGGAAAACACCAAATAGGCAACAAAAATTAACATGGGCCCTGTCGTTTACACGAATGGCATGCGGGTTGCATATGACAAGGCGCATTATTATTTATATTATATATATTAATATTGTTATATTTATATATATTAATATTGTTATATTTATATATATTAATATTTTTTTTTTTTTTCATATATTAATATTATTCGGGGCTTTATGAAATCATGCGATTTTCATGATTTTCGACTTATAGGTAAGGAAAGGACAGGGTAAAATGATTCAACGATCGATTATTTACAATTTCAAGAGATATTTATTCAAGAATTCGCCTATATACTATAATAATACATGTTTATTGCATAAACGGTCTTATTATTACATGGATATTTGCAGTGTTACGAGTCACTGATTACATTTTCAATGAAATTACTTATTCAATTACCCAATAGTTTGGTAATGTGTAATTGAACTCGATTTAATTAGTGAAAGTAATTATAAAGTAAAGTAATTTAAAATAATTATAGACCAGACCAGATGCGAGATTTTATATCAAAACTGATTCAATAGGAACTGTAATTACGAACCATTCGCTGATGCTACTTTATTGATACTCCGCGGTGCAGAGTTGTCTTGCGGTCATTCCCCCGGTGCTTGGACTGCTTCACTCCCTGGTGTGAATCCCCTGTCCTGATGAATATTGAAGAGGTTTTGTTGAGGATAGGCAGGAGCTAGTTTCCCTCGGTGAACAACGCCTGTGAAGATAAAAACTAGATAAGCATAGGGTACATTGGATAGATTAAGTTTATGTGTTTTTCAAGCAAACATTCTCAACTAAGTACCAAAGAATTTCTAATTGTGATTATACATCTGTATGAAATTTATTATAATATATTTCTTATGATTGATTTTGTAAGCCTGCCTGAACCATTTTTAAATTTGATATAAACTTTTAACTATTTTCAACAGAATCAAGAATGTCAATAAGCTAGTATTACTATTGCATGCATGAATAGATTTTTCAATATTTCAATCGTTATGACTGGTACTTGAGACTCTGGAGTAATTTATCACCAATATTGAATTATGTTCCATGTTTAAAAAATAAATGTGATGCCTAATTAGGCCTACAGCTATCTACCCTTCTATTTATTTTCAAACCTTGAAACTTTGATCCTGGTTATTCAAATATTTCTCTACTACGAGGTGAGTCTACTATATTTCAATAAGGTAAACATATTCTCTCGAGATCTATCAATCATATTTCAGGTTTGTCATTAAAAAGAGAGAATTTATTGCTATTTCCAAGAATTGAGTGTGCTTTCTCTCCTAGGCTTACCCTATAACGAGACGGACAATATCTTACCTCTAGGTATATTATTTCGCGTCGGTATCGTATCCTTTGCAGCTGAGTGAAGCCGAGTTGTCGTCAAAGTTTCTGGCGTATACGGGGAGACAGAAGCAAGCCGGAGGCCCCAGTCGCGAGTCAAAGATACAGGGTGAGCGTCACGGTTACTTGGCCGATGAGTATTGTGGTACATACACGTGGAAAAGTAATCTGTCCAAGATCTGTATCGGATCGCGAAGTATGTTTTAGCAATGATTGTTTTGCAGACATACATTTATAGTTAAATTGGGTGTTTGGCTAATATAATAGGAAGCTCACCATTATCTTGGTCGACCGTTAATCCAGGACTAGCCGGGCAGTGTTGGTTGGCGTCCATCTCCGATCAAGTGGCACGCAGGATCTATGCAGTTCAAGTATCAGCGATGTTCATTCTCATCTCCGTCGACCGATAATGCTGTCAAAGAATCGAATAAAAGCATAAATCGGGGAACGAGTATTATCCCGAAAAATACTTGTCAACTCGAAATAACACGACAAATTAGTTACTCCTTCGGAGTCACCAAATATGCTGTAAAACAAACGACGCTACAGGGCGAGGGACTCGGAATTATATGCCAATAATATAACGGGATGATAATTATCGCCAAGTTATCAAACGAAACTCTCTCGCGCATTATATTTGTATTCAAAACTAGATTTTAGCACATTTATTCACTGGTATAAATAGAATGTACTTGAAAATGAACAATATCTGCAATTATAATCAAAGTCTGCCGGTAGCAATTCAACGGTTACTCACTTCGACGATTAAAATACGAGACGCGTGAAATCTGTCGGAAAAGTATTTAATACAATTTCACTTGATTTTAACAAGCTTTGAAAATTCTCGATTATTTATTGCCGGCGTAAAATATTGTTCGAAATATTGCAGACTCACCCATGTCCACAACGTTCCTCCGTTGATGTCAGCCTTTCCGAACCGCAAATCTCTTCGACACGTGTCAGAGATCTTTACTCGAGGATGCCGCGCAGATGACTGAACGCTGCGCCCGGCGTTCTCGGTATACCGTCGCGCGGCGCGGGGTGGGGACGATAATAATTGCCCCACCAATTTAATTAATCGCTTCAATCTACTTGCTAGGATAAATCAAATAAGAATTTTACATTTTTAATAACAAAGAATAAAAAAATGAATATTGAAAATGTTTGTAACGGATGATTCCTAGCTTACATCTCAGTGATTTGGGTAGTTGTGAATTTATTTCAACTGCTTTATTTCTATTTGTTCAGACATGCCTATAATGCAAACATAAATGCAATAAAATATCAGTAATTCTTTTCAATTTCTTCGCATCATTTCCACGCGCCACTATCTTTCATTGTATCAATGAATCTAATAAAGAGTTAGTAGTTTTTCTACCGCTATTCAGAATTTTATGAATGAGCTATTTGCCACGCCTCCAAGGATATAAAGAAAGGTCGTAGTTTTTTTTGTCCGCATATTTGTGCAGCACCACTATCTTTTCATTCATAAACGAGCGCTTCTCAGAAAAGGTAGTAATTTTTTTATCCGCATATTTGTGCAGCACCACTATCTTACCACTCATGTGCTATTGTCCTAGGTCAGTGTCCCTTGTCGGTAAGTTCTACCAGCGGGCGTCAAATGATAGCGACATCTCATGGTCGCATTGTCGAACTATCTTCTGCCGATAACACCGTGTCCCGGTAACGTCGGTATCGCTCAGTATATAGCGTACGGCTCCGTATACTTAGCAGGCAAATAAATTCAATTTAATTTTTTATCGATGCAATCGTTCGGGAATTGTTCGAGGAAGTTGAGGAATATGTTCCAGAATCCCCGCCCGAGGTCTACCCGGTCCCGATCTCGCTTCCAAATACGCGAGCTCAAACATTTCCATTTAAAAATATCTAAAACATCATGAAATAATGAAATAAATTATTATAAGTCTCAAATTGTCGAGTTGATAGCCCCCTGTTCACACAGTTCACTGTATTACTCTCATACACGTAACGAGCTAGTTTTAATAAAAACTTACGTCTTGTCTCTACTGAGTTTCGACTAATACTGGCCTACGAATTTGGTTTTTGGATTTTGCTTTTACTCTCAACCTGTTTTTGGATACGTGGGGAGTTTTTTTCCCCCGTTTATGGCTTATCTGATGCGTGGGGGTTTCTGACTGATTTTTCGCGGTGTGTGTGAGATTAGCGTACTTAGGTTTATACCCACACACACTTATCGTTAGTATTACGAATACGTCATGCCGCTGTACAATCCCTAAACAATCTATCGTAGTCGTTCATCCTATATTGTCTTCTTATCCTTTCTTTTCACGCGTTCCCAGCCTTGTTACCTTAGTCTATGTATTTGCATGCATTGCTAACACCAATACTTTGGTAATGTGTAATTGAACTCGATTCAATTGGTAAAAGTAATTATAAAGTAAAGTAATTATAGAGTAAGAGTAGTTATAAAGTTATTTAAAAGTAATGAACTTGATTCAATTACACATTAATTTGGTGATGTGTAATTGAATCAAGTCATTACCAAAGTAATGTGTAATCAGATGAAAATCCAATTACACATAACGAAAGTAACGAGTATTTAAGAAAAATTTCATCACAATTGAGCCCCCGGATCATAAAAGGGATCGCGCGGACGAAATCACATAGAAGTATTGTCACTTTTGAACATATGCCGATCGGGAAAAAAGAAAAAAAAAAAGTCAATTAAAAAGTAGTGACTATTTTTTAATTCATGAACTTTTTTTTTTTTTTTTTTTCCGATCGGCATATGTTCAGAAGTGACAATACTTCGATGTGTTTTCGGCCGCGCGATCCCTTTTATGATCCGGGGGCTCAATTTTCACAACACTGAATATTTGATTGGAACAATAATTGTAGATGTGATCGTAATACGTATAATATATTACGTATATCACTGGAAACTACATATTTTTACAATTTTTTGAATTTTAACTCGAAAAATGCTTCTGGCATCAGGACACCATCGGACCCGAGGAAGTGTGCTGAAATTTTTGTCGGAAAAACTTAACAACGTATGAAGATGCATATTTTGCGAGCTACCGCTTGTTTGTTAACTAAAATAGCGAGTTGCTGTGAGTGGGAAATGGAAAATAAGGAACAATTAAATCAATGGTATATTTCGGTGATCAATAATTGCTGCAATTGCTACGATATTATTACTTAGTGACAAAGTATTGTATAATTCGTTATTATTTCTCAAAAATAAATATGTACTCATATCGTAATTCATCAAACCCTTTCATTCACTCCCTGGCATATCATAATATATCATAAATTATCATAATATAAACTACATTCATCTCACAATAACGTAACTACTATCTAATACAACTAATTTGACGAAGCTTCTGTTGAATATGTGTATTTTTGATTGTTGCATTGAGAATAGAAGCCACACTGGACAGAGATATTCAGGTTCTGATAGAAATATCTGTATGCCATACTATAGGACGTATGCAACTACAGCAAACTACAGATATGGTGCGCAAGTTGCATACGTACAGGCGTGAAGCTTGTTGCGAACATTCGCACGCCTTATTATACGCAACTTTCATGGCCTCACGTGGTTTCTCTTCTGGCAGTGCCGCCTCCATTATTATAGTGGGGAAATTGACAAGCCACTTTCGTGAGGGAACCATAGAGATATTACCATAGAGGAGGTGAGGCAACCGAATCAGCGTAGTGCGAATAAAAAGAGACAGAAAACCGATAATGGATAGCTTCCTCGTCTTTGAACGCATGCGCACTAAGTCTTTATAGCGCCCAGCTATAGCGCTCAGCTATAAAGACTCAGTGCGCATGCGTTAAAAGACGAGGAAGCTATCCATTATCGGTTTTCTGTCTCTTTTTATTCGAACTACGCTTCCACTTACACGCGGCCGTATGTCTCACCTCCTCTATGGTAATATCTCTATGGAGGGAACAGACAGTCTACCGGACCTTTGTGATACACAACGACTCACGACACTACTCACGCTTTCATATCAGTAGCTACACTTGGCAGAAATAGGAAAAATTATCGGGATTGAATTCATGAAAACTGTAGGAACTAACCCCGCCACCTCAAATCATATCACAAAATATTGGCCAGTGTCCTGAGAGAAGATTGATTTTTATTTATTAGCTGTGGTAGGGCGTCCGATGTAAGAAATCGTCGTTCGTGATGCGTATTTATAGTGAAGGTGATGATTTCTCGCCAGAACATTTTGACATTCTACGTTTCTATGATAAGACATTATTGTTCGCCTGGCATGGTTCAAAACTTAAGGTGTTTCACTACGATGATCCAACCGGTGCCATTAATCCACGCTTATTATTAGCTCCAGGAGAAGTTAAAAATGTTCAAAGTTTCGGCGAAAGAATTTTCATAACCTGTTTACCATACGGTGTATATAAGTTATCCAAAAATTATCAATTCGCTCTCTTGAGTAGCTCTGCAATTGGAATTGGTGCTGAATTCTATCAAGTAATCACACTTAAAGACAAGTATCTTTCCATAGGCGATAAACAAGCCAAAACATCTAGGCTGTTGTTGAAACACGATCCTCCAGATGGCACTACACCCCATATCGTCGGATTAACCGGAGAACACGCTGATGCTGAATTGCTTAGTGTCTTGTTGGAACGACCTGTCGATCGAAATAAATTGTGTATTTTCAGCAGGGGATATGAAGTTTATAAAATTATAACAGATGAAGTGAAAATTATTCACAATTCTCTCTATCTCATAACAGGTATCGTGGAAGTAAAGAAAAATGAAAGACTCACAAGCTTGTTGTATCTTACTAACCGAAGTATGGTGATATTGATGTACGCGAAAAACAAAGACTTAATTTTCGAAAAAATTCAAGTCAATCATAAAGTTAAAACTGCGTTTGCTTGGGTCGACGAAATTTCGGAAAATATTATATGGATCATTCATTCCGATGGCGTTAGAACGTATAAGAGTCGAAAAATCCTGGGTCAACATACAGTCGAGATTACAGAATTAGATGCACGAAATATAACTTGCTTACGTTATTACGATTCTGAAATTGTTGGGCTAGATTCAACGGGAGAATTAGTGAAAGTAGACACAAAAATACAACAGCATATGGATACGGTTGATAACGAAGACGATGATTTTATTCGATTAAAACCTGAAATGCTTGAAGAAACTGACCCCATTGTTGAAGCAATTTGCGAAAAAGTTAAAGAGCTGCAATCGTTCGATGGGGAATTGCTAGACCAACAGAGCGCCCTCAAAAGAATCAACATGGTTGCTTGCAAACAAGATATTTCAACAATCCCTAAAATACGAGCTCACAAAATTGCTAATAAAAATTTTGTTAATTGCAAATTTGGATACGGTATGCCAGAGAAATGTCAACTATCCTTATCAATGAAATCTGCTGGGCGAAAGATATTTGCAAATAAACGAATAACTGGAAATGAAACTAATATAGAAATGCCAGTGCCTAATTCCATGTTATCAGAATCTACAAACATTACCATTGACCTGATCACTTTAGCAGACGAAGGATATTCCTGGTGTATTAATAAAAATTGTATTAAGGATACGGGACATAATGAAACAGAAGTACAAATTTCGGATGATAAGATTAAGTTTGTTAATTCTAGGCTGGCTGCATTAGGCAATTTAAAAATGGAAGATAAAATAGACGTTGCAAAACTAAACGCAATCAAGACTAGCATAAGAAAGGAATTTAATGTCATTTGAAATTCATGAATTTGTAATGAAAAATTGAATTTAGTGTGTAATAAAATGAAGAAAATGAAAATGAACAGAGCAATAAACGATCACTGTTATTGACAACCACCCCTATACCTATTAATCAGACAATTAATTAAATTCGTATACAGTAATCATCCTATTATTCACCTATTCATAACAATTCTAGAGACAAGCTATACAAAGAAACTCGAACCAAAAAAACAATACTGTTTTTTTAATACTCCGACGAATTTACTACTGAAGTAATTTCTAAAATGGGTTGCCGCCATCCACCCTCGTATTGTCGTCAGACGTGCTAAATACATCCTATTTATTCCCGTTGAGCAATAAAGCTTTAACTATGTCTAGCCATAACTCTTGAACATTTCTAAACAATAGTAGATCGTAGCGTTGGTCCAAACATTCTACACCCTGTTAGAAATCACGGCAAAACTACGCGTCTTGAACACCCGAGACCCTAAAAATATCCGCAAACACACACCAATCTTTATGGCGCTAAATCCAGTAAAAATTTCGTTATAACGCCAGCTCATATAATTACTGTATTCCCGTATGAGAGAGCGTATTCATGGTATCAAAGTTCCGGTCACGCTTGAGGGGATGGTTACACCCACCCTTTTGTAGCTCCACTATGATGTGGGGGTGTACTGGCAATGGCAATTTATTTTATTATTTATAAAAACGAAAAAATAACGTGACAATTTTGTAAAATACCTCTCGCTCGATAGACTTCAACCTTTTCTTCGGTAGGCTATAAAAATACATAAACTGTATTTTTACGTTTGATCGGCTTTCTTCACCGCTAACTTTACGATTGCAAAAAATAGATAAAATTTAGTCTAGTATTTACTGTTCAACGTCCTGAATTATAATGACGTCAAACGGCGATTATTAGCGCTGCTGAGTCAATACTTGAATACTGAATTTATCATTCATCAATCCACTTCGGTAAATGAAAAAAATTAAGTACGTAATATTTTTTCGAAAACACAATGAAAAGGCTGACAAATGATTATGTATCGAACAATATCAGGACATTTCATTTGTCTGAATAAAGACATGTATTGAAAATCTAAACAAATATCATTTATAGTATTCGCAAGTTATTACGTGAGTTCAAAATTAAAATTCTGACAAACAATTTTACGAATCTTGCTATAGCTATACTACAGTTTTTTGATTGACAAAAATTTAAATCCAATTATTAGTAGTCAATGTATTTTAAATTTCTGTTGTTTCAATTACGTGCTAAAAGTTACCCGAGGAATACGTTTATCAACCCCGGGCCACCCCCGCATCGTAGAGCTAAAAATATGGGTGTTCTCCTGATGGGTGAATTCGGTATACGTTAAACTACGTTGTGTAAGTTAGATTGACGACGCGACGTTATTATTCTTTGAACACAGAACCCACTATGCAACCAACGCAAATCTGTCTGGTCAATCAGCGTTGGTACAAAGCACTAATTAAACTATTTTCAAAAATTGTGAAGAGTACAGTTTCGATTTAGTATTATTGCGTCGTTTTTCGCGAAATGATGTTAACGTCATGATTACTATAAAACGAAATTAAATATTTCGTCGAATTATAGATTTCTATATTAAGTGGTAATTAATTATAAATACCAAATAATTAATTCTTATACAGAAGGAAGCTTCACCATTAAGCAATGAGAGACTAAATTTTACTCTGAGGAATAGTCTGATTACCCACCTTTATATCCTCTTTAAACCAGTCACGTCTGGACCAGGTTGGCCTCGGGCCACTTGCGTAAGGAAACTGCGAATTCCAGCCATCCACAGATCGATTTACCAAAAAAACCAGCGTAGTAATTGCGTATCATTTCTGAAACTCTCTGCGACTCTGCCGGACATTATTTCCAGATTACTTTTTTTTCCCCCCTATATTTAGGGATAAACTGTATACAGTAATATCACCGAATTTCGACTTTGAGAAAAGGGCTTTCGAGGCTTTGCACTTTTAAAATCATTCCAGGCACTGCCACACTATTTTTAATACCACGGTAAAATTAATAAAAATGACCTTTTCGTTTAATAAATATCTGGACTTAAAATATAAACATTACAAATTCTAAGGCAGCGTACAATTAATCACTTTGGATATATACAATAAAAATAAATCCACAACTTATAAAGATCGAGTCTGTAAATCTATTCGAAGTGAAATTGTTTGATCGTAATTTTGATTCATTTTATTTATGAAAGTTCGATTATGGTTGATTCTGGAACATCTTCGATCTGTACAGACGTGCAAATATTAGCTTCGAGATTGAAACTGATAGATCTGTATCTCATAGACTCAAACATATGTCAAATAGTCTCTAAGTTATACCAAGTATTCTGTATTAAATCTATTCGACACCACAATTATTCAATTAGTTACTTTCTAATTATACCTAAATATATGGTATGCACAAATCTACAAATGACGATACCGAAAGTCTCAGAACATAAAAAAAACCGTTCCTTCCATATAAAGACCGAATTAATAAGCACAAATTCGATTTCAGTAATTGGGAGAAAAATTAACTGATTTAGTCTTACCATAATAAATTTTGTTTTGCAGAAAATCTGAGTTAGAATTCTAAAAAAATAATAAAAATCTAAGAAATTCGATTTTCTCCTTTTTCCAAAACTGTTATATACTTCAAATTTTGTACTCTCGGTATGTCAATTTTTATAACAGCAATTTTATGTTTACCAACTATATATGACTTTGTGGCTTACATCTTCTCATAAGGGTGTATTTTTTTTTTACAACAAACAGCAAGCAGCAGCTGTTCGGGGTGGCTTTCATTCCTAGAACTTGACCTATCCTTGGTCCAAGTTTCTTTGATCCATGCGATTTCGCATTTGATTAATACTTTTTTTTTTCCCCCTTTGTGGGGCTCATCTCTGATTAAGAAGGTAGCCTAATTTGATTAATACTTACACTGGTGCCCGAGGATAAGACACCGTCTGGGACTATTCGACATTCTCACTTATTATACCAAATTCATTCACGTATTATAAACTGATAATTATACAAAATTCTACCATCAATCATATCATTTATTCGCTAACACTGATAAACTATGGAAATGTTATTACTTATATTGTGATTTACATTGATTCAAAATATACATGTCTTCTTGTCAAATATGACCATTTGTGTAAAACGAATTGATATATTCAAAATCCGTGGATAGGTAATTGTTTTTTAAAGAAATATTTTATCACTTTTCGTTGAGTTAAAACGAATCAAGTCACATTTCACAACTATTCAAAGATCAATACTTACACTTATTCCGGTTTATGCATATGCTGCATACGAATCCTCAAACAATGAAGATTACCCAGATAATGTTCACCTGTCGTAGAAAGTTTCGTAACAAACTGGATATCATGTCGGAGATTCACTGACTCCAAAAACTAGATTAACTTATTTTATCGAAAAATGTGACTTTTGTTGTTTTACAAAGCCATAAGAGCGCTTTCAGAACACTCTTCGGGATTGAGGAAGGGCTGTTTCGACAAATTCTTTTTCAATTTCTGATTGAAAATTTTGTACAGGATCCTATGAGCTCATGCATGAAAAGATCGCATTGCTCTCTCCTCGTTCCATTAATTATGGCATAAATTTCAAATGTAAAGTTCAAACAAAGTTCTGGAAAGATCGGATTAGCTATAACTTCTCCGAGCTTGGCACTTCGATAATACTTCCAATACTGCAGCTCGAACTTTTCTTCGGTGGTCTGCCACCTGTTCGTGGGTTACTAAGATTCCTAGGACCCAATCTGTCTTGAAGTACCTCTAGTGATCTCCCACCTTTTCTAGCTCCTGTTCCGCCGCTAACTCGTTCTCCACTTCCGGTCCGATCGGTCTTTCCTCTACCCCATAGCTTTGCAAAGCATGCCCGAAAGTTTTCAGAAAAAAGACCATAGAGCAGCGGATTCACCACGGTATTTAACTGAGCAACGACTAAAGCCCAGACAAAGTGGTGCGACTTTAGGAAAAAATTTGTATCCTCGTTTGGTCGTCTTCCATCGATGTAAATGAGAAACATCACGATTGTAATGGGAAGCCACATTACCAGAACTGCTACAACATTCAGCAGCAGAATTCGTACAACCCTTAGGTGTTTGTGTAATCGAATCTCTTCGTGCTGGGACAAACTACCTGCACGTCCTTGTCGACCAGATATGGAAACCGTTGAAAGTTTCCTGCCAGCCCAAGGCACCAGCGTACCCACCACAGATAATTCCGAATCTCGTCGTATATTCCCACCTCCATCGACAGCCTGTCAAATCAGACAAGTGTAAGAACTTCGTATTGTATGGAAATTCGGTACAATAAAAGCACGATATCAGATATGCGATTTATGTATGTATCAGTTCAAACTTGGGTGACGATTACATGCATGTAGTTTATAAGAACACAAGTTTGTTAAGAAACGTGTGATACGGAGTTACGCAGCTAGTCGATAACTATACAATTCTTATTTTTTAATAAAAGTCAGGTACTCGATCAAAAATTAGATAAACGAAAAGTGGCGTACGATCTGACGAGCTGATCGACAAGACTTTAACAATATATATATACTCGGTTTCTTACGCTTATTGTTTTCTTACGTATTTCCTTCCTCAAATTCAGACCACAAATTTGAACAATATTTACAATGATATTAGATATCTGGCGATCATGAGGTAGAATTTATACGATTATTCACGCTGTCACTCCTTGGCAACATCGGCCCTGTGAAAACACATTTATCACGTACGTGTCAAAGACTGGAGATGTACGACGCCGTTGATACTGGTCACTAGACGAGGGATCTGACAATATTGATGCGAGATACTGATTCTTTTTGTTCGCGATTCGATCATTATTTAAATTACCTCAGCAGTATCTTAAATCCGGAAGTCGGAGCCACTTGCGCATAATGAATAAATAGCCAATAGAGTCACAGCTGGATATTGAAACACTGAGCATTTTGAGAAAAAGCACATCTGGTATTCATCGGATCCTATAGCTTCTTTCACCCAGTAAATTGAGACGTATTGAAAAAAAAAATGTACAAATCTTTATTCTCCTCAATTCCAACAGTCGAATGAATAAAGAGAATTCATTGGAATTAAGATTTTTAAATTTTTTTCAATATTCCCAGTTCTTTGGATATGGGGTTTGTTTTACCTGAGCAACGCAGGATACGGCCCATCTGTTTCTCGTATCCAATATTCTCTGGAATATACGTTGATAATGGTAAACCAGTAGTCCCATAGGCAAAAGACAAGCCACAATAATGACAGGTATCGTAAAGCACAATGAAACGTTGATCGACTCGTTCTTCGGAAAGATAAGGGTGCAAACGATGTCTCCGTTCACGTTCTGCGGGACATAAAGTCACAAAAAGCTATCAACAAATGATTATTATTATTATCTAACTAGTTATACATGCATAAATTTCGAAAAACCGGACGTTACCTTAGGTTTGAACCAGAAAGCAGCTGGCAAAAATAGTGATGCTCCGATCATCCAAGTGATCAAAGCTGCTACAAGGACCCTAGGGCCAGTTAATGCACTTCTATATGGTGCGACTGCTAAGCACCTGTGTCGATCTACTGATATTAAAGTCAACGTCCACAGCAGCACAAAGCCACATACGAACTGAAACATAACAGGGAAGTTAGATTGAGTTTTAGCGAAAAGCCCCTCAAATTTTCGAAGAGTTAGGTATATATCGGAAATTTCACATCGACTGTTTTCACTCGTAGAAACAACTTCGTTATATTATGTTCAAAGTCGTATAAGTTGTCGCCCTGTTGGACCTTAGTTTATTCATTAATCAATTTGTCCCTGATGTAAAACGTGACCAAACGTGTGGGTGTGAAATTTTTAACTTCAGCCCTCGTATGGTATTTTTTGGATGCCTGTAACTTTTGCTAGAAGATAGCAAACACATTTTTATATGAGTTGTTTGCCGAGCTTTTTTCTCTGTTTTTTTCTTTTCTTTCTTTTATGTATAACCGCCTGGACATAAGAAGATGGGGCATCCTGTACAAATAAATGTATCATAGGTATAGTGAATGAACGTTCGTTCTGATCACATAGAAATCTACTGTAATAGAGATGAAAGCGAAGAGGTATAACCGGCAATCATTGCTTCAGATATAAAATAGAAAATTATCAAAAAGGCGAGTCGGAACAAAATTTTATTTTACGAGTATAAGGGTGAACGAGATAATCTCGGAATTTAAAGCACTCTAGTAAGATTGCTGCATACGCGATGTACATATACATAGATTCGTATAGGAAACGAATGGATCTTTCTAGCGATGTACGAGAAGCATTCTGATGCTGTGCATATAGTCTGACGTATTTCCAATGCGTCGTAAGCTGCTCTTACTTTTCGTCAGCGTTTTTGCTCCTTGAAATAATTAGACGAAGAAACTCTACAGTAATCGTAATCAACGTTGTCCAGGATGTCGATAAGACTAATTGAGAAAATGCTAATAATAAATAGAAAATTATCAGATACGGTTATCGGCGAATTCGTCGAAGTGGGTTTTGAGAAAGTGCTTGTTAAAAATTTGAAAATTAGTGGTATAACATATGGTGTAAGTACCAACTACCATATTGAGACAGTCTAGACTTTAGGCTGTTATCTGCACGTGCGTTGAATCAATTTGGCATCGCTGACGTTTTTTTTTTTTCTTACTTTGATAAATGCTGTCCCTATCGAGCTAAGTTTCCTTTCATTATACATTTTCACGTTTTTTCCTTCCATAGCGTTACCGAATTTCGCTATTCTGCAAAAGAAATTTACGACGTTCAATGAATTTTTTCACATCAATTACTAAGAGGCGAAATTTCACAATCATGTAATCGGGGCTTTTCATTTCATAGTTAAAAGAATAGGAAGCTGTATCGCTAAGTGCGGAAACAGCGCGGGATGTAGCCCGGAAACGCGATTATAACTTATCACTAAAAAGTAGGACCAAGGTTCAATCAAACTTGCTAGCCAATTTAGTCCACAGTTGGACATTCGTTGTTCACATGATTGGAAGAGAATGGAAAAAGCTACGACATGACGACGAACAATATAGCGGTCAAGTCTCGTAAACGTTTCCGCAACACGCGTATAAACTAACAGCTGTATAACATTAACTGATAAAAAAAAAAAACCAATAGAGGTTTGCCTCGTCAAAATGAAACTAATTTCTTTTGCATGTATGATGCCAGTCTTATGATTCGGTTTGTCTAACCACCATTGATTCACTACTGGCCAACCACCATCATATTACCAACTTCCCAGGTGCTGGAGTATTTCGTAATCGATATATCATTGTGGCGGATTGTAACTATAGTTCGAAGTATAGTGAGTTTATGATTCCGCAGATGCTGGGGTTCTGTCATATTTTAGCGATTGCCAAACCGCGAGTCGGAATTAACACATACATTTGGCAGACTATGTTTTAGAGGGACTTCAACACGACCGCATATAGGTATATCTATGTGTCGTTGTTTGTGTTTACAAAGAAACTTCACGGGTTTCTTTCGGAATCGAGCTAGACTTATTCCAACCCCTCGCGTTCCCATTTCGCAGAGACTTTTTTTTTTTTTACCGTTCCAAAACTAAGTTCAAAGTGATGAGACGAGCCGAGATGCATCAATTCTCGTCTGTAAATAGTACGTTGCTCCGAGTACAAACAACGCACGAAATGTGAAAGAGGCAAGCTAAGATTTTTTAGGAAGAAACAAATTTTTATACATTTAACGGTAGACGAAATCCATGAAATTATCGACTCTGGGATCGGGAAATCGAGATAAGCGAAGAACCCTCGAGGCTCTTACTATATACGATAATTGCTCCTTCACTACGACATTGCGGCGAGGAATTCGCATTTAAAGCGATGGACCATCTAGATTCAAGAGGGAGCATCATATCACTTAACGAAACGTCACAAATAATTTACGATATAAGTTACAATAATATAATACTGTCGTTGGATCAAATCAGAAATCAGAAATGTCGTTTCAATCTCAAACGAATATCCTTTAAACTTTCGATATTGTTGAGGTATAGATACAGACCAAACCAAAGGCGATTTTCCCATATCGAGCGAACGTTCATTGCACAAAGGAACAAAGGTAACTGTGGTTCAAGCAACCAAACTAATATGCTTCTTCTTGACTCATTGTGATTATCGGAATTACTGGAGGTCTGAAAACGACTTCGAGACAAAGATACAGAATCTAGTTTTTCTCTATCCAAGAATAGCGCGGTAATAAACACCTACGACACGTTGAAATTTAAAACAACAAATTATTGTTCGTGAATTACCCCAAGCTGCTGGATGGATTATAAAATTGGCTACTTGTACGTGACAGCTAGTACTCACTTTGCTCATTATTCAAGTCTGTGTAGTGTGAAGAAAGAAAAACTTGTCTTTCACCGTTCTATATGCATTATAGAATCCAACAACAGCTCCCTATCGAAGGTAGGGTGAACAGGGTGTTCGTCTAGGGCATTCCCCTGTTCCCCACCAGTTTTAAGCTTCGATTTATTGGCCAATGCTCCGATATGCATGGTATATGCTGGAGAATTGATACCAGACAAAGAGTTGTTTCTGAACTTGAATGACTCTGCTTTCACAGAATGGATATGAAAGGAAAGGTGCACCTGTAGCAAAATACAGCCAGTCTCGTTCACGGTGCACAGCATCGCTATATGTTCTGTCTGATATATATATTTTTTGTTCGTTTTTCTAATCCCTAACACCATCAGACTGTGTACAAAACATGACCATGATCTCGATGTAAAAGAGGGGAACAATTGTGGGTTCTATTCAACGCAAACCTGCTCTGTGATGAATGCGTCTCGGCTTAAATCAATATCCCTTAGGTTAAACTATGCAAAATGGGAATTGAACAAGAAAGTTATGATTAGTTGTAATTGTTGAGCACGTTCAATCAACATCATATAACCGAATTGATTTTATCGGTGCTGTAGTTTGTTGATCAAAGGACCTAATTCGATTAACTGAATCCTCATTAATACCGATTATATAATTAATTACGAATTTATTGGTCATCTACGGTTGTAGGTACTCGTCAAATTTTACTTTTACTTTGAAAAAAACCAAATATTTGTGATGACTTTTATAAGATATTTACGACCTACGTGGGTGATATACAAATGCTTTCTTGAACTGCGTAAAAATGTATAATTCATCAAAATAATATATCTCATAACGTCTTTCTACGTGTGAATTACGACTTGAAGATGATAAAAGAAGAAAAGAAAAAAATCGATTTGAATAACTCTCGTAGACGTATCTGCAGTGGCGCCTATGATATGAAAAAAGATGTTTGTCAAATGATCTTCCATTAACTCTGAAGATTCAAGCTCAAAACTTCATTCTCTCATATGGTTAATATACCACTTGTAAAAAATATATTGCAAATAAAGTTTGAAAGGGTTCCAAAATTACAATTCGTTCCGGTTATATTTACGCGGAAAATCGCGAGCCCATGAATAGTGGCTCATGAATAGTCCCACGTTATGACTCGCATTTTATCACCAGCGTCTAAACGACGAAGACGACAATTTCGTTGATTCCAAAAAATTGGGGTATAGTTGCTATAAATATGGAATAAATCTTACACTACAGATTCGCGGGGTCATTCACATGCCTAGAATCAGTCTCGCTATAAACCGAATCGAAGATCAATTCATTGTCTTAAAAATGAGCATACGCGATATTCGATATAAAGAATAGTTTTTGCCACACATCAATTTGAAAACCTTCGCGTACCATCATTTTCCGAATTTTTTTCGAATTTTCAGCCAATATTTTTCCCTGTGATTCGTCGAAAACGAACATTTTATTTCCTGTAAGATTTATCCCAGTATAACGTCCCTTAATTAGCTCAATGGTGGATGCACTTACCTGTGAGTAAGGCAATAGTCTGCAAACGGTCTCTCCGAGTCGCCAGGTCTGCGTGAGCCTGGTATAGGCGATGGCAGGTACACCAAGGGCGAAAAGAAGATCAGCTGCAGCGAGATTAACAAGACAGAGATTTGTAGGAGTTTGCATTTCCTTGTAGCGCAAAACGCAGGCTGCGATACCCAGATTCGCTCCTACAGCGATGACAAAAGTCACTGCTAAGACGACCACCTGAAATCAAAAACGAACAGGATTCTTTAGGAAATTCAGCAGAATTTATTAAGGCTGAGGAAATTACTGGTTTTCTAAGAATACTGAAAAGTGGCAAATTCCAAACGAATTATTGAGAAAAAAAAAAATTGATATAAATATGAAAGATGAATACAAAAAAATATACATAGATGAGAATTTATCGGACGAGAGAAACCAAAGTTTTAACTAAGTCTTCTATTAACAGAGAAAAGATTCTTCCTCTATATAGAGCGTGCAATTCTCATAAAAACCGAAACAAAAAACGAAAAGTGCGTCATAACTCTTTTTTCAATTAAAAAATGATATGTTTTCAGTGAAATGTGATAATTGTCAAAGTGGAAGTACAAAGAAAGACTGTACATAAATACCGTACGCCTGGAGCAATACAGGGTCAATAAAATTATCAAAGCGCGAAATATCATTGTTTCCCTGAAGTTTCATTTTTTTTTTTTCACACATTATTCTGTTTCAGGTTTTTCTAAAATATTATCAAAGTGTTCGAAAATTGAAACATCGAATGTATTGTAATTTCTGTTCTTTTACTAAAAATAGGTAATCAGATTTGAAAATATCAAGGTGCATAAATTTACTCTTCGATTAACTGAATAGTTGAAATTTGACTTAGAACTGTAGTACTGCTTGCCTTTTGCAGGAGTTCAATTATCTAAATGACCGATGCCCGAGGGATTTCCACAGAACTTCATCACGATCCTGTACAGATCCCTCTTTTAGCAATCATTTAAATAATTCAGCTTTTACAAGGAAGTACAATCGTCCTAATTTGCATTTCAATTATTCAGTTAATCAGAATAAACTTATGTACTTCAGCTTTTCCGGTCAAAACTTTAAGTGCATACCAAAAGGTGGTATAGGAAGAGAGGAAAAAATCAGAAGTGTTGATTTATTGCTTAATTATGAGAATTTTTACCAAAACTGCTGCCTATGCTTGAAATAAAACTCATTTTTTTTTTCTTTCAAAGATCTTTGGTACGTCGTATTCATCGTCCATTTGATTTTCAACACAAACAGACTAAATCAACGGATATATACTAATTACGAACAAAAATATACCGACCCGCATAAAATTATTAATATTTTATTAGCTTGAACGTAAGACTCACCTCAACACCGCTAGCTCCTCTTCGATCCCCGAACTGACTGTAGTAGGTGAAGAAATATCTTGGACCCCATTCGGGGTCTTCACCCCAAAGATAGGATGTATTCATTTTCTTTTTTTTTTTAGTTTTATGTAATCTGGGTAGGTATTGCTTGACTTCAACTAATAGTTGAGTTTCGATCTCCAAAGTGTCATCAGTGGCGATGATGTTTTACAATCTTATAGATTGACATATGGCATTTGACTGAAGATGTTCATAGTCACTTAATGACTGTCACAGTTCGTATGAAAAATACTGCCCATGTTTTTTCGTCTCCTATTTCAGTAAAGCTCGATACTCGTTCCCAGTCAAAACACAGCTCTTAAAAAGTTTCTTCACAACCAATGCCCACGTAGTTATACATGAAATCCATATGGGAATAAGCTGTGGTATGATACGAGGGAGTTTCGACGTATGCCCGACGGTCAGAAAATAACAGAATGTGTTGACTTCCAACGAAAAGCAATATTAATGCTATTAATATACGAAATGTTTCACAACCCAATACTGTAATTCATCAGATGCTTCAATATTTGAAAGTTCTTATCAGCATTTCCTAGGGCAGAGTGCATCAGCCCTATAAGCATCATCTTTTAGTATCACCTGAAACAAAAAAATACCACTAAGGTTACGCAGGTGATTAACAAAACAAGTCATAATCATTAATTAGGTGATTTTATCCCAGATTTTTGATTTACCTGTAGTTATACGTAGATATAAAATAAATAAGTACAGTATAGAATCTTGATTTCATTCTCTACTCAGAAGTACTGATTAAAACCTCGAGTTCCTACCTAAGATACGCTAAATTTCGGGCAATATAATATCGGAAAGTGGATGTTCTTTGCTTATATGGGCAGTTCGAAAATGTGGGGTAAGCATGGCAGAATCACTTCGTTTCGGAGGCTATTTCCCTTTTAGTACCCATATGATAAAATAAAGGACGAAGGATTTGGGGAGCAAACGTAAAGGCTAGGCGAGAGATGTCGAATCCTACTATACTTTTCTAACAAAAATATTGAAGGGATGGGGCATTGTTTCATCCATCCTTTCAATTGTGGTATAAAAGAAAAGAAAAGAAAAAAAAATCATTTTGAATAGTGGGTTTCGAGGCCTGAAAGTCTGTAGAAATTGTACTTCGAAATTTTGAAATTTCTCTCGTTTTTTTAGTTTTAATGATACGAGACACAGAACGAGATTTGTGATAGCTCACAGAATGAAAATCTTTGTCTAAATACTTCCGTCTTCCACCATGAAAAAATTGCATCGGGTGCAAATACTGAAATCCCGATGAAAAAAGTAAGAATGAAAAAAAATTTCGAAAGAACTATAATCTGGCAGACAGATGGCCAAAGAGACTTTTTCAAAAGTGAATAATTACGGTACGGGTGTAAATCACGCTTCAGCACGACACACGAGGCGTCAAGTCGTAAGAAAATGTGAAAAATGTCAAAGAACAAATGTGTAATGATGTTTAATGAAAATGAATAAAGAGAAATCTATAACGAATGTCTCATATAATATATAGATGCAATAGATTCAAACATATACCTCCATAGGTCGATGGACAGAGATAATAGCTCGGTTTTCATCTATATACATGATAGATTTAGCTCGATCCGTGAGCTTTATTAAGTCCGTTTCAGATCATGGCAATCGTGAATTCGTGCGGTCGTATAAAACGACCGTAACGCAATAACGACTACGCAAGACGAAACGAGCAACTTGCGGGTGTTCATTACATTAAATGGTAGCAATAGCGTTAGAGACTAGTAAGACCCTATCATCGATCAACATGTCTCGAAGTTGAATTAATTCTAATACGATATGACGCTAGGATCATTGTCCTATAATTATAGAGCACCGGCGCGTCCGTTGAACGAGCTTTTAACACCGTTTCAATCTACGTTTAGAAACGAGTTTAGGGTAGATTCAGAATTAAACTGTTAATAATGATTTTACGAAAATCACAAAATGATTTCAGCAATAGAAATTACATTCAGTGAATTTCTCATCGAGGGTAGAGTTCGATTAATTAAATCTACGTTCTGTACAGAGCCTTCATAAAGTTCTGTGGATATGCCCATCGAACGACCACTGCAATCGATACTCAAAATATTTTTATTTCGAGATACTTGTTGTACAGTTTCAGCATTTTTAACATTTTTTTATTTTAAAACCCTAGTCTAAATTGATTAATGCTTAATGATTAGTAATAAGTAATTACCAAGAGAAGAAAATGAAGGGGTAGTTGTATCTAGTAACAGTACGAGGTGCAGCGATAGTTACGACGAAATTGATAAAATTCGAAGGCTATGTGTTAAAAACAGATAGAAATCGCCATAAGTAATAAAAATGAAAAAAAAAGAAACAACATATCTAAGTACGCGTCGTAAGAGCTTCCAGTCAAATTTTCTGAGTTATTGCTCCGAGCAATGGACAAGGCATATGTCACAGTGAGATGTGCAATGAATTTGTCAACAGTTGGGACTGCGGATTACAAATGTTGTGCGAGTGGCAAAACAATGAATGGGTTGAAAAAGGGATGAAAAAAGGTAGATTATTTGCAGACGGTGTGGAGTCTCGTGATTCTATGTATGCCCTCTGCAGAAGTTGAAGACTATTGACCTCGCTATCGACAATTGAAGTTGCCTTGCGAATTCTGGCGAGACTAAGGGGAAATCAAAACCTAATATTGAATTCATTGGTATTTAATACAGAATGGGCGAAGAAAAAAAAAATAAACGACCAAATTTTTAGAAAGGATAAAGATTTCAACGCGTGCGACAATCAATCTTTGTTTTTTTTTTTCTTTTCTTTTCTTTTTTTTTATGTCGAAACTTGCAAACGACGATGAAATTTTTATTCAGCGTATCTTAAAATTGAAAAAGTTTCCGTTCATTGCGGAGAATTGAGCATTTCATGAATGAGTTTTTAATAAGTCACTGCTGTTTGTTCACGACAACCCTTATACGTATACTATATTTATTGTCTTATTGAATGATGAGGTATACACAATTATTAAAGTATTTCATTAACAAAAGCTCGTGTACAGATATGTGAATAAGAATTTTTAAATTCGTGGAATTACTATTGAGGACCCGTCTGTGTGGGTTGACAATAATAGAACTACTGAAGAGTTTTGAAATCGAAAGAAAGCGAAGAACAGGGAGAGGGTTGAAGAATTCCAGACGTAGGTCATAAATTGACAGAAAGAGAGAGAAAAAAAAACGTGCTTGAAAAGGAAAAAGCTATAGGTACTTGAAAAGTAGAGGAAACTATCGTTCAGATTAGAAGGGCCTGACGAATGATCCCTGAAAACACGTGGTGGCTAGATTTTGAGAGTTTGTGCCTGAATAGACAAACCAGTCTAGTGTAAAGTATAAGTATAAGAATTTTTAAATTATTGTCAACGGGTAGATCAATGGTAATACCAAAAATCAGAAGGAAGCATAGGATATGATCCCAGAACTCTCTTTTATTGCCCAATTTCATTTGGGCATTTAGATAATAATTTGCAGGTGCTCGGTGTCCGTTTACGTCATGTTCAGAGTGTGAGTTGATGGTCATTTCGCATTTAATCAAGTCACGTTCAAATAGTTCGGCGTGTCCTGTTGCCAAACTGTCGATTCCTATCTTATAGTTGTGAATAAATAAAGAATTGATGTCAAGCGTTTTTTTTCAGACTTGAATGACAATCAGCTATACTTCGAATGACTACCACGTCATTATCGAATGCGTGAATCGAACACTTTTGCAATTCAGCAATTTTTTGTTCTGTTAAAACATTTATTCTACTTTCGTTCTGAAAAAAAGTTGAATAAATTTCCCAGACAAGGGTCGCATCATTGTGCTTGAAACGTTAGAAGTGTGGAATCCAATTTTAATCTGATCTAGTCGCAAAAAATTTTTCTTTACTGTAATATAATATTACGATTGTCTCTGAAAGATTTTCACGAAACTGGTGATAGAATATATCAGATAATACATAATATGGAGAAAATGTTGTTCACGCGGTAATTAAACATCTACAATGACCAGGTCAACGCGATTACTCTTTACGATCTGCTTTGTGACGTGAGAAAGTCCAGACATCGCCATCTGCTATATAAATTGAAAATTCGTTCTGACCATTCGGGGAATGCTAATTCTTCTGTGATCTTTGCTCATCGATTGATTTCGAACCAACGTTTCATCTTCTAACAATTCGTCGAAAACCCATGATAGTTTCCATAATGAATAATAGGTGCACATAAAAACTTGGTTTTCTCTTTTAAGGACGATACATATGCGCGTGGGATGGATACACGTCAGTTCTTCAGACGCGGAGGCTGAATCCAATTATTGCTGCACGAATATAGTTTCTTCATCACTTTATATCTACTAAAATATAAACATTGTCCCATACTGATAGAAAAAAAACATCACATCGTAGATAATTTCCTACTTAATCGTACCTTATTGCGACGTTGAAACTCGTTAACGTCATTCATTACTAATTAGCTCACACACTATCTTCCCCATTTGCTGTACTTTACGAGTGTCAATCTCATGGGGCGCCTTGACATTGACCAGATATTCCTATATCGTATAACCAGTGGTTTGATGATGTTCGACATCACCCACAAGCAACTAATATAATACCTACATAAACGTGAATGAATAGATTTTCGTATACCTCCAAGGTTCTCCCAGTAAGAAAAAAAGAAAAAAAAAGATATATATATCATTACCAATACCATGAAACCACGCTTTCACGCTATCTTTGAAACTCTTTATGTCGCATACTTTATCATAATCCTTAGTTCCTGGTTATGGTCTTTGCTGTGGACTCTCTACCCATCTGCTCGAACTTCCCTCCAGATAACTCAGGCGATTTATACTAGCTTATTGCACTGTCCTGTTGGAAAGGAAATATGCTCATAGTCATACCTACAGGCTTATCACTATACGACTCAAAGCACCATTATATAGCGAGAAAAAGATAATACTTATCGGTTCAAGACTTCGAGGATCATTATGACGAATCATAAATGAGGGGCCACTAGGCAAGAAGCACTAATCTTTTGATTACGAAATACATAGGTACGCTCTTATAGATCACTTTAGAAAAAAAATATATATCTGATCATTGGATCAGTGCTGACAAATTAGTCTGGTATAGTAAAAATAAAAGAATGTTCTTCATCTTATCACCAACTGAATCTTGAGCAGGAACTAGTCTGAATAACAAATTGAATTTTTTTCTTTTTTCACGAGGCAAGTCCTGGGTTATGTCTTTCTTGTTTTGGCATTCAATCAGCCGTCAAATATTGGCGGTAAAACAGTCGTAACGAGAGATGGACAAAGTAAAACGAAGAAAGAAGACGTAAAACGACCCACAGTATTTTATTGTCGTTTTTACGCTAGTTAACTTTATTTTAATGATCACAAGACAGCTGCCCTGTTCGAACGAATCTTCACATCTATTTTTCGGTAGTTATACACACACGCATATGTATATATATAGATATATACGTATACAATCGTGTATTTTTTATATTTATTCTCTCGATCTAATCAACAGCTATGACGGGTATCATTATCGAGAAAATGTTATAAAAATTATATATTCTTAAAACACGCGAACAACAAAGAAGATGAAAAAGAAACTCAGTATCAAACTTATCTTTTGTCATTACGTCAATATGTGGTATTTTTTCTAAGGAAAAAACTAATTAGACCAGCCTTATCCTATACGGTGCGGTTGCCACTACAGTGGTACATGATAACCTACTATGACATCACTATACCAAATGAACAATTCTCAATAGCTTTTGTCCTGGCGAGATCGCACATTAACATTTTCTGATGTCATAATCACATCTATGATTAAAAACGTACCTTCGCGGACATATGAAATATGCATACGTAGGTATTGGACGAAGTAAAGAGTATCTTAGATACTTACATACATGAAAAAATATCAGTAAAAAAATTCATTCATTCATGATATACCTATCGGTGTTAGATTACTTTTTGAACAAAGCGTTGCCTTCGATTTAGCAAATTACCAACGTTTTTGCACAGTGCAAACAATACGCACATTTTTGACGAGGTGATATATAATAAGGATCAAGGCAACGATATTGTTGAAGAGGTGTTAAAAAATTAGCAATATCGATAAGAGATTGAGTAGGTACTAGGAAAAATAGCACCTCTTAGGGTACCCGAAGTGTTAATTAATGACTGACCAGTAAGGCGATAAAAAATATCTTAATTTATGCAATGTTTATGAATTCCGATTCAAACCAGATTATTCCGAAACGTAGGTGTCCAATGACTCGGTGCAGTCAATGATTGTTTAATTCCATCAGGTATAAGCCGATATAAATCAGAACAGTAGCATTTGCAGGTGATTAATTAATCTTTAAAATTGTTCTATTATATACAGATGGCGATACAGTTTTATCAAGACGCTCCAAAATACACCATAGCAATATTTCATTCCTTTTAGATATAAACCTCAGTTGCTGATAGGTTTATAAACGGAATATAAATAATCTGTAGCGAAATGTTAATAAAATCTCATTGATTATTCCACGATATGGGTCACAGCCGTACATAGGTACCCTGTATGACCAAATCTTTCAAGATTTAGATATCGACGTACGATCAGATTGCAACTATCATATATATACTATAGTGTAAGGATTGTAAGTACAGTAACAACGAACGATTTACAAGCCTAAATCAGCTAACATATATAAATTGTCATGTTTATCACGGGAGGATGTTGACGCAGTTACTCTAAACACGCGAAGTCTATAAAAAGAGATTATATGTAACGTGTTGGCCCTCGCACGAATCGGTTCTAATTCTAGCCAATTAAAGTCTCGTTGTCACAACTATAAATGCCCAACAAATGCTAAGAGATTAAGATAAATTAAATAATAATTCGTTGTTTAACTGCAGGACTTGTATAGCCATACCAATCGGTATTATCCTCGTAGATTTGTGGACCACACATGCACGATAATGTTGTGATGATCACATACATTAGAAATAAATAATTATTATACCAATACGCTTTTTCTATAAATAAGATATGCGTTCTTTCGGTTATACCTACCTATCTAACACGGGTATTTTTTTTTTCTTTTTTTTTTTCCAAATTTAACGGTGATATCACACCTTCATAGCCTATGGGGTACAACGTTTACACTTGCGCAAGTTAAAGCCTTGATTATTAATAATTTATAATACCTAGCGAGGTAAATATTATTGGAAAACTTTCAATTTCATTGCAATTCACTCGAAATCTGGAATGAAAAATGATGGATATATGACAGAGCAGACCTATTTCATTCTTTTTGCAATAACATAAATAGGTGTTTCAATTCTCCCATTAGGATAATCTATAAGCGTATCGAGTAATCGGTGGATAATTAAAAGAAAGTGATGATGATTTTATTCTGTTGAGGCTGGAGTTTGTCTATGGGATCAATTCCGTATAGGAAAATGAAGAAAAAAAACTAACAGTGGGATTAAAATTATAAGTACAATTCAATTATATCATGTAATTTTCAAATTTTGAAGGGTTCATCACTTAGCTTAGTTTTCTCTTTAGATTACGAGTTATTTCAGGAGAATTCCTCAGTACAGAGACTGTGATATCATTGATCGATATCACTTTGATGACTCGGTCGTTCTTGTTCTGTTATATGACTAAGTAAGTAACCGCAGAGCTCAGAGGCTGCATATATATTATATATTTGACTCGATTCATCATTGAAAATTGAAATGATTAAGAATTTTAATGATCGACTACTTTATCTCGAGAAAGCCTTTCAAATTTTTTCGATCCTTTTTAGTCTCTTGGGGGCTCGTCTAGCCGTTAGTCAATGAATCTCAAAATTATTTTTATTCTTGATGGCGTAATAATCAAAAGAGTATGATTCTTTGAGAAGTTCAAAGTCTTGAACTCTTATATTTACGCAGTATGTATCATACACAGTATAATCTTATATTTCTTTCTAACAACATAAGCTTTCAGAATCTGTACACATTCAGAGAAAATGATATTCCATCCTTTAACGAATTGGTATGAATGCCTGATTTATTATAGATAAACGTATGTATACTGAATTGCATATGTATCGCATTTTGGAATTGGATGGTAATGGTGCTTTTCGCATATATGCATCTCGATTTTCTAAAATTTTTAGATTTCTTACGCCCAACTCGTTATAATAATGGTACGCCACAAAAAAACATGCATCATGCATCTCCATTTGTGGGTACAAGGCCAATGCATTGTTCGCGATTTTTACCCTGCGGCAATGAGAATAATAGAGTTTTGCACGATGAAGAGTTTGCACTTTTTTAAACTCATTCAAATTTCAATCATCTGATGAATCACGTTCACGAACATATTATATACAAACGTAAAAACACAATCGAGCTTTGACTATACAAAGACTGTGAATGCATGACTCAGTCAGTCCCCATATGCATCAGTCAAAAAGTTAAACGATCGTGAACTTTCATAGTTATGGGTTAATTGCGATATAGTACTACAAGAAGAAGCCTATTACGTCACGTCACTAGGCTGTTATTTGCCATGATGCAAGACCATTGTAATTTGCAACGCTAGCAATATTATATCAGCCTCAATCGAAAAAATTAAACAACAAAAAAAAAAAAAACGGAAGTTTACGTACTGCACGAGCCTGTATCGAAATTAATTGGAATCGCTTTATCTATGGCCACAACGGTGGTCGAATGATAAAAAAGCCAACACGTTACTCCGAATTGTATACCGATGAATTAGTTCTTCGAATATCGCCATAAGTTTTTTTAGAACGGTGCAATTGCAATAATATTTCGTTGAATTTGTCACAAAACAACAGCAGAAACTATAAATCGTTATGCAATGAATCGAAAGTAGAGTGTAATGATAATAAAACGCAAGAAATGTATAAAACTATAAAAGCACTTACCAGCTCTTCACGATGTGCATCTGGTAATGTCATCGGCACATCACTCCTTGTTAGCTTCTTTCCCAGATCAAGTAATCATATACTTCATTGACAGTTTGTATAATTAATCAGAGTTTGAAGTGATTAATATTCAGGACAAGATTCATCGCACAGGTTGTTGGATAAGGCCGGTTGATAAAGGTACGGTTAAACGTTATAGCGGTCGTTGAATCACATTAACCCCCCTGTTAAAGTCAAGTTAAAAACCACTTCGAAAACTTTTGTCAGTTGTCCCGGCTTCAGTCCAATAAGTTTCTATACTTATAGTTATCGCAATACGATTAAGCCCAAAGCGGCTGTTTCTCGTGCTGTTGGTTTCTGCTGTCGATCATTTATCAATATTTGATAAAAAGTCAATTGTATAAGCTCTGGTCATCACCATTCAATCGTACGATATTTGGGCCATTTGTTATCAGTATAGACAGTGTGCTTCACCAAAATGCAAATCGTCACAGGTATGTTACGATGACTGATTGTAAGGTGGGATAACACTCGAATTATTCAAATTTATTCAATCAATCCCGAACTTTTAGACACGTTCTGGATTCTTACGTAAAGTTTTCCGCGTTACATCTAATGCGATTTTCAACGTTTTGTAAAAAATGACCATTAAATGATCCTGAATGAACAGATATGGGATGAAAATTACGTGATACGTATACATATGGGTATGTATAGATGGTTCAACGCGACTTGTTCATCATCAAACTGCCAGGTCATTATTGCGTATTGATACTCCAACAATTTCAACAATGCATTTTTGAAAGTTTGTTTTTCAACATGAATAATTCATTCGCGCTTTATTTTTGAATTTAAGGGTAGAAACAAGACGTAATTGTTTACTAATTTTGGTTATAGTATTACTCGACGATTTTTTTTTTTTTTCGAACGAATTTTACTGACTTTTACTGCCTGCGAGAGCACTCGATTCACCGAACGATTCTCACCGACTGACGCTGCTGGCTCGGTCGCTTTACGCTTACCACCCGCTTCACTATCAAAAGAACTAACTCCAGGCGTCCCGCCGCCATGCGCCTTGCACCCTCAGGCTGAACAGAACCGATATGAACCTAAACACATTGCACCCTATGCAGAATCATTAGCATAATTGAATCCTTAGTGCAGGAATATTGTCCCTTAACTATACCTACGAAATTAAATCAGGATGTCAATTACGCGAGATATCAACTGTCCAATATATTCGTAGTGGCGTTAAAAGTGAATTGCAGTGCAAATTGCAGAAAAAGGTCGATTAGGTATTCACTGAAATTTTATCAACGTTAATGATTATTTAAGTCTGGCTTGAAATCCGTTCATCAAAATAATAAACTCAACTCACATATGAAATCGATGAACGATTTTTGCAGATTGTTCAGTTTACAATATTTAGTACAATTTTTAGGACGAAATTGAACGAAACTTTATTGTGTCACGCTATATGAACATCATTTTTTAGGTCTGTGAAACTATTAAATTTGACGCAGGGAACGTTAGGGAAAAAATAATGATTTTGCAATTATAGGGGAAGCCACTATTATAATTCCCCTTCCGGCAAAATGAGTTTTCGATCTAGCGATATGGATTATGATGTGAACCCCAGTGGCATATTAACGTACCTATTATTTTTGGGGTTCGTATATGATTAATTTCACAGTCCACAGACGACCCAACGAAACAAGTTGCTGCGTTGGTTGTATAGAATTGAAAACCATAAAGATGTCTTTCTTTTTTTTTCTTTCTTTCAATTTGCAACGTTTTTACGATTAAATTTTTTACGCAAAATAGTTTTTGCCTATTACGCATTAAACAAGACATTTATTTACTCTATATGACATTATTTTCATTCGCCAGAACCTAATCTAACTTTTCAGCGGTTTTGGAGCAGATGGACGACTGTTAGGGAAAATGTTCGTACATAAAATCAATTTTATAGCAACACTATAAAAACAATGAAATTACCTTTACAGTCTACCTATAAATTTAGCAGAAAAGAAAAAGCACCCGCGAACGTAAACGAGAATGGAAACTGATTATTCAATGATTTAAATTTGTGAAGAGGATGACGGGAGGCCGACTACAAGTGGCGTCGACATAAATCCTATAGTATAAATTCATAAATAATTTCTCAACTCGATTTGACCGAAATGCAAATTCATTTTGCTGGTTAATATTGGGGCAAAGTTCTCTTCCGAAAATCTCCTATAGAAGTGACGTAAATAAAATAATATATTTATTTTCTATTGATTAAATTTTCTGTCAAAAGTCAACCTACCCACTTTTTCCGGGACCTTCCCCTACCTTAGAGGGTGATTTCATTCAAAAAAGGTCACTGCTCCCATATCCATGAGTTATGGATGTTTATGGAATATCGCGCAAAGTTTAGTCTCAGCAAAACAAAAATAAGAAAAAAAAATATATATATACGGGGTTGTTTTCTGGTTATTTTTAGAATAGGAAAATATGGCACCAATCGAATTACCGGTTTTGGTTGTAGAGGAAAATCTGTTGAAAGCAGAAAGATACTATTGAAAACTACTACTCGAATTTGATTGATTATTAATAGTATCTTGGCATTACTAATAGGGTAATAGTTTATATACGTCAGGGTGAGCTGAGTCGTAATAATTTCAAAAATAGATATATAAAAGAAAGAATTGATTTTTTTCCCAAATTTAGAAGAACTTAAGATCTTATAGTTTTGACACACATCTATTATGAGTATCACGTTGATTCGAAAATGTGTATATTTAGTGTTGGACTTGATGCTTCAACTTTGGAGTAGTAAGTTAACATATACAAACAGATTTGTGGGACGAGTCAGTAGTAAGGAAAATACTAAAATGACAAAATATTATCTTTAGCTAGGTTCTTTGGCGTAAACTTTTGTTAGCATAAAACATAAAACTAGTATAAACGAAGTACAGCTTGTCCATTCAATATAGACCATTCGAACGCTGTCATCAAATCGCAAATAAATTCTAAACTGAAAGCATAGGTCTGAGTTCGCCTACTGGATTTCAAAAACCTCATAATGATGTCTTCCAAACTGATCTTAAAGTCGCTAATTTCGAAATAGTCTTAACAGTCTCAGTTTCTCTAAACCAAATAGACAAACTATACTCGCGTTAAAAGAGTTTCCTGTATGTATATCCGTTTACAAGCCTTTCTCTCGCTCTCTCTCTCTCTCTTACTTTCCATCTCTTTTTTACAACTCTAAGAACGGCTAAAGATATACAGGCACCAAATTTAGAACGTGAGCATATACCTGGAGGCAGGTTTTAGTCGCAGGTACTTACCCTCCCTTCATTCTAGCACACACACATACAGACACAAACGACTAGAATATATACCTGGAAACGAACTAGAGGAAGAACCAACTTATTGACCCTATACCTCTTCGATTTTAAAAATTACTACCCATAATGCTGACAACCTATACCAGGCCAGAGATCCATTGAAACAAGCAAATAGATTTAATTACAGTAGAAATTTTCGTTCTAATATCCTATAACTATGAGTAAAGCGGAAGTCTTTTGGTTCTGATGAATGCATTACATGGATTGTGATCCTGACTTTAGAACAAATCCCGATTGATGATATCAATGGTAGATTTTGACGATCAAATGATCCGATTCGATTTACTGAACTGTCTTGTTGATTGCACGAACTATTTTTTATGCACGATTGAAGTGAAACTCAAAGTGCACGGAAAAGGTGTGTTGAGGACAAGCTGAAGAATTCCCTGACAATACTAAGAAGTGGAGAACGAACAGAGTTGGACCATACCATAACCGACGCAATCCTATGGGGGAAAGAGAATAGGGACCGTGCGATCGCAGGGGGTCGTAAAGGCGAACCTGAACTTTGATCTGAGACAGGGGTCGACAGTAATTGCACACTAGGTCTTGAACGAACTTGAAGATATGATGATCTGTACACAACCCTTCAACACTTCACTTAGAATCGCGATGGAATACGAGGATGGATACTTACGCCTGTCTGAGAGTTCAGTAGTGGCTTTGTCAGAAATGGAGAAGCTATCTCAAGCAGAAACGACGGTTATCCCTTCCTTTGTGGCTACGTTAGGGATGTAACCGTATAGTAGCTGAAGATGATATATAATGTAATGAAATATTTGTTGAACATAGCGTACAAGGGGTTATTACACAGCGAGTACTATATCTCTCGTCATGTGCAGTTCAGCAAGTCGCCCCGTTGGTATTGTAAGACAGAATTTTCACCTCTGAACTTTCGATCGGTGGACAAAGAAAAAAAAAAACTTTCAATCTCGTTTCTATCTCGATTAGAAAAAGATTTAATGAAAGAACTATAGAATTTGTTGTATTATTTTTAATTAAAAATCTAACACCGGGCCGTGGAATTTTTTTGCCTCGTATTTGTATAGAGAAACTACCCTACTGCACAGACTGAATGCTTCAGGTTTCCCATCTCCTTTGTCTTCCT
The DNA here is from genome assembly GCA_914767705.2 of Tenthredo notha. Classification (NCBI taxonomy): domain Eukaryota; kingdom Metazoa; phylum Arthropoda; class Insecta; order Hymenoptera; family Tenthredinidae; genus Tenthredo; species Tenthredo notha. The sequence continues at coordinate 9,349,009 of OU611908.1, forward strand.
TTTCAGAAAATCGAGCAACGGTACATTGTGCGTTTGGAATATTTTTCTAGAAATCTAAATTATAATTTTTCGTTTTAATGTCCATATGATATACATGTGTGAAGTATAAAGAGGGTCTAAAATAAGCGAGCAAGAAACGTAACAGGAAGGGTAAGAAAAGGGTGTGAATACGATCGTCGGTCGTAAGTGATGTGCGCACGTGCGAGAAGGTTGTAAAAGAATTGAATTTCATCTTATGCAAACGGATATCGTCAAAGGCACCCCGATGTGAGAAGGGGCATACCTACCCCTGCGTCCGTTCGACCGTACACATGGTATTTGTACAGTATAAGGGCGAATGCGGGGTGAAAGATTGCTTTGAAAATACGCAAAAATGTATAGGTCCGTTGTGTATTCAGTTCAAAAACACTCGGGGTATACATATACCTAGTTCGTCTGGAATCTACAAGGATCAAATTGAAGGGCCTACAACGATCATACAAGAATTTTTTCACCGCAGCAAGATGCGTGTTATTTGAATACCTGCCACATACCTACGTGGGTATTTCGTACTTGTAAATAACAGGGGAGCTGCATTACGTTTTTATTTAGTTTTGGTAAAAAATCAGTTCCATTGAATAATTCATCAGCTATAGCTGATGAATAAACCTGCAAGTATGAAAATGACGTGGTTTGAATTATCGCGAATATATTCCGTTCATTTTTTGATCGTTTTCGATGATTTTATTTCTATTGGAAGCATTCATCTCTTGCGAAAACTTTAAGTATTTATGAAATAGGCAGCTTTCCTATTTTTAACAAATTATTTGTTAGACTTGAAACTTTGACATTTTTGTATGACTGACAGATTTGAAAGTGTTATAGCAATCTAGACCGTGCAATTCGTAAAAAATTAATCAGATTACTATAATCGCAATATAGAAAATACGGGACATATCACGTTCGTCTTATTTGACAGAGAAATTAAAGAACTGATTGATGTTTCATACTTAGCTTTTCGATTGATGAAGCGCAACGAAAACTGTGCATAGGAAGAGGTGAAGTAGGTTGGATGCAGGATATGATGAGCGGACGTAGTACAGTGCATCAAAATATTTCAAGCATCGGGATTTTTGATCGTTTATCAATCGTCCTGAAAAAGTTTAAAAAATTAGATACGTCAATTTGTATATAGGTATGAATGTTTATTTGCGAGTTGGTTTGTTATCAATATTCATAAAATTAATACAAAGTGTAGCCAGAAATGATAAACCATATATTATATATTACGGATTATCAAAAAATTGTTAATTTATATGTAAATCAAATCTGAATCTCTACAGACGGACAGAAAATTCTGTTACAGAAGTAATCAGAATAAATTGTCCCCAATATCAGAAGAGATTCTACACGAAACGGAACAAAGAAAATGATTTTTTTTTTTCTTCTAATATTCTATTTCCTTAAATTTTTTTAAAGAATTATTCGGATTGTTAATAAATCGCTGTTGAATGTCAAGGCAAACTTACAAAACCAAGAATCTTAAACAATGCCAGACAGATTGTTCAGATAACAATGTTTAATATATCAATATTTATCAAAATGTATTGCAGCTCTTTGTACAGGTAATGAATATATATTTATACAATATACATAATAATAGCGCATTTTATACCTGTATGCGTTATTGGATTTTATACTATTCTGAAATATACTAATATATTTATATATATCTATTATAATATTTGTGTGTATCAATTTTCAATTTCATAAAATGGTTATCCGATTCTTTAATCGCATTGAAATTATATAATCGGGCAAATATATTTCCACGTAATCATATGGCATTGAAAATTAGTATGTGGATGTGAAAATTACCCATTTCTTTTATGAAACTGTCTTCGCCAGTTATTCATTACGAGTAATACAATCTTTTCTTTTCTTTTGATACCAGTGACCTTTATGGTAATTAGAAGTTTTAAACAATTAGAATCAATAATTAAATGAACAGAAGAAAAGGGGTGGTTAAATGTTAAGGGGCAACTGAATGGTTAACTTATGGGATGAGGTCACCTGTAATACTGAAATAATACGAGGTATGGCAATTTATGAACTGGATAACCATTTCTAAACTAAATTTTAACCGCGTGAAACGACCCTGGCGATCTTTTATTCATTGAGGACTATAAAAGTGGAGATCGTATCATATACAGAGCGATTCTCCGGAAAGTAACGCGCCTAAAAGGTAGGCAAACGCGTGACGCCTGCATTGAGTAGCTCAAAAATCGACGATTGGGTTTTATTTCCCAATTTTCTAAATAAAACTCAATCGTCGATGTTTGGGCTGTTCAATGCAGGCGTCTTGGCTTTGCCTACCTTTTAGGCGCTTTAATTTTCAGATGATCGCTCTGTATATATGATAAAATCTCGGGAAATGAGTTTTTATGAAATCGCTAGCGAGGGTAAAATTAGCTAATCAGACATTATTAAATTCACTTTGCATGGCCACTTTCGATTTCAATTATTACGTTTGGATCCATATAATTAAAAAATTTCTCGTTTCTTGATTCCACCTTTATAGCACCTAACAGTATTCTCAAAATTCACGAATTAATATACAATCGGAAAAGTAATACTTTGAATCAAAAGTTGCTATGGGAATAAAGTTCAACATTCTGTTTTATTACATAATTTTACCCCGGAAGTGGTTTCTTGAAAAACTTTTTTAATAAGTACTCGAGATTTCTTAACGTACAAGTCAGATAAATCCCTCGTTCGTTTGATTTCTATTAATTTTTAATTTTCTTCTATATCTTAAAACTGGCAATTTTTTTATTTAATTTTTTCATTCCGGGACACCCTGTATAATTATATGTAGGTACCTCAGTATATTCATAGTATATATGTATACATTTCAAAGTACATATTATTTACTGTGTTAAATATATTATATTAGTTTAACATTTATTATCCCAACAGCAATATCTTTCATATAGCAAGGACGAAAAAATGGAGAAAATTAATAAAGAAAAAAAAAAAAAGGAAAAAACCTACTGAGACCGGAAGAGTTTTTATTTTCCCGAAATTACGTAATAGCTAGTAATATTTTCAAAACTGGAAGAGGCACCGATATCGCATATCATAGTTATATTATACAAGTATAAACTATTATACTTACATACAAAATTTTATAAATTAACACAAGGATGTATAGGATATCGCCTAATATATTTTATATAACACATTAATTTAAATTGCTCCTTATACAATAGTAAAATGCGCTGTTAATTTCGAATAAAAGAATAATTCCCAGCAAACACATCACTATCAAATTATACAAGATGCAGGAAAAAAATCTGTAACGTATATTACAGACAGTTATTTAGGTACTGCATAATAGTTGGTTTTGCATATTGTAACGTTCTTATGCAGGTATTAAGGTTCTTTTGCTATAGAATCAGTAGATCGATCAAAAGATCAATAAATTTGGGACTGATCGCTTGATATAGATCATTACATCTTTGATATCTCCGGAAAAATGTTATCAATTTAAATCATGAAAGATAACGTATTGAAGGTTTTCGAAATGTCGACTTGGGAATTAGGCTTTAAGAGAAAAAAAGAAAAGGTAAGCAATGAGGAATTGTTAATGAATTAGTAATTCAATTTGTAAAAATACAAACCTATTTTCGAAATGTTAAAAAGGTACATGAGAAATATAAAAAAAATAAAAAATGTTAATCATGATTTATGTATTCCAGATCTTACCTTGAAATATTCTGGAAACCTTGAAGAATTTATACGCAAATATATTAGCAAAGTTTCGCGCGAAACTATCGGTAAATTCAAATCTGAGATTGGCGGTAACGAATTTTGAATTATCGAAGAAACGAGAAATTATTTCACTTATTCGATTTGTAATATTTTCAATGATTATCCACAACAATTGCTTTTTTTCTCTGTATATATTACTTTACATGTATAACAAGTTCAGAAATATTCAGTAGAAATCTTGTTTACTATACAGCTAGTACGTTGCCATATGATACTTAACATCTTTATAACTGAAATTGTCTTAATGTTATTCAAATTTCATGATTTCTACACCTAATCGTAAACTAACACGTATCTTATGTCATGTAATAGTAACAATCCTCACTTCATCACCTAGTGTGTAAAAATTACAATAAACGTTACCTATATATGTGTTTGCTGAGTTCTGTTCATACAACAAGCTGTAAACAGCATTGTTCGACATTTTTTAATGACGATCTTTCATCATACGATGAAAATTCACAGTACTGTACAGAATACGTAACAGTGATCTATCAGTTTTCATAAGTCTAAACCACGGGGCCTCTTTTAGTACTTTCATTAAATCTGTTATTATTATAAATAGAAAACTAGTCCATAGGGATAGCAATAGACTTTTATCCATTAGACAATAGTCGATTTGATTATAAAACTGCGAATTCTAAAGCAAGATCGGATAAATGAGAAAGATATAATTACTGTACCTAATCTTCTATCATTTCTGCATTTATTAATTTATACTTAGAAAGATTTGTACCAATTGTATATATTTTAGTTTGAATAGTAGTATTGGATTTAAACTTCTCATCACATCGACTAATTTTCAATTACAGAATCTAATCCACAAACTTTATACCTTTCGAAATACTATCTGAGAATGTTAGTAATTTGAGAAAGTATGTAACGTATGTCCGGAGATTTAACATCGAGTATAATATTTACCGGTATAAGAATAAGCTGGAGGGTAAAAAACGTGTTATTATACATGAGACATAAAATATTTATGCGAAATTAATGAACTGAAAGGATGAATCAAAGAGGATATAATGGCATCGAAAAGACGAAAAAACCGTGGCTGAGTACTCGATAAAATATTCAGATGTAATGAAATCTAGCAGGAAGCTCGTCAGGATGGTAATTTAAGATGAACCATATGTTCTTAGAGATTAATAAACGTCAGACTTATAACATTTGCAAAATAAGAAAAAGAAAAAACAATACACGACTAACTTTCAGATAACTATTTCGAGCTTAAAGTGAAGACCAGAAAAACGTTGTATGGATTACAACTAAAATTTGATACCCAGCTTTTGACTTTTAGATAAAACCTTAGGGTCCTTAATCCTTAATTTTCGTTTTAATAGACTCTATTCGAGTTAAGTACTGCAATGCTTATAAGTACGTATAATTATCAAAGACTTAGTGATTTTTTGCCTCTGAGTTGTATGTGGTAGGACAAAACTTGAAATTAATATACAAAAGGAGCAATTTTAGTTTGCACCCTTAAAAATGATTGTTGTATACGTTAAGTAATTTATATAATATCCAAAAACATATACAAAAAATTGTTTCATTATGTTGTTTGTAACAATTTCTTCTTTTTTTTTTCTCCATTAAGGATGAAATTATAATGATATAAGTTATTATCAGATAAAGTACTGCTTATATGATTACATATACATACTAAGTTTATTAAGAATGTTTACTTTTGTAATGATTATTGTAGCTGTGTTTTATTAATCGGCTCGAGAGTTCTGTATAGCTTCAATGTAAATAGTCGAAGAAGACTGATTTCTAACTTTTCATTGCTTCAAACTATGACAAATATTCTAATTATTGATAACTTAACAATTACAATTTAAAACATCAACAATTTATAACATATTAAAAAAACATGGCAGTTAGTTTCGTACAGTGCCTTGATTTTTTTTTTTTTCTTTTTTTTTTCTATCTCTCTCCCTTTTCATTTCTTTTATTTTTTTATTCCCTCCCGCCCCTCCCAGCCCTATCCCCTTTTTCCCTCATATCCTTGCACATGTTTTTGAAACGATATATGCAAATAATATTAAATAATATATATATATATATATATTATATATACTATATGAGACATTTAAGCCCTAATTTTTAAAGCCAATTAAATAAATGAAACGAGCTGAAATGACAAGAATCAAAATACTTATTTGCATTTGAAAGACAAATGACTATTGAATGTTTAAAAAAAAAAATAATAATTTGAACATCCTTAATATTTATTTAACAAATGGCAACAATCAATGAGAGCTAACGATGTACGTGGATTGACGAAAAATCTGTAGATTAAAAAAAAACATTCATGGACTGGTGTAATATATAGTAATTAATTTGAAAAGTGAGAAAATATTTAGTAACAATGTACAACATCGTTAGAGGCTTAGGAAAGGCCTCATATATGTAGTATTACTTAATGTAATTATATATTTATTTACAAATAATAGTAATTTCAACGAAACAAAGTCAAAGCAACAAACAATTTGCATACAAATTATTTTAAATATCCCATGATAACATTTTGTTGTTGTAAAGAAATTCGTCATACATTTGTGAAGAATTCGTACTAACATCCTAAAAGTCAATTTACGATACTCAATCGTACTGTGTGATATATAATATTAAACTCACAAATGTATCAACGAATTTATTGTCCTTACAAACAAAAATGTTACCCTGGTTTTAGCACGATATAAACCTTGTCAGTAAAATAGATATACACTACATTCAGTGAAGAGTATTGAACGTTCAAAATGAAATGTTCAATTAATTGTATATTTGATATACAAGATATTTCAAAAGTCTAAGTCACGGACTAGAACTTTTCTGCAGATAATTAATAAATGACAAATAATAGAAAAATGACAAAGGAATAAGGGTAAATGCCGTCGTTTTCACAACAATGATTTATGTATACTATGTTCATAATTAACAAGGTGAATACTGAAAAATTATAACATTACTAGGAGTAGTAACTGTATTTATAACTGCATATAGTCAAAATTACGACTGATGAAAAATCCTATACAGTGGCGAGCCCTGAAGTGAAATTATCAGGGTGAATTTATTCCGCAATCTAATATCTCAGTTCAAGCATACTTCGTAATTTTTATGCTATAATTAGGAATTATACAATATTTCCATTCATACTTGTAAGGCTGCGTGTTTCCGTGTTTTATATGGAAAATATGTTAATCTCATGTTAGGTCCTATAGTTCATACCATACAGAGTAGTTTAATAAAACACAATCTGTATTTGCGAGGCTTAATTTTTTCACCACCGAGCCATGGATTGAATAATTTATATTAACGTAAAATTATTTGTTAGATTGAAATTTGATAGAAATAAAAATTTCTTAAATTAAAATAATACTCAAAGTATAAGCTACACATTTCCATTCCACGAATGTCCTTACTTTTAGTAGGTATATTTATTGCGAAAAATCAAATTCGAATGATTGATTACCTGATATTGGGAATTTAATATAATTGTCTGCAAATTGTTATAGAGCCCCATTAATAACGAATAATTTTTATTGAATCACTCTGTACTTTTAATCAAATTTTCGATCCTTTAGTTTCATCCAAAAATGATAATAGAATTGAATGAAATTAAAAAAAGAGATATGGTATTTACAAATGCTATATAAAGATATTGATGAGTTCTTGAATCACACAATACAGAATACATGCAGATAGATACCCAGAGTAAATTTCGTCTTTTCAAGTATGTCGTTTCTTAAATCAAGTGACAAATTGATGATAACATGATTCATAGGTACTGTGGCCGTAAATTTGCGTTCTTTCTAGGTACACTAACCGGTTGATTAAACTAAATGAGATCAGAAAGGATCTCCGTATACCTACTAAGTACGAAGGATTGCAGTTTTAGGCATATTTAATCATTTTGATAAATCAATTACCTAATCTTCCAGTATGCGTCACGCTATTAGTTGGTATTGCTCGTTGCCTTGTTTCTTCGTTGCCTCTTCGATTGTTGATACGGCCGAACCTTTTCGACCGTTTTCTAAGTGTTAAGAACGATCCTGTTTGGACAACAAGTTAGCTCGCTCTTCATGTTCATGTTCAAGTGATATCAATCCGGATATAAGACGAGCTGCTTCTATCTGCCTGGCATGTATCTCGGCGTCAAGATCCACACCACCTACTGGCTCATGGGAACTTGTTTGTTCTTGAACCTTTGGGACAAATTTTCAATACATCAATGAATGTTGCTTCATCCAATACATTTTATAGCTGCATGCATGGTCCTCGAAAAGTTGAATTTATGAATTTCGAAAGTCCACCTTTCAAATATAAGTTTCCCTAAAACTTGAAACCGATTGAGGTGGATCTTGAAAATTTGAAAAATTGAACCTTTAAAGACCACTCTACTGCATATAAGTAACAAGGGATTGAATAAAAAGTGTTATTTTCTTTGGCTTTTATCGAAGTTTCGATTTCAAACCATAAATGAAAACAACACTTTTTATTCTTCTCTCTCTCCAAAAATGTGAGAAGAAAAAAATAAAAAAACCTGATGCATTATAATTGCATTATTTTAACTTGTTACGATCTGTAAAAGGAGGGTAATGCTCACACAGGGAGACGAAAACACAGCAAAGTCAACAAAAACACAAAATCTACAACTTCGATAGCGTAAAATCTGACTTAAAAGGATTTGGGATTTTCAACTGGGGCTGTAATGACTGAAGAATCATTTCCCAAGTTCGAAGAGTACGTAAGCTTACAAACTCCAGAACTAATTCTGATTTTCAAACAGTGTGGAGAGATCTTGGATATTCAGGCGTATTTTTAGAAATTCGATGTATTGTCTGAACATGCTATACTATAGAATCTCAAATGCTACTAGACAGAGATGAGTAGAACATTGGTAATGGGCTATAATTTTGCAGAGCCTGCTTACTAGGCGCCGTTTGTCTATGATACGATTACAAAATAAATTCTCATTCTCTTTTTCGAGCTAAAAATAAAGAACATACTATAGCGAATTTTTAAAAATGACCCTATAAACTCGACAATTGGCAATTTCTTAGTATAGAATTTTCCAATTCCAATCCTGATAGCTAATGAAGTTGATATGAAGTATAGGAACCGAAAAAAGGAGAGTGGAGAGCTCTGCCCCAACTCTTATCATAGATTGGTTCTCGTCTAGCTGGAAGTTCAGCTCATGTTTAGAAATGAATCTCTGTAGTAGGTTGATTTAGATAAAACAACAATATCCACTGAAGAACTAAAAACCAGAGATACGGAGCCAGGCGAACATGCTCGACGAAATAATATTCTCTTAATGCAAATCAGCAACAGCTAGATTCCGATTATATTACATCAACTCAATTCAAGTCCCACGTATATAAAATCGTCGTATTTCGCACATGTGAAAATTCTTCTTAGATTATTTAAAATCGACGTGACTATGAGAATTAAAGGAGCTTCAATTAATTTTCGGAATTTTCATCACGACGACGACTTTATAAAAACAGGGTCCGACTGTGTATCAAATTGCAAATCCTTAGGCACACCTTTTTTGGTGAACTTTTGATCTCGCCGTTGTGACTTTGGCCCCCTCTAGGTGAGATAAACTTGGCATTTGTAACAGGACTGGCACTCACTGGTATTGGAGATGAAGGTGCTGTTACATGCAGGGGTGTGTGATGAACATCCTTTTCTTTCTCTTTCTCTATCTCCTTGTGTGATCTCATTAATATAGGGGATGCTGGTACACTTCTGTCATCCTCGTCCAGTGAATGAAGTAGCTTTAATAAAATGTGAATATTTCATAACGTGTTGCAATTACAAAAAATGTCTCATAGTTTATATTAGTTCAGATTTAAGTCTTACAATTGTATTCTGTGTTCAACTGAATTTCAAATAAATAAAACTACGAAAATTTTCTACCTTTTCTACTTCATCATCAAACTGATCCTGACTAGGCTGAGGATCTTTCTGACTTCTTTCCATCAAAGTAGCTCGCTTGGCTGCCAGGTATAGAGAGCGTTTTATTCTTACATAGAATACTTCAGTCACTGCACGTACAGTGTAATCTGGTACGAATGTGTGACGTAACATCGAGTCCAAATTCACTGACTGTATACTTCCCAATGTTTGAGGACTTGCATTGATGGGTGATTCTGCAGCTTTAGATAAAACGTTAATCAATTATTGCACATAGAAGTGAATTATTATAATGTTTGATGATTCTCATTCATCTGATTTATATGCTATTCGTCATTCTTGACTCTTCTTTCATTGATGTTACTCACCAACACCGATGTTTGCAGTCAGAGCTTGTGTGCCGAAATAGGTAAACGGTCCACTTTCGAACATCATGTTCTCTCTACCCACTGTAACTTCTACACGACCTTCCAAAATCAAGACAAAGTAATCGACCGGTTTGCTTTGTTGATAAATAACTGTGGTTGGATCGTTTCTTGCCTTTTCCAGCTTCTTCATCTTTATGTGATATATGATGTCTTGTTTCAATAGACGGCGTAAAATTGTTTCCGATATAGTATCAGGCTTGAATGGATCAACTGCTGAAAATAACGTTGATTAAAAAAGACGTGTTCTAGGGCATTGAGTATTTGATAAAATATTCAATCCGATAGTATAATTCTGCAGACTGATCATAAGAGCAAAACTTACTTGTTGAGAGATATTGGAACATGGCTAATGTCAATTGTGGTGAAATATGTATTCGTTGGTTTTCTTTCTTCTCAGCAAACACTGTGAAGTCCTTTGGACGAGCCAGTCTTCTGCGTTTACTTCTGTTGTCAGCTATTGATAAAAAATAATGAACAATTTTTATTGTACCAATCGGCTAACGATAAATGATGTATGAAATTCTATGAATATTGATAGGAAAAGGTATTACAATGTTAATATCAATCTATTCAAGACACACAAAGTGAGTACCCAAATATATCCACTCAGAGCAAGTCTCACTGTAAAATAATACTTACTGAACACGTCAGTTTCGTCCATAATTTCTGCTTGAATTAATTCCTCAATAACATCTTCCAAAGTGATCAAACCGACGACTTCGTAGAAGGGGTCTCCTTCGCCTTCGTTATTTACGCGGTGAACAAACGCCATGTGACCTTTGTGCCCTGTAATTTAAAGATTCAAAAAAAATTACTCACATGTGACTCGTGTTTTTAATATTAAATCTATTTTCATCGTTTTGACGTCTGAGAATATCATTTCTTAGTGTACGTCTGTTTTTTGGGGGTCAAGGACCACTTAATATGCTCTGATACGATTTTGTGAGTTCATCGCGAAATTAAACTGTCTCAGATCATTCTGGCTAATAGTCTCTAAGTGTTGCGTATAGTCACCAATGATTATGTCTTTCATTAGTAAGGATCTACTAGAAGTCTTGAGTAAAAATTATTGCTTTATAAAAATATTATTACCTTCTTTGAAATGTTTGAACATTATGTCTAATGTTACATCTTCAAACACAAAATTACATGAATTTTGATAAAATTGGCACAACGTTTTCAACGGTGTATTATCATCTGGATCAATGAATGCAAGGTCCTTGGTGTACAACATCGTAATGATGTTAGTTCTGGTGCCCTCATAAACAGGTATACGGGAAAATCCTGTTGGAAAATGAAGAGTTTCATGTAATACAATTTTTTTGGGGAGCAATTTTAGTATTCAAAAGCTGATCTAAAATAGAAGGAATCCAAGTTTATCAAATTGAGTCAGTGATTTTTTTAGTTACAATTTTTTTAGTCATAGTTATAAAGATAAATCCTATTCGTCGATGTGATCAGATAATATTCTGAGTAAATATGAGTGTTAATTAAAATTCATTGGGTTGAATGTTGAATACTAGAAATACCTCCTTTAATAATTTCATTTTCAAGATATTGATTCAAACGAATATCACATAATATGTAGAGATAAGACTTTACTGCGCGAATGATTAATCTTATCTCATAGTCAGTAGTCCAGATAATAAAAAGATATTTAATGCAAAGTGAGATCTTAAGACGATTAAATTTTGTATCATTATCACAAAGTGCCAAGGCCTTACGTGGAAGAAGATACACACGAAATATAATCTAATGTTGAAAATAATTTTCAATTAACTATTCCAAGGAATAATTTTGAATATTAAAGAAACCACGAAACTTACCAGACTTCATAATCTCGGAAACAGTTTCAAAGTCTAACACAGCATCGTAAGATAACATATAGACGTCCTCAATGCGTGTCATCACATCGTATACAGTCTTCTTTCGCAGTTCCAGTGCACCAGAAATTATATTAACTTCGTCTTTTTCCAAATCGTTATACTCTGTGGTTACCTGTAATCAAAAAAATCATGAGGTTTAATAAATAATTGGATTTTGAGACAAGGTACTAGATCTCTCAAAGAAATTTATTCAGTTTTTACAATGGTAGTTAAACTACGAATTATAGTATCTGAACGGACCCTAAGATGTAAGGGAGTCTCATTTTTTAATGCATAGTTATCTGAAATTGATTGTATATCTGATTGATTAGTTTAGCTGGTTTATCAAATCAATTAAAATGAATTGTCACGGCATTGACTGATTGAGGATTTACCAAGATTAATCAAGTGATATAGTCGATGCAGATATTTAATATACGTGAAAAATTAAAGAAAATGCGATTTGTTAATGAATGAAGTATTTTTTTGCCTTGCAAATATTAATATTTCCGTGTACAGGTATGATAGTAAACGAATTGGTAGAATCAGCAATAATTTACTCGCAATTTATTGCAAGAATCTACAGAAATTCCGGATTTTGTGCAAGATTGAAATCGTTTCCTCTGCTTCAATCAATCAATTCTATCTTTTTTAATTGATAACATTTTTCGATGAAACTTATTTTTGAAACCCTCGTAAGCCAGTAAGGAATCATGTGTAAAATTTTTAAATACTCCGAGTTATTCATTTGCTAGATATTTAGGATTAGAAAAAAAAGCTTCATTTTTTTATTTCTAGAGAAACTATCTCTGTATATCAAGCAGAGTGCCGTTAATAAATTACCAATGAGTTTTTTTTTTTTTTTGTATTTTTTCCGATATTCTTCCTCTTTCTATCAAAGTCTACGAGCTCAAAAGAGCAACTTTTCTAATAAATGAGAAAGAAGCAATGAAAAAAAAGCAACAAGGCTCCAGTTTCCTCAAGTCAGTTTTTCTCTTAAAGGAAGTGATTTGTTCAGTGGAGAAAAAATAATTGAGGAACCGATCAAATCAAGGAAGAAAGTAGATCACACGTGTGATACTGATAATATCTTATGGAATACTAGGATAACGCCCATGAATCAATCACTTATCAATTATCAGAAGTAGACCTCAATTCAGTAGGATCTGATTGTAAGCTTTATCATATCCATATTGAAATTTATTGAATCAGAAAGCCTCCAGCATTTCGATCAGCAGTTTTCAAAATTGGCAAGCACCATATTCATTTAATTGGATGAAATAAATCTATAGGAATCCTATAGTAGATATAGAAATCCTATAGAGTCAATTGCACGGATTTTTTTTTTTTTTTAAGCCTAGTGCATCAAATTTTAAATTATTCTGCAGTGCATTTTTTTTTTTTAAATAATTAAATATGGAAACCGATTTCACGCCCTATTAGACATCATTAATTATTCTCATAATTTTTAGAAAATATTCAACGCTGTAGGAGGAAACTTTTTAGATTTTTGTAAAGGTGTTATCTTCAGAAACACCCATCAAAAAATATGTAATAAATATTTGGAATAATTAGAAACAAGATCCGAAATTGTATCAGGAAAATGAATCCTGATCTATCTCCTCGTTTCTGACGTAATATATCTACCGAAAATATATACCTATACGAAGACCTGCACCCACTCAAATAGCACCTTATCCGCTAATACAGTCTTTGATCAATATCCCTGTCTGAGATTAATTTCAATGATGTCTATCCCGTTAAATTCATGTGAAATCTGGTGCGCACAAGATTTTCCCCAGCTTATCTCATTACCGGATTATCGATTAAAAAATATGACGCGAAAGGGCGGCCTACGCACAAGCTGATAATATAGCTGAACGATTATAGATTCCTCAGTTCTCTGATTGATTTTTTAATTGACTCATTTATTAATGTAAGACAATTACCTCTTTGCAAAACAGGCTTGATATAAATGATTAATCTGCGAAAAAATTCTTCGCGATGAGAGAACAACCGAAAAGTGTTAAAAAATAAATAAAAAATACAAAAATACAAATAAAAACGCGAATTTTATTACGGTATGCGGAAGATAAGAAAACTTATTGGGCATATCCGGAGCCATATAAGTTCATATTTCGTAATACCTTGAAAATTTTCGCACGCTTCTAAATTCGCCTATGTGCAAAACCAGTCCTGTGCATACCAACTAATCTTCTGACCCAAATGTCATGTTTACCATGAGAAAAAAAAAGAGAAAAAACTCCACCACTGTCATCCCTTCTCTAGTTTTGTTTAGTCCAACGGTCAGGTCTGACCCTGAACAAGAAATCTCACAAATGCACACGCACAGATCTATACAGGCCCTTTTGTCAGACACCACATATGAACGGAGCAAAACCAGTCACACCTATTTCAAACCATTATTTTTACAAATTTACGGATATATTATATACGAAAATGAACTCCGAGTCGATCATTTGCAAAAAAAAAAATTATTTTTTTAATCAAAAATGGTATTTTTCAGTAGAGACAACAATCCGAATTGCCAAAATTATATTATAAGAAAAATATAGCCAGGTTATTGTTCGAGGAATTATTTGGCGGATCATAATTTGCGAAAAAAAAATACTTTTTTTCTACTAAAATTATATTTTGAACCATCTTATTCCATACTTTTGGCAAAATAGAAGAACCTCATCGGTATAAAAATGATTTTTCTGAATAGGGTTTACGATTAGATCTCGTGTGATTTAAAATCTAGATCTGATCTTTAATCTTGGACCACAACCCCTTTCGCTACTGTACTAATTGGTGAAATAAAAAGTGATGCTTCTAAACAGCAGATAGCATAATGAAAAGAGGGTATTGTATAGTACCTTGCATGCGATTTGAATCAATCGCTGATAAACCATCAATTTTTCATTTCCGCAAAATTTCGAAAAATATAGACGAAATAAAACGGTATTCTTAAGCGGACAAAGCATCTGTTATCAACTATATGTAGCTCAAATAAACTGGATCAAATTTATACTACATAGATCATAGGTCAGAATTCTATGTTAATAAGATTACAGCTATAAAGTCGCAACTTATGTTAGTTCTGAGGTCAATGCATTTGTGGATTAATTACAAGTGGCTTTTGTCGAGATAGAATTTGTTTTTTTTCTTTCCTAATTTGATTGAAGGTGATTAGTGATAATCACGTTTTTATGATCTTTCCGAATCTATATCGTGGTTATAAATATTGTTAACGATGCTTCGGTTTCAATAATGGGCGGAAATTTTAATAATACGAAAGGATATTGATCACTTAATACACGAAAAAAATTTCATTTGCAATTTATCGCTGATTGCCTCCGAGACTCATTTCGTATAAAAATAAAAAAAAAAATATGGTTGGATTAAGCAATTCGTTTTTAATAAATTAATTTTTATTCTCATATGTTTGCATATAATATGGTGAACTGATCAATAAAGTTGACTCATATATTGACGATTGTATTACGAAAAGCTTATCTCAGATATATCTTCGTAGAAGCTTCAAATGAAGACACCTCGTCTACATATATCAAAATACAATTTATATATCTGTATAAATTGGAGTACATATACATGAAATATGAAATATGAGAGCGACTGTTCGTTGATAAGATTTTACGTATTCGATACTATCATCGTAGCTGCATAATAAACTACAATATTTTAATATTACATGCTCGAAAAATGTGATATTATAGTATAATATGATTCAATGAAGCATTGGTATGGATAATTGCCTCGTGCTCGTTTGGTTAATAAAGATCAAACGTGTGGTTGTTTCTCGTATAATAATGTCACTTGATGAGTGTTTCGCAAATAAAATCCAAAAATAGAAACTAGCAGACAGGAAAGACTAATTATTCGTTTAAACTGCACGAAAATTTACAGTTTTTTTTTTTAAGCAGAAAATGTTCGTATTTATATTTTATTGATAAATCTATCCCATGAATTGTTTTATCAAAAAATTGCACTTTTAGAAAAATCTGAATAGTTCGTAATGAACAGATAGCAAAAGTCGTTGAACTTACCTTGACAAGTTCTTTGAGTCGTTCTCGGTTATAAACATTTCCAATTTCTTCGCCTAGCAGTAAGTCCAATAATCTACTGATAGGATAGCTGAGTGGAAATGTGATGAACATGGTGAATTTTGTGATATAAATTGTTTTCGCACCCACACACAGTCCATGTCTACTGCAGAAAGCCTGTGTTCGAAAAGAAATGAGAGAATATTTGATCCAACACGTTTATAATAAAAGACGTAAATCTTTCTTCAAGAATTTTGGATCTCTAATTAGAATCAGAAGAATGAAATTCAAGAAGCTAATATATGAATAAATAGAATTTGGAAAAATGAAAAACTGTAACTCACCTGGGGTGAAATTTCACCACATATTACGATAGCCAATGTAGAAAATATCACAGCAATAAGACCGGACGTTAAATCGTCGAGTAGAATTGTAAATGTTGAATTTACGAGTACGTTAGCTAGAAGAATGGAACATAATAAATAATTCCCATGGTTCCTGACCGGTTGAATAGCTCTGGCGTATCGTTGTTCCTGTAAAAATTTAATATTGATTTAAAATCGATGGTATAAAAATATTTCAATGGCTATTTATTCAACTGAAGAAACAGTTGGATGATTACTTTTCGCAGAACTGTAGCAAAGTTTCGAGCCGAAGTTTTCGCGAGATATATAGGTATAAATCGCGAAATATTTTAGTTGCATAATAATTTATTTATTTTATGCGAATTAAGCGAGTTAAGATTATAGTTTTGTTATATTAATAATAAGTTTAGTGTCTATTACCGTTTCGGTACCCGTGTTGCAAAGAATTTTCAATTCAGTCCTGTCCATGGACATAAGTCCCAAGTTTAAGCCAGAAAATAATGCTGATGCGGATAGACAGAAGAAAATTACACAAATACTGAGCCATAATGGTAGCAGTTTTTTATAACTATTAATCTGAAAGTTGATTAAAATAATTAGGAATAAATAATTCTTATTATATGAACTAATTATTCCAATCATACAAATGGTAATTAAATATAACAGCATTGTGTATATTATTTTCATTCATTCTCAAAATATCAGACAGTTTTGGATTAGAAATATCGTAATAATAGTTGAGTGTTTTTCTCAAAAGTACGGAACCATTCATTCATTCATTCATTCATTTATTTATTGGAAAAAAAAAAAACAATTATTCCAGACTTTATCAACGACCCCTATCTATGCTATGATTATAAAATCATGAAATTATTCATTGTCTGAGAATAATTAAAGTATAAAATTACAAATCATTCACTTTTTAGGAATTTAAATAATGGCAAATCGTCAGATTAATTGAGTTTTGAAACACATGCATTTTTCGACTTACCGTATTCCACGAATCACTACCCTGATGTCTATAAAGTTTGGCAAATTTGTCGTTAGAGGTATTCGTCTTTACGCAGATGTAGAAAGGCGTTCCCAAATATGGAAGAGAAACGTCTATTAAAGCTGTACTATTTCCCAAATCACGTACCTGTACAAAATGCGAATCTATCATTTACACTATGTGAAGGTTTAGCATGATAGAAGAAGAAAAAAAATAAAAAAATTCTAAACTTTAAAACCATATAGCATAACGATGTGAAAACTTACCCGAAAATCTTTAGTCTTTGTTGCTTCGCAAATTTCATCTCTCGGTATTTTTGCATCGGTAAACGCAATGTATGTGTCAGTTGTAAGTCCGCTACCAAATAATCTAATAACTGCACTTCTATCAGCTAAAAGTTCTGGTATACCATGGTCACCATAACCAGCATCTTTGTCAGCAGATTCAATTCTAATTCCTTCAATTCTGACCGGAGGTACCGATTGTACTTCAGGTACTTCAACGCTTCCTGGAGTGGACTCATCGCTAATTCGAGGACTCTGTCGTTTCTTACGAATGTGTAAGCTGAAACAATTTTTTATTTTTTATTTTTTTTTTCAATATGGTTTTAAAATGAACAATTTTAATGAATTCTCTCTATATGGCTAGATATTTCTGAATAATTCTTATATCCTCATATATGCATAAAACGATATATTATTCTTCATTCTGGCCATATAGTTATACAGATATAAAACTGAACTTTAAAGAGATTTAAATTTTCTAATGTGAAACCGATGATTGGCAGAAGAGATTAAAATCTAATATATATGGGCAGGTCCACCAATTATCTGTAAACGATCCGGGGTCAAAATTTCGATTTGTCTGCAATTTTGATATCTCATAGTGTGTATTGAGATGTAAAAATCCACCAAGTATGAGACCTCTAAACCTTACCGTTCAGGAGAGACGCGTTGATTAGTCTCTCAACTTTGAGTACATTGACTTTTACATTCAAATTTTTATCTTATCTCTATCGCAAAAAAGTGAATTCGATGATACATGTTTTTTATGTAAAAATGTCTGATCTTTGCGAATATGGATTTCGTTTCAAGCTTCATTCTCAAGAACCATCAAAGAAATGCGTTTTTTCGAAAAAAAACATGTTTTTTCAACGTTCCCCAAATTTTTTTTCAAATTTGATATTTTTATCTGAAAGCTTGCAGTTTTTAACTGAAGGAACTGAAATTTGTTTCAGGTGCTCGAAATGGGATAAGGCGGGAGTAGCATTTATGTTCATTAAATTGAGTATAAAATGTAAGGCTGTGCGAGTAGCAGAATTTTTCGGGTCGGGTCGGGTCGGGAAAAATCTATCAGCTTCGGGTCGGGTTCCCGATTTTTCGGGTTTCCCGAAATCTTCGGATTTCCCGAAAACTTCGGGTTTCCCGAAAACCGAAAATTGCCAGAACTGCATAATAAACATTCATCAACCAATTCAAAATCATGTCAGTTTCAAATTTTTTAATAGTTAAATATTTCTGTGATGAAATATTTGCAGTCCCATGAGCATCGGTGTTTCAGAACTACGTAAGTACAGTACTACCTCAATATAAGCGCTCATATAAGTTTTCGGGAAATCCGAAGATTTCGGGAAACCCGAAGATTTCGGGAAACCCGAAGTTTTCGGGATCGCCGAAAAACTCGACCCGATACAAACCCGACCCGAACCCGAACTCGGGTTCCCGAAATTTCGGGAACTCGCACAGCCTTAATAAAATGCATTTTTTTTTTTCTTTAGCCAAGAATCCTCAATTTAATGAACATAAATGCAATTTCTGTCTGATCCCATTTCGAGCACCCAAAACAAAGTTCAGTTCCTTCAGTTAAAAACTGCAAGCTTTCAGATAAAAATATCAAATTTGAGAAAAAAATTGGGGAACGTTGAAAAAACACGTTTTTTTTCGAAAAAACGTATTTTTTATACGGTTTTTGGGAATCTAGCTTGGAACGAATTTCATATTCGGAAAAATCAGACATTTTTACATAAGAAACATGTATAGTCGAATTCTCTTCTTTGCGATAGAGATGGGATAAAAATTTGAATCTAAAAGTCAATGTGCTCAAAGTTGAAAGACTAATCAATGCGTCTCTCCTGAACGATAAGGCTTAGAGGTCTAATACTTGGTGGATTTTTACATCTCAATACACACTATGAGATATCAAAATTGCAGACAAATCAAAATTTTGACCCCGGATCGTTTACAGATAATTGGTGGACCTGCCCATATATATTTTTTTTCAAGTTCCAATAATTTAGTGAAAATTGAATTGAGGCACATAAGCTGTCAACGGTACCCACCTAATATATTTGACTACATTTTAGTTGAAAGTAAATATAGGTATATATGTCTGATACAACTTGGGTTGGTCAAAGTTAGAAAATTATTTAAGGTTTGGCAATTGGCCCATCGAAAACCACTGCAAACTGCAATAAACTAGATTTTAGATCTTCTGTGTTACATATAGGGTACGTAAACCTCTGTACCGTTACAGTAGAGACACATAGGTATAATATATATATACATGGTCAACGAGTCTACAGTATCCCGATTCTTAATTGTCTAAACTTGGACACGTACACGGACACGGCTAAAGATAATTAATCAATAATTAAAATCTATCTTTGATATTAAAGAAATGATAACCGAGTTCATTTTGATAGAGCGATTTCATACATCCAATAGCCTTAAAGAGTCCTAATTTCACTTATCGAACAGATTATAATTTCAAATCATTTTAAAGTTTAGAGGATCGTGATCAAGTGATTTATATAACATGTTTACGTGGGCATAAAAATCTTCCACTTCGTCTAGACTCAGACTAGTACGTATATTTATCATACAGGAAACATATTTGTGGGTATAGGGGAGAGACTGGGGCGAAATAAAATACCTAAAGAAATTTCATTGAAACAAAATAAAATAGAATGTAATAAATTTTTTACAAATTTATACATATATCAGCTAACGCCTGGATCAAGGGGTTTTCCGATCCTAGGGAATGGGCAATCTACGTTATACATACGTCACTATCCCTCCAGATAAAGAAGTAAAATCGTTAATAGGATAACATCGCGTGTCTTGTCTTGTAGATTATTTGAAACCGAGTGACTCATAGGAGTGGAAAAAAATTTGACCATTTTCACCACATTACGTAACATGTGGACTTCAATATCCTTATATATCGTAGATTTGATGATTTTGAATAAATTAATTAATACTTGAATGATGGAATTTTAGAATAATTCAAACGCCCTGCAATGCAGTCAGCAGTTCCTTGCACGAATTTTCTTCTGATAAATTATTACAAATTTTTGAATATTCATTAAATCTAAAATCCCCCAACGAACGAAGCAGGAATAAAAGATCATGAATTTGGCTCAGGATTTTGAAATAATCGCACAATGATTCGTTTGTGATTCTGAAGAGACTGAGATTCAAATCTAGGTTGACGGAAAGTTGGATTTTTAAACTTGAAAGTACAGAGCTTTGTCAGTAATGGGGATATAGGTGACTAGGTCAAGGTTCCTAAAGCAGCCCTTTTTCAAGCTGAAGGGGTGTGGGGTTGCATTCGATAACGAGCCTTGACTGCATCTTTTTTCTAACTCTCATTCTCTCTCTCTCACTTTAGCTCTAGATTAGTAATATCGAATCATGAATAATAGGTATGTGCTTAGTGATTACTGTCAGCTTTGAATATTCGCGACGTAAATGAAAATACATTTCAGCGATTAACGATATCCATTGAATTTTATAATCAAAATTAATCTCGCCCACACCGAGGGAATATGTTTCAGATTCGTAACAGGAAATATATTTTTATTTATACACATATTAACTTCGGTTTATATTCTCAACGGAAATACGCAGCTAGTTGTTATCGCAATTCTATCAGTTGTCCGATGTGAGGAACAAAGAAATTCTCTCTACAAAACAGTGACGATGAATTATAATGGTCTGAATCCAGTGCTGTAACTATAACGTGTCATCGGTATCAAATTCCTCAAAAATATATTACCTACTTAATTTATTTTTTATTATTTTTCTTCGGAAAATAATATAGAAATTACATTTACACAAATTTCAGTCAATTCACATTTATGGCTGGGGTGTCTTAGGTATATAAATAATTTAATATAAATTTTACACAGTGTGAGATAAACGGGAAAATGTCACGTCGAGTGAATAAGCAGGCCGGAAGAATTTTTACAGACAGCCGGAAGGGACATTTTGTTTCCATTTCATATTCAAAACTCTTCATTCCATGCATTTTTCACACTGGGGTTCAGCCTCATGCCAGTGAACAACGAGAATTTGTATGATAAATTTTTACTACGGTTTTTCCATAAACCAGGCAATGGACGGTTGCAAAGAAAATTTGGGGAACGAAGGAAAAACTTAAGGACGAAGCTGTTCGATCATTGTTTCATTTTCGTAACGATTTTGATAAAAAAAAAGAAAAACGAAAAGCCTGTATCGTATGAAAGTAACGGGAGTTTTAACTTACTCTTAAAATCACAATCACACTGATATCGAAGCACAGAACCCCGAGAGAGACTAGCAGCATGAGCTAGATTAGATAGCAGATATTATCATTCACGAAGTACATAATATTCTAAATTTATTATGCAATAATTTCATACATATATTGGTTTTTTTTTTTTTTTTAAGAAGAATATTTTGTTTGCTATGAAAATGATCGGTGGACGGCATTGCACAGAGTAATTGCCTACATTACATATGCAGATTGTAACTATATGCTCGTAGAAGTATATAGGTACTCGACGAGTACTTAGACGTCTATTATTTCGCTCTAAAATAGTTATAAATTCATAAAACATCAAAATTTCAACGACTTAACTAACGTATAAAGTTGTAGAAACAAACAATTTCTCTTTTTACGATTTTGCTTTCAATCTGTTTTCAGATTTTTTTTTTTTTGAGATTCTGGAATTCTCCTAAGTGATAGCGCTCGATTAGGTGTTTGGGTACGTGTGTGTGTCTCTGCACGTGATAATTTTGAGAAATATTTCAGAGTGATATGGTGGCTCCCATTATGAAGGAGATAGTTATTTTCTTTCTTTTTTCTTCCTGATGTTTTAGTAGCAATCAAGGAGTCTTATCGTCTGATATCCATATTAGTATAATAGTGCCTGCAGTCATTACCCTCGGAATAATTAAAGAAAAAAAAAAAACAAGACTTGCACCAAGTTATTTTACTACATTTTCTAATTTCTTTGAAAAAAATGCAATCATCTTCTCATTTCTGATGCTGGAATACTGTTAAAATATTACCAAAACGCGTACTGGAGTTAAGGAATATGGATCGAAGGATTCCAAAATTGGCACGAAAATTTCCTGCGAATTCCAGGTTTTCTCGTAGTGCATTTTTGGGACCGGGTTAAAGTTCTGAATTTTAATATTATCGACTGGCAGTTTTCGGAAAGGGTATTTTCCCGTAAGTCCACACAGCTGATTTCAAAAACTTTCACACGAAGAACACCGAATTAGGTTGAAAATAGCGAAAACGAAATATTGGAGAGGCCAACCCTCCAGAATTTGAAATTCACGCATATATTCATTCAGCGTTTGATAACTCGGACTGTATTGATCATATCGAAACCAATAAGTGATCAAATTGATTGTCTCGCAATGTAGGTACTTTTTTGTGAAAAAAAAAGTTTCAGTATCCTATCAATTATTTATGACGTCATGAAGTCATCGATTGAAATAGATGAAGTGAGTTTCCGCAAAGAGAGTCTCGATTAGTATATGAATTATTACTTGTTTTCACATCTTGAAAAATAGACGCAAATTTTTCGTATCTTTGAGCTTTCGGGGGTCTAAAATTTGGGAATCTTTAACCGTCTGCATTTCTATCCTTTCGGAATTTTTACGTTTTTGAACTTCAACGTTTCCGAAAATTGCGAATCGTCTAAACTTCACGACTTCAGAATTTTTACCGTTTTTCTTTTATTGTTTTCAACAAAAATATAGGTTTAATCAATACGCTTGTGGGTTTGATTGGGTAAATGAAACTTTCCCATTCTCTATAACATCGTAAGGCCTCCTAGAGAGATTCAGTACCTACTCATCGTGGCGTCGCGACGGGGTACGTATTGAAATTGAGCCACAACACAACCTGTGAACCTATGGTATACAGATAGTGTTGATCAAATGGTATGGGAGCGCGTGTAATTTCAAACTTGTTTATTTTCCCATCCCTGTACGATCTACACCATCAACGAACCCCCGAACCCCTATAAACCTTATAAAGTAATAGTCCGAACCTTGTGTATAGATATAAGACCTAAGCGAAGTACCTAAAGGCAATAAACCTAGACAACAGATCACTAAATTAGTTTATAGATAGAAAATTGTCTCTATTTGCACCAGATGAACCTCTCAAATTTATTTTAGTGTACAAGGTCGTCTTAGACGCCTGTCGTCTGTGATCGTTCCTCTACTTATATGTATTACTGTGTAAGCGTGTAAATGAGAGAAGGGGCCCACTCCTTGCGTTTGTTGAAGTATCATCAGTCTACGACGAAAGAAGAACCAGGAATGAAGCGAGAGCCGCGGACTCAGACGACTAGACCGACGAGTAGGTATAAATAAAAAAAATGAAAAAGAAGAAGAAAAAAGAAAAAAAAAAAAAAACCCGCTAATACGTTTCCCGCGGCGTTTATACATAAGCAACGCAGAACTCTTCGTCGTTACCACAATATACATAGTACTGTGTAGGTATTACTATAAATATTACATGTAGGTGTGCGTCTGTATTACAACGTATACGATGATGATGATGATGCCTGTAGATATTAGGCTCCACGCCCATACTATTTATTTTACTTTTTTCTTCGTCAACGAACATCGCGTTTTTAAGACCTAATTACCAGGCCGCCTGGGTCGGAGTTGCGAATTTTAAAAATTCCGAATTTTCATATCATTGATTCACAGTTTTTAGAGATTGTATTTTCCCCGAGAGTTTGTACACACACGTGATTTGAAAAACTTTGAAACTAAGAACACCGGAAATTTAAAATTCCGAAAGCTGAAAGTTCGAAGGGCGAAATCTCCGGAAATTGGAATTCGCACATGTATTCATTCAGTGTTTAATAACTCGGACTTTATTGATGGTGTACTTGAGGTCTACTTTTTGGGAAAATAAGGTTTCAAAATTCTATCATTTATTTATAGCATTAAAGATATCGATTAGAAACGAAATATTTCTTGATCTTTAAATCCTGAAAAATAAATCGAAATTTGCGTATCTTTGCGGGTTTTTGGAGTTCTGGATTTTTTCAACGTTTCTAAAAATTCTAAATCGTCTCAAATCAGTTCAGAATTTCGATCTCGTTTCCTAATTACACATGATATATGACTTTGCTGTGATCGATTTTTTCTCTCAAGTCGTTGAAATCCGAAATCCATCATATGTCAATTTTCAGCTGTTTTTCGAATGGCGAATTTTTGCAGGTATGACTATACTGGCTGAAGTGCGTCAAGTGAAACCTGGCAGTAATGGCCAAGCTGGTTGGCTTGGCATATGCGTCATTTATGAGAAAAGAAAAAAAAAAGGAAACAGGAAATTGTCCCAGTCCACCCTATTTCGCTCCGAAGTAGTACTACACTAATTATAGTTGTGTATTACGTAGTGGAAATGAATACTATGCATATACCAATGTGTTAGGGTCTAATCATAATACTAAAGAGTTTAAAATAGGAATTGCGTAGTAACGAAATTAGACGTAATTATAGCCAAAGAATGGAATACCATAGAAAATTTTGGTCCTAAACTAAAGACAAAACCAGATAATGAGTCGGAGGATCTAATGCTTAAGTTCAGTCAGGCTTATATAAATTTTCTATGATCAATTAGAAATGCCTCTTTTTTTTTTTTACCATCATTTCTTTTCATATAATTAATCTGACTAAAATTCGCAAAATCAAATGACGATAATAAATCGTAAATAATTATGATTCCAAATTGCGAATTGTTAAGTTAACGAGATGTTAACACGTCTATTACTATAATACCCCTGAAGATTTTTCTTTATTACAGTCCACGATCACTTATCGTTATTGACTGAAGAAAATAAATTGATATACGCAACCGCACGTCGATTTTCTAGGTCAAGTTAATATTTTAAGGTGATGAACTGGATTATAGTATTTTTTCTATTTTTTTTTCTTTTTTTTCTTTCTCCTCTGCTCAGTAGAGACATATATTATGATGTACCGATTACGTAAGAAGCAAAGAAAATTTCATCGACAAATGGGGTCTAAACGGTGTCATGAATTCGACTGGAATAGTTTTAATTCTTTAATTTTTTTTTTTTTAACATTTTTATCTCCTTCTTCTACTTCTTGTTATTTCGTCAAAGTTTGAATGAAACTATGCTAGGTCGTTCGTTTAATCATTCTCAACGTAGATCACGAAGCATGCTTATTATAAATAAATGGAATTCGCAGCATGCCTGTCGTCGTTCATTAATTATGCACAATATCTATAATAACGACGTCGGAATCCCTGCATTACTAGCTTCTCGTATTCGGGCCATTCTACGTCTTGAAATACTAACGAATACAACTTACTCACATATACATTTCGTTTTATCGATTTTACTCACTGTTTTCACGACGAAGAACTAACTGCGATGTTTCTATAAGATTTCGCGCGCAACTCGAGATCTGTGATGTCTATTATGGACAAATTCACACAACGAAGTATCTTAGCGATATTAAACGTTGATACGATTTGAAAAGAATTTTTTTTCCATTTTTATCCACCAATTTTACAACCCGAATATATTATCCACAAGCTTGCATCTCGATTTTTTGATTTTTTTTTCGTTCGTTTTTTAAGAGACAGATAACAGCTACTGATGATCCGACTTAATGATGAATTAGACCTTTGAATTTAATAAAAAAAAAGAATTAATATCATACGAAATTTACGAAAAATTGGTGATAATTTTTCTTATCATTCTCAAATTCGAGATATCAATTAAATCGTCTTCAACATATATTCGAAATTTGGAAAGTTGTTTTATACTTTCCATCGATTTTCTGAATAATATCTGTTTTTCCCTAGGTTTTTCCCATACCTACAATTACGTAGGATTCTGCGAGCTTTTTAGTCGTCTAGCCGATGGGCGCCAAGAGCTTTAAGCAGGCCCTATCTATGCGATGACGCATCCCGAACCACTATATCTAACCTGTATACTTATATATATCGAAATCAATTCCTACTCGACTCTCAACCTTGGCTCTGAACCTCACCAGTTACGATATTTTTCACACTTTTTTTTTCTTTGCACATTTTACTAGTTACGACCCTCTCATCGTTCAACTTATGAAATTTTGAATTTTTCTTTTCGTAACAACACTAGGTAGCCCCCGATAATTTTCTCACATAACAAAATTCACGTACCTTTACAGAGAGGCAGCAAACTTTCGCCAATAACATTTTATTTATCCATTTCAATAAATTTCTTTTCAAAGTTTGATTTCAAACCTGTAAACTTTCTTACGCAAAACTTTCATTTATACTGAATTATTGATTTCAGTAAACTGGATCTTCCCTCTCCGAAGAAAAGAAAAAAACTTCACTTTTTTTTTCTCATGAGACAAGAACTTGCATTCGACAAGCCGAAATAATCTGTCAAATTTCACGTTTATTCATAGAATCGTCATCTACAAATAAAAAAAAAATTCGACGTATGATCGTTATTAGGTATATTGACCTACCCTAAATATGAGTTGCGGTGAAATACGGTCTTTGTGATAATTTCTAATGAAATCCTGACACAATTCTGTCATTTCTATGCCACATGACATTTTTGCGACCTATAATATTCTCGTAATTATCTGATCCCTACATATCACATGTCTAGTATAATGGTTAAAGATCGAATAATCGATTTGTCTCGTACCGCATGAAGATATGAAAATAAATTCTTATCCTAATTCTAATGCTAATTCCTATCATAAATATGACTGCTGCAGATGTACCCATATCTAAAATCTGTATAACCAGAAGCGTGATTATAAATCAATAATAAATTTCGGAAGCTGTACCTAAACCTTTGGCCTTCGTACTTAAGAAGCTTCAAACTTCATTGACCCTGAAAATCCCCTTTCAGATATTTCAAGGGCCTTATAGCTGCGGGCTGAGTGCGCAGCCACGTATATCCACCGCCGTATAGTGACGTAATTCAGTTTGCGAAATAAGAGCGTTATCTAAGCAAGATAGGAAACTGAGCGACTGAATCTTATGCTGGTGAATGAAGAAGAAGAAAAAAAATAAGAAAAACGAACGAAAAATTCGGAATAGTTTTTTGTTGTAGTTTGTAGTTTATAAATACAACCTCCTCGCTTTAGCACATGGGATTAAATTACTGTACGTCCTGGTACTGCTAAAATCAAAACGGTCGAAGGATTACAGAGAAATTTAATCTTCACTGCTAATTTGAGACTCAGCAAACTGCGGAATGATAATTACATAATAAACAATAATATGACTGTCTGATTATAGTATCGCATCCGCACGATGTGTGATATGTTGAATAAATTTATACCAGTTCATTCTACATACCTAGAAATTAGGTAACAAAACGCATTCTATACTCACCGCAAGCCTGTGATTAACGGTTTTACATTTTTTTTTTCTTCATATTTTAGTATATGAATAGTTCCCACTTTTAAAACCACCGAATAGTGATTTTTTTTCTCTCTTTTAAGTATTCGAAAAAATCACACTAATTATATGATAAGAAATGATGATCTCAAGACCGATTTCAATATTTTATAACCAAAATTGAAAAATCTTTGATGGCATCAATTTTTCTCTATAATTATTTCAAAGTCAGACGATTATTTGTCTGCAAAAAGTTCGGAGAAAAAATTGCCACAAATTATTTTGTGTTTTTTTCTAAGTCTGCGGGACTTCTTTTGCAAAAGGCAAATTATGAATGAAATTTTACGTCAAGTTCATTCATAAAGGGAACAGCTTATATCTAATGTATAAACTTCGTGAATAAATTGAACTCCATAAACCGACCTTACGTATCACTTATGGAATTTGTTATGGAACCTATTAGATTACAGTGATTCGATGAATGAATGGAATGGTGGGACGAGATATAACGCAATCATAATTCCACGTATTAAAAATTGTAATGTTTTTTATTTCTACGGCGATTAGCAGTTCATTCATGTGGAAAATCTTCGTATAAGCACAGCTTTATGGTAAGACCGGATTAAAGTTCCAAATTTTTGAATTTCTGAATTCGTTTAAAACGATTTCGAATTTTTGACAAACATTCAAATTCCGAAAACTTTAAATTCAGCTCCGAAATTCCAGACCCTCGGAGTCCCAAAAATTCGAAAATTTCCATCTATTTCCTACTAAAAATCAATATATGGAATATACGGAATATGTATGGGATGATAAGACTGCGTCTCACGTTTCACCGGATTCCGTACGCAGAATATTGACTTGGTAATTTGATAGTGTGCAAAAATTTTTCCTGCAGAGATAAGGAAAACAAAAATGTCTAAATTTCTTTTGCAATTGTCTTAACAATGTTTAATTAAATATTATTAATTATATTACGATATGCTAGGTAAAAATATGCATACCTAATTAAATTGCAATGTCCCAACTCGCGATTTTAATAAATTTATTAAAAATAATCAACGTTTCTATTCATCGCTTTTAAAAGTAACTGGATATGCTACTACCTCGCAAGAATAGTAAACGCCAGTATAGGTGGAATGGTATCATTGCATAACAGTACTTTCTTCGCAAACATACGTTAAGTATCATCACTATATCCACCATGTTCAAGGCTGCATAGTTATAAGACGATCTGTAAGGTGCACGACCGAAGACCAGGACAGGTTTAACCGCGTGGATATATTTTTAATACCTATGTACTACATATCCATGGATCCGCGACTTCAGAAACGAGGAAATTTCATCGACAAATTCAGTCTATAGTACGAGAAAACGATTTCACTGAAATATATAAAGACCGAAGAAAAAAGGTGGCAGAATTCAGTTGAAATTTGATGATAAACAAATTTTTATTTCAAACAGTTTTTTGCATTTTGAATTAAATTTTATACAGGCGTATCAGCTGCTTATCTGATTGACCGAATATGATGTGTAATTAATATGTATGAATGAAATTTGCATCGTTCGTTCTGCAAAATATCAATCATAGCGATGTCAAAAAAAAAATTCCTGTTTTAATTATTATTGGCTTTGTATTTTTTCGAACTTTTATGAATTGAGAACACTTTGCCAATTATTTATCGCGAAAGATAAATCATTAGCGAATTTTCCAGCAGCCATTGGTGTAACCAGGAAAATGATAGGTTCATACTATTTACTTTCACTATTCACGCGTAGGAAATGTCTGACTTTCGCGAATTGAAATTTGCAAATCGTTAACTTGCGGAAATGTTTTTAATCTATTTCAAATACTAGGTGTACCTATAGATTGATAAAAGATTTGCTTCATTTATCGATTCACTTAACCAAAGGTCAAACTGATCGCTAGATTCGTTTTAGCCAATAGACACATGTAATTTTCACGCTCATTGAACGGAATAAAAAAATTATATGATTCGCTGATCTTATGACTCATTGACAAGGAAACATCCCGATACTTGACTCACTAATGATAAGTCATATACTAATCATGAGGTAAAGTAAATTAGTGCAATTGGTGGATTCGATTTCAAATAATTATAATTATTCGATTGAATAAACCGATCGATTCTGACGGTATATTTCTCTAGTATTTCTCTACTGTATTTCTGGTTCTTTTTACTCTGAGAATCCTGTCGTTAATTAAAATCTAGGCATGAGACTTATCCCAGAACTAATGAGTACGAATGCCAGATAGCGGAGCGTTTTTCTACTCTTCGAATTAATTGATCTGTTACTAATAAATAACAGTGATATTTTTTCCTCTTTGCTGCTCGAGTAAATCGACATATGTATTAATTAAATCAAATTATATCCTTCGGATATTTTAGCTTCCATTTTTATAACAACTCATCAATATAATCCGAATTTAATCCTGAATTATTATTTGTTGCACTGCTGCAGATATGAAATCGTTAGTTATTCGTTTATTGATTTATAATTATTGAATGTTGTAATTTTTGGATAAGGGAATCGCGTATTAATTTTCGTCTGGGAGTTTCAACTCGTTAATATAAATTAATGTGATCAGAATTTGTGAATCGTTTAATTTTTAATTTGTGTATTTCTTGGTTTTCAGTCTTACGAATTTATCATCAATTGCGGTTTTCTGAATGAAGCAAACTCCGTCAATGACTCTATAATTACGTAAGCAGTTCCCCACTCTACGTAGCCTGTTGTTTACCCAAAATACTCTAAATATATTCCTTAAATCCCTTATATCTTAACTCACATAAATCAGTACTTTATAACGAAATATGAAGATAAACTTGAACGATTTGAAGAATTACAAATGTGTATATGAGTGTTTCAATTGCATAATGAAAGTTTATGAGCGAATTGGTCAGTCTAGCGATGTGTAGCAAGCTTTTTAATATCCGTTTAAGGATTGCAGACAGAATTTTATCCACTATAATTTATGTTCTTAACTAATTGGAATAGTCAGAGTGGTTTTAAGACTTTAAGACTGAAATCTACTGACACAAAATTTAGAGGAAAAAAAATTATGCATTGAACAGTGCGAAAGTTCTTAGAGAATGAAGTAAAATAGTAATTAGATAATGATGTCTCTTTAATAACGATTAACATCAAATTATAGTTATTCTCTAATTAGAACTCCATTCAGCCTTGAGAAATTTATCTAAATTTTTACTCATTCGTTTTTTTTGTTCTCTCTATTTTTTTTTTGACGTCTTCGTGGTGTGTATTCTGCAATATATCATTAAGCAGAAAATCTTTTACGTACGTCACGTATTTCGGTTAACGAATAGTAGAGTACCTTACGTAGTTTACAAAGACTTCGCGCATCATAGTTTCCAAATTTATTGTATTGTTCCTTCATATCCAGGAGAATCATCTAACATAACGAGAGATAACGTCACTCAATTATCTACAAAATTAGAATAAATTGGGCTATATGATACGAACAAATTTAGAAGATTGCAAAATTTTTTTGAAATTTTTTTCCTACGGAATACTCAAGTTTTTTCATCTTTTATTCAAAGAGTTCTATCTCGAGAATGGTTAATCGTAACGACAATGTTAAATATTGAAAATCTGCGGTTTTTCAAGATCTAAAAGGATATCATAGGTAGATACAATTACGATATTGAGTCAAACAGTTTTTAGATGCAATGCCGATTATTTACTTATTTTATTTTTTTGCTCATGCATCGAAGCACATAGGATTAAAAAATCTGCAAAATATGAGATAGACAGGAAAAAAAGCTTCGATCCTTAACCCTGTAGTATCCATTTTTTGAATATATCAGCTTTTGATATTTTCCATAAATAAAATGAGAAAATTTTGTTCAATAAGTAAATATCTTGAAATGTTTGTTAAAATATTTTTGATAACAAGTTATAAAATAATTGCGTTTGGATTATCAATTTTTTAATTGGCACTTTAACTCAAGATCTATCTCAGTCACGTCAGGCCTGAGGGGCTCCTGACGACAAGGCTCGTGCTTCACAAAGAGGAAAAAAAAAATATATTATTATATTGTACAGGGAATGATTTTCGTGTAAATAAATTATTTTAATAATAAATTGGACGCTCATACCACCTCGGGAATTATTATGTAAAAGATGTTCGGTTTTTTTTTCACAGAAAATTGAGGATGTTATGGATAAAAAATGAAAAAATAAAAAAACGAGATATTGGGAGTTCTTATCCAATTATTTCTATGGAAAAAAAAAATGATTTTCTAGCCAAAATTTTTCGTCATTAAAATAAAGCTAGTTTTATCATCATCTGACGTAAATTATATATATCTCAACATAAATAATGGGTGTTTTTATTTACATTTTTATTCTTTACCTCATTTAGACCAGAGTGAGGTATTTTATCAAATACGGACAACCACAATCTACTTTGTGATGAGATCGTATTGAATAAACATTCTGTTTTCATTTTCGGTTATATTCTCTTCTTGTATAAGAAGCTAATCGCAAGATCGTGAAGTATTAGAGATTAGTATACGAGGCGAGGGGGTTGAAGATCCAAATTTGAAAAGACCCTAACGGTAAAAATTCCGAATTCGAATGTTACTAGCTTACAGTTTATAGAATTAAGGGTATTTTCCCCGGAAGTCTCTACACATCCGATTTAAAAAAGCTTTCAAACTGAGAACACCGGAGATTCAAATTCCGAAATCTAAAAATGCATTTCATTTCAACCGTGTAGCAATGGTTTTATCAAATGTGGGTGTTTAGTGAAATTGTATCTGGACTCCACACAGTTGATTGATATTAGACTGTTATAAGTATAAATTATTACAGATTCATTCTATTTTTATTTTACGCGTCTTTTTTAAATATATACGTACAGAGTGACAAGGGGCATTTTTAGTTCAATTTTAGAGCGAATTAGACATTATAAATATATATATATGGGCGCGACGTTCTTACATAAGGCTAAATCTTGTAGAGATTAAAAATTAGCACCACTAAATGACGTAATACAAGTGGTAAAACCGTACTACGTATGGAGGGAAAAGAGAAAAGAGGGATGACGGGGCCCCCAAAGAAAAGAAAAAAATAAATAAATCTAAAACTCGATATATATCTGAATGCATGTACGCAGAAATGTTTGCAGATTGAATGGTGTCGTCGACAAACAGCACAATATCATCTCGTCAAATCGATGAATAATAAATCGTATGAATCAATCAATCAGCTGTAATTCGTAATAATAATAATTATATAGGTATACATATAGCACCCTTGTTCTTTTTTCATAAAAAGTTTAATTTTTGTTCTAAAAATTGTCTGTGATAATATCGTGATAAGAATTTCAATTATTATGCAATGATCGTTCAGACGATAATTCATATACCCAAGTATATATATAATATACACATAAGATTTTTATTATTCAATGATAAATAAGATTCTAGGTGTGTCTAATTCGTATATACCTATGCTGTATATGTAATGTCAACGCCCCGTTAATATGTATATATTTCCATCTAGTAACACGTCAATATTATATTAATATTATTATTATCATTATGGGAATATAATCGAGTTTATCTGCAATCCCGTTTTTTTTTTTTTTTTTTAATTTTATTTTTATCTTGAATAAATCGATAATTATTTGATGATAAAATTTGTACGATTATTCGAAAATTCATGAATATTATTAGTTGTTAAATAATATCACAGAAGCAGGAGTATATCGGAAATAAATTAGGTATACGACTACGTCAACCTACGTGGACCCAGCGTCCGCAACGCGTCTGCAGAATAGTGTAGCTAGCTATCAATGCGTAAATGTGGTACATACGTGCGCTGGAAACTCGCGATATATAGGTCGGACATCTATTTTTAAATCGTTGACGCGTACCACGTCTGACAAGTGTTTGGACAATGTGCTATCCCCCCAAACTCAGAGAAATAAGATTTAATTATTAAACTTTAAAAGGAAATCATACCGATAAATATCTGGCTATTTATTCGTCTCGAGATTGAAGAATTGAGAATAGGAATACGCGGCATTTGAATAATGAAGATATTTCAAAATGATGATAAAACGAGAACTTGTTATCTTTTTGGTAACAGATTTGAAATTCTACATATACACAATCGATCCAATCATTCGTATTCATTGTTAGATAAACAAAGAACCTATAGCTTTTCAATTCATTCTATTTTTACGCTACAAATTTTAAATCGTAATAATTGTTTGTTGTGTTTAGTTAGATTTTAAGTTTCTGTTTAAGCTAAGGTAAAAAGTGAAAAAATCTTTGTTCGATATTGATGGAATTTCAAGGACGTAGATATTTTAGATTCATCTGATATCTACGACAATTTTTAGTCCCGTATATCAGTGCTCGATATTTTCGGGTCATTAATATCATCATTAAAATTTCTTTTTTTTCTCTTACTTGAAAGAGCGTGATAATCGTTGATAGATAAATCGAGAGAAAAATATATGTATAACTAGACGACGATGGATTTGATCACTGCAACCGTCTAGCGCGATTCGATTTCGTAATTAAGATAAAAATAAACATCTATATCTCACTCTCTTATTCGTCTGGGCCGGTGAAAATGAGTTTTAATATTCGTTGCACGTTAATGATAATACAACATGAATAAAATACGTGATAAAATTCGTTAGGTTGTTGCCAATTCGATTGATGAATATGAATATGAATATAATTATAAATAACAAAAATTAATTCAACTAATACTATTTCTTGTACATGATATAAACTATGCTAAATGGTCCTCCAACACTCCGAAAAGATAATTGACTCATCACAAGTCTAGTAGGTAAACAATTAAGTCATTCGTTTGGTACAAAACAAACCAGCATAAATGGAGATAAATTCTTTATTCAGTGTAATTATGATTCAGAGAAAATTCTGATAACGAGAAAATATATCGTTGCGTACTTTCCAACTGGATATCGTAATGCTGTAGGATTCGGATACCAGAATGGGTATATCAAGAACGTGGTTCTTGGAATGTAGAAATACGCCGGCGCTTGCGGTCCTAAATTCTGGTTTTAGTTTTGATTTTGATTTTCAGACTATGCATACGTAATTAATAGGGTGTAAGAAAAATCCTATATAAACTACTAATAAGATAATGTATATTTTGAAAGGTGTATATTTTCAAGTATGTTTACTCACAGTTCGTTGGGTAAACTTATAGCTTGATCTGTTCGTAGGTTAAGCCAACTATCTTGATAAGTTGATTGATCTTTGACGCAAAAATATATCTTGTTAACCTTAAATTCTTCGTTATTAATTGGTAGTTCGTATACCGCACGCGTTCCATCTTCATCCGCTGACACTTGTCGCAATGAGTTTCTAACGTCACAGTCACTTTTTACCAAAGATTTGGCCAGTTGTGTGTCTCGCGATATACCGACGCCAGTAACCTCCACCATAAAATTCGATTTTTGCAATCCATTTTCCGAATGAAGAACCGCAGATGTATCGCTGATTAATTTCACTGAATTAATACTTAGACCTGTACTATAAGTGCCCAACACATTGCCATTTGATAAGTTTAAAACCGCTAATATAAATAATATGTAAATCGGCGCGCGCGAATGGCAAACATTTTGCGCCATCATGTGAGAAGGGCAACGAGCAACTTCACCTCGGACGTATTACCGCATATATTTATAACCTTCGTTCCAATATTTGCGCATGCGCGTTGCGTAATCGATATTTAGAAAAACACTTACCCTCAGAGAGATGCTTTGTTTGTATATCAGATTTTTATTTAAACAATATAGTTTTATTTATATGATAAATAAACAATCAGAATGTTTATTTCCATTCGTATTATACGTTTTAATATTCTTTAATCATTTTGAAATCAAATTTTCATCCCATTATTCAAAAATGGTATATCTATTACCGATCGTGCTACTCTCTCGACACTCTAGCTCACTGCAGTCGATAAGTCAGTGAGATTCACAACACAGCGGAAAGTTAATATGATAGATGGCGCTGCTAGCTGTTGCTACAATCCTATGCACTGTCGTTGTTAACTAAAGAATATCACTTGATATATGATTGTAATTAAACACAGAGAGATATTATCGATCATAAAATTCATCGAGAAATATTAATAAAATAATCTCAATGATTATAAAGGTGAATTTTCACGCGCGACAAATATAATATTAGTTATTTTTTGTCCCGTTGTCATCAGCGCTGTTAGCATTCACTTTCACTCTAGTTAAGTTTACCTTCATGGTTGTGCGCATTGATAACTTAATACTTATGAGTCGACGGCCAGTTAAGATGGCGAGATGTAAACGTGATTTTTAGATTATAAAATAGTTTTCCTTGATATGTGAACGGGGTGTGAGCGGATTTAAAAAAATGTGTGTATGAATAATAACGAGGTTAAAAAGACTGTTAAATTTTCAGACCTATATCGGTATGTTATTCATTAATTATTCTTTATTCAAGGCACTTTTATGCTCAAACCATATGTAGGACAGCCGATTTGGCAACAAACCAAAATCTCTAACTTCGAAAAAATACGATTTTACCGAACTGATGTTACATTTAATACAACATTTACTATTAAAATAGTGATAATTATCGACATATTAGAATTCTATATTCATATTAAGGAATTCACAATTCAATAACTTCTTATCTACATGTGCGTTCTTCATATATCCATAGAAATACACTACACTGTGTCGTACTTTCGTATATGTCTATACATCGTATTATGTCACACTACTGGTGAAATATAAATTCCATTTAAATTTTCTTACGTTTCACTTCTTTCCTTGTTACTAATTGAATATTGATTATTCATTAGAATCGTAAGAGCGTTAATCATGTTATGAAATACGATACATTGGTCATTATCACAAATATTTCTATAATCGATGATAATTATAAGGTTTTGAGTATTTACGCGATTATGTCCTTTACTGATGTTTTCTTTTTCTTTTTTTAATGATTATTCTCCCCCATCGTATTCGAGAATTTCAAGCTGCTGTATAATATATTATTCAGACTATTGTATACATACTATATTTAAACACGGTCTAATTAGCAGGTGCTGTGATTAGATTTCGATATTTCTAATCGGGAGATAAAAACGGGTTTGAGGTAGACAAGAAACTTTCATATTCGAATTTATATTATATTAATTTTTACTGTTCACAGGATATGCAGGGAAGGTAATTAAGTGAAACGTAAAAATTCTTATAGTGTTTACATTAGTAAAACTCGACTTTGAACCGCTCGTTATTTCATATATCGCTCGCGTGCACACGAACGTTGTAATTAAATATATATGTAGTAATTATTGCTTACCGCAGACTCTTTGTTCACAAAGTAATACACTTTTCTTAAAATACGTTACGTAAGGATGGTAATTCGTATTATAGAATGCTGATATTAAAAATCATAGCGTCAGATAATCTCGTATACAAATTTATCATGCATTAATTTTTATCGAATATCTTATACAGTCTTGTATTTGGTTTAAAAAAAAATTATACATGTGGATTTCATAAGTATATATATATATTTTAATAAGTTTATTTATGTATACATAGGCACATAAGTTTTACATATATGTGACCAAAAATTCGACACAGTATAGGGATCTATGTTAGTAGGACATCTAATAATAATTTACTCGTGACTTTTAAGCGTGAACTTTAACTCAATGTAATTAACTGATATATCTATAGATTATTCGTTGTTTTTGATATTTTTTAATTAAATATGAAATTTTTACAATCATTGCTACTTAGATTGCTCATCAAAAATATTTTAATTATTCTGCAATTTTCTGTAATCAAAGGAAACTGCGTTCAGTACGAATTGAGTAGAGATAAACTAATTTGATATTATTATTATTATTATTGTTCACTGACAAGAATGCAGACAAATATTTTCTTTCATTCAAGTTTTCTATTTATTGCATTTTGACGCATGCCTTAGCATGAATTGCATATACCTGATATATTTGATATACCAAAATGAGGAAAACAATTTTTTTTTTTTTTCACAAATCAATGCTACGCCGCGCTGTGTAAATCATTTTTCGATAAATACTCATTTTGTGTTTAATTTTTCAATCATTTAACCGTATGATATCATATATTTTTAATTTTATATACACCTACAGGAATTTTATATATATGATATGAAAAGAATTTCAATCGAAGAAAAACCATAGATTTTTTTTTCTCACGAATTTTCGAGTTGGGTTCAAAAATTTTCAATTCTGACACAGAATTTTGGAGAATTTTTTCAAATATTTCAATCACGACCAGGAACAGGTCAATTTGGCATGGAATGCCCCGTATATATATATGCCTATATTATACTTGTAGCCTGTATCCTTGCACGTAGCACAGCAAATAAATAAAGATATGGGGAACTGGTTATCAAGGCAAACTAGTTTAAGGTGCCGCTAAACTGTTATTTGTTTAGAATTTTTCGATGAATATACCCATGGATATTTTATATACATATCCAGACGTCAAACAAAAATAATTTCGTCGTCAATTTTGCAAAGAAATCATTCATGGTCCTAATCTGAATGTTGTATTCAAACTATGACAGAAAAAAATAAATAAAAAAATTGAAAATTCCGATAAAATTGTCGACGAAATTTCTTATTAAGATTTACAAAATCATCAACTGGATGTAAAATACAAATTTTTATAACAAAATATAAAAATTGTATGCTAATAATCAGATCTTATAAATCGCAAGATCAGAGATATTAGGCATTAGGCATTGCGTATAGGTAATGATTGAATATTTCATCCAAATTTATGGCGAAAGCTAGGTTTTACCTGAGAAATCCATTTGTGTAGGCTGTAAGCAGATAATCAGTGTGTAGGTTGTACTTGTACATAATGATCACCTACTCGTTTAGATATCAGATTTGCGAACCATGATATCGATATAGCTGAACTCTAAATCTAATCCTGTTGATTAAAATACGAAAACGTATTATAATTGATATTCAATTTATTTTAAGAAAACCTGATTTTTGTTGCAGGTACGACTGAGTGTGAGCTATACAGTTGTTGGAAGCCTTCATAGGATCGTTTAAAAAAAAAAAAAATTTCGAAAAATAAACTAACGCCTCTTTACTTTGGCATATAAAATTATATTTGGATAAAAATCACTGGTTTAATTAATTAAATAATAAGTAATAACAAAACACACCATATTTAAATGCTCGGATCCATTCCTTATTACATAATATCGTTCAATTGATACGTTCCAAAAAAAGAAAAAAAGAGAGAAAAAAAAAGAATCGAAATGGTGAAATATTTTGAAAATAGTACAATCTTCCAATTTAGTTGGGAACAAGTTGCTCAGGGCTTTTGGCACCGATATCCAAATCCTCACAGGTTGGTAAAATTCTACTATCATATATACATTATGCATCGGATTTAAGATGATCAGATTTTTCTCCATATCTGAAGACGTCGAAACGTGATTGAAACAAAATAGTTTTTGAATCGTGGCGAAATTTACGGGCTACGACGTACTCAGCCCGTAGATTTTTATTCCATCTTGTTCGCTATCATTTTTTTATTTAAAAATTCAGTTATACTGATCCTAGTATCCTTTTGTCAAAAAAAATATTCAGTAGCTCTTTTTCTTACCTTAAATTAGCGACTAGCTCTTCCGGGTTGATTTGACTAAAAAAAAAATGCAGTCACATTTATAGTTTAGGTACTAGACGTAGTACTTGTATTTGTGTACGTGCACAACATCGCGTATGAATAGATAAGATGCTTGTGTTCGAATACACGTTTCTTATATAATAAAGTTATACAATTTTCAAGCAAAATATCATATAAAAATATCTTTACAGCACCCACGTATTATCAGAGGATACTATATCCAGAGAGGTAAAAAATAATAAATTATATTCAAAAAGACTTTTAACTAAAACGAACAGAATGCCAAAATGGGGTGAGAGATTTATCAGTAAAAATGTCGTCAAAATTGTCGAAGAAAGTATCGTTGACCCAAAACAGAAGATCCTTACAACATACACGAGAAATTTGGGCTATGCCAAAGTCATGGTACGTCTTGATATTATATCTGATTAAAGTTTTCACGATTTTATTGCGTTATCATTACTATTTTCATATCACTCAACTCTCGCAACGATCGTATTCACGTTCATTTTTTAAATAAAAATTAAAAATTTAATCAAAGTATATCGAACCGCTATATCAAACTATTTTCAGAGCGTTATCGAAAAAGTTGTGTACAAAGTGTCCGACGAAAATCCCGAATGGACTATCGCTGTAAGATCAGCGTGGATTGATAGTCAAGTTTATGGATTTAGTCGAGCAATTCAGGCCTTTGGAATGGACAGATTCAGAAAAAATTGTATAAAAATGTCGGGTGGATTCAATTACGTTCTTGCCCACATGTTCCCAGGAACTGCAGAGTACATGAGTCCGACTTTAGTCCAGATGGGATACGTAGATAAGGTCTGAAACGGTCCATTTTTTAAACACTAACTAATTTAATTTTTTTCATTTAATTCGTAACCACCGATCCCAAAATCGTTTTTTAACTTCCTGAATTATATCTCTTAATTGACCAAACGTTAGAATAATTAGCTGAAAAAAATTGAATTCAGATGAAATTTATTTTCATATACATATTTTAGTCGGATCAACCATCCATAGCTAAACTGACACATGCCGCGGAGGATATTCAGCATTCGTTCCATGATAAGGCTGAAAAGATGAAAGATGCTGCGAAAAAAGCAACCGATCTCGCCAAACAAAAGGCTGGACCAATTTATGCTTCTTGTCAGCCAAGTCAATCCTAATGGTATTTATAATGAAAATTTATGCATATATAATAAACGTTGAATACATACTGCGTGAAATAAATCTGCATTTCTGTTGCGTTAATATACTGGGAAAAAGGAAAAAAAAAGAAAAAAATATTATATGTACCTAAATATGCAAACGATTTCTGTACACATATTTATACAATATAATTATTGTATATTGTACAGATACAATTAGTTGGATATAAATAAATGTATATTAAGAATTTAGAATTATTCAGATCATCCATCATCATCATCATTGGAATATAATTTTTTTTCGAAACGATTTAATTACATAGAAAAATAATACGCGAAGTTATTTTCGCATAAATATTATCATACCCTGAATGATATTGGATTTTCAGAATTCTAAACTTTTAATGTTTTCTGGCCAATCAGTGAGACGTTATGTATTTTAATAAGCATATATAATAATGTGGTGAGTATTATGAAAGGAGAACCACGTTGAACAACTTTTGAAATAATGAAATATGTAGATCTCTCCCATAACCCAAAATAATATAATGAATAAGTAGAAAAAAAAAAACAACACTTTTCTTTTATATCGTAAAATTAATTTGAGTTTTACGTCTTGCCATATATATAGTTTAATCTTATATCTTATGGTATGTAATTAGTCAACTCAATTGGATCCTAATCTTAAATAATAAAAAATAAAATTAAAAATGAGTTGCGTCTATTTAAGAAAAAGATGTAACGTAGCTCTGGACCATCTTTGATGAACACCCTGTTGTACACCTATATAATCATATTACATATTATGATATGTACGTATTCCTTAAAATATGAAATAATAATTATGGTAGAAGTTTGATTCAGGGATCGTATATAGATTTAGGGAAATGATAGATTGTCGAGTGCCTATGAATTATTTTGATTTTAATTATTTTTTTTTTTTCGTTTCCCTTTCACTTTTATTTTCAATCGGATGATTAGATAGCGTTACGTATTTATTATACGTATATGAGAAATTATTTGATTTTCTTTAGCATGCATGTAATAGGTCTTTAATAATTGATATAAAATTGTACAAATAATGATAAACTCTATAGAGATACTGCTACTAGGTATATGTTGATTATCTATGTATCTATTCCCAATGGAACTATTATTGATAAGTTAATTTAGAATATTGTTAACCGGTAATATCCGATTGTTTATCTATGTAATAATCATGTTATTAATAGGATGAAATAATAATAAAAAAAAAGAAAAAGATACGAACAATAAAATATTTTCTTTTTTTGTTCGGAGTAGTAAAGATCGAAAGAAAAAAAAATCTGAGATTGATCTATCGAATTGGGATTAAAAGAAAATTTAGAAATTGAGAGATACTCGAATATCCTTGCTTGAAAATAAACGAATCTCGGTTTTTATCATTTAGAATTAGACGATTCAAATTTCAATCAAGATCGTTAATTATTGCAGTATCTTACAACGAGCTTGGCATCGTCAATATTGAATAAAGGTAAGAAGTATCAATGGATTTTTCATACTTGACAAAAAAAGAAAAAGGATAATCGCATGTATAGGATGGTAATAATAAATATTAATATCTGATATAGATATACACACATTGATTCATTTCAGTGAAAATTCATTTCATATCATAGGTATAGTATTAATGGACAATGGTGCATGTGCATGAAAATCTACAAAATATAATATTACACATTATAAAATAGCTAATTAATAAATAAGAATAATTTTTTTCTTTCTCTTCCGACTTCAATCGATTGATTATTTGATGAACATCACTTCTTACGCAACTTTCTCACATCTACCATGGAAGAGTAGTTTAACACCTAGAAACAGAGAATCAAATTTATCATACATTCGTCCAAATGATATTCTCAATCTTATACGGTATATATACAATAAAAATTCGTTATGTACCGAAAGACAATTATCACCTTCGATTAGAAGCTTGAATAGAAAACCCGCATGGATTGAATTATAATTCAATGTCAATGTTGGATCTATACACGATTGAATAAAATTGCGAACCTTGAGTAATCTTGTAAGACTGGTCACGATATTTGCGCATCTTATCGAACGTGAATATTGCATTGCATCGTTATTAGGTATAAATATTAAAATTTATACAAGAACACTTCAGAATAATTTTAATTCATTGGTACCTACTACATGAGTAATAATTACTATTCAAATCCGCACAGAACATCAGCCTATATATTGTTTAGTATAAAATTTATCAGGGTATCAAAAGGCTATGAAAAAAATCAAATGATTATTCTATGTGGTAGCAATATTCATCGAACAGCTAAGTATTGCTCTAATTATTTTATCCATATTTCTGTAATTATTATCGACAATAATTCTACACGATTGTTTTCGATTAGTTATTTGTATACGAGCTGATATTTTGTGGAAAGAAATTTGAACTTTGAAACCGAGATTTGAAA
Source organism: Tenthredo notha (assembly GCA_914767705.2). NCBI lineage: Eukaryota > Metazoa > Arthropoda > Insecta > Hymenoptera > Tenthredinidae > Tenthredo > Tenthredo notha. Next base: position 9,392,496 of record OU611908.1, read on the forward strand.
TCCATTTAATGTGCGTGAAGAATTCCCATTACTCATTCAATTTGAACTTTTTATTCCACGATTGAAGAAAATCTAATTCCATCATTTTTGAATGATAATCAAAATTCTTCATGTAGGTATATACTTAAAACTATTTTCGGTAATTACATCATACATGGGCTGTGCAAGGCGATAATACAGTACCTACCACGAAGAATCATCATTTTTTAATCTTTTTTAAATAACTGGTTTCAATCAGCGATTATTGTGCTTAACTATACTTCTAGATGAGGATTTCATGCGATTACAAAAAAAGAAAAACAATGATTTTATACTATTTTACAAAAATATCTGATTTCAGATTCGAATTTCGATCATATGACTGATTTTTTTTTTATATATACTCACGTTGTCCACAATTTCGAGCACATTCCAACATGCCAGGATTAGTATAGGTCATTTTATTGTCACCACAGACCGGATTATATTCCGGTGTGGTTGCGCACGGGCAGTTGGTAGGCGCCGGAGGCGTTTGGGATGCTACAGTAGTAGAAGTTGTCCTCGAGGTTGAGATCATTGGCGAACCGTCTGGACCCGTTTCCCACCAATTCTGCTGCGCTGATGTCTGATGTAAGAGGCATGCTGAATCGAGAATTAAGAAAAAAAAAATTAATCAATCATTAAATAATCAATTTCAACCGTTCTAGAAACTAATTCAATAAATAACGATTTTTATCGTTTATAGACTAATAAATCAAACTCTGATATAGTTTTAGTTTCAATAACGACCAAATGAGCAAAAAATCGATCTATCAGTAATGAATTTCAATAATATTTGTCAAATTTTATCTCACCGCTTATGAAGAGAACACAGGTTGCTAGTTTCATGATTGATAACGTAATTAGATTGAATTTATTTATTTATTTATTTATATTATATAATGCAATTAATATTGTTCTTAGTTTCGTCTTGATCACTATATGATTCGAAGTAAACTGCGTCGTGTTGGATATCCTCAAGCTTTATATACTCGGTGTATACATAGCCCCGGGATGTCTTGGTAACCGCGTTCACGGTCGATTATTTCTCTGTGGAATACCGGCTTTTATTTTCATATCTGTGAGGTCGACCTTAGATATGTATACGTAGTTTTCAATGAATATGGGTATTCGGTATTTGTGTAATACTTACCAGTGGTATTTTCCTTCTCAGATATCTGGGGGTTTGTCCTCTTATTTATTTATTTTTTTTATTAATAATATTATACAGATATTTTCACACTGACCAATAATAGTCATGTAAATATACACGCTAATTATTGCCAGAACCACAATTATCTTATCCACACAAAAACATGACTTCACTTACCAAGTCTCACAGTCTCAGAGAAATCGGACAGATAACACTTAGCTTAACTACTTGTTTCTCCTGTTATGAATTTCCACCTATACCCAAAATGCCATTAAGACCAAAAGAAAAATAATCAAAAATAGCTCATTTTCTTTCATTATCAAATACAAATATCCCTATTCTTCGTTTCGTCGATTTATCTGAACGATTGTACAAAACAGATTTATTTTTTTATTTTTTTTTTATTTTCACTATTTCGTTGATATTAAATTCTGAAGCATTTCTTGAGATGGAAATTGTGAGTCTTCTCAAAAAAGATGAGCACCAAGAAGCACTGTGTATACAAATAACTTTCTTGGAACTCTGGGACCGTTTGGAAAATATTAGTTTATATTAAAGAGTTGTTTTTTTATTTATTTTTTTTTTTTGAAGGAGAGGAAGGACCTTCGATTTTATTGACATATTTATCTACATGATATATTATTTGGTAAAAAAAAATATTTCAAGATCTTGTGGGAAATCACATACGTCAGAAGTTTAGAGTATAAGTATATCAAGTCCAGAACATAATCAAAAATCAATTTAATAATTCGATTAAAAGTCTAATTATATCATAATTTATGAGCAGTGGTATTTCAATGATGTCAGTTTATTACCATTATTATGCAATTTTTGCCTGATCAAGTATCACGACGATTTTCCTCATTCGAGATTTTTTGATTGGTTCTTTTTTTCAGATATTGTTGCTAAAATCGAATATCAGTCAAATTTTTTGACTCAAATTCAGATTTAATTTTTTTTTCACCATTTATTGAAATAGAGTCAGATTCTGATTTAGCTTTTTCTATTGTTTTAAAAGCAGCTTTGTCGTACACTGCGAATTGTGTGAAAAGTAGGTATACCTAACAATACAAGTATGTAAAATAGCATGTATAAAAATTTGGTCATTTATTTTTATGCCAATGGGCTATGACCTCTTTTTTTTTGCGAACGAAATAACTTCGGTTTCATCAATGTTCTATTCTAGTTTATTTTTATGTAAATATCCTAAAAGTTGGCTAAGGATCTTCTACATTCTTTTTATTGAATTGGCGAAATTTGCAATATCCTCTGCAATTCGCGAGTACTAAGATTTGCATCAAACGTTTCACACCTACATTTTTCATACTTTCAAGGATAAAAAAATTCGCCTATGCCTATAAGAAAGAGAAACAAAAAAACGGGGTCTAATATTCTTCTATTTCTATCGTCAATTATCGTAGACAATAGTCTATGACCTCGTGTAAAATTTTATGAAAATTCCCAATCATTCCTTCGATCGAAATATATAAATTCGCAGCATTATTCAAAAAATTGGATTTCATTAAAGTATTTTATTCAAATTTTCTTGTATTTCAAATCTGACCTTCTTATATTATATTTTCAAAAGCAGATAATATTGTTAGTGCAGAGAATAGAAAAAAAAAAAAATTGATTGGCATATGATCGAACATTGTGAAACCCAATCGATTTTACATAGCGATCGCAATTATACTGAATCCAAAATTTGAGAAAATACATTTCCCTACTTCTATGCATTTCTTATTCAAGAAATTCCGCGGTCTTTGACATATAATATTGCATAGTGGGCATCACCGCAGAAAGCTAGGAAGTAAAAGCCACGTAAGGCTCGGGGATTTTCAACGATATACATACAACCTGATTGTGAAGTCCCAAAGATACACGTCATACGTTTGCACTTCATTAGCATGAAATCAAATTCCCTACATACGGGGCTTTCACAGTGTCACCCATATGTGGTCAGACATGAACCATTTCTAATTAATTTTAAGGTAAACCGCGATGAAAACTGTGCAAAAATCGTCACGTCGTCTCATCTTCGAAAATTCGTAACTCGAAAACGAAATGAATTTCCGAAAGTTGCTATACTTACATTTTTTCACCGCGATATGTGAATTCGAATTTGCTATCATTTGTTTGGTATACGATCCAAAATCATTAGTTGAAGAACGCGTCTTGATGAAAAAGCTTCAAAGTGCAGTACGCAATTAAACATAGACGTCTTATGTTCACTTATTCTTTGTCTTGCATTCTCCGTTATCTCGAGAACAAAGTCTTATATTAAAATGACTTTCTGCATAACTGAAATTATTTATTATTACATTCGTTCAAATATACACACATTTAGCACGTAGAAATTGCGCGTTATACTGGAGAAGAATAAACTCGATAGTTGCGGTTTATGTGGTTCAATTAATTCATAGCCATGAACCGCGAGACGACTAGTGTCAAGTATGTAGTTCGAGATTTTGTGCGCATATTTTCTTTCACATCTATGCGATACAGTCCAATACAAAATTAGGTGGTCCAGTCAATAAGATTTCCAATATTTGTCAGTTTTTGCAAATTATTCCATTCAACAGAATCCATGATCACCCTATGCATGTATATTATATATAGCAAATATTTATCACACCTTATATACTATTTCCTTTTAAATATATGTAAGCCAGGTATCCTAGAAATTTTGTGACTGATTGTATATGTGCGAATATTTTCGCAGGACTATATACGTATAGATCATCTTCAATATTCTTCCTTATAAATTCTTGGTACCGTTTATTCTGCGAATAAAACCAGCAGTTCAGTTAGCGACATTGAGAATAATCATGAAATTGTCTGGTCGCTTTAGATTATAACAGGCCAAAATTTGTCTGATCAGATTTCGACGCCGATAGATAAATTGCGACTTAGACTTGGTGTGACTTGAGGTCAAAGAATAGCGAATTAGAATTTATTTCTGTAATATATTCCGAGGATTTTTATACATAGTTCTGATTACTATGAAATTAAGAAGAGGAAAAATATACCTATGACGCAGGTATATACGTAGCTCTTAGAAAATTAACACTATTTCTACGTTACTGTCATATCGCGGAGTCATTCGCCAATCGATTCAGAAAAACCGCGACAACGTATTAGCCATGAATTAAACACCAAGTGTATCTCCTCGATTATAACGCTATTGCCTCATCATTTTAATGTAATCCGATTAACGAATTGATTTACGACTTCTGCCGAAGTATTAAACACTTCCTCGTCTGGAAATAATTTTTTTTTTTTTCATTTATATGCCAAATAAAATCTACAATTCATTATAAATCGCGGGTTTCCATTTCCCAGATGCAACTTTGGTTCTCAGATAATTTATCGCAATTTTTCCAGCACGGCTTCTACATCACCCTGAAATGTGAAGATTTTCTTAAACAAAATCGCGAGATTTGTTATATAAATTTTCAGGAAATCGAAGGAGTGATTTTTCGTGTCTAATATTTTAGCGCATAGTTGACTGGACTTTGGACCGCCGTTTATTTCAGGCGTTAGTTTTCCAGCTGCACTTTACTTATAAATAGACTATATTAAACCGCGTAAAACAAGGTGGCGTATAAGAGTGTTAGAAGAACATGTATTCTAAATCAAAACGCCTTGGGGCACGTTTCGCTATAGACTTATAGGTGCGTCGATGCTTTATACATGAACGTATTTGGCGCAACTTCGATGACCGTAATGCGATAGCAACCAAGTCTGAAAAATGAGCTTTATCGTAGCTGGATTATAAGGACGATTTTATCAATGAGACACCAGAATTTATTCCATATAACTAATGATATGACGACTTTATTGATCGCTCATAAAATTGTCTGATTGATTGGCAATAGAAGATGATTTAATTCAGTGCTCAGGTAACTAATATGGATAAAAGCATATTTTAATCTGTTCAAAATGAACAACGGCAAAGGCAACGGCTGATGATGTAATCTAGAATTTACTTAGTGGCATAAGGACGATTGTGTTTCTATACCTATACGATCACAGCAGTGATTTATAATCAAGATAGATAGAGAGTGTGAGTAATCGCTGTCAGTTCTTTGAGGGGCAATAGGCATATGTATCAAATTGTAGTTAAGATTTCTTGAAATTATCTGAAGGTACTACACAGAGGCGGGCATATGCTTACTTCGTAGAGGCAGACTGGGGTCCCAAATAGATTCTTCTGTGCCGTCAGTTCACCAGTATTCACCAGCGGCTGCTCACTCTTTCGAGCTACGCCCACGGGTTTAGAGATAATAACGCAAAACTGTAGAAACGAAGATAATGAAAAAATAGATGAAATTGTTAAATTTATAACCAGTGAAAACTTAATCTGCACGCTTTACGGATGGTTGAATCTTTCACTTAATCATTTAAATATAAACATCGATAGTTGTTAATGATTTACACAAATCTATACAAAACGCAAGATCGAAGATTCTTAATGTATTAATCAAAAGTGTGATATCGACGAAGCATTCAAAATATGTACTGTAAAGCGGATGATTAGTCAGTATTCGAATTAAAACGGTGCATATCGTAAACGCGAGATAATAAATTCAACGTAATCGATTAAAAATCAATAATTATGAATTCGAAGCTGCGATTTCGTCTATTATTTTTAATTACGTTGCCGTTTTTCGTCTACGCAGCAAGTATGAGCAGAGATATCTGCAATTCGAATACATTGGCGGTGTATAAATTGCGAATGGATACGCACTGGTCAAAGGAGGCATTTCCCAAGCAGTATCCACTGTTCCGACCACCTGCTCAATTCTCCCGTTTGTTAGGTAAATAAATTATTGTTTGAACCGCTTATTTCACCCCATTATCAAATTTTACAAAACAAAATTCGCTGGGAAATTTGAATGAATCATTACTTTTAGATATTTCGTAATTATGCATTTTCGCTGATTTGTTTCCATTTCTAACATCTTCTGTTATTTAAAAGTTGCGGTATAGTTTATACGACGAAGTACGTGATCTGATCTGATCAAATGCATGATATGTTTTTCTAAAATTTTCCTAAAATTTACAATATGAATTAGAATGAACCTGTGATGACGTGAATTCAGATCAGTATTTAGAAACCAAAGCGTATATAATAAATCATGGAAATACTTGACTCTAGTATCTGCAAGACTGAATTGAAAATAGGTTTTGAGATTCAACGAGACATTTATATACGTGTCTGCTTATTAGGCATATTAAAAGCATTAGAAATTTTTGGATTGTAGTATACAGGCACCTGATGTCTATTCATCTGGTTATGAATATAAGATAATGTCATAGAGATATAGCTCTACATATCTTAGACAATTTTTTTTAATTTTTTTTATTATTACGTCATGTTTCTCGTCGTTAAAATAATTAAGCTATATGCGATGCCTAGCCTAAACGCACTCGCGTACTACAATGACTCATGATTCTTATCTATCTACCTAAGTTTGATACTGATTCTCAATATTTTCACGTAGAATGCGGTAGATGCATGAGGAACATAACATTAAAATGCTGTATAAAATCAGTATCTCATGTATACGCTACTCAATCTAATTCCGCAATCCTTCTAGCCATTTGCGCTAGGGTGCTGATGCACGATGTCGTGGAAAAGCAGTTTTCCAAAATTTGTTTTGGATGTGCGGTTGAATTTATGGCGCATCGTGGTTGCCTTTGAATAATAAACAGCACACACCCCTAGTTTAGCACCACCTAGACTAGTGTAGCATAAAAATAAAAATCATTTACTTGGCTGGCTACTAGATCATTGGCTGCAATGTGGTTGCTTACAAAAGGACCCATACAGTGCTGCGTTGCATAGATGGAAGAATGAATTCGAAAAAGAGGCAGACGACTCCCTGCGACGTTGACAGGATGGAAATTATTCATTTTTGAAAAAAAATTTATTGTATACAAAATTTGGTATAAATTTACTGAACATCATTAAAATTTTGTAAAAAAACGTGGTAATTTATGTGAAGTTTCTCCGACGTCGCAGCTTCTCACCCTGTGAGACCCTGCCTTCTGGGCAGATTTGCGGGGGTGTAGATCACCCGATATCAAAGAATAAGATATTTCCTTGTAAATGAATATCATAGCTAAAATCTGTTTTGGTTTATATTTGAAGATTATAGATCACGATTCACCTTGAATCTGACGTCTAGTCCGAAATAATAAAAGAAGTCTTTATTACGCGTGTAATTTGAGCGGAACATTCATAGCCAGAGTTCTCTTGGGTCAATAACACATTTAGTTGTATAATATTGCTACTTTTTTTTTGTCATACTTTATGATCAAAACTCAACAGACATCTAATGTTTCGGTTCAAATCTTGGCCATTTATTGCCTCGACTATTATGCTAATGTATTAGATGGAATCTACGTTCAGCATGCTAGAGGTTTTGCTGTATATATCTCCGTACATTAGACCTAGCTATATATCTTAGCAAATATACTGATTTTGCAGGAATGGTACACAACACGTCATACATTTTGTGGCGTAGCGGTAGTGTGGTAACACCAGGAATTCGCGCAGTGGCGGAAAAAGGTACAGGAGAACTTCTAGAACAGAAAAAAGGAGTTCAAGATGTTTTTTCAACCTCAGCTATCGTCCAAGGTGTCGGATCAGCGGAGACGGTATTCTACTCAGACGGAAAACATACATTGGTGAGAATTTATAAAGTTTTATTTTATGACGACCATATCATCATACAGATACCAAATGATTATGTAGTACGGTAGTCACACCGTGAGCTTTCAGAATATCTGTGGAAAAATTATTCAAGATTTCCATCGGATTCTATGAGGTTCATGATATGCACTGCACTGCATATGCGTACATTATATTAGGATGGTCTTTAGATCGGTCATTTCCGAATATCAATGCTTCCATAGGCCAAGAACGTCTCCAAATATATTTAAAAAAAAATATGTAGTTTAAACCCCAGGTTTCTATCTCAATTCTAAGTACTGCCCCAAAGCCTTTGAACTTTCCCATTCAAACAACACACGATTTTTAGTACTTCGCGGTTACTTTTTACTTCCTATCGCATCATCGCTCCGAATAATCTGAAACTACTCACACTTCTTACCTATAGTAGTAGATATCCGTGAAAAATTTACAGATTTTTAACGAGAAAATTTTATTTATATATACTACAGGTAAAAAATATATATATACGATATTATATTGAACAAACACATACTTAAATGGCTATTGAAGGTTTCAGTGATATCGAAAATCGTTCCATCACCAGACTGGTTCGTTGGATTAGACAGCTACCAGCTCTGTCCGAACGGATACTGGGTGAACAACGTCTCTATTCATGTAGGTGATTTTGAATGAAAAATATTTATCCTTCACTGGTTTAAATCAATTAAACCATCTAAAAATTTTGTAAACCTATATGTGACGAGTTTAGACCATTTCATTCCATTCTGCTTTCAAATGTTAGACAGATTTCTTTTTTGTTTCTTTTGATTGTGATATTTCGAAAATCGGACGCAGTTATGATAGTCTGCATTCGTACCGGAACATTGCATTCGTACCGGAATTCGTACCGGGTAGAATTACTATTTTAACTTGAGATCCTTCATAATTACAGGCTGGACCATTTGATGCTGGTACCGATGATGGTTTTACATTCACAGCACCAAACTGGGCTACGGATCCGATATCCCCGATCACTTCTATCACGTCGAAAAGACCCTCACACCCTGCGAATAGCTTCTACTATCCAGAGCTGAAAGTGTTACCACCTCTGGTAACGTTTCATTTTATTAAGGTACGTAGAGAAAACTCGCTCATAAAAATTGATCGACTCATATGTATAATAATAAAACATTGCAGTTGATTCTGATATTGAAATTAATTATATGTATAGCACAACATTTACTTACTTTTGAGTTTCTGATTTTTCGACTGTGATGAAGATCCAACGAAACTTCCTCGAACCTTCAATAGGTCCGTGGAAAAATCTAAACAATTTGTATTACTCAAAATAAATTTTGGTTGCATCATGAGTAGCTAACTATTTTGAGGGTGAAATCTCCGAAGTACGCTCACGAAGAAAAACCTAATTTACTGAAAATATCGTCGTTTTCAATTCCGAGTAACTTTTGCATGGAATAATTTTCTCTATCTGTTATACTTTCGGAAAATCGCAGTGAGATAATTATAATGAAACACCGTTGTCTAATTCAGGCTCTGTCCTTTCAGGAACGAGTTTACAGAGCCACCGACAGTATCAAAGGGCCAAAACGTAGGCGAAATAAATTTGCTAAAACCAATACCGTTGTTGTAACTTTGCCAAGAGTCGCCAATGTAACTTCTTCGATCGATGGTCCTCTCCGCAAAATACCACACGCTAAACGTCTACATAGAAAATCCGCACGTAAGTTCCCACAGATTTTTTGTATCACTATCAATGAAATATGGTGTTATGATTTGTAATGACATAAAAGTCACCATTCCATATCAGAATTCAGAAAATTATACAAAAGTCCGGAAATTTATTTCCTCGATGAATTGTAATATGGATAGATATTCGGAAATCATGCATATTATAATTTTTTTTCTTTTGTATATTCCTTTTCAGGCCGAGCTCTTGGCTGTATTATGGGTTCTTGGACCTCATGGTCAGCTTGCAGTGCTTCATGTGGAGTAGGCCATGAGATGCGAACTAGAACGATGCTGAAACCATCAAAGCTAGGTGGTTCTTGTTTGAAACCAACGCATCAGAAGCGTTGGTGCGGTGCACAAACGAAGTGTATCGACCGGTTCTTCAATTGGGAATAATTAAGTTGCTGCATGGAATGATTCCCTTGAAAACATCAATCAATGTGGACTGTCCATCAATAACGTGAAACATTCTTTGATTACCTGTACCTCTGAGTGCATAGTACTACATGGCGAACTTATAACGAAGCAATTGATTGTTTATCTGGTAATTTATTCCTGCAGCATCAATACAATGTTATTCATCATCGAATTTATGTATAATTTGTAATTATTTCTTGATAATAAATATGTGCCCCCATCGTAATTGATCCTTTATCTTCTTTCTGGCATATAGGTCAACAATTTCGGAGTGCTTCTATAATAACCGTCCTGTCTCGTTACCATAGTCCCCAAACGAATCCTTCGACCTCATGAAAGTCACTGACCCCACGACAGGTGCACTTATCCTGGGTTAGAGTTGCTCCTTGCAGCAACGGGGTCAAAAATGGTATCGCTATCGTTGAATTGATGAACTGCTTTTGCCACAAACATTGGCACGCCTCATCGTATATGCAATCCGCACGACGAGAATGGCGCGCGAGTTGCACGACCTAGGATAATAGCACCTTTCATGGGGTCGTCATAAAAATAATGATTTTATTACAGCACAGATATATCAATTTGAAAAGAGGTCTAATAGTAAATTAAATAAAAAATACATCGCAATAACGAGGGTTTTATTTTCGACGCGATTTGTCTCCATGATTATACCTATATGTTGCTGCATAGATAGAATTAATATTTGACCCTCCACTAATTTTCATTTTTGATATTAAAATAGTATGCAAAACTTGGGAAAGGTGGAAACGATATCTATCAGCTTGTTGTTGAGTCCTTTTAATAATATTAATCGTTTTTCATAGCATTGTGACTCGTGAATTCGAATAAAAATGCATTGAAAAATTGATGTATTATAATGTAGAAATAATCGGTGCGGTAGTTGCGCCATGGTATACATAAGCCATATATATAATAATTTTACGCTTTCTTTAGTTCCATAGTCTACCACCCGCAGCGCAACAAGCGTTAACTGACCTACGACAACAGCGTCCTCACCCCTTCTTCCGCATTCCGATCAGGGCCGAGTTACATAAGCAGACCGGTCTAACCGGTTTCAGTTGCCTTCGTGGCGCCGCCGAGTGAAGACGGGTCGGGTGTAGGGAAAGCTCCCACGACATACAGAAACTTACGCGGCGAATTAAACAACGTGCGAGAAAATGCTTGACATTCGGTACGCTGCGTCGTTATGCATTCGAGGAGATTTTCGATTCGAAGAAACTGACACCAACGAAAGCACGTCGGATATAAGTGAGCTTCAAATATTCCGATCACTATTTTACCATAACCATAAAGAATTGTGAATTTTCAATGCTTGTTTGTGACAGTGAGAATCTTGCCGATTCGTTTCATACTGAAAATAGTATTCGATACTTTTTCAACATATTTTCACCTATAGCGTATTTCGATCAACAGAGTAAGTAACAATTTGATTGCTACAAGCAGACTTTGATTATAATTGAAGTAATTGTTTATTTTCGATTATATTACTGTGTAAAAATCTACATTTCTTACGAACATAACCGCTCAGACCTATTTTAAACGTGAACATAATTGGCAAGGGAGTTTCATTTCATATCCTCGCAATAATTATCATCTTATTATAATAACAATCATATTATTTCACGCTTCTCATACTTTTATTCATACTTTATCATGCATTTTTTTATCCGAGTTTTTTTTTTTACTCATATTTTGCGACTTCGAGGGTAAACTAATTTGTAGTCTTATTCTGAGTATACAAATGTTTTCTGGGAGAATACTCGTTCCCTGATTTATTCTTTTATTCGATTTTTTGACAGCATTATCGGGCATCAGAGATCAGAATGACCATCGCTGATACTTGAACTGCATAGATCCGACACTGTCTGGCTAGTCCTGCATCAACAGTCAACCAAGACAATGGTGAGCTTTGTAATGTATTAGCCAAAGACCTAATCTAACTATAAATGTATATCCGCAAAACAATTATTGCTGAAACCTACTTTGCGATCCGATACAGGTCTCGGACAGATTACTCTTACAAGTCTGTATACCACAACACTCCTCGGCCAAGTAACCGTGACGCTCACCCTGTATCTTTGATTCGATACCGGGGCCTCCAGCTTGCCTCTGTTCCCCCGTATACGCCAGAAACTTTCACGACAACTCGGTTTCACTCAGCTGCAAGGAATACGATACCGACGCGAAATAATATACTCAGAGGTAAGATATTGTCCGTCTTGTTATAGGGTAAGCCTAGGAGAAGAAGCACACTTAATTCTTGGAAATAGCAATAAATTCTTTCTTTTCAATTACAAACCTGGAATATGATTAATAGATCTCGAGAGAATATGTTTACCTTGGTTGAATATAGTAGGCTCATTTCATAGTAGAGAAATATTTGAATAACGAGGATCAAAATTGAAAGGTTTGAAAATAAATACACGGATAGATTGCTGTAGGCATCTCATTTATTTTTTAAACACGGAACATAATTCAATATTGGTGATAAATTACTCCAGAATCTCGAGTACCAGTCATAACAATTGAAAGATTGAAAAATCTATTCATGCATGCACTAGTCATACTAGCTTATTGACATTCTTGATTCTGTTGAGAATAGTTAAAAGTTTATATCACATTTGAAAATGGTTCGGGCAGGCTTACAAAATCAATCATAAGAAATATATTATAATAAATTTCATACAGATGTATAATCACAATTAGAAATTCTTTGGTACTTAGTTGAGAATGTTTGCTTGAAAAACACCTAAACTTGATCTATCCAATGTACCCTATGCTTATCTAGTTTTTATCTTCACAGGCGTTGTTCACCGAGGGAAACTAGCTCCTGCCTATCCTCAACAAAACCTCTTTAATATTCATCAGGACAGGGGATTCACACCAGGGAGTGAAGCAGTCCAAGCACCGGGGGAATGACCGCAAGACAACTCTGCACCGCGGAGTATTAATAAAGTAGCATCAGCGAATGGTTCGTAATTACAGTTCCTTTTGAATCAGTTTTGATAAAATCTCGCATCTGGTCTGATTTATAATTATTTTAAATTACTTTACTTTATAATTACTTCTACTAATTAAATCGAGTTCAATCACACATTACCAAACTATTGGGTAATTGAATAGGTAATTTCATTAAAAATGTAATCAGTGACTCGTAACACTGCAAATATCCATGTAATAATAAGATCGTTTATGCAATAAACATGTATTATTATAGTAAATTAACGAATTCTTGAATAAATATCTCTTGAAATTGTAAATAATCGATCGTTGAATCATTTTCCCCTGTCCTTTCCTTGCCTATAAGTCAAAAATCATGAAAATCGCATGATTTCATAAAGCCAAGAACTATTTTTGTAAATATATTAATATATTAATATTAATATATTAATATATTAATATATACATTAAATATTAATATTAATATATTAATATTTTTAATATTAAGCTGCCTTACCATATGCAACCCGCATGTCATTCGTGTAAACGACAGGGCCCATGTTAATTTTTGTTGCCTATTTGGTGTTTTCCGATTGCCTATATTCAGGCGTATTGAAAAAAGGTCGAAAAAAGGGTTCTGGCAGTTGATACCTCGATTTTAGTCGCTTTACGATGAAATATCTACTGCCGGAAAATCGACCAATCAGGAGGCTGCTTGAGCCAATTTAGGCTCAATTTCTCGAAAAGGAGCCTCCTGATTGGTCGATTTTGAAATTAAATCAAGTTACGGCGCTACAGAGGCTAGCCATCAGCAAAATTCTGGATTTCTGGCGGTTGATACCTTTTTCTTCTGGCAGTTGATACCTCATTCAGAAATCCAGAATTTTGCTGATGGCTAGCCTCTGTAGCGCCGTAACTTGATTTAATTTCAAAATCGACCAATCAGGAGGCTCCTTTTCGAGAAATTGAGCCTAAATTGGCTCAAGCAGCCTCCTGATTGGTCGATTTTCCGGCAGTAGATATTTCATCGTAAAGCGACTAAAATCGAGGTATCAACTGCCAGAAATCCGACTCCTTAAATAAGGTATCAACTGCCAGAAGTTATTTGAATGGATTTTTTTTGCCGTTTTTTCGAGCTGAATTCCAAGAATTCTGGCTTTTTTTCCTCCAGTTCAATACGCCTGAATATAGGCAATCGGAAAACACCAAATAGGCAACAAAAATTAACATGGGCCCTGTCGTTTACACGAATGGCATGCGGGTTGCATATGGTAAGGCAGCTTAATATTAAAAATATTAATATATTAATATTATTAATATTAATATATTAATTATATTAATATATTAATATTAATATAATATATTAATATATTTGCAAGAATAGTTCTTGGCTTTATGAAATCATGCGATTTTCATGATTTTCGACTTATAGGCAAGGAAAGGACAGGGGAAAATGATTCAACGATCGATTATTTACAATTTCAAGAGATATTTATTCAAGAATTCGTTAATTTACTATAATAATACATGTTTATTGCATAAACGATCTTATTATTTACATGGATATTTGCAGTGTTACGAGTCACTGATTACATTTTTAATAAAATTACTTATTCAATTACCCAATAGTTTGGTAATGTGTGATTGAACTCGATTTAATTAGTAAAAGCATAGTAAAAGTAATTATAAAGTAAAGTAATTTAAAATAATTATAAACCAAACCAGATGCGAGATTTGATCAAAACTAATTCAAAAGGAACTGTAATTACGAACCATTCGCTGATGCTACTTTATCAATACTCCGCGGTGCAGAGTTGTCTTGCGGTCATTCCCCCGGTGCTTGGACTGCTTCACTCCCTGGTGTGAAGTAGTTCAAGTATCAGCGATGGTCATTTTGATCTCCGTCGCCCAATAATGCTGTCAAAGAATCGAACAAAAGAATAAATCAGGGAATGAGTATTCTCCCGAAAAATACTTGTCAACTCGAATGTTCGTAAGAAGTCTAGATTTTCGCACATTTATTCGCTGGTATGAATAGAATGTATACTTGAAAATGAACAATATCTGCAATTATAATCAAAGTTTGCCGGTAGCAATTCAACGGTTACTTACTTCGACGATTGAAATACGAGGCGCGTGAAATTTTTCGGAAAATTATTGAATACAATTTCACTTGTTTTCAACGAGCTTTGAAAATTGTCGATTATTTATTGCCGTCGTATAATATCGATTGAAATATTTCAAACTTACTCATGTCCAATGTGCCTCCGTTGATGTCAGCCTTTCCGAGCCGCAAATCTCCTCGACTCGTGTCATACATGTTCACTCGATGAGGTCGCGCGATTAACTGAAGTCTGCCGCCTCGCGCACGGCTCCCTTATATTATCTGCGAGCGGCGCGGGGTGAGATGGGGACGCCATTGTCGTAGGTCAGTTTACGCCGACTGCGTCGGCTGCTAGGCAACTATAGAACTCAAATTGCACAAAAGATCTGCGGGTTGCGTATAATAAGACGTGTGCCTTTGTCTTGTATCTGGTAGAAGATGCGAGATTATCCCACAAGTTAATTTCTTTTTGTAATGATTTATAATAAATTTTTTTCTTCGCTCTATTAATAATTGCCCTTCTAATTCAATTAATTGCTTCAATCTACTTTCTAGGATAAATAAAATAAGAATTTCACATTTTAGTTGTAGCCCCATAACTTCAACTCCATGTATATATTGACTAAATGTGTGGGTATATTCAACGATTTACCGGATGATTCCTCGCTCACATGTCAGTAATGTGGGTTGCGGACCGTCAGTTGTTACAGTCGTATATCTATATATAATATATATGATATATATATGATATGATATGTTATATATCGATATACAACTCTAACAACTGGATTGAAATCCGGAATTTCTCCTCAAAACGGTTTGATATTAGAATTGTTTTCTACTATTTAGATGAAAAAAAAGTTCGGAAAACAGTTGGGTGATTTCTGAAACCTATGGGTAAATCTGTTTACCCAATAGCTTTAGAGTAATTCTTTGTTTTCTCACTAGCCAAAAAATCGCATCAATAAAGCACTCGTGGTAATTATTTGGCAGTCAATGACGGATACAGTAGTGTATAGCGTAGAAGTCAGACCAATCGGTAGTTCGTTGGGTTGCATATTGGTAGGCGTACTTCTGTATGCGGAAATCCGACTCCGTTCATGACGTAATGAAATGAAATTGAAATTGTTCATTAATTACTTGGTTTGGTTTCTCTAGTGAAAGGTAACTCCAAGTAACTCAGTCAAATTGACGATGTTATATCATATGAGCAGGGCTTTAAGCGGTACTTAGAAATTCGATATCACAATGCATAATAAGAAATTTTGTACCCTTAACAAATTAACGATATTTCATATTTCTAAAGGAATTATAATATCATAGAGTAGGCATGATATTCGACAGTGAAATTTTATTCACCTAGTACCCAAAAATCCGTAAACCATGATGCATATTTAACCAGGAATAGCTAGTATGCAAATTTTATCACCGTTGGTATTGTGGTCTAATCATGGTGGAGTTAAATTCGGTTGATCTTCTAGTGTGTCTGGAAATTTAAGACGTTATCTGAAATGTGTAAGTTACATTGGCCCCGTGATCAAGAATTTCATATTCTTGAGGTAAAGTATATCAAAAATCACATAAATTGGATGTTTTTTTTTTGGACATTAATGAGATCAAACTTTTTGTTAGTGACTCTTTTTATGGTATAAACATGTTTTAAATACAGGCGCAATACGGCTTAATTTTGTCAACGTAATATTATTTAATTGCCTCAATTTTAAACAACTAACTGTTCACAATTTTCGAGAGATTCGCGTACTGGCTTTCACTATTCACAAATCACAATGAATGATTTTTGACCCCATAGATTTTAATACAAGCATATAATACTTCGAGTAATAAAAATTTCAGGTAACTGAATCAAATCACAAACTCTGAGTCTTTTCTAGCTTGCAATATCGATTTCGAATCATCGTCAATACTATCGTACAACGAAATTGTATCTTGAGAGTAGGTCGATCTTCTGCATGAGAGAAAGTATCCTTCGATTTAGTAATAAATTGTGATCTCAATTCTTAGTTTTCCATCCCGTAATTATCCCGATATATCTTGTATGCATTTTTTGAATATTTATCAAATCGGAGTCAACTCTCTCGTATACGTATGTAGTACTTATTTAGTTTCTCATGATTGAAATCAATTTCTATAATCAATTATTAAAGCAAACTGGTGATCTGTACTAATACCATCTGACAGAAGGGCATATTTCGAAGATAATTCATAGAAAAATATAGTGCGCAAGATATGCTGTGTATTGAAATGCAATTTCAAAAAAACCGATTTAAATTTTGGGTGATATTAGTCCAGCTTGGTTGAATTGAAAATGATCGAGGCACTAGGTATTCTTATTCAAATGACTTGCCACAGCATTTTATACGTGGAAAAATTGACCTAATGTTTCTTGTCGACGTTTCGCAGCACGAGTGGCTATTCATAACGATTTGCCCGTTCTTTTATACAACAGTTAGCGCCTTTCGCTTAGTACGATAAAAACGAGCAAAAATTTAATAAAACATTTACTTTCGATAATCTTTATTAATCTCCTTGGCCCACAAAGCAGACTTGCTTTGTTGAAGCCTTTGTTTCCATATTGGTATATAAACTGTCTCACATACCTATATAGATTAGTGTAAGTCGCTCACACTCAACGTACTGAAAGTGTTTCAGCAAAAACTATCGTGACAGTGAAACGATTTAATTGAATGTCATAGAGCGGCGAAATTGAAGTTTGCTTTAACGAAAATTTCATGATTTGCATCACTAAACGTAGCAAAATATATCGTTCTGTCATCGTGTCACTTCTCGCCAGAATCATACACCGAAAGTTACTTCGAATATTCTGTGAAAGTAATGTATTT
This sequence comes from Tenthredo notha, assembly GCA_914767705.2. NCBI lineage: Eukaryota > Metazoa > Arthropoda > Insecta > Hymenoptera > Tenthredinidae > Tenthredo > Tenthredo notha. The sequence continues at coordinate 9,410,441 of OU611908.1, forward strand.
GGCAATTAGTACAGAATGTCACGGTTAATTCATTCCATCTTAAGTGGATAAAGCGCGATGAAATATTTCTTTAAAAAAAAAAAAAAAAAACTTGGCAGTGGTATGAAAACAAAAAAAAACAAAAAACGAGTTCTTTTCACCGTTCTGAGTCATTTGTCGGATTAATCTAGTTGTGAATTACTATCTTTGTTAGTTAACATTGATCTTTGATCGTTTGCTAAAATTTGGGGAACAGCATCGCATGTTTTTGACCCGCGTCGAAACTGTAACCACAGCGAAAGTAAGAGGCGAAACATCATCGAACAAGTAATAGTTATACTTTTGCTTTTATCCAAAAGCCGGTTCTCAGCTCGGTTATCCGAGTATAATCTGAGGAAAAAGAATTCATTTCTAGAAGTTAACTTTTAATCGTGTTTTTTCGAAGTTACTTTCAAAATTTTGGTTCGATCTGAGATAAGATTCTATTACAGACCTCCTTTTTTGACAAATTTCAGTTTTTGGTAATCTGGAGTGTGGCAATGATTCGAATACAGCACAAAAGTCTGACTGCAGTATACAGTGCCCATCACTTTCACTAACTGAACTGTTAATTGTACGTTTTTCCTAATTTACGAGAACCTTATTTTTTGCCAACGTTAGAAATTATCATGAATAATTTCTTTCGTAGTTTCAGTAAACAAATTAATGTACAAGATGGATGCTTTGTCTTAAAACCGCAAAAACAAAATTAATTCCGCGAAGTAATTTACGGTCTACGGTACTTCCCATACATTCATTTTTGCAATATGAAGCTGCGCAAAAACAAGACATCAATGTCGTATGTGCCAGAAAAATGCCGTTTGTACGTAAAAGTATGTTTCTTGTCGCCCTAAGAATTTACTGTTATACTCATTTAATCACCGACCATTCTTGTTCTTCTGTCCATCGATCGAATTCCATTCTTCAGGATATTGTCAAACAAATAAAAAAGACTGGTTGGTTGAAATCCGCAGGCATTTCGCCATCGAGAAAATACAACAGTGCACTTTTCTTTTTTGCGCCATATTTCATTGCCATTAGAATTCGTCTCTATATATGTAGTGCGAATTCTGAAAGGCGGTTCACCTGTAAATTATTCTACATTATAATTACATACATGCATACTACAACCGTGTATTTATTAGCGATTGTTTTTCCGGTTATCTTGATTTTCGCATTGCAGTTATCCGTATCGCGTGTATACCACGCGAATGTATACTATAGTGCCATAAGTATTACAATGCTTGTTATACGGGGCTGTGAGAACCGCAGTAAATATGGTACCTACATGAAATGCAATGAATATTTATTGCAGACATAAACAGCATGTTAATTTTCTAAGTATCTAATCGAACGTGACATTATCATTTTATCATTAATTGTTATTGAAAAATCGTGTGAATAATTCGACATTTAATCATTCGACCTTTCACTTTGATACAGAGTATGGTAATCGAAGTGTAACGCTGTTATTACCGAAATCGAAAATATTAAAAGAAAAAAAAATTGAATGATGACTTAAAGTGTTGAAGTGAAAGTATATTTTTGGATTTATTCACGAGAGCGATTGTATCGCTGATATTATTTCCGAAATGAAAAATGAATACAAACCGTCTTTGAACTACTGCAGCGTGCTTCCTGTAACTATACCTAGTGATAGGACACACCCGGCTGCGCGCAAATCCAGTCTCCATGGAGAAGGAAAGGAACAGCAACAGCTCATGCAACAGGAGAAGGTGTTGGAAGCTGGGACAGGAAGGAGGAGGCCTTTCTTCGATGGTAGACTGCGAGTGAGCGGGCGACGAACCCGCTCAGCAAGAAAAAAGAAGACACTTGCGAACGTTGGCAAGTAAGTTAGAAAGAGAGTGCTTTCTTCGGGGCTGTCATGGTGAAGGTCCTCGTATATAAGCTACTGATCGCTCTGAAATTGCCAGTGAAGTTTGCCTCACTGTAAATACCACCCAAATCACACAAGCAAATATGTTCCGATTTGTAAGTCTTTGGGATACCTATAGCGAACTGTTTTACAAAAAGCTCATATTTTATCAAACATATTTTCAAAAATACGTGATACAAAATCCTATTTCATTTTCAAAAATAATCAAATGCATAAACGAGCGAAATACAACTTTTCAACATCATGCATATTGCATACTGAGACTCTGCACTTTCACTTTATATCTTGATTCCGCGAGAGGCTCGAATCTGATCCAGATATTTGAAACTATATATATATATCGGTAACTCGAGATTGATCAGTTTCTATAATGCTATCAAACTCACGATTTTCCGCTCATACCAGTTTTACTGATTGTTATATTAACCTGAACTGACACTGAAAGACTAGATATTGTATCTCTTGACACACGATTACTTGCTGCAGGCTAATCCGTGATTTTAAAAGCCATAATTTACTGGTGTCTAGAACCGTTCAGCCATGAATAATCTCTGTTTGAAGTAGTCACCTAAGCGCGAAAGGATATAGTGAACTTCAACTGTTTTAATCTGTGCAGTTTCTGTTAACGGTGGCTTTGGCCACGGTGAAGGCCTCTCACTATTCCTCCGGAGGTCATGGCTTTTCGATTCAACCGAGGTTCCTCTCGCAGTCGGTGCATCTACAGGAAATACCCACTAAGGTCATAAGGATCACGAAGACCGTTGCCATCAAAGTCCCCGTACCCTATCCTGTAAAGGTAAGTCCACCAATTTTCGTACCCGTTTATTTTATTGCTATTCTTCTTTACTGTTTCTATCTAGAAGCAAAATTTTAGGTCATAAAGAACGTTGGAATGAACGTAATCACCGAATTGTCTATTTGAAATCCCTAATTTTTTTCACAGGTTCCTCAGCATATTCCGATTCCAGTACCTGTCAATCATCCAATTGCAGTTCCGGTACCTCAAATTGTGAAGGTTCCCCATCACGTACCATTTGAGGTATCCAAGGCGGTACCTTACGAGATTCATCAACAAGTACCTGTTGTTGTTTCAAAGCCAGTGCCATTCCCTCAGCCGGTACCAGTCCCACATCCGGTTGCCATAAATAGACCAGTATTTTATCCAGTTCCCCATCCGGTTCCGTATCCTCAGCAAAGCGAGTCGACTGGTTATGAAGGCGGACATGGTGGTGGCGATGAAAGTGGCGGTGGCCATGGAGGACAAAGCTATGATTCATACACCGTTGAAACTCACGGACAAAACCATGGAGGTGATCAAGGTGGTTATGGAAATGATAACTTCCATGCTTCGCAGCAGGATTACAGTTCTCAGCATTAGTTAATACTGCGAGGATAAGATTGAAGAGCAAATCTTTTTACCGCGACCAAAGTCACCGTTAAGTTTTTTTATTTTTAATTCACTCTGTTGATTTGTCGTTAAATATTTTGTTTTATATACTTTTTATAAATAAAAACTATGTGCTTTTATAGTACTAATGAAATTCTTGACTAGTTATTCAATAGAAGGCTAAAACCACCTGTTACAACATTTACCAGCAACTTATAACTCCCCAGCACCAAGATATTGCAATTATGTTATCAGCATATAATTATTAAGATTTATTAATGTCAACGTGCTATTACTCAGAGCATTTAAGCCTCTTATGAAATGTATTTATTAGTCGTGTGAGGCCACTAAAATTAGAATTTTTTCGTCATCCTGTACGACCATGCAACCAATATTACGGCGCTGCTTAGATGTTTGCGATTTAAGCAAAGTCTCGATCAAAATGATCGGCAATTTTTCCGAATAAGATTCTGCGTTACCATTTCCTCCAGCTTTCTACTATCTCGGGTTGTGCTCTGGACCGAAACACTTTAGCTCCGATAAAAAAGTAACCAGTGAACGGAGCCATTCAGCTATTGTCCATTCTACTGTCCACTCAAACGGCTTGGGTTCAGATTACGTCTGGAGTATCCGATGCCTACTTATATTGTCGACTTAATTCACGGCTTGAACTCATGAGTTATGACTAAGGCTGCTGTTACTGATCCTGATAGCGGAAATATGCACTTCACATGGGGGTTTCTTTTGAATAAACAGCATATACCGATAGAATTTTTCAGTAGTCTGATAATTTTCAAATTTTGTAGAGCGAAATTCATTACTCAAGTCATTTTGCAGTATTCATTAGTTGGACATTTGTTTTTTTTCTGAAAAATTAGAAATTTATAATCGAAACAGTTCAGTTGACTTGATCCACTTACAATTGCTTTTACATTGATTACTGATGTATTTTAAATCTGTGCTTTCTGGAACTTGAGTTGGCAGGAAATACGTAATTCCTCTTACTTTAGAGATCACATTCTCTCACGTTTAGTACGATAGTTGCTTGCCATTTTTTTGATTATTACTTGACGGATCGAAATCATTTATGGTAGTGTCTTACAATTAAAAGGACTTTGCAACTCACTTTCATAGACGTAACTTGGAAAGTCATGATTCGCTTTGCCAAGTTCGAGTTTGAATCGACTAGACACATCGATCGACATTGCCACTTTCACCTTGACGTCACTCTGTCAATCACTTTATAGTAACATTGCAGCATACTGTGCAGTTAGGTAGATACTACAAGTATACAAGTTTTTCCGATCCAGCATCTCTCAATTTCTCTAAAGCTAATTGTAAGTGTTAGTGCTAAAAAACAAAATTACAGATGCTGAAAACACAGAGCAATTTATGAATTGATGTGTGTAGAAAATCTTACAGCTAGATATATTTTTCTATAGGTATGTTATGTATATCTGACAATGAGGTACAATTCAAAGCTAAGTATACATAGGTATATGTGTATAGAAAATTTTTATTAAACCATAAGAGTCAAAAGACGCGTTGGTCAAGGATTTAAGAGAAAAAAAATAAAAATAATTACATATAAACATTATTTCCTTACAACAAAACTGCATAGGTACTGGAGTAGAGGTTGCGAGATTTTCATAATAATAAAATGAACACTTTTTTTAGTCTGGATGATCTCAAACGTCGAAAGGAGCATTTTTACCGTTAAATTTCACGAATTGAGGTGCTGTATAAAAACGACGCCCAGTCTCCGTTTCGAATTGGGAAAATATTTTTATACCATTCTCGCTCCCGCTCTTGTTATCAGAGGTGACTCGAGTAATTAGTTTTAAAATAAGAATTGACTATTCTTTATCACGGAAGCTGTGCAATCGGCACTGTCAATTCGCAAAATATAACTGGATTTTATCTCCCTCGTTCCCGACATCCTTCATTTCATTTACCATGATGAGTGTAAGCCAGAGTAGCCGGAATTCCATCCATGGTGATGGTCAACAACAATCGGATCTGAGTGAACCGCGTATGGGACGTGCTTTACAATTGGTACGGCATAAGGCTCGGGTACGGCAACTGGGTACGGAGCAGCTACGGGGTAAGGACGATCCACTGGGTAAGGTACGTGTCTGGTGACCTCAACTGGGTATGGTTTGGCTACATGTACGGGGTAGGGCCTGTCAACAGGGACTGCGTACGGTACCTGAAAAGAAAAAAAAAATCATAATTAGATCAGTAATTGGGTTCCCAATAAGAATGGGCATTGCAGAAACATATCGTATGATAGCAACGAAAGCGTAAAGGGTGTATTTTCGATTGTATTAAGAAATCGGAATAGTTTGAATACCGTGTTGGTATTAAATCGTAATTAAGGGTGTTACGTTTATATGATAAGTGATTATGATGAGCTGTTACGATCGAATAGCGCGTGTTTAATGGTGCGTAGATCGAGTCCGAGGTCTTTATGGACGTCGTGGCAAGCCAGGTGTTACCTTGAGCCAGATCTTCCTTTCCTTAGAACACGCCCGCGAAATCTCCGAGACGGTTACACCACGCTAACAGAATTATTTCTATGATTGGAAAAGAGGAAGGAGTTAAGGAGTTAGGGAGTTGGATGATTGGGGATGTAGGTAGATGTCGATGATGTTTTTTACTCGATACTGGACTTATGAGTATAATGCTTACTTTGACAGCAACTGGGATGTGCTTTTCAACTGGGACAACGACTGGGTGGTGAACGGCAACTGGTACTTCCTTGGTGATGGTCACGGAGTCAATGCTGTGGCCTAGACCAAGACCTGACCCGTAGATACCAGAGCTGAGAGAAGAATAGGGGCTGCTATGGAGACCAGATCCATAAAGACCAGAGCCGAGGGAAGAATAGGAGCTGCTATGGAGACCAGATCCATAAAGACCAGAGCCGAGAGAAGAATAGGCACCGATACCAGAGTTCCAACCAGATCCGTAACCAAGTCCAAGAAGTCCTCGCTTGTCTTTCTTAGTTTCAACAGGCTTGGAGGCAACTTTGGGTGCTGGTTTAGCCTCCTCAGCGGCGACGAGGGCCACAAGGGCGAAGATAAAAATAACCTGAAACACAGTCAGAATATTATTTATCAGTTTTACACAAAGAGGATTTAAAGTTTCGACTATTTTTTCTTCTCATTTTTACGTATATTTTATGATCGTTTTTTCGTTTTTCACAGGTATTTTAAAAATGGCACAAGATTCTTTAAATTTCAAATCATCGAAGCAAAGTAATGGTTAAAATAAAATCATGAAATCAAAATATAAGCCAATTAAATATAATAACAGTGTTTTTTTCGTTATAACAACGCTGCAGCGTTCCACATGGTTTACACGCATTCTTTCACAATATCTGGCTCGATTGCACGGGATGAATTTAGCCGATTTTTTCGGCGACTTAAAGTCTCGAATTTCGGAGTAGAACAATTATACCATCCAGTTTTTACCCTGAAATACACTTTTGACGATATAATGATAGTGCTTATTAAGGCAATTAGGATTACCTTGGCGTTCATGCTGCTACGTTTGTTTCGAGCTTGCAACTGAAGAGCTGTCTGAAAATTCCGTCTTTTATACAGACCGCGAACCCTCCGCAGGAGGTGCTCACCCGGGGGGCCACGTCGCGACGCGTTACTTACGCAATCCTCTGAGCTCTACATCGGAGGACCTGATGTTCGTGCCAAACATCATACCAGGTGTTGCTTCGGATAGGTGAACATCTACGATCGAATTTATAAGTTCGCAATATTTGACTTGGATCAAAAAGCATATATAGGGTAAAACTTAAGAAATCGATTAGTTAATCAAGGTTCTATTTCTCCATACCCCGGTGATAATTTTTAAGAATGGTTCGTTTCTTAGGAGGGTTTCCCTTATTCTTTTGTGTATTTTTGCTTACATTTTTTCTTTCTCTCAATTTCTTTTTTATTTTTTTTTTTCACAATTATTTTCATCCTCGCTTATAGAAACGAGGGCGGTGGTTGTATTTTCTCCGTAAAACCTCTTTGTGTAATCGAAAAGTTGAAAGCGATTTTACTTTTTCACTGAACAAAGAGACTTTTCTACGCAACCTCGACGAATACTAATTGCTATAGTAGTCTCAAGAACTTATGTATTTAACGTCACTCGTCTGCATATCGGTGTGACATATATCAGCGAATCCTAGTCTGGGTAAGACTAATTGCTACGCATCGTGACATTTCATAGAAGAATGGATATCAAAGGGCAAATAGCTGCAGGGACAGTCCTATAATTTTTATAACCAAAATCGTGGACCTTCGTAAATAAAAACTGAGTCAAGGAGAGCTAAAG